>OX443563.1:34659820-36065570 GCA_949372485.1 Cheilosia soror
TGTCTGACAATATTGTCAGAAAAGTCATTGTCACACTTCCATCTGACAAAGCAATTGTAAGACTTTGGGTCAATATCTTACAACCGTGTGAACAATCAATTTTGCATTGTAAGGTATTTGCTATTGTAACCTGATTGTCAGAATTTTCAGAGCATTGACAGATCCGACAATATTGTAAGATCTGACAATCGTGTGTACCTAGCTTAAGTTTGGAAAAAGATGTCCAAAAGTCGACATATTTAAATCGGATACTAATATATAATAATGGGGCAGCGCGATTGGGAAACACGGTTACCCCGATCAGAACGCGAACGGAGAGAAGTTGTTGGACTTTTGTTGTTCAAATGGAATGTCCATTATGAACACTTTCTTTCCACACAAAGATATCCATAAATACACATGGTACCGTCGAAGTCTTCAGCAGAAATCGCTGATAGATTTCTTTGTGGTACCATCGTGTATTAAAAGGATGGTTTGTGATGTTCGTGTGTTGAGAGGGGCTGAACTGTCAACTGATCACCACCTGGTGTTGTGCAAATTGTATCTCAACGATCAAATACCTATCCTACCAAAGCGTAAACCAAGAATGGTTACGCGCATACGGTGGGAGGGGCTACAGAACGATGAGATACGGGAGGAATTTGCACGGCAGGTATCTGAAAGGTTTGAACAAATTCCAAATGTTCCATTGAATGTAGAGGAAGAATGGCAGTTGTTTTCAACAGCAGTCATTGCCTCTGCAGGACATGTTTGCGGAGTGAAGCGGCTCGGTGTGGCGGCTGGTGGTGAGAAAAGAACTGCGTGGTTTAAAACGCCCGGAGTTCAAGAAGCCATCAGAGAGAAGAAGAAGGCTTTCAAGGTGTGGATTCACTTGGGGGACTCTCCTTCTCGAAACCGGTACATTGAGGCGCGAAGAACTTGCAAATTGGCTGTTAAAGCAGCCAAAGAACATTCTTGGAAGGAGTTCGGCGAAAAATTGGACCGCGATCACAGATCTGCAAGCAAGGTGTTCTGGCAGACCATCCGCCGTCTTAGAGGAAGGAAGTGGAACATTATCGAAGGAGTCAAATCCAAAGATGGTACACTTCTTTCTAATGAGGAGGACATCTTGCGCAGATGGAGCGAGCACTTTTCCGAATTGCTCAATCCAATCCAGGGCATTGAGGATGACACATCTATCGCCTTAAGCAGGGCGGAAAATAGTCCCACGGTAGAGGAAGTCACTTTTGCGATCAAATCGCTAAAAGCTGGCAAATCTGCCGGAGTGGATGAAATCCGGCCAGAAATGCTAAAGGCCTTAGGTGAAGAGGGAGTCAAATGGCTCTCTCGTGTCATTAAAGTGGCCTGGGAATGCGGCGAAACACCCAGCGATTGGCAGATTGGGGTGATTGTGCCCCTTTTCAAGAAAGGGGATAAAAGGGATTGCTCCAATTACAGGGGTATATCACTTTTAAGTCTCCCCGGAAAAGTCTTTGCCAAGGTGCTGGAAACGCGTTGCAGAGCTGTGGTCGAGGCACGATTAGGAGATGAGCAGTGCGGCTTTCGTCCCGGCAGAAGCACAACCGACCAGTTATTCACTCTCAGAATGGTACTTGAGAAGGCTTGGGAGTATGCTACACCTGTTTACGCTTGCTTCGTAGATTTGGAGAAAGCATATGACCGAGTCCCTCGAGGGAAACTCTGGAGTGTATTACAGGAGTATGGAATTGATGGTTCTCTCTTGAGAGCCATTCAATCTCTTTACACAAACTGTAAAAGCTGTCTTCGGGTAAACGGCGTTAAATCAATACCTTTCACCGTGGGCGTTGGACTTCGCCAGGGGTGCGTCTTGTCGCCTCTCCTTTTCATTACTTATATGGACTGGATGTTACAGCGCAGTCTTGGCGAAGAACGTTTCGAATTGGGAGATCTGAGGATAAGTCATTTGCTCTTCGCTGATGACTTGGTCATCCTTGGGTCCTCTCAGACTGAACTTCAGCGCGCACTCGATCGGTTTGTAGCCGTTTGTGTTGAAGCTGAGATGAAAGTAAATGTGAACAAATCTGAAGTGATGGTCGTCTCCAGAACGCCTGTTCAATGCACTCTGCATGTTAGTGGAGTCCCATTGAAACAGGTGGAGACGTTTAAGTATCTCGGGGTCTTATTCACGAGTGATGGAAGGAGCAATGCCGAGTTTTCCTGTAGGATTGGTCAGGCTGGATCGATTTTGAGACAGCTTGGTCATTCTGTTATCAGGAGGACTGAACTTGGTGTCAAAGCTAAGTTGTCAGTCTTTAATTCGGTGTTTGTTCCAACTCTTACCTATGGTCATGAGGTTTGGGTAATGACCGAAAGAATAAGATCGCGGATACAAGCTGCCGAAATGAGATTTCTCCGTAGTATTGCTGGTGTGACCCGTAGAGATCGCATCAGAAATACCAGAATACGTGAGGAACTCAATGTCAAGCAGCTACTTCTCCGGACGGAGCGATCCATGCTTCGGTGGTTTGGTCATGTTAAACGCATGTCCCCGACCAGGATTCCACGACGTGCTATGGAATCCGTACCATCGGGCAGGCGTCCCCTAGGTAGACCCAGGATGAGATGGTTAGATCAAATTCATAATCTCTCCTCTACCCGTATGGGGATTGCCCTTGATGATTTAGAGTCGATGGCGGAGGATCGAGAGCTATGGAGGGTCCACTTGAGCAACCTACACCCGCGACCCACTTAATGGACAAGCGGACCATTGAAAATGAATGAAAAAAAGGATGAACTAATATCTTGTCTGAGTTCAGATTTATAAAGAATTCTTCTAAACCTTCAGAAAATATTCAAATTAAGCCAATAAAGACAAATTAAAACACCAAACAAAGTGGTATACCTAACGCTCTTATCTTTACTATTTTACTTTTATACAGCTTTTTAGACTTAAAAACTGCACCCCTATTTTTCTTCTAAAATAGTTTGCTTTATACTACGGAAAATATAAAGTTTTAATTTAGAGATTAGGTTTAACGAACACAGACACAATGCAGGTATTGTGTGAACCTACATTTTGCAGAGGATACTCCTATTCCTATCTTCTCCGTAAATGTCAAACAATTGCTCGGTAATGAAGGAAGCACCTCGGAAGGTAGATACTTATTCGTCAATTTATAAGAGGTTAGTTTCTTAAACAAAATTCAGCCCATTTTTTTGTTATGTAAGGTAATTCTGTATTGGCCGAATTAGTTAAGGTTCTGTCCGTGAATGTTACATATATACAACGATAGGCTCTCTGTGGTGCCTAGACTTCTCGGATGAACTAAAAACTCTTTTAATTATTATCTTAACATTATTTATTTTTATTTAGAGCTCGTCATTTTACTTTTGTTTGTTAAAGAATATACAAATATCCCAAAACTATAGTTAAAAATATATAGACTTAGTTAAAAGTAGGTATTCGTTTCTCGAAGATGTAAAAGTAAAAGTTCTGCAGAAAATGCGGTATAGATACTTTTATATTGGGATTGGTGGTAACGCGGAAATTATAAGACTTAACCCCAGTTTCAGACAAGTCTTTCTGGCAGCAATAGACTCAACCGTGATAATCTGAATAGAACGGGCACGAGCGCGATGACGAGCACCCATATCACGATAACATTGAGTGACGGCGAGAAAGCTAAGTACTGTACCTAACCACAATACTGCCAAATTATATTTAAACTGCGTTCAAATGAACTGAAGTTCAGATTAAGTTGTGAAACCGTACGAATTTAACTTCAAATTTACACTCAAGTTCAGGGTTAGCTGAACTTTAGTTTAAACCTCCAATGTGAAACTGGGGGTTAATTACTGTCTTTGATTGCTTTCATTGAATAAAATTTATTTTATTAATTATAAGACTTAACCCCAGTTTCAGACAAGTCTTTCTGGCAGCAATAGACTCAACCGTGATAATCTGAATAGAACGGGCACGAGCGCGATGACGAGCACCCATATCACGATAACATTGAGTGACGGCGAGAAAGCTAAGTACTGTACCTACCTACAATACTGCCAAATTATATTTAAACTGCGTTCAATTGAACTGAAGTTCAGATTAAATTGTGAAACCGTACGAATTTAACTTCAAATTTACACTCAAGTTCAGGGTTAGCTGAACTTTAGTTTAAACCTCCAATGTGAAACTGGGGGTTAATTTACTGTCTTTGATTACTTTCATTGAATAAAATTTATGCCGCGAAAAATACCTACTTCTTTTCCAAATCGATTTACTGTTTTTTTTTTTTATTTTAATTTTTTATAATAACTGTCCCCAAAAAGATACGAGCGTTCTATATTGTATACGGAAAGACATAAGAACACTTTTCGTACAATTTTTAAAGAAGCCGAACCTTAATGATTGAAAACTAGTAAATAATCCCTTACCAGTTTTTCACTCGTTTAATTGGCCGCGTTCCACTGACCGCTAGATGACTAGCGGCATGCCAAACTCCATATAAAAAAACTGACATTTCAGCATTTGCGCTAGAGCTCTAGCACATTTTGTGAAATATCCTTTTCTGGGAAATTTTTCAATCTAGCACAAAATGAACTGCTAGATTGAAAAAAATAATGAACTGTCAAAACAAAAGCGAAAGTGTAGAAGTCAAATATTTCCAATTTGGTGTAAAATGTGAAATGAAGCTTCTATGTAATTAATATACATTGTATTTGTATATTTAAATAAATAAATATGCGGCATGATGGCCCAAAATACATTTTTGACTCTCATGAAAATGAAATAATACGAATTCAAATTGGTTTTAATGTCACTTTGCCGCTACCGCTAGATCTCTAGCGCCAGCGTTCCTCCAACAGGGATATTATCTGCTAGATGACTAGCGGTCAAAGGAACGCGGCCATTGAGTATAACGGTATACCTATCCCTTATCAAGGAGTTTCCAAATTCACAGAACTAATGTGGTTTTCCATTGGGACATAAAATCAATCTTTTTTTTGATCCGGATCACTTTTCGTGTTTTATTGGGACAAAAAATTTACATTTTTTTGATTCGGATCACTTTTTGCAGATCTCGATATTTTTCGAGATTTACACATACTCTCACTAATACCAATATGCTTTGCACAGCTGTTTTATGTCATTCAGAATTCGTTTTCAAAACAAAATTACGAAAAGCCTCGTGAAAAGCAATTATTCAGAACAAAAACGTAAATAATGGACAAAAGCAATATAACTATTTCACAGATAAGGAAAGCACTCAATGTCAACGAGTATACGAGTAAAACCTTTATCTCCACAACACGCATTTTTGGTTTATTATTCTTCACAATCACTTTTGATTTCACTTCCATGTTAAACAAAAATGAACTCATCATTCTATATACATACATTTGCGATCAGTGTGTACAAATACTGCAATAACTGCACAATATTGCACTACAAACTAAATTTTTCTAAAAATAGAATCTATTCATTTTCGGCAAAAAAAAATACTAAATAACCAATTACCCCCGAAAAGTAATTAATTTCTTTTTCTTTTGTTTACAAATCAACCACACACACACAATATACCCTACGAGTAACACTTTGCTATTCATCCATTTCATAAACAAAACAAAAATAAAGTAAGGAATCACAAGCAAACCAAAATCAAGATCGCCGAAAAACGATTAGCTAGGTAGACTAATATACATCGATCGTGAACACTGTATTTTGGAAAATAGAACACAATTCAAACGAAAACCAATTCGAAAATCATTCGCGCCCATCATCATCAGCATCACCATCACCTCGTCCCTCATGCGGCCACAATGAACCGCGCTCCGCCGCCACTCCCAATATTAACACCGTGCACCGATCGGTTTCTTGATATTTTTTTTTGTGTTATATTCTTGTAATACGTTCTTATATTATTTCTAAAAAAAACGTTTTTTTTTTGTTTCACTTTTGTAATTCTTTTTTGGTATTTTACATTGTTTTTACCTAGTATGCCGTATGTCAAAAACGTTTCCGACAGCCGAAAGAAGTTTCATTTTAATGCTGTCAGTTCGGGCAAGAATTTAGTACTGAATGTATTTCCATTAAAATTGGTTTTTGAACCACTTCACTATTCCACTTTCCAGGAGGTTGTAAGAAAGACAACAAACGATAAGGCGATTTGAAGAAAAAACTTTAGATACGCTGATAAAAGCACAGTATGAATATAAAGAAACGAATTCGAATATTATGTATTTACGGTGTACATACAGTTTTAATTAAGGTGTGTCACATCCTCACATCACAATAGCCGACCCGACCTGGGATAGAAGTGAAAGTAGCACGAACTGGAGAGGAAGTCAGAGTATTCTATGTTATATCGAATAATGAGTGAGTATACTTTTGAGTGCGTTTGTTAAAAATAGATTTAGATACTGCGGATGCTGTTGATGGAGCCTGGAAAGTATACATACCACTACTGCTAGCGATAAGCATAAATTGTATATGATCTGCAGGGCAATGGAGCTTGTCGAAGATGGCAGAGCGGAAATGATAGCATGGGCCATGTCTACACCTGCAAACCTAGCATGGCCTCATCGAAGGTCTTATAGCAACCAACATAATAGACTAAGCTTGTTAAATATTCATCCTTCTTCTGGATTCTGTTAACCAACAATTTCGAAGCGTTGTTGGATGGTGATGTCCTCCAAAAAAGCTTAACGATAGAGCATAGATATGCTACTTGCGTATCGCTTCCAATTCCTTTGTGAATGTCCTTAGCTATCTGATGGCTTATCGCACTCGTATTAATAGAAACTGGGTTCTGTACTTTCTTATGAACTTCTTCATCGCCAGATTCTGAAAAGTTATTTTTTATATTAGTCAGGCACATTTTCCTCATGTGGTATACAGCGGAGTATTGTGCCTCGTAATGATTACTACGAGGGTGATGTGAATCTCTACAATTTATTAACATATGAATTCTGAAATATTTAGAAACTGTCGCACAATCCTCAAGGCATTAAGAAATAACTACATTGCAAGGAAATGGAAAGCATAAAGGAAAATATTAAAAACAGAATATGTGAAAAAGGAAGCCGAAGTGGTCATTGTACAGTACCTCGCTACTTTTCCAAAATCGCTCCTTGTCTTTTCTTTCAAGGAACACGTAACACAACGCTAAATATTTGTGTTTTTGACAATCGGCAGCTTTGAAATTGAAATATTACTCTGTCAAGTGATCTGATCTAATTTTGAATTCTTAATCTTAATTTTAAATTATTTTATACAACTTCACTACGCTATTAAAAGTCTTGCCAATGTCTAATATCTGAACTGCGTGTGTCCTTATCTATTGGAGAAGAGCTTCCATGATCCGTCGAAACGTGTACCTTAGTCCAGTGGCCTATTTCACCAAATTACAATTATAATTACAAATTTGTATTTGCTGATTACATTTTCAAGTTCGTTAACCGATTTTCTGTTTCACAAACTACAAACTTAATTCCAACAAATTTGTTAGAAAGAGAAAAAAATGAAGGGAAATTGTATTTGTTATTTACAAATAGAAAAAAAAAACCGTTTCACCGTATATTTTTCAGAGTTGTAAACAACAACTGTTTTTTTTTAAATTTTGTAATTCTTCTAACAATCTTACTGATAGCATCAAAGAACAAAATTAACAGAAACAATATTTTTATCGGTTTTATTCGCAATAAGAAAAATGTTAGAAAAATGGTGGGCGCAGTGGTTAGTGTGCTAGACTACTTTGCGAGGGTTCCCATCCCAGCCCCAGGTTCAATCCCCGGAAAACACACAAATTACATCTTACTGCGTCACCTCTGGCGAACGTCTGACAAATATCTGAGAGTATAACTGTCCTGAAAAATCATCTCAATTCAGCCGTATAGACTCGGCATAAAATTTAAGGTCTTAACCATTAGTCCCAAAAATAAAATTCTCAAAAACGAATGGTTGTGAGAAGCTAGTATATATACGGCTGTTGCGCCAACTATTTATTTATTTAAGAAAAATAATTTTTTTTGGCACATTTTCTAACCTGTTAGAAATTGATTTAAGTATGTTCTTGTTCATATCGGTGTCAGTGAAAAGTTTAGACCAACTACCCACAAACTAACGAATATTCGCGAGTTTAGACGTTTTGTTCATATAAACACTTTTCATGGTGGCGGCAGTTCACAAATTTCAGCCTTCAGTTCCTACCAGAAATTTCTCTAGCCGCTTAAAAATGTGGATTGCGAATAAACTTTGACAATTCGCGCCGTCGATGGTGTTTCCATTCGCGGCATAAAGTTTGGAATTCCAAATTTCGTTGTATAAACTATTTTTAAACTTGTTTTCTGAATACATTTTGATGGGATAATTATAATTATTCTCCTTTATAGCAAATTGTGCAATTTCCTGTTCATAAATGCATCAAAAGAGGTTTGTTCGCATTTCATCACTTTGTTCATTCGCTCTCATCTGAATGGTGCTTTATTTCCTCTGGCTTAGCACGTTTTAACCGAAACTTTTCATTGAAAACAAAAGAATCTGAAATTTCGTAGTTTTTCTTCGTCTACTTAGCACAAACTTATATTCGACTACCAAAGATAAATACCTCCAATCAGCAAAATAAGAAATGTTGAGGAGATACAAAAAATAGTAGGTATATTTATTAAAGTTTAACATTTATTTAAAAAAGTTTTTCAACCGAATGCTTGTTTTTGGCACAGATTCCTATTAGAAACAGTGCGCTTCAATTTGTTCATGTAGTTTATTAATTACAGCACATACAAAGTATTTATATTTTTAGCGGGTTGCTGATAGGAGGTAGCAGTAGGCATTACTGTTGAGAAATCTTTATTAAAACGAGTTTGAGGATTATTTTCAAAATTTAATTAAGAGTTAAGAAAACGGAATTGAATTTGAAATAATAGTTTTAAAACAAAGGAAAAAGATAAAACACAATTAATTCAGTTAAAAGCTTCTTTTTTTAATAATACAAGTAAAACGTACTACTTTTAAAATAACCGACAGTTCGAATCAAAAAGTAAAATGTATTTATTTTATAATGAAGTTTTAAATAAATATTATATTAGGTATATAAAAAGGAAGATAAGGTAATTAGCCATTAATTCAATCACAGACATAATTTCATATCACGATAAAATAAAAGATTAACGCAATTAATACTCGCGTTTAATTATTATTAATAATATAAAATGACTTAGATAAATTCATTGTTGGTATGGTAATTGATCGTTAAAGTGGCGACAATCTTCAAGAATAACCTGATTTAGTTGCTGAAGATGATTCCATTTCTGCTTTGTGATGGGAATTTTGTTTTTAAACAGTTGATTCAATTGAAAATTAACATCGAACTTTTTGGGTCGCAAAAAGATCCTGCCATTCCTCATCAAATGCCAGTTTGAACTTTAAGAACCCATTTTCATAATGGATTGCGCGCAGGTTTGTTACAGTGGAATCCCCGGCTTTCTTTCCTGGACGTATTGATGTGTACAGTACACCATATCCTTGGTGTAGTCTTTAAAAAAATCGTATTGTAAATACTTCACTTCATAGGCTGATTGATTTTTTCTTGCTTCTTTTGATATTTTAATATAGTCCGAAGGTAAATAAATATCAGTTTTTTTTTTAATTTTCGCTCTATACAACTATGGACTGAATCACAATCATTTTAAGTGTGTCCTTTTTCTAGTATTTTCTGTGTGATGGCAAGTTATGTTTCGCAGAAAAGTGTAACAAACCGTTAGACATAGTGTTATTTCTATTTTGGAAAGTGCATCCATGCATCCAATGGATTTCTATGTAGTCCATGAGGCAAGAAACAAACGTAGAAGCAACAAGTTTAGCATCAACTTCAGAAAACCAATAGCATGTTGCATGATGCGTTTTGTGGTCAAAAACTGTGAAGTTATGGCACGACAATTTTGTTTTGTAATAAACGGAGCTCACTTGTAAGGATGGGAAAATTTTAACTGCTTGCAAGTCTATAGTTAAAACAATACAAGAACCATTCACAGCCAAATCTTTATCATTTTGCATCTCAGTTCTTGCTCTGTTTTTAGCCTTTTGATGATCGTCATACAAGATCGATGATAGCGTGCCAACTTTAAACTGAGCGCAAGTATCACACTGATCTTTTTTAGTTTGATATAATGGTATGTATATTTTTTTGATTTAAAACATTTGTAAACTTTGTAACGCTTAAACAGTTTTCATTGTTTACTTCGCATTCAATTTTGTAAAACTGATACAGTTCTACCATGTTATGAAAAAGTGGCTCTAAAAATAGGTTTGTAGTATTTTTTCTGTTATAATGGGATGGAAGCTTTGGAAGATTATTTAAAGAAATTCTTTTCAGCTACTGACCTTGGATGCATTATTCGATTTTTCTTAACTTCAAAATTCTGTACAGACCATGTTCCTAAATCCAATGTGTTTAAAAACTTTTTTTGGTAGACAATTTTTTCCCAGTATCTGATGACAATGAATAAATTAAACTAGATTGTCTCCTTAAAATGGTTTCAGTTTGCTTCCTTTTAGCTGGATGACACAACCGCCCACAACCAAAAACCTTTCGCTGCTTCCAATCCATTAAGTTCCAAAAATTGTTAAAAATTGTGGTTCTGTGCTCTTCAGTTATTGAAAAACAGCTTCGATTTTTGGCTATTTTACATAATGGTGAATTACAGAACTCTTTCATTTTTCTTGCTTGCTTATTTTTTTTATGTTTAATAACTCCCTTATTGCAAGTATAACCTAGGTTCCGCTTCCGATCTAGTGAAATGTTTTTATCATCAAAAATATTAGCGAGCTCGTCATAACAATTGTCAACGCGGTCTTCATCAAAATTATCAGCGAGCTCTTTATCACAATCATCAACGCGCTCATCATCAGCGCGACCTTCATCACATAATGATTTTGAATCTTTGACATAATCACAACTGCAATCATTTACAAATTCTTTTAAAAAATTCTTCGAATTTTCTGTATGATCACTTGAAAAATAAATCTGATATCTCATTTCCTGAGAAGGACACCGTTTATATTGATTCTATACAAACTTTGTCGATACCTGTTAATATTTGGAATTAGATTCAATTTAAAATATAGTGAATTCTATACCCTTACTTTTTCTAGTTTGATCTACTGGCTCAATATTAGATTTGATTAGTATTGTGGTACTTCCATTATCGTCTGGAGATACAGATTCCACAGTATGTATAAAAACATTTGGATCTGCAGTGTTAACAAGACACAATTCTTCAGATTTTGGGTTTCTTAGAGCAAGCTCTACAAATAGTTTTCCTCGAGAATACATCTCCCTAGCAAAAATATTAAAACCACTGAATTAATATAAATTTCAGTTCTAAAGATTATTATCATTTGAATTTTCAACAGCTTGTAAGGCATAACATGCTGATAGGTAGTATTTAATAAGGTAGGTATAAGTGAAAATTCAAACATGATAATACCTTCTATATCAGCAAGCAATAATTATTAAAGTATAAAAGCTTGGGAAAACTCTTAATATAATATAAATATCTTTAATCTAAACAACAATAAACACAATAACGCTACCTTTGCAATAGTTTATGACCATATTAAATGGTTAGTAAAAGCAAAACTAAGGAATTACTTACCAGCACTTGTTTCTCGTGCACTTTTGAAAGGAATAATTGATGTTACGAGGCATTTTTGGCGCCAAAATGATAGGTGGTTTATTTCAAATTGACATTTCGGATAGATTTACCACCTAAGGTGGAAACATAATCGGCCCTAGCAAGATATCCGTCGGAACGGTGAATTCTCCGCAACGCATACTCTGTCGGAGGCTCAAATTACATTCGATGTCGTATCCGTCTTCGGAAAGAATAATTAAATTGCGACGACGCATTGATTTCACATGATGTCGTTTCGTGGTACATCTGGGTTTTCCTATTAAGTGCTTGTTTTTTCGTTTGTTTTGCTCTGGAAACACAAATTGAAGCACCAAATACAACCAATTACTTTGGTAAAATGTTTTTTTCTTTATTGCTTTCATTTATCAACACTTCACTGCAAATCGTAAACAAATTCCGCAACAAATTCCTGTCGGAGCACATCGGAAGAAAATTCGTATGGAACTGTCAAAAATATCAGTAAAAACGCACTGAAACACAAAACGCCAGTGTGCGTTACATATGTGTCGGAACGAAGTTCCGAAAAGCTGTTCCGAAGTACACCTCGGAGCAAAAATCTTCCGATTCGTAAGAAATCGGACAACTTGCCGTTCCGACGGATACCTACCTCGCTAGGGCCGATATTCATATAATTGAACATGAAATAAACACAACTACTGATACACAAATAAATTCAAAAATTTATAGATATCCTCAAAATTATGAAGAAGAGGTAAGAAATCAAATTATGGATATGGAAAATCAGGGGATAATTTGAAAAATTTATTCGAAATAGCTATACAAGCCTTTTAATAGTAATACCAAAAAAATTGGATAATTTTGCGAAAGGCTATACCATCAGATCCTAGTAAGGGAAGAAGACCGAAAAAAACAGTATTTGTAATTGTAACACCCTATGGCTTATATGAATTCATAAGAATGCCATTTGGGTTAAAAAAAGCTCCGGCAACATTTATGCGATTGATGAACGAAGTGCTCAGGAGGTTTATAAATAAATCATGTATAGTATAAATGGAGGATATATTAATATTTAGTGTTTCGTTACAAGAACATATTAACATATTGAGGAAATATTTTATGCTTTACACAAAATTAATTTGAAAATTCAAATCAATAAATGCGGTTTCGTGCAAAAAGAAATACCATTTCTTTGACATATCTATCCTTACAAAAGGGGGTTTGAAGCCAAATCCAGATAAAATTAATGTTATACGAGAGCTAAAATTACCCAGAACCGAAACACAAACTAGAAGCTTTTTAGGAATCACGGGATTTTATAGAAAGTTTCTTGAAAGTTATACCCAGGTAGCACACCCAATAATAACATACCTAAGAAAAGATAGCAAAATTAATACCTCAGATCCCATTATATTATTCATTCATTCATTCATTCATTCATTCATTTTCAATGGTCCGCTTGTCCATTAAGTGGGTCGCGGGCGTAGGTTGCTCAAGTGGACCCTCCATAGCTCTCGATCCTCCGCCATCGACTCTAAATCATCAAGGGCAATCCCCATACGGGTAGAGGAGAGATTATGATCACCACCTGGTGCTGTGCAAATTGTATCTCAATGATCAAATACCTATCCTGCCAAAGCGTAAACCAAGGATGGTTACGCGCATACGGTGGGAGGGGCTGCAGAACGATGAGATACGGGAGGAATTTGCACGGCAGGTATCTGCAAGGTTTGAACAAATTCCAAATGTTCCATTGAATGTAGAGGAAGAATGGCAGTTGTTTTCAACAGCAGTTATTGCCTCTGCAGGACATGTTTGCGGAGTGAAGCGGCTCGGTGTGGCGGCTGGTGGTGAGAAAAGAACTGCGTGGTTTAAAACCCCCGGAGTTCAAGAAGCTATCAGAGAGAAGAAGAAGGCTTTCAAGGTGTGGATTCACTTGGGGGACTCTCCTTCTCGAAACCGGTACATTGAGGCGCGAAGAACTTGCAAATTGGCTGTTAAAGCAGCCAAAGAACAGTCTTGGAAGGAGTTCGGCGAAAAATTGGACCGTGATCACAGATCTGCAAGCAAGGTGTTCTGGCAGACCATCCGCCGTCTTAGAGGAAGGAAGTGGAACATTATCGAAGGAGTCAAATCCAAAGATGGTACACTTCTTTCTAATGAGGAGGACATCTTGCGCAGATGGAGCGAGCACTTTTCCGAATTGCTCAATCCAATCCAGGGCATTGAGGATGACACATCCATCGCCTTAAGCAGGGCGGAAAATAGTCCCACGGTAGAGGAAGTCACTTTTGCGATCAAATCGCTAAAAGCTGGCAAATCTGCCGGAGTGGATGAAATCCGGCCAGAAATGCTAAAGGCCTTAGGTGAAGAGGGAGTCAAATGGCTCTCTCGTGTCATTAAAGTGGCCTGGGAATGCGGCGAAACTCCCAGCGATTGGCAGATTGGGGTGATTGTGCCCCTTTTCAAGAAAGGGGATAAAAGGGATTGCTCCAATTACAGGGGTATATCACTTTTAAGTCTCCCCGGAAAAGTCTTTGCCAAGGTGCTGGAAACGCGTTGCAGAGCTGTGGTCGAGGCACGATTAGGAGATGAGCAGTGCGGCTTTCGTCCAGGCAGAAGCACAACCGACCAGCTATTCACTCTCAGAATGGTACTTGAGAAGGCTTGGGAGTATGCTACACCTGTTTACGCTTGCTTCGTAGATTTGGAGAAAGCATATGACCGAGTCCCTCGAGGGAAACTCTGGAGTGTATTACAGGAGTATGGAATTGATGGTTCTCTCTTGAGAGCCATTCAATCTCTTTACACAAACTGTAAAAGCTGTGTTCGGGTAAACGGCGTTAAATCAATACCTTTCACCGTGGGCGTTGGACTTCGCCAGGGGTGCGTCTTGTCTCCTCTCCTTTTCATTACTTATATGGACTGGATGTTACAGCGCAGTCTTGGCGAAGAACGTTTCGAATTGGGAGATCTGAGGATAAGTCATTTGCTCTTCGCTGATGACTTGGTCATCCTTGGGTCCTCTCAAACTGAACTTCAGCGCGCACTCGATCGGTTTGTAGCCGTTTGTGTTGAAGCTGAGATGAAGGTAAATGTGAACAAATCTGAAGTGATGGTCGTCTCTAGAACGCCTGTTCAATGCACTCTGCATGTTAGTGGAGTCCCATTGAAACAGGTGGAGAAGTTTAAGTATCTCGGGGTCTTATTCACGAGTGATGGAAGGAGCAATGCCGAGTTTTCCTGTAGGATTGGTCAGGCTGGATCGATTTTGAGACAGCTTGGTCATTCTGTTATCAGGAGGACTGAACTTGGTGTCAAAGCTAAGCTGTCAGTCTTTAATTCGGTGTTTGTTCCAACTCTTACCTATGGTCATGAGGTTTGGGTAATGACCGAAAGAATAAGATCGCGAATACAAGCTGCCGAAATGAGATTTCTCCGTAGTATTGCTGGTGTGACCCGTAGAGATCGCATCAGAAATACTAGAATACGTGAGGAACTCAATGTCGAGCAGCTACTTCTCCGGACGGAGCGATCCATGCTTCGGTGGTTTGGGCATGTTAAACGCATGTCCCCGACAAGGATTCCACGACGTGCTATGGAATCCGTACCATCGGGCAGGCGTCCCCTAGGTAGACCCAGGATGAGATGGTTAGATCAAATTCATAATCCCATTATATTAATGCATTCGAAAAGCTTAACCCTCACATGGCCAGTATCTACCCGGGTAGATATTTGAATTTTCATCTCTAAATATCTCTTCGGTTTCTTATTAGATTTTAATGCAGTTTCGAATCAGTGACTAAATTATTGTTTTATTGAAAATAATTATGAAAAAAGTGCTGTGAGAATGTCCTTTCTTACTCTTTTTTAAGTTTTGCTGTCTTGCTATTAGAGAACATGCTCCTAACATACTCTTGAAATTTATTGTAAGTAGTTGTGTCATTTAATTCTGTATAAGTGTATATATACCAAAAGTCTCCTTTAAATTAAGCTCTTGTAATAGGTTTTCGCAATTGTTTAAATCTTTGTCTTCCAAATAAATTATTTTATTATTATGAATCGTATCAATATTTTTCTGTTTCTCCTTTACAAACATTATTTGAGTTCTGTATTTATTTATTATTTCTTCTTTTATTGAAATGTAGTCCAATAAATTTTCTTCATCAGAGTGTAGCTAAATCCTCACTGACCCTATTGTTGCATTTGCTTCACTATATTCCGATTCTAAATCTTCGTTGTGAAGATTGTTGAATCTGTAGCAGTTGATCTCTGATCTTCGTCTATTTCTTCGTTAACTCTACATAAGAAATCTGCAACTTTATTGTCATTCCCTTTTATATATAATCAATCGTATAGTATAGTCCATATGCATTCAGCTTTATTAACCATTTTTGGTGCTTAGTGCAATTTTCTACCGTAGATGTAGGGTCTAAAATATTTTACAGCCCATACCACAGCTAAAAATTCCTTATCAATCGTTGAGTAATTTCTCTCATGTTTATCGAGAGTTCTCGACGAGTAACAAATTGGGTGCCCTTCTTGTGTTAATACAGCTCCAAGAGCAAAGTCGGAAGCATCATCAGTTATTAATGTGAAAGTTTTATCGAAATTTGGATATTGCAATATTGGATGATGAGTTCAGTACAATAGTAAGCCTTTTTGCAACTATGATTCATAATAATAAAATAATTTATTTGGAAGACAAAGATTTAAACAATTGCGAAAACCTATTACAAGAGCTTAATTTAAAGGAGACTTTTGGTATATATACACTTATACAGATAATGACAGAACTACTTACAATAAATTTCATGAGTATTTTAGGAGCATGTTCTCCAATAGCAAGACAGTAAAATTCATTAGATGTACACATAGGGCAGAAAATACAAGGTCAAAGGAAAAACTTATAAAACAAATAGCTTTATATCATACAAGAGAAAGTTATCATTCAGGTATAAATGAAACTTATCAGAATATTAAATTTAGAATATAATTTCCCCAAACTTCTTGATTCCATTTGGAGAGTTATTAATATATGCGAACGTTGTGACGAAGTAAAATACGATAGGAACCCAATAAAAGAAAAAGTCCATTTCACAGAAACACCTGAGACAACTAATGACATTATCCACATAGATACACAATACAATTATAAAACATGACTTTTTAACTATAATTGATAAATTTTCAAAATTTGGTTTTGTTTATTATTTGAATGATAAAAATGCTTACACTTTGCTATAAACATTAGAAGAGCATTTTACAAAAATTGGAAAACCAAAGAAAGTTGTGGCTGACAACGAATTTAAAACACTAGTAATCACAGAATACTTAAAAAAAGAGAATATATTAGTCCGCTATAAAATAAAAATAAATAGGTGGCGCAACAGGCGGGTGACACCCAAGGCCTAGCTTCTCGCAACCATTCGTTTTGTGTAAGTTTCTATTTTTGGGACGAATGGAAGGGACCTACAATTTTTTGCCGAGTCCGAACGGCTCAATTGAGAAGCTTTTTCATGACAGGCATACTCTCGGATGTTTGTCAGACGTTCGCGAGAGGTGGCGCAGTAGAAAAAACTTTAAGATGTAATTGGGTTTTTCCGGGGATCAAACCTGGGATCCCTCGCACAGTAGTCCAACACACTAACCACTGCGCTACAAAACTGCTATACAAAACCGCTATACAGAACCAAAAAGTCATACTGAAAACTCTGATATTGAAAGTTTTCATAGTAGCATAGCCGAAATATTTAGAATAATAAAATAGGAACAAAACGATTTGTCAACAAAGCCTATTATGCAATCGTCAGTTAAAATATAATGTTAATAGAGTATATAGTACAACTAAAACTACTCCACTCAAAGTTCAAAATAAAGAGTTGGACTTTTTTTAAATAAGAAATAAATATTTTTACAGCTAAAACAAGACTTTTAGATAAGGTAAATGAAAAAAGAGAAGAATACGTTGATGACCGACATGAAGCTTATATAAAAAAAACTATAAAGCTGTTAGACACAAGGAACAGCCTAAATATAGATTTGCAAAATTAGAAAACATCCATATATATATAGAAATCAATGGTAGAATGGAAGATATTCCGCCTTACCAATAATCAACTTTAGTCTGGCAGCTAAAACAAAGACTCCACACTTTCCAAAATGCTCATACCAATAAACAAATTTAGTTGGCAGAATATCGTTAACTGTAGGGTTAAATGTTAATGTTGAGAAAGTCATGTTTATCTCGGCCATTAGCTAAATAGATCTACCCTTATGTCATTTCAAGAGGAATGTTGCCTATGCAATCAAAATTAAAGTATCAAAAATTGTAATAGGAGTGCATTTAAATACCCTGTAACTGCTCTGCCTGTACAGATCATTTGTATTTATTAATTAACTTTGGTAATTTTGTAACATGATTCCTTAGTTTATTGGTTGGGATAAAACAAATCAAATGTTTGCTGAGCTGAAATTGAAATTGAACAAAATCATTCAAATACACACCAAATAATAGAATATTAAGAACATTTGGTTAACATTTTAAATTACCTTTCAAAACTAATTGTTCATTGATTCAAATCATGGCATATAATAATTATTATACTATTAGTTCATTACCAAATATCTTATAATATAATAATTGATTTGTGTATTAGCACATCAAAAAACAGTGTTAAAAATAAAAAAATAAATAAAATAAATAGGTGGCGCTACAGGCAAGGCCTAGCTTCTCGCAACCATTCGTTTTGTGTGAGTTTCTATTTTTGGGACGAATGGAAGGGACCTACAATTTTATGCCGAGTCCGAACGGCTGAATTGAGAAGCTTTTTCATGACAGTCATACTCTCGGATGTTTGTCAGACGTTCGCGAGAGGTGGCGCAGTAGAAAAAAACTTTAAGATGTAATTTTGGTTTTTCCGAGGATCGAACCTGGGATCCCTCGCACAGTAGTCCAGAACCAGCTCCAGACTTTTTTTGACTTTTAAATTCATTTTTATTAACTTCTTTCTTTAACTTACATACTAGACAAAAATGATTAAATCTAAATTAAAACTAACATTTATCTTAATCTAGCTTACTGGCTCTTAACGAGCACTCTAAACTTAACTATATTCTTATTACTATTGCCTTTCGGCCTTAAATCTATCAATTTTCTATCGTTTACTTTGTTTTTTCATTTCCAAGAAACTTGCTAAAACTTGGATACTTTATTATGGCGTTTTTCTTAAAACTACCTAAAACTACTTAAAACTACCTAAGCTACTTAGCCTAAATTACCTATAATCAGGGTGATGAGCAATCTCTCGATTGGTCACCATCCCGATTGCGTCGATGAGTGGCTGGCCATCGCCAACACGGTGCACACGCGCCGCCGGGACCCGAGCGAGGCCATAAGCATCGGTCAAGTCTCGGTGGCACTCATTCATGTTGACGAGCCCGGCCCCTCCCAAAGACCCCCTAAAATACGCCTAACTAACTTACACACTATCTTAAAACTAAGGAGGATGTTACATAGGTAACGCACCGACCCGGGAGAGCGTATCTGCCCTCACTTGTCACGATTCCCAATCGCGGTATTAAAACGGAAGAGCTCCTGAGCATTGGCGGCGTAACCGTCGTGGATGAGCCGCTTATCCCTCGCGCCGCGGTGGCGGTGGTACAATACCGGCACACCATCTTTATCTTGGATTAACCCTTTCATGTCTGCATGAAGGAATGCCTCAGGCGGGACAAAGCCAGACCGGAGCGTACTCTCGTGGTACATTAAATTCGGGTAGTAACCACCCGAGATCAGATTATTAGCTTTGGCCATCGCCCTTGCAACGTGCCTTCGAATCACCTTTATTAGGAAATTGTCAATCCTATTCAATCGAGCCCCATCGTATAGGGTCTTGTTGGGATAATATTTTATGTACTCAGACTTGGGAGTTCTAAATAACCCTAGGCAGGTCTTGAGACACTGTCTCTCAAACACCCGAATCTTTTCCATATAGGAAGGCGCTATATTGAACCAAATGGGACAGCCATAAGCGATGATCGGCCTTATAAGAGCCACGTAGCATATGACCTTTACTCTAGAATCAAGTTGACTGCTGCGAAACAGTCTCCTTGTCAGAGCATAAGCCCTCTTGGCCCCAGCAAGACAAGCATCTATATGTTTGTCAAAATATAGATACTGGTCGAGCCAGATGCCAAGATACCTGATCACGCTTCGCACCGCCAATGGTTGTCCACTTTGTTCAATAATGGCTAATTTTCGCCAGTTTTTTCTGGTATCCCTAGAGACCCCAGCCAATGGAGTTCTGAACAGGATTGTTTCAATATATACCTCTTAATTTGATCGAAGTCACGCTGCAAAAGGATGTTAATGACCTCGACTTTTGGACCTGATCTGTACGCCACTAAATCGTCTGCGTACGCTATAGCATGTCTGAGGGAACCCACCAGATCACTCGTGTAAATATTAAACAGGATCGGAGAATTCACCGCTCCCGTAAGCAGTTTTTAATTTCAAAGACTTTGCTCGAAGTCACGTTGCCAGATTTGACAACGAACTTCTTTCCTATAAGCAACAGTAGTCCAGCACACTAACCACTGCGCTACTGCGCCCACAAAACAGTGTTATCCAAATTTAAATAACAAATTTCTGTCAAAAAAAAAATCTCATGACAACGCGTAATACAATTTGCTTAAATCATAATGGCGTTTTATGAATGAACTTTTTTTTAACTCTTAATTAAAAAGACAGTTTCGAGTTAGCTGAGACTCTGATTAACAGAATAAATGAATCTAATGAAGAATGTTGGTATATTTTATTTGGTGTCGCTTTCATTCTGAAAGTTAAATAACGGAGTCAACAGTCTGGATTCATATAAATGATATTTTATATATCAGTGTGATTTTTTTTTGTAAATGTACCTAGGTACAAAATAAACAACGTTCCATGAAATCGGCAAAAAGTACCTATGTCCACATATTCATGTGATTTTTCAGTAGTCTTTCTATTTGTAACATTGTAATTGTGATTTGTATACTACAAAACAAATTTCGTTTTGCATCAATAGCCTAAGAATAATTAAAGAATTGTGTTCTTATTATTATTCAATAATCTGAAAAGAATTTTATTAGAACAGCTTTCAATTTTCGAAATTAATACAAAAGTAGGTACCGAAATGCATAGGAAAACGTATTGTAAATAGTACTGAAAATATACCCTATTTGTATGATACGGTAGTTCTAATTTTCGTATGAATTTAACAAAACAGCTGACAATTTGTAGATTTCCTAATTCGTGTTTCGGTTTTTGCTTTTAATAAGCGGTTTAAAGCCTTTGGGAGAAATCTGATGGGCGAATTTAATTGTAATTTGGGTACAAATTCGTTTAGAATAATTTATTAGGCATAAACATGATCAGTGGTCTTGTTTCCGCGAAACCAAATTATGGAATTTGAGTCCTGCAATGACAGAAAATGTAATAGATCCCAATAAAGTTGTCGCACTAGTAAATGTGGAGATCAAATTGTTTACTGGTACCATTTCACTAAAGCTATACATTTTATTTAAACCTGACAGCCAACTAATAGTCGGAATTAGGGTTTGATTATTAGTAAGGCCGTATATGGAAGATACTAAACCTAGGTAAAACAAAGCTCAATATATACAAATTCAAAAATGGAAATAAAAGCAAAATAAAATAAAAAGGACTCTATATTAAGAGTTATGTATGTGCCTACAAAGTTTGGTGAAAGTTGTATAGATATACTCGATTATACGACTACTTGAATGCATAAACTGGTCGAGGATGAGGATTACGGCTAAGAAAGGATACTACTGGAGAAAGAGAAGATGCCGTAGTTCTGTGAGCCAATAAAAAAAAGGAAAAATTTAAATGTACTATTTTACACGGTAAAATTTTGAAGTTACTTTACTGAATTTACTTTAATAATTGTTTTTATTGTTTCAGAACACTTAACAATCAAATTGCATGACTGCAGTGGCTCAAAAACAACAAAAACAACCAACAACTGGTCTCTCTATTCAAAATCAATTTCCACTGAATGTGTTTGGGTATGCACGGGCATGTGTGAGTCTGCTTTACAGATTCCCACATGGCTCAGGCACTTTAGACCACATTATTGTTTCGAGGTTTGATACCATCTTCCTCATCGCAACGTGATACCGGGTCTACGTTACCCAATCATCGAGACTTATGAGGAAAGATGATTCCAAACCTACAAAAATATTGAAAAAAAAAATAAAAAAATCAAACAAAACTTGAAAGGCTCTTAAAAAACAAGCCACGCTATCTTTCAAGCGGGCGTCACGTCGTCGATGCCATTTAAAAACGAGACATCACAACCTATCACGTTGAGCGCCATTTTGTAACGTGCTGCTTGCCTTGCTTTGGGTCCTTGCTGGCATGCTTGCACCCGCTCTCTAAGCTCGCCGGAGGGCGTGGGAGCTTGACCCAGGCACGTCACAAAAACCGTCAAATCATGCCAGTCTTTCCACGTCCAGGTGATATGTCGTTCACGAGAATTTTCCTCTACCCACAATTTCGTTTTATGTTTCAAGTATAAAAGGTATAAAATGGCTCACCATACTTCTTCCACAACTGGCGATGACGTGGCCACTGCATCGAGGTTGTGCTTGTACTTTGTCATTGTTGAAGCACCTGTATCACTTGAGGAATTTATGATATATACGAAATTTGATTTATATTTTCTTTTAGGTACCTCGCGATTTAATTTAAAATGACAAATTAAATTTTCTTTCTCTTTAACTTTCGGCAAACAATTCTTTTTTTCAATTAAAAGTAAGTTGTTTCTTAATTCTTGATTTTTGGTTACTATTAATTGAATTTCAAATTTAAAAATTAAAAAAAATAAAAAATGTTATCTTGGTGCGGACCGGGATTTCAACCGGGGTCCTATGTGCCAAGCGGTGCTTTTTCCGCTGGCTTAACCGCTGCGCCAACGGGTGCTTTCTGATTTTCGGCGTCTAATTGCGGATTTAGATTGGCGATATTTTGCTTTTCCCTGTTTTTGAATTTCTCCGGAATTTTCTCGTAATTTTCCGGGAATCCGGGATAATTTTTGGGCGGCCAACACTTCCTGCTGGTCCGCCAAATTTGAGGGTTATTGTGTGGAAGTTCCCTATAAAAAATTGCACTTTCAGTCTTCTTGTATTTCTCTAGAAAAGACTCGTTTTACCTGGCTTTGCGTTCTTTAATTATTTCCAACTAGTATGTGGTTTATTTGATATATTTTTTTTTTATATTACTTTAATTGATTTTAATTTTATATAGACAGGTAGGTACTTTTTGTTGCACTACTTTTTTATTTTCTATTCAATAATAATTTTCTCACTCGTGAGACAACTCGGCAATAATTCCTGCTTCTTGAAATTTTAAATTACGAATGCTGGTCAAGGAAATTTTCAACAGCAAAGCCGGCATAATTTTCCTGTACTGCTGTTCTCAGTTCTTTGCAGTTTTAACTGTTGACCTTTCAGTCGTTTCAAACTCTCTTTTGAATTTTCTTTTAGCCAGAAACTTTTTTTTTGTGCCAGCCCTGTATTTCTGCACTACTTATGAACGCCGCCATAGGTAAGTGACTTAGGTAAGTAGTGCAGCAATGGTCGGCCATGTAGTTCCCTGCTAATTCATTGCAATTTGACAGATCGGTCGTTTAGAAATCAGAACATTTCGGGTGGTTCTGATTTTTGTATGTTTTCCTAGGTTAGGTTAGGTTAAAAAGGGGTATGAGATGCCTCATACAGCACTAGGCACCATAAGGGCCCATCGCGATCCCTAGGGGGAACCAATTGCAGTGATCTACAATGGAAGAACACCTAAACACTATTGCCCTTGAGAAAGCCCCAATTTCCCTGCAAAAACCAAGTAGTCCCTTGAAGTTGTAATTGTCTATCTCCCCTAAATGTTGGAAGAAGTACCTGCCCAAAAATTTCTTTCTACTGCGACATATTGCCTCACATTCGCACAGTATATGTGTTATGTCCTCTTCAGCTTGCAGGTCATCGCAGAATCTGCAAGTGTCCGAGTCTGCTAGCCCTAGTCTTTTGGCATGTTTTCTAAGAAGAGAGTGCCCTGATAATATGCCGATCAGTGTCCTGAGCTGTTCCCTGCCTAGTTTGAGGATTTCCCTAGACCTTTTACGGTCGTATTGCGGCCAAAGTGCCTTAGATACTGCTGACCGGTGAGTCCCTCCCACCTCCGGTCGGCTTCCTTATTTATTTTATTCCTAATATCGCTTTTTATGATGCAAGGAGGTGGTTTAATACCCACATCTCCTCCGTCTTGCAATTCCCCGCCTATCCTCGCAAGTGTAACATCAATCCAGTTGTAGTCTCTGGCCATCATTGTGTTATGAGCTTAAGTCAAACTGACAATAGATAAGCGATGCTACCGTGCAGATGTCGCTGTAACTGATCTTGTTTTCGAATATCGAAACTTCGAAAGGAATCTTTCAGAGAAGATTTCCGGCTTTTATCTTTCTTTTACTTAAAAACTACCGAACGATAATGTTCTCATCCTAATAGTATATCGATATACATATTAGAGTTTCATTACGTTTTTACGATAATAGTGAAGTGCTAATAAAAATTAAGTCCAAGTTAAAATAATTACAAGTACCTTTAATAAATATAGGTACCTACTATAAGAAAATTAATAGTAGATATTGTGCAAACGGAATTTCTATTAGGAACATATAACGCAGTCAGTAAGGGTAAGAATGTGATAATATACCTACATATAAAAGAAGAGAACATTTTGTCATATGAAACTGACACCAATTTGCATAATTAACAGGTTCCTGATGGTATTTTTTTCGTCAGGAAATTCATCTCCAGATCGTGTTGAGGCTGAAGAGTTGTCCACGAGGTGATTTTATCAAGTTCCACCTATTTTTGTTGTTGCACATTGCATTGTTTAAAACAAAACCACGCAAATCGCATCCAAATTCCGGCCAAATTTGTCCAACACATGGGGAAACTCGACAGCTTTCCAAGACGACACCAAGATCGCTGAGCGCAAATGCGCAGGCATAAACCCACGCATAGCCGCCAAAAACCAAGCCAGCCCAGTTAGTAAGACCTCCGCCGTCAGCTGCATAAGTCATTCATCAAATCCTGAATATCGCGCTGTGTTCCTCGTATATAGTGCACGTGTGCAGTTTGTGATTAACATATACATATATGTATCATTATATAAAACATTTTTACATAAAAGTAAAATTACCTAAATATACCTACTTGCTAAATATTAATTAAAACCTATAATTACCTACTTAAACATTCATAAAATACATATAAAAATTGAAATAATTGCCTACCTATATTTTAACACATACCTACCTACATGTATATTTGCTACCTAAACTACATTTTTTCTATAAAATACTTAATTGCCTAATTTTGTTTATAATTATAAAGTGTTACAAACAGTGAAATAGTGGTTAGATTTGTTTAATTAAATAATAACATCAGCGTCATCATCTTCAAAAGCCGGATGTTCCTGACATGTCATGAAAATCTACGAGCAGAAATCACAGGTAACAAATCATCTTATCTATAATAATCCCCACTATTACATTTTTACATTAAACACTCAAAACATCTTTGCATTTGTTATACATATATTTTAAAAATAATTATAGTTCAATCTTCCATATCAATCATACATTCATTCATACTATTTCAATTTCATACAATTTTAATATTAAATAATTTCATTCATTCTTATTGTTTTTTCATACATTCCCTAAAAATAGTGTTTAAACCCCTGAAAAGCAAAATCGAAGGCATATAATATGATCCATATTGATCATAACACATGAATTAATCAATAAAATTTAATTTCATTTCAATTATACATATAAAATATCCCGAGTTTTGATTTGTGGTATATAACCACACATATACATAAATTCAGTGTCCGCGACTATTACGTTTCGTTAACTATGGCAGCACTTGCTCTCATAGTCAAATTGATTTTTTTATAGGGAAATTGCCATGTCTTGCTAATTTCCCCCCTTTCATCGGTCATCTTCGTCATCAACATCGTCCCCATCTACTCCTTCAGCACGTACCTGCGAGTACGAGTAAGCAGTTGCAGCATGCGATAACACCAAGCATGCCAAAAACCTGTACAACACGCGCCCCCTCACAGCTTCGGTAATGATGAGTACCCTAATGCACTTGCTATCAGGTAGCTGTTCCTTGTGACAAACCCGCCAATCCGATCTATGAAGATCTAGTGTCTAGTGTGACGTATGTTGCAACAGTTTGATTTTCTCTTAACACCATTTCAATCATCCATTCTCGATCGTCACCTCTCCCCACCAGCAATGCCACAAAGATACAATTGTATCAAATTAGATACATTTTTGTCTCCGCGGAAAAAGTTGATACATAGATACTTTTTTATGATTATAATTTATAATTTTCAATGAAAATTCAGCAAATTCCGCCTTGCTTCATAATATTTGAAATTTTTTTTTTTCAAATTAATTTTGAAGTCTGGAAATATTAAATTGTTGGCTTATTTTTAAAACTGTCTATGGTAAATGTATTTCAATCTGATATTCACACACTGCCCTATAGGTATATGAAAAAACATGGTATAACATTGAACATGACCGTATACTACCTCATGTTCACACATTAATACGTCACTTGATATTTCAGTGCAAATTCAGCAACAAATTACTCTTCGAATATTTCGTGGAATACAAAATACATTTGTGCAATAATTGGGGTGCTATAGTAATAGTGTCAAGAAATAAAAATAAAATAAAGTTCTCGGGCGCGCTATACCTAGTAGGTATCTACATTACTTTCAATTTCCAAAGGAATAACGTTCTTGAAGTGTATTTACTATACTAAAATGTATGCGTTTCGTTGACTTCACCCTCGACCAATATGCTAAAATGGTCGAATGAATGAGATGGAGAATACAAACTGCCGAAATAAGGTTTATTCGTTGAATTTCTGTTGTAGCTCTCAGAGATTGTGTATCAAATACAGCAGCTGGCAGCTTCTTCTAAAAATGGAGCGTTTCAAAATTTCATCTCCATGTCAACTTTAGAATTCCACATCTTAAATATTTATTCCACCTGTATGAAGATTGCCCCTGATGATTTGGAGTCGGTGGCGGCTGGCGGAAGATCAAGACTTGTGGGAGGCTTATTTAAAACGTCAAAATATCGGCGAAGCTTGTACTAAATAGGCATGTTTTTAAAAATGAGCATGATGATAATAAAATATATGTTCTGTACCACTATCATCTCGCTTTAACGCAATTTCTCACCCGATCAAAACCTAAACTTTTTGAATACGTTTTGTAGTTACCTTTTATCGAAGCCATAATAACCCAACCACATTTTTATTAATTGATTAATTATATATTTCACAATCTAACATACGAATTTGAACTAAATTTATGCTGTAGTATCAAAATTTGTCTCCGGAATGTCATGTCATAAGATGTTTTTCTAAATTGTTGTTCTGTTTCTATAAGTATAGTATGAGTGTGGGTTACTCAATTCAAATTCATTGCTACATAAGCCTCTACAGTTGCAGTTGCGCAGTACGCTAAATCCCGTTGTCAAATGTCAATAATCTCTGCATCAACTGACTGAAAAATCTGATATTTTCTTGTGATACATTTGATACATTTTCCAGACAGAAATTTTGATACTTTTGATACAGTTTTCAAAAACAAAAGATACATTTTTCCAAAAGTCGACGGCAATGCTGCTCCCCACGACCCAAAACGTTGCCGCAAAGAAAAAAAAAGTGCGGTCCTTTTTGAGGGCCATTTGCAAATAGGTGGGGCCACCGCCACATTTCATCAAAGAAAATTACCTATTCAAAAAATTAAACTCAAATTTAATAATAAGACAACATACAGGGTGTCCCAGTTAAGCGGTATAACCCTTTAAGGGAAGATTCCTTAAGTAATGCTGAACAAAATTGTGTGGCAGGGGCGTCTATTCTCACCCCATTTACAGTTATAGCCCCTCAAATTGGGTGACCTGAGGTGTTGCGCAGTAGCGCAGTGGTTAGTGTGCTGGACTACTGTGCGAGTGATCCCAGGTTCGATCCCCGGAAAAACAAATTACATCTTTAGGTTTTTTTCTACTGCGCCACCTCTCGCGAACGTCTGACAAACATCCGAGAGTATGACTGTCATGAAAAAGCTTCTCAATTTAGCCGTTCGGACTCGGCATAAAATTGTAGGTCCCTTCCATTCGTCCCAAAAATAGAAACTCACACAAAACGAATGGTTGCAAGAAGCTAGGCCTTGGGTGTCTCCCGCCTGTTGCGCCACCTATTTATTTATTTTAACCACTTAAAACGCTATAACTTCTAAACTATTATAGGTCCAAAAAT
The DNA here is from genome assembly GCA_949372485.1 of Cheilosia soror. Lineage (NCBI taxonomy): Eukaryota > Metazoa > Arthropoda > Insecta > Diptera > Syrphidae > Cheilosia > Cheilosia soror. The sequence continues at coordinate 34,687,850 of OX443563.1, forward strand.
TATTTTGTACATTTTGAAGACAAGGCAATTTTAAACCCAAAATTTGAAAATGTTTTCTTTAATTTTTTTACTTAAAATGTTTTTTTCTCAAAATGTTTACTTAATAAATTTGTATTTCTTATAAAATGTTTATCCTTGAATAATTTCCTAAAAACTATGTTATGCAACTTTTTTACGTACGATCAACAGAAGTTGTAGTAAAAGCCATTTTTTGTCAGAAAAAATTGTCAAACAAAATTAAGTCAGAATAATAAACTAGCGTATCTACCTATGAGCAGTGGTTGACAGTTAGAATATGAAAAAAAAAGCTTAACATTGGTAAGTGGATCTATGTTTTATGAAAACAAAAAATTAAGATTTACGGGCCATTTTGAGTTGGCCCGGGGCCAAGGGCCAAAATACAAAACAGTGTGCCAAATATCCCGATCGGGCACTTTGTGGCAACGCTTTACCCAACCTTGAGCAGCCGGAAGAGAAGTGTAATATCATCTTCCGTTTTGCTTCCTTTAAATAAATAGCAGTTGTCGTATGGCCGCAGTGGCAGTAACATGCTCTGCCAACATATGCTACACAAGCTCATCCGCTTGCTCATTTCTAGCTATACCGCAGTGTCCTGGTACCCAGCACAGTCTCACTCGGTTCTGACTGCATAATGCCTTAAGCATTGTGCGACAGGTCCTGACTAATTCAGAATTATAATGTTCGTAGATTCCAGTGCCTTGAGTGCAGCCTGGCTATCGATGTAGATGGCTATATCCTTTCCAGAGATAGATCTCTTCCGCATTAGCTCTGCCGCTTTCAGAATAGCCAGATGTTTTGATTGGAAGACACTGCTTGTATCCGGTAGTCGTATAGACACTTTTAGATCTGGATCTACGGAGGAGTATGTTTTCCTAGCTTTTATTTGTTTTTAATTGTTTTAAATTTCAGTATATTAGTGTTTAACAAAGAATTGTGCTCTGTTGTTGCGCTCGATAGTTTTTATTTGCTAATAAAATGGTTCGCAACAGTTGTTTTGCAACAGTACATTTCTTTGTTTTTTCACCTTACATTTTCTCTTCGCAGAAAATTATATTTTTTTTATTTAAATCGAATCGGTAACGAATTTGGCGCAGGCGGTAGGATCCCGAAAGATCCATAGCTAATATATGTATCATACTTTGTTAAAAGTTTAAATCGGGATTAAAAAATCGTCCTTTAAACTAAATAAAATAGTTGCCGGTAAATTAAAATTACAAAACGGTATAGGACAATAAAAAAAAGAGAAAAATATATATATACAGGCTTATAGAGGTATCCGTTCGGACAAAATTCCGATCGGAACAAAAATTAAGTTCATGGTAACCCTTTTCGGAGACAAATTACTGCCGCATATTAACGCATTAATTGACACAAATCAAACGAAATTTGACATACGTAAAACAAAAAACTTTGTTGACGTGAATAAAAAAGTTTGTTTTGAAAATTAAAATGAATAACATTTTTTTATTTTTGGAAGCAAATCGCATCGAACAAAGAGCAGCTCAGAAGAAAACATTGGTAAATGTTTGACTTATTTCTCAATGCTCTTCTTTGCATTGAGAAATAAGTCAAACATTTACCAACTATTAGATACAGCGTAAGTTATTATTTAGGCTGTTGCTATTTACACGTTGTTCGGGACACGACTACGTAACGAAATGTCAAAGTTTATATTGCGTCAAGTTGGGGTATGTGGCTCGCTACGCTTGCGGCAAGGACTCTAAACTCCAGTATAATCATTTTCGGACATTATGCCGTACGTTTTGGATCCAACCTTTCTATTTATAAAGAGATTTTAATGAAAATAGGATTACGTTACGTTGATTACGTAGTCGTGTCCCGAAAATCGGTAAACGTCAGTTCAGTACAAAATCTGTCAAAATGAACGTGCGAATAGCCACTTCGTATTATTTATCACAAAATGTTTATCAAATTACCTTACCTTTCCTACAGATTTAAAAAAAAATGCCGCCTTAATAAAGTTGCCTTTGACTTTGAGTATGTATTAAACGAAGTGAAAAATAAATTTCCATATCCTTCTCGACCGGATGCTGTGATGGTAAAACACAAACTGGCTGTTACTTTGAGATTTTTGGCAGAGGGAAGCTACCAACATGGCATAGGAAAAGATTTTGAAGTTCCTGTGGCTCAATCAACTTTTTCAACTTTCTTCCAAGAAGTCTTGGATATACTTGGAGAAGCCTTGTGTCGAAAATGGATATCTTTGGCAATGGCCGCGTTCCATTGACCGCTAGTCATCTAGCACATAATATCCCTGATGGAGGAACGCTGGCGCTAGAGATCTAGCGGCAGCGGCAAAGTGACATTAAAACCAATTGAATTCGTATTATTCCATCTTCATGAGAGTCAAAAACGTATTTTGTGCCATCATGCCGCATATTTATTAATACACTATAATTTAAATAAACAAATACAATGTATTTTAATTATATAGAAGCTTGAATTCCCATTTTACAATAAATTGGAAATATTTGACTTCCGCACTTTCACTTTTGTTTTGACAGTTCGTTATTTTTTTCAATCTAGCAGTTCATTTTGCGCTAGATTGAAAAATTTCCCAGAAAAGGATATTTCACAAAATGTGCTAGAGCTCTAGCGCAAATGCTGAAATGTCAGTTTTTTTTATATGGAGTTTGGCATACCGCTAGTCATCTAGCGGTCAATGGAACGCGGCCAATGTCGAGAGAAGAAATTGAGCGATCGAAGATGCACTTTTTAGAAAAGGCAGGGTTTCCTGGTGTGACGTTTTGTGTAGATGGTACCCATGTTAATATTATCGGTCCAAATGAAGATAAAAATTTATTTTACAACCGCAAAGGAAACTTCAGTCTAAACGTTTTAATAGTAATTTTTTTATTACACGTATCAGAAAGCAGAATACCTAAAAAAAAATTCTACAAGTCTGCGATTATAAAAAGGGAGCAAATTACGATTCCCATATTATGGAACTTAAGTCCCCAACGTCAATATTTCGAACAGTGCTATCAGAAAGGTGCTAGAGATGCTTGGCTTTTAGGTAAATATGGAGTATGTACTATAGTTATTTTTTTAAGTGTTTGTTTGTTACTTATAGGGGACGCTGGATATCCATTAGAACCGTGGTTAATGACACCGTTTAGAGTTCCAATACCACTCCTGAAAGCCAGTACAATACAGCGCACAAAAGTGGTCGAAATATTGTAGAACGAACTATAGGTCTACTAAAGAGTAGGTTTCGCTTTCGCTGTTTGTTAAGTGCACAATAGCTACATTATGCGCCGGAGAAAGCAGCACAAATTGTTAATGTCTGCTGCGCCCTACACAACATTTGCATTTTTTCTAATGCTGACTATGAAGGCATAGACAACATAGAAAATGAAGACGAAGAGACAGAAGCGTAAGATAAGATGAAGGACTCAACCGTATGCCAACACCGCAGTTAATACAATATTGTATACATATGTATTTTATTAAAAACAAACATTAAAAATCCACAAACAAAAACATATTCCAAAATAATTGAAAATACTTCGTAAAGCCTTCTTGGCGCTGGTAAAACTAAAGCTAGTATTATACTATATGTTATCATTATCAGCATACGTATACTGAAAATTGTGTTCCAATCACAACATATCGTGCATACATCCCTGACGACAGAATATGTTGTGATTGGAACACAATTTTCAGCATACTTATGGTAATTCAACATATCGTCTAATACTAGCTTATAAGGAACTAAAAAGAAAACTAAACTAAATATAGCACATTGGTATCAGGTTTATAAACTAACACTGCCTAAATGGCAGATCAGGTATGAATCAGTGTGAGTATTTAAAATCGCAATCAGTCTATAAATAGAAAAGGTATAAAAGGTTTAAATTATTGAAGCTAGAAATAGATTTGCCGACTTACCCTACTTCTCGCTTAACATCATGTCGGTTCTTTTAAGCTCGAGCTCTAAAATTTTAGCTTTTAACTCCAGTTTTTTTATTTCAATTTTTCTAATTTCGGTGTTTTGTTGTTGCATCTCCTTAAATTTTTTATTCTCTATTTTATTGAGATGGCCGTATTCACAAATCTAGTTTGGTAAGTGTGACAGCTCTCAAAATTCATGTTGCTAAGTTTTCATTGGGCAAAACTGGTCACGTGATCAGTTTTTTCAGTTGACGTCTTTCTTCGCAACACCGACCAATCTAGTCAAGAATTTCTCGACTTACTAGTAAGTTGACGTCTATTCGTAGCAACATTTGAGTCATTTGACGTTTGACATTTCGGTTCGCCCTGACGTGTAATATTAAACGTTTTGTTTTTATTCGGGTTAATTTAATTAAAAAGTTATAAAAATAGGTCCTACTGTGCAGTGAATACCTCAAAATATATGTTATCTTTTAGGTAATACTTATCCAAATATAGGGAAACTAAATTCAAGGCGATAGCCTTTCTAGTTTCCAAACAGGACGTGTGAAAGTGAAAAATTTTTTTTTGTTTCATACCAGGAAAATGTGGCAAATGTGATACTTTCACACGTCCTGTTGGAAAACTATAAAGGCTATCGCCTTAAATTTGGTATTCCTAGGTTCGGATAAGTATTACTTAAAAGATAACATATATCTTGAAGTATTGGCTGCTCTGTAGAAATTTTAAAGCTCTCGAGTGTATTCCGTTTTATTGTACAAGAGAAGTTGCACTATTATACAAAAGTGACTTGGAATTTAAAACGAATGCGTCAAACACTTCAAGATGTATGCTATCTTTTAGGTAATACTAAGCTGAATCTGGGGATACCAAATTCAGACCTGTAGCCTTTATAGTTTTCCAACAGGATGTGTGAATGTGAACTTTTTTTTGCTTGAAACCAGAAAATGTGGCAAATGTGATACTTTCACACTTCCTGTTGGAAAACTATAAAGGCTATCGCTTTGAATTTGGTATCCCTAGGTTCGGATTTGTATTACCTAAGAGATAACATATATCTTAAAGTGGTTCACGCATTAGTTTTTAATTTCAATTCAATTCAATTTCAAGTGGAATTCAAAATATTTTGATTACTTTTGAATACTTCAAGTGGTGGTGGAAAGAACTCGTCTGGTTTCAGTGCGATGACGGTTAAGAAAGCGCCCAGTTATCCTCAATCGGCGAAATTCCAGAAGTAACGTCCGCGATTGGGGTGAACGATGTGTGGACGTTGTCGAAATGATAGCATAAATTGGTGAGGGCACTTATGGGAAGGTAAGAAACCGTTTTCATTGTCTTCCAAACAGATTTTGTCTAACTGTGTTACTCTTTACTTTTTAGGTGTACATGGCCCGCGATAACCACACATCCGAGCTGGTGGCTCTGAAAAAGGTGCGAGTCGAAAATGAAAAGGATGGTTGCCCCATCACTCGTAATTGCCTCAAGAATCCAACACAGAAGTATGAAAGAAGTTCAATTTGGTGAATAAGATGCGTCGGGCTTATTTCTATGCACTCCAGCTGCAGGAATTGTGCAAAGTAAGTAGTGAGACTTAGTTTCCGCAAATATCTGACCCCTTCTGCTTATAGACTGATGCCTTTGACGCACGTACGAAGCTCGAGTGCGAAGCATACGTGGCTGGGATGCATGGAACATCCATGATGCATCTTCCAGAGCATCACCGAAATGCAACAAATAACCGGAATGGAAGACGACTTTGTTTATCAAAAGGAAATCGACAACCTGGCCTTGGCCTTTAAGGCTTTCCGCTGCTACTACATTGCCCTGACCCTCGTCGAGATAAAGAAGAAGAAAGCGGTCGCCCTCTATGAACGTTCAATGAAATACGCCAGCGAGGCAGTAAAATCGAAACCACAGCAATTCAATCTTATGCGAGAAACAGATTACCACAGCACCAGCAACAGCAACTTTGACAGCAGCAGCAACTTCAACAGCAGAAGTCGCATGAAACACATTGGAAACATCGACAGCAACTTTGTCAAGGGAGGAAAACAAAATTTGTTGTGAGTTGATTGCAACGCAGCATTACCAGATTACCTTTTATATCTTCAAAAATAAATGGTAAAAGCGAAAAAATGATATTAGGTAGGTACATGACGTCCTGTGAAATGTTAGAGCAAATCACGTACTTAGTACCAGCAGGTAAATACCAGTATAGATACTTGGTGGTAGCTAAAGTATAAAATTCGAAAAACATATCTGATGTCATTTTCGACAGTGTTTTTCAGATGTTTGCTGTCCAATCAAACATCAAATCAAAATTCGTATGCACTTTTCTTTTAATAGCTCGTCAAACATTAATTTTAACACAACTCACGACGATTGAATTAGTAGATAACTCGTTTCCACATTGCAAAACTAGAATTCAAAATCACGTCCAATCGACAGTAAATAATTTGACGCCTGCAAATCAAAAAAAAGAATTGATTTGTAAGAATAAAAAAAGATGAGAATAATTTGTAGACTGCTGAAACTTTTTTTGTCTATATCTGGTAATGATGCTGCACCTTCAGTATGTCAGCATTCGAAAGTTGAGAGAACTGAAAAAGTCACCGTGGTGTTGGTAGCCGTTGCACAGCAACATTGAATTTAGGACTTAGCTCTAACGTCGATGTCGATGTCGATATTGCTGTGGTAATGTAACTTCAGCCATTAAAAAGCAGGGGCTCTAAAAAGTGCGCTGTGGCTGTCAAAGTTGCTGTTGCTGTTGCTGTGCCAATCTGTTTCTCGCATTAGCGCCGATTTGCCAAAACTTATCTACACCATCAATGGATGTAAGTTCTCCGCTCATGCATACAGTGTGCTGGAAGATGATAACTCTGAGGACTTCATATTTATATCGAAGGCACAGAAATCAACGAAACCCCTATTCGAACGGCCACAAAAAAAAAAAAAACAAACTAGAGAGGATCCATTTTTTACATTCACGAGCTGGTGGCTCTGAAAGACAGGTAAGAGACCGTTTTCATCGTCTTCCAAACAGATATGTCTAACTGTGTTACTTTTTAGGTCCACAAAGCCCGCGATAACCACACATCCAAGCTGGTGGCTCTGAAAAAGGTGCGACTCGAACATGAAAAGGAAGGTTTCCCCATCACCACACAAAAAACAAACTAGAGAGCATCTATTTTTACATTCAAAGTGTAAACGGTTATTTGTATTTCAGTTTTAGTTTTCTTAGGTGTAAAAAATAAATATGTAAACTAATTTGTTTCAAAAACGAATTTTAAGAAGAATCTGCTTCATAAGGAAAGTTAAATAATTCTTCGTTCTATTTACGACATCATCCCCTAGCTGTGTTTAAAGGCTGCGCCAGCCTTACCATTATGATTGGACCTACTTGACTTATTGGCATCTTTTTTGTGGGGATTGATAAACACATCTTTTTCCTGGTCATGACCCTTAGGAGCACCAACAAGATTTTTCGGTTTACTTTGTTGAGGCGGCGCTCGATAACTTCGGGATCCTCACAGAAATTCATTCGTTTGTCGTATTTCTCTTTACCATTGGCCAGATTTTCGTCGTTCTACTGCTCGCCATTATCTTTTGACGAATCTTCATCGTCATCACTCTTATGCTCAATATCGTGGTTCACTTTCCAATATAGCATCGTAGCTATCCATTTGTGTCATTTGACGTTTGACAACAAAAATTACCGACGTTAACGTAACAAATATTTAAAAAAGAAAAAAAAAACCGTGAACATGATCGTACAAGTGCTACATAAGGGAGTGTTGTATTCCTTGGAGGCTCCTGAAGAGGTCTGCCCAAGAATTCAGACAGGTAAGTACAATTTGTAGACACAATGGAGCACTTGAAATAAGATATACCAACAAATTTCAGACAGCTGCTTCGCTTCCGGATATATGGATCGCCTTTTAAACCCCCATGGCCATTCTGGTAAGTGTTTGAATAATTGTGCATCTATTACTGGAATCAAGGAATACTAAAATGAAAGTGATAGCTCTAATAGTTTTCCAACAGGACGTGTGAACGTTTCACATTTACCACATTTCCTGGTAGCAAGCAAAAAAAAAATTCACATTCACACGTCCTATTTAAAAACTACTAATGCTATCACTTTTATTTTAGTATCCCTAGATTCAGATAAGCATTAGCTAAAAGATAGCATATATCTTGAACTATTTGCTGCTCGGTAGGAATTTTAAAGCTCTTAAGTGTATTCCGTTATACGAAAAGGTGCAATTTGCTTATTCAAAAGTGGCTTGCAATTTTAAACTAATACCTCAACCACTTCAAGATATATGCTATCTTTTAGCTAATGCTTATCTGAATCTAGGGATACTAAAATAAAAGTGATAGCATTAGTAGTTTTTAAATAGGACGTGTGAATGTGAAATTTTTTTTGCTTGCTACCAGGAAATGTGATAAATGTGAAACGTTCACACGTCCTGTTGGAAAACTATTAGAGCTATCGCTTTCATTTTAGTATCCCTAGATTCGGATAAGCATTAGCTAAAAGATAGCATATATCTTGAAGTGGTTAAGGTATTAGTTTAAAATTCCAAGCCACTTTTGAATAATCAAAGTACAACTTTTCTTGTCCAATACAGCAGATCCGACAATCTTATCAACCACTGCTGAGGTTCCTCTAAGAGCTCCCACTCGAGCTCCCACTTCTGCCGAGCCATTTGATCCTACCCAGCCGTCCACTTCGTCCCCAGCCACTTCGTCCATGCCAATGGAGCCTACCGGATCAACCCAGCCGCAAAGCGCAGACGAGTTATCTGCCATTGGTAAGAAATATTTGTGCATTCAATCTAAACATATATAATAATGTCCTGATTATTTTATTTTTTAGACGTTGCCTTCGACCACAAAGCTGTATTGTTGTTCTTAGACGAGTGCATCAAGCTGAAGGAAGATCTAAGAAGTTGCAAGGTTCGCCGAAAGCATGTTTTTGACAAAATTTCGGCGGCTATGCGACTTCATGGATATTCCTTCAGCTCGGCCACACTCGACAAAAAATTGGCCAACCTAAGGACAACATATAACAAAGTGAAGGACAACAACAATGTCAAGAAGAGGACAGGGCGCGGGCGTATGTCTTGGCCATATATGGAGCAAATGTGCTCCATATATCAGCATGAGCTCAATATAGCTGATGCGCCCGCGGTTGAAAGTTTGCTGCGTTCGATCCCTGTGTCCTCTAGGTCACGATCCAGAAGCTCGGCGGCATTGGGTGATGAGGGTGCCGGGGACGAATTGGTTCCGAGACGGCGCACAAATTGCAATACTGCGCGGGAGGAACTAATGGCAATGGAGCGCCGCAAGGTGGAGATCGGGGCAGGAATGTTAGAACAAATCTGCAGATTGTCGGAGGCTAGGGAGGGGCAGGACAGTTGGGAAAGGGAAATGCGGAGCAAGCAGTTTGAACTGGATAGGGAAAGGCTGGAGTTCGAAAAGAGAAAGTATGAGGAGTCAAAAACAAAAAGGTAGGTACATACTTAGAATTCAATTGTTTGAAATATAGTAATGAGTATTTTATTTTTTCAGGAATTAATACCACTTTCTATACATACCATGTTATTTGTAGTAAGTTAGTTTTTAAGAAAAGTATGCATTATTTTAAGTAGTTATTTAAGTATTTATTATAAATTATTTTTTAGTGTATTTAAGTATCTTAAGTATTTATTATAAATTATTTTTTAGTGTATTTAAGTATCTTAAGTATTTATTATAAATTATTTTTTAGTATATGTAAGTATCTTAAGTATTTATTATAAATTATTTTTTAGTATATGTAAGTATCTTAAGTATTTATTATAAATATTTTTTTAGTGTAAGTTAGATTTTAATATAATTATGTTCTTTTGTAGGTTAAGTTAGTTTTTAATACACAAAATAAATAAAAAAATGAATTAAAAGAGAGTCATTATGTAGTTTCTTTTTAAAACTCCCGTGTTTCTAGGTTGTTGACGTTGGACTGGCTGTTGCTGCTATGATGGAGGATCTTCGGCAATTTCTTCAACTAAGTCGTCTCCACTTCTATCACTTTCGTTGTAGAGGGTGATGTGGTTGTGTAATATTACACATGCAGTCACAATTTTGTTTGTCATGATTGGGTTTGCCACATCTAAGTACTTCAGTCTACGGAACCGTCCTTTCAATAGTCCGAATGCTCTCTCTATGGTAACCCTTGCACTGCTCAGTCTGGTGTTGAAATGAGACTGCCTTTCGGTTAAATGGCCATTGTCTCTAAAGGGAGTAATCAAGTTTCTCATCAAAGGGTAAGCTGCATCTCCTACCAGGTGGAACTCTGCTGGTACCATAGTGTCTAACTGCTCACAGAGAGAGCTGTTTCTGAACACTCTTGCATCATGCAGCCTACCTGGTGCACCGATGTACATGTCCGTAAATATCGTACGATGATCACATACTCCTAGGAAACAAATGAATTGTTTATTGTCTTGTTAACTAGATATATGTAATGTATAAAATTACCTTGCAGTATTACGGAATGTGTGTTCTTTCGGTTATAGTAATCAGTGGTGTTCGCCACGGGTTGTTTTATTTGTATATGGCAAGGGCAACCGTCAATGGCACCAATAATACCAGGAATGTAGCCACCGCTCTTTTCTTTGAAAGCCTGTATTAATTTGTTGTATTATTACTTTTTAAGTATAAAAAAAAGAACAGTGGTAAGTTACCTGAGAAATCTCTTCATATTGATGCCTTGAAGGCCATTTAACGTAATCTTGCAGAAATGTTCCGATAACATCCAAAATTTCGCAAAATGCCTTATAAGCAGCACTATTTGCGTAGTCAAAACGATCACCCGCAGATAAAAAACTTTCCTGCTTACTGACCATCCAAATGGTAAACAGTATTTTTTTTCTATATCTGCTATTCGCTTAGCATTTCCTACTTTATCCAAAAGAACCTATAGGTTTAAAATATACAAGTGTGTAACTACATATAGATAAATATAATATATATAACAACCACCAAAACGATTTTCAAGGTAAGGTCACAAACATCGGTATTAGTCTGGAAGTGTTTCTATTAAGTTTAGACAAAATTGGACAAAGGGGCGTGGCAGCTCCCATACAAAAAAAAAAAACATAAAAAATGGTATATTTCGTAAATCACTAAACCGATTAATCTCAAATTCTCAGACAAACATCGGTATTAGTCTGGAAGTGTTTCTATTAAGTTTAGACAAAATTGGACAAAGGGGCGTGGCAGCTCCCATACAAAAAAAACATAAAAAATGGTATATCTCGTAAACCACTAAACCGATTAATCTCAAATTCTCAGACAAACATCGGTATTAGTCTGGAAGTGTTTCTATTAAGTTTAGACAAAATTGGACAAAGGGGCGTGGCAGCTCCCATACAAAAAAAACATAAAAAATGGTATATCTCGTAAACCACTAAACCGATTAATCTCAAATTCTCAGACATATATTGGTATTTATACGGAAGTGTTTCTGTTAAGTTTAGTCAAAATTGGACAAAGGGGAGTGGCACCTCCCATACCAATAAAAAATAAAAAACGGATTTTCTCGACACTTATGAGAGCTAAAGTTGTAAAACTTGAAACAAAGCACTTCGCGCAATGTAAACACAATCGAAAAACGTTTCGTGACACCTCCCCAAGAAAACTGTCCTGGTAGGAAAGAACATTACATACCGCAAAACAGGTACGGCTCATTCTGAAATGTGAACGGAACTCGTCTGGAGAGTACATCGCAATTACTTCTTCTACATAATGTTGGTTGCGTTGAGGTTCTTCCTGCATGCCGAACAATTGTGGATACCTCAAAAGAATTGATGTGCTCATCAGCTCATCCATTACAAAAGCTGCTGCACGAACTTTAATCAAATAAAATTTATCTTAATTTGAAAGGAATATGAATATAATTTACTTACTCAGAATTAGATCTTCCTCTGCAGTATTCATTTTCTTGTGATAATAATTATGATGGTTATTATAAATATTTAAATGTTTCACAAATCACAACTTATGGTGGCCGAATCCAATAATTTCTCTTTCCGAAATAAAAATTGTGGCGTCTCTAAAAAACAAAACAAAATCACAGCTGTCAAGAAGTGACATACCGACAATTTAAGTTAGTTTTCGCATTCACGGCAATTTGAATCCAGACAATTCAAGTCGACTTACCTTGACTAGATTCGTGAATACGGCTGTCTAATGACCGGTATGCCCGTTGGACATTTTTTTTAGCTTCCACTTGATATGTAAAATGTTGGGTTTTACTGTATTATTTTCCTCGTTTATCCGAATCGAACCACTATTTGAAGGAACAGTGTTCTCATCTACCACATAAGTGTGAGCACCAATGCCTTCCACAGAAGCTTTTAAATTGATTAAAGCGATGACACTTTCCTCAATGGAATTTAAGGATTTTTGTTTAAAAACACCACCACCGGTTGCAGTCTGCTCCTTTTTGTTTAAGGCAAGTTTCTTCTTTATGTAGGTTTTATAATCGCTCCAAACCTAGAAAAATAGAATTAGTTTCTGACAAACTTATGTTTGTATTTTAACTCACCTTCCTCCAGCCATTAACATCTCGCTTTGGTTCCCCGAGCATGTTTAACTCTTCTTTAATGTATTCCCAAAAAAATGTTTACTTCTTCAGGAGGACGTTCGTAAAATTTTGGGCAATATCTGGCTTCTCCCCTAGCAAATCAACCAGCCGGTTATATTGGGCCTGATTGGTTTTCTTTTTCTTCCTAAAAGTAGCATACGAGTATGAATCATTAATAAATCTAATAAAAACATTTGTTTATTTTTTTTACTTACGTGTTTTCTTCATGCAAATCCATTTTTATTTTTTTCGGACAACTTTGCAGATGATTTTTAATGTTAGAGAATAAAGGAGAAAAAAGCTCAAAAAGCTCGATGCTATGCATCGCATAATTTATCGATGCGATGATATACGTTCTACGTTTTCTGAAGATATGTCCGATTTGTTCATCCGAACGGATACCTCGATATTAAATTTTTCGATTTTATACGTATCGAAAAAAATTCCGTTCCGAAAGTTTACCTCGATAAGCCTGATAATTCAGTGAAAAACATAGCGAATCAAGGAACCAAGGAGGGCTTGGGCAAAATCCTCATACTTCTGTCCTTCTCGTGGGCGGCTGCCTGAAAATGGCTAATCAGCTTATCTGGTTAGTTTCACCCAAGGGTCTCACTTACATATTGGCTGTACGCTGTGATTCATTGCAACGTACGACCGATGTGAAAGCGTGAACCATTAGATGAGGTTGGAGACAACCCTAAAGGTCGTCTGCTGATGCGACTCATGGTGATTTGGGCTCTACTTAGATTCTTATGTGCAGCTTTCTGCAAAGCATAAACTGCAACATGGGAGTTTGTGGGGAGCTTAAATCTTTGTTTGCCGTATCGGCAGACGACCCCTAAATCAAGGCCGAACCAAGGTGTCATACGACCCGTGCCGAGGGTTAACCTGGCTGGGGGCCATAGCTCAGTCGTTAACGGAGTATCCAGATACCGGGCGCCGTCGGGATTATTTAGCCTTGTCTGCATAATGCGGGGCTCTGTGCAGATCGACTTTTCTTTCCGTAGCTACACGTAGGAACAACATTTCATCCTTAACAAAAAAACAAAAAAAAACAACACTCCTGGCTGCCAGCGGCGCCACCCCCATGCAACGCGTGGAAGAGCATCTGCAGGAACTCTGTATTGAAGATGCTGCCAGCGACTGTTCGACACTCTCGGACTCATGGGCAACGCCCTGGGTATTGGACCATGAAAGGAACCGGGACACCCTTCCCTCCACTTCAAAGGTCTCCATTCCGGCGAAATCTTCTGCCCCACCAATGGGCAAAAAGAGACCGCTCGTAAGGGATAACCAACCTCGGAAGAGTCGCCCCCTAGCTAACAGCTCATCGAGCGTTACAGGGGGTAGGCCCACAGCGGCGACTGGAGCGGTGCCAAAAAGGCGCAGATCCCTGGATGAGGTGTCCAACGCTTCTAAGAAGGCCAAGAGCTCAAAGAGCTCCAAATCCTTCTCAGATGCGGTCAAGGACTCCTCTGGGCTCCACTCGAACCACGTGATCCTGCTAAGGTGCTCACACTTATGAGCTTTCAAAATTCTTGTCTCCCAGTCAAACACTGGAAGATCGTGCAAGACCCCAATTGTCATCTCAATGACGGCTGAATCTCTGCCTATGCCAAGAGATAGGAACTTCCTTATAAAATACGGCCTTAAGGAAGTAGAGATGAAGCTCTTTAAAAAAGATGATATTCGCACTGCTGAAGCCAACCTGGCCAGCTCCAACGCGTCATCCTCGGCAGACACCGACTCGCCACATGAGGATCTTGACGCTACCTTTGTGGAGAGAACTGTATCAGTTAACAATGCCGCTAAATCTATTCTATCTGCGAATCTAGCTTACTGTATACACTCGCCACCCGGCGACCAGAGAGAGCTCGACTCGCTTAACAACGAGCTCACTTCCGCCCTGAATGGGGCATTTAGTGGATCCTGTCCCATCACCAAAATGAGGGAGGGCAAGAAACCACCGTGGTGGAATAAGCAACTAATTAAACTTCGCTGCGATAGCATTCAACAAAGCCAAAACCTCGAAGTTAGACACGGACTGGGAGATCTACAAAGGTAGTCTGAGGCTTTTTAAAAAATAAGTTCGAAAGGCACAACGTAGCTCCAGGAGTAACTTCTGTGAGAACGTTAACAGCGTTAACGAAGGCTCCAGATTACGTAAGGTCCTATCCAAAACGTTCACTGTACCGGGTGTACTAAAAAACCCCGGTGGCCAATGGGCAGAATCAGAGGAACAATCACTGGATCTCAATGGTCACTCATTTTTCTGGCTGCACGTCATTCACCGGAAATCATGACTTCAGGAATAGTACCCCTTACCCGGCATCTCCAACCACTTTAACCGTTTGTGAGGAGAAGCTAAGGCCAATTAGTCTGTCTTCCTTTCTTCTCAAAACTCTCGAGAGGATCATCGACCTCCACATCAAGGATCACTGTTTTCAAGATCTCAACATACCAAAAGGGCAAGTCAACCGAAATTGCTCTTCACTCGATTGTTGGCTCGATAGAGAGGTCCCTCTCACTCAAGGAATATACAATGGCTGTCTTTCTTGATCATCCAAGCCTTAAACAAGCTAAATATTGACGAACAAATCTGCCGCGTAATCACCCACATTCTAACAAAAAGGATGGTGAGAGCCAGCTTTGGCAGCAGCGCTGTCGAAAAACTTGTGCACAGAGGCACCCCACAAGGTGGAGTGCTTTCTCCATTGTTATGGAACATAGTTCTTAACGAACTTCTGATCTCGTTGGAGAGCTCAGGGTGCAAAGTTGTGGCCTACGCGGATGACGTCGCCTTACTCGCTTCTGGAAAGTACCCTCAGACACTTTCCGACATCCTGCAACTCGGTTTGCGTAAACTAGTCTCCTGGACCGACAGTTGCGGTCTTAGCGTCAACCCGACGAAAACGGAGTTAGTCTTATTCACAAGAAAGGTAAAGCTTCCCGCTGTCACTCCTCCAAATCTCAAAGGAACTCCACTCGAGTTCATTAGCAGTTCTAAATATCTGAGGCTGAGGCTGGACAGGAAGCTCTTATGGAGAGAAAATATTGCCGAACGCGCTAGGAAATCCCTAGTGGCCATATACTCCTGCAAAAGGCTGTAGGCTTTCGATGGGGCCTTCAACCTGGAGAGGGCAACCAACTGGACACGCCAGCATACTTCTACAGACGATCCCCCTGCCCACTATTACCGACTATCTGCCTACGAAAATCAATTTCGAAAGAGGCTTCACTCATGAAATACCGGACAGGAACCAATGGGATTCACAAAATGTCCTACACAAACCACTGTCAATATTCTCAGACGGTTCTAAGACACTAGAGGGAGTGGGCGCCGGAGTCTTTTCAGAGGAATTGAACCTAGGCCTATCCTTCAGTCTTCCGTAACACTGCATTGTTTTTCAGGTCGAAATTACAGCTATTCGTCAAGCTACAGCGTGGCTGTCGATTAATTCGGTATCACAAAGGGATATCGTTATATACATTGATAGCCAGGCTGCAATCAAATCCCTAATATCCAGCGAAATAAGATCCAAAGCGGTGGAAGATTGCCGCGTATCTCTAAACGAGATAGCTGAACAGTACAACCTCACCCTCTGCTGGGTTCCTGGTCACTGGGACATCCCAGGGAACTGCGCAGCAGACGAACTAGCAAGGCGAGGCTCCTCTGGCATGGAAAGTATAAGCCTGCACAACGTGTATGCAACACTTTCCCACACTAAACAAATAATTCATACGGACGCAGTAATGACTGCAGGCCTCAGTTGGAAACATTTGGGATACTGCGACACTGCCAGCTCTGGACGCAAAGCGATCCAAGGAGCTTCTTCGACTTAAGAGATCCACCATCTCGAAAGTCGTTAACGTGATCTCCGGGCACTGCATATTAGGCAGACACGCGCAAAGTCTGGTCTGCCTTATAATGACTTCTGCAGAAGCTGTAGAGACGAAGAGGAGGACGAGTCCGTCACTCACTTTCTTTGCAGTTGCCCTGCCCTGGCCAATCTAAGAAAAGCCTACTTAGGAAACTATTTTCTCAATGATCTCAGTGATCTAGGTAACACCAGCACCGCTAACATTCTTAGCTTCATAACAGGCAGCAAATGGTTTACATGAGTAGCCAGTAAAGAAACAGCTCCCCAAATCCCAGTGGTATGCATAATGGGCCGAATAGCAGCCTAAGTGTTTCTCTCATAGAGTGCCACTTTAACTAACTAACTAACTAAGGAACCTAGGACAATTTCGTGAAATCCCATAGAGGGAATGTGTTTAACTGTTAAATCAAAAAATTCTCCAATGCTACAAGAGGAAATAAATCCCCAAAAAGGAGCAGAAGCACCCCAACGCAACAGCCGATTTCCAGGAATATATAAGAGCAATTCAACAAAAGCTAAGAAGACAACAACTTCGACAAAATAAAATTAACGCAAAATAAAAAGTGTTAGCTACTTAAAATAAAAACAACTATCTAAAAGTGTAACTTTGTAATAAAATAATTAAAAAGAAGGAAGAACAACTTTACGTGGCAGAAAATATCAATGACGAAAGCCCCAATGTGTTAAAAAAAATAAAAATAAATGAAAAAATCGACACCATAATGTTGCAACGCAACAAACCATCCAAGCATCGCATCGTAATTCACCATACCACCCATTACCTGCATTGCATCTTCCGTCGGCAAATGCAAATTAATTGTTTCATATTGCGATCGAGTAAAACTCAAAATGCCGACGGCAAACGCTTATGCAGTCCAGGAGCGAATGAAGGCAATAAGCTGGAAAATAATAACAACAACGCAACAACACGGAAACCAAATGACAAAACGAAACACCGAAATTGAATATAAAAAAAATGCTATGTTTTCGGATTCAAGCTCCACCCACCCACGAGTCGGTGGAGTCGGCTTGGACGACGATAGTCAAGCGATATCAAAATCTACGATTGCTTAAAGATAATCAATTTAAATTGCTCTTTGACCAACCGAAGCTATCTCAGGAGTTTTCTGATGAAATTAAATTGTTGCTAGATACCACGAATGAAGCCAAGCAGTCTCTCGAAAATCTAGGAGTTCCTGTTGACCAATGGGAAGATGTATTAATATATAATACTGTACAGAAACTTCCACTCACTACTCGGGGGCTATGGGAATCGCACATTTCAGCCTATGTCGATTATCCGACGTACAGCATTTTAGAAGATTTTCTGCTAATGAGAGCAAGAACGTTAGATGTCCTGGAGCAGTCCTCATCAACTCTGTCTCAAGCAAAATCAAAAAGAGTTACGACGAGCACAGTTCGGTCACACAACTCTACAATTTCTAAATGTTCACTCTGTCAAGGGGCGCATTCAATTAGAAAGTGCTTCAAATTTAAGGCACTGAATCCAAAGAGAAGGCAAGACATTGTTAGAAAAAATAAGTTGTGTTTCAATTGTCTGTCAAACACACATTTCACGCAAAATTGTACAAGCACTTTCACGTGCTCGGAGTGCAACCAAAGGCATCATTCTTTGCTGCATTTGAATATGCCAGCTAACGCAATGCAAGCCAATGTGTCAACTTCTGCAGTGGCTCTTCAGCCACCTCCTCAACCACCCGCCTCTTCCGTTCAACACTCACTGTCAGATACATCAGACAACCCAACCTCTTCCATAAGTACAGCGTCGGCACACAATGCGTACCTAGCAGAAAATAGTCACCAAACTGTTCTTCTGGCTACAGCGCTTGTGAAGGTTTTTACAACCGATGGCCAACCATTGTTGCTGCGGGCGCTACTTGATCCTGGATCGCAGGCTTCCTTCATCTCTGAGTCTGCCGCACAACTGTTGAACTTGAAAAAGGAAAGGAGTTATGTAAATATACTCGGTGTTGGCGAAACCAACACAAGCGTATCTAAATACAAGGTAGCTCTCACCATATTCTCCAAATGTAATGAGAACTTTAGCTTACAGCTTAGCGCATTGGTCCTACCCAAGGTCACAACGCTACTACCAACGCAAAAGATCATCCGGGGATACTGGAGCCATCTCCAAAAGATTATTCTTGCCGATCCCACATTTTACGAACCCAGCAAAATCGACATTTTACTTGGCAGCGACATCTACTCATCAATCCTTCTCGATGGTGTAATTAAAGGGAGCCCCATGGCTCAACGCACTGAGCTGGGATGGGTCCTCTCCGGTTGAACATCGTCCTCCAATCAAGCAACGATAACATCTCTCCATACCACGACTAAATGTGACCTGGAAGATGTTTTGCAAAAATTCTGGGAACTTGAGGAAGTGCCAAGGAAGAAGATGATGTCGCCCGAAGAAGAACTGTGTGAAACGCACTTTTGCAGAACTCACCAGCGTCAAGCAGATGGAAAATACATCGTTCAAATTTCATTTAAGAAAGGAACACGTCCTCGGTTGGGCCTGTCCTATAATTCCGCACTAGTGAGGTACAATCAACTTGAAAGAAAGAAAATCTCCACAGTTGTCTGGGCCACTTTCAGTCGATGAAATTGCAGTTGCCCGAATGCGATTGATCACCATCGTACAACGAGAGTTCTTTGCCGAAGAAATGTCGAAGACCTCCAAGGACGAAACGGTTTCCAAAGGAAGTACAGTGGCAAGATTGTCGCCAATCATCGACGACAAAGGAATACTGCGAGTTGGGGGGCGATTGGAAAATTCTGATCTACCCTATTCACAGCGTCATCCAATAATCCTACCTTCGCGTAACATTTCAACGAAACTCATAGTTCATGATGCTCATATCAGGTCGCTTCATGGCGGCCAGCAACTGATGATGGCAACTCTGCGAAATGAGTACTGGATCGTCCATCTGAAGGCGAACGTCAAAAATTGCATTCACAAGTGCCTCAAGTGTTACCGATATAAGGCTACACAAATGCAGCAACAAATGGGCAATCTTCCAGCTTTAAGGGTAAAGCAGGCTCGCCCGTTTCAAACTTCCGGAGTGGATTATGCAGGGCCAGTGCAACTGAAAGCATTGAAGGGTCGTTGCAACAAGATAAATAAAGCCTACATAGAGATCTTTGTCTGTCTCTGCACAAAAGCAGTGCATCTGGAGCTAGTAAGCGATTACAGCACACCTGCTTTTCTAGCCGCATTCAAACGACAGCGACTGTGGAACGAATTTCCAAGGAGCTGCCAGAATCATCGATTTGGAGAAATCTCAATGGACAAAACAGTGGACTGAGGACATCGCGACACAATTGCAAGCAAATGGTACTACATGGCATTTTAACCCTCCTGCGGCCCCACATTTCGGCGGACTGTGGGAAGCCGGCGTTAAGTCTATTAAGCATTATTTAAAACGAATAATCGGACACTACACTTTAACCTTCGAAGAGTACACAACCGTTCTAGTGCAAGTGGAGGCCTGATTGGTACAGCACTGCACACTGCACCCGAAAAGGATTTAGGCAACATCAAAACAAACAACTTGGATAGATGGCAGCTGATGCAAAAAATCCAGCAAGATTTCTGGAATAAATGGAAAACTGAATACTTGACTCGACTCCAACAGCGTCCAAAATGGTTAACTCCAAATCTACAAATCAAAGTAGGACAATTGGTTCTCTTGCCTGACGAACAAACGCCTCCTACCCTTTGGCGACTGGGTAGAATTCAAGCAACGCATCCTGGAGCTGACGGTGGTTGGCTGTGTATGAATCGGGTAGGCGCTGATTGGCATCAACTTGGCAGTGCCCAGCTGTTGTAAATTTTTCATACACACCAATTGTGCTTATTTTACCTCCGCGTGGTAACCACCGGGTACTGGTCTCGCTCAACCGGGCTTGGCTTGCTAAACTTATAAGCGCGAGTGTTGAACACGAAGAAAATAGCAACACTATAATGCTCTGTCGGAATGACTGACTGAACGAGTCTCAGAGGTCTTACATGAGCCCGTCAGAAAGAGGACATACAGCGGATGAATACATAAGATTGAATCAACGGTGTTGTCAACAGTCGAGATGGCAGATACCTTGCTAGAGCTTCTCTGACATATTTGGAGCAAAGGTCTGTAAGGATTTTCAGCACTAGTCAGGGTGCTGAAATAGAGATGGTGGCGGATGAACCCTTTATGGGCCAACGGCAGCACTCATATCCCCGAAGTGGGTTACTGACAACGGAGTATCCGACCCGCTGTCCTAGGTTTATCTTAGGGCCTGGTCCTCCAGGTTGGGGGTTGTGCGTGGGGCTAACTACCCAACCACGGAAAAATTAATGGTTACGAAGCAACCAAGAGCCTCGGATACGGATGGATTCACTGTTGACGACTCTGCAAAACGAAAAAAGGACAATGACGTTCGGGTCTGCACGTGGAATGTTCGAACCCTGAACAGACCGCGTGCAGCCGAACAATTAGCGGAGGCCCTAGACTGTTACAAGGCAGATATCACCGCCATTCAGGAGGTGCGGTGGGATGGGCCAGGCAAAAGAAGGATGAAAACCTGTGACATCTACTACGGTGATTGCTACAGAGAGCAGAAGCAGCGTCTATTTGGATGCGGATTCGTTGTAAGCGGCAGACTTAGGCAAAAAGTCTTGAGCTTTCGACACGTAAGTGAGCGCCTTACAACTATCCGCATCAAGGCTAAATTCGCCAACATCAGCCTGATATGCGCTCAAGCCCCCACAGAAGATAAAGACAACGCTACCAAAGAATGTTTCTATGAGCTCCTCGACAAAACATATGAGCAATGTCCTAAATACGACGTTAAAATTGTCTTTGTGATTGTGATTTTCACGCCAAAATAGGAAAGGAGGACATCTTTGGTAGCACAATCGGAAAGCACAGCCTACACGACACCACGTCTGGAAACGGACTTAGGCTAATTGACTTTGCTGCGGGACGTAATGCTACTATAGCAAGCACACGGTTTCCACACCTCAACATTCACAAAGGAACATGGCGGTCACCAGACCATCAAACGGTCAATCAAATTGACCATGTTGCGATCGACGTAAGGCATTCCTCCAGTATTCTAGATGTCCGAACTTTCCGAGCGGCCAACATAGACTCGGATCACTACCTTGTTGTAGCCAAGGTACGTATGCGGATATCCCAGACACCACAACAACGAGGAAATACTGTGAGGAGATTCAACGTTGAACGGCTACAAACGCAACAAACCGCCAGAACTTTTGCCGATTGCGTCTCCCTCAACCTCTCGAGAACTCCTGTACAGCCAGCATCAAGTGCTGAAGACCAGTGGCATCGATGCCAAGAAGCCATCAGAAAAGCCGCAACTGATGTGCTAGGTTTCACCCGACCACCACCGCGAAACCACTGGTTTGATGAAGAGTGCCGGCAAGCACATGCAGCAAAGCAACTGGCCTACAAAGCTGCGCTGCAGAGAAGGACGAGAGCAGCTCGTGAGCTCTACGACGACACAAATTCCGCTGTCAGGCAGAATGAACCATTCAACCTGGGCGATGAAAGCCAAGACTTCCGTCCACCTAACCAAAATGAGGTAAGGATAGCAATATCCAAGCTGAAGTCCAACAAAGCTGCAGGACCGGACGGTTTATCGGCCGAGCTTTTTAAGGCAGCGGGGGATGACTTGGTAGAGAGCATACATCAACTCGTTTCTAAAATTTGGTCAGAGGAAAGTATGCCTGAAGAATGGAGCCTCAGCATTTGTAATATATACCTCAAAGCGAATAACGTTGCCATAAAATGACTTACATTTGAATGTAAGTACAGCTTTAGACTTCGTTAAGTCTGAGATTGGGCATTATGGTAAATACTGGGGAAAATACCGGGATACACTGGTTATATAAGAGAGCGCAGCCTCTTTCCGGTCCTCTTTTTTTTCCATTGCTGTGTGAACTCGAAGTGAACCAACCCCTCTGATCGCCTCACCCATTCCGCCATTTTCGTATTACACGAGGTAAGCCCAATACTTACTTAAACCCTTCTATGGTTTTCAATTCGCCTGTAATCCAATCCATTCTCCAATACTATATCGCAGGTCGGAGCATATAGCAATTTAATGCTTTTAGCCACCCCGATCCTATCTACAAACGGGCAATCGCTAAGGAATTGCTACCCGAAAAGCGATTCAGGAAAAACGGGAAACACGAGAGTTTCATACTACGATCGATAATATCGAAAAAAATCACTAATATAATATATTATATATATATATACCTAACCTGGTCACATTTTCTTTAATCAAGAGAAAAAATCCCATACCGGTAAGAAATTTATCATAAAAATTCCATGTGAACATAGACATCATGTGTATGTATTTTCATAGAAGTACCCCGATCGCCCACGAACAAGTGTATCAATCAAGTGCATTACAGAGGCATATCGACAAACGGTGACGTCACGGATGATTGCCTTCTCTTGCTTGCGTTATAACCGTGTTATCATTATTAACACCTCACTCCAGGCCAAATAGTCTCTGAGAGCGTAGGTCTGCAGGTTGCAATTGCATGATCCTCGGAGAACAAAAAAAACGGACCGCGCACAAGCAGGCAGAAGAAGCGAAACACCCGCTATCTATAAAGCTCTTCTAAGCCAGTGCAGTGTAATCCGCCAAAGAGTCGCGTCCTTTATACACCGTGTTCAGCGATTATTATTTTTTTCTTTTTTTTTTTTTCCTATTATTTAAATTGTTTTCAATTTGTTAATGTAGTAATCTAAAATTTTTGTAACGGACCTACTTAATAATAACATATTTAAATAATTAACTAAATGTGCAGAAAAAGAAACGTTAAAGTGCCGAAAGAAAAACCGTGAATTTGCAACAAAAAGACCTACAAAATTAAAGAAAATATAAGTGTTAAGCAAAGAAAAAGGTAACAAAAAACAAGTAAAAGTGTTATCATCGGCCTGGCCGATGCTTTGATACCCTCCACTGCATAAAACTCATGCAAAATGTTTGCCATGCGAGTAAGTATGTGTCTATAATATTAGTAGGTAGCAGAACTACTTTACCGACATAGACAATTTTCAACACCAACCTGACGACGGTTAAAAAAAGTCCTCTCACAAAATTTCATTCACCTAAATCGATTCGTTCGGAAGCTATCGTGATTTCAACAGACAGAGAGACGTGGGTCTAATAGTGGTTTTGTATGGGAGGTACCAGAACTACTTGACCGACACAGCCCATTTTCAATACCAACCTGGCGACGGTAAAAAGAAGTCGTCTCACAAAATTTCATTCGCCTAGGTCAATTCCTTTAGACGCTATCGTGCTTTCAACAGACAGACAGACAGACAGACGGACAGACAGACAGACAGACAGAAAGACAGACAGACAGAAAGACAGACAGACAGACAGACAGACGGACATGGCTAAATCGATTCAGAATGTGATCCTGATTCAGAATATATATACTTTATAGGGTCTCCGGTTAATCCAGACAGACAGACAGACAGACAGACAGACGGACATGGCTAAATCGATTCAGAATGTGATCCTGATTCAGAATATATATACTTTATAGGGTCTCCGGTTAATCCTTCTTGGCGTTACAAACGTAATGGCAAAATGAATATACCTTCCTGTGGAGGGTATAAAAAAGGTATTATATAATAATATAAGTGATACAGTGTATGCGGGCAGGGGATTCCAAAAGACATCATGTGTGCACATCATGGAGAGAGCGGGGACTTTGTATATCAAGTAAGTGAACAGTAATTTTTTTCTGTATACATACATACCTATATATCATTATATTTTCTTAAAACCCGGTCGTGAACATAATTTGAGACAACAATTAGAAATTAATTTACATACATACATAAGTACACATACGCACAGTCGAAACAAACAAAAAAAGAAACATAATTGCACATTTAATTGAATACTTAAATATTAACATATATATATATAAATAATCTTAAATTTGCCTAGAGTCTTAGAAATAAAATATATCTATCTATATCTATATTTAAAATTACATACTGAACATAAACTTACACGCGAAATTACACATATAAGAAAACCTACAGTTAAGTAGTACCATTGTATATGAAACTAATAGTACTATCACTTTGGCAAATCGATGGTGATGCTTCTAACGGCGCGAGATACAACTAGGGCAAAGAGGGTTGAAAATATTACGCTCTCTTTATTAAATTTAATGGAGATCCACTCGCATAATTTACACAGTTCTACTCTAAAATTAAACCAATCGCATGCCAATATGCTATTTTTTTCTCCCTCATTTTGCCAAATACGAAAGCGAAGTGAGTTACTTTGTTGCAATGCGAGTGTACTGTACACTGTACTACCTCTACCAAGAAAAAAAACCAAGTCCAACTCCAACCACTGATTTCATATCTCAATCTCAGTGCTGCAAAGCTATTTGCTAAGGGAGGTTGTACATGTCTTGTTTCGTATTTCACTCAGATTAAAATTTTATTTTCGTATTTTTTTGTTAATTTACTCAATGTACTAAAATTTGAGCCTGAGTGAATAATGAAGCAAGATGTTTAACTCCATGTTAATGTATGATGTTCCCCATCCCCTATCATCTTCGTCGTCCAAGTTCAGCATGCATTCTGCTTCAACTCAATAACCGGTTTTTGATTATTTTTTTTTTTGTGTGTGTGCTTTATTGATACTCATCGCTCATTTTCAACCATTGTTTTGGTGAAGTGCAGTGGCAGTTGGTTACAGACAAGTGGTGAATTTTACTGTGCATTTTTAATTGTGTTCATTTCACGTAACTCCAGAATATGCCATAATCCAAACGTTATTCAAGAAACCGCCGCCGGCGAAACTGAAAATGTTGCAATGTGTTCACCTATCAGTTCTGTTAAAAGGGTTGCTAACCCCGTAACATATGTAAGAGATTTCTCTTTACCACCTCTTAACAAAAGCTCAGAAATTTCTCCCTCACAGTTTCAATCTCCCGGTTCACGTTTCGTTCAGAAATCTGAAGTTGGAATAACAAATTCTGTACCGCGTTACATTTTCGATACACCGAAAAGATTAAAATATGATAAGAAGTATAATACTATCATCTTCGTCATCTTCTTCTTCTTCCTCGTCATCTGTTTCGATTCTGCGTCGATATGATAACCCACATTAAGTTCGTATGTTTTCATCTACAAACGAAAAAAATTTTGCACAGGATGTACTGTCTAATAACGCACTAATACATTCACAAAAGCAGATCAATCTGCTATCGTGTTCCATTCGCCACGAAAAATCTGAGATCTGAAATAAAAATCTGATTGTCCCAATGGAAAACGACATATAAGTTACATCATAAAGAAAACGATCACCTCTACGCTCTACCATTGTATATATATTGCTAATTATCTTATTTAGTTTAGTGCGAGTACGACAAAACCGGTTTGTGTTGTTTGCACTCTTCAAGTCACTCATAAACTCACTCATTACACTATTATTTACTCTATTCAATAGGAGTGAACAAATGTTTCTTCTCTCAGGAGAAACGATCGATCACCCCCTAGGCGGCTGGAGACAGAAATAAAAAAAAATAGCCGTGATGATACTACTATAAGTTTCATATACAATGGTAGTACCTAAGATCCTGAGCATCGGTATTTACATTTAGCCTATACATAATATTCAAGTACAAGTCCAAGATTATGTACTACAGTCTGTGCGACAAGAAATTGATCATTGAATTTGTTGACGAGAGATTGGCAGATTAAACGCACAAAAATGAAATTTCATGTACAAATTAAACTTTATTACTTAAATTACAAAGAAAATTTTCTTATTAGAATTAATTTCGCGGACTGCTGCCAAGTTTCTCCTACGCCGGTTAAAAGTGCAATGGCTGTCACAAAAAGAACGATTAAGCCATGAGATGGCAATAGAAAAAAAAATTGCAGTGGATGGCTTACGGCTAAATGGTGATTGTACTAGATTCTTTGATCAAGCAATTGGCTTAAGGCCCAAGTGACATTTTTCGTTATTTGTTATACATGTTTTTTTGGTTATTATTTTTGTGTTTTAAAGTTTTAAAAAAGGCGTTTGCTCGTAAACATTACCGGCCGCCTTGCAGCATTAGCTGCAAAAAATTAATATGTTATAGATACATTGTGGTTTTATTAGGTACAAAAACTTAATAATTAAAGAGAAACAATGTAAAATAATAAACATTCATTAGTGTGGGTATTACAATCAGTCAGTGTGCAAAATATAATATGATTATAATAGAAGGAAAAAATTTCAAAGTCTATAAATTCAAAAAGACCATAGAAAATAATTCAAAAACATAACGGAGTACGATTATCAGATATATCATATACCGTTTATTGAGGAAGCAACACGCAGAGCTTTACTACGGGACGCGTTATGATACCCTTTTCTGTTTTTATATCAGCTACTCGTACTTTCTGATCGGAACCTGGATATACCTTTACAATTCGACCCAACCGCCATTCATTGGGGGGTAGGTTTTCGTTTCGAATAATAACGAGATCGTGAATCTGCAAATCCCTTTGGGGGTGCTGCCATTTATAGCGTTTGTGTAATTCTTTGACATATTCCTCCTTCCAGCGCGCACAAAATTGGTGATGAAGGATTTTTAAATTTTTCCAGCGATTTATGAGGGTGAGCGACTGATCTAGATGAGAGGGCTCAGGAATAGCGAGGAGTGGGCCACCCCTCAAAAAATGTCCTGGCGTTAGCGAAACAATATCGAGAATATTCTCCGACATAGGAGATAATGGTCGTGAATTTAAGCACGATTCGATGCGAGTTAAAAGTGTTGTAAACTCCTCCAGAGTAAATTTTGAAGACCCAACGACTTTACGGAAGTGTGTTTTGAAACTTTTGACCCCCGCTTCCCAAAGACCACCCATGTGGGGGGCACCGGGGGGTATAAAGTTCCACTTCACGGCGGAGAAGTTAGATGCAGTCTCCGTCGGGTAGGCATAGAGAGCCTTCTGAAAATCATGCAAAAGTAACTTCGAGGCACCCACAAAATTAGTACCATGATCAGAGAAGATTTGAGAAGGTAATCCTCTACGGGAAACAAATCGCGTGAAAGCAGCCAGAAACGCGTTAGTCGTAAGATCACTCACGGCTTCCAAATGAATGGCTTTGGTGGCGAAGCATACAAAGAGGCACACATAGGCCTTGTCCAACCGGCACTTCCTACCATGATATGTTTTTATAAGAAACGGGCCTGCGAAATCCAAACCTGTATTTGTAAAGGGGAGACTGAGGGTTGTTCTTTCGACAGGCAGGGCTCCCATAATTTGCGTGGCCAACCGACGTTTATGGATAATGCAAGTTTTGCAATGCCGAATGCATTTTTTTATCAAATTTTTGAGCTTGGGTACCCAGAACTCTGAGCGTATCATGCGAAGCATTAGTTGTACCTCCCCGTGCAGCGACAATTCGTGAACATACGCTACATATAACTGTATAAAATGGCAGCTATATGGTAGTAAAATCGGAAAGCGCTCACTATATGACAACGAAGAGGTAGCCAGCCGACTGTGGGAGCGGAGAATTCCATGTGAATCCAGAAACGGAGAAAAGGGAAGAAGCCAGCTTTTGGCTGTTAGTGGGGTCCCTCCGCCTAAAGTTTCATATTCATTGGGAAAATACCGCATTTGAGTAAGAATGATGATTTTTTGTTTGGTTAACCTGATTTCATCATGTTGGAGTGCAGTCGACAGATCCTTTGATCTAAAAAGTGAGGGGTTTCGAGCACTATTTATAAAACGAAAGATGTAACTTAAGACGCGAATAGCTCGATGCCACGATGAAAACCGCAGCAGAATGTGTTCGAGATCATTAAGGACACGATTGGAGAAGGTTTTTAACGGTCTTTGTTCCAATAGAGACTCATCGGGAAGAGTGGCACCGGGAGTCGGCCAACTGGATTCAGGAAGTGATAACCAAGTGGGTCCGTTCCACCACAATTGGCTAATTTGTAGCTCGCGAGGGTATATTCCACGGGTGGCGAGATCCGCAGGATTGTCGGATGACGAGACGTGAGACCACTTAACAGCAGGAACGTTATTCAATATCTCGGAGATGCGATTAGCAACATATGTCTTCCAATGACTCGGATGCTTACGGAGCCATGCTAACACAATGGTAGAGTCGGTCCATAAGTGAACGGCATCGATCTGTAGGAATGAAAGCGTTTCAAGAGTTAGACGTACCATTTTTGACAGCAGAACAGCTCCCTGCAACTCAAGTCTAGGTAGAGAAACCGGATTCACCGGTGCCACCTTAGATTTCGCCCATAAAAGATGCGAAGAGAAGGAGGATGAGCTGTGCTGAATCGTGAGATAAATAGCAGCTGAGTAGGCCCTTTCGGACGAATCACAAAATCCGTGCAACTGGATGGGGGTCTCAGGACTGTATTCGACCCATCGAGGGATTCGAATATTTTGGATGTCGGAGAGATTAGTGAAAAATGCTTGCCAATTGTGCTCAGTAACCGGGAGAAGAGGATCATCCCATCCCGTGCCGTCCTTCCAAATTTGTTGCATGAGGATTTTGGCAGATATGACGACCGGGGCCAACCAACCCGATGGGTCGTACAATCGGGCGATCACAGATAGAACGTAACGCTTGGTTATAGGGGCAGAGCTTGGGATTGTATTGGTGGAAAAGGAAAAGGTATCGGAAGAAGCGTTCCAACCAATCCCGAGGGTTTTAATGGAGTTATCCGCATTAATTTGAAGTAGGTCTTTCTTCAGCAGATGTTCATCGGGGAGGTGGTTTAGCAGCTGAAGACAATTGGATGTCCACTTCCGTAGGTGGAAGCCGGCGGAATTAAGGACGGAGATTAGTTCGAGTTGAGCCATTTTTGCTGAGTCAATGTCATGCGCGCCAGACAGCAAATCGTCCACGTAGAACTCTTCTTCTATGATCCGGGACGCAAGTGGATGGGAAGTTTTAATGTCTGTGGCTAATTGCCTTAGCGTTCGCATTGCCAGGTATGGTGCACAGTTAACCCCAAATGTTACTGTTTGCAATTCAAAGTCAGTGATATATTGCTCAGGAGATTCACGAAAGAGTATTCTTTGGAAAGCTGTGTGTTCAGGGTGTACCCGAATTTGACGATACATT
This sequence comes from Cheilosia soror, assembly GCA_949372485.1. Lineage (NCBI taxonomy): Eukaryota > Metazoa > Arthropoda > Insecta > Diptera > Syrphidae > Cheilosia > Cheilosia soror. Next base: position 34,717,478 of record OX443563.1, read on the forward strand.
TTTTCTAGGTCTCCGTTGAAGACATATTTATAGAATCTCCATTTCAAAATGAGTAGGGTTATGTCGGCTTGAAGAGCGGGCCCCGGATGTAGGACGTCATTGAGACTGGACCCGTTGGATGATGCCTGGGACGCGTTGAACACCACTCGAAGCTTTGTGGTCGTGCTTTCGGGTTTTATAACCGCATGATGTGGGAGATAGTACGATTTTACTTGCCCAGCATCGACGATTTCCAATGATTCAATGGGTTTCATGTGACCAAGAGCGACGTATTCGGATAGAACCTTATCATATTGCTCTTTTAAAAGAGGTTTTGAGCACAAATTCGTTTCATTCCGGCGAAACAAACTAATTGCCCTACCCCGGGACTGACCTAAGCCGATGGTATGGGGAAATCCTTCCTTAAATGGGAGTTTAACTACATACCGACCAGTCGAGTCCCGAAAAGTGGACTTTTGATATAAGTCCTCACAGAATTGTTCGGCTGCGGTAAGCATCGGTACTTTCGGCAACTCTTCCAGTTCCCAAAATTTTCGAATGTCTTGATCAAGGGATACTTCATTGAAGCATGATATGAAAGTACAGAATGATGACGTATTGTTTTCAATGGATTGAAACAGTGGGCCGAACAGGACCCAACCGAAAACTGTATTCTGCGCCATTACTGAATTAAGTACTTTATGCTTAATACCGTCGCAAACAATGAAAGGGTACATATCTGCTCCAATGAGCATATCGATCCGGGAACTTTTATTGAAAAATGGGTCGGCTAGTGGAAAATCGAAGACTTGGTGAAAATCGCCGATTTTAATGGGAACCGATGGTAGATCACCGGTTACCTTCTTCAACACGAGGGCTTGGGTTGGAAGGCTAAAATCGCGTTGGATTCTTGAACCAATAGTGAAGGAGCAGAGCTTTGAGGAATACGCTGTTTTGGTGGAACTCATACCGGTGATTTCCGCTTGAATAGTTTTGAAAGGGAGGTTAAGGCGTCTCTGTACTTCCTCAGAGAGGAAGGAGACTTCGGATCCTGGATCAAGCAGAGCACGAACTTCAAAATCGCCTTGATTGTGATGAATGTAAATGATTGCAGTAGCTAACAAGGATTGGTAATGACTCAGGGAAAAATGCGACCTGTGAGTGCTATCTGGAGTGGACTGTAAGTTGGAATTCGATGTTGACGGCATCAGAAGATTTTCTGGCGGTGATTGCAATTGTGGTTGACCAGTGGAGTGGGGCTGCACTAAATCATCGTGCAAGAGAGTATGATGCTTGCTTCTGCATTTAAAACAGGTATTCTTGCTCGAACATGTATTCACCGTATGGGTCGTGCCTAAACAATTAAAACAATACTTGTATTGCTTGGCTGTAGTGCGCCTTTCCGTAGTGTTCATTTGTAAAAATGTTGGGCAAAGTCGAAGTGGATGTTGATCCTTGCAAAGTTTACATGCAGGAAAAACATTAGCAATATGAGTTTTGTGTCGCGAAGTATTAGTCTTAGTCGACGAGTTTGGGCTGTTTCGTAGGGTTGTGGTATGCTGAAGCTCGAAAACGCTTTCAAGCACCCGATACCTATTCGAAATGAAGGAATTCATATCCTTCCAGGCAGGTATTGCCGTAGGGTCAGATAAAGATTCTTCCCAAAGTGCAAGGGTTCTTTCCGGGAGTCTGGTTGAGCAGAGATATGTAATTATGGCATCCCAGGAGTCTACATCGACACCATGAGACTTGAGCGCAATTAACGCATCATTAAAATTGCTTTGTGCTTGTTTCAGGGCCTTAGCTGATTCAAAAGTGATAGTAGGTTGAGTTAAAAGAATTTTAATTTGGTTGTTCACTAAGATTCTTTTATTCTCATAATGGTCTTGGAGAGCTGCCCAGGCTAGACTGAAGTTGTCATCTGTCAAAGCAAACTTGCTGACAATATTAAAGGCATCGCCTTGAGTTTTCGCCCGCAAATGAAACAACTTTTGTACGGGGCTCAACTTTGCATGATTTATATACACAGCAGTGTACATATCTCGAAAGGCTGGCCACTCTACATAGTTGCCGTGAAATACTTCAGTATCGCACGCTGGAAGTTTGAGATTGTGCGTCGTTCCTTGACTGGAAGATGTGCTCTCATTGATAACTGGTTCGGGAGGGGCAACCGGTGGAGACGAAATTACCTCAGCCGTAGACTTTATCTCGGGTTGAAGCGATTTCGTAAGGTCAAAAATCTCACTGAGACACGTAAGGTAAGTTTGAGACGACCTTTGGTATTTAGACTTAACAACGCCGACCGATTCCTGAAGCTCTTCATCGCCAGACTGAATGAACTCCGCGTATTTTGTTTTCAAACTAACCCATAACTCACTCAATTCCAGTTTGTGCGCGTCAAGAAGGGAAATCGTAAAAGAAGCTTTGGGTTTTTCACGAAAAGAAGCATAGAATTCGACTAATTGATCAGCCGCAAAAATTACATTATCGAGACTCATTGTACCTGTCGTTACTATTCGAAAGTTAGAGCGAGAAAATTCTACCACTAGAAATTTGAAATACGAATTTATTTTATTCGAATGAAAGATTAAAACAGAATTGCAAAGGTTATCCCAAGAGCAGGCACTGTACAAAAACAACGGTACCACTGTTCACCGGTTTGATCACGCGTGATGGGCAAGCTCTGCATAGAAACCCGTATTCACCCAGTTAACGGTTAAACTAAACGTATGATCGCGACAGAAAAACGACGATTTTTATAGGACAACTATCTGATAACGGCACCCGTAAAATTTACTTTTATCGATATTTATATAGATATGATTGAAAATACAAAATCTACTTTGCACAATGACTAATTGTAATACGCACCTGTACCCTCCACAGCAAAAATGACAATTTTCTTTTGGCAAGCAGATGAACGATAGTTGTTGTATGATGATACGATTGTTGCGGTGTTGTTACTGATGAGATGGAAATGATGTTGTAAAGATGATGATGATTGTGATGAGTCCTTGAGTTAATTACAGATGAGCGCCGCCACGATGGGTCCTTGAAGAAGCTGTACTACGTCCAGTTGCGACGACGAAAGTACGGCAGCGATGAAAAAATGAAACGATGAGTAAAGATGATTGGTCGGTCAAGTTGGGATGACGCCCATGTGGTAGAGCTGAGTGGCGAAGCGATGTGATTTGTGGCGATTGACAGTGGTACTTCGTCAATTTGTGACGAAAACGTACGGCAACGACTAAAGATGATTGGGAGCGCCTGTACTTCGTCTGGTGAGTACAGCAGCGATGGAATGATGAAGCGGAGACGATGAGCGTTGAAGAATGTCGACCACGTGGTAAAGCTGCGTGACGACTCGAAAAAGGTACTTCGTCAACTTGTGACGACGAAAGTACGTAAATGATCAGCAGCGATATAGTTAAAGATGATTTGGGAACGCCTGTACTTCGTCCGGTTGAGACAACGAGAGTACAGCAGCGATGGAATGTTGAAGCGATGGAGACGATGAATAAAGATGGTGGTCGGTCAAGTTGGGAAGACGACCATGCGGTAGAGCTGAGTGGCGACTTGGAAAATTGTACTTCCACTTGTGACGACGAAAGTACGACAAAGATTACACGTGGCACTGTTAAAGATGATTTGGGAACGCCTGTACTTCGTTCGACAACGAGAGTACAGCAGCGATAACGATTAAAGATGTGCGATGAAAAATGTCGGCCACGTGACAAAGAAAAACTCGACGGAATTTTTTTTCTGTTCACTGTGGTTTGATCTGGCTCGTTTGGACCAAAAATGTTGACGAGAGATTGGCAGATTAAACGCACAAAAATGAAATTTCATGTACAAATTAAACTTTATTACTTAAATTACAAAGAAAATTTTCTTATTAGAATTAATTTCGCGGACTGCTGCCAAGTTTCTCCTACGCCGGTTAAAAGTGCAATGGCTGTCACAAAAAGAACGATTAAGCCATGAGATGGCAATAGAAAAAAAAATTGCAGTGGATGGCTTACGGCTAAATGGTGATTGTACTAGATTCTTTGATCAAGCAATTGGCTTAAGGCCCAAGTGACATTTTTCGTTATTTGTTATACATGTTTTTTTGGTTATTATTTTTGTGTTTTAAAGTTTTAAAAAAGGCGTTTGCTCGTAAACAGAATTACTTATAATTAGAATCTGAAGAAATTTATTTGTTGACATTTTTTTGAAGTTAAATATATTTGAACGTAAATGATGATGATTTATACGTAATAATGGTGATAGTTTGAAAGGGTGAGATTGGAAAAAGAAAAGGAGATGGTGGGGTAGGACAGTGATAATGTGCGTAAATAAGGGTTCGTTCGTTAACATATTTTGGGAACACGGATGAACAGGTGAACATGGCGGACTGCCATTGTTAATTAGGGAGGGGTAATCCCAAGGATAGCGCCAATACCAGCTATCCAAAGTGTTATCGAGTTTCGTGCAGGTCTAGTGGACACAGTTCCAGCTCCCGTATCTCTTTTGTTACCTTACCTACGGTTGTGTTGCAAAGTAGGGCAATAATAGCAAATAAGGATATCTTCAATTTTTTGGCACGAGTATTATTTTTGTTTTAGTAAGAGTAGGTAGCAGCAAGATCCCCGACCAACCCGGCGAGCTAAGTCGAGCCTTGCCAGCGTGCCAGCCTGCTGCTTCACCAAATGGAATTTTCCACCTCGTCGTTTCCCACTTGGCTCTTACAAACAATGGCGCCCAACGAACTTGGCCATATCAATCAATAGACTGATATTCCAACGTTTTACAGCTAGCTTTAAACTAGCACCGTAATTTATACGATAGATGTACAAGCAACGTCGGAGTTAGTATGACTCTGACAGATGCTATTTTACGTCGAAGTTAATTACATTGAATCAAACTAATCCTTTCTTGTTTAAATTGTTCAATAACATGCTATTTACAGATAGAAATTTCGAAAACCAATCCTTAGATCGTTGTAAATTCATAATTACATGGAATTTGTTTCCACAAAGTAAGATACAATGACAAGGTTTATTGTGCTTTGATGTTTTGAAAGCATATTCAACCTACAAATCTTGATGTCAACAGTATTGTTAGAACACAGTTCTTTTAGAGATGACTATTAATCCGATTATAGCACATACTTGACGATAATTCTATCAGTGCAAATATTCATTAGCTATTAACTTTTTGGCATGATCTATTGAACAGTTTTAAAATATATTTTGTCCGATTGCATGAAATTCGATAATTTTGTCAGTGTCCTGTCTTCGCCGTCAGCTTAACTTTAACCCAATCTCAGCTTTCAGTATGATAATTTTTTTTCCGATTTATATCATTATTTTCTTTCCTACCTATTCAGAACGATAAAGTTTAGTCAGATAAGTAAATTCGAAAACAACCAAAATGAATAACTCCAAGGGTGCAGTACCTAAGGATCAAAGAAAAGCTATCTGTTGTCGCCCAAATTTACGATTAAGTAAAATGAATTGTATTATTATTTGTAGCTTGTAAGCCCACTTGAATTAATTAACGTAAGCTAAATCGAATATAGATTTAATGTAAACCTAATGTAAACCTACATTAAATGAGAACGCACTCTTTCGTTAACTTGTTCGTCCATTTGTAAAATGGAATGGGATATACCCTCCATATTTCGTTAAGCGTTCCCGATCTCGATTCTCATTTAATGGAGCGTGCTTGTAGAAGAAACACACCTTTGTAAGTAATATTTTACAATTTATTTTAATTCTAATGAATATCAACGATGTATATGTAATTATTTCAGAATATTAAACAATCAAAATCAAGGTCGATTCGTTTAATTTACACCATCTACATAGCACGCAGCTCCAGCGAAAACATCTTTAATATTAAAGGTTATTCGGTGTGTGGAAAATTTTTATTGATGCAAGGCGCCATTACAAGAAGCAAGTCAACAAATTTGATATATTCCGACCGTACGATGCCGTCGCCTTCGCCATCACAATCGCCTTCATCATCGCCACCACCTTCGCCAACACCACAGCCTCCTCCTCAGCAATTGGGAAGAAATGGTGAACCCAGCCACGTGCTCACCATTGCCAGACTCAATGCACAAATCGCCGAGTTGCAATTGTCGTTTGCTGCCTCTGAAAAGGAAAGAAGGAATTTGCAACAACTACTATCTACTTATGCCGTCGCCGCCGCCACCGCCAACACCTCTACGTCCACAGCCGTGACGTCTACAACTTCAACTCGACAGCCAGATACGTACGTGATGAGTTCAATGATATTTGGATCTAAGAGCTCCCCATGTTCGGCCCTATATATAAAGAATTTAATTGCCAACGAATACAAAGTTTTATATCCGCGAGCTGTTAAGGCCATTATAGACTGCCACTACGTTGACGACTACGTGGACAGCTTCGACACTGCCGAAGAAGCTATCGACGTGGCGAAAGCAGTGATAGAAATCCATAGTCATGCCGGATTCGAAATAAGAGATTTTGTGTCCAACTCAGTCGACTTTCTGCGTGCAATAAATAAATCCTCAGGTGAAAAAGTAGATCCAACAAATATTTGCCAAAGCGGAATGTTCTGGGATTCAAGGGACGACCATTTCTGATTTGTTTTAAACTTCGGTAGGATTCCTCAAGGGGTATTGACTGGAACAGTAAGGCCGACTAAAAGTCAGGTATTGAGCATTGCCATGTCTATATTTGACCCATTTGGATTGTTAGCAAATATAACCATAACGTCTAAGCTCTTATTGCAAAGGTTATGAAAAGCAAGTGTTGGGTGGAACGAATAAATACCAATGGATATCTATGCTAAATGGTATAATTGGTATAAGCAGCTTGATGGTGTAAAGACGTTCAAAGTTCCAAGGTGTTACCACTCGCATTTGACTAATTTAATTGCAGACATCCAACTCCACATATTTGTAGATGCAAGCGAGATGGCCTACTCCGCTGTCGGTTATTGGCGTATTAGCTTCAACAACGACGTAAACGTAGTCTTCATTATGGGAAAAACAAGATGCAGTCCCTTGAAAGCCCTATCGATACCAAGGCTCGAACTCCAAGCAGCCGTATTGGGTGTGCGATTGAAAGAGCTTATAGTTAATAGCCATGAAGTCAAGCCAAGTCAGATATTTTTCTGGTCAGATTCCAAAACTGTAAATCACTGGATCAGATCCGATAGCAGGAGCTATAAACAGTTTGTCGCCCATAGGATTGCTGAGATATTAGATGGATCGGACGTCAGTAATTGGAAATGGGTACCAGGAAAACAAAACCCAGCTGACGAAGGAACAAGACCACATGTCACAGCATTGCCATCTACCGAGTCGATGTGGATTAAGGGCCCGTCGTTCTTGAAAGAAACCGAAGATTACTGGCCGAAGTTACCAAGTGATATTACTGCCAAAGACGCCAACATTTTATTTTGTCGGTCGATAATGACGCATCGATTATCCCCTTTGAAAACTTTTCGAGTTATTACAAATTGCTGAAAGTTGTGTGTTGGTTCCAACGAGCAATAGGCAAAAACTCACTTAGAAAAAATAGAAAAACGGAATCAACTCAAGTAACATCATCGACTAAGAAGCTTTCAGTTAAGGAAATAAGGCTAGCCGAATTACTACTTTGTCGATTAGTCCAGCAAGCAGCATTTCGAGATGAAATGCATTCTCTTTTATCGAAAAGACCTGTTTCGAAGAAAAGTCCGATATTTAAATTGATGCGAATGCTTGATGAAAATAATCTTATGCGATTGGGTGGACGGATAGATAACGCGCAATGCCTGCCATATTATGCGAAGAGACCTATAATTTTACCAAGATATCATGCACTTACGAAACTGATAGTTCGCCAATATCGTGAAATTTTCGAACACCAGAATCAAGAGGCTATTGTCTGCGCTATACGTTCCAAGTTTTGGATACCAAGCCTTCGTCGACTCGTAAGATCTGCCAAAGGGATATGCCAGCTGTGTAAAAATCGTTCAGCAATTCCCCAGCCTCCGTTAATGGGCCAGTTACCTATTGATCGACTTACTCCGTACGTTCGACCATTTTCTTATATGGGAGTCGACTACTTCGGACCACTGCAAGTAACTATCGGACGACGACGTGAAAAGAGATGGGTTGCCATATTTACTTGTCTGTCAGTGCGGGCAATCCACATGGAGATTGCTAGAGATCTATCTAGCGATGCAGTAATTTTATGTCTGCGCAATTTTATAAACCGTCGGGGTATTCCGTATTCCAGTTCGATTGAGGAGCGATTGTGGGACGAATTTCATCGGGGCAAGCAAGGTAGAGTGGATTGTCATGAGGAACTCTTTAGAAAACGAATGCACACGTCGTGGTATTGAGTGGTTATTCAACTCCGCAGGAAACCCGTCAGCAGGAGGAGTATGGGAGCGACTCATACGGTGAGTTAAGACCGTCTTATCCTTTACTTTGAAAGAGAAGGCTCCACAAATAGACACTCTTCAAAGTTTGTTGATTGAAGCTGAGAACTTGGTAAATTCGCGTCCTCTTACTCATATTCCGGTGGAAAGTAATGGAGCTGAACCGCTAACGCCAAATCATTTTTTACTTGGATGCCCTAACTACATACATACACCAGCAATTGACGAAAATGTTTGCCTTCGTAAGCAGTGGCATGTCCTACAACAATTAAAGCAAATTTTTTGGTGAAGGTGGGTTTTGGAATATCTTCCTACACTAACCCGGCGTACAAAGTGGCATCAGAAGGTTGAGCCGATAAAGGTAGGGGACTACGTTATAGTATGCGATGACAATGAAAGTAGAGGTGAGTGGAAGCGTGGCAGGGTAGTCGAGGTTTCTCCGGCGCCCGATGGTCAAGTACGATCGGCGGTAGTCAAAACTACATCTCGCACTATAAGGCGGCCCGCGTCGAAACAAGCCAAATTAGATATTGTTGGTGAATCTTATACGTCGATTCACGGGGGGCGGGATGTTGTCGCCCAAATTTACGATTAAGTAAAATGAATTGTATTATTATTTGTAGCTTGTAAGCCCACTTGAATTAATTAACGTGAGCTAAATCGAATATAGATTTAATGTAAACCTAATGTAAACCTACATTAAATGAGAACGCACTGAACGCACTCTTTCGTTAACTTGTTCGTCCATTTGTAAAAATGGATTCTCATTTAATGGAGCGTGCTTGTAGAAGAAACACACCTTTGTAAGTAATATTTTACAATTTATTTTAATTCTAATGAACATCAACGATGTATATGTAATTATTTCAGAATATTAAACAATCAAAATCAAGGTCGATTCGTTTAATTTACACCATCTACATAGCACGCAGCTCCAGCGAAAACATGACCATGATTCGAATAGAGATGTTCCCAAACATACACATAATACACGACAGTCTAATCTTAATAGATCGCAAGGAGCTGCTTCACTAAATGGCACTAGGCCAGTTATGCACTCGCCTCCAGCTGTCCCAATACAAGCTACAACTTTTCCCAAATAGAACTCTCTTTGAGAATGAATCGAATAGACCAATGATACCCAATCTGATCGATCCTATAAGTTTCCAGCTTCCCTCTAATAATGGGTCTTCTTGACCATTCGTTACCATGACAACCACAACTCAATCTGTCAATCAGCCTATTATGTCCCATACCGTCGGGAATTCTATGCTGGGTAACAATCGTCAAGCTGGAAACCAAGCGGCATCAGATCAAATGTTCGTAACTCCAAACAAACAAACCTCGTTGAGTAATCATATTAAGAACATCGTAGACGCTAGTGTCGGTGCAAGCCAGGCTCTTATTTTCTGGTCGCTTGTTGATTCGATGAAGCAATGCATCCAAGAAACCGTTCGAAATGTACTAGCGGAAGAGCGTTCTATTTCAAATGCAGTGAATACTAGTCCCAGACAATATCAATCTAATACCGAGCAAATTCAATTACCTCCAGTAATCAACCTAAGTGCTAGAAATCCTATAAATCCTTCGTCTACGCCACCAAACAGACAAGTTAATCCAGAGATTCTACCATTGCATCATCCACGTAATGATAATAGTGATACGCAAAATGGTTCGAGTGACAGATATTCACAGCAACCCGAAACAATGCCTCCCTATGATCGCATGAATGTGAATGATGCTTATCACCGAGGTAGAGTTGAACATAATATTCCATCTAACAGTTTTAATAGAAAGATCGAATTAGATAGGTGGGGAATTAAATATGACGGTACTCCAAAATCAATGAGTGTACAAGATTTTCTATTTCGTGTCGAGATTCTCAAGACCAACTATGACTGTACATGGTCAGAAATCCTTAGGAATTTTCACGTTCTCTTATCTGGCAGTGCGCAGGAGTGGTACTGGCAGTATCTGCGAACGAATCCTAGACCTGAGTGGTTCCGTTTGAAACAATCCCTATATAAACAGTTTAAGACTCACGATAATGATGTGGAAATTATCCAACAAATAACGGAACGTCGCCAATATCCACATGAAAGTTTTGACGATTACTATAACTGTATAGTGCACCTCAAGAACCAACTACGTCGACCAATGCCAGAAAACCAACTTCTTCAAATAATGAAGGCTAAAATCAATAATCGTTTGCTTAATCTAGTGTATCCAATGCATCTGTACTCACTAGAACAATTTAGATTTGAATGCAGGAAAGCAGAAAAGCTTTTCAGCTCGCGAGATCAAGTCAGATATACGAGACCACAGCAGGTACACGAGATGGATCTGGTTGACGATGATGAGCAAGTCATTTGTGGTGATTACCATGAACTTGCAGCATTTTGTCCTAACCAAAGTTCAAATGTTTCCCATAATGCAAATAGTAAAAAAGTTAATTTTAGTTGTTTCAAATTGTAAACAAATGGGTCATTCCTTTATGAATTGTCCCTCACCTGTAAGAAACCTATTTTGCTATAAATGTGGGAAGCATGGAGTGACAACGCCGAATTGTCAAAAATGCAACTCATTGGGAAACCTCAAATCGAGCGAGAACAAACCGGGGGAGTCTCGTTCGACCCAAACCAACCCCGAGGCATAGACAAATCTACTTCTACCGATCTTCCACCAATCTTACCTGATAGTAAACCCCAAGAAAAACAAATATGCATTTTGAAGAACACCGATACATGCAACAGCTCAAGCAAATATAAAAATATATTTATACCAACACCATATAAGGACCGAATTCAAAAATATAATGAAATTCGTTCGAGAATTTTTAAGCTAGACGAATTAGGTAAATCCCCAGATCGAATTTTAACTAAGACCGCAAAAGCCAGAGTTAGGTATAGAAAAAGGAAACTTTACAGAAAAATTATAAATTCTTGTTCACATAATATGAGTGACGATCCTAGACTCTACACCACCATTACTATTCTAGACAGAGAAGTAGTTGGCCTACTCGATAGTAGCGCTACTATTTCCTGTCTGGGAAAAGGGTGTTTAGAGTTCGTACGTGATCTCGACCTCAAGGTTGTAAAGTTTCAGTCTTCATTGAAAACGGCAGATGGCAACAACCAACAAATAGTCGGTCGTATAAAGATACCAATAACGTTCAATTGCATATCTGAAGAAATGGATTTTTATCTAGTACCAAACTTAAGACAGCCACTATACCTAGGTATAGATTTCTGGCGAAAATTTGATTTAATTCCGCATACCATCGGCGAGCTTAGTGATTTAGATTCAGATACTTCGTTAAGCAATTCTCATGAACTTACCGTCAAAGAGAGAGCTATCATGGATGAAATCGTCAATAAGTTTCCCTCTTTTTCGAAGGATGGATTAGGAAAGACATCTTTAGAAACGCATGTGATAGATACAGGGGAAATGGAACCTGTAAAACAACGCCATTACCCGGTATCGCCGGCCATTCAGTCACTCATTTTCGAGGAACTGGATCGCATGATCTCTTTGGGAGTTCTTGAGGAAAGCACCAGCGCGTGGAGTTCCCCGATTGTTCTTCTCCGGAAAACTGGAAAGAATCGCTTGTGTGTAGATCTGCGAAAAGTCAATGAACTCACAAAGAAGGACGCATACCCATTACCTCATATTGAGGGAATGTTGAGCCGGTTGCAAAATACTCATTTCATAAGTAGCATTGATTTAAAGGATGCGTTTTGGCAGATCCCACTAGAGGAGAAGTCAAGAGAAAAAACCGCATTCACCGTTCCAGGGAGACCGCTTTATCAATTCACGGTCATGCCTTTTGGGGTGTGTAATGGACCTCAGAGAATGTGCCGCCTGATGGATAAAGTGATCCCCCCAGCGATTCGTGAAAGCGTGTTTGTGTATCTTGACGATCTTCTAGTGGTATCGCCCGATTTCCAAAGTCATGTAACTATTTTGGAACAAGTTGCCGCCTGTCTGAAAAACGCAAACTTAACCATAAATGTTGAAAAATCGCATTTTTGCTTTAAAGAGCTGAAATATTTAGGCTATGTTGTAGGACAAGGACATATAAAGCCGGACCCAAACAAAGTATCTGCGATTGAGGCTTTTCCGGTACCAAAATCGCAAAAACAAGTTCGAAGATTCCTCGGTCTATGCGGGTGGTACCGACGTTTTATTCGCAATTTCTCCACATTAGCAGCACCTTTGTCGGATACTCTACGAAAAGCCAAACAATATGTTTTTACCGAAGAAGCTTTAATAGCCTTCAAAGCACTTAAATCGGCCCTTAGCTCAGCACCCCTCTTATCTAATCCCGATTTTTCGGAAAGGTTTTTCATCCAATGCGATGCATCTAGTCATGGAATTGGAGGAGTTCTTTTCCAATACGACGATGACAAAAATGAGAAACCAATAGCTTTCTTTTCTCAAAAACTTAATTCTTGCCAGCGTAACTATAGTGTGACTGAGCAAGAATGTTTAGCAGCCATACTCTCAATAAAAAAGTTCAGACCCTATGTAGAACGATTGCCGTTTACAGTCATAACAGACCATGCAAGCCTTAAATGGCTCATGGGTCTTAAAGACTTAAGCGGTAGGTTGGCAAGATGGTCGTTAAAACTGCAATCGTTTCAGTTCGATATCGAACATAGAAAGAGCTCCAACAACACCTGATGCACTATCACGTATGCATATGGATGAATTAGACCTATATTGTCAGACAAGCCTAAAGGTAGATCTAAACGACACAGAGTTCTGTTCAAAGGAATACACGGACTTAATTGAAAATGTTATTAAACATTTAAGTGGCCTCAACTCCAAATGCGTTTCGCCCCGATGTGGTGGGTGGGCTCATCAGTAGACGAACCACCACATCTGTCTAGACGCACTATTTACTCGATGTTTACCGAGACTATATGGAATCACAAACACAAAGTGACTGTGAACCATAACCTAATACGAGTCTTTGGTCAAAGATTAATCGTATAGGATTATTTGCCCGTGGCCTGGCGCAGTTTAATACCAAAAATGTTTCAAGTCAAGAATAAATTCAAGAAATGAATATAGTTTGTGGAGTAAGCATTAAATATTATTAAACATTTAAGTGGCCTCAACTCCAAATGCGTTTCGCCCCGATGTGGTGGGTGGGCTCATCAGTAGACGAACCACCACATCTGTCTAGACGCACTATTTACTCGATGCCAGGCCACGGGCAAATAATCCTATACGATTAATCTTTGACCAAAGACTCGTATTAGGTTATGGTTCACAGTCACTTTGTGTTTGTGATTCCATATAGTCTCGGTAAACATCGAGTAAATAGTGCGTCTAGACAGATGTGGTGGTTCGTCTACTGATGAGCCCACCCACCACATCGGGGCGAAACGCATTTGGAGTTGAGGCCACTTAAATGTTTAATAATATTTAATGCTTACTCCACAAACTATATTCATTTCTTGAATTTATTCTTGACTTGAAACATTTTTGGTATTAAACTGCGCCAGGCCACGGGCAAATAATCCTATACGATTAATCTTTGACCAAAGACTCGTATTAGGTTATGGTTCACAGTCACTTTGTGTTTGTGATTCCATATAGTCTCGGTAAACATCGAGTAAATAGTGCGTCTAGACAGATGTGGTGGTTCGTCTACTGATGAGCCCACCCACCACATCGGGGCGAAACGCATTTGGAGTTGAGGCCACTTAAATGTTTAATAATATTTAATGCTTACTCCACAAACTATATTCATTTCTTGAATTTATTCTTGACTTGAAACATTTTTGGTATTAAACTGCGCCAGGCCACGGGCAAATAATCCTATACGATTAATCTTTGACCAAAGACTCGTATTAGGTTATGGTTCACAGTCACTTTGTGTTTGTGATTCCATATAGTCTCGGTAAACATCGAGTAAATAGTGCGTCTAGACAGATGTGGTGGTTCGTCTACTGATGAGCCCACCCACCACATCGGGGCGAAACGCATTTGGAGTTGAGGCCACTTAAATGTTTAATAATATTTAATGCTTACTCCACAAACTATATTCATTTCTTGAATTTATTCTTGACTTGAAACATTTTTGGTATTAAACTGCGCCAGGCCACGGGCAAATAATCCTATACGATTAATCTTTGACCAAAGACTCGTATTAGGTTATGGTTCACAGTCACTTTGTGTTTGTGATTCCATATAGTCTCGGTAAACATCGAGTAAATAGTGCGTCTAGACAGATGTGGTGGTTCGTCTACTGATGAGCCCACCCACCACATCGGGGCGAAACGCATTTGGAGTTGAGGCCACTTAAATGTTTAATAATATTTAATGCTTACTCCACAAACTATATTCATTTCTTGAATTTATTCTTGACTTGAAACATTTTTAATTGAAAATGTATCAAAAAACGCTAAAATATTACCCGATGTAAAGGTATCTGAAAATCTTGTTTATAAAAAAATATGTTCTTCGGGAAAAGATACTCTTAATTCTGATCTAGAATGGATACTTTGGATACCTTCCGGACTTACCCAATCGTTAGTAGAAGCTGCACACATTCCACCAAATTCAGCACATGGGGGAATGAATAAAACTCTTGAAAGGATACGTCAGTTATACTATTGGCCAAACATGGTTACCCAAGTCAGAGAGTTTGTGCGACAATGCGATGATTGTAAGACCAACAAAGCCCCAAATAAAACGTTACGACCGCCCATGGGAAATCAGTTGGAAACAAGCCGACCATTTCAGAAACTTTTCATAGATTTTATGGGTCCATATATCCGGTCTAAAACTGGGAACATTTATTTGTTTATTGTATTAGACCATATGTCAAAATATGTATTCTTGCATCCAATGAAAAAAGCTATCACCAAGAGTGTGGTTAATTTTCTAGAAAAGGAAGTTTTCCTCAAATTTGGAGTTCCAGAATTCGTCCATTCGGACAATGGAAACCAATTCGTGTCCAAAGAGTTTCAGAAGTTCCTCGCTCTATATGGTGTAAAGCATATTAGAACTGCTCTATACTCCCCGCAGGCGAACGCTTCGGAGCGAGTCAATAGGTCGATCTTATCATCAATTAGGATGTACTTAAAAGATGATCAGCGAGAATGGGACAAACATCTCCCAGAAATTCAAAATGCCCTTTGCACGTCTTTTCATCAGTCGATAGGTACAACTCCTTACTATTGCTTATTTGGAACCAACCAGGTGACACATGGGAGCATTTATAATCTTCTGCGGAGACTACACGTTTTGAATGATTCTGAGTTTCTCACTCTTCCAAAATCAGACAGATTGCAGACCGTACGCAGAAAAGTAAAAGAAAATCTGAAGTTAGCGCACGAAAGAAACGTAGGAACTTACAACAAAAGATGCACAAATGTACTTTACCGCCCTGGTGAGGAAGTGTTTCATAGAAATTTTAAACTCAGTGATGCAACTAAAAAGTTCAACGCTAAATTGGGTTCCAAATTCGTGAAATGCAGGATAATAAAAGCTGTAGGGAGAAGCACATATGAGGTGGAAAATTTGCAAGGTAAAAGGATTGGGATTTTTCATGCGAAAGATTTAAGACGATAGCCCGGCTAGCTCAGTCGGTAGAGCATGAGACTACAATATCTACAGAATACAATAGTTTTTATGTTTCAGTGGTTTTTCTAATGCTTTTTGTGAGGTGAAACCTTCGAAAAATCATTAGTTTTGTAATATACACCTCAAAGCGAATAACGTTGCCATAAAATGACTTACATTTGAATGTAAGTACAGCTTTAGACTTCGTTAAGTCTGAGATTGGGCATTATGGTAAATACTGGGGAAAATACCGGGATACACTGGTTATATAAGAGAGCGCAGCCTCTTTCCGGTCCTCTTTTTTTTCCATTGCTGTGTGAACTCGAAGTGAACCAACCCCTCTGATCGCCTCACCCATTCCGCCATTTTCGTATTACACGAGGTAAGCCCAATACTTACTTAAACCCTTCTATGGTTTTCAATTCGCCTGTAATCCAATCCATTCTCCAATACTATATCGCAGGTCGCAGCATATAGCAATTTAATGCTTTTAGCCACCCCGATCCTATCTACAAACGGGCAATCGCTAAGGAATTGCTACCCGAAAAGCGATTCAGGAAAAACGGGAAACACGAGAGTTTCATACTACGATCGATAATATCGAAAAAAATCACTAATATAATATATTATATATATATATACCTAACCTGGTCACATTTTCTTTAATCAAGAGAAAAAATCCCATACCGGTAAGAAATTTATCATAAAAATTCCATGTGAACATAGACATCATGTGTATGTATTTTCATAGAAGTACCCCGATCGCCCACGAACAAGTGTATCAATCAAGTGCATTACAGAGGCATATCGACAAACGGTGACGTTACGGATGATTGCCTTCTCTTGCTTGCGTTCGCACACAATTTATTGGATAACCGTGTTATCATTATTAACACCTCACTCCAGGCCAAATAGTCTCTGAGAGCGTAGGTCTGCAGGTTGCAATTGCATGATCCTCGGAGAACAAAAAAAAAACGGACCGCGCACAAGCAGGCAGAAGAAGCGAAACACCCGCTATCTATAAAGCTCTTCTAAGCCAGTGCAGTGTAATCCGCCAAAGAGTCGCGTCCTTTATACACCGTGTTCAGCGATTATTATTTTTTTCTTTTTTTTTTTTCCTATTATTTAAATTGTTTTCAATTTGTTAATGTAGTAATCTAAAATTTTGGTAACGGACGTTTTGAAGTTTTGGAACAAGGTGTGCAAAATGATAAATGCCTTAGGACAGCCAGAGTTCTAGGAGCTTGGGAAATTTGCATTAATTTTTTTAAGTAAAAATTACGAGTTGAAGGAATTCTTTTGATTTTTATGGTTTTTGAATTTGGAAATTTGAAAATTTGGCGATTTTTTGGCGTTTTATATTTTACGTTTGGCGATTCCGGTTTTTAAAACCTGACAACCCTGATCGAGACATGACTGATTGTCCACACAGCAGCAGCACAGCACCGTCGTTGGCTTATGCAAAAGATACACATTTACCCACCCCAAAGAAGAGGGAAATTTGCTGTGTGTTGCACTTCTCAAGTAGCTATGTGTGTTTATTAATGAAAACCAGATTTCTGAGTAACTTTATTATAACAGCGTGAAACCCACTATGTATTAAAAAGGGTTGAAATGGAATTTTCGGTATACTTTGTGATAAAGTAGAGAAAAGCATTAACAATTTCATGCAATCAAAAATACTTAAGAGAAAAAAAATGTACCTTAAATACTGCGCATGTTGGGAATTTGGGATTTTTCTTTTGCTTTGGGACGGGCTATACCCTATACCATGTTCGATGTGAGTAGTGTTGGTCTTAGAGGTGGTTGGTGGCGCTAGTGCATAAATGCGAAGTGATAGTACTATCATTGTATATAGACACTATAGTACTATCACTTCGTATTCGTATATAGTGTCTATATCTAAGAATAAGAAGTACAGGAAGCGGCATATCGATAAAACAGTGAGGCTTTTCTCAAAATAGTGTGAGTGACACTAACCTATAAATGTATTGACACAGGGCCGGCGTAAGGGGCCAGCGTAGAGTTAGGATGTCAAAATGTTGGGGCGCCCAATGTAACTCTAGCTGTTTCTTTGAAAGTGATAAAGTAAGAAAATATGTAGCTGAGCTGGTAGGTAGGTAATGGTTAGGTTAGAGGGATCAGCTTGTTCTGAAACAGCTGTCGAACCTTGTCTTGCTAATTCGTCTGCTTTCTCATTGGCTGGAATGCCTTCATGTCCCGGAACCCAGCAGAGTGATACCTTGTGCTGTGTACCAAGAGCCTTGAGTTCTTCGCGACAACACCTCACAAGCTTCGATTTTATTTCTGGTGCAGTTATGGCTTTTATTGCTGCCTGGCTGTCGATAAAGAAGGTAATACCTTCAGGTGGTATTGCCCTTACCACAGACTCACGGGCTGCTGTTGTCACTGCCAGGACCTCTGCTTGGAAAACGCTGCTAAGGTCGGGGAGGCGAATCGATTTTGATATACCCAGCGATTCAGAGAAGACACCTGACCCTACCCCAGTGTCCATTTTTGATCCGTCTGTGAATACGGCTATGGTTGGTGTGTTAGGTACGAGTCCGTCTCTCCATTCTTCCCTGCTGGGATAGGCGCTAGAGAAGGGTCTTGTAAACTCTAGATAAGGCGTAATGTAGTCCGTGACAGGTACATGGCCGAAATATTTCTGTAGGATCGTAGAATGACCCGTTGCCTTCAAATTCCATTTTACCGATTGGCTGATTCTCATTGCACTAATTGCGGCCGATAGTTGTATATGAATGTCTAGCGGACACAGGTTGAGGATAGCCTCAAGTCCTGCGGTTGGAGTTGTCCTCATCGCACTGGTGGTGCCGATGCACGCTAGTCTTTGAACCTTCGTTAACGTTTTTAGGTAGGTGGCTTTATTGGTTGCCAGCCACCATACGAGACTGCCGTAGGTCAGTATGGGTCTTACTATAGCCGTGTACATCCAGAGCTTAATTTTGGGAGATGGTCCCCAGGTTTTCCCAAAGATTCTGGTGCAGGAATAAAAGGCTATTGTGGCTTTTTTGATTCTTTCATTGGTGTTCAATTTCCAGTTTAGTTTTTTGTCTAGTATAAGTCCCAGGTACTTTGCGCTATCAGAGATTCTGAGGGGTGTGCCGCCAACAGAGGGTGTAGCAAACTGTGGTATTTTCCTTTTATTTGTGAAAAGTACCAGATCAGTTTTCTGGGGATTGACTGTTAGACCGCAGTTCCTGGTCCAGGTGTCGAGGGTTCTTAGGGCGCTTTCAATTTGTTCCGACAGTGTTGGAAGGAATTTTCCCGTTGCCAACAGTACGACGTCATCCGCATAAGCCGTTGTTCTGATGCCATTGTTCTTAAGTTTTGTGAGCGCTTCATTAAGAAAGTGGGGAGATCACCCCGCCCTGAGGGGTTCCTCTGGAGGCATAAGCTTCTAGCTTAGAGCCCCCAAGTTCGGCTATAATGTGTCTTTCTTCAAGCATGCTGGTTATCCAGTTGACAATAATACTGCCAATGTTGAGCTTGCTTAGCGTTCTGCG
This sequence comes from Cheilosia soror, assembly GCA_949372485.1. NCBI lineage: Eukaryota > Metazoa > Arthropoda > Insecta > Diptera > Syrphidae > Cheilosia > Cheilosia soror. The sequence continues at coordinate 34,736,968 of OX443563.1, forward strand.
TACGGCAGCAGTATTAACATTGTTAAACGCTCCTTCAATGTCTAAGAATGCCGCTAAAGTGTATTCTTTATCTTTCAGTGTTTTCTCTATTGTGCCGACAACACAATGTTGCGCGGTCTCCACACTTTTACCTTTGGTGTAGGCGTGTTGGGCCGGTGATAAATCTTCCGGGCGTAGTCTGCTACGAATGTATATATCGATCAGTCTTTCTAAAGTTTTCAGGATGAAAGAAAGGTGAGGCTTATTGGCCTGAAGTCTTTTGCACTGGTGTGACTTGGTTTGCCAGCCTTTGGTATAAAAATTACCTTCACTTCTCTCCATGTTCTTGGTATATACCCCAGTATGAGGCTACCCATGTATAGCTCTTTTAGTACCGGTATGATGGTGTTGGTGGTTCTCTGCAACATGAGAGGAAAGATTCCATCGATCCCTGGGGATTTGAAGGGGGAGAATGATCGGATAGCCCATTCTATTCTGTCCTCTGTGACCAAATATGCAGGGGGGTTCGTTTCCATCATGCTGTTGGTGTATATACCGGGGTGTGGCTGAGTGGTGCACCCTGGAAAGTGCGTGGTCAGTAACAGCTTTAAAGAATCTGAACAAGATTCAGTCCAGTTTCCTTCGGGGTCCTTGAGAGATCCCAGAGTTATTGCTTCCCTGGTTAGGATTTTCCTTAGTCTCGCGGTTTCTGTAGTGCCCTTTATTTCATCATAGAATTTGTGCCAGGATTGGCGTTTGGATTTCTGTATTTCGTTTTTAAAATTTCTCTGACTGGCCTTGTATATTTCCCAATCAGAGTCTAATTTTGTCTGGTTTGCCGTGTTTAGAAGTTTCCTCGTTTTCTTTCTAATTGCGGCCAATTTCTTATTCCACCATGGAGGTGAAATTTTAGTTTTCGGTTTTGCCACTGGACAAGCCCTTGCGAATGCCTCTTTATAAATAGTGTTTATTTTCTCGGCTTTCTGGTCAATGTCTGTGGGGCAATTTAGATTTCCTTCTTGTAGAAAGTTTTTCTTTTTCTCGATCTCTTTGCTAAAAAGGTCCCAGTCAGTCCTTCTAGGGTTTCTATGTGACTGGGGAGGGTTGCAGCAATTTCCTACGAGAAATTCGATCAATCTGTGATCTGAGTAGGACTGCTCACTCAAGACGTTCCATTTATCGATAGTGAGGGTGCTGGAGCTGTTAAATAGCGTTATGTCTATAACTTCCTGCCTGTTCCTAACTACAAATGTTGGTTCATCACCTCTATTAGCTACTAAGAGATTATTTTCTATAATGAATTCAAAAACTGACTCACCTCGTGGGTTAATATCTCCACTGCCCCATTGTGAATGATGGGAGTTTGCATCACATCCCAGTATCAGGTCCCATCCTTCCTGTTCCGCTTTGTGGACTAAGGTGTGGGTAATTGGAGCTGGTGGTCCTTCGTCTTCGTAGGGCATGTAGACGGCTGATATAATCAGTGGGGGAAGTCCTCTCCGTTCATGCCTTACCACGGTCTGGTCTAGATTGCTGTAGGTAGATAGAAGTAATAAGTTAATATGTCTCCTAGCTACGATACAAGTTCTATTCTTACTCTCCGCATTAAGCGGCTTGATGCAGTATGTTATTAGATCTTTGTGGTTTAGACCACATATTTTGCCACGGGATACCCTTGGCTCTTGCACCAAGGCGATGTCTATGTTTCTATCACCTAAGAGATAGATGAGGTTAGCGCTAGCTGCTATGCTGTGGTGCAGGTTTATTTGAACAATCTTCATATTGGTCTTACCTGATCATCCTCCACCCTCCTCTTTCTCTCTGTTCTTTCCGTAAAGGGTCGAACCTTGCACCGGGTAATTCCAGTGCGAACCTTGTTGTTGAACTTCCTCAGCAAGGGCATGGATTTGTGGCTGAGTAAAACCACAATTTCAGTGCCCGCCTCGGAATGTTCGCCAACCTCGAGTACCTCCCAGTTCTCGCTCTGGAGTTCCGGATTGAGATGTCGGAGGTTTCTTTCTATTCTTTCCTTCGGTATATGCGGGCCGGGAATTGAGATCCGACATTTTGGTCGAGTGAACTCCAACAGGTCCTTCTTAACGACAAGTCGCAAGTCGGCGTTTGCCCATGGAGCCTGTGTTTTCGCGACAAAGGTCTTCAACCAGTTCACCGTGAACTCATTGTCACACAGCAGGAGCTTAAAGCCTTTGTAGGTCGAGAGTTGCTCAAAGAAGGGGGTTTGTACCTCTTTGTTAACGATGCTGTCGTTAACGCCATCCAGTATGCGCAACTCTACGAGCCTCTATTGGTCTTTACTCAATCTGCGATCTGGCTTACTGAAGTCTACAATCGCCACCTGGAGGTTGGGGTTAGCAATCATTGCTGGTTGGCCTTCTTGGCAACCCTACTCGATGGTGGCGATATTGTATCATCGTGCCTGCCTCTCTTCGAACTTCTCGCCATCGGCCCGGGTGCTCGTCCGGGGACTGCCTCCGCGTCGATTGGCGGTCGCTTGAGTCTGTCCGAAACTGAGGTGGATGGCAAAAGGCTTTCCCTCCTCGTCCCGACCAGTCATCCAGCTGTTTGCCTAGTCGTCCCTGCCGTACGTCTCCTGTCGTCCTTGCGTGCGTTGGGCTTTCTCCCAATCGGACTGGATTTAGACTTAGTGTCCTTCTCCTGAACGGTTGGGAGTGGTTTGGGTCTGTTTGCAGCTGAGGTGGATGGCAAACGGCTTTCCCTCCTCGCTGCGTCCAGCTCTCCACCAGTGCCTTTCGCCTGTCGGTCGCATACATTTGGGAGTTTGGAACAGCTTGCAACCGGCTCAGAATCGGATGATTTCGAGTCGGCTGCTGGCCGAAGTCTCTCAGCAACTGAGGTGGGGAGCAAGCGGCTTCCCGCCCTCGTCGTAAGAGGTCTTCTTACCTTTTTTCCCCGTTCGTTGCTGTCTTCCCTAGTGGACCCCGCAGGCTTAAGCGTGTTGCGGGCTCTCTGTAGAGCCGCTCTTTCCTTGTCCGTAAATGGCCAGTAATTCGGCCTGGAAAACGCTGGCAAAATCCGGTAAGCGAACTGAAAGTGATATTTGCGGTGATTCCGAGTAGACACCGGCCCCCACACCACAGCTCATCTTAGATCCGTCGGTGTACATGACCGTGTCGAAGCCCTTCACTACTTCGCCCCTCTTCCACTGAGCCCTTGTAGGGAAACCGATGTGGAAGCCTTTCGTGGAAGACTTTGCTCAATGCAGGCCAGCATACTAGTGATCCATACGTGAGAATTGGACGCACTACGGCTGTGTACATCCACAAGGTCCTCTTTGGTTGAAGTCCCCACTTCTTTCCAAAGGTTTTGCTGCAGGCATAGAAAGCCACCGACGCCTTTCTTACTCTGTGTTCAATGTTATGTTTCCAGCTAAGTTTTGGATCGAGCATGATACCTAGATACTTAGCGCTGGATGACAGTGTGAGTAGTTGATCGTTTAGACGGGGTAGGGTAAAATCGGGTATTTTGGTTTTGGTAGTGAACAGCATCTGTTCAGTTTTGCTCGGGTTGATACCGAGGCCACAACTTGCAGCCCAGGTGCGGCCCCCATAATTTAACTAATCACGGTGGGAAACTTCCCTGACACTAGTATCACCACGTCGTCCGCATACGCGACAACTTTGACCCGTTCCCTGTCAAGTTTCACCAGAATTTTACTTATAACCATTAGCCATAGTAGGGACGAGATGACTCCACCCTGTGGCGTTCCCCTATGGGCAAATTTGGTTATGTGGCTGCTGCCTAGTGTTGCCTGAATAGTTCTTGTCCTGAGCATAGAGACTATCCATTGACTAATAAATTGCTCTATGCCCAACTCAATCAGAGATTCAAGAATAGCTTCAGTGTGTACGTTATTGAAGGCTCCTTCTATATCTAAGAAGGAGGCTAGTGCGTATTCTTTATAATGTAGGGATATTTCGATTGTCCGCACTACCTCGTGGAGAGCCGTTTCCGTGGATCTACCTTTTAGATAGGCGTGCTGTGATTTAGATAGCAAAGATTCTTCTAAGAAACTTCGCATGTGGATGTCTAGAATGCGCTCTAGGGTTTTAAGTACAAAGGAGCTTAAACTAATTGGTCTGAAATCCTTCGCGGTTTCATGCCCACGTTTGCCTACCTTCGGTATAAACACCACTCTGGCGCGTCTCCAAGAGTAGGGTACGTGGTTTAGTATTAAACAGCTTCTGAATATTGACGCCAGCCAAGGTAGCGTTAAATCTTGCGTTTTCTTGCATGACAGGTAGTATGCCGTCAGGGCCTGGAGACTTAAACGGGGAGAAGCTGTTAATAGCCCAAGAAATCTTTTCCTCGGAAATTATTGAAGTTATATTACTGTGGAGTGCAGGTTGTACTTGCCGAGACCTCTCGGGTTTCGTACTAATATCGCTGCATCCAGGAAAGTGGGTATTTATTAGGAGCTCTAGGGTCTCCGCGCAGGATTTGGTCCATCCTACATCTAGCTTTCTCAGAAAGGAAGGGTTGGAGTGTTCCTTGGACAGAATTTTACTTAGCCTGGCAGAGTCCTTAAGGGTTTCTATCGAATGACAGTAATCCATCCAGGCCTCCTTTTTGGATGTCTTTATGGCTTTCTTATACAGGCTTAAACAGTCCTTATAAGGTTGCCAGAAATTATGCTTGTGGCAGATGTTGAAAATAGCTCTGGTCATCTGTCTCAGATTGGAGAGATCTTCGTTCCACCATAGGGGAAGTGTTTTTTACTACGTTTAACTGGGCACGAGACTCTGTAGGCTGCGTCCATTGCATTCTCAAAAGTCTTAACCTTTGCCTCCAGTTCTTCAATAGCTATCGCGTTTGTTTTGGATATGGTTTTGAGTTTTGTCCGAAGGACTTGGCCAAACTTGGTCCAATTTACTCTCTTGGGGTTTCTAAAAGGTTTTGTGGCCTCGGCCTCGAGACTCACATCGTAGAGGATCCATCTGTGGTCTGAGAGTGACTCCAGATTAGAAACTCTCCAGTTTTCGACCCTAAAGTTATCATTGTTTGTTTTTAGTGTTAAATCTAGGACCTCTTCCCACCCCCTGTGTGTTTCCGTACTCGGAAAGACAAAGGTGAGGGGCTGAGCCCTTATTACATACAGACAGGATAGTAGTTAAAAGAAAATCAAAAAGTGACTCACCTCTTTCATTATCTTCCGAGCTCCCCCACACTGTATGCCTTGCATTGGCGTCGCAGCCCATCAACAGGTTGTCCTTTACTGATATTCCGGCTATGAGTTGCTCCACTTCCCCTGGCGGCGCTGGTCTCTCATGAGCCATATATGATGATGTGATGATGTGATATATGTTGTCTGGTTCGCACACTCCAATTTAACCACTGTTAAATAGTCTGAGCTAAGATTGGGACATAAAAAACCTTTAAGATGTTTCTTAGCGAGTATGCAAGTTCTAGGCTTACCTGTGGCCTGATGTTTGTAAAACAGGTCGTATTGTTTGTCTTGAAGCCCCTTTACGGACGAGTCTCTCACCCAGGGCTCCTGAATAATGCCGATGTCCATGTTTTCCTCCCGCAGAAAAACCAGCAGATTATCGGAGGCACACCTTGAGTCTATCTTCATATTGGGCAATCAAATGCGGGCCCTAGGTCTCCTCGGGACTTCGCTAGCTGGGATAAGCTTGAGCTTCAAACCGTCCCAGGCGTCGCTAACCTTAGCAACGCACTCGCTAAGGAAGTCCTTTGAGAATTGGTCGGCGCACTTGATCACCCGATATCCCCTAACCAACTCGGCGGAATCAAAATCTGGCAGAGTTCCCCCTTGGTTGTTGACGATGTGGTCGATCACCATGTCGGAAAGCTTGGCCTCAATGCTTCCCCACGCCTCGGCTATGGACCTCCCATTAGTGGATAACTCATCCACTAGTGCGACCTGGAGATGATCCCTTACCACCTCGGTAAATGGCCGCTTCTGGACCGCACTAGCCGCTGACGAACTTGATTTGGGTGTTGCTCTCGAACCTTCGTCAACCTTGGTTTTTTTAGGGGCCGGGCGATGGGAGGACTCATCTAGAGACCTATCCCGCTTCGCTGCCTGCTTTGGTTTGTTTTTCAGGCTCTCGTTGTATTCGTCAACGATTGCCTGATATTTTACTTTATCCGCCTGGTCCTTATCGTGGACCTTACCGGCAGCCTCGTTCTTTGCTATCTTCCCTAAGACGAAGAGGGCCATCTGGTACTTGCTTCTCATTGCTTTCCCTGCGGATTTGTGTTTGGTTTGGGTGTGTGCTTTGGTTGTAGGTTGGTTTGCAGTCGAGGTGCTAGCCTTAGCACTCTCGCTGCGTGGTTTAGGGACGATTGTCTCCTGACTGGAGGCCAGCAATTCGTCCTCTGATGAGGTGCCAACCACTGGCAGCCTCAGCTGGTCTTTTTGTTTTTTTGCTTCATCTTCTTTTCTGTCCATTTTTTTGTTGTAATTGATTTGATTCCCACGAGTAGGACCGGAAGGGTGTGTCGATCCTGGCAGAGCCGTCTTACCAGGACAAGGCACTTATACAACCGACCTTGCCTGGGCATCGGAGGGGACCGTTGGCGATCTGCATTTTTAACCACCTGCAGCCATCGGCACGGGTGCCTCAACACCTTGGCTTAAGTGGGATTTTTTCTGAGGTTTACTCCCCGAACACCTTAACTAAAGGTGGGGTTGATCTTAGTTTCGGTCTATAGACAACTGATTGACTACAACTCATTCAGAGGGTTGATCTTTCGATCATCCATCTGTTGTTTGCGCCTCCCACATGTCTCGTAGACTTACTACAAGCCCTTTCGCCCCGACAAGGCATCAACCCGTCGAAGGGATCGTATATTTAGTTCGTCATGTTTTTTCTTGACATGAGTTTTCCAGCGCAACTTCGCGTCTAGAGTCATGCCTAAATACTTAGCTGAGTTCGAATGAAGAACTTCTTTGTTATTAATGTACACAGGTATGTGTTGTACGTTCTTATTGGTGAAGTGAACATGGATTGACTTCAGTTCATTTAATTTTATCTGCCTTTTTTTGGTCCAATCAGATATATCACTAACTGTCCTTTGCAGTTTTTCTGTAACTTCCTGCATGGTTTTTCCGACAGCAAGTACAGCAGTATCGTCTGCAAATGTGGCTACAGTAGTTTCGTCATTTTGTGGTAGGTCGTTCGTGTATATAAGGAAAAGTACAGGTCCTAACACACTACCTTGCGGTACTCCCGCTTTTATATATTTTAATTCAGAGTAGTCATCACATTTAAAAATTTTTTTTAACTTAAAAACAACGAACCCGGCGATATACTTAACAACGTGGCTTGTAAATTCGGTCAATATACTGGGGTCTGTGAAATAACCATGATCATTTATGAATGCTTCATTTTCCTCTTGATTACAATTCACAACGTTTTGCAATATAGTTTGTTGCGACCCTTCCAGATATACAGTTTTTACATGGTTGGAGGAAGTAACATTTAAAATTTGAATGTTTTCGAGAGGTAAACAGTTGCCAGTTTCTCTTATTTTGCATCTTATTATAAGTTTTTTGTATGCTGCTTTAAATTGCTTCACAGATGGGTTATCATTGTACCCAAGATGTGACCGGATTGAACCAAAAAATAGCTTTATGTGGTCTCGGTTCAGTTTGTATAACGGTATATAGTCTAACAGTTTACTTTTTACGAATCTTTCGTAAATAATTCTTGTATTTTTTAAACATGTTATGAGTCCTATAAATCCTATAAATATATAATTTACAATCCAGCATAACACCTAGATCTTTTATCAAAGAAACACGAGGAATAGCACTGCCAACTAAGGAATAATCGTAAATACAAGGTGAAGTACGGCGGGAAAAAGTAATGACAGAACATTTACTGACATTAAGAGACAAGTAATTTTTTGAACACCACAAAACAAACTTTTGAAGATTAGCATTTAAACGATGAAAACTGGACGCATCACTGCATGAGGAGAAGATTTTGAAATCATCGGCAAACATCAGTATATTACAATGAGGAACAAATTTTACAATATCATTCACGAATAAAATAAATAAAAGTGGACCAATGTGGCTTCCTTGTGGAACACCTGATGTTACCACGATTTCTTGGGATATGTAACCTCGAAACTTTACAAATTGATATCTGCCTGTTAAATAAGATGATAGCCATCTAAGAAAGTCGGTAGGAAACCCTATCCGCTCAAGTTTGTAAAGAAGAATCTTGTGGTCTACTCTGTCAAATGATTTGCTAAAATCAGTATAAATGGCATCTACTTGATTACTGTGGCAGTAAAAGTACGTCACGGCAAAAATCTATGGCATCAGCAAAGGATTTGCTTAGTGCTTGAACAGCTAAGCGAGCTCTCATTTTTTGATTAGAAAAATATGTATGAGCTCTTCTTAGCTTATTGCCAAGATGCAGTTCTTCTTTTTCTTGTATATTAACAAGCTCTTGGAGGTAGTTCCACTTTATCAGTTCTCCGTTTGTGTCCTTGAAGGTTCCTATCTCTGCAACCGAATTTCTCACCAACTTGATCATGTGGCAAGGATCTGGTAGGACGCAAATCTTGTCCAAAGATTAGTAGACTGTAAACGTACTATCGGATTTAAGGTCGCTTAAGTTTACACCCAACAACTTAGCACAAGTAAAGTTTACAGCCGCACCATCGAAAGTTAGCCCTAGAACTTCGGCACCAGTCTGCAATATATTATCGATGCAGTGCGTTATCAAATTTCTTTTTTGTTGGGCATCCAAAGAAGCAATAGGGAAATATCCAACTAGAATTTTCAAACTTTGATTAACGCAAATTACAAGAAATACGAGCATCTGCGTAGCTTCTGTGCTGCTATCATTTCCGTCACCAATGAAAGTGTAGCCCAAAGCTCCTGTTGTGTTCCAATCTACATGTCTACAAATAAAAAAATGTTTAATTTATTCTAAATTGATCCTAATTTTCGTTATTGTTACCTTCTTATGGCCATTTCATTCATTTTCAATGGTCCGCTTGTCCATTAAGTGGGTCGCGGATGTAGGTTGCTCAAGTGGAACCTCCATAGTTCTCGATCCTCCGCCATCGACTCCAAATCATCAAGGGCAATTTCATCAAAAACTAAATTCAAAATGACTTTTTTTGACTTCTCAGCAGCATCATTAACAACCATTTTAATAGCTTCAAAAGCTTCATTTGTAAAGCCAGGGTTACAGTCGATACACTCATACCATTTTGATATTGTCCGAGGATGAGGCAGACAGTTATCAAAGTTTTCCCTCACAAACTCATATGCTTTGGGTCGGGTGAAAGAAAATTTAAATTGAGAGCAAACGATCTTATGCTGGCTCAAACTTTTTGATTTTCGGATTTCCCTTTGCTTTCGAAAATTTTCTTTGAAACAGCTCAGCGTTCATGGCCCCAATGCTCTCCAAAATTTCTGATGTCTCATCATTTACTAAATTTTTATTTTTTAAACTTGAAACTATCTCATTAAGAGAAGCCAGTTTAATTTTTTTGTTCGCACTTTCTGACGCAGTGTTTTAATTTTCCTTTTGTTGTTTATATGCGATTTTCTTAAGGTACTAATTTTTTCTTTCAGTTTCCTTTTTTTCGAAATTGGGTAGAAAGAAGACGAAGGATCATCAGATGAGATCAGGGCTCGTTTCAGTGGCATTTTTTTTCACCTAAATAGATTTAACCTAAATTGATTTAGACTTTTTAAACTACTAATAAACTTACGATCTGAATCTGAATACTAAAATTTATTTCAGCATTTTCAATGTCTTGAATGCTTGATCAACGTGAAAGCGTATCATCATTTACAACTGTAGAGACCCAATATTCCACAGCCGATTGCTCTATATTTTTCTATCAATTGACTTCTATTTTCCGTATTTTGATTTTATAAGTGCGACTTTATTTTCATTGTTTTACATTTTATATAGTCAAGTGTAGGCATCGCACAGTGCCATTTAAAGTACATTTACTTTCTTAGTATTATTTTTTTTAACTGTAAAACAGTTTTAACAATTCCATATTATTTCAATCCTAAATTTCTTATACAGCATTTAAGCAGAACATTAAATTCGAAATCCTTCGAAATCCTTCGAATTTAATCTATGAATTTCTTATACAGCATTTAAGCAAAACATTAAATCATTCGAATTTAATCTATGATTTTCTTATAGGTACAGCATTTAAGGAAAACATTAAATCCGAGGTCATTCGAATTTAATCTACTTCTTCCTCTTCTTTTCTTTTTTTTCTTTCTACTGCATTTAAGCAAAACGAATCGAATTTAATCTATTTCTTCCTTTTCTTTTCTTTTTTTCTTTCTACAGCATTTAAGCAAAACGGAACATTCACTTCAAGTTATCTCGAATTTAATCTATTTCTTCCTCTTCTTTTCTTTTTTTACTGCATTTAAGCAAAACGGTTATACTTTAAGTTCCATTTCAACCCGAAATTTGTAAAACATTTACTTCGATTTTTCCTTTTACTGCATTAAAGCACAAAATTTATTTTAAGTTATTATACCCTCCACAGGAAGGTATATTCACTTTGCCATTACGTTTGTAACGCCAAGACGGATTCACCGGAGACCATACAAAGTATATATATTCTGAATCAGGATCACATTCTGAATCGATTTAGCCATGTCCGTCTGTCTGTCTGTCTGTCTGTCTGTCTGTCTGTCTGTCTGTCTGTTGAAAGCACGATAGCGTCCAAAGGAATTGACCTAGCCGAATGAAATTTTGTGAGACGACTTCTTTTTACCGTCGCCAGGTTGGTATTGAAAATGGGCTATGTCGGTCAAGTTGTTCTGGTACCTCCCATACAAAACACCTATTAGACCCACGTCTCTCTCTGTCTGTTGAAATCACGATAGCGTCCGAACGAATCGACTTAGGCAACTGAAATTTTATGAGAGGTCTTATATTTATGGCCTTCAAGTTTATATTTAAAATGGTCCATGTCGGTCAAGTAGTTCTGTTACCTCCCATACAAAGCCAATATTTGGCCCATATATCTCTGTCTGTTGAAAGCACGATATCGTCCAAACGAATCGACTTTGGTAAGTGAAATTTTGTGAGAGGACTTTTTTCTACCGTCGTCAAGTTGGTATTGACAAAAAACTAATATTAGACACATACTAACTCGCATGGCAAACATTTTGCATGACTTTTATGCAGTGGAGGGTATCAAAGCATCGGCCAGGCCGATGATAACACTTTTACTTGTTTTTCTTTTTTTTATGCACATCATTTACATAAGACATTCAATTTTGATTTTTTTATTATGCACGTCGCTATTTCACTTTTAAATTACTAATTTTTTGTTGTTATCTTCTTTTTTACCTTGTATTTCATTCGTCTAATTTTGTTTATATAAGTTTTTCCTCGTCGCCAATTGTGGAGACCCAATATTCCATAGCCGATTGCTCTATATTTTTCTATCAATTGACTTCTATTTTCCGTATTTTTTATTTCATAAGTGCGACTTTATTTTCATTGTTTAACATTTTATATAGTCAAGTTCAAGTGTTGGCATCGCACAGTGCCGATACTACAACAACCTGTTCGTTTGATTCGGGAAGTCGGAAAACAATTTCTTCCACTGCAGATGGATTTGGTTCGTCAGCGACATATGGTATGTCAATATTTTGTGTACTTGTCGAAGGACATATTTGCATATCAACCTCTTCAAACTCACTACGAGAAATTTCCTGGCACACAAATTTGCTGCAAGTAGGTTGCTCTTCTCTGAATTTAAAATTAATAACGACGTTGCAAGTTAGTTATAAACTCAAAACTTGTAAAATTTTAAATTTTTTTTATATTAACTTACTGAGATTCTTCAAAATGTTTCGATAAAAATGGCATTGCAGAAGGAAAAATAATTTTTCTTTCTTGGAGTATTATTTCATCCAACTCAAGGATTTCCATCTGTTGGAACAAAGCTAGCGAGGTACTTAACTACCTGAAGGCAGCCCGTAAAGGAACTTAGTTAAACGCACCCAAAAATGAAGCTGTCATTCTGTCAACTGTTTTTCCTCGTGGTTTTCTCTCTCCCTTGTAGCCACCCTAAGAAGCCGGTTGATCTTTTAGATAAGCTCCAATTTACTAATTGAAATTAAACTTACATTTAATAAACTATTTTTATAGAATAAAGAATAAAACATGTTTTACTTATATTTTGTGTAAACATTAAAGTTTACAACACCATCCATTTTTGTCTTTTCCATTCTGCTTTCGGAAATCTTGAAAATTAGTAGAGTATACCCAGTTTTTTTTACGTATACACAAACTCAACGTTACTTGACATAAACACTTCTTGACGAAGATACCAACCGACACGACATAAACACTCCTTGATAGAGTTGGGCAATTTAGTTCATTTGAGTGATCGATCAATTTAGTTCAAATCACGCTACTGAACTAGTTCGCTCATTTTAGTTCAATTTAGTTCATTTTCGTCAAATTCACAGTAAATACAAAAAAAAACTTTGCCGTGAAAAATATAAAAAAAGATACACTTCCATGCACCTGAATGGTAACAAAATTGTTAAATCATTTCATGCTGTGTTTCTCTTTATCATTCCTAAATCACTTGCATAACTTGAATAGGGACAGAGGCAATTGCTTTGCTATGGATCAATTTATTGATGTGTGAGGTATTTTTATTTCCCGTATATTTTAATCGTTTTTCAATCAAATGGGGCGAGAAAAAGTCGTAACTGCAGAAGAGAAAGGCAAAATACTTGGCTAGAAGGAGTGTAGTCTCACCTATAGCGATATATTGCCAAACAAATTTGAAATAAGCAAGTCAGTGGTTTCGAACTTTCTTAAAAACAAGTGCAACTATGGAAACAACATGAAGGGAGGACCAAAACAGCTACTATTATTATCATCATGCAAACCATCATCTGACAATAATTCAAAAATTTGTATCATTTCTACTGAAAACAGACGGATTTTTGGAGAAGCATCAAATTCTCACTGTTCCGCCTCGCAGATAGGATTAAATTTCAGTTTCCGTTATCAAGAATGAACGCGAATAACTACAAAGCCGTACTGCAGAAGACTCTTCCTATTGTGGTATTGTATTTGGAAACGTGCAATGGACTTCCCAGCAGGATAACTTCCCCATTCATACCGCGCGCGTGGTAAAAGAGTGTATCCATACCCAAAACGTGCCTATAGGCGTTTTTATTTTTTAGTTTAGAGCTCAATTTTGAACAGAGCTCGAGCATTATGAGCGCGCTCTGAACCGAGCGTGCTCGGAGCGTTCTGATTTGTTTATGAAACACACTTGAGCACATAGCTGTCACATGGTTGTTTATTAATTCTTATTTATTAATTCTGTGCCAGAACAACAACTCGCGTCCACCACTTCAACTATTTTGTTTATCCTGTCTTTTTTTCTGTCAAATGTGACTGTAAAGTGCTCAGAATAAAGTCAATTTTATGAATAATGAATGAATAAAGTCAATTTATTCTGAGCTCGTAGAGCGCGCTCTGAACGTGCTCTGAACATTCTCTGAGCGAAAAAAGAAACAAAAAATCTGAGCTCTGATGTCTCTGAGCTAAAAAAGAAACACGAATTTTTTTTGACAGTTCACGCTCGCTTTGAACTAAAAAAAAAAACGCCTAATACTGGAGTGATCACCTTATTTCCCTGATCTCAATATAATTGATACTGCTTGGGGATGGTTGTCACGGAAAGTATACGAGTCCGGTAAACAATTTTTAGATGTTAAATCATTAACAGCAGCCATCAATGCCGCATGGAGCGATATTTCCTAGAGCTACCTAGAATCCATGTTTAAATCACTTCCAAACGGTATTTATAAAGTTATTTCCAACATATGCGGCTACACCCATTATTAGCTAAGATTAACAAGGTAAAAGGAAATGAATTTGAACTGAATTTTGCGTTTTGTTATTGATCCTTGTTTCCAGTTACTGTCCCTTTTCAAGTGCATGGTAGGTAGGAGGTTCATAAGTGAGTAAGCTGAGCTGTTCTCTCATGACGTGATTGGCTTCTGTATCTGTATCCGTAATCCGTAGTCTGTTTAGTTTGTAACAGGGTCCCATCCACCTCTCGCCCGGTGAGATACCACCACATCATGCTATAGGCTCCGTGAAGTAGTCTTGACTACGTTTCGGAGTTTGGCAGATGGACCGGTGCAGAACGGATGGGACACAAAAGCCCTGATGCAACTATAATTCCAAATCAGACGATGGCGATCCTCGTTCGCTTTTATTGGTGTCGGTAAAGAGAGGATAGCAGATATTAGCGCATGATCCGAATTCCCTAAGGGAGCAGATATTTTCACCACCGATGCTCTGATGAAATATCTAACTGCTTTCCGCCCCTTCAACAATTCTTTCGCAACACCCGTCACACATCGAATGCACATCAGTTTACCCTTAAGCCTACCTTCGGACGTACTGTAAAATATAGAGATTCTTTTGTAAGTCGAACAACACGCATGTGGAATGCATTGCCTCACACGGTTTTCCCCTCTCATTACAACCCACAATTGTTTAAAACCAATGTGCACCTGTACCTATTCTCTATCCTAAAAAAAAACAAAAAAAAAAACGAACCATCTAAATTATTTCGTCATTTATCCGAAAAGGTAGACTGCATACAAATTCATCATCCAACGGCTGAAGTTATTATACTTGCAGACTTCAATTCCCATAACATGGACTGGCAACGATATTCTAACAGAAAACGGACGATACGGGGAAACAAGCTGAAGACTTCGCCATTGATGAACCAACGCGAATTCTTGACAATCCATCGAATTACGGGAGCACTTTAGATCTGTTTCTCACAACCGAGCCAGATAATTATAAAATAAAAATATCTGCTCTCTTAGGAAATTCGGATCATGCTATCTTTACCGACACCAATAGGAGCGAACCAGGATCGCCATCGTCTGATTTGGAATTATAGTAAATCTAACTGGGACGAGCTGCGTAATTTCTTCGGTTCGTTGCCATGGGCTGATATGTGCTCTGGAGATACCGATGTCAATATGTGCGCAAAAGCCGTAACCGAAATGATTTTACTCGGTATGGAACTTTATATTCCACATTGCATCAAAAAGCCAGCTTCAAATAAACCCTGGTTTAACAAAGAATGCAAGCGAATTACCGCAGCGAAAAACAAGGCTTTCCGTGAATGGCGGTTAAACCCATCGGAGCAAAAAAGATCAGAATTCATAATTCTTCGAAATAGATGCAACCTAATTATTGAATCGGCGAAGACAACTTACAATGAAAGAGTTACTAACAAAGTAATTGGATGTCCTAACGGCTCACGCGCATTCTGGTCCATGGCAAAGACAATCAGTTCTAACTTTAGTTGCTCATCCTTTCCACCTCTAGTAAAAGAAGATGGGACGCTAGCAACAACTCCTAAAGAAAAGGCAGACCTTTTCGCTAGCATGTTTTCACTGAACTCCACCCTAGATTCTGCACAACTAGAGCCACCAAATATCCCGAGGGTGCAAACATCGATGGCAGAAGTGAAATTTCGGCCTCGAATAATTCAACGCATATCCTTAAGGAACTAGATTGCAATAAGGCAACGGGACCCGACGGAATTCCGGCTATAGTACTCAAGAGCTGTGCTCCAGAACTTGCACCTGTACTATGTAAGCTGTTTAGCATGTCGTACTCCCAGAAGACGTTTCCTTCTCGCTGGAAAACCGCTCGCATTCAACCTATTCCAAAGAAAGGGAGGAAATGTCGTCCAATAGCGTTACTTTCAATGCTCTCAAAAGTAATGGAAAAGGCAATAAATGTAGAAATAATCAAATATCTAGAAGGCCACCACATCACTCAATCCTATATATTCAATCGATTCTACTCGCGAATCGACTAATTCGCGATGTACAATACCTTCTCTCATCACACGGCAACGAATTTATTATTAACTGGAGCACCATCATTGTCGTCCGCTTTGAGAGACGAAAACCATAGTTGACGGCCATGGCCATCTCATTTTTCCAGTCCAAACGTGCTCGAAAACGATGGCCAATTCTCCCAGAAATAGTTTGCACGATACCTACCTACATTGTTTTATTAAATTTAAAAAAAATAAATATTAATTATTATTTTCGTCATTTAAGAACCGAACTGCCAAACACAGAAATAAAAAATAAAAAAAATTCTGACGTTTGACGCAAAGCCCCAAGTTTCCTTCATAACTTCTACTTTTTCGGGGAGTTGAGCGAATCCAAAGTTGGTCAACTCTTGGTTTTCTCAACTTCGGAATATCCAAAGTTGAGTGAGTCAACTTCGAGTGAATAAAAGCAATTTCTCAAGTTGAGAATAAAAATCCCCAAGTTGTGTTCAACTTTAAGTGAATAAAATGGCCCTAGGTGTACGGGGTTATTCAACTATTGAATGAGTTTGTCAACTAGGTGTACGGGGTCATTCAACAGTTGAATGAGTTGATAAACTATGTGGAAGGGACCCGCAACGCGTTCAACAAAGAAATGTTAAACTTTAATTGGAATTACGTTGCTCAACATGAACAACGTGAGTTTGTGTACTAGTGTACGAGCCTAAAAAAAATGTTCTTCAACTAAAGAGCTGAATAAACTGTTGAATAAAATTGGTTGAGGCGTTGGGCGCTAAGTGGATGAACTGAACAGCATTAAAAATTGAACAACACATTTTGATTTTAAGGAGGTATAACTTTTTTGTAGCTGCACAGATGTACTCAAGACTTGTACGCCCTACTGAATTGTCTTTCTGAAATCGGAACCATTTTGTAAATATAATAGTTTAGAAGTTATAGCGTTTAATGTGGGTACCTACGCCTTCAAATTTGATGGGCTATAACTTGAAAGGAGGTGAAAATTGACCCCACCCGCTGCCATAGGAATTTCTGCTTAAATGATTACTCTACTTCACTGCGACACCCTGTATAATAAAAATCTCGTTAGCTCGACTATATTCTCAATTTAACTCAAAATATCCTCAACGTGGAAACAAATACGGGACGAGTACCTATGCCCTTAAATACTTATTATACCCGCAGATAAAGAGTTCGATAATTTCGTTTCTGATAATTATACAAACTACCCCTTTTAACAATGCGAGAGAACACCCAGGGGCCAGGACCCAGCCATATTCAACTTCTATGCCGCAAGTAACGATGAATTCATATGTCATAGTCAAAGCAATAATATCTCACCGTCTACCGACCTATCTAAATTCGCGTTAAGTATCTTGTTCGCCTCCCATAGTCATTACAAATGTGTCGTAGTTGTTCTCATCATAATGGAACGCAATGAGGGACGTCGCGTCGTGGGGCACTTAATCAAATATACAATAAACTACAAATAAATAGGCAATGTCGCTTCGTATATAAACCTAGCATAGCGTTTCGTTTCGTGTACAATGTACATGTACATAATATGTACTTATGAGTATTGAGAATACCTCTCGGATACTTTTCTAAAATGTATCTACTTCTACTTCTATTGATATTGATATTGCTGTTGTAGTGCGTTCGATTAATTTTTGTTAAAGTAGACTCCCGGACTAGACTGACAATGGCTATGGGGCTATGGCAAGTAGAACGACAACGAACGCAACAAGTCATTCTTATTAGTCACTTACTTAACTCACTTTGCCTGGCTCGCTTGTTTATCATCGTTGATGTATTGGAATTGGACGATACATTTGTACGCTTACACTGTTCGGTTGTTCTCATGAGCTAAGCTGGGCTTCCGTGTCGTCCGCTGACGCTGAGTTCCGTCCGATACGATTCGAATTCGGTTTGACTCTCTTTATCTCTCTGGGCGCGCTGGCGTCGCGCGTCGCATTCTCTACCAAAGTGTCATCGCGATCGGTTGTGAGTTGTAACTTGTAGTTTACCGCAAAAGGTTAGTCATTTCTCTCCGGAAAACGATTTCAGTTTGAATACCTACGATAATGATGATGAACATGTTTTCGTGTAAATATAAACCTAAGACCCCGGCTCAAGAACAAAATAGTCAATAGTATATTCAGTGGTTATTATCTTTCGCATAATAAAAGATACATAGATACGAGTGTGGGTGATCATATTGCAGCGGTGATAGACACCCTTTCGTTATTTACTTTTTTCAAATATAATGGAAGTCATGAGTTGGAAGTTTTTGCTTCTCTGTGCATTTTATTTCATTATATTGAAAATGAGTAAAAATGTATACGAACGTTTTTCCGCAGAAAAATAAATTGATTGTGCATTTGTGCATTTTGTGTCGTAACGTGCTAACAATTCAAAATTAAATGCAGTGCAGTCGACCTTATACTCATGTAGTGTTTGTGCCTTACTGGACTACGGAATGCCTGGCCATAAAAAGTGGTTTGTTATTTGAATTCAACACGAAACAGCAATAGATACTTATTTGACAATAAAAACGCGTAACGTATAAGAAGAAACAGTGACAGTTTGTCAGGAAGGTGAGGAGAAAAACGAGGAATTTATTCAGATAGCACCGGTTTAGCACCATATTGTTTTGCTACTAAGTGAGTAATGCTAAATAAATAATAATAACAAATTGAATGGGATTTCTGATTACCGGAGACCGGTCATGAAAGCGGATACCTACGTACTCATGACATGACACAATGTTTTTGAATGACAATCTGATGAATATGATTAAGTACCTTAGCTGCCCATTTTATAGTGCAATCGCCCCATGTCCATAATGTGCCTTTTCGTCCTTCAATAATGTGTGTACTGTGTATGCCTATGTATCCGCAACTACTTTTTCAATATACATTTATGTATATCCTATATGTATCTGAGAAATTGCCTTAATCACATTGAAATTTGTGAAATTTGTGTTTTCAGAACGATGCATTATTATTTTGCAGGTTTTGCTTCTGTGAGGTTACCTCTCACCTGTGCCTACTACGTCATGAGCACTGCATACTTTTAAACAGGTTTAAGTTGCTGATTGGATTGGAGTGAATTATTGTTTAATGGTAATTAAATCGTTGGATGACGCACGCGCTTCGCAGATATATATTTAGTGAGAAACAAATGTACATTGGAAAATACTGTGACATATACCTAGGTACATAAACAAAGGCGGTTTTTAATATGTATAAAAATGTGTGTTCTTTGGAAAGAATCTTCGATACAAATTTGATGCACCTCTATGTCAATCCTCATTCGCAATTAAAGCACACAGCTTAGGTTTTCCTCATGCTTCGAACCTACTGTTGGAGAAACATCTTAATATTCGTATTAAGGCGATTGCGATAGCGATGGCGATAAACAACTAAACACACCAACGCGATAGCGATAGTTAGCGATGGAATTCTTCTTCTCAGTTTTTTGTTATTATACCCTCCACAGAAAAGAAGATTCACTTTGTCATTACATTTCTAACGCCAAGAAGGATTCACCGGAGACCCTATTAAGTATAATATGTACTCTGAATTACGATCACATTCTGAATCTATTTAGCCATGTCCGTCTGGCTGTCTGTCTGCCTGTCTGTTGAAAACACAGTAGCGTCCAAACGAAGCGACCTAGGCGAATGAAATTTTGTGACTTCTTTTTACCGTCGTCAGGTTGGTGTTGAAAATTGTCTATGTCCGTCAAGTAGTTCTGGTACCTCCTATACAAAACCAATATTAGACACATTCGTGTACAGTACATACTAACTCGCATGGCAAACATTTTGCACAACTGCGGTGGAGGGTATCAATGCAACGACCAGGCCGCTGATAACACTTTTACTTGTTTTTATTTTATTTATGTCATAGCAGCTCTGATAAAGAAGAAATGCTATTGCTGCTTCTTTAGCGGACGAAGAAGATAATAATGAATGTTTTATACTATACCCCTACTTAATTTCAGTTTAAACTTTTTATTAAAGTACAGAAGAAAATTGTGGGCGCATGAAACCAATTTAAGTCGAAATAGGCGAGCACAAATTTGTTCATGCATTCAATCATTTTCATTGGCCCGCTTATCCATTAAGTGGGGCGTAGGCTGCTCAAGTGGACCTCCACATAATTCCCGAGTCTCCGCCATCGACTTTATCAAAGGCAATCCCCATACGGGTATATCTGACTAAACCACCGAAGCATATCCGTCTGGAGAAGTAGCTGCTCGACATTGAGTTCCTCACTTATTCTGGTCTTCTAATATGATCTCTACGGGTCACACCAGCAATACATCGGAGAAATCTCATTTCGGCAGCTTGTATCCCTGATCTTATTCTTTCGGTCATTACCCAAACCTCATTCATGACCATAGGTAAGAGTTGGAACAAACACCGAATTAAAGACTGACAACTTAGCTTTGACACCAAGTTCAGTCTTCCCAATAAAATATTGGCCAAGCTGTCTCAAAATTGACCCAGCCTGACCAATCCTACAGGAAAACTCAGCATTGCTTCTTCCATCAGTGACTCCACTAACATGCAGAGTGCATTGAACAGGCATTCTAGAGATGACCATCACTTCAGATTTGTTCACGTTTATATTCATCTCAGCCGCCAAAATTTACAGCGGTTTTTATTAGAGGGGTTAAGTACAAGCATTTTTTATTGCAGGGGGTGAATCTATCTCGCTCCGTTTAGACTAGAGGGGTAATTTAAAAAAATAATCTTTAATATGAAATTAAGATATTAAAAAACAAAGGGAAGAATTACAATAAATGACTATAGCATTTTCCAAAGCCAGAACTCTGTTCTACCACAGTAAAAAATGCGTATTTAACCCCTCTACAAAAACAACCATTATCATTTTCGGCGCCTAAGTTATCGTACTCATGCCAAATCATACAACCTTGGATGATTTTTTACACACGCAATCAACTTTTCCACATTCACCATTGCGCGATAGAGCGATAAAATGCTACATGCTGCGAGCGACGCGATCGATCGCAATTTATCGCGAAAATACACATGTCGCTATCGCAATCGCAATCGCGGCGGTGTGTTTCAGCCTTTAAGGACAAAACACATCGTCGCGATACCGATTGCGAGTGCAGACATGGCACTCGACATTGTTTAAAATTGCATGGCACGGCAACACTACCTTTAAAATGCGAGAGGGGAAATTAAAATGTTACCTACATGTTTTAGTTATTGTCCCGAGTTGTAGTCAGCGTTGCCACTTAACTGCAATTGTAGTAGATCTACTGCATTTTTTGCGACATTTAGGTAAATCTACTGCCACCAAGATTGAACCGAAAGCCAAATAGTAAAATATTAAAAGAAATACAAACCAATTTGGGAAACTGAGTTTTCCTTTCTTAAATTCGTCGAAGGAAACTTTTTCTGAAAAATATGCTTCAAGTCTTAAGACATCAACACATCAAATTTAGAAAGACACACATTGTCAAAGATGCATAGATATAGATAAAATGTAAAACACTCAAGACACAACTTCGATATCTGATTTTTTTTACAGAGGGCTCTCCAAGTTCGAAACTTGGAACTGAAATAATTTATGTAATGTATTGTGCTAAAGACTATTTATCAATTTCATTGATGGATACAATTCCTGCTTTATTGCACACTGTGTGTTATGATTCCACAAATGCAAAAGACATTAAGTGCGTGCGAACAAAGGCAAAAGTAATTGTTAATCAAGTGATTGGGCCATTTGCACAAGAAAAAATTAGCAAGGTGCTATGAAGTGGCAGGCTGGCAGGTTTTCTTTTATCATCGATGAGACAACAGATGTATAGAGCTCAAAATGCCTCGTTATTGTTCCGGGTTACTTCGATAATTCCCAAGATACAATTTTTGACAAATTTGTTGGACTTATACGGAACGCATATTCTGAACATATATTTTTTAGCTTGGAGGGGATTTTCGTAAATAGGGATATTCCTTAAAAATATTACAGGATTAAGGATTAGCTACAGATAATGGGCCTCCGAAAACGAGACTAATTTTGCCGGCATAAAACCGATTTAGTAGGCGAGGGGACTGAAGTGAGGGGAAAAAAACGGAATAAAATGTTCTGCCGAGTTTGAGTGGTTGAAGAGGGCATAAAACTAATACATACACAACTTTAAAAATATTCCAATTGTGAAAATAATACTAGGTACACAATGAAAAGGTTTCATCAGTGATGAAAATCGACTTTACTCAATTGTACTGAAAACTGAAACACAATTGTACTGAATAGTATTCAAATTTCTTAGATGTATAAAACGTACCTATCAGTGTTATCATCGGCCAGTTTTTATAACCTCCCCAGCATTTAAGTCTTGCAAAATGTTAAACATTTATGTGAGTTCGTAAGTATACACAAGTACGTGGCTCTTATAATGGTTTTGTGCGTGCAGGAAGGTACCGGAACAAAGAAGTCCTTTCACAAAATTTCATTCGCCTAGGTCGATTCGTTTGGTTGGACTCTGTTGTGTTTTTAAAACAGATAGACCGACGCACGGACGAATAGACGTACATGGCTAAATCGTTTCAGAATTGCATCCTGATTCAGAATTTGTATGGCTTATGTGGTATATAGGGTGACTTCTTCTTGGCGTTAGAAATGTAAGTGAATACTTATACCTTTCAGTGGAGGGTGTTATAAAGGCGCATTTAATTGAATCTAAAGCTTAGTACGCAGTTCGAGCGAATCTAAATTTTAGCTGCTCTCCAATTTTTCTCCCCAAACATTAACTAAAATCCTAGCTAAATTTTGACATAGAGTGCGCTGTGAATATTTAAGTGTCACAGAAAACAGCTGTTCGTTGAAAATAACTTCCTTCAAAAATGCATCGACGCGAAAATGTGTTAGGTATATTTTCGTTACACTTTCTTTTTTGCTATTCCTTAACATCAAATTTATCACTTTGGAAGGATTCCTCATCGAGGTATTCATTGAAAAAAAAACCTTACTTATCCTTATTTACTTTTCCGCAACACAAAAGAACAGAAGAAAATTTAATTTTTTAGCTGAAGCAGCATACCGCTCGGCTAAATGGATTCGCTTAAATTTAGCTCAGCTAAATTTTGGAGACAATTTTGTATGTGAGCTAAAATTTAGCACGAGCAGCGTACTAAGCTTATGGTAATATAAGCCTTATAGACGCCGGATATGACTTTTAGTCCATGTACATATGTATGTATATATCTATTAACAGATTAAGACTAATCTTTGTATAGTCGTGTTCAAAATCACTTGTCCAACGGTCAATTGAGCAAACTGTAGACTTTGTACAGAAAATCTACCACTGGCCAAGTGATTTGAACACCTTAAGACAAATTCTCGGACAAATTTGAATTTGATTTGAAAAACCTTAAGACAAATTGGACGATTGAATTTCCTTGATTGTCCAAATGGCAGTTTGTGAAAAATGTTGTAATGAGTTCAAAAAAATGTCTCCGAAATCCAATCGTTTTTCCACATCTTCGAGGAATGCAGCAAATTTCAGAAGTTAATTTTTAACGAAGTACGATGAGTAATGAATGCATTTAGAATTTTAATACAAAGGAGTGCGTTCAGCTTATTTTTGTTTAATCCTTATATACAGTCATGTGAAAAATAATAGGGACACTTGCATAAAAATTGTTCAAAACACAACTCTGTTTCAATTGCCATAAATTGGTTAGAAACGGCAAATTAAATATTTTTTTGGGATGTCGATAAAGTAAATACCGCTATCATAACATAACATAAGCCTATATTTAAAAATAAAAGCACTACTCCAAACTTAATGAAAATATTCTTGTTCTTTGTATTTTCACGAAATATAGCAATGTGTCCCTATTATTTTCCACATGACTATATGTCTGATTTGTAAGATATAAAAATAAACTTTCAAAAACTAAAAATAGTACATATAGTACTGAAAATTGGGAAGTGGTACTTGCGTACTCGGGAAAGTCAAATTGTACTGAATTCAGTACAATAGTAAGCCTTTTTGCAACTATGTTTCATATATATATGTATGTCGAATCTTTGTTCGTATCCTTTTTTCTTCACTGCAACGACGTCTCTTCTTTTCGGAATTCTTAAAATTACTTTTATTATTTTATTTTTTTCAATGTTTTTAAATCTCGAACAATCACATTGCCAGCTCTGATTTCATTTTGGTAACCGATAACACAGTAAACCTAACGTTCTAATGCACAGTAGAATGCTGTACTATCTGAACCATTCTTCGACACGGCCATCCTGACATGTCACATGTCCTCATGTGACTTGTGTTAATAGAAAACAAAACAATAAACTGTTGGTATTTGTCTCACTCGGCCATTACTGACAAATTAATAACAATTTTTTTTAATTACATCTTCAAAGATTGCATTCATTTTTAAACTAGTATACAAATATCTAAACTCAAATTTAGTTCTTCATAACTTCCCTTGAAACTACTGTCGGGAAACAAAGGTCACACATGTTTCTGAAAAGTGTCAACTGCTAACGGGTACTTAACATGTCATCGAGTGTTCTTTATCACTTCCATCTAGTGATAATATACATTACATAATTCATCCCTACTAAACACTTTCATTTACTGGTAGAAAAACAAGAGTACTTCCATCCAGTACCCATAGGAGTTTCGCCGCATTCCCAGGCTACTTTAATGACACAAGAGAGCCGGTCCAATACGTAATTTTGGACTTTATTGCACTTCTGAAATTGCAATAAAGTTCAAATCAAAGTGGAAATAAAATCCACAATGGAAAAGTGCTCGCTCCATCTGCGCAAGATGTCCTTCTCATTAGAAAGAAGTGTACCATCTTTGGATTTGACTCCTTCTATAATGTTCCACTTCCTTCCTGTAAGACGGCGGATGGTCTGCCGGAACACCTTGCTTGCAGATCTGTGATCACGGTCCAATTTTTCGCCGAACTCCTTCCAAGACTGTTCTTTGGCTGCTTTAACAGCCAATTTGCAAGTTCTTCGCGCCTCAATGTACCGGTTTCGAGAAGGAGAGTCCCCCAGGTTAGGTTAGGTTGAATAGGGTGTGAGTTCATCACATAGGACTAGGCACCATATTGGACCCATAGCCATCCCTTGGGAACCTTAATGGTCAAATAACCTAAACCACTTCGCCCAAACAATTAATTTCCCTACAGAACCTGAAAATTGACTCAATTTTGTTCGCGAGGCCAACCTCCTCCTAATTGTCGAAGAAGTACCTACCAAGGTATTTCCTCCCGTACCGATCAATAGCTTGACATTCACAGAGGAGATGGGTAATATCTTCTGCGGCCAGTAAGTCTTCGCAATACCTGCACATGTCTGTATCTGTTAGACCTTATCTCATAGCGTGCTTCGTTAGAAGACAGTGCCCGGAGAGTATCCCTATTGCCATTCTTAGCCTTGATCTGCTGAGCTTTAGTAATTCTAAAGATGTTTTCCTATCTAGCTTATGCCATAGAGCCTTTGAGACCTTGTGCCTTAGCAATGTGTCCCTATTATTTTCCACATGACTATATGTCTGATTTGTAAGATATAAAAATAAACTTTCAAAAACTAAAAATAGTACATATAGTACTGAAAATTGGGAAGTGGTACTTGCGTACTCGGGAAAGTCAAATTGTACTGAATTCAGTACAATAGTAAGCCTTTTTGCAACTATGTTTCATATATATATGTCGAATCTTTGTTCGTATCCTTTTTTCTTCACTGCAACGACGTCTCTTCTTTTCGGAATTCTTAAAATTACTTTTATTATTTTATTTTTTTCAATGTTTTTAAATCTCGAACAATCACATTGCCAGCTCTGATTTCATTTTGGTAACCGATAACACAGTAAACCTAACGTTCTAATGCACAGTAGAATGCTGTACTATCTGAACCATTCTTCGACACGGCCATCCTGACATGTCACATGTCCTCATGTGACTTGTGTTAATAGAAAACAAAACAATAAACTGTTGGTATTTGTCTCACTCGGCCATTACTGACAAATTAATAACAATTTTTTTTAATTACATCTTCAAAGATTGCATTCATTTTTAAACTAGTATACAAATATCTAAACTCAAATTTAGTTCTTCATAACTTCCCTTGAAACTACTGTCGGGAAACAAAGGTCACACATGTTTCTGAAAAGTGTCAACTGCTAACGGGTACTTAACATGTCATCGAGTGTTCTTTATCACTTCCATCTAGTGATAATATACATTACATAATTCATCCCTACTAAACACTTTCATTTACTGGTAGAAAAACAAGAGTACTTCCATCCAGTACCCATAGGAGTTTCGCCGCATTCCCAGGCTACTTTAATGACACAAGAGAGCCGGTCCAATACGTAATTTTGGACTTTATTGCACTTCTGAAATTGCAATAAAGTTCAAATCAAAGTGGAAATAAAATCCACAATGGAAAAGTGCTCGCTCCATCTGCGCAAGATGTCCTTCTCATTAGAAAGAAGTGTACCATCTTTGGATTTGACTCCTTCTATAATGTTCCACTTCCTTCCTGTAAGACGGCGGATGGTCTGCCGGAACACTTTGCTTGCAGATCTGTGATCACGGTCCAATTTTTCGCCGAACTCCTTCCAAGACTGTTCTTTGGCTGCTTTAACAGCCAATTTGCAAGTTCTTCGCGCCTCAATGTACCGGTTTCGAGAAGGAGAGTCCCCCAGGTTAGGTTAGGTTGAATAGGGTGTGAGTTCATCACATAGGACTAGGCACCATATTGGACCCATAGCCATCCCTTGGGAACCTTAATGGTCAAATAACCTAAACCACTTCGCCCAAACAATTAATTTCCCTACAGAACCTGAAAATTGACTCAATTTTGTTCGCGAGGCCAACCTCCTCCTAATTGTCGAAGAAGTACCTACCAAGGTATTTCCTCCCGTACCGATCAATAGCTTGACATTCACAGAGGAGATGGGTAATATCTTCTGCGGCCAGTAAGTCTTCGCAATACCTGGGCAGGATGTGGTAGATTGGAGTAATCTCACAATACACTCGTCCACAGATTTAGGAATTAGGATGTGGTAGATTGGAGTAATCTCACAATACACTCGTCCACGGGTTAGGGGTTAGGATGTGGTAGATTGGAGTAATCTCACAATACACTCGTCCACAAAATAAAGGCTGTTTCTGCAAGCAGAACGTCCGCCTACCAAAAATTTAGAGAATGGTGCAAGTCTCTAGAGAACAGGATCAGTGCTTGATGTATTGCACCAATTACTGAAGAAACTGCTCTGCCGAAGTCATTTTCCTCCCAGGTACTCATGCTTTTTGCAACAAAAAGCCGGTGTGAATTATATGCACCGAGTGAAATTATCCATGGATGTTGTTGTTTGGGTGACGTGATTCGGCTGGTATGTACTAGAGCAGGTTTTCTGGTTTATGGTAATTGGCGGTGGCGGTAATTGGTGGTGGCGGTGGTGTTATGGTGCGGTTTGTTAATACGGGTGATGGTGGTATGCATGGTACTGGTTGATCATGTTGGGGGGGAAATACAGGTTGTGGTGTTGTTATTCGTAACGGGTCGTTACACTCCCCTCTTTCTTCGGTAGACGAGAACCTTCTCGTCGTAGGTGCGCTTCCCTGCAGAATAAAAATATTTTTTTTTTTTTTAAACGTTGGAACTTAAAAAAATTTTTTTTTTTTTTTTTTTTTTTATTTATTTATTTTTTTTTTTTTTTTTTTTTTTTTTTTTTCCTCAAACGTTGGAACTTAAACAAATTCAAAAAAATTTTTTTTTTTTTTTTTTTTTTTTATTTTTTATTTATTTATTTTTTTTTTTTTTTTTTTTTTTTTTTTTCCTCAAACGTTGGAACTTAAACAAATTCAAAAATTTTTTTTTTTTTTTTTTTTTTTTTTTTTTTTTTTTTTTTTTTTTTTTTTATATTTATTATATATTTTTCTTATATATAGGAACTTAACAAACTAACAAACTTCATTTATAAAAAAACTAAACAAAAAACTTCATTCTAACAAAAAAAAATATTCAGGTATGTCTTAAGGGTTTATTGAAACGCCCTTCTTTCTTTAGCGCGTTGATGCTGCTGCTGGTTCCATGCCTGGTAGTTCTTGGGCCGGGAACGAGTACGGGTGCGGATGCGGTGTTTGTCGGGTTGGGCGGTTGTCCCACAGACCCTCAGGCCACCCCAAAGGTTGTATTCACTGCTGTTGGTAGGGTTCGGGTTGACGTTGGTGTTCGGGTTCACGTTGGTGTTCGGGTTGACGGTCATGATTGCTGGCTCCGGAGGTCTTGGGACTGGGAACCTACCCCGCAGCACTTCCTGTTTCAGGATGGTGATCGGTGATCGAGGCCTGTGGATACTCCTGCCCGGGGTTGGTGGTGCATCCTCCTGTCCCTGGTTTTCAGCTGCGGTGGGTCGTACAGGAGCGGGGCCGGAAGGTTTCTCTCGGACGGTCCGTAGGATTGTGGGTGATGCCGGGGTTTGCTGTTTCGCCCTCCATGCCGCCTCCGCTTCCGCTCTTCTTTTCCTAGCGGCTGCTAGCTGACACTGGTCCGATTCCTTCGGTATAATCTCGAAGCTGGGAACTGGTTGGTGTCGTCGCCTGTTCTTCATACCCATTACCAAGGGTTCTTCTTTTCGTGCCGGCGCGGTCACCTTCCGGGGTTGGGTGGGTCGGCGGATCGTAGGCTCGATACTTAGAAGTGTTCCTTCCATGGCTTCGGAACTTAGACTGATTTGTCTGGTGTCATTGACTCTTCTTTTATACTCTTTTAGGTCCCGAATATGTGCGCGTTGTATAGGAACGACCCGTTTGCTTTGGTTAGTGGTTCGCCGGATAACGGCGATTACTGGTGAGTCAAACTTTAACACTTCATACGGACCATCGTATTTCGGGGCGAGTTTTTCCGTGAAGTGGTTGATTCCTGATGAGAGGACCCGTGACCGACGGTAGACCCAGTCGCCGATATTTGGCCGCCACGCTCGGCGTCGGAGGTTGTAATATTTGGCTTGGGTGGTGCTGGCTTGTTGCAAGTTCTTCCGTACCATTTCATACAAAGCCTTTATGCGTTCTTCAAAAATGGAGATAGGAACGGGTGTTGGTTGGTCTGGTAGGTGGTCGGGGGGGTCGACGGTGCGAATCGGTCTGCGGGGTTCTCGGCCAAAGTTGAGGAAAGCCGGCGAGTATCCCGTGGTATCGTGTTTACTGGTGTTGATGGCCATGGTGATTTCCGGAATATGTTCGTCCCAGCTCCTGTGATTGTCCTGTACGTATTGGGCAATCATGGTCTTGAGAACCCTGTTGACTCTTTCGGTAGGGTTCTCCTGGGGAGTGTACGGGGCAGTAAGGCGGTGCTCGATCCCAATGTTGCTGAGGAAGGAACGGAATTGTTGACTGGTGAACTGTGATCCGTTGTCGGACAGTAGGGTCTTGGGACAACCGAATCGTGTGAGGATTTTTTCTCTCAGGGCTTTGATCAGTCCAGGTGTAGTGGCGGCGCGAAGGGGGGTCGCTTCAACCCATTTGGTGAATTTGTCCACGAATACTAGCAGCATTGTGTTCCCCTTTGTTGAACGCGGTAGGGGTCCTACGAAATCTACGCAGACCGTTTCCCATGGCGCGGTTACTTGCGTGGTGTACATTAACCCGCTGGGTTTCTGCTGCGACGTTTTATACCGGTTGCACACGTCACAGTGTTGTACATACCTCCTTACGTCCCGAGGAAGCTGCGGCCAGTAATGCTTTCTCCGGATTCGGTCGAGGGTCTTGGCAATACCCAAATGTCCGGCAGTGGGGTCATCATGGTGGTCCCATAGGACTTGGCTTTGGTCTGCTGGCGGGACGCACCATTTCCAGGTTTTGTGGTCGGGTTTTCTCAGGGGGTCGTTAGTTGCAAATTTTCGGTATAATTTCCCTTCCTGGATCAGATAGTCGGGGTACGATTCGGGGTCTTTTTGCATGGCTTGCATCGTCTGTGTTACCCAATCTCGGTTTTTTTCGTGGCAGGCGTGGAGTAGGCTGGTTCCTGGATCGGTGTGGGGTAACGGGTCTCGTGACAGGGTGTCGGCAACCACATTCAGGGCTCCCTTGCGATAACAAATATCAAAGTCGTATTGTTGAAGTTCTATGGCCCAGCGTGCCAAGCGTCCCGAGGGGTTTTCCAAAGAATGTAGCCATTTCAGTGAGTGGTGGTCGGTGATCACGGTGAAGCGGTATCCCTCCAAATAGGGACGCATTTTCCTTATACCCCACAAAATGGCTAGACATTCCTTTTCGGTGACCGAGTATTTTTTCTCCAGGTCAGTCAATGTACGGCTTGCGTACGCGATTACCCGCTCTTGGTCGTTGGGTTTCTGAAGCAGTACCGCTCCTAATCCGTCCTGACTGGCGTCGGTCTGTAAAGTGAACGGTAGGGAGAAGTCGGGGCAGGTTAATATGGGTGCTTCTGTGAGTTTACTCTTCAATGTTTCGAATGCAGTCTGTTGATTGGGTCCCCAAGTCCAGGGCCGGTTTTTCTTAAGTAAGGTCGTTAAGGGGGCTACGATACTCGAGAAGTCTTTGATAAACCGTCGGTACCATGTCGTGATGCCGAGAACCCGTCGCAATTGGCGGACATTTGTAGGCGCGTTTAGATCCTTCACTGCGGCTACTTTATCTGGATCGGTGTGGATCCCCTGGTTACTGACGACATGGCCGAGGTATTTTAACTCCCGGCGGCAGAATACGCTCTTCTCAACGTTGATCTTTAGGTTTGCTTGCCGGAGGCGTCGTAGAACTTCCCTTAGATGGGTGAGGTGTTCTTGGAAGGTGTTGCCGATGACGATAATGTCGTCGAGGTAGGCGAATGCGTGTGGTTCCATTTCTGGGCCGATGATTTGATCTAAAGTTCGTTGAAACGTAGCCGGGGCGGAATGGAGACCAAATGGCATCACTTTCCATTGGTACAGTCCTCGTCCGGGGACTGTGAAGGCAGTGTATGGTCGGGAGGTAGTCTCCAAGGGAATTTGCCAATATCCGTGTCGGAGGTCGATGGTAGAAATGAAAGCGGCCCCTCGTAATTTATCTAGAATGGGGTTGATCTGTGGTAGGGGATAGGCGTCCTTGATGGAGATGGCATTTAGTTGACGGAAGTCGACACAGAGTCGCCAGGTGCCCGTCTTCTTTTTTACTAAGACGATGGGTGAACTGTAGGGGCTTTCGGAGGGTTCAATCTTCCCTAATCGTAGCAATTCATCGATTTCTTCGTCGATGACCTTCTGCATAGCGGGGTTGCGCGGGTAGTACCTCTGTTTGAACGGTACGTCGGTGGTGAGTCGGATCCGATGTTGGGCGAGAGCAGTGGTTCCCAAACCGTCCAAGCTCGCTGGCACTTCCCTTTTTAGGAGTGTAGCTAATTGTTGTTGTTGGTCTTGCGTGAGATGGGTATTGTCCGTAAGGGAGTGGAGTGTAGTGGCAGGTTCGGTTCGGAGGAGGTGCCGGTAGGTAAGTTCGTGGCCAGCTAGTGACATTCTGAAGTCTGCTTGGTCTAGGAAGTCAATTCCCAGGATCATATCCTCAGCGAGGTCCTTCATGTAGGAGATTTCTTTGGTGAATTCCCTGGAGCCCATACAGAGCGTTACCATATAGTGTTCGTTCACACTTACTGGCCTTCCGTTGGCCATTTGGATGGTTTTACGCTGGTACCGAACTGGTAATCGTAGTTGTCGAGCTTTTTGCCGTATGGCGGAGTTAAGAAATGATCGGGACGCTCCGGTATCCACTAGTGCGTGGAAGTCTCGGTTCCCAATACGGATGATGATAAAGTATCGTGCATCGGTCCAGGTGATGGGGTTTAGCATGGCGACCGGATTTCTTCTACACGGGCAATCTCTGCTCAACCTGCCGTCTTCTCCACAGAACGAACAAAATAGGCGGAACGGTCGGCGGCATTCTTGTTGGTGGTGACCTCGTTGCTTGCAATGCCAACAGTGTGTGTTTCGGTCATAGGGGGCAGGTGGTGCTTCTAGAGCGTTTGGGATCGGTGATCGGCGGGTCGGGGTTGTTACAAATCGTACAGGTGGTGACGCATGGGGCGTTGACGGTCGGTTGTGACGTTCTTCCGCTTTGATGTACTCATATTCCTCAGCGAGCTCTATGAGGTCCTCGGCCATCTCGAAGTCCTTACGGCGAATATAAGTTAACATCAACACGAGCAACGGAAATGCTGACAAAGCGTCTGCCTCGATACAGCGAATTTCCACAGAAATTCATGTTGCAATTCAATTCAATACCTTAGGAATGCAAAGTACCGAGGTAAAATCGAATATAAAATTATTGATTGTAGTTAGTTAAGAAGTAAACTCAATAAAGGTCAGAGCAAACTGCTCTAGAAAAGATTTTTTTTATTAATTATTTCGGTGTAGTGATTAACTGGCGCCCATTGTGTGGCTTTCGAACTTACACGTTCAACATTAATTCGCAACTTCAGGAAAAGAGTTCCATCAGTAGTCCAATAACCAAGGATAAAAAGGAACAGAAAAGAGGTCCCCCAGTAGCCCGATAACCAAGGACAAAAAGGAGCAACTATAAAGCTGCAGCCGCCTGAATAGGAATAGAAGAACCACCAAAACAAAAAATATCGTTAATCAACACATGGAGCAACACTTCATACTATTATTGTAAGTCTAGCTCTAAGAAGTGAATCAATTTTTGAAATAATAAGAGAAATAATAAGAGTAAACAAGTGAAGTTAAATCCTAAAAGCACAACTTAAAAACCGTGTAAAGAAACCTATTGATTAATTAATTGATTTTATTTAACAAAACATTATTCAAACAAGTTTATTACATTAGAACTAAGATAACATCTGAAAAAATCGTTCCTCTTTCTTTGCCGTTATCTATTTCCATCCGTGCTCTTGCTTTTATTTCAAATTAGATACTTTGAAACGTTTCAGCCAATATGGCAAATCAAAATAACCTTATTAGGCCAGCACGCCTGGAACACGTCGCAGATCCACCTATCCCTGGCCCTGCTCCCCAACCTGCCCCCCAACTTGCTCAAGGTATTAATCCTAACGATTTAGTTCAACTAATCACCAGATTAGTAGCAGAAACGCTACAAATACAAGGAAGACAAATATTTAATTCGATAATGAATCCCGCGGCCGACATCAATAACGAAGTCGACCAACCCATCAACTTAGTTGATAATAATTTAGCCGACCTTGACAAAATACCAGACGTAGTTAAAAGTCTACGAGAATTCTCTGGGCAAGCTCATGAATTCAATTCATGGAAGAAGAGTGTTGAGAGAATAATCCAAATTTATGATCACGTTAGGGGTACTCCCAAGTACTATGGCATTTTGTCTGTAATTCGCAACAAAATCGTAGGACATGCCGACGTCGTGCTAGAGTCGTACAACACGCCTCTTAACTGGGAGAAAATCTCGAAATGCCTTACTCTTCACTATGCGGATAAAAGGGACTTAGGAACCCTTGAATATCAAATGACAACGCTAGTGCAAGGCAATAGCACGATTTCTGAATTCTATCAGATCGTCTATCACCACTTGTCATTAATCCTAAACAAACTGGGATCAATGGAAATGAGTCAAGATGCTATGAACAACATGACTCAATGCTACCGTGACAAGGCCCTCGATACCTTCGTCAGGGGTTTGAAAGGAGATCTGCCTCGCCTGCTTAGCATACGTGAACCAGCAGACCTTCCACAGGCCCTGCATTTGTGTTTGAAACTACAAAACGTAGACTTTCGCGCCCAGTACGCAAACAATTCCCACAGTTCTCCCAGATCGTCTCAACAAGCACCTCCAGTTCCCGCTAAAAGGAACAGTCCTCCAGGACCTGCACCAGCCCCAGCTCCTAGACACAATTTCTATCCCCACTTACTGCACAACCCTCGTGCTCCACAACAACCTCAACTCTATAGAGATGTCCAATACCAACCTAGGTACCAACAACAAAGAATACCACCAAATCAACGACCTCTCCCACCGAAACCAATGTCCATTGACTACTCCCTGAGGACTCAGAAAGTAGACTATCAAAATAGACCAAGGAATCAACAATTCATACAAAAACGACAACATTCGCAGCAAATACACCAACCACAAAAGATGCAGCGAATCCATCACACAGCTCAACTCGGTGACGAAGAAAAATCCATGGAAGACTACGAGACAGAAATTGCAGAGGAAGACCAAAATTATGACGAATCACTAGAAGAATACACTGAACAGAGTGGAGGAGAAAACTTTGACCAACACGAAGAACTGGATGACATCTATTTTTTAGACTAACGCCCTCTTCACTTCCTTATTTCGAACACATTTCTAGAAGTGGAGAGACCCTGAAGTTTCTTGTTGACACAGGTTCCAACAAGAATTACGTTCAACCACGTCACATAAAGAATCCCCTACTAAATGCTAAACCCTTCTACGCTCACTCCGTGGGGGGAAATATTAAAATAACCCATCATGCACTTATTCAACTTTTTGGCCCCCAAACTGACAAAATTACATTTTTTATTCTCCCTAGTCTTATTTCATTTGATGGTATCATAGGACATGACACACTAAAACATTTAAATGCTATCATTAACACAAGTAGAAACCATATGTCTATTCACCCTGGTTTCTCTCATCCAAGAATTTCCATTCCGCTCAAACAACATCAATCACAATTTGTCAATAACATAAATATTAGAACCGACCACATGACTAAAGAACAACATTCCGAACTTATTAAAATTATTCATAAATGCCCCAATCTCTTTTCGGAACCAAACGAAAAGTTAACCTATACCACCATGGTCAAAGGAGAAATTCGAACCACAACTCGAGACCCCGTGTACTCGAAATCATATCCTTACCCCATGGCACTTAAAAATGAAGTCGAAAAAGAAATACGGAAACTATTAGAAGACGGTATCATAAGACCATCAAGATCTCCCTACAATTCTCCTGTTTGGGTTGTCCCCAAAAAAATGGATGCTTCAGGAGAAAAGAAGTTTCGAATGGTAATTGATTACCGTAAGCTAAACGCTATAACTATCGCCGACAAGTATCCAATCCCTGAAATATACGAAATCCTTGCAAACCTTAGTAAAAATCAATGGTTTTCCATAGTGGACCTAAAAAGTGGTTTCCATCAGATCCCACTTAAGGATTCTGATATAGAAAAAACTGCCTTTTCGGTAAATAATGGCAAGTTCGAATTTACTCGTCTTCCATTTGGGCTAAAGAACGCCCCCTCCATTTTCCAGAGAACGCTAGATGACATTCTAAGAGACCTCATTGGAAAATGTTGCTATGTTTACATTGATGACATTGTCATCTTTGGGAAAGACGAAACCGAACATTTCTCAAATCTGGAAAAAGTATTTCACACCTTAGAAAAAGCAAATATGAAAATTCAGCTCGATAAATGCGAATTTTTCCAGAAAGAAGTAGAATTTTTAGGGTTTATTATTGGAAGATTCGGAATAAAAACCAATCCAAAAAAGGTACAAGCTATAGTTGATCGACCTATTCCTGAAAACCTAAAAGAACTTCGATCCTTTCTCGGAATGTCAGGGTATTACCGCCGCTTTATACGAGATTACTCAAAGTTGGCAAAACCACTGACATCCCTTTTAAGAGGGGAAGATGGACATGTGTCCGCAAATATGTCAAAGAAAAAACTTATTCAGTTGAATCAAGATGCCATCGAAGCATTCCACAAATTAAAAAACTCTCTCGCCTCCGAAGAAGTTATTCTTCAATATCCAGACTTTGACAAAAGCTTTCAATTAACAACTGACGCTTCCGACTACGCCATTGGAGCAGTCCTCTCACAGGATGATAAGCCAATCACATTTCTCTCCAGAACCTTAAGCAAAACAGAAGAAGGTTATGCTACGAACGAAAAAGAAATGCTGGCGATTATTTGGTCCCTCAATTCTTTGAGAAACTTCCTTTACGGATCCCGGAAAGTCAACATTTTCACAGACCACCAACCACTTACCTATGCTCTAAGTAACAAAAATACAAACTCCAAAATGAAAAGGTGGAAAGCCATATTGGAGGAGTATAATTATGAGCTAAAATATAAACCAGGTAAGGAAAATGTGGTTGCTGACTCTCTCTCGAGACCCCCAAAAACTGAAATACACTCAATGACCCCTACAGAACACAGTGCTGACAGTTCAGCGCAAAACCTAATTCCATCTGTAGAAATCCCTATAAACGTTTTTCGAAATCAACTTTTACTCAAGATAGGAAATGAAAATAGCTATCAAATCCAGAACCCCTTTGACAACTATACAAGACATATTCTGATACGCCAAGACTACTCAACAAACGACATCATTAACATTTTCAAGAGATACCTTAATCCAAATACTATTAACGGACTTCTAACAGACGAAATGACGATGGGACGAGTACAAGAAATTTATCCGTTACATTTTAAAGATTATCGTATTCGATTCACCCAAAAATTTGTTGAAGACATAACCGGCCAAATAGAGCAAGAAGAAAAAATTCTGAAGATACATCGAAGAGCACATCGTAACGCCGAAGAAAACAGGATTCAACTGTTGGAAAACTATTACTTCCCTAAAATGTCCTCAAAAATTAGAACACTAGTTAACCGATGCGTAACATGCAAGGAGAATAAATATGACAGGCATCCTAACAAACCACATTTGAATCACACACCGATCCCTAGCTATCCTGGTAACATCCTCCATATAGACATATTTTCTACGGAAAAATACCTCGTGTTGACCGCCGTCGATAAGTTCACGAAATTCGCACAGGCTAAAATAATATCATCCCGTTCAATCGAAGATATCAAGGAACCTTTACGTGATATCTTGTTCTACTTTTGTGTCCCCGAAGTCGTTGTTATAGACAACGAAAAGGCTCTTAACTCAGCCTCGATAACCTCAATGTTAGAAGATGACCTCCAAATCAAAATTTTCAAAACACCACCATACAAAAGTGAAGTGAACGGCCAAGTCGAACGCTTTCACTCCACCCTATCTGAGATTATGAGATGTCTCAAATCGGAAGGACCTTCACGGTCTTTCAAAGAACTGTTACAGCGAGCCGTTAACGAGTACAATTTTACTATCCATTCAACTACAGGTAAAAAGCCCATAGAACTTTACTATGGGCGAATACCCAGACTAAACCCGGAACAATTTGAAAAGACACGTTTAATTAACATCGAGAAAATTAAAGCAAAACAGGAAAAAGATATTAAATATCATAATAAAAAAAGAAAACCGCAGAAGGACTATCAGATAGGACAGGTCATTTATGTAAAAAACAACAAACGGTTAGGTTCAAAATTAACAAATAGGTATAGACAAGAAATCATTAAGGAAAATAGAAACTCTACAATAGTAACAGAATCCGGAAAAATAGTCCATAAAAGTAATATAAGAAACTAATTCTCTTTCAGATGCACCATCTATTTTGGTCGAGCGGAGATCCAGATCATGGATTTCTCAAACTCCCAAATTGTCTCCCTACATACAGGGCAAACAAAAATTCAAGATGGACATTTCAAGTTAATACATAGCATTAATCTTAAACAATATGAGCAATTCCTTTCCGACATATCACCAGTCCTTAATCTCGAAACAACCCAAAGTCAAATCCTTTTTCCCTTAATATCACATGAAATTCAACAAATCCGTAATCTTTTACATAACTTACAACCCAGAATAGCGAAACGTTCTCTAGACTTTATAGGCAAAGGTTGGAAATGGATTGCTGGCAACCCAGACCACGATGACTTTGTTACAATAAAAGAAAAAATTACAGATGTTCTAAAAAACAACAATAAACAGGCTATTATTAATGAATTGTATAACGAACGAATAAACAATATTACGAGAATCCAGAATGAAATCCAAAACTTACTTAAAAATAATAATAAAATAAATTATGAAATTATATCAAATCTCAAATATAAAATCAAAATTGTAAAAGAAGAACTAGAGAATATTAACTATGCCATTCATTGGGCTAAACTAGGTACAATAAACTCTTTTATATTGTCAAAAAATGAAATAGAATTAGCCACCAAAGTATTTAATGAACAAAAATTACCCTACACAACAATAGAAGAAGCCCTAGACTTTGCAGATATAAAAGTTTTAAGCAATAGTACGTCAATCCTCTACATAATAAACATTCCCTTAACAACGAATGAAATTTACGAAAATTTGTTAATAAAGCCAATTAAAAAGAAAAACATTGTAACAGAAACATTGTACGAGGTAATTTTAAGAAATAATGAAAAATTATATGGAACAACAAACAAATGTAAAACTTTTAACAATCTATCCATTTGTAACTCAAAAAATATTGTCAATATTACAAACGATACTTGCATTCCTAATTTATTAAAAAGTCTACCAGCTACTTGCAACAAAATAAATAATCATCATATTCCGACCATAGATGAAATATCAACGGGCATAATGCTATTGAACCAATTCATCGGCACCCTTGAATTTGATAAC
The DNA here is from genome assembly GCA_949372485.1 of Cheilosia soror. Taxonomy (NCBI): domain Eukaryota; kingdom Metazoa; phylum Arthropoda; class Insecta; order Diptera; family Syrphidae; genus Cheilosia; species Cheilosia soror. Next base: position 34,775,374 of record OX443563.1, read on the forward strand.
ACAACACACAACCTAAATGGAACATTCTTGGTAAAATTCCATAACATGACCATCACTTTGAACGGAATCCAATACATCTCCAAAGAAGCCTCAATGATTAAACCACTTCCGGCAATATTGCAAACCAGTCCCAAGGAAAACGAATACCGTGAATTACTCTCACTAGAAATGATGAAGGATCTCCATATTAACAATACCAATAAGATCCACCTTCTACAAACAGAAAACGATAATCAACGAGTAACAACATATTCCCTCATCTCCGTACTAGGACTACTTATTACAATAGCGATCATATGCAAAATCTTGCCAAGAAGAAACAACACAGAAATCATAATTGAACAACCGACAACAAAGACGAATGGACCAGTAACAATCATCGATAGACTTTCCGTTCCTGAGGTCAACTATCTCCAATATCCAAGCAGCCCAAAGTTCAACAACCTACCATACTTCTGACGACCGATGACGATCGTTTTTTAGAGGGGAAGAGTTAACATCAACACGAGCAACGGAAATGCTGACAAAGCGTCTGCCTCGATACAGCGAATTTCCACAGAAATTCATGTTGCAATTCAATTCAATACCTTAGGAATGCAAAGTACCGAGGTAAAATCGAATATAAAATTATTGATTGTAGTTAGTTAAGAAGTAAACTCAATAAAGGTCAGAGCAAACTGCTCTAGAAAAGATTTTTTTTATTAATTATTTCGGTGTAGTGATTAACTTATATAATCGGTATTCCGGTCTTAGGCTGTCGTAGATTCGGTCCAGATTGGGTTCTAATCGCCTGCTTGGGTGTTGTCGCATTAGATATTGCATTGCGAGAATGAAATCTTTCGCCTTCTCCCGGGGTCCTTGCTTCCGACGCATGATTTCTTCTTCGAGTTTATGCTCAAATCTCGGTGGTAGGAAGTGTTTTAGGAAAGCCTTCCGGAATTCTTTCCATCCGAAAAAACGGTTCCGGTTCACGCGTAGCCACTCCAATGCGGTTCCCCGGAATATCTCTGGCAACGGTCGGAGCATGTGCTCGAGTGAGAGGTCATAGCATTGCGCGAGTTCCTCAATCCTTTCCAGGAATTCGAGGACGCTGCCGGTACCGTCAAATCGCAATCCCCATTTGCGAACGGTGTTCATGACCTCGGCGTCGTAGCTGGGCGTATGTCGGGACGTGTGCGGTGTATTTTGGTGCGGTGCATTCTGACAGGCCTGGCATTCGGATGGTGCCGCTGGTGGTTCGGTAGTCCGGACTACGAGTGGGAATGACGTCGTCAGAGTGGGTACTTGCAATGTAACCTTGGCGTCTCCCTGATTGTCTTCTTGTGGTGCGGTGTAGGGTTCGGCGGATTCGGGCTGCTTCGTTTCTCGGGTCTGTAGTTTTATTTCCCACTCCTCACACAGCCGCTGGGTTGAACGATGTGTTCGAGCGTCTTTGATGTATGCGCTCATAGATTTCCGTAGTTGGTCGAGGGTCCCGGTGGTGGGGAGTCCTTTGGCTGCTAATATTGGTAGTAGTTCAGCCTTGCTGATCTGGTAGATCCATCCCAGGCTGGAGAAGGGATCAATTTCTTTTGGTGGGACACCTAGTTCGTCGTCGGAGGTGTTCAGGATGTGTAGGTTGTTTTCGGTGTCCATGGTGCGGTCGGTGGGTGTACTTCGTTTTTGAAGTCCCTGCTCGGGCGCCAATTTGTGATGTGCTTTTTACCTCAGCCGGGGTATACTCGTCGGGTCCAGGGTTGCCCCCAAAGAAACACGAACTTTGGAGTACAAATTACACCGTTTTATTATTTGTCTTCGTGATACTTAACAATTCAGGCTGATAACTACTTAATCTATCTTTAACAATTTTTATACGTAAGTTTCTAACTACGGGTTGGGATGTGGTAGATTGGAGTAGTCTCACAATACACTCGTCCACGGGTTAGGATGTGGTAGATTGGAGTAATCTCACAATACACTCGTCCACAGATTTAGGAATTAGGATGTGGTAGATTGGAGTAATCTCACAATACACTCGTCCACGGATTTAGGAATTAGGATGTGGTAGATTGGAGTAGTCTCACAATACACTCGTCCACGGGTTAGGATGTGGTAGATTGGAGTAATCTCACAATACACTCGTCCACTGGGCAGGATGTGGTAGATTGGAGTAATCTCACAATACACTCGTCCACAGATTTAGGAATTAGGATGTGGTAGATTGGAGTAATCTCACAATACACTCGTCCACGGGTTAGGGGTTAGGATGTGGTAGATTGGAGTAATCTCACAATACACTCGTCCACAAAATAAAGGCTGTTTCTGCAAGCAGAACGTCCGCCTACCAAAAATTTAGAGAATGGTGCAAGTCTCTAGAGAACAGGATCAGTGCTTGATGTATTGCACCAATTACTGAAGAAACTGCTCTGCCGAAGTCATTTTCCTCCCAGGTACTCATGCTTTTTGCAACAAAAAGCCGGTGTGAATTATATGCACCGAGTGAAATTATCCATGGATGTTGTTGTTTGGGTGACGTGATTCGGCTGGTATGTACTAGAGCAGGTTTTCTGGTTTATGGTAATTGGCGGTGGCGGTAATTGGTGGTGGCGGTGGTGTTATGGTGCGGTTTGTTAATACGGGTGATGGTGGTATGCATGGTACTGGTTGATCATGTTGGGGGGGAAATACAGGTTGTGGTGTTGTTATTCGTAACGGGTCGTTACAATCTGTTAGACCTTATCTCATAGCGTGCTTCGTTAGAAGACAGTGCCCGGAGAGTATCCCTATTGCCATTCTTAGCCTTGATCTGCTGAGCTTTAGTAATTCTAAAGATGTTTTCCTATCTAGCTTATGCCATAGAGCCTTTGAGACCTTGTGCCCTCGTATATTCAACCATCTCTGATCTGCCCTATTTTTGATATCCTCGAGAATAATTCTCTTGGCCACGGCTATTGGTGGTCTAATGCCCTTAATTGTTTCATTAGGTGGAAGCCCAGATCCGGTTTTCGCCAGAACATCAGCCCGTATGTTAAACTCTATATCGCAGTGTCCGGATACCCAACACAATCTGACCTGGATCTGCGCCCATAATGCTCTGAGCATTGTGCGGCAGCTCCTGACTAATTCAGATTTGATGATGAAGGGCTCTAGCGCCTTTAGCGCAGCCTGACTATCAATGTAGATAGCGATAATCTTGTTGGATATTGATCCCATATCAAGTAGATCCGCAGCTTTGAGCACGGCCAGAACCTCTGCCTGGAACACACTGCATGTATCCGGAAGTCGTAATGACACGTGTAGGTCTATATCCCTAGAGTAAATACCTGATCCTGTACCCTAATTAGTTTTGGAGTCATCCGTATAAATCGAGATTTCATTGTCATTCGAAACCTCATTCTTTTCCCAGTCCTCCCTAACTGCGTATTGTAATTCGTACGGAGTGTCGAAGTAAATTTCCCCCAAACTTTCATCCGTTTTGTCGGAAAGCATTCCATTAGTATGGAGCTATGTCCTACCTATCTGGTTTTGAAAAACCCTGCGTTAGTTAGCCGAAGCGAACTATTACCTGCTTGCAGTTTTATTTGTAGGTCACGCCTCAAGTGCAGCTGTGGGTGTGGTGCGTAAAGCACCAGTGATGGCAGTGCAGGCTGTTCTTTTTACCCTGGTCAACATATCCCGTATATATAACTTATTTGTGGCTTTCCACCAAACAAGAGCCCCATAGGTAAGGATGGGTCTAACCACCATGATGTATAACCAGTGCATCATTGTTGGACTCAATCCCCATTTTTTTCCTGCTGTTCTTTTACAGACGAGCATTATGAGCCTTTCGGACTCTTTCCTGTACGTTAAGTTTCCAATTCAATTTTTTATCTAGGATTATACCAAGATATCTTGCGCTATCCGAAAGGGAAAGCTCCACTCCACCAATCCTGGGTAGTTTGAAGGGTGGTATCTTTTATTTTGTACTAAAAAGTACTAGTTCTCTCTTTTCCGGGTTGACACGAGGTCCACACCCTTCGGCCCACTTTCTAAGCAATGTGTTCAAGAATATATCCCGAGCTAAAATCGCCACATCATCCGCATAAGCGGTTACGCTAAACCCTGCGTTATTGAGTTCTTTAAGTATATCGTCTATTGCAAGAACCCAGAGAAAAGGAGATATAACCCCTCCCTGGGGAGTGCCTCTAGTAACCGAGGTCCAAGAGTGGAATTGATATTTCTGGTGACAAGAATCGTGCAAAGCCAATTGTTGATGCTATGGTCTACCTTTATCCTTTCCAGAGCGCGTCCACCAAGTGAATCCACACCTTGAAAGCCTTCTTCTTCTCTCTGATAGCTTCTTGAACTCCGGGCGTTTTAAACCACGCAGTTCTTTTCTCACCACCAGCCGCCATACCGAGCCGCTTCACTCTGCAAACACTGGAATTTGTTCAAACCTTGCAGATACCTGCCGTGCAAATTATTCCCGTATCTCATCGTTCTGTAGCTCCTCCCACCGTATGCGCGTAACCATCCTTGGTGTACGCTTTAGCATGATAGGTATTTGATCGTTGAGATACAATTTACACACCACCAGGTGGTGATCAGTTGACAGTTCAGCCCCTCTCAAAACACGAACATCACAAACCATACTTTTAATACACGGCGGTACCAAAAAGAAGTCTATCAGCGATTTCTGCTGCAGACTTCGACGGTACCATGTGTATTTAAGGATATCTTTGTGTGGAAAGAAAGTGTTCATAATGGACATTCCATTTGAACAGCAAAAGTCCAACAACTTCTCTCCATTCGCGTTCTGATCGGGGTCACCGTGTTTACCAATCGCGCTGCCCCATGTCGAGAAATCCACACCCACGTGAGCGCATTGAAATCACCCATAAGGATATAGGACTCCATATCTGCAACCTTTTCAAGGGCTGCATCAACTTCATCTAAGAAAGCTGCATACCCCGACTCCAGATTCGGTGCATACACCTGCACTAGAGCTAGAGTTGATCTTTCAAGGTTTAGCTTTAAGAACGTAACTCTCCCTCCTAATGGTATCCACTCCAATACTCTGCCTGCCAGCCTGGGACTTGTGAGTATCCCCACTCCCGCCTGAGCTGACATTGAAGGTGCTACTCCCGACATGAAGAGTTTCCACCCATCGGCAAGGTCCACAGTTCCAGAACCCCTTTGCTTTGTTGAGGAAACGCCAACTATATCTAGTCCCCAGCAAGCTCCAGGTCTTTTCCCGTGAGCGAAGAGATGTTCCAAGTGCCTATCCTAAGTCGATGCCGTTGTCGAGTAACCGAAAGTCCACTTATGCCCCTATTGGTGCATGGTTTGCGAGACCATTGATAGCAAGCTCGTAGCCGTTTCGGGTTAAACCCGGCCGCCTGCCGAGCGTGACAAGCCGACCACCAGACGCTCGCAAACTGCCACCCTCCAGGCCTGGCTACAAAGGGCGCCCTATTATGACAGGCTTGGCTATATCCGAGGCTCTTTTAGTTCTTCTTGTCATTGTTGGGTGTGTGCTTCGTCAGCCATGTCCAGGTAAACCTAGACATGTTACCCGCCCCCCACCACGGAGAGGTCAGCTACATGAGGGGGCTCATGGATTGGATGCAAGAAATTGAGGAAATGTGTTATCTGAAGGAACATTTATCAGAGAAGACCAGTAATGTGTTGGGTGGAGGACCTAAGTACCTAAGACATGTATAGAAATATAGGCAGTCCTCGTATGTGATGATAATCGAAGAACTCCACCAAATTATTGTCTGCCTTTTGCTCTTCCTGGAACAGACATTAAAAGATATTTTCCACTGAGCCACCCTTTCACAAATGTCTGACAAGCCTCCTAGTGTGTCCTGAATAAGCTTCTCAATTTAGCAAATTGTAGGATGACTTGACTGCTGTGAGAAGCTAGGCCTATGGTCCGATATGGATCCGTTGCACCAGCAATGATTACCCGACAACTCATGGATTGGATGCAAATCTTTCTTCTGTTTGAGTATTTATGATGTATCATCCAGCCGGAATCCCTTGCTATATAACGAAGTATAGGAACATTTTGTCGAGTTTATCATTGCGATGTTAGGAAATAGCTTTATTGATGACATCACTCTTATATCTTCTTTCTCAAGAACTGTGCCTCTGAATACAACTTCATCACATAGTCAAAGATGCGACCAATTAAGACAGAACCTGGAAGTGGGGTTACTATAAAAATCTGTTGCACAGAAGACAGTTCACCACATTTACAAAGACAAATGCTTTGACTGTACTACAGTTTAAAATGGAAGACAAACCGATTCATCCCACTTCTTCTTGCGGAGTCAGTATCAATTTGAAAATAACATGGCAAAACCACTTATCGAATATCACAAGATTAGCATCCTTAAAGTAAAGTCTTATATTTAGATCCAAGGTATGCCTTAGCTCAAAACAACTCCTCCTTCTCTGTAAAGCAGAGGTTAGTCGTACAGAAATGTGCCTCAACCAATACGCCTCTCCAGTTAGCCCGTTCTTTGGTTAACCGCCTCCAGTTGTGCACTCCAAGTTGGTTAAGGTCTCCATCAACTAAGACGATGCCTTCCTCTACTGCATTGTCGGTTGGAATCGAAGACGCTTCGGGGCGGAGCGTTGGTGTCCATTCTCTCTACATGACCTAGCCATCTTAGTCGAGTAATACCAACTTTTCTGACCAGGTCGATGTCGTTGTACATCTTGTACTGTTCGCTGTTAAATTTCCTCCTCCAAAGCCCGTCAATGCAAGCCGCACCGAAAATTACTCGATGAATTTTGCAATCAAAACGACCAAGAAGATATTCATCCGCCTTTGCTAAAGACCATGCTTCTGGCGCCATAAAAAAAGACTGGGATAATGAGGATCTTACATATAAAGTCAACTGTCGTCAGCGTTTGCAAGTATCGTTGCACAGTCTTCTGGAAAATTGTGAGGTTCGCATAATTTTCTCGAGTACGATGTTGAAAAAGTCAGCATCATATTATCTAAATCCTTTTTCGAGATCAAATGTCTCGGTGAGATTGTTTCCCAACTTTATGAAGCAGCGAGCTTTCTCCATCGTCATTCTGCATAATCTGACAAGCTTGTCAGGGATGCCACAATTAGACATGGCTCTGTATAGCTCATCTCTATGAATACTTAAAATCACACTGATAGGGACCAATCAGTTCATTGACGAATAGTTTTAGGCGTTCACACAGTGCAGCAGATAGGATCTTATATGCAATGTTAAGGAGACTGATGCCTCTATAGTTGGTGCAGTTTAGAGGGTCTTCTTTCTTGTGGATCGGGCAAACGATTCTGAGGTTCCATTCATCAGGCAACATTCCTCTGACCAAATCTTGGAGACGAGTTGGTAAATGCTCTCCACCAAGTCATATCATGCTGCCTTAAAAAGCTCGGCAGTTAAGGCAGTAGTTAGACCAGACCTCGAATATTATTAACTAACACCTACCTTTAAGCATCTCGGGGCGTTGTTAAAGCGTTGTGGGCTCAGCAGTCAGGGTCTACAAACTTCTATAACGCATTTTTGGTTTCCCTCGTAAGCCAAGTAATCACCACCTGCCCGACAGATTTACTTTACTCAGAAATTTGTATAGTAATTGCTGATGTTTGCTGATAGCGATTACATTATTTAGATAATAAAAATATGTTTTTACTCGTACACTACCCCCTTTTCCTTAATCAGAATAAGCTACATAGTATGTACAAATACACAGCCAGAACTAAACAATATTGATTCCAGAATATCTCGAACTTAATTTTAGATGTCATCCTGCACAAAGTTGTACGAGCTTAACCAAATAACACATAACAACCTATCTTTAGGATCTAAATGCATTCATTTAGCAGAATATATTAGCGTTGCTAATATACATTTCGCTATATTGCACTTCATCATCACCCATGTACTTATTTCCATCGTGACTTCATTCCAAGATCAGAACGAATTTAATTAATTCGAAGAAATAAATTGGAGAGCGAGAAGGCGCTTATAGCTGCCAGCCACTGTGAGCATCGCCAGCATATTCGTTGATTGGAATTGACCCCTTTAAACGAGTTAATTGACACTAATTTAAGCGTAACCCATTTGGAACTTATTTCATATGAGACGGATCCGTAGCGTTGATATGTATAGTTCACTTTAAAAAATAGAAGATCCAAGCAATGTTGACTTAGACCTTTTGGGGTAATTTTGGCTGAACTATATGATCTAAAATTAATTAGCTCAGGTATTTGTGCTGATGATGTGATCAGCGCTTGTTTTTTTTTCATAGTCCAATTTAGACACTTAATTGAATCAATCGCATTATTTTGTATTTGCAGAATGAATGCCACAGATCAGGCGGAAGTAGATGCAATCTTAGCACAGCGATGGATTTCGTCGACAACGGAGGATATTTCGCTAACATCAACGCCGAGAGATGCATTACTAGAAGACGAAATTAGTAGGTGAGTTTGGTAGCCTACGAGTATTGAACTTTTTAAGGTTCCGTTCCCATATGAAGGAACCTTATTGCTTTCGTTACGATGTCTGTCCGAATCAACTAAGCCAATTTTGTACCTAGGTCTTCTCAAGAAGAAATATTAACCATATATCGGCTGGTTTTGGAGTTATTCTTAATTTCGTGGAAAAAATATTTTCATTCGCACAAAAACCTGTTTATTTTTAGATTTACAAAAAGTACCTTTAAACCTTTTTTGTAGATCATCTTCGTAGCTATACAATCCTGGTCGCGGAAAGCAATTTAACGACTTTGAAAAAGGTCAAATAAAGGGATTCTTCATATTTGGTTTAAAGCAGGGCCAAATCACTTAGAAGATTGGCCGAAGTCAAAATGTAGTTGGTAGTTTTTTTCGGAATGAATTAAGGTATACTATCAATATGAAACAGGGGCTCAACATGCGACAACACCAGCAATCGGAAGACTTATCATCTGAACTGCTTCAATTCCAAACGTTCTGCTGCTAAAATCAGGGAAGAAGGAGGTGCTAATCAGCGTTACCACTTGTACTACTTATGTAGTACTGTGCTACATATTTGCTTGATTTTTCAACGCTGTACTACATACTACATCGTTGCCGGCCTAAAGTACTACTTTCTTAAGCTTCACCTAACCATTTTACTTTTTTACGAAAAACTTTTCTTCTGTAAATTTTCCCACTTTTGCTTTTATAACTAATAAATAGATATAGGAACTTTACATCATTCTAAAGTAAATGCAATTCTTCAGCTGAATGCTTCCAATAACAAAGAATAAAGTGTTTGTCTCTGTCTATCAGCAGAATTCAGACAGCCGATCGTTACTTAAAATATGTTTGTTATTGCTGTTTTTTAACTTTCTCGTATACGTAGTATCTAAGAGAAAGATATTGTTTTCGTACAAAATTTCGAACTCGAGATTTTGATCAATTCTGATATTACGATGATAGCGGAACTCAAAAAAGTGGGTCTCGCAATTCTGTCCGTCCGTATGTCTATCTGTCCCACCCCTGGGGAATCTAAACGCTTGGACGGATTTGCTTCAAACTTCGTATTTAGAGTTTGTAGGCTTCCCGCTCGGGACGTTTTTTTTTTTTAAGCTAGCCCTAATATTAACGGTACCTCCCATATAAAAATTTTACGAAATATGACGAAATATGCCTAAATTTAGATTTTTTCGAAAACGGCTCTAACGATTTGAACCAAAATTGATAGTTGAGTTAATGTAAGCATGACTGCATACCCAGTTTTTCACTAAAAAGTCCAGCAACGGCAGTTTTGAAAATTGGCTTTTTCTCGAAAACGGTAAAAACGATTTAAAAAAAAAATTTTTTTTAAGGTACTATTGTCATTCTTAACTTAATAGCAAACTCAGTTTTTTCTTAAAAAGACTGCGTCCTTTAATATACACCCAAATCCCTAATAATAGTACTTTAAAAAACGGTTCATATCTCAAAAACGCCATTTTCGATTATGATAAAAATGTTACTTTCAGGTAATGCTTAAATACATAGTAATACCACTGGCTCAGTTTTGAGCTAAACAGTTGCAAGACAGTGTTTATAAACATTTTACGAAATATTAAACAATTAAGATTTTTTCGAAAACGGCTCTAACGATTTGAACCGAAATTGATCGTTGAGTTAGTGTAGGCATGCATAACATGACTGCATACCCAGTTTTTCGCTAAAAAGTCCAGCAACGGCAGTTTTGAAAATTGGGTTTTTCTCAAAAACGGTAAAAAAAATTTTTAAAAAAAATATTTTTAAGATACTATTGTCATTCTTAACTTGATAGCAAACTCAGTTTTTCCCTAAAAAGACTACGTCCTTTGATATCCACCCAAATCCCTAATAAAAGTACTTTAAAAAACTGCTCATATCTCAAAAACGCCGTTGTCGATTATAATAAAAATGTTACTTTCAGGTAATGCTTAAATCCATAGTAATACCACTGGCTCAGTTTTGAGCTAAACAGTTGAAAAACTGTGTTTTTTGAACCATGAATGCGTCCTTCCCAATCGCTAAAACCGGTACTTTAAAAACTGCTCATATCTCGAAAACGCCATTTTCGATTTGGTTAAAAATTTAACTGCTAGGTAATGTTTATATCCTGAAGAATACGTCGTACTCAGTTTTCAGCTAAACAGTTTAATAACACTGCTTTTCGAATCCAAATTGTAACATTTGTCAGCATAATTTTACAAAAAACCGCTCTAACGATTTTGATCAAAATACATATTTAAGACAACATAAGCATCTTAATATGATCACGTACTTAGTTTTTCTCAGAAAACTCGAATATTGCCGTTTTATGAATATTTCTCAAAAATGACTACCCAAATCCCGATCTGTATTCACACACGGTACCTATATTTTTGTAAAGTCCAAAACTTAAGTACATAGCAATATAATTTGAAATTCATCGCCTACTTGCCTCCTTCAAGTGTCAGTTCGGGGTGAAATTTGAAAGTAATGTGTTTTAGTTAATACGTAGGTTTATGTTTATGTAGAATGTATTTACGGTATTAATTACACCTTGAGTGGGTATGATTTTAAACGTAAAATTTGCTAAAATGACTCTGAGATTCTGCGAGATTCGCAATAAACGAGAAAGTTACGTGCGACCCAGTCGTGCACATTTTTTTCTTAGGCTGCACCTGGATTTCAGTAGCTCAAGGAAAGCAAATACGATGAAATTTTTCAATCATTCATGTCTGAATGCAAAGACATAAATATCGATATTTTAAATACAATTGGTTTTTGCTCTGATAATGCCTTAGTAATGAGGAGACCTCTTAGCGGAGTGAGTGAAAAACTGTCCGATATCTGCCCAAATTTATTTTCAAAATGATGCAGTAGCCAAAACCTACATATATGTTCATCACCTGCATGCAAACTCTTGGCATTAAGTATAGGCACTAAGCTCTATTAAAGATTCACAATTAATCAATAAAAAAAAGTTAAAAAAACATATGTTACTAGCTACATTTTGTTGGCTAACGTACCACATTTGCTTTAGATTTTAGTGGCAACGCTGGCTGCTAATGCAAGTCTAGCATCTGGAAAACGCATTATTCGGAGTGCCAAGTGTGCTTGGACACTTCACTTCACTTATTAGTAATTGAAAAGCCTTAAAGAAAAAAAAGACACATATCTCAATGTTGTGCGCAAAGCTGCACGACTTCAGTTTGCTCGAGAGCATATGACGTGAAACAAGGAGTGGCAGACTGTCGTGTTTTCCGATTAAAAGAAGCTCAACCTGGATGGACCGGATGGCTAAAACTATTACATTAACAACCTGCAAAAGTATGAATGTATTTTAGATAGCCACCACACCTGTGTAGGGGGCATTACGGTGTTCGCATACATCATATTATGGGACTTGTGAGCTGCAGTTTGTTACGTCAAAAATGAACGCGAATGTATACAAAACTGTACTAGAAAGTTCTTTTCCAATTTTTCGAATATTTTTGAACGGATTCCATGGACAACGGTCCCATTCATAGCTACTGCCAGGGTTATTAAACAGTGGATAAAGCACCAAAATGTGAAATTGCTCGAGTGGTAGTCATACTCCCCGGACATAAATAATATATTATGCTATCCGTAGTTTTATTGCCCTGTATGCAGTCTTGAACTAAAAGTGTAGGTACTAATTGCTTTATTGCTTTGGGTGTATTTAAGTTATCGCGTTGCGTTCGCTACTTTTATGACACACAAACAACTAAATACCACGCTGTTTGTATGCAAAACACACTGACACAAACTGAAATGCTGAAATTATATTCAAAAATATTAACGAACCGTTAAGGTAACCACTCGACTTTTATGTAGCGTATTGGCACACATTGTATGTGCTGAGGTAGTAGGTACACGGAATGTCGAAAAGCCACACAATGCGTGTGTGTCACGAGTGCCTCATATCGTGCCTCATACGTATACGTACCTTATGTGAGTGGCACAAAGAGGGCTAGTACACGGTATGTAGCCATTGGCTCCATACGCTGACGTCAAAATTTCGTCAGGGCCAGTGCCACATATATATGTGGCGTGTTACATATTGTGTACTAGCACCTTTACACTTGCATTTGGCCGGTTTTTGAAAAGAGCAAGGCTTATGATAGTATTTAATTTTTTATTATGTGCCTTTTGTGTCCAATGGTTTTTAAGAACTTTAGTGTTTTAGAAAAATGTAAGTAAATAAAAAAAAAAACAAAGAATTGGGGTTACTAAAAGTGATTTTGAATATTTGTAGTTTTTGGTTCTAATATTTAGATAATTTATTTTGAAATTGCGAGTTTCTAAAATTTAACATTGATACTAAAAATTATAGAAAGAATAAGTGCCGCGGATAGTGCTTAAAACATATTCAGCCCTAGCGAGGTATCCGTCGGAACGGAAAGTTTTCCGTTTTCATACGAATCGGGCAGAGGGCACCGGTCCGGCTTCCTTCCTCGTCTGCATAGTAGCCCTCTTTTTTGCCTTCTTTTGACTGAGCGGTGGAGATTTTTCCAATTTGCTGAGAGTGCTGGGATCGCAACCCTCATATTTGGCCATATTGCGCATAGCGCCTCGTACTGCAGCCTTTGCCTTCTGGTGTCCATTGTGCTTCGCACGCTTTTCCCCCCTTTAGAGCGTCGCCCTGACTAACCTCGACGTCGGATATAGCTTCATTGGTAGCGGAAGTTCCAGCTACCTCAGCCTTTTCCTCAGCCAAATTATTTTCCTGTCCTTTTACGATTTCGGTTAAAGCCTCTTTGACACCGGATGTTCCAGCTGTCTCAGCTTTTTCCTCTACCGCGTTACCCTTTGATTCACCTGTGAGAGTCCCAGCCTGCTCACAAGTAAAAAGGCTAACGTTAGTGAAAGTGTCGTCAGACTCCCCTCTATCGCTAGCCAACAAACTCCCTTCCTCCAATTCCACCGCCAGGAGCAGACGGTTGAAGAAGAAGATAACTCTCCTTCACTCAGCTCCGACTCCCCCTTAGCATGAATTGCTTTTTGTTTTTTAAAATTAGTTTTTTTTGTTTTGTCCATTTTTTTTGTTACTTTAAATTAGTCCCCACGAGTAGAGCCGGAAATATCAAGGTCAGCCTAGGCAGCGCCGCTATACCTGGGTAAGGCTAATTACAACAGACCCGCGCCAAGGCGACTGAGGGAGCTCGTTAATAGCCGGTTTTACCTCCGGCCGATTGCAACCAGAAGCACGGTTTGTTATACGCTCTCTCCACCTCTGGTATCAGGTACGATTCTAGGGTTTTCTCCCACCTCAACTAATGGATCACGACATACGATTAAAGCGTAAGCATAAATCCTTGGTTGACACCAACCAGACAAGCTGATTGGCCATTTTCAGACGGGCGCCCGCGGGAAGGAACAACAAGTTGAGGATTTTGCCCATTCATTACCATCCACTATATTTGAATGCCGGATGGGGGCAGTGGCTCGTCAGTGTTCTGTACTACTGAGAGAGGGGTCCCAGGTTCGATACCCGGAAAACACAAATTACATCTTAAAGTTTTTTCCACTGCTCCACCTCTCGCGAACGTCTAAAAAAAAACATCCCAGACTCTAACTGGTCTGAGTTCTCACATCAGCCGTTCGGACTCGACATAAAATTGTAGGTCTCTTCCATTCGCCCCAAATATAAAAACTCACAACATAAATGGTTGTGAGAATCTACCTGCCTATACGGTACTGTTTTAGTGGAGAGTCTTCAGAAAAGCTTGACTTACTTACTTACTTAGATGGCGCTACAGTCCGGGGTGGACCTGGGCCTCAACCAACACGCCTCTCCAGTTAGCACGATCTTTGGCTAACTGCCTCCAGTTGCGCACTCCAAGTTGGTTGAGGTCCCCTTCCACTTGTGCGCGCCACCTAAGGCGAGGTCTTCCTCTACTGCGTTGTCCATCCGGGTTGGAATCGAAGACTCTTCGGGCTGGAGCGTTGGTGTCCATTCGCTCTACATGTCCTAGCCATCTTAGTCGACTGATACGTACTTTTCTGACCAAGTCGATGTCGCTGTACAGCTCGTAGAGTTCGCTGTTAAATCTCCTTCTCCAAAGCCCGTCAACGCAAACGGGACCGAAAATCACTCGAAGAATTTTGCGTTCGAAGCGCCCAATGAGATCTTCATCCGCTTTTGACAACGTCCATGATTCTGCGCCATAAAGCAGAACTGGGATGATGAGGGTCTTATATAGAGTCTCCTTGGTGTTTCTCGACAAGGCTTTACTAATCAATTGCCTTCTTAGGCCAAAGTAACAGCGGTTGGCAAGTGTAATTCTTCGTTTGATTTCTGATGTGATGTCATTTTCAGAATTAATAGCGGAGCCGAGGTAGACAAAATCCCGAACAACCTCAAAGTTATAGCTGTCTATCGTGACGTTCTGTCCAATTCGTCGATGTTGTTTGTCCCTTCTTGTTGACAGCATATATTTCGTTTTGCCCTCATTCACCACTAAACCCATTTTTGCCGCCTCTGTACTGATACTTGCAAACGCACCAGTGACAGCTCGCTATGTTCTGCCAATGATGTCGATGTCGTCAGCGTATGCAAGTAGTTGCACGGACTTCTGGAAAATTGTGCCCCTGGTGTTGGCTTGCGAGTTTCGTACAATTTTCTCAAGAATGATGTTGAAAAAGTCACATGACAGCGCATCACCTTGTCTAAATCCTTTTTTGACATCAAAGGTCTCGGTGAGATTGTTTCCGACCATTACGGAGCAGCGAGCGTTCTCCATCGTCATTCTGCACAATCTGACAAGTTTGGCAGGGATGCCAAAACTAGACATGGCTCTGTATAGCTCGTCCCTATAAATGCTGTCATATGCGGCTTTAAAATCGATAAATAGGTGATGAGTATCGATTTGGACTTCTTGGGTTTTCTCCAGGATCTGCCGTAGTGTGAATATTTTGTCGGTTGTGGACTTACCGGGCCTAAAACCGCACTGATAGGGTCCAATCAGTTCGTTGACAAATGGTTTCAGGCGCTCACACAGTACAGCAGACAGAATTTTGTAAGCGATGTTATGGAGACTGATGCCTCTATAGTTGGCGCAGTTTAGAGGGTCTCCTTTCTTATGGATCGGGCAAACAATGCTGAGGCTCCATTCATCAGGCATACTTTCCTCTGGCCAAATTTTAGAAACGAGTTGGTGTATGCTCTCTACCAAGTCATCCCCTGCTGCCTTAAAAAGCTCGGCCGATAAACCGTCCGGTCCTGCAGCTTTGTTGGACTTCAGCTTGGATATTGCTATCCTTACCTCATTTTGGTCAGGTGGACGGAAGTCTTGGCTTTCATCGCCCAGGTTGAATGGTTCATTCTGCCTGACAGCGGAATTTGTGTCGTCTTCGCCGTTTAGCAGTCTGCAGAAATGGTTTTTCCATGTCCTCAGCACCGACTGTGACTCTACTACAAGGTTTCCTTGTTCGTCTCTACAGGTCTCTGTTCGGGCCTTGTTCCCGTGACACGTTCTTTTTACCTTTTGGTAAAACTTCCGAACATTGTTCCTGGAGTAACACCTCTCTATTTCCTCGATCGCGCGCTTCTCATGCTCTTTCTTTTTCCTCCGGAGAAGCCGGTGTTCTTCCCTCCGTTTTTGCTCGTAGAGCTCACGAGCTGCTCTCGTCCTTCTCTGCAGCGCCGCTTTGTAGGCCAGTTGCTTTGCTGCATGTGCTTGCCGGCACTCTTCATCAAACCAGGGGTTTCGCGGTGGTGGTCGGGTGAAACCTAGCACATCAGTTGCGGCTTTTCTGATGGCTTCTTGGCATCGATGCCACTGGTCTTCAGCACTTGATGCTAGCTGCACAGGACTTCTCGAGAGGTTGAGGGAGACGCGATCGGCAAAAATTCTGGCGGTTTGTTGCGTTTGTAGCCGTTCAACGTTGAATCTTCTCACAGTATTTCCTCGTTGTTGTGGTGTCTGGGATATCCGCATACGTACCTTGGCTACAACAAGGTAGTGATCCGAGTCTATGTTGGCCGCTCGGAAAGTTCGGACATCTAGAATACTGGAGGAGTGCCTTGCGTCGATCGCAACATGGTCAATTTGATTGACCGTTTGATGGTCTGGTGACCGCCATGTTCCTTTGTGAATGTTGAGGTGTGGAAACCGTATGCTTGCTATAGTAGCATTACGTCCCGCAGCAAAGTCAATTACCCTAAGTCCGTTTCCAGACGTGGTGTCGTGTAGGCTGTGCTTTCCGATTATGCTACCAAAGATGTCCTCCTTTCCTATTTTGGCGTTAAAATCACCTAAGACGATTTTAACGTCGTATTTAGGACATTGCTCATATGTTTTGTCGAGGAGCTCATAGAAACATTCTTTGGTAGCGTCGTCTTTATCTTCTGTGGGGGCGTGAGCGCATATCAGGCTGATATTGGCGAATTTAGCCTTGATGCGGATAGTTGTAAGGCGCTCACTAACGTGTCGAAAGCTCAAGACTTCTTGCCTAAGTCTGCCGCTTACAACGAATCCGCATCCGAATAGACGCTGCTTCTGTTCTCTGTAGCAATCACCGTAGTAGATGTCACAGTTTTTCATCCTTCTTTTGCGGGGCCCATCCCACCGCACTTCCTGGATGGCGGTGATATCTACCTTGCAGCAGTCTAGGGCCTCCGCTAATTGTTCGGCTGCACGCGGTCTGTGTTCAACACTCGCGCTTATAAGTTTAGCAAGCCAAGCCTGGATGGGCGAGACTAGTACCCGGTGGTTACCACGCGGAGGTAAAATAAGCACAATTGATGTGTATGAAAAAGTTGCAACAGCTGGGCACCGCCAAGTTGATGCCAATCAGCGCCTACCCGATTCATACACACCCAACATTAAAAAAGCTTGACTGTTGTTTTAAAAAAATAAAGGCTATCCCACTATGGTCATTTTTATAAGTTTTGGAATTGGAATTTTATTTAATACAATTGAAATAAAATCGGAAAATAGTAATTGCGTTTTCCATAACTACGAAAAATGGGATACGTACGGACAACGAAGTGCTCCGCGAGGAATTTCTCTCCAGAAATGTGCTCCGCGACCAAAAAAGATTGGGAACCGCTAATAGGCTATATTGATTTATATTACAGGAAAATGATATTTTTTTAATTTTTCAATCCCACTTTCTAACGCTCGTATTTCGGTAAAGGGGCAAAAATGCACATTCATATAGTAAAGGCTGGTCTATTAGAACCTCCTAAAGGGATTTTGGCTATAATGAATTATATTACATGAGGCGGTGTGGTGTAATAAATTATTCTATGTTACAGGAAAATCAGATTTTGTTGATTTTTTAAGGCCATTTTCTAACGCTTGTATTTTGATAAAAGGCCAAAAGTGCACATTCGTATAGTGAAGGTTTGTATATTAGAACCTCCTAAAGGCAATTTGGCTATAATGAATTATATTACGTGAGGCGGTGTGGTGTAATAAATTATTCTATGTTACAGGAAAAATTTGTATTTGGCCTATGTTTCACAAAAGTGAATAACTGTAATTTTAGTTACAATTTGCTGCCTTTTTGGATGTAAATTTTATTGATGTACCTGTAATAAATTTGTAAAAATTTCTGGTTCAGGTTTCAACTAGATAGCTCATTTGCATCAAGAGTTACAGAGTCGTGGTGTTTTTTGTTGCGACCAAGGCCCATAATTCAGTATTGTATGTCATTAGGTTGATTTTTCCCACGGACAATTTATTTTTTTCTCCTTTCTTCCCTCCGCATATTGGTAAAATTCTTACAATTTTCCCACACCGTTATGTATGAACAAAAATAAAAGAAACTGCAGCTCCAACTGGAGAAAGCTATATTTTGAACCCAAGGTTTTCAAACAGGGGTATTTTCTTTAAGCATTTTGCAGGTACCTACTCACTTAGAATCAGCGAATGGACCGATTATCAAGATACTACCAGAGTGACGATCACATAAAATGTTACCTTTGTATATAAGCCTCATGAGTCTCTTGCGGATTTGCCTCACTCTAGAGACAATAAAAATGATTTGAAGTTCGGAAGCGTTCTTTTGGTATACGTCGTTAAGTGATATACATAGCGTCGTTAAGTGATAAACCGTAGATTTTCTAAAGGATCGATTAAATTATACCTAACATTATTATCGCAAAAAGGTCCAGTGAATAAAACATCATGCAAGTTGACACCATTCGATCACTTCTTGTAGGTCTATTTAAAGTCAAATTTCCAATAAATTGTAAACTATTCAGGGCTTGGGGAGATAGAGTCCCGAATTCTCCAATGAATTGCCAAATTTAACTGACAGGAGAGTAGATAATTATGTGCTTCATCAAAACTGCCGATAAGGCCATATGCCCGCAATAGCGTTTATAACATAATGTCATGAGGCCTGGCGCATAAGGCATTTTTTTTTATAATGAATAAAGAATTTTGAAGGAAATACAATTTCTGTTCTTATTATTTAAAATAAAAATGCTAAAAACAGATAATTTGTTATGATCTGGGGGTTGAAATTTATATGAATATTATGTTTTTCCTTATGTTGATCAAATTTCCCACGGAATAACGCTGGAGCCGAATTGTTTCCCTTATTTATTATTAAATTTTCACGAAAAGGTAAATTTCCCACGGCTTACGAAGCCCATATTTCCATCACGACATGAAGGCCTTATTTTGCCAGCGGGCGCAATAGCGCAGTGGTTAGTATGTTGGACTGATGTGCGAGGGATCCCAGGTTCGATCCCCGGAAAAACACAAATTACATCTTAAGGTTTTTTCTACTGCGCCACCTCTCGCGAACGCCTGACAAACATCCGAGAGTAAGACTGTCTTGAAAAAGCTTCTCAATTCAGCCGTTCGGACTCGGCATAAAATTGAATGTAGGTCTCTTCCATTCGTCCCAAAAATAGAAACTCACACAAAACGAATGGTTGCGAGATGCTAGGCCTAGGGTGTCTACACGCCTGTTGCGCCACCTATTTATTTATTTATTTATTTTTTGTAACCTCCAAATCTAACAGTAACCAAGCAGGCAGGTTGAATATATATTTTACGGTTAGCTATACAAATTCTTTCAAAAATTTAGGTTTGCCATTCGTTCCAAAAATAATAGGCACCTTGGCCGCCAAAAGTTGAAAATAAGGCTATAATAGGCAATAGCCCACGGAACCTAAAATCGACCTGGAACACAAGAAGCACCCTGTATAAGTAGGTACCTATACATTAATTTTTGGTGCACCGTTACTGTTCTAAATTGGGCTAAGTTTGAAGTTACTTTTTTCTTTTGTTGGTCTTACCAGCAGTAGTTCAGGTACACTAAATTCAAATAATTAACACCCATTATAAATATTTTTAAGGGATAAAGATTGATTAAACGGAATAACTCCTGTGTGTTTTTTCGACTGAGTTAACCTATATGGTCAAAATATTAAGGGCCATTTTATTCACTTTAAGTTGAACACAACTTGGGGATTTTTATTTTCAACTTGAGAAATTGCTTTTATTCACTCGAAGTTGACTCACTCAACTTTGGATATTCCGAACGCCTGAAGCCTTTCCTCTACCATCGAAAAAATATTCACACTGCGGCAGATGTTGGAGAAAACCCAGGAAATCCAAATCGATACCCACCATCTTTCATCGATTTTAAGTCTGTCCATCTACTCGCCTATACGCCGAAGCCATCGACATAATCGGCAGAACGCAGCAGGATTTTACTGACGCGTTCGTGAGTATTGAGACGAAGGTGACGAAGATGGGTTTGGCTGTCAATCAGGGCAAGACAAAGTATGTGCTGTCATCAAGAAAGGACACCCAACACTGACACGTCTCGGACAGAATGTCAGTATTGACAGATATAACTTTGGGGTGGCTAAGGACTTTTTCTACCTATAGGCTCCGCTATGAACTCATGCAGTGCTGAGATTAAACGAAGAATAAATTTTGCCAATTGCTGTTTCTTTGGGCTAAGAAAGCAATTGAGAAGCAAAGTTCTCTCTCCAACAACTAAAGTGACCCTTTATAAGACCCTAATCATCCCAGTCCTTCTCTATGGTGCAGAGGCATGGACTCTATCAAAAGTGGATGAGGTTACTCTTGGTTGTTTTGAGAGGAAACATCTTTGAGCCATTTTCGGTGCCGTCTGCATAGATGGTGAATGGAGGAGGAAATACAACGAAGAAATGTACGGGCTGTAACAGCGACATCGACCTAGCCACAAGAGTGAAGGTCCAACGACTAAGGTGGCTGGGTAATGTAGAGCGAATGGACGCGAATGCTCTGGCCCGAAAGATCTTCGAATTCATACTAGAGGGACGGAGCAGTAGAGGAAGACCGCGACTCATGTGGCG
The DNA here is from genome assembly GCA_949372485.1 of Cheilosia soror. NCBI lineage: Eukaryota > Metazoa > Arthropoda > Insecta > Diptera > Syrphidae > Cheilosia > Cheilosia soror. The sequence goes on from OX443563.1 coordinate 34,796,163, forward strand.
CACGCAAGTGGAAGGGGACCCTAACCAATTTAGCGTGCAAAACTGGAGACAGCTAGCCAACGATCGCGCTGACTGGAGATGCTTGTTGGTTGAGGCCCAGGTCCACCTCGGCCTGTAGCGCCGCGCCACCTGAAGTTAGTAAGGCCATCTGGTTCAGCAACATTGTTGGATTTAAATTTAGATATTGCTATTTTGGTCGGGACGGGTGGACTGAAATCTTGGCTCCCAACGTCCAAATATATGATTCGTTCTGCCTGACAACAGAATGAAGGTCGTTTTCGACGTTTAACAGTCTGCAGAAGTATGGTTTTTCTATATACTCAGCACCGAATGTGACTCTACTATATACATTTTCTTGCCTATCTCTGCTATACAGGGGTCTGTTCGGGTTTTGTTGCCTTGACGCACGTTCTTTTATTTTAACTTCTAAACATTAGCTTGCTGTCACTCTTCATCAAACCAAGGTTTTTGTGGGGGTGGTTGGGTGAAACATAGCACATCAGTTGTGGCGTCTCAAATGGCCTTTTGGCATCCATGCCTTTGGTGTTCGACACTTGATTTCGAGAGCTTCTCAATAGATTGAGAACATCGATCATTATGAGAGTGAGGAAAATTCAGCCTGTAGAGGGATGTTGAATGGATGAACGCTGTTCGATCGATGTGGCAGCAAATTGAGCTCATATCACTTCTTGTATCTGACCATCAGAAAATCGCCTTCCTGAGTGACGAATGTTTCGTTTCAAGCATTATATACTTATGTACGCTTCATATGTCCATCTCCCCAACTTCCTAATATAAATTAAGTGGTAGCATGCATTCAGATGATTGTGGCTTCCATTGTCACAATAATTCTGTGTTCATGGAGTTGTTTTCGCCTGCTTGATGATAACACGCAAAAATGTTGAACTAAGAAATGTACAGACTTCACATAACTGTCACTTGCAATAACAGCTAAAATATCCTTAATTATTGTGGCGTCCGCGATGTAAATATGGAATAAGTTACAAAAAAAATATACCTATGCTGCATTATTATAAAAAGAGATGCGAAAATGAGAGTTGGACTAATAACAAATAACGATCATCGCCACAAAAAAGAGGGTGCTGCATCATTAAGGGTGTTTCATGTACATACTCTCATTTATGGTTTAGCGTTAAGTGGGTCTAATTTGTAATACAGTAATTGAAAGTGAAGGCAACTGTAACAATGTGGTGGTAAATAGTGCTGCAAACTCATAAATGGACCTCGAACTGATGAGTCCAATGGGAGACTCGCTTGCTTCACACTTTATATACCAGCCACAGCCATTGCAGCAGATAATAATTAAATAAAGTCCCAAATTGATTTTTTTATTGAATCAGTCTTCCGGTTTACCATTGAATCAAATATAATTCGGTTGCTAATTCTTCTCCCATACGTAGATATTACTTATACATAAATATACCTATGGATGGATATATGTCAGTATAACAGAACAGCATATAGGTTGTTTATTTGAAAATCTATATCTATATATATAAAAACCATGGTCAATTGTGTTTGTCGATAATGTTCTCTGTAATGCGTGAACCGATTTTGATTCTGGAAATTTCACATGAAAGGTGACGTTGATACCATGGTTTATAAGCCCATACGGTCTTTGTTGGTGTATTGGTTCATGAGTTATAGGGGCGTGGCAGCTCCCATACAAAAAATGCATTCAAAATCTTATTCCTCGAAAACCACTGAATCGATTGAGTTAAAATTTACATACAATCTTAGGTATCGGCCCAGGAGTATTCCCGTAAAGATTGGTCAACATTGGACAAAGGGGCGTGGCACCTCCCATACAAAAAAAACATTCAAAATCTTATATCACCACCAAATCGATTGAGCGCAAACTTACAGAAGATCTTAGTTATTGGCCCTGTAGTGCTTCTGTGAATATTGGTTAAAATTGGAGCGGCACTTCACATACAAAAAAAATTTCAAAATATACAAAAAACATCTTCTATGGGGTGAAACTCGATAACGTTATATCTCGATAACCGCTGGGCCGATTTTCATTATTCTTTTTTTGTTTTGTTCGTATTGCTGTATTTCAGGAGGTACCTAAGACCTAAGCAATACAATTCCTGTGCACGGATAAAGCCGGGAGGGTACAGCCTCTTTGACAGTCTTGGAATTGGAAGTTAAAGGTTTTTAAATTTGTAACATTGATATAAATAATGTTAGTCAAAATATTGTCTAGACAATACGATTTCTGAAAAAAAAAAAAAAACAAAAAATATTGTGTACCACAGAGCATTACAATAAAAACTATCTAAAGGGGCTGCCAAATAACTTTTTTTTTTAAAATGCTATAAAAAAAAACTACTGAATATTTTCTCAAATTTATTTTTTTATTTGAAAGTACAATCCTTCCGGTTAATAATGGAAAATAATTTCATTCAAATGGCTGCCTCGGCTGGCCATGCAGTAGCCTACACGATCGGTCCAATTTTTAAGCACATTATCGATTGTGTGCAGCTGTATTTCACCAATGGCTTCACGAATATTGTCCTTTAAAGCGTCAATTGTCTCTGGCATGTCGGCGTAACACTTATCTTTTACGGCACCCCACAAATAATAGTCCAAAGGTGTCAAACGCATTGGATGGTCAGTTGGCTTCAACTCCTGAACCAATTGGACTTTGTATGGCGTCATACCAAGGTCTTTATGCAAAATTCGTCTCAATGATGTCTCCGAAATGTTCAATTGTTGAGAACGGCGGTGAATTTCGCACACTTTCTGCCACAGCAGCAATTTTCTCGGGTGTTCGCACTGTTTTTGGCTTTTCACGCTTTGGTTTATCGTTGAGGTTGCCAGTTTCTTTCACTTTTTTCACAAGATAACGAACATACGGAGCTGACGGTACTTCTCTTTCATTTTCATTTTTTTTTTCATTTCATTTTTTTGTACATAGAATCTTTTACATTGGACTTAAGTGAAGTTAAAGTCTATATAAGTACAAGTTAAATAATTTAAGATTAAACAATGATTTATTTATTGGCTTTGCTAATTATAATTATAAATTAAAATAAAGTAAACTATGCAAGTTAACAATGAAGCATGTTTTAGAAAAAGAAATAGAGAAAATAAAAAGAATAAAAACACGAAAAGAAAGATAATAAAAAAAAGGAAAAGATACAAAAATGCATTTAGGTGGCTAAGGTCAGATATCTAAATAAAACTTTATCAAATGACTTAGTTCCGCGAAGTTTTCTGATGTCCAAGGGAAGAGTGTTCCATTCTCTGAGCACATAAACAAGATATTGGTTCTCGGAGTTCCTGCATGTAAACTGGTTGAATAAAGACAAAAGAACGAGCTGAAGTTGGGAATTGAAGTTTTTCGAACAGATAATGAGGTTCCTTGCAAATCAAAATGTGGTTTAGTGTTTTTAGGGCACAAAACTTGAAATATGTGTGCAGGCCACAGCCCAGTATCCTGTTAGTGTATTCCGAAATATGATCAAAACGTTTAAGATTATAAACATAGCGCGTAATGTTGTTGAAGGCTACTGTAAGATTTCTTCGTGTTTCTGAGTTATGACAGCAGAATATCGGACATCCATAGGTAGCGATTGGCAATATTAAGCTTTTGGCTTCCAAAATCCGTACGCAATTTTCGCACACATTCTGCAACATTACCATGATTTTCAAAGTAATGCCGCAATATTTCCCAGCATTGTTCAAGCGTATACACAACCATATTCGTTCAGCGGAAGGATAAAACTAATTATCTGTCAAATCAGACATAAGCAAGTGTTACCATTCGCGAAATAAGCACTAGTTGAAAAAAAAAACGTTAGATGGCGGACCCTTTATTTAACTATTTTGCACTACGAAGTGTGCACGGGCTACGCTAGTAAATAAATAAAATTGTATGCTCGAATTGCGAATTAGTTTGTACTTTGTACCAATAATGATGGCGATTCAGATCGAATAGTCTTCGAAAGTGTACGTCAATAAATAAATAAATAAATAAATTTTGAAAAAATAATCTAAAGCGAAAAATGCATTTGATTGGAGATAACAATAACAATGGGTCGTATGAATAAAAACTAGCATTTGCTAGTAACAGGTTGTAGCAAAGTAAAAGCACTAAGCAATTGCTTTAAATCGGTATGAATAAAAACTTACTTTGCTAAAGTAAGTTCGAAGTTTCGAACAAAGCATTTACTTCACTGCATGTGTCCTTCCCATGCAGTTTCTGTCACAATTTGTCGTTGATTTTTGAATTTGAATTTAGAATTAGAAAAACGATTTTTGGGGAGAAGTAAACAAAAGCTAAAGTAATTTAATAAAAAAAACGATACAGTTTAGTTTACAGATACAGTTGTGATCGTAACCAATTCGTCTTTGCTAATACGCTAATAGTACTGTTTTTTTTACGAATGTTAACAACAGTAGATAAAACAGGTATAATGTTCTAATCAAACAAACAAAAATTAATTTAACTATTTATACAAACAAAAAACACCGAAAACTCACTAGAAAAGACTGTTTTTGTAAAGAAATGTGGGCGCAAAATATTTAGCAAATGCTCTGAGTCAACAAAATAGCAGACTTGGAATTTTCGGAGCAATTGCTTTGTCTTCCACGTTTTATTCATACCAATCTGAGTAAAAGGTCGGTGGCGCCGCTTTTTGAAGATGTCAAAAGTAAGAGTTAACTAAAATCAGTTTTTATTCATACGAAGCTTAGCAATTGCTTCGATTTTGACATTTATTCTGAGTAAAAGCAATTGCTACATTTTATTCATACGACCCAATAAGTGCCGGTGTAATGGAACACAATTGGAACGTTATCGGTCGAATAATGGACGAGTTCGAAGTTCAACCGATTGTCATTCGAAAGACAGCAAAGTTTCCCACACGGGAACTTCACATGGCGATTTGAAGGAAGAAGTCAACAAATATACTGCGGTGCATGCGTTGGCCAAAGTCATGGTGTGATCGCAAGTGTTCCAGTGCGAATGAAAAAACGTGTCAATCATGCAAGTGCCCGCGCGAAGCTCATACCATTTACCTACCAGGAACAGGTCACATCGGTTCACGAACACCTCGGCTTCAGGAGTATTTCGCCAACACACTGGGAATCAGATCCACGACAATTGGGTTACACCTGGGTGCCACCAGGTATAATGACATCGTCAAAGGTCTAGCGCTCCTCTGATGTTCCCAAACTCAGTTCAAACGGTAATATGTAAGAACCTTGAATATTAACGTCTCCGTAATTATTCAATCAGATTATTTAGGGGTTTAGTTTGTCCATTTGCATTGGCGCTATTCTACGATACCCGGAGACCCAGAGCTTAGCTTCAAAGAGGGCCGAGGCCTGCGCTAATGTCTCTATTGCATACATACGTACATACATTTTTTGAACGGATAATGATGGCAAGCCAAATGGAAGTTATTGTACTCGTTCAGAAATTAAAAAAATACAATTTGTTGGATGAACAGAAAGTAATTCGCTATTTTAGTTTTTCTGGTATCACCAATTGATTTATTTCGCAAAAACAATACAGTAGAAAGTAGGTCTATACCTATACCTATATGTTAAAGCGAAAGGGCGCTGCTGAAATATCTGTATCACAGCCATCTGGTTTCTTTTTAAATCATAGGTTATTTTAAAACTGACAGCTGTTTCCGGCAGCGTTACGCGTTAGTTTAGTTTAGTTTAAAGTGGCCCTCGATTAGAGAAACACTTAGGCCGTTATTCGGCCCATTGTGCATACCACTGGGATTTGGGGAGCTGTTTCTGTACTGGCTACTCATGTAAACCGTTTGCTTCCGGTTATAAAGCCAAGAATGTTAGCGGCGCTGATGTTACCTAGATCACTGAGATCATTGAGAAAATAGTTTCCTAAGTAGGCCTTTCTTAGATTGGCCAGGGCAGGGCAGCTACAAAGAAAGTGAGTGACGGACTCGTCCTCTTCCTCGTCCCTACAGCTTCTGCAGAAGTCATTGTATGGCAGACCGAGCGCGTGTCTGCCTAATATGAAGTGCCCGGAGATCACATTAACTACTTTCGAGATGCTGGATCTATTAAGTCGAAGAAGCTCCTTGGATCGCTTTGCGTCCAGAGCTGGCCAGGTGAGCTTGGCAGTATCGCAGTAATCCCAGGGCGCCCGGTATCTGGATACTCCGTTAACGACTGAGCTATGGCCCACAGCCAGGTTAACCCTCGACACGGGTCGTATGACACCTTGGTTCGGCCTTGATTTAGGGGCCGTCTACCGATACGGCACACTGTGATTTGAGCTCCCCACAAACTCCCATGTTGCAGTTTATGCCTTGCAGAAAGCTGCCCATAAGAATCTAAGTAGAGCCCAAATCACCATGAGTCGCATCTGCAGACGACCTTTAGGGTTGTCTCCCACCTCATCTAATGGTTCACGCTTTCCGTTTCCGGCTCGAAATCCAGACAGAAAGTCAGTATTATATTTCCGCGGAACGAAATGAGTCGCTTTATGCTTGAACAACGTGGGGAAATATTGAAAACTTATTTCCAAAGTGAGGTGGGCGCAGTAGCGCAGTGGTTAGTGTGCTGGACTACTGTGCGAGGGATCCCAGGTTCGATCCCCGGAAAAACACAAATTACATCTTAAAGTTTTTTCTACTGCGCCGCCTCTCGCGAACGTCTGACAAACATCCGAGAGTATGACTGTCATGAAAAAGCTTCTCAATTCAGCCGTTCGGACTCGGCATAAAATTGTAGGTCCCTTCCATTCGTCCCAAAAACAGAAACTCACACAAAACGAATGGTTGCGAGAAGCTAGGCCTTCGGTGTCACCCGCCTGTTGAGCCACCTATTTAGGCTCCCTGAAATTACGCCAAAAGAAATTACGCCAAAAAAATAAAATGGAAAAAAAGCCCAAAAACCTCCATACAAATTTGTGGCATTTTTTCCTAGGAAAAATCGCCCAAATATTTTGACACAAGTGCCGCTAATTTTGGCATTTTTTCCAAAACTCTTTTGGGCTTTTTTCCATTTAAGAAAATTGAGAAAACGCCAAAAAAACATTTTTGGAAAAAACACCAAAAAACTTTTTGGTATTTTTTCCAAAATTGAAAAGGAAAAAACGCCCAAAAAGTTGTTGTTTTTTTTAATAGAAAAGAAAAAAGCGCCAAAAGGTTGCATTCTTTGACTCCCTCTATGTATGGTTGTTTTTTCGCAAAATAACATAACATTACATGCTTTTACCTAGTTTCAAGAGCATTTTTGAAGCACGTGTGATCACGCGTGATCAGTACAAAAGTGAAGATTTTTCGGATGATAATGACGATGACGAAGTAGGAAACCAGACGAAAAGCGCAGAGTTGGAAACCGTTGTTTTATGTGTAGTTTGTCAAGTGCTACACCCAAACATTATAATGTTGCCATGCAAACATATAAAGGTATGTTCAGAGTGCAACATCAAATTACAAGCCCAGTCAGTGGCTGATGGAGAAGACAATTATAAATGTCCGTGCTGTCGGGAAATTGTCGCCGATACTCTTCAGGTGTACGTCTAATACAGTGATATGTACATTTAATTTCATTCATGACTCTAAATAAAAAAAAGTTATTATAATTGGTTTGTTTTAAATGTGTTAGCTGGCTTAACTCTGAAATATAAATGAAATATAAATTGTCCAAAAAAGGGGCGCGACCGCGCGTTGCCCGCGACTACGCGTTGCCCGCGACCGCGCGTTGACCGCGCTAGCGCGCTGTCCGCGACCGCGCGCCGGCCGGTTGGCGGCTACGCGAGCGGCGCGATGGGCCGCGCGCGCTCCCGCCCCCCCCCCCTCCCGCATCATTAGTTTTATCTCTAAACAACTCTATCGGAGCGGGTAATTTATTCTACAACGAATTTTGGAGCTAATTTCCATATTAAATTTGGAAATTATCTAAGCCAAAAAAAAAATTGTGTTTTGGTTTTATTTCCAAACTAAACTTGGAAATTATGCCAAAAAAAAAACTTTTTGTGGCGTAATTTCCATTTTACTTTTTGGCTATTTTTCCAAAAATATGGCGTAATTTCCTGGCATTCTGGTGAATTTTCGTTTTAATTTTTTGGCGTTTTTGCCAAAACCATTACGCCGCAATTATTTTGGTCTTTTTTCCAAAACACTTTTTGGCGTAATTTCTTTTGGCGTAATTTCAGGGAGCCACCTATTTATTTATTTATTTTTTTCCAAAGTGAGTGCTGTGTAGCCAAAAACAGTGTTGAAAAAAAGTTTAGGGCTGCTGTGGCAGTTTGGTGCGGATTGTGGAGTGGTGGCATCATTAGACAATATTTCTTCGAAAATGTTAACAACCCTGCCTCGACAGCCAAGCACTTGACAGAATAAACATTACAATTGTCAGTGGATTGACCACGAGTTACTTCTGGGTAGAAATTAATTGAATTTGTAAAATTGCAAAAGGAAACTAAAAGTATGTATAGAAATTTAATGAATAATTTGAAATTAATAAATTTAGATTTAAACAGGAATTTTGTCACAAAGGAAAAGACAAATAAATGCCACATTGAATTACAAAGGTAATTTCGCAATTGTCTCATTTGTTCACGAAATTTGAAAGTAGCTGCCGGGGTGGCAACACCCTTAATACTACTTTTTTACTACCTGTGCTAAACCTGTGAAGCTATCATTGCCTTAATAGTTATCGAAAAGTGCTATTGATTGCGTCATAAATGACATTATTGTCATTAGAAAATTGGAATTATGACGTTAATTAGAACGACTAAGTTTACTGACATTTTCCATATTTTAATTATGAGTGCTGCCAAGCTTTTTTGAAGAAAATAGCTAAGCTCTGATAAGCGTTAGTTTTTTACGCTTATTGTTATTTAGGAGAACAGATTGAATAAAGACTTGGACCATAATAAACAAAAAACATTTAACATGTTAAAAACAAACCAAAAATGTAATCATCGTTTAGAAGTTTTGAGAGTAGAGTCACCAAGTGTCAAAAAACAGAAATAGAAACATAATCCCATATCTACATTTACAATGGAAACAGAATCAGGAACAGAATAATTTTTTTCAGTAACATAATTTAGCGACAGAAAATTCCCATCTGGCGACTGAACAAAAACATGTTCTGTTCATATTAAGTTGCTAGTACACGGCATGTAACAAGCCACGTACGTGTACGTATATAGCTAGAGAGCTTATACGCGGCATGTAGCCATTGGGGCCATACGCTGACATGAAAATGACGTCAGTGCTACATATGTATGTGGCTAGCTACGTGCCGTGTACTAGCACCTTTAGGCGTTTTTCTTTTTTTGTTCAGAACAGAGCCTGAAATGTGAAAAAATGTTCGTGTTTATTTTTTAGCTCAGACACACCAGAGCTCAGAATTTGTGTTTTTTTCGTTAAGAAAATTATTAGAGCGCGCTCTATGAGCGCAGAATAAATTTACAGAGCAGGCTGAGTAAAACGCTGATTACATTATGCACTTTAACTTGACATTTGACAGAAAAAAAAAAAATGGATAAACAAAATAGTTGAAGAGCCTTGTTGTTCTGACGCAGAAGGTAAACCAAATATACATACGTTACATATATACATACATACATACATTATGTAATGTACATAAATGTATGTACATTCATGTGCATTTAAAAATTACTTTGTCACGACAGTGCCGTAGCGGGTATCGCCTGACTATGTATTAGGCTAGGCTTACCTACATATTCAGCGTCAGCCACCTAAAAATACAAAAATAACACCCTGAGTTTGCCGCTCTGCGAAGGCTCCTTTATTTAGACGTATTATCCACGAAGTTTCAAGTCATTTCAATACCGCCAAAATAAGAACTCTTAAACAATTATTATATGCTTGTGACTTTGAGAGAGTCCCTATTAGACTAGACCCTTATTTTAATAGTGCCATGAAAGGGCGATAATAGTAGTAGCCTGCTTTACATAATACTACAGTGAGCCTCAAAAGTAAGTGAACGCCAATGGCCCTTTAAGTTTTCCTTAGGGTCTTGAAACAGGTCTAAAAAATCAAAAGTTTTCATTTTGACGGCATAAAATAAAATACTCTATGGATATTTAAAAAAAAAATGGTTTCCAAACTCTGAACTCTAAATGAAAACATCATTCTCATCTTCATGTTGACTTACTATTGACGTTCACTGTATATTGTGACCGCGGCACCGCGGAGTCGCTGTTTTCCAAGTAAAGGAAATACATATTATCTTAGAGACGTTATTGTAAGACAAATTCAAACTCAATATTCCGAGCACTATCAATCATCTTTATACTTCATCAATAGACAATTTGAAATCTTATTATTCGACATTCGACGTTTAACGCGTCTCACCCTTGCAAAAGAAATGAAATATGAATAAATGCTTTCAACGAGTATCGTAGAGACTGATGGAACCAATGAAGAAAAATGTCTTATTAGTGATAAGCACGCAACAGATAACCTTTTTGACATAATACTCATCGGCGAACCGCTCTGAACAAACACAGCCGTAGATAGAGTCCTCTTATGTGAATGAATGCAAGTGATAGGCCGTTTCCTATTTATTGCGCTTGTAGAATTTGTTTTTTATAGCAATTGTTGATAAAGTGATAAAGCAACGTTATTTCTTTAGAAGAATGAAGAGAACCCATTTAAGCAAACTTTTAAGTGATCGGCTGAGCGGTTTGCATTAAATTGAGAATAAAAGGAAGTCCCTTGTTGCATGTACAGTACATACTATACCCTTTAATCTTTCGCGCAGTGCTGACTACTGATACATTGATAACGAAAACGCAATGATCAATGATATGTTGTGGGAACTTCTATTCTTCATAAACTATAATAAAGTATTGACCAGTTGCATTGAAGTTGTACGACAATTACGCTTGTACTGAAGACTTTTGGAGTAGACATTTAGAGAACAGAGTTCCTCGAGGTAAACGCTAAAGTGTAGTGCAGGTGCATGGACATGATATAAGCTTTTCCGTGAAAGTAGTTTCAGGAGAGATAAGTAGATGTAGACGCAGTGGCTCAGTGGGTAGTGAGCTGGACTACTGTGCGAGGGGTCCTAGGTTCGATCCCCGGAAACAAAAATTGCATTTAAACGTTTTTTCCACTGCGCCACCTCTCGCGAACGTCTGAAAAACATCCAAAAGTATAAATGTCATGGAAAGCTTCTCAATTAACCTTCACCTTGAAGGTATATACACCCGGGTGTAGATCTCAGTTTTCACCTTTAAATATCTCAGTTATTTTTTTACCAATTCTAAAATCGTTTTAGCTCAGTGACTGAATTGATCTCGGAAAAGAGATACCTAATAATGAACATTTTTTGATATTTTATTTTGCAGACATATCGAAATGTTTAGTATATTTTCGACCACATTGACTGTATACACCTGGGTGTAGATTTACATTTACCCGAAGTTATAAGTAGAATTCGTCTTCAAAGATTGTTAATAATAGTGGTGTTTTTATGAAACCTCCCCAGCCAATGGTTGCCTGGCTGGTTGGTTGGCTGGCAGCTGGCTAAATTCAATTCACAATGAACGGCTCAGCCAGCCGTTAAAAAAAAAAAACATACATGTAATAGGGTTACCAGATGTCAGGATTTGGCCTGACGCGTCAGGCTTTTAAGGTCTCTGTCAGGCTCAGGCCAGGCCTCACGCTTTGTCAGGCTTTTTAATGTTTTGTTGATTTATTTACATCAATTTAATTTCAACGAAAAATAAATCATTATAAATGTTAAATTGTCGCTGAATGCATCAAAATATGGATGCAATTAGATCATTTTTAATGGTTTCAATTATCTTCGTTCGGTAAAAAAAAACAACACTATTAAAGAAATGACAGCAGTCACATTCACATAATGCAGCAATTCAATCTGCGGCGTTGGTATCAGGGTTGTCAGGTTTCAAAAACCGGAATCGCCAAACGTAAAGTATAAAACGCCAAAAAATCACCAAATTTCAAAATTTTTTACTCCAAATTCAAAAACCATAAAAATCAAATGAATTCGCGCAACTCGTAATTTTTGCGTAAAAAAAACTTACTGCAAATTCCCCAAGCTCCCGTAACTCTGGCTGTCCTAAGGCATTTGTCATTTTTTACACCTTGTTCCAAAACATCAAAACGTTTCTTCAGGTGCATTTTCTAGATAAAACTCATTTGACCAACTGACAGCAATTAATTTTTCCGACAGAGCCTCAGTAAGTCTAAGTCGCAAGATTTTGGGTGGAATCAAGCTTACAAGCAGACCTTCAAAACGGGGTCGAAATTGGCTTAAAAAATATATCAAAGAAACAAAATGTCAGTTGCAATTAGACAATCTTTTCCGCATTTCTCTTAGTAAAGCAAAAATTAAATCGTTAACTTGCTTCTTAACTTAATTCACATGCTCTGTGCTAACACTATTTCTATCGCCATTCTTTCAAAATCCGAAACTAAATTAATATCCTTCCAAGTTTCAAAGTTGTCTGCATCCGTTACTAATTTTAATATTTCTTCACAGTCGTCAGCATCACAGATGTAAGTAGGCTTGCCACCCGTCCTCCTTTGAGGAGGACAGTACTCCTTTGTGAGGTGATGTCCTCCGTCCTACACAAAAAGAAAAATGTCCTCCTTAAGCATAATTGCTATAACAAAAAAAAAACAAATTCCTTTCACTTCTCAAAGAGTACGATTTTGTTTTACAAATATGGCAAAACCTACATTAGAGTCAAGTTTTAACATAAATGGCAACACCTGCAGAAGAACAATAGAGTTTAATGATTCTCATCTCTTCAGGGGCTGCAGGTACTATTGACTTCTGGAACGAAAAATCGCATACAAAAATTACACTACAAAATCATAACCAAAAATTACGCTCTACTTTTCATTTTGCAGTACGCTGCTGCTGCAAAATGATTCCGAAAAGTGGGTAATTGTAGTAGATTGGGTTAGATTTTACTTTACTGCCCATTCGAAAAAAATATATTTTTTTAATCCGATTGACTTTAATGCACTGAGCTCAAATCTGCAAAAAAAAATTTTGCAATCTCTCACTGTCAAACTTTTTCAGCATGTCCCATACCTACGTAACTTTCTGTTTATTAAATTTTTGTAAAAAAAATGTGGTAAGTCAGTAAAAAATATTTAAATACCAAATATTAGCCCGGACCCTTGAAAGTATGTCCTAAATGAAATATCAGTACAAAAAAGCAAAAATTCTGTTGTACAAATGTAGCTTTTTTAATTACCTCCTTCGGCCTTTATGATCCGATTTGGATAAAACTTTTTTGATCAGTCAACTCTGGACATTTAGTCAATATGAAGAATTAATTTTAGAAAAATTGGAAACTCTGTTCTTGAAATTAGGTGCTTTTTCATACAATATTTTTGAAACTTTGGGGGCGTGCCACGCCCAAACTGTAAGAGAACGCCAATTTTTTTTCCATCCTTTAGGGCACTAAATTTAATCGAACTGTGCAAAAAAACGTAATTTTTTAACCCTTTCGGTACATCTTTTTTGTTCTAAGGCTAAAAAATTATATTTTTTCATTTTGTTGATACGTATACACATTGTAAAATTATTTTTGGTAAATATTGATTCTAAAGTGGTTTTTGGGGACGTTGACATACGGCATCAATTGTCTCAAGTGGTAGCAAAATATATGACAAAATTAATATTTTTGTTTTAGTTTCTTATTTTTATAAATTTATTTTTAAACAAAATTGAAGAGAAAAATGTATAATTAATTTTTTTAATTTAAATACATTGTAAAAAAATAAGGATTTTTGAAAATATTTAAAAAAAAAAAACACATATTTTCATATATGTTTAAAACTAAAAATATAAAAAAATAATAAATTGTTGCATTTATACTTGATTTTCTTTGTTTACTTCAAACATTACAAGTACTACAAATTAAAAAACAAGCATATTCCAAGATAAACACGTGTATTTATAAAAAAAACAAAAACAATTAAAAAACAAAAAAAAATTAAATATTCATAAAAATCTAAGTATTTTTTTTAAATTCAAACTGAATTAAAATGTAATGATATTCAAGACTACTTATGCTTAAAAATACATTTTTTTTTATACATATGTATAGGTATAAATATAATTTTATTCATAGAAATTTAATTAAATTAAATTAAATTAATTAATATTGATGCCATATGGCAACACAGAAAAGGAAAATTGTGCCAAATTGAACTGACGGAACATATATGTTTATTATATTTTTTTAATTGTTCGCCTGATATTAAACATTGAAATAAATTCGAAATTTATAATGTACATATTTGACAATTATCAATGTAAAAAATAAATAATAAAAATAGTGTTCCGACGAAAACATTCGAACTCTATTGCATGGCAAGTATTACCCAGTTTTTTTGCTTTTAATGATTAGGCAGATACTTAACGAGGTTAATCAGAAAATAAAATAGAAAAAAAAAAAATACCGAAAGGGTTTTAAAACGGATTTCGGTGCATTTTCTTCTTCTTCCATCCTCATTTCTACTCATTGTCTGTTTTTTTGTATTGTTGTAATTTAATTATTTATCGTTTTTTTTTTATTGAATTATTATTTATTTTATAATAATTGGACAATATACGCATTTAAAAAAAGTTTTATTTCTTAAGTCCTCCACGAGATTTTCTAAAAGGTATCTAAAAATATCGCCTTTTTTGGGGTGCGTCGCCAAACCGATTTTTGTGTCACCAAATGAAATTTTAAATCGCCTGTTTGGCGATAAATCGGCACTTCTGACAACCATGTTGGTAATTTTACGTAAGTCACAAAATGATGATCAAAAACAAAGGTCATTATAATTCATGCTATAAAGATTTTTTGTGGAGTCTGTATCTGAAAGTAGGTACAGTATTTTTAAAAGAATGCAATATATAACACATAATGATTCCTATTTCTTCGAACAATATGTACCATGATTTGAAAAAAATGGCCAACCAACAAGATACTTAGTATATTTTTTGAAGAAACATTGGATATGCAATACGTTTCATATTTTGAATATTGCAAAACCAATATTCAAACAGAAAGAATTGTTTCTCTTACAACAATGGACAATGGACGAAAAAAAAGAAATAAACTCAATTTAGACTCTGTGAAGAATGTTATAACTATATTTTGAAGAAACCAGACATTCTAAATCAAATACATTACATACCTACTACCTACCTATGTAATGTACCTATAATAATAGTCTTTTTTTAATTTGTTGTTTTTTTTAATGAAGATTATGACTACCTACATATTTATTTGGCTTAAATAAAATGTTTAGTTACAAAAATGCAATGTCAGGCTTTTTGCTCCATAATAAAGCTTTTCTCTCCTAAATGTCCGGCTTTTCGATTTTTTGTGATGGTAACCCTACATGTAGATATATATATATATTTTTTTTGTATAAGCCATGCCGAAATGCTTTCTTTTCTATCCCAGACTCGGAATCCATGCCATTAGGTATTCGTCTCGTCCTCTACAATCAAAGATGGGGCCAGGATGAAATGCTTAAATCAAGTCCGAAATTTCTCCTCTATCTTTTTAGACCGAGAGCCCACAGTAATTTTTGGGTGTGATTGATAACACCAAATAGCTCACATAATTAGGTAGTTTTTAAGTAGTTGTTCCTAAATGTTACCGTCTTGCATTCTGTAGTGGAGGCAATTGTGAGTAATACTATGTCAAAAATGCATTTTTTTTCTGAATTACAAATAATTGGTATAACAACTTTAATATCATTTCAAAATGTAGATGTAGAGTTTTTTTTTTTTCTTTTTTTTTTTTTAAAGTTCCCTGCCCATTTGGCTGACACTGCGACCTAAAAAGATCTATTGTATCGAAGACGGATTTGATTATTCTAAGAGACGTGTGACCTCCTTAATGAAGGCCAGTATATCCTTAGTAGCGGAGTTCCTAAGCTCTGCTGGGGTACGTGTCTCCCTGTTTAAGATACGTTTTCTTAACCAATAAAGTGCCGGACAATCGCAGAGAATGTCTTCGGAGGATTCTTCATCCTCAAGACAGAACCGACAAAATGTAGAGTTAAGTGCCCTGATTACCAATATGGTGGTCCAAGACGTTTTGAAGGCCGCCTTCTGCATGCAAGACGCTCTTAAAGTAGCCCAAATCGAATTTGTTAACAATTGTGATAAACAGTTTTTTTTCTTCTCCTAAATATAGAATTAGCCATTCTGATGACAAATATGGTGGTCCAAAACGTTTTGCAGGCGGCAGGCGGCAAAACGTCAGGATGGCCAATCCTATTTGTAATTCAGAAAAAAATGCATTTTTGACATGGTATTACTCACAATTGCCCCCACTACAGAATGCAAGACGGTAACATTTCGGAACAACTACTAATTATGTGAGTTATTTATCACACCAAAAATTTACTGTGGGCTCTTAGTCTATTTAAAATATATCAGCCTTCGTTGTCTTAGGTTAGGTTAGGTAAGGTGGCTGTCCCAAAAAGGGCACACATTTATACCATAATTTATTGGTCCATTGTGATACCACGAGAGGGGGGTTGGGAAGTGGCCAGAAAGATTCTATGTGCCGGGTATTACAGTGGGAATACCATTGCTATTTGCGAATTTGGGTGTCTTACCTCGTAGATAGGTTTTTGGTGGTGACTGAGGCAGTCAAATCTTAAACATCTTTATATTTCCTGGTTGCGACTTAGTCTTCGGGTTAAGGTGCAGGGCGACCGTAGCAGTCTGCCTCCTGCCCATTGCCTCTGACACAGCCGTCACTAAAAGGAGAGGGAGCCTGTTGCGTGGCGGAGCTAATTTTGTTTCAATAAATACAAAGTAGTTTTCTAGTTCTTTTGGCGTCTAGGTTCGCCCAAATTTGTCTGGATGTTATGCAGGTACTAATACTGTTCCATTTATTGTTGGTGATTTCTAATATGTACTTTTTCGAGGAACAGGGTTTTTCCTGATTGCAGTGGAGCGTGCAGTTCTTCCCTAATATCAGTTATATGAAGGCCGCTGCCTTGTCTGGCTAGTTCATCCGCCTTGCAGTTGCCAGGAATGTCACTGTGACCTGGAACCCAGCACAGGGTAACTGAACATCTACCCGCAATCTCGTTAAAGATTCCCGGCATTGTTTTACCAACTATGATCTGGTTGTTGGTGTATTCAAGGCTTTTATGGCCACCTAACTGTCTATATAAAAATTGATAGCTTTCCCATCTATCTCATAAAAGGCAAGTCGGCATGCTGCTTCGCGAATAGCCATAATTTCCGTCTGAAAAACGCTACAGTGGTCAGGAAGGCGTAAGGCAAGGCTGAGTGCAGGTGATCGGGAGAAGACTTTGGAGTATCGTATTTTTCACTCACAAAACGTGTGCCAGCAGTATTCTTTATAGATTCTATAAAATGTACACTTTCTTTCCACACAAAGATATCCATGGATATAGATGGTTTGTGATGTTCGTGTGTTGAGAGGGGCTGAACTGTCAACTGATCACCACCTGGTGTTGGGCAAATTGTATCTCAACGATCAAATACCTATCCTGCCAAAGCGTAAACCAAGAATGGTTACGCGCATACGGTGGGAGGGGCTACAGAACGATGAGATACGGCAGGAATTTGCACGGCTGGTATCTGAGAGGTTTGAACAAATTCCAAATGTTCCATTGAATGTAGAGGAAGAATGGCAGTTGTTTTCAACAGCAGTTATTGCCTCTGCAGGACATGTTTGCGGAGTGAAGCGGATCGGTGTGGCGGCTGGTGGTGAGAAAAGAACCCCGTGGTTTAAAACGCCCGGAGTTCAAGAAGCCATCAGAGAGAAGAAGACGGCTTTCAAAGTGTGGATTCACTTGGGGGACTCTTCTTCTCGAAACCGGTACATTGAGGCGCGAAGAACTTGCAAATTGGCTGTTAAAGCAGCCAAAGAACAGTCTTGGAAGGAGTTCGGCAAAAAATTGGACCGTGATCACAGATCTGCAAGCAAGGTGTTCTGGCATCCGCCGTCTTAGAGGAAGGAAGTGGAACATTATCGAAGGAGTCAAATCCAAAGATGGTACACTTCTTTCTAATGAGGAGGACATCTTGCGCAGATGGAGCGAGTACTTTTCCGAATTGCTCAATCCAATCCAGGGCATTGAGGATGACACATCCATCGCCTTAAGCAGGGCGGAAAATAGTCCCACGGTAGAGGAAGTCACTTTTGCGATCAAATCGCTAAAAGCTGGCAAATCTGCCGGAGTGGATGAAATCCGGCCAGAAATGCTAAAGGCCTTAGGTGAAGAGGGAGTCAAATGGCTCTCTCGTGTCATTAAAGTGGCCTGGGAATGCGGCGAAACTCCCAGCGATTGGCAGATTGGGGTGATTGTGCCCCTTTTCAAGAAGGGGAATAGAAGGGATTGCTCCAATTACAGGGGTATATCACTTTTAAGTCTCCCCGGAAAAGTCTTTGCCAAGGTGCTGGAAACGCGTTGCAGAGCTGTGGTCGAGGCACGATTAGGAGATGAGCAGTGCGGCTTTCGTCCCGGTAGAAGCACAACCGACCAGTTATTCACTCTCAGAATGGTACTTGAAAAGGCTTGGGAGTATGCTACACCTGTTTACGCTTGCTTCGTAGATTTGGAGAAAGCATACGACCGAGTCCCTCGAGGGAAACTCTGGAGTGTATTACAGGAGTATGGAATTGATGGTTCTCTCTTGAGAGCCATTCAATCTCTTTACACAAACTGTAAAAGCTGTGTTCGGGTAAACGGCGTTAAATCAATACCTTTCACAGTGGGCGTTGGACTTCGCCAGGGGTGCGTCTTGTCGCCTCTCCTTTTCATTACTTATATGGATTGGATGTTACAACGCAGTCTTGGCGAAGAACGTTTCGAATTGGGAGATCTGAGGATAAGTCATTTGCTCTTCGCTGATGACTTGGTCATCCTTGGATCCTCTCAGACTGAATTTCAGCGCGCACTCGATCGGTTTGTAGCCGTTTGTGTTGAAGCTGAGATGAAGGTAAATGTGAACAAATCTGAAGTGATGGTCGTCTCCAGAACGCCTGTTCAATGCACTCTGCATGTTAGTGGAGTCCCATTGAAATAGGTGGAGAAGTTTAAGTATCTCGGGGTCTTATTCACGAGTGATGGAAGGAGCAATGCCGAGTTTTCCTGTAGGATTGGTCAGGCTGGATCGATTTTGAGACAGCTTGGTCATTCTGTTATCAGGAGGACTGAACTTGGTGTCAAAGCTAAGTTGTCAGTCTTTAATTCGGTGTTTGTTCCAACTCTTACCTATGGTCATGAGGTTTGGGTAATGACCGAAAGAATAAGATCGCGAATACAAGCTGCCGAAATGAGATTTCTCCGTTGTATTGCTGGTGTGACCCGTAGAGATCGCATTAGAAATACCAGAATACGTGAGGAACTCAATGTCGAGCAGCTACTTCTCCGGACGGAGCGATCCATGCTTCGGTGGTTTGGTCATGTTAAACGCATGTCCCCGACCAGGATTCCACGACGTGCTATGGAATCCGTACCATCGGGTAGGCGTCCTCTAGGTAGACCAAGGATGAGATGGTTAGATCAAATTCATAATCTCTCCTCTACCCGCATGGGGATTGCCCCTGATGATTTGGAGTCGATGGCGGAGGATCGAAAGCTATGGAGGGTCCACTTGAGCAACCTACACCCGCGACCCACTTAATGGACAAGCGGACCATTGAAAATGAATGAATGAATAAAATGTATTACATATTTATTACATAGACATACATACATACATAATATAATATAATAATATCCAAACAGGCAACTGCAATTTTCATTACTTACCCGCAACTCGGGCAGACCTTTTCTTTTTTTCTTCATTTTCATTAAAAACTTGGTAAATAATTTTTCCTCTTTCCATATTTTTAATAATTTACACAGTTGGTCACTCAAATTAAACAAATTACAATAAAACTTGAAGATGAATTCACCTAAAAGCACGTTTTACACAAATAATATGTCGAAGATTCAAACATTTTTCTTTCAAGTATATTGTGACAGTAATCAAAGAGCTTAAACTTTTTTTTTCAAAAATAAAAACAACAAACACAAATACAGTAGAATTCTTTGGATTTATAAAATTATTATATCCGACATATTGTAATTTAAACAATAAAAACACCTTCTAACGTTAAAAAATATATACGTTACAAAAGCTACAGTACTTAATATGCTTCATTCTAAACGTCTAACATAACAGCATGAGTAAAAGCACAGGTAAAAAGTTGCAAGTGAAAGTTGCATAAAGGAGGTAAGTCAATCATTTAACTCCTTTATGCATTTTTAAAGGAGGTAAGTCAATCATTTAACTCCTTTATGCCACCAAAAAATAGTTTTGATTTTGCGTTTGCAATGCTATAAGGAGTTAACTGATTTTAACACCCTCTTCCACTACATCTTTCACTTTTCTATTCCATTTACCACCTTTATACCACATTTAAAAGGGACCATATCAAAAACTATTTAGAGTAAAGACAAGGGGATTATTCAGAAATTTAAATTGTCATATACAAAACACAAATTTTCAAAAATGTCACTTAACCGCTTCTTCATCTAAACGCTTCAATTCATAACCAGGAATATAGTAATTGGATAGTTCGCAGTCGTACAACCAGATTTCAGACAAAATAATAAAGTCAGCTCACAATTTTAACGAATCAATATGAGCAACAAAAGAATTAAATTTTTTCTCATACTACGAATATTTTGATGTATTAAAAAGATAGGATTAGGATTCTATATATTTTTACGTTACTAGAAGAGTTAAAATTCATTTTAGATAAATATAAAGAGTTAACTTATAAGTTAATAATATCTTCAAAACACCTAACCTGAATTGCATCATCCCCTTCTTTCTGACGCAAAAATATTACATTTTTCCTAACCCATATAAATTTGTAGTTCTTCGTCACTTTTATCTTCTTGGATGCATTGAATAGTTCTCGTACATGGGGAGTCAAACTGTCATTCATATAGATGTTGGTATTATCAAAACGCTCACCAAAATACTTCGCAGTGAGTTTAACTTTTCTTTTTGCTCTCATTTTGTTTTCCTTCGTTTGTCGGCGAGTCAATTTAATAACAAGAATGTTGGTGTGATCTTCAGATGAAATAATATCGCCTGGCGCTCTGGGTTTGCTGATATGCTTACGTTTTTTTATTTTTTTTAACATGACAATGGTCTATATCTTTTTCACGAAATTCTCCCACTCCCACTGCATCACGAACAATTTCTACCGCAACTTGCATTGCATTGGAATTATCAACACATGGAACATTTACGATCTCCATAACATTACAGAGATTTGACTGCGCCAAGAAATTGATTTTTTCTTGTAAGGCACTGACTTTAGATTTAAGTTCAGAGTATTCAGTTTGCAGTTTGGAAATGCGAGATAAAAAATCTTTGTTAACATTTTTTAATTCTTTAATTTCACTGTATATAAGTTTCAAGTCAATTGTTTCATTTTCTTGTATTTGTTGTTTACAATAATTATTGTTCTCTTTTTCACTCGTGTTCTTAAGAGTAGCAGTATTAACACTTTCTGTAACTAGAGAGTTTCTCCGCACAGATGTACACTGAGAGCATCTCCAGATTTTTTTGTTTTTTCTCATAAAATCAAGATCAACGGGTAAAATGTTAACACAGCCACCATAAAAAATATTTTTGCAGTCATGACATTCTATTTTTGCATCACTTCGTTCAACTTTTCTTTTGCAAACACAATTATTTATGATTGATTCAAATAAACGAACTTAAAAGATTGATTTAATTTAAATGCAATAAATAAATAAATTCAAAGGTCGTTAGTTAGTTTTACCTAAGAATTTTTGTTTCAGCTATTCTCGTTACGTGTGTACCCCACAACACTTCGCGAGAAAACTATTCATCCCAAGTAATATCATCCCCTACCACTTTAGCTCTATAATTGTTTACCACTTTAGACCTCTTAGCCGTTTTTCTGAGTGGACAAACTTTTTCATATGCTTTATTCAAAGTTGTGCATAGGTTGTCCACCGCATTGTCTATATCCGGGGGATTGGTCATACGAGTTGGCCTCTCCCCCAGGTGTTGCCCTACTAAAACCTTGTACCTATCCCAATCAGCTTTTCTTGGGTTTCTATAGGTATTGTTTTCCTTATTTAGGAAGCTTATTTGAAAGCGAATCCACTTGTGATCCGATAGGGATGCCTCATCTAAGACCCTCCATTTACAAATTGTGAGAGAATCAGTACAGGATGCTGGAGTGATGTCTAACACCTCCTGTCTGTTTCGCACCACACAAGTTGGTTTGTTGCCCTTATTGAATATAGTAAGCCTTGTTGATAAGAAAAAATCAAAAGCGGAGCCTAGGTAGACAGAGTCCTTTACCACCTCAAAGTTATATCTGTCTATAGTGGCATTCTGTCCAAGACGTCGGTGTTGGGTGTCTTTTCAGCATATAGGTACTATGTTTTGCACTAATTAACCGCCAAACTCATCTTCGCCGCCTCCGTCTCAATGCTCACGAACGCGCCAGTGACATCACGCTGCGTTCTCCCGATTATGTCGATATCGTCGGCGTACGCGAGTAGATGGACGGACTTTTGTAAGATAGTGCCTCTGGTGTTACCGTTTGAGTTTTGCACTATTCTTTAAAGAACGATGTTGAAGAAGTCACATGACAGCGCATTGCCTTGTCTAAATCCTTTTTTGACATCGAAGGTCTGAGTGAGTTCTTTTCCGACCTTGATGGAGCAGCGGACGAGTTTGGCAGGGATGCCAAAACTAGGCATTGCTCTATATAGCTCGTCTCTATAAATGCTGTCATAGGCGGCCTTAAAATTGATGAAAAGGTTGTGGGTATCGATTTGGACTTCCTGGATTTTCTCCAAGATCTGCCGCAGTGTGAATATTTGGTCGATGGTAGACTTTCCTGGCCTGAAGCCATATTGATAGGGACCAATCAGGTTGTTGACGAAAGGCTTCAGGCGTTCACACAGCACTGCAGATAAGATCTTGTAGGCGATGTTAAGAAGACTAATACCTCTGCAGTTGGCGCAGTTCAGATAGTCTCCTTTCTTGAGGATCGGGCAGACAATGCTGAGGTTCCATTCATCGGGCATACTTTCTTCGCACCCTGGGTGCTAATTTCCGCACTCTTGGTGCGAATTTCCGATATATTAGGGCACTGCTCGCCTGTCTTGCCAAGAGCTCGTAGAACCTCTCTTTGGTGTCGTCGTCTTTCTCCTCCGTGGGGGTATGGGCGCATATTAGGCTAATATTGGCGAATTTAGCCTTGATGCGAATTGTCGTGAGGCACTCGTTCACGCAGCCGAAACTTAAGACTTCTTGTATTCGTCGTTGGACGAATACACATCCAAATAGGCGCTGTTTTTTGTTGCCGATAGTAGTTGCCATAATAAATATCGCAGTTTTTCAACCTCTTCTTGCCCGGTCCATCCCATCACACTTTTTCGATGGCGGTTATGTCTGCTTTATAGCGGTTCAGGGCCTCCGCTAACTGTTCGGCTGCACGTGGTCTGTTAAGGGACCTAACATTCCACGTGCAGATCCGAAATTCATTGTCCTTTATTCGTTTACCAGCTTCGTCAACAGTAAAATCATCCGTATCCCAGCCTTGTTGTTGCTTCGTAACTATAGTGGTTTTACGCAGTCGGGCAGTTACCCTGGCGTACAACCCCCATGTGAGAGCTGCCGTTGGCCCATAAAGGGTTCATCCGCCACCATCTCTGTTTCAGGACCCTGACTAGTCCTGAAAAATGCTCACAGATCTCAGCTTCAAATATGTCGAAGTAGCTCAAGTAAGGTAACTGTCGTCTTGACTGTTGACGACACCGTTGATTCAGTCTAATGAATTCATCCGCCGTACGTCCTCTTTCTGAGGGGCTCATGTAAGACTTCTGAGACTCGTTCAGTCAGTCATTCCGACAGAGCATTATTGTGTTGCTATTTTCTTCGTGTTCAACACTCGCGCTTATAAGTTTAGCAAGTCAAGCCCGGTTGGGCGAGATCACTACCCGGTGGTTGCCACGCGGAGGTAAAATAAGCACAATTGATGTGTATGAAAAAGTTGCAACAGCTGGGCACCGCCAAGTTGATTCCAATCAGCCAGCGCCTACCCGATTCATACACACTCAACCGCCATAGTAGATAAGATAAGTACTTTGTGAAAAACTCTTAAAGGAAATTATATTTGAAATACTTTCACTGTAAATATGAATTTTTTTATCAACTCTCCATTAGAGCATTTCACTGTATGTTCTTAAGCGGCCCACTGACAATCGTGGCTCCGATATGCGGCCCAGCGACAAACGTGGCTCCGTCTAGGAAATTTGTGCAGTCTGCGGTTGCCTGTGCACAGCACTGGCCATACAAAGTGCTTACAGTGGGGGCCATAAAAGTGTGACGAACGGGGGCGCTTCGTTACAAAGTATATCTTTTTGCACTGTGTGTCTCTGCCTTGAATCTTCTTTGACTGGATTTTTAAATTTCCCAGTCACTGTCTGATTTTGTGCGTTTAGCAGCGTTGTCCACTATGGTGGGTGTTTATTGCCCGTCCTCCATGCTCTTAACGGCATAATCGGTTGCCTTGTTTAAGTTCTCACGTGCAAGTATTGCATCGGTTTGGAGTGTTCTTATACTATTACTAACTTCTATATTAAAGATATCCCAGCTAGTTTTACTGTGATTTCTATACCTATGGTTTTGGATGATTGTTAGTATCTACATACAAAGGAATTCAATGATTTTATGGTCAGAGAATGTTTCTCTTTTTAATACTTTCCATTGGTCTATTATTACTGTATTTGAGTTACTTACCAGAGTAACGTCAATAACTTCTTGTCAATTCCCAATAACAAAAGTCGGCTCTGAGCCTCTATTCGCTGCTAGAATATTATTTTTAATAAGGAATTCAAAAAGTGACTCAGCTCTTGGCACAAACCACCTATAACTATAACTATACCGTCAGCTTTCGTACGTCGCAAATGTGACTTTATTGAGCGCTCTCTTATTTTACTGTCCGTCTGCGAATACGTGTGAGAATGAAAAAAATGATGCCAGCGAGGTGGAATAGCATACCGCCCCATGACGGTGTGGTAAATTTGTTTGATTTGAAAATTCAAAAATAATAGCATACCGGTCTTTTTAATATTTCCAAAATATAAAAAACAATCATACATTCTAGTTCGATAAATGAGCAAAATAATATTATTGTAACCGATTTTCAGATTTCGCGTGTGCAATTGAAGTACAAATTTGTACAATATTGAGACAAACTAAAAAAATGCGACTGAAATATTGCAAGAATTCTACACAAAGTGGAAAATAAAGCTTAACGCCGAAAACATCCAGACAATCAGGGGCGTAGCGAGGGTTCGAGCCGTGGGGGGGTGACTTTCATTAAAATGCCGACTTATTTCAGGAACTTGCCGACTGTATCGGGCCAGCGGTTATCGAGTTATAACGTCATCGAGTTTCACCCCATAGAAGATGTCGGTGTCGCACCCCCCCCCCCACACACCCCCCCTCGCTAGGCCCCTGCAGACAATCTATTTTACACGAAAAAGAATACCTTGCTTAATTTCGGCTAACCAGCTAATTTTTAACGGACACCAAATGTGTGCGTGGTGTACTAATGTTATGATCCACAGCAGGGTCAATTAGCGTTAGTTCGCTTCCAGGCGGAGTGTGAGTGTCGTGCAGTTCCGACTTCCGAGGATATGAGAGCTGAGCTGCCGTTCTCCCATAAATGCTTCATATATCACCATGCCTTTTTTGGAACCCTCACCATATAGGATCTAGCCATGTGTACATAAATGATATGCAAAAAGTAAATATAGGGTGGATCAAATATGTAATGTTTATCTGCGCGTTACCCTGTGCGTTTTTTTTTATTTAGATTAACGCTAGCAGACATATTAAAGAATATTTCCCATTTGCTTTATATACTTCAATTCGCCATTCGACTGTATTTAATTTCCATTTTCTTCAACGCCGATATTTCATATTAGGTATATTTTTTTTCTTTTAGGTTTTCAAGGCCATTGTTGACTTTTGCTGCTGTTCTGACAATCATAATAATGATGGTTGGTATATTTGGCAATCTCCTCACAATTTTGGCTCTACTTAAATGTCCAAAAGTCCGAAATGTGGCAGCAGCTTTTATTATAAGGTAACAAGACTTGGCACGCTTTAAATAAATTACTGTTAACAACAATTTTTCTTGAAGTTTGTGCCTAGCAGACTGTTTATTTTGCGCTATAGTTCTCCCATTCAGCGCATTTCGTTTCATTCAAGGCACATGGACACATGGTGACTTCCTATGCCGACTCATACCTTTTATTCAGTATGGCAATGTCGGAGTGTCACTACTGTGCATTGCGATGATCACAATCAATCGGTAAGTCCACAAAACTTTTAGTTCTCACACAAGCAGCTCATAACTCTTTTTTGCAGATACGTTATGATAGCCCATCATAACGGCTACGCAAAAATCTATAAGCGCCACTGGATCGGTGCTATGATTGCATTCTGTTGGTTGTTTTCCTATGGAATGCAACTACCAACTTTGCTCGGAGTATGGGGTACTTTTGGCTATGACTCCAAACTGGGAACGTGCTCCATTATGAACGATATAAATGGGAACAGCAGCAAAACTGCGTTGTTCATAATCGCATTTGTTATTCCATGCATCATCATTATTGGGTGTTACGCCAAGATATTTTGGGTTGTCCACAGATCCGAGATTCGACTGCGGCAGCATGCCAACAAGCAGAATTCCATTCCGAATAATCTTCGGCAAATATCATCGGGTACTGGATCCAATGGAAATGCAAAGAGAGTGTCTTCGCCGGTATCGTCAAGTTCGTTAAGTACCACAAGCGGACCTGAAACCAGTAAGTACGGAACCTCACCGAAAACTATACGAGTCAAAGATCAACGTGACATTAAGGCGAAACGAAATGAGTGGCGTATTACAAAGATGGTATTGGCCATTTTTTTGTCATTTGTTGTGTGCTATCTTCCTATCACAGTTGTCAAAGTAGCTGATAAAGATGTCTATTCACCAGGGTGGCATATCTTTGGCTACATTATGCTATATCTATCAGCATGTATCAATCCGATTATTTACGTCATCATGAATAAGCAATATAGGAAGGCCTATAAGACCGTATTAATGTGTCAACCCTCACGACTTCTTCCATTCACCAATGCCGGCAGTAGCGCTGGAGGTATTTATAGCCGTTAATTTACAATTCACTAGAATGTTATTTTTAGATTCATATTTGTTTTAGAGAAATGGAAAGACATAGGGTGCAATTACAATCACAGCCGTACAATTGTGTCACAGGTTTCTGCAGTCGACCAACAAACGAACAGCAACAGTTGCAGCAGCAATCAATCACCCGTTGTGCTCGAGCTATCACCTCAAATAGTGCCTCCACCAGAAACGCAGAGCTCGCAAAACGGGACCAGTACTCCGATGGCGAATACGAACAAAAATTCCGACCTTATTTCCCCCAGTATCAAAACAACAATGGGTTTCAATTTTCAAAATCCCTCGACGATAGATACTTCCACAACACCCAACAACAACAGCCCTCAAGTAACCAATCAGAACAGCACTGGCGGATTGAGCCATCCACTTCAAGCGGTACCACAATTGCCACTACCGCTGGAGTCACCGCCACCATTTATCATACACCAAAGCGGTACTCTGCGTCAAGGTTCCCGAATCACCCTAGCCGAGGGGGACATAATAGTGGAAGAGGAGATGGAGGACGACAAAGAGGGCCAGACATCATTAGCGACATCTACGAACAATCCGTTCAAATCGTTCGAGAACCAAGACCCCACCACCAACTCGTTGGCAAGTCTATCGATAGTCAAAAAAGATCCCCAATACAAACAAGGCTACAAGCTAAATATCAACGTCATTCCAGATAATAATGCCAAAGTCATTGCAAAGACCAATAATTTAGATAAATATTAGTTATAAAATAAATTGCTATAGAGTTTTGAACACAAATGCCCAATTTCACCGAATGCTAACTTAATTTAAAAAAATAAAAGAGGCAGTGCTCAGACACTTATCTATTTCAATGGATGTAAAATATGAAAATCTCTAGATAGTTATATATGTATACGACCATTTCTTTCAATTAAGTCTCAACAGTGATGGGCTACCTACTCGATCCACAAGTCTATTCTAGGAATTTCTTGACTTAAGTCCGATGTACACGAACACTTTTGTGGCGCTTGACTGTCTCTTCTCAAGCTTAGAAATATAAAAAAGACCCATTATTATTAGTATTACAAATGAGGCAGAGCCTATATTATACGAAATGCCTAAAAGCAGTATCGAAAAGTAGAACTGGCAGTTCTTTAAGTTTACTAAGGTTTGGTGAAATAGGGCAGCATATTAGGTATGTTCCTTTATAGTCCAGTCGAATTAGCGATCGACTTCGTAATGAGAGATAATATGCTGAATTCTCGTATATACCTTAAATTTAGCGTTCTAAAGGTTGTCTCAAAAGTCTCATAAAATCTCGAGTCTGCGTCGTAAGTTATTCAAGGTCAAAGGTCAACAAAGTCAGTGTTTTGCGATTATCTCGGTTTGTGTTGCTCCAATGATGTTAACATCTAAGTAAAATCTACCGCATGTAAGGCTGAGCGTTGCGCGCTTACCACCCTCTATCTCAAAAACGCTTAAGCGCATGAAAAAATCGTTTAAATAAAATTTATTGGAAATTGTATGCTCTACAATTTTGTAATAGATGTTAACATCATTCGAGCAATATAAACCGAAATAATCGCAAAAAACCTTTGACCTTGAATAACCTACGACGCAGACACGAGACTTTTGAGATGCAAAATACGCTTGTCGCCATTTGCAGCCTTACTTTTTTTAAACAACTTTTAGTGCGCCAAAATTAAGGTGTATACCAAATTTCAGTTTATTATATCTATCATTCCGAAGTTGACCCCTTTTTTGTGCTAAAATGACTGGACTATTACTTTGAAATCTTACGAATTTAGACGCATGTTTAGTTTACTCAATAGGGGTATTCATGCGTCGTAAACGTAGTAAACTTGTAAAGTAAGTTTACGACGTGGTAAATGAACTGTCAAAATTTGTATGGAAAATCATTTACCACAAGATGGTAAACTTGCTACTCGAATTTGGGTGGAAAATCGAGATGGAAAACTTACGACGACGTCGATGTGACATTTCACACTAGAAATAAGGCGCGAAATCAGAAAAAAAAACATTACTTTGTAATTTTAATTATAAATTGCACATTTTACTATTCCAAGTGTAGGATAATAAATTAATCCATACAATTGTATTAAGAAAACAAGGTTTGAAAGAGTTTAAATAACGAAATTTCTAATTCGTTCGCGGCAAAAAGATTGGAATTGGAAATTTTGTTATTTAAACCCTTTCAAAATTTGTTTTCCTAATACAATTTGATGAACTCACTAATTATCCTACACTTGGAACAGTAAAATGTGCAATTTTCTCTTTATAATTGCATCCAAAGTGGTGGATGATTGGTTTACCATCATTTACGCAAGCAGCTCTTTGGGGCGTTCATGAAACGTTTGTCGTAAACTTACCATTTTACGCAAATGGCAAACTTACGATGTTGTGTAAATACCCTTTTAATATGTCGTTTCTTAGCTTAAACAAGTAAAAGTGTTATCATCGGCCTGGCCTCCACTGTATGTACCTACTGTACAGGTACACGCATGTGTCTAATTTTGGTTTTGTGTAGGAGGTACCAGAACTACTTGACCGACATAGTCCTCTCACAAAATTTCAGTGACCAAAGTCGATTCGTTTGGACGCTATCGTGATTTCAACAGACTAAGAGATACAATTTACGCAAATGGCAAACTTACGATGTTGTGTAAATACCCTTTTAATATGTCGTTTCTTAGCTTAAACAAGTAAAAGTGTTATCATCGGCCTGGCCTCCACATGAGTGTCTAATAGTGGTTTTGTATGGGAGGTACCAGAACTACTTGACCGACATAGCCCATTTTCAATACCAACGGTAAAAAGAAGTCCTCTCACAAAATTTCATTCGCCTACGTCAAGTCGTTTGGACGCTATCGTGCTTTCAACAGACAGACAGACGGACATGGCTAAATCGATTCAGAATGTGATCCTGATTCAGAATATATATACTTTATAGGGTCTCCGGTGAATCCTTCTTGGCGTTACAAACGTAATGACAAAGTGAATATACCTTCCTATGGAGGGTATAAAAATTCGTAAAAGAGAGCGGCTTCGAGAAACGAAGATATTACCCCCACAGAGAATCTTACTAGTTTTTACTCAACAAATTTCTTTGCGTAAGAATTGAAACAACTGTTATGTCGTTTTCGGTTGGTCGTCCAGAATTGTCCGGAAGAACTCTCCGCGATTCTGAATTCAAATCCAGAAGCAAATTTCTCTTCTTTTCAGTAGAAGAACTGTCAGTGTGCTGTCAGTTGAGTGCCAATCGAACGCTTTCAGAAGCGTTCGGATTGCTTCCGGACGGTTCTGGACGACCAACCGAAAACGATATTAGTCGCCCGAAAATTGACAGACGATTTGAAATTTCTTGTTTTATTTGGCATGTGCGTGTAACGACTATTTGCATTTGTCTTTTGATGTCCTGCGATATGAAAAACAAATTGGTATAAAAATGCTATCAGAAGGCGGGAAAATAATTCAGTGGAATTATGCTTAAGATGACATAGGTACTTGCAACTCCTCTTTATACATATGCGCTATAGTTCTGCCAAACCCGTTTTGACATGCAGTTTGACGATGTTGTTTACCCCTGTTGAAGGGTTTGGTAGAGAGAAAGGCGCTCTTTATTTTGTTAATTATAACAAATTTTATTCACTTAGTTATAAAAAACCTGAAATTATTTACAATAATACGGCTTAAGTATATTAATTCAACTTTTTCCAAATCTCGCTTACGTTTTTTTTGCTCCTTCTTCTTCAGTCTCCGTTCAACAAAAGAGTGTATGAGATTAAAAAAAAGGGTAAAAAGATGGCGCATTAAGCGGCAATTTCGGAACATGGCTTCGAAATTAAGCGTTGCCAGCTTGCGCGATTGGGAAGTGTTTGGAAAGGGGATATATTTAAAGCTAGGTATCAATGCGCATTTTTAATTTATTAACACTCCCCCCAGTAAACCGAACTCCGGGTTACTCATCCTTCTTCATGACGTCGAGTACCGCAAGCCTTGTAGCCGGTCTGGTGTAAACTCCCGCTTTCGTTTGTACAACAGCTGAGCGTACCTGTCCATCTTTGCCGGCATTCACGCGTAAGACTCTCCCTCTAGGCCACATCCCCCTCGGATTGTCGTCGCTTACGATTATGACTAGATCTCCCTCCGCGATGGGCTTCACAGGCTGATGCCACTTTGTTCTGCGAACTAAACTTGGCAGATATTCCCTAAGCCATCGTTTCCAGAAAACATTTCCAAATTGCTCGCAGATAAGCCAGTTCTTTTTCAACACCCTACCATCGCCAATCAACTCACCAAACACCTTTGCACCATTCGATGAACCTATTAAAAAATGATTAGGGGTCAGAGCTTCTTCGCATTCCCCATCTATTGGAACGTAGGTCAAAGGTCTTGAATTTATGATATTTTCTACCTCAACCATCATGCTTACCAACAACTCGTCCTTTGGGTTGTGACAATGCTTAATGGCAAGCAAGGCTTGCTTAACTGAACGGATTAGTCGTTCCCAACTCCCCCCCATATGGGGTGACATCGGCGGGTTGAATCTCCAAACAATTTTCTTCTGCAGACATTCTTCGTTGATTATGTTCATATCTATCGCCGTCATGGCGCTTCTCAGCTCTTGGTCAGCTCCTCTAAAGTTGGTCCCATTATCGCTCCATATTTCCAAAGGTGTTCCCCTTCTCGAGCAAAATCTCTTCAGCGCTAAGATGCATGAGTCAGTGGTTAGGCTGTGCGCAACCTCTATGTGTATAGCTCTTACTGAGAGGCAGGTAAACAACACGCCCCAACGCTTCTCTGTGTGTCGACCAACCGTAACCAACATTGGACCGAAGTAATCTATGCCGACAAAGGAAAATGCTCTGCTATATGCGCCTAAGCGTGCGGTTGGAAATTCACCCATCAACGGTGGTTTTGGAGTGGCCTTGTTTATCTTACAAGCCTGGCAGTTGCGAATCACATTTTTTACGACGTTTCGTAGGCCCGCTACGTAGAAGCCTTGACGTATTTCGTTGACGACGGTTTCATGAAACTGATGACGGTATTTCTCGTGGAAGTGTTTAATGAGTAGAGCAGTAATACTGTGATGTTTCGGCAAGATAACTGGTCTTTGGCATCCAAATGGTGCGTGCTTGCAAGCATCGACACGACCGCTTATTCGTATGACTCCATCTTCATCCATATAAGGACTCAGTTTGAAAAGAGGGCTCGTTTTTTCGAGCCGAAGTTCCGTACTGGTTGTCGACTTGTATTCTTTTAGCAGGCGCCACTCCTCCGGAAATGATTCCCGCTGGCACAGTCCATATAAATAATTTTCAGCTCGAATTAAGTCTTTAACTAAAATGTTATATGCCAAAAATTCATTTTTTTTTCTTCTGTTTCGGATTAGGTCGATGAAGCAGAAAACAAACCCCATTACTTTCCTTAACTTGGTCCACGATGAGAATTTAGAGCACTCCACCAAAGGTTTTATCTCGTCAGTTTTCTGCACCAACAATATTACTTCCTCTTGTGTGACGAAATCAATACACTGTGTGGGCCATTCTTTTTCTGGTTGATACAAAAAGGTAGGTCCTCGAAACCATCGGCTTTCCGCTGATAAATCGATATGTGAGTTCCTTCTCGTTCCATCGTCAGCCACGTTATGAGCTGTTGGGACCCATTTCCATTCGGAGGGATTGGATTCTTCCAAGATTTCACCAATTCTGAATGCAACGTACTGCCTCAGTTTCTTTTTGCAGTTCTTGATCCAATAGAGAACGGTTTGGGAATCAGACCAAAACATGCGCCTGTTTATGGTTATGGAGTGACCGTTTATGATCATTTTGGCCATTCGAACTCCTAAAATAGCTGCTTCTAACTCCATTCGCGGTATGGAAATGGGTTTTAAGGGTGCCACTTTTGTCTTAGCACAGACCAATACGCACTCTGTATGATCGCCCTTGGTGACCCTGAAATAGGCCACTGCAGCACAGGCTGATGCGCTGGCGTCGACGAACACATGAAGCTCGACATTGTGCGTGTTATCAAAACGTAGCTTTTCCAAATAAGGTCTTCTTAGATTTATATCCTTCACCGTTGTTACAAGTTCAATCCAATTTCTCCATAGGCCGAAATGATCCTGGTGAATTTCTTCGTCCCAAGTTATCGCTGTGCGCCAAATATCTTGTAATAATATTTTGAGGGACACGAGAACGTGTGCGATGAGCCCAAGTGGGTCAAAGATGCTCATAAGTGTCTTCAGGACTCGTCTCTTTGTCGGTGGCTTCTGGTCCTTACCGGTAATATCGCTAAGTATCCCATGTTTGCCCAGAAAGGAAAAAACATCTTCTGTTGGTGACCACCACATTCCCAGAATCTTCTCAGAATGTCCCAATAGTGTGTTGCTTAACGACTTCTCGTGTATAGTGTTGTCTCCTTCTGGCTGAATCGCTGTCAATACCTTAGAAGAATTACTCACGAAGTTCCTTATTTCAAAACCGCCTTGTTGATGAATATATTTTACATTACTGGTGACCTCTATAGCTTTGTCTTCATCATCGAAGCTATCAAGATAATCATCAACATAATGATTCTCGATGATGGCTTTAGCTGCTCGCGGGTACGTTGACATAAACTCCATGGCGTTTTTGTTTTTGGCGAACTGTGCGCAGTATGGAGAACAGGTAGAACCAAAAGTCATGACTTGCATTAGGTATTCTTCTATCTCGCCCGTAGTCTTATTTCTCCAAAGAAACCGTTGCGCGTGCTGATCCACCTCTCTAACGAGTACCTGGTGAAACATCTCCTTTATATCACCACAAACGGCGATCTTCCTCTGACGAAAATGAAACAGAACGGTTGTGAGTGGAGGGAGATCATCTGGGCCTGTTAATAACAAGGAGTTTAGCGAAGTACCCTCGACCTTGGCTGCTGCGTCCCACACTATGCGCACCTTAGATGGTTTGTTAGGATTGATGACTGGGAATATGGGTAAGTACCACACTTTACCCTTACCGTCACTTTGTTGTTCAATCGTGGTGAGTTTGCGCGCGTATCCTTTACTGATATATTCTTCAATCTGATTGTTCATGTTTGACTCAAGTCCTTTGTCCCTTTTAAGCTTTCGTTCTAAGCATAATAGTCGTTGTTCAGCTGCTGGTCTGCTATTGGGTAGTTGTACATGATCACTCTTCCACAGTAATGGTACCGAAAATCGTTTTCCAACTTTGGTGGTATTTTCCTTCATCAAGCGCTCTGCTTCTAGGTCATCATTACTCAGCATCCGTGTTACAGCCTTTGAACCATGGCTTTCGATGGTGTAAAAACCTTTTATTAATTGGTCAAGCTTGGCATCATCTGTGGCTTTGCACTCGCAAACGTGATAATTAAAATCATCTGTTCCTATGCTCACTGCATTCCCCAGTCTTCCGAAGATCGCCCATCCTAATCTTGTCTTGATTGCAAAGGGTTGATTAACACCGGCTTCGCGAGTCCTCTGTGCATTTGTCAACTGACAGTTGTCTAACCCAATCAGTATTTGTGGGCGAGCATTTTCATAGGAGTGTATTGGAAGACCTTTGAGATGAGAGAAACGATCTTTCAACTCTTCAAAATCCAACGTCTGGTTCGGAAGGGCGAGAGCCGGTACTGTCCGAGCGCGTTGTAGAGTATACTTCTTCTGTCCGCTAGATGCAGCTACACTTAAGTTGACCTCTTTTGAATTTTGTTCCCATCGGTGTTTATTGGAAGTCCATTTCAGGCAAAGTGGTTTGATTTCCCCATCCAATTTTAAATCCTGTGCCAGCTGCTCGTCCACTAGTGTCACGTTAGATCCGTCGTCTAGCAGAGCATATGTCTCGATTTTGATTTCATTGTTAAATACGGTGATGGGAATTATTTTGAAGAGCAAGCCGCCGCTTTCTTGATGTAAATTCACATTACTTGTTTGTGGACTGGGTGTCTGCAGGCTTGAACGAGTCGTGTCTGGTATCTGCACGTTTGATGATTGCGAAATTGAGGACCGTTCACCGATTGGTATATTGTATTTGTGAAGCAGCTTATGGTGTCTGTAGCAGCAACCTTGAACATTACACCTGGTATCTATATTGCATCTGCGATTGTGATGTACCCGCAGGCAGGTCCTGCAGATCGAATGACGTTTGATTAAAGTCCATTTATCATTCAGATCCATGGCCTTAAACATTGTGCAATGCTCCACGGTCCTGCAATCTCCTTGGCAACATACACAAGATCGGTGTTTTCCTTCGCCTTCCTGGTGCAGATTTGACCTCGCTACTGCTGTACGCCGATGTTCTGTTTTCGTATTTGCGCACCCAGGTGAACCCATAACCGTTACTTCACAAGCGGCATGAGCAACTTGTAATATCCAGTCGCTAAAGGTTGATAAATTAACTGTACCTACACTTAACTTATACAGCCCCCAGTTTAATCGAGTTTGGGCTGGAAGTTTTTCCACCAGCTCTTGTAACAGACATGGGTTTTCTAAGTGAAAGTACAAACCATTTGATTCCATAGTGGCAGTAATATTTTGTACTGAGAGTGCAAATGGTATTAATGAATCTACTCGATCTGACCTTGGAGCTGGCTCACTTCTAATCTTCACCATCATAGACCTAAGTATTGCTTCTGGCCTGCCATACAGCATTCGTAAAGTCTCAATCACTTTTGGCACCTGAACAGGATATAATAACCTTGCCCTAACAGCTGTAAGCGCATCGCCCTTTAAACACTTTTGAAGTCGTAGCAAATTTTCATCATTGGTGAACCCACATGAACGCGTTGAATTCTCAAAACTATTTATAAACAGCGGCCAGTCTTCGACATTACCGGAAAAAATTGGCAACTCCTTTTGCAAAGCCAACCTTGTGACCAACTGTTGATTACCCGGGACGCTCTGATTGCTCTGAGATATATTTTCTAAATTTCCTCGAATTGAGTTAGCAGACAATCCAGCTGTCGGAGTATGATAATCTCCGAATTGGTGATTAGGGTTTGTCATGTTGGGCGCAGCAATAGTGGACGGACCGGGCCAAGAAGCAAATGGGTTTGCAGATTGCTTGTCGGGTTGAATGACATTAGGATTGGTATTAGCTTGGTGTGGGAAAGTTGTCTTTGTAGCGAAAATAGTTTCCTGTTCGGAGGTAAAGCATTTGCCAGGATTTTGGCGTATCAGCTGATTAATCTTGACCTTGGGCACTGCCCCGGTCGATACCGGTGCCGTTTGAACATTTGCTGTAGCATTCACCATATCAGAGATCTTATTACCCATTCGCGCGCCTGCGACTTTATCGTCAGACACGCGAAGGTTAGTTGCTTGTGCTTGTGAATGAACTACCGGTTTGTCACTGTGTATTAGTCCTACTTCATTCTCGAGACCTGTTGTAAAATTACATAGTATCGCGTACTTTCTGCTTAAATACTCATTATCCCTCTGCTCTCTCAGCATCCTTTCTTCCTCAAGTTTTTGCAGTTGTATGGCGAGCATGTTCGGTGGCTCACGGGCGGTATTGCGTGGGGGTACGGGTAACTTAGATGGGTTGACGATATGGTTTGGTGGATACACGTTGGGGGTTCTATGTAAATTTAAATTCTGAACAGAGTTGGTTGTGGTGCGTGGAGAACTTCTAGATGGAACAATGGTGGTATTGGTAGCTAAATCTGTTGGAAGGGACACATTCGGACCTGACTGCGTTTTAAGAACGCATTTTGGGCAAGCCCAAGGCAAATCTTTAATTGCGTCTGTGACGTTGACGCATTGGAAATGATGCCATTCATCGCAATCGTCGCATTGAACCATTGAGGTGGTATCTGGGCGCGTACATGTTCGGCAATTGTACTGGGAGCCCAATGGTGACGATGTAAGGGGTGGCGATGGTGTTGATGGCGGGGAAGTATTCTCAAGCAATACGGAAATATTATTGGAATTTAACATGGCTTACCTTTTTTCCGGGAGTATATTTGTTGGCGGTAATTCTTTCCTGTGCTCGGGGTGTGGCCTTGGTGGATATTCCAGAGTCGGTGTGGTGAAACTTTTCTTGATGTGATCGGCGATGTAGTTATCCTTGATGGCGTCTCAGTGGTGGCAAAGAAACCTTGTATTTCCTGGGAGTCGGGTCAGGGTGTGGTAAGTACTCCTGTTCCTGGAAGTCGGATGGTAGCAAGGTTATCCTTTGGTGACACACGTGGTGATGGCGGCTGCCTTTGTACGGATGATGGACGTTGTAAAAACGTTTTTTATAAATTTTGTTGAAGGGTTTGGTAGAGAGAAAGGCGCTCTTTATTTTGTTAATTATAACAAATTTTATTCACTTAGTTATAAAAAACCTGAAATTATTTACAATAATACGGCTTAAGTATATTAATTCAACTTTTTCCAAATCTCGCTTACGTTTTTTTTGCTCCTTCTTCTTCTTCAGTCTCCGTTCAACAAAAGAGTGTATGAGATTAAAAAAAAGGGTAAAAAGATGGCGCATTAAGCGGCAATTTCGGAACATGGCTTCGAAATTAAGCGTTGCCAGCTTGCGCGATTGGGAAGTGTTTGGAAAGGGGATATATTTAAAGCTAGGTATCAATGCGCATTTTTAATTTATTAACAACCCCCATAGTAATTCGGCTGCCAATTTATAACGTGGTTAAATTGACAAAGGAATCAAGAATTTTATGAGTCAAATATTTTTTTTGGATCGAAAATTTGTGATGTGCTTTTTGTCGAAGGCTGAGCGTGAGCGTCGGCGGGCGGGTCTTAACAGAGCGAGCTCTACGGTAAGCGTGAGCGTCGGAGAACTCGGAGTACGGGTTGAGATTGCGAACTCTACGGCAAAGCGTAAGCGACGGCTTGCTTTACGGCAAGCGTGAGCGTCGGATAACGGGTTAAGATCAGGGTTGGCCGAATAAACTACACTAGACTTTCTACATCATTAACTACGCGTAGTAAATTAAATAAACTACACGCCTTATTTACTACAATTTGTTACGTTTGTTACATACGTAGTAAACATAGGTACAACAAAATAATAGAATTTCAGAAAGATTCAAAAGTATTAAATTAATATTAGGCTGTAGGTATTAGTTGTCCTCGTAGTCGTAATATCGAGTTCGATATTTTATTATCCAAATAACTTACCCATATACCTGGTAGGTACCTAATGTATTGGTAATATAAAAGTAAAAATTGAAACGCAAGCAATAAATATTATTCAGTAATCAGAATTCATCTGTTTTATTTCAGTCATTAATTTTTAATGTACCTATAATCAATATGTACAATGTATAGTGTATGTAGTGAATTCTGTGTGAGTTTCTGTTCAGAAAATCTTGGTGCCTCCAATCTGCTAAACATTTTCACTCATATAAGGCAAGATGACATGATACCCGACCGTCCAAGATGACATATTACGTCATGTAGTTTTTCTTTGGCAAGTAAAGCGGTTGAAATTCAAATTGTTGCGTCATTGTTAACAATAGATGCCACTTCAAAAAGGGTGTAAATTTCCAAATTATTCCGCTCCGAACCAAGAGGGCTAGTGGTTATGTTGGAACCAACGCGAAGACGTCTGCTACCAGTCCATATAATTATGTCAATGATTACTACAAAAGCGTTCCATAACGTTTTCGTAAGATTTTCTCTTTGAGAGAGAATTTATCCACACCACAACCATTTTATACAGTCTTTTTCCATTTTTACTACAAAAGTTAGGTAATAGACAGATGTATGTTTTTTTTAAATGAAATTTCTCTAGAACTACGTACTCGACAATTTTTTCTCGGTGTCACGGCTACGTAGTTACCCACATCTTATTATCAGAATAAAATAAAATCGTTTAGAGGGATGCAGTGGAACAGCAAGATGTACAATGTACATTGTACAAGCCTACAAAAACTATAAGATAATATTAAAGTATTTTTTATCACTGTCGAAGATTGCCATTATACCTACCTATTCACTGAAAAAAAAAAAAAGAAGCTTTATTGCGGACGAATATTGCTAACCTAGTCCGCCCTAATTCACTAACAGTGGGAGCGTTTTTCTAATCTCACGTGGACCATGCGCCTCGAATAATATTATAGCGGTCTTTTCTAAATAATTTGATTTCTATCCTACTAAATAATATGCCTTATTGTAAAACAATTATTTAAATAATGAACTGCGAGAATTTAGCCTACTTCAAGTATAATCTGATTCATTCCATTTCCAAAGAGTTTATCCTACATTTATATTAAATAGTGAGTAATTTTCTTAAAACTAATTATCTAAGACTTTTTTTAGGCTGCATTTTTTTAAGAGTAATTGTAATTGTTTATAAGAGTAATTGTGTGTATAATTATAAAGCTTTAAAGAGAGAATTAAAACAGTGAAGTGACTAAAATTGAAAACAGGGAAATGTGAGAGGTGATTTCTTGACCGTGACATTTGGTATTACTTTTGTTTTGTTTTTCATGCACACATCGAATAACTTTTGGCTGCTATATATGTATTATTATTAAGCATTCATAATATTTTTGTACGTAAATGTAATACATATTTTGTAAGAATGGAAAATAATGACCGATATAATAGCGCCCCTTTTAGTAATATCCTTTTTTTCTCGCATGTACTCATAAGAACAATTATGTATTAAATATATTATATGTATTAAGTTGTACTCCCAAAGTTAATTAATTATTTTGTATTTATTGATTAATGTGTAAATAATAAAGATAATATTAAAAACATACAATGACCAATTTTGTCATTAAAATTTATAAAAATACAGGAATTTTACAACATGTTGCCATTGTATATACACACTATAGTACTCTCATCCCATCGCATTGAATTACGCGTCTTCGACGATCCAGGTGGCGCTTCAGTTGATTTAGTTTGTACACTACGTAGGTAAAGCTGGATCCACCACATTCGAGTATCGCCAAACAAAGTATGTTGGATTTAGTTGCTATTTAATTGCTATTTAATTGCGGTAATTTTGATTTTTTTGCTCTTCGGGAAGTGGTAAATTCTGTGGTGGACCTAGCTTACCGGTAAAGCTGGATCCACCACATCGCCTTTTCGAAAAAAAAGATGAGGCATATACCGCTGATTTAATTGCTCTGGGAAAATGCAAAAATTTTTCCGATCGGACAAGCCGTTCCGCCAGAATTAACCGTTAAAGTTTTAAAACCCCAGTTCGCTACCGAACTCTTTTGTTTTTTTGGAAAAATTAAAAAAAACGATTACCCCTTTCGAATTTTTCTGCTTTGAATATTGCAAAATAATTGTCTATGCCGAGGCTATCTTACCACTTAATCAAATAATTTGTCGCTCCTCTCTAAAAGTGTCAAACGGTAAAACAATTTTTTAAAAAGTTACTTTATACTACTTACCAAAAACCTATTACCCCGGGCGAATTTCTCCACTTTAAATATCCCAAAATAATCTTGTATTCATTGGCTACACAGCCTCTTAATCAAATAATTTGTCGCTCTTCGATAAGTGTGTCAAAAAGTCAAAATACCATTTAGTACCAAAAAGGGCACTTTTGACATTTTTTATGCAAATTTTCACAAAAACCCATAAAAATCATATACCCAGATTGAATTTGTCAATTCCAAAAATCACAAAATAACCGCCTATTCATTGGCTATTATACCCCATCTTCAAATAATTTGTCGCTCTTCGATTAGTTTGTCAAAATTGAAAATTTCGTCATAGTATCATAAATGGTACTATGCACATTTTATATGGAAATGTATGGAAAACCCCCAAAAAGGCATATACCCATATCGAGTTTGTCCATTCTAAATATGACAAAAGAACCGTCTATTCATTGGCTATTATCCCCCATATTCAAATAATTTGTCGCTCTTCGATAAGTTTGTCAAAATTGAAATTTTCGTCATAGTATCATAAATGGTACTATGCACATTTTATATGGAAATTTACCAAAAAACCCCAAAAAGTCATATACCCAGATCGAATTTGTCCATTCCAAATATGACAAAAGAACCGTCTATTCATTGGCTATTATCCCCCATCTTCAAATAATTTGTCGCTCTTCGATAAGTTTGTCAAAATTGAAAATTTCGTCATAGTATCATAAATGGTACTATGCGCATTTTCCCAGAGCAATTAAATCAGCGGTATATGCCTCATCTTTTTTTTCGAAAAGGCGATGTGGTGGATCCAGCTTTACCGGTAAGCTAGGTCCACCACAGAATTTACCACTTCCCGAAGAGCAAAAAAATCAAAATTACCGCAATTAAATAGCAATTATGTAAATAGCAACTAAATCCCACATACTTTGTTTGGCGATACTCGAATGTGGTGGATCCAGCTTTACCCACGTTTGTACCACAAACCAGTAAGAATAGACCGTCGACTCCTCCCACATAACGGACTTTGCCTACAAGCTGCCGGCGAGACCAGGATTTTTCATGTATTGGTGCTGTACAAAATCAAAGGGGCGCCATTAACGCACGCATACTTGAAAAATCCTGGTCGCATGGTATAGCATGGAAAATCATTGCCGCCATTAATTTCGACATTTACACGTATTCACAGACAGGGACATTTTTTCCGGGGGGAATCGGGTAGGTGTACGGGAAGTCGGCGGTCTATTCTTAGTGGTTTGTGGTTTGTACACTGCCAGCCAACTCCGAGTATTGGGGAAATGTGTATAGAGAAAACCAAAATAAACAAAACAAAGTCAAACTGGGCTGCATTCCAGGTTTGACTATTTTAACTACAGCGTAGACAAGCTGTGACAGTTCGAAGGAGGGGAAGTTAACTAAATTAACCAGAGGCAAAAGTGTGGTTCATTTCGTTCATATTACAACATGTCAAGTAACAATAGCTGTCCCAGATTCCAAAAAGTAACTAAATAAACAATCGTTGTTAATTTAGTTAAAATAGTCGAATCTGGAATGCAGCCCTGGTATGCCTCTTCTCTTTCATCATTCATATCGCCATTTCCATCCATCATCATCAGTAGGTATAAAATTATTTCTGATGTGATGTAACACCGCGTCTCCACGAGCAATATTTCATAGCTTGCCATATAGTATTCTATGAAAATTGCTCGTGGAGACCACAAATAGTATTCTATGAAAAATGGTATTCCATCTATTGCTCAGCTCATAGCTTGCTATCGATAGTATTCTATGGGGTGTACTTTTTTGTTGTGACGCATGTGTTTTCGTGTGATGGCTATGGAAATAGTATGATTACATCCATATGCAAAACCAGTTCCAGATCCAACGCATACCTATTCATCCCCCATCATCACCGCGTAGCGCGTACTAAAAAAAATGAATCGGTTGGCGAGATCGCGAGGATTTGAGTCTGGTTATAAAACAAAACGAAAAAAAATGCTACCTACTCAATCGACAGATGACTGTATCTGTCCCACAGTGCACAGTCCTTCTTTGTTCTTCTTATTCTGTGTTGAGTTATATTTTTGGTTTCATAATTCTTCACTCAAGATTAAGTCCGTAAAAAAAAGAAAAAGCTTAAACGATTGCAACACTCCACGCGAGGTAAATTTGAAACTTACTTTTAAAAATTATGATTCCTCTATGTATAAATACTCATTACTCAATGGTCTATATACCAAAAATATTAATATTCTTATGCACCTAAGCCTATACATCAAAAATAATGAATGCTACTTGCGCCTGGGTGTATACTGCAAAAATTAATATAGAAGAAATAATTTTGTTGTTCCCTTCGATATGAATGAAAAGGAATTCTCTCGAAACAAACCGAGAGAAACCGAGCGTCGTCTCGCAGCCGGTCTGGGTTTGCTGTACATGTATTACATGCAAAAAAAAAAAAGAATGCGTTTCATTGCAGCAACAGCAACACACACAGCACAAGAATAAAAAAATTTGCGCGTCGAATTACTCGTCGCAATTATTATATGCAAACAAAAAAAAATTCACTTTTCCCTCCTTTCCTGCCCTCCTCGTAATTTCCCCCCTCTCCACACTGCACTACCCAACACAGCAGGTCAGAGTATATCCATTAATGAGTAGGGACACTCTCTCTACATATGCATTTCATACTACCACAAAGCAAAACGCAGAAAAAATCGTGTAATAAGTGGAAGCAGGTCGAAAGAATACTTTTTACCTGAATACGACGAATGCCTGAGAAGAAAAGGGTAAACAACACATTTTACCTGTACCACTACATACGGCTTGCTGTGTACGACGAACGATTGTTTTTTCATAATGCATTTTTAAAGGCGGTAAACTCGAATGCTTATCAGTTGTGCGAAAGAAGGGAAATAAACACAATACAGGGTGACCGGTGATAGTTTTCGGTGCGAACAAACTACAGTGCAATTCGTCGCTCGGATAAATTAATGTCGTATGTTACATTTTACTACTTTTGGGAAAACGCAATCAAAGTTCAAAAATTTTGTTCTCAAAAACCCTACGGTAGATTTTCTTAAAAATTAAATGACTTATGTAGAAAACATTTGTCAACTGAATAACGTTTAAATCAGATCAATATTCTATATCAGTAAGAAATTAGAGTCACTGTTTCCCAAAATGCCGTTGTCGTATGTGACGTTTTCACCAAATGTGTTTGTCACTCAAACACATACGACAAAATGTTAACACATACGACAAACAAAAAACAAATCGAATTTGAAATGAAACAAATAAAAATGTGTATGAATGTTTTGCCTTTCTGCGTCCGTAATAGAACGGGTGCAACCATAAAAGCATGATTGTGGACAAGTTGGTCCCATGGATCTTGCAGGTCTTGAGACTCCGTTTTGTGCTGTAAATTGCAAGCCTCGCTCCCGAAGATTTTTTCGCACATTTTGCTTCCATAACGACGGATTTCGTTTACGCCTTCTAGTAAGCGTAGGTGATTCACTACAGGCTACAGCAAATTATTAAAATTGAACAAAACGATTTCTAATATTTAAAATTGAATTAAATTACAAGAGCTGCTATAGCATGATGGCAGATTTAAATCTACATTAGGAGGAGTA
Organism: Cheilosia soror; assembly: GCA_949372485.1. NCBI lineage: Eukaryota > Metazoa > Arthropoda > Insecta > Diptera > Syrphidae > Cheilosia > Cheilosia soror. Next base: position 34,840,410 of record OX443563.1, read on the forward strand.
GGTAATATTATTTGATCTGCCGATTCATAATATGTTTTTAACGAGTTTTCTTTTAAAAATAAATAAATAAATAAATAGGTGGCGCAACAGGCGGTAGACACCCTAGGCCTAGGTTCTCGCAACCTTTCGTTTGTGTGAGTTTCTATTTTTGAGACGAATGGAAGGGACCTACAATTTTATGCCGAGTCCGAACGGCTGAATTGAGAAGCTTTTTCATGACAGTCATACTCTCGGATGTATGTCAGACGTTCGCGAGAGGTGGCGCAATAGAAAAAACCTTAAGATGTAATTTGTGTTTTTCTTTTGCTTTTGGCAAATGGTAGCTGGGATCATCGGCTTCATCATCCGGGAAAAAATCTTCATCACTACTTAGCTGCATATCAATAGATTCTTCCCTAAGAAAGAATAGGATATTGTACACATAAAAATATTCTGTGTTAATAATATTATGTACTTGAAGTTAGCATTTGTGGAACCTGATGGTCCCAGAAGTAACTCGTCTCCGAATATTTCGTGGCGCATACTAAAGAAGTTAAATAAACACATTTGAATACTATACTATACCTTTAATAATTCAAAATATACATACGCATAAAGCTCGTCCGATATAATCGGCGCAGGCGACGTGTCCGATCTCCAGGACATCTTGAATGCTACTGAGTACTGAAATTACACACGGCTGTGTATTATCTTATGGCACATACGACAAACATTTTCCCGAACCTGAGTAAACAATTGTTGTATGTGCAGTATAAAGTGCACATACGACATTAATTTCCCAAATGAAGAATACACACTTTTTGTATGAACTAATTGTTGTATGTGCAAAATGTTTGCACATACGACAAAAATACTACTGAAACGTTAGTGACCTTGCACATACGACAAAATGGTAGCTGGTTATCTTGAAAACTAAGATAGCTATCGAAAAACGGATTTCAGAAGATGAAAAATAAAAATTGTGAAAGCAAAACTGCATTTATAACTCAAAACCCCCAATTTTGCACATACGACATTAATTTATCCGAGCGACGAATTGTTTTTGGATTAAATAGAAATTTAAATAGGAAATGGGAAAACATATTTTGAAGTGTTTAGCCTGCACGGTCGGGAACAAAAAGAAAATGCAGGTGTAAAATATTTTTATGTCCCGATAATGGAGGCAGGGGATTAAAAGTTTAACTTTATTGGTTTTTTAGTGATAACTCCTGAAACTATCCCTTTTCTGACTCCTTTCCATTTTCCATTACAATTTTTTTACGCTGTTTATTTTGTTTGAACACATTTAAAATGCATATCAAGCCTTTTGGTTTTAAAATGAATAGTATTGCTTGTGGTCGAAATGTGTCCTAAGTGTTTTAGATAATTTGTTCTTAGATATTATTTACGCAGTTAAATAAAACACGAGTTGATGATCATGTGTCTAGCCAAATCATGGCGTCTGTTTATTTCATTCTGAATTCACATGAAATGCAAGTGATGCCAAGCATCCATAACACTAAGTTATATTAATCTTTAATTCATATAAATTTAAAGGCCCCAACAAATTCAGAAGACCATTTTTGGAAAATAAAGAGCAAATAAATTTCTTATGAAATGCATTTTTTAAGTACATATTGCTTTTTTCGATAAGTCTGCCAATATAACTAAAATAATGGCAGCAGAATATAAATAGTCTTATTGGTATTTCAATTGACTTAATTACCACTTTAATGCAACCAAGGAAGAAATAATAAGTTGCTGACTCCATTTCAATACATTTGTGAATTTAAAAGATCTTTTTCAGCAAAGTAGCTACATGGAGAAAATAGTTGCGAGCCAACTGCAAATTTAGAGCTTTCCAGCGTTGAAATAAACGCTTTCAAAACAGAATCTGATTAGGTATAAAACTGCTGATTTCGGTAGTGAAATTATTTTGCATGCTATATAAAAAAAAAACGTCAAAAACGCAAGTGTGAGTTGGAACTAAGTCAGCAACATAGTGTTTCCTCCATATTTACAGATTTATTTAGCGCATTTGAAGTGCGCATTTAACACGTTCGCCTAAGGAATTTTTACATGCAGTAGAAAGTTTATAGCAAAATAAAAAAATTCATTCATTCATTTTCAATGGTCCGCTTGTCCATTAAGTGGGTCGCGGGTTTTCATTTTAAAAAATTGTTTTTTAAATGAAAATGTATTACCTACATATAAAGGAATAAATGTGATTGATTACTGGCTGTAAAAATCAAAACAAATAATTTCTTATAAAATGATATGTAGGCACGTGTTTGAGAGCATGACTTTATCAAAAAATGTAATAGAATAATCAAAAAAAAACCAACAACAAGTATAAATATCTTAGCGTAACACACATGTAATTATAATTTTGTATTTAATAAAAATGTATGACAAGTTAAAAATTTCCCTTTTTTAACGGAGCACCCTGTGCCATTTTCCGAAAAAATATTCCTCCTCTTTTCTCTCTCTCTCACTACCCACTTTATATATCCGTCTATTTCTCATGTCTGTGTGACACAGTAATACTTGCTGATAAGGAAATTGTCGAGAGTGTCCCTACTCATTATAATGGATATACTCTGCAGCAGGTATAGGATAGGGGTATATATTTTTTTTCTCTTCTGCCTGCGAAATAATTTAACAAAGGCGGAGTATTTCGAGCGAAATATCTAATAAGGGAGGAATCTATATTGGAATCTTTTATTTATTTTACCATAAGGAGCAAACTGGAAGTGCAGAGCACAAACCAGAGAGAATAGACCACCAGCTTCGGTCAAAAATGAGGGTTTCATAGAGCCAGTTTCAAAAAGTTACTGTGTGGTTAAGTATGCATGCAATGTTAAAGTAAACGGAGGGTGAATTTGGTCACGCATACACTGGCACATAGTAACATTTACAGTTATTCGGTGGTAACTTTGAAAAAATTCAAATAATTCAAATAAATTGGCCGTTATCGGGACGTGTTAAGCAAATTGTGTGTTCGGTGTGGGGAAATTATTGCCAACTTATATTTCATTAAAAAGCATACAAAAATATAAATGGGTAGTTACTGTAATAATGGAATTCCATTGACATTGCTGATATAAATTTAGACCTTTTTCTGTATTTTTAACGAAAATTTATTTATTTTCTTTTATTGTTTGTTTTATTAAAGTGTACCTACTGAGTTTTGGAATAAATAATTAAAAACAGCCGACAGCCGAAATCTATTTGCGGATGAGATCGTCTGACCATTCGCCTTTATGCTGGATTTAAATTACCACGCCACGCTATTTTGCATGACTTCAGAGAGAGAGATCCGTTTGCACCGGTCAAGACTAATGATATGTAAGAGTGAGACCACAAATCTCCATAAAAAAGTTATGGCGGCCTAAATTCAACTGTTAAGCTTGTGCTCTCACTCTAACACATCATTAGCCTGGACTTCGGAAAAACGGATCTCTCTCTCTAAAGTCATGCAAAAATGCGTGGCGTGGTAATGTAAATCCACCATTAATTTGTTTTGTCGGTCTCTTCCTCGCCCTGTCAGATTTTGCTTCCTCCATCATCCTGCCATCGCTGCCCGCTTCGATTGAGCTCCCCAAAGACATGTAAATGGTTCAGAAAAGTACAAACAGAAAAAAAGCAAACACACAAAAGAACTAAAGAGGGTAAAACAACAAACAAAATATACATCAAGTGAAATAAGCAATCGAACCAATGAAAACACATAACGAATATTAACAAAAATACAAATAACTAGCACAAAACAAATAGATAGCAAACAATTTCTACACAAACACATTTTCACAACAGGACAAAAGTATATATAACCACAATTACTGCGGAAAAGGACAAGACCACTAATTAAACATAAACAAATTACAAAGAATAGATCAAATAAATAGTTTACACAAATAATAGATTGAATAATCCACAAAAAAGAGAAAGAAAAGGAAAATTAATCACAATCCCACGAACTCAAACACCGATGACAACAAAATAATTCTTGTTCCATCAAAAATGCCAGCAATGCCATAACGAAATTTCAATAAAGTGCATATGGGCATATAGGGCTTTATGCTGGCATACGTGCTTATTGTCCGATTACACTATATGCCATTTGGGCATTTTTATCTGTCAAAATCAGCCTGGTAATATGTGGCATTTAGGTCATTAGAGCATATGATATATGCCCATTACATTGTATGACCATATTTTGACAGGAAAACTGTCAGAAATTGGCATTTTATGACCACTTGGCATACAGTCTAATCTTACCTTAAGGTGGCAACGCTGCACGACACATAAATTCCAATTTCTATCACACTGGAAGCAAACTGGATGTAGTGGAAACTGGAATTTGTGGAATTGGAAAAGAAACAATTTAGTGCAAATTTCGATTGGCAAACTCAGATTATTTTAGATTTCGTCTGGCCAATCTTTGTTAGTGTTGGTGGTGTGCCTGCCAAAAGTTGTTTACCTTTTTTTGTTGTGAAGATTTTTTTTCGTAGAGTGGTTGCAACTTCTAAGATTTCCATACATTTTCAAATAACTATAAAAGAAATCTCATAATAAATATTCCATATGTTCACCACGGTCCCCGTCCTGCACAAAATTGCAAACTCTATGCTTTTTCTCCCTTGCAAAGAACAACTGCACAAATTGCTCGTATGACGAAGACGAGCCAGGCCAGTATTATCCGATGAGGACGACGACGACGACGATGAAGATGTGCCACATGATGAAGATGAAATTTACACCTCTATTATTTGTTTCATATTTATCAAAATTTGGTTTAAATTATTTATTTTAATAAGGTTTTTCAGTAGCTCTAACTTTTTCGACCGACTTCCATTAAACGTAAACAAACAAATGTCAAATCATATATAAGTGTATTGGTAAATCTCGAGCGACTCGGAGAAAAAATCTAGATTCGCAAAAGTGCTCTCGACTCTGAAAAATATTGCTTTTTTTGTACCAAACGAACGAAAAAAGTGATCTCGGGCAAGAAAAAATGCTTTTTTTTGGCGAATCGAATTCAACATGGGATTGCCAATCGAAATTAGCTTTAGGGAACAATTGGCCATTGGCCGCGTTCAATGTGCTTAGGTACCTAAATATTTAGGTGACAGTTTATCATTGAACGGAAAATTGCCTAGTACCTAAGCTAAATGTCAAATGCCTTACATGTGTTAAGAATTGAGCATTCACTTGCTGTTTTGACATCAACTGATCAACACATTGACTACCTACTAAAGAAAAATATAACATTATTGAAGTGCAAAATGAATGATTCTATTGATTCTTTTCTAAAAGCAGCTTTACAAATTGTCGGGTAAAAACCCCATCTAAAAGACACATTTTATTTAATTATTATCACACTTGTGTACGTGTTTATTTTATTATTCGTAGTCAATTTGCCGTAAGTTTCCTGGGTATCATCGATGTCATACAAAACACCGTCAATTGTAACTTGAAATTTCATTTTTATTTTTATTTTTCCCACTATAATAATAAAACCACATACAAATCTCAGCAAAGTTCAACAATGGAGTGAAAAATTCTTCGATTTCAATCAGCTGTTTATGACATTTCTCAAACCCACTAAGAACTCAGGCAGAAATTCTTGCCTAACTTTCCAGTCACCACAGCTGACCGACCTCACGAAATTTGCCTAGATTTGCAGTCAAATCGACCAATCAGAGGCTGTTGACTAGCTAGGCAAAAGCGTATTGAACGCGGCCAATACAAAAAATCGTCGGCTTTTTGACAAGTACTGAATAAACGCGAACGCCGAATTTAATTGTAATTCCATGCAAAAAAAATGTACAATGTACCGATTAATTCAAACTCTTTATATCTTCTATGATAGTTAAAATTTAAAGTGGGTTATTTATACTATTATAATTAGAAAATTAATTGTGCAAAGATTAATTTTGTTGTTGAATATTTTCGGCCGGCAGTGATTGCTGCGTGTTTCATATCGCAAACAGAATAATCTACACCCGCTGACAACAACATTTAAACATCTAATTATGTTTAATAAAAGTATTTAGGTAAGAAACAGCAATTATATTGTTAGAATAAAAAATGTGTACTCAAATGATGTCCTAATAATTATTTTCAGAAGTCCTTCCTAACATTTCAAAGTTTTTGTTTTTACCAATCTGACAAATGTGTGGTGTTAGGTGTTACTTTCATCTCAAACAAATTACTAATAGAATTTTTGTTGATTTTATATTAGTCACTCATACGGTTTGCAAGCCTGAAGTGGTTAATGTTGAAAGGTCTGCGCTTTTATGAATTTTTATGAAATGTTTTCTCTTTGTTATAGACAGCAACTTAAGGCGCTGCCATGATACCTATCAATCAAAAGCACCATATCGCTCTATATTCCCTTAATACGAAACAACTTTGTACAGAAGCATTTTTCAACAATAGGTTTTGTTTCGTGTTTTTAATATGTAAAAAAGTGTATCCTGGTGGTCGCATGGCTAATGCATTGTATATACCATTGACTTATTCTATATGGACTGCTAGTGAAATGTCAGTTCATACAAATTTTTCCCAGAAAATGACGCTAACATAAACTAGCGCTCTTGGTTCGGAGCGAAAAATAAGTTAAGCAAAATGACGAACGATCTTGGATTTCTCTATAGAATGCTAGAGGCACCTATTGGGCGTGACAGAATCTATTAGGTAAGGACCACTTGCACCAAATCATTGGATATCTAGATAAACTTCTAAATAGCTAACCAAAGATAAACTAATAAATATGTAATTACTTCCCGTCTTCGTGTTGCACCATTGCAAAATTATGCCTGGATAAGTAACCTTCGATTATTTTAAATTTGACAGTCATACTACCAATACTAAAAATGCAAAAAATACATTGAACTGTCGAATAAATGGCAAATAAAAGCTACAGACGTAGGTAAATAAACTCGTGCAGTGAATGAAATTAATGTCAGATAATTCCAATAGCGCTATAGGGCTCCAAATTTTAGAAATCTAGGTAATCGTGCCACGCTATAGAAATTTGTTGCAACTTTATCTATTGTTCTGCTGTTGTTTCTAAAAATCTAAAGTAGGTATTTTGGTCTGAGTTGACCTAGCGCATGCGAGTAACCCTATGGATTATACGACATGCTGTCGATTCGATTCATGCACTCTTATCATATCGCCGAATTTTATTTGCTGACATCGAAATGGTTTTTTTTTCTATCGAATATTCCACGGTTATACAAGTAGCTACATATTTATAAAACCACAATCGTCTGAAATTAATCTAATATCCATTTTTTGTGTTGATTTTATTTTTCACACTACCAAGTACTTGACACTTTCTTTTACTATTTGATGTTTGGGCACGACTATCCAGCCTTTCGAGACTGGATAAATATTTTATGAATTTATCTACGGATAGATAAATAAGTATACATGTGCAACACAATTTTTACCCAATCAGCGGAATAGAGCAAACAGTGAATAAAAGAATAAATACTGCTGTCAAATGAGTTTGGTGCAAGTGGCCCTAAGACATTTAAAATTCAAATTGTTGCGTCACTGTTTAAGGTAGATGGCATTGGAAAACGGGAACCAATGCGACAACCACCTTTGATTTCTCCATAGAATGCTAGAGACACCCACCTATTGGGCGTTAGTGAAATTGGCAAGTAAAGCGGTTGAAATTCAAATTGTTGCGTCATTGTTAACAATAGATGCCACTTCAAAAAGGGTGCAAATTTCCAAATTATTCCGCTCCGTTCCGTACCAAGGGGGCAGTGGTTATGTTGGAACCAACGCGAAGACGTCTACTAGCAGTCCATATATAATATGTCAATGGTATATAGTATACATACTATAGTACAGTACACATCCCGTCGCATTGAATTACGCGTCTTCGACGATCCAGGTGGCGCTTCAGTTGGTTTAGTTTGGACACTGCCAGCCAACTCCGAGCATTGGGGAAATGTGTGTAGAGAAAACCAAAAGAAATAAAACAAAGTCAAACTGGTTTGCCTCTTTTCTTTCTTCATTCATTATCGCCATTCCCATCCATCAGTATAAAATTATTTCTGATGTGAAGTGTGATGTAACAGGTTAGAGAACTGCAACTGGTTTGGTTTTGGCTGTTGCTATTCGCACGTTGTTCGGGACACGACTACCTAACGAAATGTCAAAGTTTATATTGCGTCCAGTTGGGGTATGTGGCTCGCTACGCTCGCGGCAAGGACTCTAAACTCCAGTTTAATCATTTTCGGACATTATGCCGATCAAATTTTTATACATATTTATAAAGAGTTTTTAATGAAAATAGGATTACGTTACGTTGATTACGTAGTCGTGTCCCGAAAATCGGTAAACGTCAGTTCAGTACAAAATCTGTCAAAATGAACGTGCGAATAGCCACTTCTTTATATTGCGTCAAGTTGGGGTATGTGGCTCGCTAAGCTCTCGGCAAGGTCTCTAAACGGTGGGTATTTGAATAAATTTTCAATGTTTGTGTTTTCTCATTATTCAAATACTTTTCTTCAAAGTTCAAACTCTACTATAGTAATGCTCGGCAAGTGTTTTCAAAAGGAAATTGCCAAATAAAACCAACCCTTCTTAGGGGGTCAAAGTTTGTACGGGAACATTTTTATTTTTCATCCGATCGACTTCAAACTCGGTTTGTGTACTCTATATAAGAAATATTTAGGTATTTTGCTTTGGGCTCGAGTTATTGGCAATGATTTTAATGAGAACTTTTTCATAACTCACGAAGGAGTTTGTCGTATCAATATGAAACTTTGTACATTGATAATAAAGAAGTAAAAAGAAGTAAAATATTATTTATACTCATAAATCTAAATTCTAAATCAATAGATACAAAAAAAACAGAAACCGTTTTTAGGCAATATGTACTTTGCTACGAATTTTAAGATCATTGATTTACTAACTGCTCCTCAGGTACTTTAATAGGAAATTTTATTTCGCGTTATTTAAATATAAAAGAGAAAACTAACCGATCGTGAAGGAATCTCTGTGGACAAAATCCTGAGGGCTATTAAAATATGAGTCTTCTCATTATTGCAAAATTGCCGCGGGTAGCAGAAATGTATGAAGACGACGTAGTTGAAATTCTCACGGAAATTATATTAACAGGAGACTTAATTAAGACAATTGGCGATCTGCAGCAAAAGTCAATGCAGGAACTTTCAGAACGAGTCATTGCCGCGCTGACAAATGTGCAGACATTAGAAATGAATAGGAGCGATTCTGTTATCAGTGAAGACTGAAGATCCAAATGATGCACCAAATTTCCCTGTTGAATTCCTCAATCAGCAAACTCCATCCAGCAAGCCACCTCATGTTTGTACTTAAGCAAGGTGTCATCATCATGTTGCTGAAAAACTTGAACCCTAAAAAAGGACTGCAATGGAACTCGATTGATTGTGGAAGAGCCTGGACGAAATTTGATAAGAGCATGAATTACCACAATGATTCCATTTCCGATAAATTCTAGCATACGCTATAATAATAAACAAGGCTCAAGACCAGTCATTTGATCACGTTGGCATGCATTTGAAGACCGGAGTATTTTCACACGGCCAACTGTATGTGGCTTTATCACAATCAAGAGTTGCAAGACAAAAGAAGGTGTATATTGAATCTAATCCACAGCAAGGAATATTATTAATTAACCAGAGACAATTTACACGCAATGTAGTTTTCAAAGAAGTTCTTTAAATAAAATCAATTTGTTTATCAAATATTACTTTGCATACCCAGCGAAGCGGGTACAACCAACTAGTTTATAAAGAGTTTTTAATGAAAATAGAATTACGTTACGTTGATTACGTAGTCGTGTCCCGAAAATCAGTAAACGTCAGTTCAGTACAAAATCTGTCAAAATGAACGTGCGAAAAGCCACTTCGTAAAATAATGTATGTTAGACTCTCACTATTTTGCCTATATTATTGTCAAATATGCACCGATTTAAGTGATTTTTTTTAATTGATTTTAAAATATTATAGGCATGTGTCTACTTTATGAGATTTAAAATGTAGAAGCATTTTATGTCGGTAAAACGAGCAACTAACTATTATATTTTCTACATTCTACATCTCTCTCTATATAAAAACTAGCGTAGCCCGTGCACACTTCGTAGTGGAGTCCCATTGAAACAGGTGGAGAAGTTTAAGTATCTCGGGGTCTTATTCACGAGTGATGGAAGGAGCAATGCCGAGTTTCCCTGTAGGATTGTTCAGGCTGGATCGATTTTGAGACAGCTTGGTCATTCTGTTATCAGGAGGACTGAACTTGTTGTCAAAGCTAAGTTGTCAGTCTTTAATTCGGTGTTTGTTCCAACTCTTACCTATGGTCATGAGGTTTGGGTAATGACCGAAAGAATAAGATCGCGAATACAAGCTGCCGAAATGAGATTTCTCCGTTGTATTGCTAGTGTGACCCGTAGAGATCGCATTATAAATACTAGAAGACGTGAGGAACTCAATGTCGAACAGCTACTTCTCCGGACGGAGCGGTCCATGCTTCGGTGGTTTGGACATATTAAACGTATGTCCCCGACCAGGATCCCACGACGTGCTATGGAATCCGTACCATCGGGCAGGTGTCCCCTAGGTAGACCCAGGATGAGATGGTTAGATCAAATTCATAATCTCTCCTCTACCCGTATGGGGATTGCCCTTGATGATTTGGAGTCGATGGCGGAGGATCGAGAGCTATGGAGGGTCCACTTGAGCAACCTACACTCGCGACCCACTTAATGGACAAGCGGACCATTGAAAATGAATGAATGAATGAATTACTACAAACTAAATAATTGTGTAATAAACACTGGAATATCTTTTTAGGAAAAAGACAACAAAAAACCACGACCGAGCTAAAGCAAATATATTGCTCTTACATGGAGTTAAATTCAATTAGAAAACACTGTTGAAATCAGTAACCAACTTAATGGCATTCTTTGTGATGATTGTTAAGGATGTGTTCCGGTCGGTACCTATAGGCAGCCTGTAGAATTAAGAAAGCGGATAAATAGGATGCAGTATCCCTTTGCCCCAAACGTCGCTAAAGTTGTCAAAGAATAGTGGGTTTAGTGCGCTCAGTCTGATGCTGGACATTTGCAGAGGAAATGAAAGAGGGTTTCTTTCTCATTTGTATTTCCGCAACTGCGGCATTGATGGTTGTATTTGTACGGGATACTTAGTTTGGCCGCATGGTCTCCAATTGGCCAATGCCCCGTGGTTATTGCCGTGATTTTAGCGATATCTGGGCGGGTTCTGTTTAGTAGGTTCTTTATTTGCTTCCTTAATGATGCCTGATATGAACCGTATCCGTAAAAATGTCATTAGAAATTTGAAATAAATATCCAACTTTACATCGTTATTACATTATTAGAAATGCACTTGACCTGAATTTGAAATGAAACGTCTGTATTCATGTCTTGCGTAAATTGTTCCAATTTGTTCATTAGAACTCTAGCATTCACCGTATCCAATCTAAAGAGATGAATAAAACGCACATCAGGAAGATCAAATGGATCACTATTTAATTTTAGTTCCAGCAAAAGTGGTTGGTGTTTTCGTCTAAACCAAAAATATAAATTGATAAATTATTTTCAATTATATTTACATACCCACTTGTTTATACACATTTATTACATTTGTCTTCTTTTGTAAACATTTCGTTGACGAAAAATTGTATAGATATCCATTTCAATCCAAAACTTTCTAATAAATAAAAATCTTTTATGATAAAAGTCACAAAATTCTGTCTTTTATTCTGTTATGATTTATAACAGATTTAATAAAAGATTTTTGCACGCAGAATACCAATTTTGGAGATCGTAAAAGATTTTTTGACAGTTCGAACTTTTGTATGGAAATTCATAACAGGAAAAATGGATAAAAGATTTTGCCGAATAGGCCTGAATAGCAAGAATATCTAAGTCAAGGTTTGCCATAGTTTTTAGGCTAAGGCTGCAGTTATAGCTATAAGTAAAATGCATCCGTAAAAAAATTGTTTCACTTTTTTGGAGCACTTAAACTTAATCGTTGAACTCAATCTTGGTCTTAAATAGTTGCTTTTGAATTATAAAACTAATTCGTTAAAAAAAATTAAGCAATTGATCTTTTAATTTTCTAAAATAGCATTTCTTTATTTTTCCGTAGAAAAACCTTTTCTGTTCAACTTCTCAACCAGTTTCACGAAGTATTCCACTGAATTCCTATGATATGCTATGGATAAATGTTTCAGTTTTTTCTGTTGCGTGTTTTTACGGATAGACTTTTCTGATAGCTATAACTGCAGCCTAAGCTGATATTTGATTCAGCTGCAAGGACTTCAAATAGAGAAACGTAGACCTTTATTGGAATCGAAACGATTTAACGGCAAGCATTCAAGCATTCAATACTACATACATAATTATATCAAACTGCATACGTACTAAAAATGTTGATTGTTGAAACACAAAACTATAGCATTTGTCTTGCATTGCGTTGAGAGACTGAGTAGTAAAGAGAATACATTAAGTAAGTCCCATTTGTTACATACTTATTCGAGCGATACTTATGCGGGTTTCCATTGGGTTGGGACATAAAATCAATCTTTTTTTTTGATCCGGATCACTTTTTGCAGATCTCGATAATTTTCGATATTTACACATACTCTCACGCCAATATACCTTGCACAGCTGTTTTACGTCATTCAGAATTTGTTTTCAAAACAAAATTACGAAAAGCCTCGTGAAAAGAAATTATTCAGAACAAAAACGTAAATAATGGACATGGACTTAATTTTGGAGGAATTACTATCATCTTCGTCATCTTCTTCTTCTTCCTCGTCATCTGTGGATTTCGATTCTTCGTCGATATGATTACCCACATTAAGTTCGTATGTTTTCATCGACAAACGAAAAAAATTGCACAGTTGATGTAGGTACTGTCTAATAACGCACTAATACATTTACAAAAGCAGATCAATCTGCTATCGTGTTCCATTCTCCAAGAAAAATTTGAGATCTGAAAAAAATCTGATGTTCCCAATGGAAAACGACATTAAATTCAGACTTACTGTATGTATGTTCAGTTAATTATAAAAGACGATGTTGGACGAAACTAATCACAAAAGTCGAACTGATTACACTTTTATGTTTGTGTCTTCAAAATAGTAGGTAGATACTCGCAATATAACGTTTACAATGACTTCAAGGATTTTGATGGAAATTGATACAATATAAATGATGGATCGCCGTTTCTAAATCCTTCTATGACATCTACGATCTGGGTGAGTTTGTTTTCGATCTTATGGAAGGGTGAGTGTTCTCCATCGTCATTCTGCACAACCTGGCGAGTTTGGGAGGGATGTGAAATCTAGGCATGGCTCTATGCAGCGCGTCTATATAAATGCTATCACATACGGCCTTGAAATCGATCAACACAAAGATGGTGGTTATCGATCTACACTTCTTGGGCTTTCTCTAGAATCTGGCGTAGCGTGAACACTTGGTCGGTTATCGACTTTATCGCCCTAAACCGCATTGGTGCCAATAGGCTCGTTGGTAATTGGTTTCAGGCGTTCACAAACCACCGTAGATAGGGTCTTTTGTGGTACGTTTACGAGACTGATGGCTCTTTAGTTGGCGCAGTTTATAGGGGTTTCTTTCTTTTGGACTGGACAAATATGCTGGCATCGAAAACTGAAGGTATGCCCTCCGTCGATCAAAATACGATTGATATAGCTTCTGGACTTCATCCTATCGTCTGGCATCACCATCAACAATGTGGGTTGTCGGCCTACATTTGTTACAGCCAGGAGACAGCAAGTAATCGATATTAATCTGTTAAACAGGCATTCCAAGTCTATTAATAATTGGAGGGTATCGCCAGATAGCACACTGTCAGACCACAGATACATCGAATTTCAAATCTACTGTGAAGTTTCACCTTCGCAAGAGAGGAGAAATCAGAGAAAAACGAATTGGGCACGGTTTAGGGAGGAACTTGGCAACTCTGTTAAAGCTCCACTTAAATTAAGATCAATACAAGGGTGAACAGCGTCCTTATCCGTTGTTTTCAACAAGCGTGTCCAGTTACAAAAAAACTCCTGTAGAAAACCGGTACCTTGGTGGAATACCGAACTGCAGTGTATTCGTAGAGAAACCAGGAAGCTTCTAAATCGGTCTTTCAAAACTAACTTGGAAGAAGACTGGAATCTCTATCGATCGAAACAAAAAGAATTTAAGAGACTATTTCGTAAATCGAAAAATGATTCTTATAGAAAATTTTGTGAGGAGGTCGAATCACTTAGTGCAACCAGTAGACTTGTTAAAGTCCTCAAAAGGGACAGACCAACTAAACTGAAATCGCTCCAAAAATCTGATGGTACCTACACAAAGACAAAGGCAAAGAGACAAAGGCGGACACTTTTAGTTTCCTGCTGGACTCACTTCCGGAAAATCAGGTCACTACGCGCTCTTCAGTGGTATCGGCAACGGTGGCCATTACGGAACTGACAAACACCACGCGGCGTAACTCACTGGTATATTGCATCCAGAGTTGTGACGGATGGCGCTATCAAATATGCAATTGCATGCAAAGAATTCAAGCAATCAAAAAGTATTGCATTCTTTTGATTTCAAGTCTTTTGACTTCTTCAGGTGATTGCATTACTTAAGACTTCAAAAAATACTGGGACTTCGATTTTGAAGTCAAATAACTTAAGTGAAGTATTTTGCTGAAATAGTAATAAGCAATAATCAAATGACTGCGACTTCAGCGAATGCAATACTAAAGTATTGCAGTCTTTTACAGCTATGGACAGGGGTAAACAGGGGCTGCCCTCAAGGTAGTGTTCTGTCTCCCCTTTTATGGTGTATGGTAGTAGACTCTCTGCTAACGGTACTAAAACTTCCTGGAACCCACACACAAGCCTACGCGGACGATGTCATCGTTCTGTCTGTCGGCTCGAGCCTAAGGACTGTCTGCTCTCAGGCGCAGAGATCCTTGGGCTTGATTGATGACTGGTGCACAAGAAATGGGCTTTCAGTGAATCCTCTTAAAACCACGGTTGTTCTCTTCACGAGAAGGAGGAATGTCACTGGTCTGACTCAACTTCTATATATAGTTATGTAAAAAATAATAGGGACACATTGCTGTATTTCGTGAAAATACAAAGAACAAGAATATTTTCATTAAGTTTGGAGTAGTGTTTTTATTTTTAAATAGGCTTATGCTATGTTATGATAGCGGTATTTACTTTATCGACATCCCAAAAAAAATTATTTAATGTGCCGTTTCTAACCAATTTATGCCTATTATTTTTCAAATGACTGTAGAGTGTAGGTCCGTTGGATCTATACGGCAATGGACAGACCACTTCTCTCTTATGCATCGGTTGTGTGGTGGGACTGGCATTCGCGGAAACGCGTTAAGGACCATTCACATGAGAGCGAACGAACGAATTGATGAAATGTGAACAAACAGCTTTTTAAGCATTTATGAACTAAAAATTCCACATTTTACTATTCCAAGAGTAGAATAATTAATTATCCCATGAAAATGTATTAAGAAAACAATTTTATAAACAGTATAAATAACAAAATTTCAAATTCCCAACTTTTTGCCGCGAACGAAAACACCCTGGCGCGAATAGTCAGTCTATTTACAATCCACATCATTTAAATCGCGTTCCACAAAGTCGCGAATAAAAAATTCGTTTGAATTTAACCTTATTCCAAGAGGTGGATATCTTTGAATAATAAAATGTGCAACTTTCTTTTTATAAATTCATAAAGTGGTTGTTCGCACTTCATCAATTCGTTCGTTCGCTTCCATGTGAAGGATCCTTTACTGTCTCTTTCGCCAAACTCCAAAAACGGTTTGCTTGTCTGCACAGGGGCCTTCCCTAGCACACTAGTCAATGCGCTGCTGAACCCTCTTACCTCGTCCGAGTTAGTGCTCGATCTCAAGATTTCTGTGAACTTGGTCTGTAGACTGAACACGGTCAAACTTGTTTGGGTCCCAGGTCACACTGGTATCCGGGGAAATGAGATCGCGGATGGGCTTGCAAGGCTGGGTTCAGAAGAAGCTCTCTCAGGACCTGAACCTGCGTTGGGTCTGCCTGCAACTGTGGTTAGGTCATTCATTGATACTTGGGTTTGTCGTGAACGCGAGTGTCAGTGGCGTGACTGTGCTGGGTATAGACAGACCAAACGACTGCGTCCGCACATCTGCAAAAGGTCTGCGTCTTTCCTTCTGTCTCTCAGGAGAATCGACTGCAGACTGCTTGTGGGCGTCCTTTCGAGCCACCAAGCTTTTGCCAAGCACTTGAATGTGTTGGGCTTGAGCGACACCACCATCTGTCCTGCTTGTGGAGAGGACGACGATACAGCGGAACACTTCCCCTGTAACTGTCCTGCCTTTGCTCGCATCAGGTGTCTGATCTTTGGGTCTGACGTGGTGACTGCCGAACATCAAAGCTCTTCATCACCGACGCTCCTTCTCATCTTTCTTCGAAAGACGGGAAAACTAAGTACAATAAAATAAGGTGTCTGTTTGGCAGTACAATGGACCAGTAGTTGTGTCTGAGTGCTCCATCGGATAGTAGCAACCTCCGACAAGGAAAAAAAATCAAATAATATAGCAGAGGGCAATGGCTAATGTGGTTAGTTTGCTGGACTAGGACTACTGAGTGTGTCAGATTCGGAAAACAGAAACTACATCTAATGTGTTATTTCACTTCGTCACCTATCGCGATAGTTTGGCAAACATCCGAGAGTATAACTGTTCTAAGAAAGCTTCTCAATTCAGTCGTTCAGATACGGCACAAAATTGTAGCTTCCTTTCATTCGTTCAAAAATAAAAAAAAACTCACACGAACGTATGGTTGTAAGAAGCTAGCCCTAGGTTGTTATACGGACATGTTGCTATTTTATTTGTAATTTTATTTCTATGGACAAACTCATTTCTAAGATTTCCTTAATTAAATGTGTGCCCGATGAAGGGATTTTTAACATGGTTTGCTGGATTCAAGAAAAGATTCCATACAAGATCTTATCTGTCATACATAACTCATAAGTCATAAGCACAACATAACTCATACTGTAAGAACGCCTAGTGACTTTTGTTAAAAACATGATTGGCCTCTGTTACTATATACATTCAAGGTCATCAAGACTTGAAGATGACCGAATCCAGGGATTTAATCGCGGCGTGACTATCGGTAAAAATCACGATATCCCTAGCGGATATTACATTATACCGTAGCCACGACAGGGCCTCTTTAATCGCCATGATTTCCGCTTGGAACACGCTACAGTGATTAGGAAGGCGGAATGAGATCATACAATCTAAATCCTGGGAGAAAACACCCCCCCCCCCCCTACTCCTGTCTCCGTTTTGGACCCATCTGTATAGAAACAGACGGATCTCTTGTGAGACACCACATCACTCTCCCAGTCAGTCCTGGAGGGTATGCAGGTTACAAAGTTCTTACTGAATTGGAACTGGGGGAGGGTATAATCAGTATCTTTTGGGATGTGTTCTATTTTATCTGGAATAGACGAGTGACCAGTTTGTCGACTAGTCCACAGACGGATAGCTTTCATGCGGATGGCTGCATCCGCTGCCACTTGTTTGCAATAGATGTCTAGCGGCATCAGATGGAATGGTATGTCAATCGCCGCTGTTGGAGTAGTTCTAAGCGCTCCACAGATGCACACACATGCCGTTCTTTGTACACGACAAGTTGCTTACAGTGGATAGCCCAGCGCCCAGCGCAGTCCACCAGACGACGAAGCCATACGTGAGTATATGTCTAATGACGGACACATAAAGCCAATATGTAATTCGAGGCTGAAGTCCCCATTTGCTGCCAATCTCTTTTTTGCAGCAATACGCAAGTGCCGTGGTGGCTTTCTGAACCCTCTGCAGTATATTGGGTTTCCAGCTCAGTTTGCTGTATAGAGTGATGCCTAGGTACTTAGCCGTATTAGAAAGCGCCAGCAGGGTGCCATTTAGTTTAGGGGGAACAAAGACGGGAATTTTATACTTCCTTGTAAAGAGAACCAATTCAGTTTTTTGAGGATTGACGCCAAGCCCACATGTTTTGGTCCATTTAGAGAGCCTAGAGAGGGCGTTCTGCATGAGATCCCTAAGCGTATTGAGATGTTTTCCTGAGACAGCGATAGCAACGTCATCTGCATAGGCAATTACCTTGCACCCTTCCCCTTCCAGTATTAGAAGTAGTTCATTAACCACTAGGTTCCACAGAAGAGTTGAGATCACTCCACCTTGTGGCGTACCCCTACTGACGAACATCCGAGCCGATGCTTCGCCCAGCTTTGAATTGATGAACCTGTTAGTGAGCAACTGATTCACCCATTCGCCAATCGACTTATCAAATCCAAGGCTCGTCAGTGCGCCAATAATTGCCTTTGGTTCGACGTTGTTAAACGCTCCCTCAATGTCAAGGAAAGCCACCAATGTGTATTCTTTACAATCCAGAGATTTCTCAATGGTAGATACAAGAGAGTGAAGGGCCGTTTCAACCGATTTCCCTTTACTATATGCATGTTGTGAGGCTGACAGCAGACTTGCGTTAACACTACAGCGTATATGGGAGTCTATCAATTTCTCTAAGGTTTTTAGTAGAAATGATGACAAAGTTATGGGTCTTAGATCTTTGGGACTAACATGCGAACTTTTACCAGCCTTGGGTATGAAAACCACATTAACTTCCGTCCATGACTTGGGAATATGAGACAAATCTAGGCAACTCTTGAATATTACAGTTACCCACGGAAGGATTAGCCCCACATTCTGTTGAAGTTCGGTCGGTATTATGCCATCAGGTCCAGGTGACTTGAATGGCTTAAAGCCGCTTATAGCCCAGAGAATTTTGTTCTTGGTAACAAGATGTGAGGAGCTGCTTAGTATAGGCCTAGCCGACGTCGCAGTCGGACTCGTAACGGCATTGCAGCTATTTGGGAAGTGGGTATCTAGTAGGAGATCTAGAGATTCTGAACTAGAGGTAGTCCACGAGGAATCAGTTCTCTTGAGATAACTTGGCATCCTAGGAGTCGCCGCGAGAATCTTTCTGAGCCTAGAGGCCTCAGAGATCTCTTCTATCTTTCCACATAAGAGTCTCCAGGAGTTTCGTTGGGCTTTCTTAATTATAGTTTTATAAGATTTGAGGGCTTCCTTATACGAGATCCAATCAGTGGCTTCGCGAGTTCGCTTTGCCTGATTAAACAGCTGCCTACATGTTTTTCGAAGAGATATAATCTCCTGACTCCACCAGGGTGGTCTAGGCTTGCCTTTAGGCTTACTTGTTGGGCAGGAGAACGACATAGCGCGGTTGAGGATCTTCTTTAGTTCCTCCACCATCGCGTCCAGTTCATGTTTGTCAGTGGGAGGAATATGGTTGCTGTTGATTACAGAGGATCTCAGACTGTTCCTATATTTGTTCCAGTCTGTCTTCCTATAATTTCTAAAGACGCTTTGAACTTGAGGGTGGTAGGTTATACCAAATTGAATATATCTGTGATCTGAGAAGGAGTGTTAATAAGATACTTTCCAGTCTTTGACAGCATTATAAATGCTATCAGGGACCAGTGTGATATCTAGGACCTCCTGTCTGTTACTTGTGATAAATGTGGGTTCACTACCAATGTTACATAGGACTAGTTTAGTACTAATTAGGTAATCGAAAAGTAGCTCACCTCTTTTATTGATGTCAGCGCTGCTCCAGACTGTGTGATGCGCATTAGCGTCGCATCCCACCCAGAATTAGTGCAGCTTTGAGCCTCTCCCCATCCGAGATCGTCTTCCCCAGTAGAGCCTACCTGCATTCCTCACGTAGATGGGTTTATACATTGTTGGGAGTCCTGAGTCCATGCACCTTATCATTAATGACCCAGGGTTCCTGGATCAGGACAATGTCTTCCGCGCTTTTTCATATCCGCAGAAGAAGGGCGTCCGAGGCCGTTTTGGAGTGGTGTAGGTTAATCTGAAGTAACCGCAGCATCAGTGCTACACTTACCTCCAGAAACCTCCACCACAGTTGTATTCGCCTCATCCGTATCCGACCCTAGTGAAACGTTAGTTACGGATGGGCTGCCGGGTTCGCTGACTTGATCCAGGTCCGACAGTGCTAGGCTGTCCATGTCCAGATCTAGTGTGGAATTTCTGTACGAAAGCCGAGGAGCCCACACAGGATTGCTGTCCCCCGTAACTGCCTTCGCCGCAGTGGTCGCTTTATTACTGACCGTTGCAGTATCAGCAGAGGCGGGGAACAACCCTTCCTCTTTGTCAGGATTACAACTCTCCGCCTCTCCCCTCACTACTGTGTTTGTCGGTTTATTACTAACTTGTACAGTGGCGGCAGAAGCGGAGGATTGCCCTCCTTCTTTGGCAGGGTCCTCCTCGTCCTTCTTATACACCCTAAGATGGATGGCCCCGAAGCCATAGCTGATCTGCCCTTCCGTTGCAGCCAGAGGAGCCAGGGACTCAATGTTGATCACGATAACCGCAGATCTTTTGTCCCCTTTTGGTTCCTCCAGCTTTGCAATCTTCCAGTTGGCAGTCGGAAGACCTGATGATGCGAAGTATAGTCGCGGGGTCGGAGGGTTCGGCAGGTATCCAGGAGCGAGTTCTCGGTCTGCTAGGAATTTCTTCCCTGCTTATGACCTCAAGCTGCGCCCCCTTCCACACCTCGCCCAACGACGAAACTGCAGTTTTAAAAAGATCAGCAGACCGTTGATCAGCACATGCGATCAGCTTCACATGGCCCTGATGCCATCCGCCATCGCGACAGGAGGGAGGAGGTCCTGGATGGTCTTCCAGGACACGCAGGAAGTTGGTTGCCAGCTTGACTTCTACTTTCCTCCACTTGTCAGGGGTGATGCTGCCGTCAATGTCGCTTCTGTCTATTACAGCAAGAGCCAGGTGTGCTTTGGTCACATCGCTGTAAGGTTTATTTTGTTTAGGGGGGAGAGAGGAACTGCTGCAGTTGACCTCCACTGTTTTTGGGTCGCCGTGGGATTCCTCAATCGACCTTTGTCGTTTGGACGTGGAGTCCTTTCTTGAGGGTTCCGGAGGAGGAATCTCCTGTACAACTTTCGTAGCCCAGGAGATCGAATTCCTATTTTTCTCGGAGAGCTTATCTATGGGGACGTCCGTATAGCGCTCCAGAAGTCTGGAGGCGGTACGCCGCTCTCGGTATTGCCTAGTTGAAAGATTAACATGTCGCGAGCTCGAAGCAGTACTACATGCAGTCTTTGGTTGTTGCGTGGAGCGCTTTCCAACGAAACCAGGAACAGGTTTGGTGTCCCAAGTTCTTGGCTGTCGTTGTAGCAGAAGCGCTACTGGAAGCGAGTTTAGAGGCAGTACTTCCAGCCGGTAGTTTAAGAGTACCGGTCTCTGTTGAATGTTGTTTTTGTTTTTGTTTTTCGTTGTTTTTGTTCATAAGTGGACCCACGAGTAGCGGAGAAAAGGTGCAGAGATCCGCAGTACACAGACAAGGCTGGCTAATCCGGAGGTCGCCAGGTATCCGGATACTCCGTTAGCGACTGAGCTATGGCCCCCAGCCAGGTTAACCATCGGCACGGGTCGTATGACACCTTGGTTCGGCCTTGATTTAGCGCCGTTCGCTGATACGGCTCACAAAGACTTAAGCTCCACACAAACTCCTTACAGTTTGTGCCCTGCAAAAAGCAGCCCTCAAGAATCTAAGTAGAACCCAACTCACTGCGAGTCGCATCAGCAGACGACCTTTAGGGTTTACTCCCACCTCATCTAATGGTTCACGCTTTCACATCAGTCGTACGTTCCAACGAATCACAGCGTACAGCTGATATGTAAAGTGAGACCCTTGGCTGACACTAACCAGACAAGCTGATTAGCCATTTTCAGGCAGGCGCCTACGAGAAGGGCAGAAGTATGAGGATTTTGCCCAAGCCCCCGGAGACAAGTAACGCCGCCTACATCTTAACTTTGCAACGACAGCGAATATTCGCATCACTCACCCTTAGTGGAACGTGTCGTAGTCGAGCGTGTTTATTGTTGGGGGTTAGTGTTGCGATTACTAAAATGACAAAAATACTGTTCGATGGGGGCGGTTTAAGTTTTTATAATGGAATGTTTTGTTGGTGTAGGAGGTAGGTACTATCGCAAGTAAGGGTAAGGTGGGAAATGTTTCATGTTAAGAAATAAGAAATAGAATTATTTTACATATTGTTGAAGGATTTAAAAAATAGTGCTTGCGTGTTAGTGTGGGTTGGAATGTTTAGATAGGTATAAGCGGTAGTAGGAAAAATAGTATCATATATTATCATATAGCATTTTAATAGATATATGTTGGCAGTGTAGCCATCAATTTTCTAACGGAATATGCCAAATTAAAAAATAAAATGCTTAATTAGCTATTTGCGCTATTTATTTTTGGGAAACACTATTTGTAAATGGTTGACAAAATCGTTTATATTGATATTAATTTATAAATACGTACAGGTACACACGTGGATGTGTTCAAATTATGGAAGTGAAATTGATAATAGAGATTTTAATTAAACCAAAGGGGAGAAACCCCGTGGCTGGGAAACGTCAAATATAATGGCGAGAAGTTTGATGTACATATAAGTGTTGTCACTTATGATTGAAAGGAAACATTTTTAAAAAATTGAATAAAAAATTAGATTTAAAAAATAGGAAGGTACTTGATAAGAAGTTTGTCTGCATATAATATTTGGTATATGTATATGTATTTACTATTTCCAATTTAAATATGTATCAATATGTATATACCTACTTTGGAAAATAATTCTTGGGTAGGTAGGTATGATATAAGACAAAAACCTTCAGCATGTTAACACAATTAATTGCTAGCTATGTCCGATAATTACTGACTAGAGAAACTTTGCTTAGAGCTTTCATTTTAGAAGAAATAATACTACTTTTAACTGAGTTTAAATAATTTTTTTTTTTGCTTTCCAGATACATATTCATTTTTCGAAATTTTTTACTTTTTGGTCGCTCCTGCGAATGAAGTTTCCGTCCGGGTATTAAAAACATTTTACACGATTTATACTGGCTTTATTTATTTATTTTTTTTTATCTACGAAATGAACGGTAGAGTAGAGTTCGTTGATAAGGCCAAAAACGTTGGCATTTGGTTCGATACAAATTTAGATGGGATCTTCATGTTCGTATTGTTGTAGGAAAATTCAAAAATTGTGTAAATTGCTACGTACCCTTTATATGTAACAGTACTATACCCCTGTACTCGTTTAATGTTAGTTAAATCCCTTATTGTTCCAATTTTGTCATTTGGACCTGAAGTGACAATGTACTGAAATGCCGAATCTAGAAGAAAACCTAATGTCGCCTTTGACGACTCTTTTCATGGAATAATAAAATGTGCAATTTTCTGTTAATAAATGCATAAAAAGCTGTTGTTCACATTTCATCAATTCGTTCGTTCGCTCTCATGTGAATGGTCCTTAGGCCCCAGTTATAGCTATCATTGAAATTCATCATTGAAAATTTTGTTTTCCGATTTTAAGACGATTATTCAAACAATATTGGCTTTAGTTGGTATCAAAATAAAGGTAATCAATTGTGGAATTTTTTTACGAAAGAAATTCTGACTAAAACTAATCTTTAAATTCAATTTTATTATTTCACTGATCGAAATCGATTTCAATGAACAGCTGATTCTCGTTTCTCCAATTTGGAACCCAATCGTTTCACTGATGTGTTCGATTCTCTTCCTATTCTCAGCTGTCAGTTTTGCTTTCAATGATCAACTCTAACCTCAAAACCTAGACTTGTTTGCTGAAAAGTCACTGACAGGTTCTTTCACTGACAGGAATTTTTCAATGATTGCTATAACCGACTTGTCAAAAAAATTAAACCACCATCCCACTGATTTGTTCCAATGATGCATTTTAATGATAGCTATAACTAGGGCCTTAATTAGACCAGCGACAAAGTGACATTGGGATTGGAATAGAACCCGTTTGAATTTTTATTACTTTATCTTCATAAGCATCAAAAATGTATTTTGTGCTATAATGTATTATGTGAGAAGCTAGACCTAGGGTGATTCGGAAACTTTACGCAGAAAATGATATTTCACAATATGTGCTAGAGATCTTGTGCAAATGCTGAAATGTCAGTTTTTGTATATGGAGTGGGGCATGCCGCTAGTCATCTAGCGATCAATGCAACGCGACCATTGTGATTTTCTTTTAACATAATAAAAATTAATCAAACTATTTTTTTTTTTATTTTATTGTATCGTGGAATTTTGGTGGGAATTTGAGTTCGGTGAAAAGGGAAAAATGACCACGTTTCGTGGGAAAAATGAAGAGAGAGTCCTAACAACACCGACTCATACGTATGGTATGAGGAGGCACGATATGACGCACTCGTGACACACACGCATTGTGTGGTTTTTCGACATTCCGTGTACATGTACTACCGTAGCACATACGATGTGTGCCAATACGCTACATAAAGTCGAGTGGTTACCTGCACGGTTCGTATGTATTTTCGAATGTACATAATTTCAGCATTTCAGTTTGTGTCAGTGTGTTTTGTATACGAACAGCGTGGTATTTAGTTTTTTGTACGTCATAAAAGTAGCGAACGCAACGCTATAACTTAAATACACCCAAATCAATAAAACAATTAGTACTACAGTTCTAGTGCAAGACTGCACACATGGCAATTAAACTGCGGATAGCATCATCATAAACGAATAACCAACAGCCAACCAATATGTGCGCTGTGCTGTGCTACATTCCGTGTACCAGCACAATTTTATGTAACTCCTGCGCTACATACGAAAAACGAAATGTGTGCCATATGTGTACACTATCTGGTGACGTCAGAGCCACATATATATGTGGCCTGCTACATAGCGTGTACTAGCACCTTTACGCTAAGATACTTTTGCTTGTTGTTGGCTTTTTCGATTATTCTATTACCTTTTTTGATAAAGTCACAAATTTATAAGAAATAATTCTTTGTTTTGATTTTTACAGCCAGTAATCAATCACATTTATTCTTTAATATGTAATACATTTTCATTTCAAAATTATTAGAAAATGTCTTATGTTAGCTCCTATACCTTACACTCTTCATTTAAAAAAAATGGTCTTCTGAATTTGTTGGTGTCTTTAAATTTATATGAATTACATATATATAACTTAGGACACAATTCGACCACAAGCCATACTATTCATTTTAAAACCAAAAGGCGTAGATATGTATTTTAAATGTGTTCAAGCAAAACAAAAGCAAAATAAACAGCGCGTAAAAAAATGTTAATGAAAAATTACACCTCCAAAAAAGGAGTCAGAAAAGGGATAGTTTCAGGAGTTATCACTAAAAAACCAAAAAAGTTAATCTTTTATGCCCTCCATTATCGGCACATACAAATATTTTACACCTGCATTTTCTTTTTGTTCCCGACCGCAGGCTAAACACTTCAAAGTATGTTTTCTCATTTCATGTTTAAATTTCTATTTAATCCGAAAACATTTGCACTGTAATTTTTTCGCACCGAAAACTATCACGGGTCACCCTGTATTGTGTTTATTTCACTTCTTTTGTACAATTGATAAGCATTCGAGTTTACCGCCTTTAAAATGCTTTATGAAAAAACCTACCCCATCGTCACTGCAGACCAGTGTGACCAGTTATTAAAAAAACAGGCAATTATGGAATGCAATCATTTTTATTGCTGCTAGGCCTAATATCACGCCCCCACAGAAGATAAAGACGATGCTACCATAGAATGTTTCTATGAGCTCCTCGACAAAACATATGAGCAATGTCCTAAGTACGACGTTAAAATCGTCTTAGGTGATTTTAACGCAAAAATAGGAAAGGAGGACATATTCGGTAGCACAATCGGAAAGCACAGCCTACACGACACTACGTCTGGAAACGGACTTAGGCTAACTGACTTTGCTGCGGGACGTAATGTTACTATAGCTAGCACACGGTTTCCACACCTCAAAATTCACAAAGGAACATGGCGGTCACCAGACCATCAAACGGTCAATCAAATTGACCATGTTGCGGTCGACGCAAGGCACACCTCCAGTATTCTAAATGTCCGAACTTTCCGAGCGCCCAACATAGACTCGGATCAATACCTTGTTGTAGCCAAGGTACGTATGCGGATATCCCAGACACCAAAGCAACGAGGAAATACTGTGAGGAGATTTAACGGCTGCAAACGCAACAAACCGCCAGAACATTTGTCGATCGCGTCTCCCTCAACCTCTCGAGAAGTCCTGTCCAGCCAGCATTAAGTGCTGAAGACCAGTGGCATCGATGCCAAGAAGCCATCAAAAAAACCGCAACTGATGTGATAGGTGTCACCCGACCACCACCACGAAACCCTTGGTTTGACGAAGAGTGCCGGCAAGCACATGCAGAAAAGCAACTCGCCTACAAAGCGGCGCTGCAAGAACACCGACTTCTCTGGAGGAAAAAGAAAGAGCATGAGAAGCGCGCGATCGAGGAAATAGAGAGGTGCTACTCCAGGAACAATGGTCGGAAGTTTTACCAAAAGGTAAAAAGAACGTGTCACGAGGACATGGAAAAACCATTTTTGCAGACTGCTAAACGGCGAAGACGACACAAATTCCGCTGTCAGGCAGAATGAACCATTCAACCTGGGCGATGATAGCCAAGACTTCCGCCCACCTGACCAAAATGAGGTAAGGATAGCAATATCCAATCTGAAGTCCAACAAAGCTGCAGGACCGGACACTTTATCGGCCGAGCTTTTTAAGGCAGCGGGGGATGACTTGTTAGAGAGCAACACCAACTCGTTTCTAAAATTTGGTCAGAGGAAAGTATGCCTGATGAATGGGGCCTCAGCATTGTTTGCCCGATCCATAAGAAAGGAGACCCTCTAAACTGCGCCAACTATAGAGGCATCAGTCTCCTTAACATCGCTTACAAAATCCTGTCTGTCGTACTTCGTGAACGCCTGAAACCATTTGTCAACGAACTGATTGGACCCTATCAGTGCGGTTTTAGGCCCGGTAAGCTCACAACCGACCAAATATTCACACTACGGCAGATCCTGGAAAAAACCCAAGAAGTCCAAATCGATACTCACCATCTATTTATCGATTTTAAAGGCGCATATGACAGCATTTATAGAGACGAGCTATACAGAGCCATGTCTAGTTTTGGCATCCCTGCCAAACTTGTCAGATTGTGCAGAATGACGATGGAGAACGCTCGCTGCTCCGTAAACGTCGGAAACAATCTCACTGAGACCTTTGATGTCAAAAAATGATTTAGACAAGTTGATGCGCTGTCATGTGACTTTTTCAACATCATTCTTGAGAAAATTGTGCAAAACTCGCAAGCCAACACCAGGGGCACAATTACGGTGCCATGAAATAAAGTCTTATGCAAAAAGGTCCAAAACGTAATTTTGGACTTTTTTGGACTTTTGAAATTGCAATAAAATCCAAAACGAGTTTTGGACTTTATTTCATTTTTGAAAGTGCAATAAAGTCATTGGACGTTATTGCACTCAGCATGCCCCCCTATACATATTGTACTATCTATGCATTGTGGATTTTATTTCCACTTCGATTTGGACTTTATTGCACTTTTAAAAAGAAATAAAGTCCAATAATCGCTTTGCTTGAGGCCCAGGTCCACCCGGACTGTAGCGCCATCTAAGTAAGTAAGTAGGTAAGGCCCAATATCGGATTGCATTATTTTAAGCGAAGTCAAAAGAAGAACAAAGAAGAAACATTTATTTTCATATTTCAGATTGAAATATTAATGGTAGGAGTTCAGAATTAGGTGTAATTCCTGGAAAAATTAATCATAAAAAGGAAGCATAAAGCCATTTTCCAAAAAGCAAAGCAGGTCACACTGCATAAAGTGAATAGGCACACACATCGAAATCGAGTTTACCGGCTTTAAAAATGCTTTATGAAAAAACCCACAATCGTTCGTCGTACGCAGCAAGCCCCCATATAGTGGTACCTAAAGTTAAAATGTGTCGTGTACCCTTTTCTTCTCAAGTATTCGTTGTGTACAGGTAATGTTATGTATGGGAGGTAACAGAACCACTTGACCGACATGGACCATTTTTAATACAAACCTGAAGGCCATAAATATAAGACCTCTCATAAAATTTCAGTTGCCTAAGTCGATTCGTTCGGTCGCTATCGTGATTTCAACAGACAGAGAGAGACGTGGGTCTAATAGTGGTTTTGTATGGGAGGTACGAGAACTACTTGACCGACATAGCCCATTTTCAATACCAACCTGGCGACGGTAAAAAGAAGTCGTCTCACAAAATTTCATTCGCCTAGGTGAATCCTTCTTTGCGTTACAAACGTAATGACAAAGTGAATATACTTTCCTGTGGAGGGTATAATAAAAATTGCCAATGTAAGGGACGTACATATTTTACGGTGTGACAAGAAAAAAAAACTCACTTTTTGGGGCATTATTTCCCAATTTATTTGGGCTTTATTGCCTTATTACTTTAGTGTGTGGGCTCGGTGGTGCAAAGAGATTCTCTAGTCAGCCCTCAGCAGTATTCATAAGTAACCAATGCAACCAGAGCTATACATTTTTTATCGGCTCCCGGAAATTACGCCAGATTTTTTTTTAAATGCCAGAAAATGGGTTTGTTTTTGAATTTGGAAAAAAATATAAGAATTTTGTTTGGAAAATATGCCAGAAATTAGGAAATTATACAGATTATGGAAAAAGCACCAGATAGTAAAATCGAAATTAAACCAGATAATAAATATAGGCCGCATTCAATGTGCTTAGGCACCTAAATATTTAGGTGAGTTTATAATTGGACGGAAAATTGCCAAGTACCTAATAATGTCAAATGCTTCACATGTGTTAAGAATTGAGCATCCACTTGCTGTTTTGACATCAACTGATCAACACATTGGCTACCTACTAAAGAAAACCATAAAATATATCTATCAATATCAAATATTTCACTGCCCAGAAGAGTTCTCTTTCTCCTTTTCTAAAATCAGCTTTACAAATTGTTGGTTCGTAAAAACCCCATCTAAAAGACACATTTTATTTAATTAGATATTATCACATTTATGTGTGATGTATGATTTTCTTAC
Source organism: Cheilosia soror (assembly GCA_949372485.1). NCBI lineage: Eukaryota > Metazoa > Arthropoda > Insecta > Diptera > Syrphidae > Cheilosia > Cheilosia soror. Next base: position 34,869,550 of record OX443563.1, read on the forward strand.
CCGTAGTCAATTTGTTTTACGTTTCCTCGCTATCATCGATGTCGTACAGAACACCGTCAATTGTTACTTCAAATTTAATTTGTTCTTATTTTTTCTACCAATATGTTTATGTACAGTCGAGAACGGATAAGTGCACAACGTCCGGACCTCAACTTTGTGTGCACTTATACGGTTTTTGCACTTATCCGTAAGTGCACATTTTTGCACTTACCCGTAAATGCACAATTTTTGCACTTACATGGCGTATTTTTTTGGGAAGTGAGTATAACAAAACCAAAAGTGAGTATAACAATTTTGCATGGAAAACCCAAAGTGAGTATAACAAAACCAAAAGTGAGTATAAAAGTTTTGCAAAAGTAAGTAAGTTTTGTAAAAGTAAAAGTGAGCTAGCTATAGACTCTCAAAAAAATACGCCTATACTTGCTTACTTAATAAGGTGCATAATTTCAAGCTTTTTTGTTTATAATTCACTAGTGCTCAAGGGGTTTTTGTTCCCTTATAATGCTAATGCACAGCACGAGTGGAAGGGTTAATAGGGAGGATAGAGAACAATTGTGGGTTGTAATGAGAGGGGAAAACCGTGTGAAGCAATGCATTCCACATGCGTGTTCGACTTACAAAAGAATCTCTATATTTTACAGTACGTCCGAAGGTAGGCTTAAGGGTAAACTGATGTGCATTCGATGTGTGACGGGTGTTGCGAAAGAATTGTTGAAGGGGCGGAATGCAGTTAGCTATTTCATCAGAGCATCGGTGGTGAAAATATCGATAAAATAAGGAAAGGCAAGAAACATTTCTGCGATGTTCGAGCGGGTCAATAGACTTCACTATATTTCTATCACCTATAAGTTTTATCGCGCGCTTTTGGATTCTGTCTAGTAGGTGCAATGAAGTTTTTGGTGCACCTGACCAGATATGAGCGTTATACTCAAGCTTAGGCCGAACAAAAGCCTTGTATATTGAAGCTAAGTCAGAGGGTGTAAAGTATTTCTTACACCGATTTAAGAAACCTAGACATTTCGCAACGTTTTTGGCGACTTCGTATATGTGGTCATTCCAACGGAGTTTGTCGGTAACACACATACCAAGTATGGAAAGTCGTTCGGTTTCGTCGATGCAAGTCCCATTCATGGACTCTGTTACTCTAAATATTTAATGTAGTTTTCCATTGGAACAAAAAATAAATTTTTTTTGTAAATCACTTTTTATGTTCCATTGAGAAAAAATCAATCTTTTTTGATCCGGATCACTTTTTGCAGATCTCGATATTTTTCTAGATTTACACATACTGTCAGTAATACCTATACCTTGCACAGCTGTTTTACGTCGTTCAGAATTTGTTTCAAAAACATAATGGAAATGGAAAATCACAAAAGCCTCATAACAGGGCTTAAATATTTACAAAACTAAACTGATCTGATTGCATAATTCAAATAGTTTTCCAGGGAATACCTTTTCTTTCGGTTCTTTCGAATGTAAAGAACTGGTACTGGATGATTAGATTATGATAAAGCATTTGGTAAAATCTGAAAAGCTCAATTAAAACGACATAAGTGCAATGACAGAAATTAGCTTGAAATATCTACTTCTGCTATGTCGTTTTCCATTAAGCAAAAATAAACGTCCCGGATCATCCAGAATCTGAACCCGTTCCATTGGCACAAAGAATACTCTTCAGATGATCCCCTTCTCGATTTCAAGTTAGAATTCACTCAAGAAGTACTTACACAAATGCAATTTATGCACCGCAGTTATAATTAAAATTTTGCCATTTCACCAATGCATGAGTGGAGTCGACCAGAAAAAGTTTTCTTGAATGAGTGAATTACAGAGTGAAGCCAATGAAAAACCACATTAATGTCAGTCGGACTGGAAGAGCGATATGCCATATATTATTTACATAGATATGTGATCCACGTTGTCATGTGCAATTTGAAGGTATCTTATCTATGTATGTAAAAATGTAAAAAAAATATTTTACATTTGTACTTATCCGTTTTAAAAACAGGGGTGGAATCGGCTAAGGTGATTTGTGATTATCACAAATGTGACAATCACTTGTGATCAAATAAATTTTTCCGTCTGCGTAAGGTGATCACCAAAAATTAGTTAAAACTTGGCATCACTTGACACTGACATGTGTCATTACTTGTTTTTTTGTATTGTTTTCGATTTGGGTAAAAGCATTTGAGAAGATAATGCACTTTTAGAAAATGCAAAGTAATATGCAAATAACAAATAACCATTTTAACAATGTTAATGTCTAACAATATTATCTATTCGATTTGCGAAGCCATAAATCGCAAACTACGTGGAAAAGCACCCGGATTTGACCAAATATTTTTCTGTGAGAGGTGCTTTTTGCCATTTTCTGGGAGAAAGTATCCCTAAATATGGGACAGAGTTTAATGTTCTCGAGGTCAACTCACACAGAGTATTTTGACCTATTGGTGCTGACTGCTGACGTCATTACCAACTTCTTGTCACTTCTTGAAATTAACTGGAGAGTAGATGCAATGTGATATGCTAGTTGGCAAATGCAATTGCCGTAGGGGTGTTGGATATATACTACAAAAATATCTAGTCAAGCATTTTTTAATTTGTATTTTCCATCTCCAGTATGTTTAGCTCAATTCGGCGATTTAATCGCATCAGTCGGACAAAGAAACACCCCCATCGTTATTTTTATTTTATTCCTATTTACTTTCAGATCCAAAAAATAATTGCAGAGGTACAAACACGTCCACTTTCGCTTAACACATCAAAATATACAAAAAGCACTACTAAATCAACATGCAAGTGACAACTAAACTGCTGTCACAAGAAATTATCACAAAAATGTGATTGTCACCGGTGACAATCACCTTACGCAGACCGATTTTGTTGATTGTGACTATCACTTATCACAAATCACCTTAGCCGATTCCACCCCAGTATAAAACTTCATTCCGTGGTTCGAAAAATTGTTCACTTATAAAAAATGTTCACTTATCCGTTTTGCACTTATACGAACAAATTTGTATAGAAATCGAGTGAAATGTCTTGGGGTATTGAAACGCGTTCCACTTAGGCGATTTTTCCACTTAGCCGTTCTCGACTGTAATAGTAAAACCACATACGAAAAGTCTCAGCAAAGTTCAACAATGGAGTGAAAATTTCTTCGATTTTAATCAGCTGTTTATGACATTTTTCTCAAACCGACTAAAAACTTATGTCGATTTCCATTGGCCAAGAAAAAGCACTTTTTTTAAGATTCAAACCAGTTTTTCTGCTCTAGAAATCAGCTGTCTGTCAAATTCATTTTCCATTGGGCAAAAAAAAACACTTTTTTTAAGATTCAGATCATTTTTGCGAATCTCGATTCGAGGGTGAGATTCACACATACTTCACCAATACTAAAGAAAGAGACATTTGTAAACAGCAATAACACCAACACAAATGCAAACAAAAAGTATTCTCATTTCATGTTCCATTGGGCAGGAAAAATCTGAGATCTGAGAGCAAAACGGTAAAAGCCCAATGGAAATCGACATTAGGCAGATATTTTTGCCTAAATTTCCAGTCACCACAGCCGACCACATACATGAAACTTGTCTTTATTTTAAATAATTAATAAATTATAAATAAATAAATAAATAAATAAATAAATAATAAATAAATAAAATAAATAAAGTTTTTTCTACTGCGCCACCTCTCGCGAACGTCTGACAAACATCCGAGAGTATGACTGTCATGAAAAAGCTTCTCAATTCAGCCGTTCGGACTCGGCATAAAATTGTAGGTCCCTTCCATTCGTCCCAAAAATAGAAACTCACACAAAACGAATGGTTGCGAGAAGCTAGGCCTTGGGTGTCACCCGCCTGTTGCGCCACCTATTTTTTTTTTTTTTTTTTTTTAATAAATAAATAGGTGTCGCAACAGGCGGGTCGGTAGACACCCTAGGCCTAGCTTCTTGCAACCATTCGTTTGTGTGAGTTTCTATTTTTAAGACGAATGGAAGGGACCTACAATTGTATGCCGAGTCCGAACGGCTGAATTGAGAAGCTTTTTCAGGACAGTCAATACTCTCGGATGTTTTGTCAGACGTTCGCGAGAGGTGGCGCAGTAGAAAAAACCTTAAGATGTAATTTTTGTTTTTCCGGAGATCGGACCTGGGATCCATCGCACAGTAGTCCAGCACACTAAACACTGCGCTACTGCACCCAGAAAAATTGTATTTATTTGAAATTTATCGATCAAATTTTGATAAAAAAAATTTTAACTAAGAGTCAAAAGTGCTAAATTAACCCTAGAATGCATATGGGGTGCGTTCGCACCCCACTCCAAAATTAAAACGGTTATATTTTTTAAAGTAAACGTAGTTGTTTTTGAAGAGTGCTATGACTTTTATTTATTTCGTTATTACCTTACACCTGTTTAGTGCATTTCATTTTATCTGACTGTGAATATCGTGGTCACTGGAGTGTGCTGGCACCCCATGTGTTAGTGTAATTTTATTTTTGAAAGACATGTGAATAATTTTTTTTTAATTTTTGGAACTCTAGCAAGGTAAGTTAATGAATCATTTCAGAATTACGTTATAAAATGTTCCACAATTGCAGTACCATCGAATCGGCTATCTACACCATTGCGAGGATATTTTAATAAGAGAACCTCAAAAGCAAAATTCCAAAGCAGGGAAGGTGCCTTTTATGTCGGCGAAAAAAACGGCGTGCAGTACTTGCCAAAGGCACATTTGCCCAGACCACCGCTGCGAAGCATGCCATAGCTGTCTACATATGTTGAAAAAAGGATTACAAATATGCGGGTAAACACTTACAAAATCAAAACTTTTTACATATACTTATGTTGCCATATATGTCTCCCTTCAGTAACAAGAAAAAAAATTGGAAGATTCAAGCTTAAAAAGCTACATTTTCTTGGATGTTTTGAAACACCATATGGTCACCTCACTTAATAACCTCTGTTTTTTTTTTTTTTACTAAGGCTGTCAATGAAATGTAATTTTTTTTTTTGTTAATTTAGTTAAAAAATACATTATTTTAAAATAATATAAATACATTTTATAATATTGTCTTATAAGTTGCTGGTATTTTCAACCCAAAAATATTGGGGTGCTCAGAAACCCCATATGTGTTATTAAAACGTTATTTAAAAACTAGGGTTAAATACAAATTTCCGAGAGCCTTTTTTATCCACAAATTCTAGTGTCCTTCTGATCCGTTTCGGCGGTAGTTTAGAACCAACAATTGTGAATCTTATTCACATATACATATTTATGTTACTATAGCAATTTTTATGTATCGCACTTCCTGAATAAAAAATGAATAGTGCATGTTTGTCAAGTTTGAACAAATATAAATTTAATTATATACATATTTATGTATGTTGTGAGATACAAAGATATGTTTTTGTGACTGATATATTTGGCGATATGTACACAGAACACAACAACGAAGTGGTAAATAATTTCAAAACCAATTATGCTCCCTAAATAACTCAAATGAAAACATTCGCATAAAATATTCTGTGTATTTCATAATTAGTACCAATGCAGACATTAATTTCACGTAAATTATTTTTATACTTAATTTTATTTGTTTTTTGATTCTCCCTCCGCTCAGGATTGAAAAACTACAATTATGTCTTTTTTACAAAATTTACATAATTTCCATCTATTGCTACCTTAAGCAAAGTGTTTTCATTTCTTATTTATTTATTTAAGCAACATCTCAGAATCCATAAGAAAAGTATGTATTATTTTTTTAAATAACGCATTTTTGAATGTTCTATTTTTGGTACGAATGTGTGGTAATACTTTGGGCTAAAAATAAAATACAAAACTTTTCTCTTCAATAATGTGATCGCTTTTGCAAGAAAAAGTTGATTACATTGACGTATGCAGCAATTTTTTAAAACAAAATTAATATATGTACATAATTTAGAATCGGAAGTATCTAACGTATATAATGAGCTTTAGGATATCAAGGGTGATAAGTTGTCTCGCTCAGTGAATCAAGCTAAATGAAATGATATGACACTTAGAAATGTTGAACAGCAGACGTTCTATTATTAGACATGAAATTTTCTACTGGAAACAGCATAATGGAAAATATATACACCACACATAAAATTATTTATTTTTTTTTGTTTGCCATTTACCAGGAGTGTGGGAAATTTATGGAATTATTAAAAGTTTTACGTAATAGCGGAGTGATACAAGTATTATCTGACTACGTAGGAGCTTCATCTCGTGCGATTTTTGTATGTCTTTCAAAATGAAATATTTAAAATTTTTTAGCGTGTGTTGGGAGCAAACGCTATTTTTTAAATTTTGTTTTTTGTTTTAAGCTTCTAAAAAGTACTGAAATTTTAAAGTCGTGGGCGTAAGCCATTAAATTGCTGTATTTCTTATTGTTACTTGTCGCTAGTGTTTTAAATAGAAATTATTGCACTGCAAATTGTTAAGAATGTTCCTTAAAAAAATGCATACTTTCAGAAAAGATTGAAAGGTTTTTGCTAAAAATATTTCGGGACCAAAACCCATGTGCCAAAATCTCCCATCACATATACAATTACTTATTAAATCCCTCGTTAAAATCCACTGATCGCACAATTTAGAATCAATAGGCATTTTTTCTTCTTCTTCTCTTGTAACTTCAATTTAGCTTCACCATCAGAACCAAAATGCGCGTTGTGATTCCATTTTTTATAATGGCAATTTAAAAACGCGTACTTTTGGCGGTAAAATTAAGCAAACAACATAATGAAACTTTGCGTATACTAAACCTTGCACCTACTCCAAATCCTACAGTGACCACAACCAGGTGTCGCATACGTATTTCACTTTATCGGATGTTTGTACAGAATATCCAAATCAATATAAAAAAACTAGGTACTGTACAGTGTACATGCATAGTTAAGACCGCGTCATCGTCATCGTCGCTCGTCAGTTAAATCCACCGACTCGGCTCCACCCAACTAGCAATAACAATAATACAAATACAAAGAGCACCCATGAATGAGAAAAAACTACGAACATGATCTATAGCCCGTCCCAAAGCAAAAGAAAGATCCCAACATGCGCAGTAGCACTTTATTTAAGGTACATTTTTTTCTCTTAGTCGGCTCTCACACTGAGGCAACATTCAATAAGCAACTAGCAATTGGAAACACGCAAAATTATCGCTCACAATTATTTTACTTTGAATTAAATTAGAGGTCTCACATCAAAGCAACTAAATATCGCTCGAACGAAAAATGTTGCTGATTGTTTATTGGCAGTTGCTATAGTAACTATAGTTGCTTATTGCTTGTTGCCTCAATCTGAGAGCCGCCTTAAGGATTTTTGATCGCATAAAATTGTTAATGATTTTCTCTACTTTATCACAAAGTATACCGAAAATTCCATTTCAACCCTTTTTAATACATAGTGGGTTTCACGCTGTTATAATAAAGTTACTCAGAAATCTGGCTTTCATTACTAAACACATAGCTATTTGAGAGGTGCAACACCCAGCAAATTTCCCTCTTCTTTGGGGTGGGTAAATGTGTATCTTTTGCATTAGCCAACGACGCCCGACGCAGTGTTACCGATGGGCGACATATGTCGCTAAATGGCGACTTTTCTACTGTTGGGACGCGTGGCGACCACATTTCGAAATAAGCGTTTTTGGGACCCCATTCACAAATACAGGGGCCTAACTCTGTAATTCGATTCGAAAATAAAAACTGTTCGAAAGTTGTTTCCGATTCTAATTTCAAATGTTACTCTGTATAAGTTTCGAATCGAAAGGAAATGTTGCAAAGAAACCTAGCATCTTTCGAATAAATGTTCCGAGACTAGAGCTGTTTTTTGTCAAAAATTACATTTTCAATTCAACAAAAAGTCAAATAATTAATTTTTGATTATTTAAATTTATTCGTTCATAATTGAATTTCACTATGGATATGAATTTAGTTGCATTGTGGTTTGATGAAGAAATTTGTGCTGAAGAAAGAATTGAAATAAAGAAAATAAGAGACAATTCTAACATTATGGGTAAAAAGTAATGTGATAAAACACAAAGTTTAATGGCGAAATGATTTAGCCTAAAAATATTTCTGCTTTTGTAAAAAATGATTGTCTTTCAAAAGATGCATTTATGTATGTTTTGAACAGCATAAGTGATGATCTGAGAGAAAGAAAAATATCGTCTTCAATACCTGCAATCATAAAACTAGGTCCAACGCTTAAATTTATTGCACAAGGTAGATACCAGCACCAAATAGGTCAAGATCGATTCACTGGGCTGGCGCAGCTGACAGTTTCAACGGTTATTTCTGAGGTCTGTAAAGCTATCGAAAAACAGCTGTGTCCGAAACATAAAACATATTAATATGACGAATGAGGAAAAGGAAGAATCAAAAAAATATTTCCATTTGAAATCTGGAATACCGGGAATTGTTGCAGTCGTGGATGGGACGCACATTCAAATTATTAGGCCGAACAACAATAAACGTTTATTTTTCAATCGAAAACTAAATACACAGTATAAATGCAATGGTGGATAGTTTAAAGTCTAGTTCTTGATTTTTTTTTAATGTAGGGAGCTTTGTTTCTTGAAGATATGTGATCACCGGATGATTATCCGAGCTGTTACTGGAAGATACGGTGGAGCATCTCACGACTCACATGTTTGGAATCTTTCTTATATGTACCTTGAAAACGCCTTCAAAAAGGGACACAAATCAACTTGGATAAATCCGGATGGGAACACATAAAATCAATAAGAATTTCAAATTGATTTTGTTTTGTATTAATATTCCCTTTAAAATTAAATAAAATCTTTACAAATATCATCATATTAATATTCATTATGTTTTCTTCAATTATTTTATAACATTTCATCAAAAAATATTATTTATGTATTGTTTTTTCAATAAATACTTACATTTTAGCTTTCAGCAAAACCTTTCCGGATCATAAATAGATATCGAATGAAATTTCAGAAATTCGAATGTATTTAGCAACGAAAATAGAGTTGTATAGTACGACATTTCCGATTTTCGAGCAAAGGTATCTAGACAAATTAAATACGTATTTCAGTTTCCGATTTTCGAATAACAAAGTACATATTTTCCGAATTCGAATCATTTAACTTTAGAATCGAATTACAGAGTTAGGCCCCAGGCGACTTGGGACGCATTTTCAAAGCTTCAATTTATTTCTCAAATAACACCCAAACATTTTGAAGTATACTTAAGCATTTGCGTGTGTTTTCGGCTTTAATAAATCTTCATGTTTGTGGAATAGTTGTAGTAGGTACCAAACGGAATAAACCTACAGCGCAACACTTTCCATTCCAAAAGCAAACACAATGCCAGCAAAGTCTTATTTGCTTCTATACATATGGGTGGGCTTTTTATTACATACTAAATGACCCGGTGAAGTTCGTACCACCTGAAATTTATTTATTTGTAACTCTTTATAAGCGATTATGAGTCCTAATCAAACTTCCAACTTCGCAGTTTAAGTTTCGTTTGGTGATTAAATGAAACTCATTCGTATAATTCAAATGAATTCAATGTCTTTTATTTATCAACTTATAAAAATTTAGATCTATTTAACTACCAAATTTCAAAGCTAAAACTATAGTGTTTTAAATTACTTTTATGGGTCCTGCCATTCCCCGATTTCGAATCCCACCTTATTCCAATTTAATGCACATCAATTTTAACAATCTTACAACTTTTGAAATGCATACTTTTTTAGTATGGGATTTTTAATTTTTATCGCCGAAACACCTTCGGGCCAATAGTAAAGATTTTTTCAATATGCTCAATCCACTCCGTGGTTTTTGAGATATACGCTGACGAAAGATTTTCTTAAAAATTGTGATCGATCTATTCTGTGTTTTTCGAGATATAAAATTTATACGAATTTTTTGTATGTCCAATTTTGACCAAACTTCACAGAAACTCCTTTAAATCAATAACAAAGAGTCTCTCAAAATTTGAGTTAATGGTTCATTGTGGTTTTCGAGTTTTGCGATTATTGGTGGTGTATATTCCTATCCAAAATGGAAATTTAAATTTTTTACTTGTATGCTTGTTGTTTGAAATGCGCATATATTTTTTTTAGCTGTAGTTCTGGTTGAAAAAGTTGTTTTGTTGTCGCTAAGAGAATAAAATCCCTAATATGAAGAGACCTGCGCAAGAAATTTTCACTTAAGTTGAGACGGGCTATATCAGGGAGAATGGTCCACCCGATGTCTATTGATATTCTGTCGTTTGCCTGCAATAAGAATTTGAATAAATTCGACCGCCTTGCACATTCCGCAGCTTCTTTGTAACTATTGTCACCTAATTCGCTGTTCTTTAAAAAAAAAAATTTTGCATAATGAGCACAATTATACAAACAAAAAGCATTACAATATTACATAAAGTGATTTCTTATTACATCTAATGCATCTCTGTTGAAAAATAGATGTGGTGTATTGTATGATACTGAAATTGAAATTGTTCTCAAGAGAAAGGATAAGATAAGTTGTACCTTATTGAAAAGATTATATTCAATTATAACATAGGTTGAAAAGAAAATTGTTTTCCACTGTAATCAAAACGTTCGCACTAATTTCACTTTCAAGATATAAAGTCACATGCGCCAAAACTGTCAAAATGCAACAATAGGTCCTTGTACTAAATTGTTAAAATTTACTTACTTACTTACTGGATCGAAGTACTATGGTTTACTATCACTGGATGGAAGTGGTAATGAGTGCTGGATCGAAGTAATATGGTTTTCTGTCACTGGATTGAAGTGGTAAGTAGTGCTGGATGGAAGTATCTACTATGGTTTTCTATCACTGAATGGAAGTGGTGAGGAGTGTTAGATGGAAGCACTGTTGTGTCCGTTCACTAGATGAAAGTGTTCAGAAATGCTCAATTGTGTAATGTCTTATCACTAAATGGAAGTGGTAAAGAACACTAGATGACGTGTTAAGTATCTACCAGTTGATACTTTTCAGTAATATGTGTGTCATTGATTTCGTAACAGATGTTTTTATGGGTGGTATGAAGAACTAAATTTGAGTTTAATCAGTATACCAGATTAATAATAAATGTAATCTTCGAAGAGGTAATTAGAAAATAGTAATTTGTTATGGTCAGTAATGGCCGAGTGAGACAAATACTAAGAGTTTTGTTTTATTTTGACACAAGTCCATATGAGGACATGTGACATGTCGGACGGCCGTGTCAAAGCATGGTTCAGGGTATGTACTGAGTAGTACAGCATTCTACTGTACATTAAAAAATTAGGCTTACTGTATTGTCGTTACCTAAATGAAATCAGAGCTGGCGATGTGATTATTATTGACATATATTATATAATAATGGGTCCATCTATATCTATAAAAATGAAGATCCCGGCTGACAGATCATCAACGCCCAGCCTAAACCATTTGCTCTAGAAAGCTGAAATTTTGCACAGAGGTTTCCTTTATGATGTGTACATTGTACAAGCACTAAGGAAGGATTTTTTTTTGAAATTCTACCCATAAATTGGTAAAAGGGTAAAATGGGGTTTGTATGGGAAGATTTTTATTTTTCATTCGATTGACTTCAAACTCGGTTTATGTACACTCTATGAGAAATAAAAAAAACAATTTTCTCCGATTTTTTAAATTCAACCCTTAAAGGGGTAAAAGGGGGAGTCAATGTTTGGGCTAGATTTTACTTTACTGCCCATTCGAAAAAAAATACATTTTTTTTTATTCCGATTGACTTTAATGCGCTGAGCTCAAATCTGCAAAAAAAAGTTGGCGGTCTCTTCCCGTTTGGGCGTGTCACGCCCCCAAAGCTCAAAAAGTACCATATAAAATAGTACCAAAATCTCAAGAATGGAGTGTCCAATTTTTATAAAATATTTTTTTTTATATTCCCCAAATGTGCAGTTAACTTATAAAAAAAGTTTCATCAAAATCGGATCATAAACACAGGAGATATAAAATAATTAAAAAAACGCATATTTTTTGGCGGTAAAATTAAGCAAACAACATAATGAAAACTTTGCATATGCCCCCCCCCATATGTATCTCACTGTTAAGCAAACAACATAATATAAGATTTGCATTGAAACCTTGCACCGACTCCAAATCCTACAGTGACCACAAGCAAGGGTGTTGCATAGATACGAATGCAACTGTTTATGCGATTTTTGTAAAAAATAAAATGTGATAAGTCAGTAAAAAGAATATTTAAATACAAAATATATTAGCCCGTGTCCTTGAAAGTAAGTACAAAAAAGCTAAAATTCAGTTGTTAACATTTAGCTCTTTTTAATTACGTCATATCCTCTGTCTTTATGATCCGATTTGGATGAAACTTTTTTATTATTTAACTTTAGAAAAATCTGACACTCCGTTCTTGCCACTTCCAAACGGAAAGAGAGCGTCAACTTTTTTTTTTCAGATTTGTGTTTAGGGCACCGCAATCAATCGGATTGTGCAAAAAAAAACCCTTATTTGCGAACTTGCCCGTAAGCTTTACTTCGCTGTCTGGTTCCGGGAAGTCGCTGGCGTATCCATACTACTTATAAAATGCAACGTCCGTCTGTTCGTTTCTCCATAACTCGAGAACCATTCGTCCGATTTTCATGATTCTTTTTCTGATTTATAGATGTGTGGCCAACTTAGTCCGTAGGGTGGGTGAGAATTGCTCAGGAGTAAAGGGGTCGCGGATAATAAGGGGGGTCTCACGAGCCGTTAGCCGTATGAACTTGAAAGTTTGTGTGTTGATAGATAAATCAAAATAATTACATGCCTCATTCATCGTTTTTCAAAATTCGACCTATAAGGGTTGAAAAACGTTTGCACCTTACTTTTCTATTTCAACCTTACTACGCTCAACTTGCTATTATACTCATAAATCTACGTATGTCATTTCAAGAAATGCTTTTATTTGTTAGCCAATGCTTCACCGAGTATTTTGAGCTAAAATGCATCTTTCTGGTCCATCCGGAGGGTGAGATATAATAAATTAAAAATAGATCTTATTTGGTCAAGTGCGAAAAAAAATGATTTCTCGATTGCAGTTGTGCTTAGGGGTAGTTTTATATTGCGTTCCCAAAATAGAATATGATTACTCGCACGACTGGCATTCAGGATTCAGAATGCAAATTGTACGTACATACTCATGTATGGCGTAGTTGAATTTGATGTAGGCAATGGATATGCATAAAACAAACTAAATATGTATATATGTACGTCTACGTACATAAAGAGGTTTGTGGTGCGTAAGTGATATATACATATATACATATATGAATTTGAGATCTGAAGCTATGGAAAGTGTAACGATATGATCGCGTAGTATAAATAATTACATCATACCTGTGACGAGTTTTTATTTATGTGAAATCTTATGTCTGTTGACTTAGGACTTTCCGATCAGTACAGGTTACGTAAGGACTAAGTTGGCGACGGAGGAAGGGTGAAGGGGTGGTAGGGACTAACTCCGGAACTATTTGGTCGATTTTAAAAATTCTTTCAAGATTGTACCGGCTACATCCTCCGGATCAGTATAGGTTAGTTAGGGTGTGGATGGGGGAAGGGGAAACGGGGGTATAATATTGTCTAATATTGGTTTTGTATGGGAGGTACCAGAACTACTTGACCGACATAGACAATTTTTTAATACCAACTTGGCAACGGTAAAAACAAGTCCTCTCATTAAATTTCATTCACCTAAGTCGATTCGTTTGGACGCTATCGTGCTTTCAACAGACAGACAGGCAGACAGACGGACATGGCTAAATCGATTTAGAATGTGATCCTGATTCAGAATATATATATTTTGTAGGGTCTCCGGTGAATCCTTCTTGGCGTTACAAACGTAATGACAAAGTGAATGTACCTTCCTGTGAAGGGTATAACAAACGTGCATTGATAGCTGAAATAAATTTGAATTTACTTTAATAGAAAAGAAACCAGCGGGCGGAGCCGCGGGCGTTGCTAGTAAACGATATAACAACAACTGGACTTACAGTTTCCGGTCTGCTGATGAAAGAAAGCCTTTTTCTGATGAAATAATACAGTTTTCCTTTTTAAATTGACGTTAAAAAACAAACATTACTCAATAGATTAGGAAAACTTGAAAGTACTGGTTAAGTACTTGAGGTACTGGTACTTGAAAGTACTGCTCAAGTACTTTGGTACTTAAGCACGCGGTACTGAGTACTTGCGAGTACTTAAATACTGGTACATACTTGCCTTTCTCAAGTACCAGTACCAGGATACTGAAGTACAAATACTAGTACCTAGTACTTGTACTTGGGAGGACTGATGTCCTGGAATACTTAAGTACCTACTTTACAACTCTATTTGAAACTAATATTTTTATTTTTCTATTTTGCGCTATTTTTGTGGGCGCAGTAGCGCAGTGGTTAGTGTGCTGGACTACTGTGCGAGGGATCCCAGGTTCGATCCCCGGAAAAACACAAATTACATTTTAAGGTTTTTTTCTACTGCGCCACCTCTCGCGAACGTCTGACAAACATCCGAGAGTATGACTGTCCTGAAAAAGCTTCTCAATTCAGCCGTTCGGAATCGGCATAAAATTGTAGGTCCCTTCTATTCGTCCCAAAAATAGAAACTCACACAAACGAATGGTTGTGAGAAGCTAGGCCTTGGGTGTCTACCCGCCTGTTGCGCCACCTATTTATTTATTTTTTATTTTGCACTATGAAGTGTGCAGGGGATTCGCTAGTACTATAATTTTTTTTTCCGAGGGCCGGTGGAAATCTTGAAAGACACTAGTGAAGCTAGTAGTGTGTAACCCGCTACCCACTAAAATCACCTCCCTTTTTATTTACGACTGAGTTAAACTCATTTAGCAAATTCTACTTTAATATATATTGTAAACGGTTGGCGGGGTATAGCCCATTGGCTAGTCCCAACATTATTTGAAGTCGCGAAATTATTTAAATTTACTTTTTTTTTTTCTTATTTATGTAATTCGACTATCACGAAGTAATCTGCGACAAATTGGTGTTACCAGTGCAAAAAGTAATTTAAAGTGTGATATTGATCCTATTAAATCAAATGCTATCGGCGAAGATGGGATACCAATACGATTTGTAAAACTGATTTTACCCTATGTTGTTTCTCACCTGTCGCATATTACGATCTAAACCACTAATAAATAGATCCTCTGAAACCTGCTTTATATTGTTACATTCGGCTGGGATTCGAAAAGATAAAACACTATTATGTTTACGTTTTCTTTAACAAATCACTTTTATTTACAAGACAACTATCACTTAAAATCAACTTTTCCACTTTATAATCTTTCCACTTCTTATCACTACCGACACTCTTTCGAACTTTACTTCACACGGTTTAAAAATAAACTGCGCTCTCACCCCATTTCGCAACCCTTTTATACTCCCAACTAAAGCTTCTCGAACATTCCAACCGAATATTCTTGACTCCAACCAGAACAATAGAGAACGTACTAGCTTCGTTTTAGACCATTCACCATTCGATAAGTTTCGTTCAGTACAAGTTCATCCACCTTCCATTAGATGGCGCTGTGGTCAATAAGAGGTACTTTTCAATCTACATTACAATATAATTTGCATAAGAGCAATTCATAGTCTACCATGTCGAATGCTTTAGTCATATCGATGAAAAGAGCCATTGTTGCTTGATTTCGCTCAACTCCAGTATACAAATTGTAGGATACTTTTAATAAAGCATCGTTGGCAGTAAGCTTAGCGCAATTCCCATGACAAACAATTTTGCAGTCGTAGCACTCGATTTTTAATTCAGTTCTGTCTACCCTTACTTGGCAAATTCCGCACGACATTTTAGATTAAGATTAAGTTTAGTTTTGACTCAATTTAATACAAAAAAACTATAGTTCGAATGTTAGAACTTAGAAGAAAAATAGCTTAGCATGTGTGTACTCCACAACGTCACGCTAGACACTGAATATAATAAGCTGCAAGGGTTGAGGATGGGTAGTTGAGAAGGAAAGGAAAAATGGATCGTTATTCATACATACATACATTTTCAATTGCCCGCTTATCCATTAAGTGGGTCGCGGGTGTAGGTTGCTCAAGTGGAACCTCCATAGCTCTCGATCCTCCGCCATCGACTCCAAATCATTAAGGGCAATCCCCATACGGTTAGAGGAGAGATTATGAATTTGATCTAACCATCTCATTCTGGGTCTACCTAGAGGACGCCTGCTCGATGGTACGGATTCCATAGCACGTCGTGGGATCCTGATCGGGGACATACGTTTAACATGACCAAACCTCCGAAGCATGGATCGCTCCGTCCGGAGAAGTAGCTGCTCGACATTGAGTTCCTCACGTATTCTGGTATTTCTGATGCGATCTCTACGGGTCACACCAGCAATACTACGGAGAAATCTCATTTTGGCAGCTTGTATCCGCGATCTTATTCTTTCGGTCATTACCCAAACCTCATGACCTCCTGATAACAGAATGACCAAGCTGTCTCAAAATTGACCCAGCCTGACCAATCCTACAGGAAAACTCGGCATTGCTTCTTCCATCACTCGTGAATAAGACCCCGAGATACTTAAACTTCTCCACCTGTTTCAATGGGACTTCACTAACATGCAGAGTGCATTGAACAGGCGTTGTGGAGACGACCATTACTTCAGATTTGTTCACGTTTACCTTCATCTCAGCTTCAACGCAAACGGCTACAAACCGATCGAGTGCGCGTTGAAGTTCAGTCTGAGAGGACCTAAGGATGACCAAGTCATCAGCGAAGAGCAAATGACTTATCCTCAGATCTCCCAATTCGAAACGTTCCTCGCCAAGACTGCGCTGTAACATCCAGTCCATATAAGTAATGAAAAGGAGAGGAAACAAGACGCACCCCTGGCGAAGTCCAACGCCCACGGTGAAAGGTATTGATTTAACGCCGTTTACCCGGACACAGCTTTTACAGTTTTGTAGAGAGATTGATTTGCTCTCAAGAGAGAACCGTCAATTCCATACTCCTGTAATACACTCCAGAGTTTACCTCGAGGGACTCGATCGTATGCTTTCTCCAAATCTACGAAACATGCGTAAACAGGTGTAGCATACTCCCAAGCCTTCTCAAGTACCATTCTGAGAGTGAATAACTGGTCGGTTGTGCTTCTGACGGAATGAAAGCCGCACTGTTCATCTCCTAATCGCGCCTCGACCACAGCTCTGCAACGCATTTCCAGCACCTTGGCAAAGACTTTTCCGGGGAGACTTAAAAGTGATATACCCCTGTAATTGGAGCAATCCCTTTTATCCCCTTTCTTGAAAAGGGGCACAATCACAATTTAATACAAAAAAACTATAGTTCGAATGTTAGAACTTAGAAGAAAAATAGCTTAGCATGTGTGTACTCCACAACGTCACGCTAGACACTGAATATAATAAGCTGCAAGGGTTGAGGATGGGTAGTTGAGAAGGAAAGGAAAAATGGATCGTTATTCATACATACATACATTTTCAATTGCCCGCTTATCCATTAAGTGGGTCGCGGGTGTAGGTTGCTCAAGTGGAACCTCCATAGCTCTCGATCCTCCGCCATCGACTCCAAATCATTAAGGGCAATCCCCATACGGTTAGAGGAGAGATTATGAATTTGATCTAACCATCTCATTCTGGGTCTACCTAGAGGACGCCTGCTCGATGGTACGGATTCCATAGCACGTCGTGGGATCCTGATCGGGGACATACGTTTAACATGACCAAACCTCCGAAGCATGGATCGCTCCGTCCGGAGAAGTAGCTGCTCGACATTGAGTTCCTCACGTATTCTGGTATTTCTGATGCGATCTCTACGGGTCACACCAGCAATACTACGGAGAAATCTCATTTTGGCAGCTTGTATCCGCGATCTTATTCTTTCGGTCATTACCCAAACCTCATGACCTCCTGATAACAGAATGACCAAGCTGTCTCAAAATTGACCCAGCCTGACCAATCCTACAGGAAAACTCGGCATTGCTCCTTCCATCACTCGTGAATAAGACCCCGAGATACTTAAACTTCTCCACCTGTTTCAATGGGACTTCACTAACATGCAGAGTGCATTGAACAGGCGTTGTGGAGACGACCATTACTTCAGATTTGTTCACGTTTACCTTCATCTCAGCTTCAACGCAAACGGCTACAAACCGATCGAGTGCGCGTTGAAGTTCAGTCTGAGAGGACCTAAGGATGACCAAGTCATCAGCGAAGAGCAAATGACTTATCCTCAGATCTCCCAATTCGAAACGTTCCTCGCCAAGACTGCGCTGTAACATCCAGTCCATATAAGTAATGAAAAGGAGAGGAAACAAGACGCACCCCTGGCGAAGTCCAACGCCCACGGTGAAAGGTATTGATTTAACGCCGTTTACCCGGACACAGCTTTTACAGTTTTTGTAGAGAGATTGATTTGCTCTCAAGAGAGAACCGTCAATTCCATACTCCTGTAATACACTCCAGAGTTTACCTCGAGGGACTCGATCGTATGCTTTCTCCAAATCTACGAAACATGCGTAAACAGGTGTAGCATACTCCCAAGCCTTCTCAAGTACCATTCTGAGAGTGAATAACTGGTCGGTTGTGCTTCTGACGGAATGAAAGCCGCACTGTTCATCTCCTAATCGCGCCTCGACCACAGCTCTGCAACGCATTTCCAGCACCTTGGCAAAGACTTTTCCGGGGAGACTTAAAAGTGATATACCCCTGTAATTGGAGCAATCCCTTTTATCCCCTTTCTTGAAAAGGGGCACAATCACCCCAATCTGCCAATCGCTGGGAGTTTCGCCGCATTCCCAGGCCACTTTAATGACACGAGAGAGCCATTTGAGTCCCTCTTCACCTAAGGCCTTTAGCATTTCTGGCCGGATTTCATCTAATCCGGCAGATTTGCCAGCTTTTAGCGATTTGATCGCAAAAGTGACTTCCTCTACCATGGGACTATTTTTCGCCCTGCTAAAGGCGATGGATGTGTCATCCTCAATGCCCTGGATTGGACTGAGCAATTCGGAAAAGTGCTCGCTCCATCTGCGCAAGATGTCCTCCTCATTAAAAAGAAGTGTACCATCTTTGGATTTGACTCCTTCGATAATGTTCCACTTCCTTCCTCTAAGACGACGGATGGTCTGCCAGAACACCTTGCTTGCAGAACTGTGATCGCGGTCTAATTTCTCGCCGAACTCCTTCCAAGATTCTTTTTTGGCTGCGTTAACAGCCAATTTGCAAGTTTTTCGCGCCTCAATGTACCGGTTTCGAGAAGGAGAGTCCCCCAAGTGAATCCACACCTTGAAAGCCTTCTTCTTCTCTCTGATGGCTTCTTGAACTCCAGGCGTTTTAAACCACGCGGTTATGGATGGAATTTTGTGAGAGGACTTTTTTTAACCGTCGTCAGGTTGGTATTAAAAATTTTCTATGTCGGTAAAGTAGTTCTGCTACCTACCATACAAAACTAATATTAGACACATACTAACTCGCATGGCAAACATTTTGCATGACTTTTATGCAGTGGAGGGTATCAAAGCATCGGCCAGGCCGATGATAACACTTTTACTTGTTTAAAATTTCATTGGTGTCTCTATATAACGTATGAAAAAAGGGTTGACATTCGATATACCGAATGTTTCTGTTATACATACGTATCTTTAGAGAAGAAATATGTACATACATGTGTAGCGAGGACGTGTAAATCAACTCTCTGGATTGTGAATGTTCTCGGTTTGCAAGTCTGGGGCCCATGCGCAATCGGTATCCACATATGGATATTTGTTTCGAGTAAGAACGAGTTTCGTATCTTCATTTAGTTGGCGCGTCTTTCAAAAGTAGGGTTAGGTAGGGGTCTTTTCTTGTGCTTCTGTAAAATTGGTAAAAATGCCTTAAGCTCGCAAACGCCTTCAGAAGAAGTCTTCAGGAAAAAGCTGCAAATTGTTGCGTTTAAACCTCACGAAAACAAACGTTTATTTATGATTTCTTTTTAAAAAATTAATGATAGAATGTTGACTTTTTTATTTTTTACTTTGAAAAGTTTTGTTTTTTTTTACTTTAGGAATAGGAATAAATAAAATAAAACGAATGAATAGAAACAATATTAGTACATTTTATTCAACGTTTCGTACAAGTAAAGTGTGCTCGACATTACGAATCTTTCGATTTAACAAATACACCTGGACATTATAT
This sequence comes from Cheilosia soror, assembly GCA_949372485.1. NCBI lineage: Eukaryota > Metazoa > Arthropoda > Insecta > Diptera > Syrphidae > Cheilosia > Cheilosia soror. The sequence goes on from OX443563.1 coordinate 34,889,753, forward strand.
CATTCGTTATACTGGACCACCACTGTAATTGTCTTTTAGGTAATTAAAAATGAATTACACATACTTTTTTATTATCACACAGTTGTCCGCAAAATAGTCGACGAAAGAAAAGTATCATTTCCACAACAAACGTCGTCACAAAACGCCTTACGCAATACCGACGATAGTCGTCGAAAAATACAATCCACATCAGAAGCCATTTGTCGATCGTCGCCGGGACAAAAGTCGTTTATTTTTAGTCGCCAATACCAAAAAGTCGTGTCGTTTTTTTTAGAGTCGTAAACAACGACAACGACAATAGGGGTGTTTGACTTTGTTTTGTTTCTTTTGGTTTTCTCTATACACATTTCCCCAATGCTTGGAGTTGGCAGTGTACAAACTAAATCAACTGAAGCGCCACCTGGATCGTCGAAGACGCGTAATTCAATGCGACGGGATGAGAGTACTATAGTGTTTATATACAATGGTTTTATTTTGCAACGATACTTTCTCCTAGAGAACCCTATGGGCACCACGGCGATAGTTCCTCTATCAGAAAAAGATTTGGCCAAATATGGGTGCTTTTCCACGTAGTTTGCGCTTTATTGGCTGCGCGAATCGAATAGATAATACTGTTAGACATTTACGTTGTTAAAATGGTTATTTTTATATTACTTTGCATTTTCTAAAAGTGCATTACCTACTCAAATGCTTTTACCCAACTCGAAAACAATACAAAAAACAAATAATGACACATTTCAGTGTCATGTGGTGCCAAATTTTACCTAATTTTTTGGTGATCACCTTACGCAGACGAATAATTTTATTTGATCACAAGTGATTGTCACATTTGTGATAATCACAAATCACCTTAGCCGATTCCACCCCAGTGGCCTATTTCACCAAATTACAATTATAATTACAAATTTGTATTTGTTGATTACATTTTCAAATTTGTTAACTGATTTTCTGTTTGACATAATACAAATTTGTTAAAAAGAGAAAAAAATAAAGGGAAACTGTATTTGTTATTTACAATTGTTTTTTTCTTCGTCTATTTAGCACAAACTTATATCACTATCGGTGCTACTATGCCTTCGACGTTCCTTCCTTTGAAAAATTACAAATTGTTACTAAATCAACACACGGTCTTTCTAGTGTAAAAAATTTTCAGTAATTGAATAAATTTGTAAAACTTTTTGATTTGGTGAAACCTACATGTACGCAACAAAGAAAATTAACTTTTGGTGAAACGGAAATAATGACATTTCTACAAATTTCCCTATGTAAATAACAAAAACAATTTTGTAATAGAAAATTTTTGTGAAACAGAAAAAATCGATTTTCGCACAAATTTGTTAAAAAAATGGCTGTAAACAACAATTTGTAAGTTGGTGAAATAGGCCACAGGTCTCCGAATTTGGTCGTAATTTTTTTTGGTAGTTTATGTCATTCGCTTTGTTATTCCTAGATTCCTATTACATACAATAAATAAATATGAAAGAATAAATAAATATAAATTTAAGGATCTTTATTTGTTTCACCGGCAATGCTCTAACAATTCTTACAGTCTATTTACATTTTTATTTTCGCAGCACTTAAAAAAAAACTCTGGGTCTTCGCAAGTATGCCTATGCCTAACTTGGTAAAATCTTTCCGTTGGTTGGCAAAGTTCCCACATCCTGTTCCTTCTGGACTTATATCACCTGAACATCCATCTGATCAACTCTTTACGAACTTTCGAATCGTCCTGCAACTCTTGTGATGTATTTATACCAACTAGTGTAAGCTTAGTGTAAGCCCCTTCCAGGATAAACCTTAAAAATATATTGGTTGGTTTTTATTTTTTGTGCTTTTAGTGCAGTACCTACCAACGTTATAAAAGCGTTTCATTGGTTTTATAAGCTATTAGTATTTTACACTTTCATTACAACATGAACAAAGAGCACAAGCAACCAACAAATGAAAACAAGTATTGTAATATGCAGTTTCCATTCTTTGTACACCCCTGCTAGATTGCAGCAATGCTGCTGCATTGCATAGTAGCCTTGAATTCGAAAAGAAAACAACACAAATATGTAGGTGCATGTAGTTGGTATTTGTATAGATATACATATTTTTGTGTGCCATTAAGAATGTCTGGAAGAAGGTGTCTGGCGTATGATAAAAGTGATCCAATATTAACTGATCTTTATCAATCGGCACCGGAAATTACAATTAGTTAAACACAAATGTAAACTGGAAATATTGGTACAGCAGTTTTTGATCTGAAATTGAATATTAAGTGCTATCCATGAACTTCAATCTGCGGTTCAATGATGCGAATTTTGGTACATAAGACTTACATATACCTAGTCATTAAAAAAATGACACAAACTGACCCATATGGAAAGTTTATCAACCTTGGCTAATCGCGAGGAGGACTCGTAGGATTCATATATGAGTACTCGAACTCGAATCGTTTCGTAATAGCCAACTACCCATCTAGCCATCTTGCCTGCATTGCATAGTGCTTTCGAAAAGTTCACCTAAAGAAAAAGCCAAGAAACCAGATAAATTCAACTTTTTCTCTCTCTTCTTTTGCTTTTCTACCCACCACCCTATTCTACCGTATAGCACTAGCAGTCGCCACGCCATCCGCGTCCCCAGTTTATCGTCGTCAACTCTCAATCATCTCGATCAATTTCTCCTCAGGATCGTTGTAGTAGTCGTATCGTAGTGTAGTCGCCGCGCAAAGAGTTGTATCCGTAGTTGTGTACGTATTCTCAAACGCCGCCGTCGTCGCAACGTTTTATTTCACACAGTAAATTTTCTTTGGGGGCAGCAGCAGCATCAACGGTAGTAGAAGCAAGCACCAGGCAGCAAGTGAGCTTGTTTAAAACGATATTAGCTGGCGCAACATTAGTTTTGAGTTGGCTACCAACGCGAGCGGGTCATTCTGTTGGCAAACGAGACACGTACATACACTTTTTTTTTTATTCCTCCCCATTCCGTCTTTCTCGCATTTGGATCATTTCTTTTCAAATTTACTCTTCCAAATATAATTAAAAAAAAAATAAAAAAATTGTGTTATACAACATCGACTTTTATATCTCAAAATAAAAGATCTTGCATCAATCGAGGAATTTTACATATCTGGAGCAGTGAGATCGATCTGAAATAAATCTTTGATCCTTTTTCTGTGTTTGTTAATTGTGATAAATAATAACAATAGAAAAAAATAAAATACAAGACAGTGTGCCTGTTTAATATGTGATTAAAACGTCAAAAGTGGACATAGGCAAAAAGGGATAAAAGATGCATTTTGGATGGTCTCACTTCAGCTCTTCTTCTACTCTTGTACTCGCCTTTATTATTGTGATGCTGTCAACAACGGTTCACATTTATACTAAAGACCAAGAATCTGTCGTGGATAAAGTGATATTCGGTGTTGTTAAAAATAAATCCACCTTCGCAAGTTTTAACAAAAAAAAATCGGACAAAACTTTCATTAGAATTTTTTTTTTTTCAATTCCGCGAATTTTTTTCTACAGCTTTTTTATTTCTCATTTTTTTAAGGATACTTCGAACGAACCACCACCTCCACCCAAAATTTTGAAATAAAAATAAAGTCATCGTAATACAACCAGATAATTAAGAATTTCGTTTTCGCTTCAAGGATAAAATAAATAAAAAACGTTCAGTTTCATGACAAAAAAAGAATAAATTCGGAATTGTTTTTTTTTTTGTATCTCCCCAATAATATCGAACATTCTGTAATTATTTATTTTGTTACCTGCAACGGATCATAGTATTAACTAACCGATATTCAAAATGATGATGGAGAACGGTCTCTCCATGGAATATGGAGATGGATATATGGAACAGGAAGAGGAATGGGAACGCGAAGGACTATTAGATCCTGCGTGGGAGAAGCAACAAAAAAAGGTGAGTCAACTTTAATTTTTTTTCCTCATAATCTTAAAATACATTGTGGTAGATGCAAATAGAAATATCTTCTTGTATCTTTAGTTCCTGTTAGTGTCTAATGCCTTTGCAGATCTTTCTATCTGCTCTATCAAGCTAAATTTATGTATAGAAGTGTTGCTTTTTTTCTCTGTATCCAACAGAGCTTTTTCGTATCTATAGATACATCAAGATAGGTGTGCATTTCGTTAAAAACGATCGTAAAAAATACATTTTTTTTTGAAACATACACACATACCTTTATTATTTATTTAATCACAACAACTGTATAGCTTATTATTAGAATAGACATTTGGTACATACATTATGTACCTATATGAGTTATGAATTCTATCGCATAGCTAGTTGTCAGAATTTCTCAAAAATGAAAAATTTTCTTTAAGACAAAAACGCATATGTATCTAATTCCGACTGAAATTAAATGAATGCAGATGTTTCAAGATCGCGATATTTCTATGTACCTACAATACGTAATAATTAATACAAAAAAGCCATATTAAAATTGACAATTTTTTTGAAATTTAATATCTCAGATTTTCCCATCGTGTTGATGATTTATACAAATTTAAAAAAAAATTGGTATGACTAGCACAAGTATTATAGGTGTATACATACAAAATTATTCAATTTGTTTCGCAGTTTTTTTATTCATGCCTTCCTTTTTATCAAGAAGGTTGAGTAGGTAGATAAATATCAATTTTGAAGAAGAATGTCAAACACCGGAATAATAATGCTCAGGCAGAAAATTATTATTACCTATCTTAACACTACCAGCTCTTGCATTCGTTCTACAACACACAATACAAGCTCTTGCTTTCGTTCGTTTCCGACCTTGACAATATTATAGTAATCACCGCTATTCCCGTTGGCGTTTGTCGTAAACAACTCATATTTTATTTCGTTTTGAAGTCGGTGTTTATAAGATTTTTGAGAAAACAGTTTGAAATGACAGTGAACACATAGGAAAAGAAATAAAATCGTTAATAAACGACACGACACATGGGTCGAATAGGTACGAAAAACGCCAACGGAAATAAGGGTGAATAATAAGGCACTATCGTCCAGTGCCAGGCTATGTTTAAGATTTCAAGTCTCTAGCTCATTGGAAAGTTAGTTTGAACGGACAAACAATTAGACTGACAAGAAAGCAAGTTAATAAAAATGTAGTGAAATTATTTTCATTGTGGAGTGCTTCAAAACTCAATGCTTACTTCTGCCCCTGAAGCGAAACCCGAATCTTCATGAATGGTACTTACATCACCGGAACCGAAAGGCTTTCCATTCTCGATGAGTGTTCATGACAATCTTTATATACACTGCGAAATGTCTAAGTTTCTTCGAATCATACAGAAAATACGTTAACCCTTCTGGTCTGTATACTCATTAGCCCAATCAGAATGAATCGCCATTTCGACATTTAGCTAGTTGTGACAAGTTGCTTAGTCGATTGCCTGAGATTTATTTTTAGCTGCGGGCGCCTCCTTAATTAAGTTCCTCTTCTCTAACGTGTTTCCAACCAGGAGTGTGTTTGATACTAAGAATTTGCCGCTGAGTACTACATTCAGAAGCATTTCCATATGCTTTTGACAACCCGTAATAGCTTTAGGTAAAAATTTAATCTCCGCACCTGTCGTTTAAGAAGTTTAGCGTTACGTTCTTAAATACTTCTTGTTGGCGCCACAGTCTGAGCGGAACTGAATATTTTTAAATATTAATTAGGTATTATTCTGTATGTTGTATGTAAAATGTACTTACTTTTCGGTGTAGCAAATAAAGTCACATCGTAATGTACGTGGCACAAAAATGTACATATTATTGTATGTATAATATTCGAATTCATCAACGCAATCGGGACCGAAAATCACTTGAAGAATTTTGGGAGAAATGACCAAGAAGATTGTCATCCGCCTTTGATAACATCCATCCTTCTGCGACCAATTGCCTTCTTAGGCCGAAGAAACAGCGGTTGGCAAGTGTAACTCTTAATCATTTGAATAAGTTCTACAAGAGCTTGTATGAACGATATTTAGGGTTCCCTACTATTTTTGTATGACGTAGGTCAAAAAACTTTTGCACTTCAATACGCCTCTCTAGTTAGGACGGTCTTTGGCCAACTACTACAGGGTTGCGCACTTAAATTCCCTTCCTTGTGCGCGCCACCAAAGGCGATGTCTTCCTCTACTGCGTCACCCTTCTGGGTTGTAATCTAAGCCTCTTCTGGCCGGTGTTTTATTGCCCATTCGTGTTCTTAAATGACTGATTCTGACTTTTATGACAGAGTCAATGTCACGTTGCTGTACAGTTATAGTATAGTAGGACCCGCTCAAATCTTGTTTCTTAAAGCACATAAGCTCAAACGGGATTGAAAAGAAACTACCAAGAATATCTACATCCACCTTTGCTAACATCAATGCTTTTGCAAAATAGACAAAAGCACAACTGGGATTATGAAGGGTATCCTTAGTGCTTCCCGAGAAGGAGGCCTTACTTAATTGCTTTCTAAGTGTAATTCTTGGTTTGATTTCATTTTCCGAGTTTATAGCAGAGTCGAAGCAGCATAAAGTAGCTCATTACCCGTTATAGTTTGCTCTTATGGTGTTTCGTCTCATTGGGCGTCTCTTGTTGACAGCATTTCCAACTAAGTCCATCTTTGCCGCTTTTATCCCAATATGTAGGTTCTTTCCAACAGCCCGATTAGCTCTGCCAGTGGTGTTCCCGGGCCCTACCCATAATCATTTTTAACCTTCAACAACATATTGACGGTCACAATAGATAATTTTATATGGAAATTTTCGCTATTGTGATTTTGTAAATGTTGGCCTGTACAGTGTACACTAAAAATGATTATTAGTCCCGCGCAATTTGATCAGCATAGGCAAGTACAAATTAGAAAGACCTTTGAATCATTGACCAGTCGAAATATAAATTATTCTACTCGACTCTGAGGTCAGTTTTTTGAAATTTAACTCAGTCTCCTCTAGTATTTCATATAGAAATGAAACAGAGGTAGTCTTTTCTTCACTATTGTTAATCAGATCACCATTTTCCAACTAACAAAATTTAAGCTATCGCTTTAGATTTGACTTAACCAGCGCTTACTTGAATCTTAATTATTCCGTAATGTATGCCATGCGTCGCGTCGATTGCGCTAAGTAATTATCCTCGGATCGTCATTTTTAGCTGTCAAAAATATATCCTATAGAGGCTATTTTTTTGACGTTTTCTTTTGCTTTGGGTTTACTAAAATGTTCAAGCGGAAGTAAAACAAGTAAAAGTGTTATCATCGGCCTGGCCGATGCTTTGATACCCTCCACTGCATAAAAGTCATGCAAAATGCTTGCCATGCGTGTTAGTATGTGTCTAATATTAGTTTTGTATGGTAGGTAGCAAAACTACTTTACCGACATAGACAATTTTCAATACCAATCTGACGACGGTTAAAAAAAGTCCTCTCACAAAATTTCATTCACCTAAGTTAAGTCGGTTGGACGCTATCGTGCTTTAACAGACAGAGAGAGACGTGTGTTCAATAGTGGTTTTGTATGGGAGGTAACAGAACTGCTTGACCGACATGGACCATTTTTAATACAAACTTGAAGGCAATAAATATAAGACCTCTCATAAAATTTCAGTTGCCTAAGTCGATTCGTTCGGACGCTATCGTGATTTCAACAGACAGAGAGAGACGTGGGTCTAATAGTGGTTTTGTATGGGAGGTACCAGAACTACTTGACCGACATAGCTCATTTTCAATACCAACCTGACGACGGTAAAAAGAAGTCGTCTCACAAAATTTCATTCGCCTAGGTCAATTCCTTTGGACGCTATCGTGCTTTCAACAGACAGACAGACAGACGGACAGACGGACAGACAGACAGACAGACAGACAGACAGACAGACAGACAGACAGACAGACAGACAGACAGACAGACAGACAGACGGACATGGCTAAATCGATTCAGAATGTGATCCTGATTCAGAATATATATACTTTATAGGGTCTCCGGTGAATCCTTCTTGGCGTTACAAACGTAATGGCAAAGTGAATATACCTTCCTGTGGAGGGTATAAAAACTGAGTTTCAATTGAAACATCCTTCCGTCCTCCCCTCCCACTGGGGTGTGAGATACCCCACGAAAAATGTTAAACCGTGCCATTACCGTTAACATTTTTTGGTCGCCATGCCATTGCTATGTAAATTCAGTTTAACATTTTCTGTAATAGTTGGAAGTTTTTTTGAGCAATTTTAATTTTGTATACATTAGATATATGTATAATTTTGCTGTGACATTTTCTTGGGTATCATACAACCCAGTGAGAAGTTCGTGTTTTTTCAGCTTGTGAATAAATGTTTTAAATGTTATAATTTTGTGTTCTAGTCATTGATTCAGTATTTGAATAAAAATAGTTACCCAGGATACAAATAAATTGATTTAGTCATAAAAAATTTGTTTCAATGAAGTTATTGCTTCTTCCACAAAAACGTAATTTTTACGGTACTGCAAGAAATCGAAATCGGGCTCCAAATGGAGCTCGGTAGCACCTGAAAGACGCGGTAGGCATCCGATGCGAAATTGAACCACCCAATTAGTGTGTGTGACATGTTCACCAGCCTATGTGCGAAGATCATCGCTCGCTGAATTATGTAGAATGGAATAGATAAAAATTGCATTCCGTTACATATTGCATTTCATTTATTTATGCACTCCGCTAACAATGATTTGCAACAAAATATTACTAAAATTGCATTCATATGCTATGCTTCAGTAGCATTTTGAAAAACGTAATGTGTATACATATGTATATATATATTTTTGCTTTTAATTAGAAAAACACTTTTATTTAATAAATTTTTTTTCTGATTTTTTTCTTAGTCCAATTTTAAAATCAGTTTATATGATACACGGTCGATTTTTTTAGTTTATTTCTTAAAACGTACCTTTGAACTGGCATACCTACCCGACCGGCTTCCCATTGCCAAAAAAAACTATTTAGAAAGCATTGTTTTAATGGTACTGTCTAATACGCGAAACTAAAAGTTTCAGAATTTTCATTTCTGTCTTGTTTTCCATATTTATAATAATTAATAATAAGGAATTTTATACATTTTTTTTTTAATTTTGAGTATGGGTAGTTGAAACAAATAATGAGGAAGCATACTTCTGCAAGAAAGACATGAAACTCAGCGTCAAGAATCAAAAAGTTCTCAAATTATGGAGTCATTCAAAACTATGGTCCCCTAATTCGCAACAGTCATAATCATAACGAGCTGATGAAGAAGCTGTACCGAAGAGATTTAGAACACGAAATAATTTCAAGATTTACAACAAATGGGACCTCCACATCCTATGTTCCTGACAAATACGGTTATACATAAGAACCTTGAATATTTACATCTCTGTAATTATTCAATCAGCTTATTTACGGGTTTAGTTTGTCCATTTGCATTGGCGCTATTCTACGATATCCGAAGGCCCAGAGCTTAGCTTCAATGAGGGCCGAGGCCTGTGCTTATGTCTCTATTACATACATACATACATACATACATTTAGAAAGCATTGTTTTAATGAAATGAAAATTTAAAGAAAATTGTTAAGATCATCTATTACATCCTACTAGAATTTTAAAAATAATATTTTCTACGTTTATTCATCTTCAAAAATGTCCACTACCACAGCTATATAGTAAAAAGATGAGATAAGATTTTGATAAATATTTTATCTCTTAAGCTGAAAATGTAGGAAGCAATTTTGCAATTTCAATTATTTTTTTGAATTTCATTACATAATTCGTTTTAAGAAAGTGTATAAAAAACTTTTCTTCGTTGATTTGTCTTCCTAGCAGTATATAACGCTTTATATTTCCTCTAAGCTTGGTTATGCTTTTCATCTTATCAACTGCATTACTTATGCATTGCCTTGTGTTTTGCATTGTCTCAACTTTCTTTTTATTTATGGCATTATAAAAAACACGAATAATGCACTAAGCTAAAGAAATGTAGATAATGATTTGTTTTCACTTACAATCGCCAAAAAATAATGTTACAAGACTATATCGCTATATGTAGTAGCATAATAGGCTGCTCTAAATTGTGTACAGATTTTGGTTGGTTCAGCGGTTCAGCCCAAAATAATTATTCCGAGCTATAATTATTCATTAAGTTCTTTCGATTTTGAGATATCTTGGAGCTCCAAGGATGGTAGCAATAGTCAATACCCGGATTTACGACTACGAGTAGTACTTATACTTTATAGAGAAAGGCGAGTAGGGTGTCTCCTTGCTCTTAGTAGATATACAGTGATGAACACCAATGATGTTTTCTTTTGGCTTTGGAGTTTTGCAGTGAATGTAAAACAATTTAGAATGTTATTGAATACTTTAAATAGGTACTTTATATGTATTTAGCCCAGACCAGTTAAAGCTGGCAAATAAAACATTTCAACAGTTTGACAACCCAAGAAAGGCATCAACATGAAGATGAAACAAAAAAGAAAAACAATCAAGTCCAATGTTAGATAATCGCAATTAAGGAGTAAAGTTGATGCCCTAAACAAAACGTCGCATACACTCAATAAGTTTTCATGTTAATGCGAATGAGATGGGCTGAATTCCAAAACGTCAAAAAAATTCGCATTGTGAATGCACACTGCTTTTCTGATGCCAGGTTATGAATGCTTTTGCGTTGCTTTGCATTTGTTATGCTTTGCAATTTTTGACGTTTTGGAATGACTTTGATGCGAACTATCATAAAATGTCTCAAACACCAATTAATTAATTTTTTTCATCCCCTCCAAAACGACACAGCATCCACAGCACTTTTTTTTCCTTCTTTTGTTTCAAAAATCGAGTTCAAATTGATTTCGGGTAGAAATTTAATGGACTCATTCGTCCACTTTTTATTACTGCAAATCAAAGTAAAATTGGCAAATTATTATTTTACTTACGACTCCAGCGATGAATCCATTTTAATTGGCGGTTTAAAATTAAATGTCAAATGACATTTGCATCATAATCATTCATGATGCTCTGTTTGCTTTTGTTTGCGCAGTTGATGCATTCGCAATGCGTTTTAGAAAAGTATGCATTGCATCATAGTAGGTTAGGTTAGGTTAGGTAAGGTGGCTGTCCCGAAGGGGACACACTTAGACCAAAATTTTGGTCCAATGTGATACCACGAGAGGGGGAGGGGAAAGGAAGTGGCATAAACTGTTCTTTGTGCCGGGCATTACCTTAGGAATTCTGTTGCAATTTGCGAATTTGGGTATCCTACCTGAGAGGGGAACTTCTATAAGTTTTTTCCCTGGTTGCGGCTTAGTCTTCGGGTCAAGGTGGAGGGCGACCGTAACAGTCTGTCCCATGTCTATTGCCTCTGACGCGGCCTTCACTAGGGAGGGAGACTGGTGCGTAACAGAGGTGGCCGATTCAACCAGTCTTCCCAGCTGCTTGACCAAAAGTCAGTGGATGGATTGTCTGTTGGAAAAAGGATGGGGGCAACCGTAGCAGTCTGCCTCCCTTTTATTTGCCTTTGACAATCAGTCCACATGACAGATTGGTGCTGAGCAGAAAGGCCTGATTGAAACTCATAGTAACCCGCTTGCGTTTTGGAACGCTTGATTAAGCAGTGACAGTAACGCAGAAGTACTGCGTTTTGGAATTCAGCCATGGTTAATTGGACTCTACTTCGGTCGTGCACAAATTCTTTTCGCAAATCTATTAACATAACCTTAAAATTCCTGGTATATTTTAGTAACTAGTCGCTCCATTTTCTCATAACATTATAATTTGAAGACAAAGTTGGAACCGGAAACCCTTTTAACCAAGAAATGTATTTCCACAAAATATTTTTTTTTCAATATCGATTCACTCCGTGAACGGTCTAAACCTTAAAATGGGGAATTCGACATGTTCAACTGAAGTGAGCCATAATACATAATAATGTAGGTCTAGGTACAGTACATTACATATTGTATTTGTTGGGATAGTTTTGCTTTCCGTTCTTTTATCTTCAAAATTATTTTATTAAAAAGTTGCATTTATCCGAGGCTTCGGCTTCCCTTATGGAAGTACCTTTGCTACGCGCAAATCAAAATTTCCCAAATCGGAGAAATTTGTTTTGTTTATTTCTTATATAGACTACACAAGCCGAGTATGAAGTCGATCGGATGAAAAATACGAATTTTCTCACACAAAATTTTTCACATTCGGAGTAGCAATCCAAAAAGTAAAAATGTAGAACTTCGCATAGTCCGTTGATAAAACGACAGTATAACTACTTGTAGTATCGGCACTGTGCGATTCCAACACTTGACTATATAAAAATAATGTAAAACAATGAAAATAAAGTCGCACTTATAAAATAAAAATACGGAAAATAGAAGTCAATTGATAGAAAAATATAGAGCAATCGGCTATGGAATATTGGGTTTCTACACTACTCAAATTTAATTTATAAAGATAATGTTGTATACTTGTATAGTACAATAACAGCTAAATACTGTTCCAAGTTGTACCTTCCCGATCGTTGAAAAATTTAGATCAGCGAATTGATCATACACCATTTTTTAATTTAGACCCGCTGCTGGGAGAGGCTTCAAATATTTATTAACTAAGCCGCAGCCTCAACTAACAAGCCTCTCGAGTTAGCCCGGTCCTTACCTAGGTAGTTACTTAGTTTAAAAGCGGCTCTCGATGAGAGAAAAAATTAGGCCGTTATTTGGCCCATTGTGCATACCACTGGGCTTTGGGGAGCTATTTCTTTACTGACTGACTATACTCATGTAAAGCATTTGCTGCCGGTTATAAAGCTAAGAATGTTAGCGCAACTGGTATTAGATTATGAGATTATTGGAAAAGTAGTTTCCTGTTAAGTCGAAGAAGCTCCTTGGATCTCTTTTTATCCAGAGCTGGCCAGGTGAGTCTAGCAGTATCGCAGTATCCTAGATGTTTCCATCTAAAACTTGCTCTGCTTGCTGAGTCCGGGTGAATTATTTGTTTAGGGTAGGACTAAACAAGCACTTGAATACATGCTTGGACGTTTTTCTGGCGAGGCTTACGGCACCAACATAGTTAAATCTACCTACATTTATAAAAAATATGTTATTTGTTTTCTTTATTATTTATGAGTTTAAAAATGAGCTCTTTAATGGAACTTATGTAGTTACTTATTTTATTTCCTAAATAAGTTACCTACCAGTTGTAATAAATCTTAGGAAGTGAATGAAAAACCAATTTATAAACTGAATCGAATAAAAGTAATATAACTATAACTTTATCACAAGTTTTCTGATTTTTCTTTAGTTCCTTCTAAATTGAGATCATTTTGTGCTTTAATTTTGGCTAATACTGTATTCAGATGTGTCAAAAAAATAACTGAAAATTAGAAATTCAAAGTAGCTATGAGTCAACAGGAAATTGTTTGTTTTCCCAAATTCAGCATTTCAAAATAAAACTATTAAAACTCGGTTAAACGTCAACACCCCTGGCAAACAAGTAGCATAACTTCACCAATAAGTGAGTACATAGTCTACACTATGTACGACGAGGTACCAACTTCCATGAAGCAATCTTTTTTTCAGGCGCTTTTTTGTGTTTATTTTTAGGGATTCATTCCGGCCGTTATGTATAATTTTATCGCTCATAGAGTAAAAATGTTTTACAAAAGTACATATTCGATTCGTCGCCCATATGTCAATTTGTTTCACTCTTTGCAACCTTCGATTTTCTGAACTGAGTCACATAGCTAAAAAAGGGAACTAAAAATAGCAACAAAACTTTGACCCTGAGAAATACCCATCAGGTTAGCTCATTTTAGCATTATTTTGTATCATGTACTGCACGAGTACCTACGTCTTTATTTTTGCAATTATTTTTGGGATAGAAAATTGAAATAGAAAATAAAAAACAACAAATACCCCAAATCAATATATATGTAGATCAATTGATTCAATTATTTCTCTTGTCATCAGCAAAATACAAACTCATTTAACACAGTTTGGCTGTCAAATCGTTTTTCTATTTCAATTGAACGTAACGCGTTAAACTGTCTAATATCGTTTGATTCCTGCAAGTATCTGTACATATACAAATCTAATTTTCGTGATTTAAGTTTGCAACAAAACATTGCTTTTACAATTTAATTGAATACTCAACAAGAATGCGATTGTGATATTGTTTGTTGTTCTTTGCATGAAACACACTAACCTAAACGAAAGTCTGATGAGATTTTGTTACTTTTTTTGTTTTGTTCCATTCACTCGCAAAAAAGCTTTGATAGAAAATTATTTGTTTGAGACGACATTAACGCAAGTTGTATTTGTATGGTAATACGAAATTGATGTAATAAAGACACCCTGAAACGTCTTGTAAAGGTTTTTGGAAAGGTATGACTCCAATTGAATTAAAATGATGACGCGGGTATATTTTTGCTGAGGGTGTGTTTTAGTCACATCAGGGTTCCTTATTTTCAAACTAAACTTAATGACTACGTTGTAAAATGTTTTGTAAAATTTACTGGTAAACTTTTGGCATAAAAACGGTTATTTTTAGAAGCTAAACCCTGGACAAAAATAATTGTGAAACTTAGACATAATCTACAAACTTAATTCCTTTATGAGGCACAAAACATATTGCACACATTTGTCGTACACATGTCCCCCAGTACAAGACCCTAAAACTCCCATCCAAAAGTAACTTCATTTTCCTTAGTTTAATTTGTACAGCTCAAGGGAAACAGAATACAGACACATGCTTCATAATTAATAATCATTACTAGCTGACTCGATAGTTGCCCTGTCTAAAGTGCAAAAAATTTGTTTAGGATCGTTTTGTGAACGCAAATCTACCGTACAGTCGCGAGTTTATACAAAAAATTAACAAAAATAAAAACAGTTTTCGCTTTTCTCAAATTTTCGAATTGGCCGGGAAATTTTCGCAAAAACGTTATTTGGTGGACCATTGCGGGAACATTGGTGGTATGCATAAAAAAGTTTTTACTTCAAGTACCTAATAGGTTTAAGTAAACACATACTGAAAGTTAGAAGTGGAAGTAGTAGTAGAAGTTGAAGTGGAAGCTCCGATTTTCAGTATTTGCTTTGTTTCGTGTGCTTAAAAAAATGTTGTTACTTGATTGCAAATACTTTAAGTAAATACTGACTTCATTCAAGTAAATAGGTAGGTACTTAAAATTCGTCGGATATCATAGTAAATACTTTTTTTGTAGTAGATACTATGAAATTTTCAAAAATTTTTAGTATGTGCTGCAGAAAAACAAGCACATAAAAAAAATCCCCAGTAAAAGCATTTACTGTCTTTTATGCATACCAACCCACGCCCTGGGCCGCTATGACACTTTTAAAAGTGTCATATCGCCCACTCTCAATGTGTCATAGCGCCCGAGGGCCTTATAACACAAAAACCTTCATCTGACAGTAAACCCAAGCAGGCGGGTTGCAGGGGGCAGCATGCATGGTTTATCGCAGCACAGTACATCGAGATCGATTCAGTTGGTTACTAATTTGAGATAGAGTTTTCTAATTGGATTTTGCCCGTCGATACAAACTGAAAAAATAACTCCCTCAAAGCGTCCCAAGAGGTTTTCATCAGCTTTCGATAAGGTCCATGTTTCTGCATACAACAGGACCGGGATTTTGTCCGAGTCGCCGATGTTGACAGCATATACTTCGTTTTGTCCTCATTAACAGCCAGACCCATCATCGCCGCCTCCGTTTCAATGCTTGCAAACGCGCCATTGATTGAGTTCTCCCAATAATTTTTGAAAAATTGTACCTCTGATGTTGGCTTGCGAGTTCCGTACAATTGCTTCAAGAATGATGTTAAAGAAGTTACATGAGAGCGCGTCGCCTTGTCTTAAACCTTTTTCGACATCAAAAGATTCCGTGGTGTTCTTTCCCACTTTGACGGGGCAGCGTGATTTCCCCATCGTCATCCTGCACAGATGGACGAGTTTTCCAGGGATGCCGAAATTTAACATGGCTTTGTATAATGCGTCCCTACATACGTTATCATAGGCGACCTTGAAGTCAATAAAGAGGTGGTGTGTATCGATCTGGAATTCCTGCGTTTTTTCCTAGATCTGCCGGAGTGTGAAGATTTGGTCGGTGGTTGACTTTCCGGGCCTAAAACCGCACTGATATGGGCCGATCAGGCTATTTGCGAAAGGTTTTAGGCGTTCACACAGTCCAGCCGACAGGATCTTGTACGTAACATTCAGGAGACTTATTCCTCTGTAATTGGCGCAGTTCAGAGTGTCTCCCTTCTTGTGGATGGGGCTCACGATGTTGAGGTTCCATTCATCGGGCATACTTTCTTCCGACCAAATTTTGCAGATAAGTTGGTGGATACTCCTTACCAAATCATCTCCCGCCGCTTTAAACAGCTCGGCCGGTAGGTTATCTGCTCCAGCCGCCTTGTTGGACTTAAGCTTGAATATTGCTATCCTTACCTCATTTTGGTCGGGTGAACGGAAATTTTCGTTATCATCGTCCGAAATGAATGGATCGTTCTGCCTGACAGCGGAATTTTGGTCGTCTTCGCCGTTTAGCAGTCTGCAGAAGTTGTCTTCTCAAATCCTCAGCACCGACTGTGGATCTACCACCTTATTCCCAAGCTCATCTCTGCAGGCTTCTGTTCGGGCCTTGTAGATCTTTGCAGATCTTTTTACCCTCTGGCAAAACATCCGAACATTGCTCCTGCAATAGCTTCCCTCAATAGATTCGACCGCTTGCTTCTCGTGCTCTTTCTTTTTCCTTCTGAAAAGTCGATGTTCCTCCCTTCTTTTTTGCCCGTAGAGCTCGCGGGCAGCTCTGGTTTTAGTTTGCAGCATCGACTGATACTCTGATAGGCTGCGGTCTTGGCTGCATGTGCTATCCGGCACTCCTCATCGAACCAGGGGTTTCGTTGTGGTCGCTTAGTGAAACCCAGTACTTCGGTGGCGGTAGATATGATGGCGCGTTGACAGTGTTGCCACAGCTCCTCTGAATTTAGTTCTGGAGATGCGTTTGGCAAGAGGTTAAGGGAGACGCGGTCGGCAAAGGTTACGGAAGCCCAAGACTTCTTGCCTAAGTCTTCCTCTGATCACAAAACCACATGCAAATACACGCTGACCTTGCTCCATATAGCAATTGCCGTGGTAGATCACACAGTTGTTTTCTGGTAGGGCAGTTACCCCGACGCACAACCCCAACCTTGGGCCAGGTCCTTTGTTGAGGCCCTTGGACAAAAGGGGCCGGATATTCCGGAGTCAGTAACCCACTTCGGGGATGTGAGAGCTGCCGTTGGCCCATAAAGGGTTCATCCGCCACCATCTCTGTTTTTAGCACCCTGAGTAGTGCTGAAAATTCCTCATTGACCTCAGCTCCAAGTATTTCGAAGTACCTCAAATAAGGTACCTGTCATCCTGACTGTTGACGACACCGTTGATCCTTCCAATGAACTAATCCGCCGTACGTCCTCTTTCTGAGGGGCTCATGTTAGGACTTCTGAGACTCGATCAGTCAGTCTTTCCGACAGAACATTATAGTGTTGCTATTTTTTCGTGTTCAACACTCGCGCTTATAAATTCAGTAAGTCACGCCCGGATGGGCAAACCAGTACCCGGTGGTTACCACTCGGAGGTAAAATAAGCACAATTGATGTGTACCTATGAAGAATTGCAACAGCTGAGCCTCGCCAGGTTGATGCCAATCAGCGCCTACCCAATTCATACACACCCAACCACCACAGGAAGCTCCTATGGAGAGTAAAAATCGAAAAAGGCTTCACCCACGAGATACCGGACGGAACCAATGGGATTCACAAAATGTCCTACACAAATCACTGTCAATATTCACAGACGGTTCTAAGACACTGGAGGGAGTGGGCGCCGGAGTCTTTTCGGAGGAATTGAATCTGGGCCTCTCGTTCTGTCTTCCGAAACACTGCAATGTCTTTCAAGCCGAAATTACAGCTATTTCGTCAAGCTACAGTGTGGCTGTCGATTAATTCGGTATCACAAAAGGATATCGTCAGATACATTGATCAAATCCCTAACATCCAGCGAAATAAGATCTAAGTCGGTTGAAGATTGCCGCGTATCTCTTAACGAGATAGCTGGACAGTACAACCTCACCCTCTACTGGGTTGCTGGTCACTTTGACATGCCAGGGTAATGTGCAGCAGACGAACTAGGAAGGCGAGGCTCCTCTGACGTAGATATTACATGTCTGCACAACGTGTATGCACCACTCATACGCTAAACAAATAATTCACGCGGACGCAGGAATCAGAGCAGGGTTCAGATGGACACATAGGATACTGCTACACTTCTAGGCTCACCTGGCCAGTTCTGGACACAGAGCGCTCCAATGAGCTTCTTCGACTCAAACGATCCAGCATCTCGAAAATCGTTAATGACATCTCCGGGCACTGCATATTAGGCAGACATCCGCAAAGGCTCGGTTTGTCTTACAATGACTTCTGCAGAAGCTGTAGAGACGAGGAGGAGGACGAGTCCGTCACTAACTTTCATTGAAGTTGCCCTGCCTTGGCCAATCTAAGAAAGGCCCACTTAGGAAACTATTTTCTTAATGAGCTCAGTGATCTATGTAACACCAGCGCCGCTAACATTCTTAGCTTTATAGCCGGCAGCAAAGGGTTTACATGAGTAGCCAGTAAAGAAACAGCTCCCCAAGTCCCAGTCGTATGCACAATGGGCCGAATAACGGTCTAACTGTTTCTCTCATCGAGAGCCACTTTAACTAAACTAAACTATGCATAAAAGAAAAAACTCTGCGGTTTGTTTTGACAGCTTCGTAACAGATTTTCAAGTTTCGAAGTTACATAACAGAGTTTCATACAAGTTCGAAACCCTGAATACGATTTATAAAAGATATTTTATGGTCGAGGTCTTTTATGATTCATAACAGAAAATTCATAACACAATAACAGATTTTGCCGAATAGGCCTAATTGTGTCGTGTGCGAACTGTCATTGAAAATGTGCCATTGTGCATTTCATGTTAAAGACTGAACAATAGGCCTTAGTTATACGGAAATGCATTTTTTATAAATGAATAATAAAATGTTTGAATAATAATCTAAAAAGTTTATAATGTAATTAATACGGGACTAATACGGGACTTAAAATAAAATACAGGTCATTTGTACGTCCCGGAGCCAACAACATCGGCTCGGCTTTTGCTTTCATCGAAAGCGCAAAGAAAGAAGCCGATAAAATGCATAAAACAGCCATCTGTTTATATATTTTGAGGTCTTAATAACGTTTAAGTATCTTGCTTTGCACAGTGAGCCAGCTCTATTTATCAGTGCATTTTGCAAGCTTAAGAATAGGAAATTAAAAAAGGGATCCAAAAGGCAGCATACTTTCGTCAACGCAAATCTTGGTTCCCAACAAATGGGAATCATTCGATGGTCATCCGCATTTGTGTTTTGAATATTTCCCAAGAAATGTCAAAACGATGCAATGTATGTGAGTACTACATATAATACTACATATATCTTTTCGTTCCATATAAAATCTGCTTCTGTAATAATTACATTAGCAAGTTGTTTGAAGCTATGTATGTTTCGAAAATATTTGAGATTTACAAATATTTTTCTGTATCAAAACTTGGTGAGTTTTCTGTCCGATGGAATACGAAAAGTAATCTAAATATTATAAAAAAAGTATTTAAGACGACACCCACCTCCACTCCTTTCGGTAAATCTCTACTTCTCCTTGTAAAGGCGAACATTTATGGTCTAATCTGCGACAAATTAATTCATCGGAAATACAGGGTGGGCCAAACACAAGTTTCTTTTTAAAAATACAATTCCATGTCGTCGTTCAAGTGGTTGCCTCTGCTGCCGTTGACCGAAACGTTGTTCGCAGCCTAATTTTCGAAGAAAAATGGGCCAATGATGCCACCACTCCACAATCCGCACCAAACTGTCACTCTCTGTGGATGCATTGGCACCGTACGACGACGAGTGTGAGTGTTGTCCACTAGCATACCAGTCTCACAAACTTTTTGCACAAACTTGCGTACAGCAAACGCTTGATAGGAATAATTCTTAAAAATATGCAAACTGATTTAGCTTATATTCAAAACCAATCTGAAAACGGTAAAAAGAAGTCCTCTCACAAACTTGCCGATTTATTTGGACGCTATCGTGTTTTCTTTCAACGTGGGCGCAGTAGCGCAGTGTTTAGTGTGCTGGACTACTATGCGAGGAATCCCAGGTTCGATCCCCGGAAAAACACAAATTACATCTTAAGGTTTTTTTCTACTGCGCCACCTCTCGCGAACGTCTGACAAACATCAATTCAGCCGTTCGGACTCGGCATAAAATTGTAGGTCCCTTTCATTCGTCTCAAAAATAGAAACTTACACAAGCGAATGGTTGCGAGAAGCTAGGGTGTCTACCGCCTGTTGCGCCACCTATTCATTTTTTTATCGTGTTTTCAACAGACAGACAGACAGGCTAAATCGATTCAGAATGTGATCCTTATTCAGAATATATATTATACTTTAGGGGTCTCCGGTGACTCCTTCTTGGCGTTGCAATAACAAATGTATAATGTAATGACAAAGTGAATATACCTTCTATATATAGTCAAACGTCCATTACTCGAACTTCTTTAAGTCGAATTTCTCTATTAGGTACTAGAAGTTTTACTGAGAACTCTGCGTTTTCAACTTTTCAATTTTTGACCTCCATAACTCGAAGTTTCTATAACTTGAATTTATTTGCTTTCATTTTGAGAATCCGATTTATGTGTATTCCTAATAGATCTAAAGTCTATTACAATTCACAGTTTATCAACAATTTTGATAGGGCGTCAGGCTATGACGTTTTGTGAAATGTGTAATATAATATATGGCATTCTTAAAACTGGTCCTCTTTTCTTAAGTCGAGAAATTACGTAGAAATATTTTTCGTCTGAAAAGCCTGTTACTTAATTGCCAACGACATACTGTTTGATTTTTTGGTCCATCCCCGTATATATCGTATATCGATAAGCCTTAATTAGGTTTAGCAATATATTGTAGATATGTGCAGTGCGAATGTTGCTGAAATCAGACCTAATCAAAACATTCCCAAACTAGAAACAAATATAAGGTCTGATATGTTCAATTTGAACTTAGAGGGACTATAATTTGGCTACCCTCCAAAAGACACTTTTCCGAAAAATTTCCTAATTAAACATTACATTCCCGCGAGCGCATAAACGAGAACATTCAGAGCATTACAAATTAGTATATCTATAGGTACAATATTGCTGCAGAGATGTATAATGATTTTATGCAGGCAAATTTATAAAAGCAATTAAACTTAAATTAAGACCAAAATCCCCTTGAACAACGAAATATAATATACATTTTATTTTTTCGAAAATGTTTTTTAATTTAAAATTTCTGTTAATTACGCTAAAATACAGGCTCTTTGCTTTTTTTTTTAAGTGGCTAGTATCCACTTCGAAAACACTAATGGTTGGGTGTATACGCGTTACAAAAATACCCCATGTGGGAGTGGGATGCACTCTTAATTGCGGTCAGAGCCGATTCGCTATGATTCAGTTTACTTTTGGAAAATTCAAATTTTAAATATATAAAATGAGGTGCGATAGAAAACGCCTTTGGCCTTCTAATCTTCTTGTTTTTCCCATTTTTGTGTGACATAACAAGAATGTACACACAAAAGTATTAAGCTCAAGGATAGAGTATATTAAAAAAAATATATTTTATTAATAAACACCACGGTGGACAGATATTCTATTCTTTCTCACCCACTTTCATTCGAATGCCACCGTTTTCGCACACCTTCAGCTTTCAGTCAACTATCCTACAACCACCTACCCAATGCTGCCGTATGGTTTTCAATTTTGAATAAGTAAAGTGTAGTTCATGCGCAGGAACGCCAATCGAATTCTCAAGAGTGATATTCCGAGAGAGAGAGAGCTGACCAACGAGGACATCTGAAATTCTAAAATTAAGCATTACACATATTGACCGACGCGCGTTGGTTTGGAAATGATCTGAATATTTTTAACCGAGGGCCAAAACGACCCCACCCTAACCCCAATGTGCTTCAGTTAATTTTCCATTTTCTACGAGGCAGTGTACATATTCGAATTTGCTTTCCAAACAACAACATTTGATTCGCTTTCCATGTATTTTTCGATTTGATTTCAAACTATTTGTCAATTAATTGGAAACGATTAACAACCAACAAGTAGATATAATAATGTTTCAAGTGTACAGTTCATTAAAGGACCGTCAACATATTATACTACTCGTTGATAATCATGCACTCCATTTTCACCCACTTATGAAGAACTGAAAAGACCCACCTTCAGTCTTTAATTGACAACAGGAACACAAGACAACGAGAGCAGCAGCAGCGGATATTGCTGAGAGAAATTAATTTTCGAAAACAAAATCTTTCAAGGCGTCAAATTACATTCGCCCAAAAATGGCGACTCAATTTAGCGAGGGTAGAAAAAGTACACATACGATCTCTCTTTATTCAGATGTATTTGTGAGAATTGTAGTAGCGCTATTTTGAAAGAAATCTCAAATGGTTTGCGCATGCGCACAAATAAATCTCACATTGTGTTTTCATATTCGCTGTTTTTCTCTTGGGGAATTGCAAACTGATTTCGGACTTTCAGTTCCTCCGACCGACGTTTGTATTTTATCTTGCCATTTGTTTTAGTTTCTTTTTTTGCAATCTCATTTGAAGATTTCTTTCGATGGCAGATGCGGTAGAATATTTTTTGTTTAGTTGTCTAGTTCGATGGCATCTTATGTACGACAATTGTATACGTAATATAAGTGGTTATATGGAGGCCGCTATATGGCGGCGTGACTTTTTTTCATTTATAGCTATGTAATACCTATAGTGACACCATCAAACTTTTTTTAGATTCATCTGATTTTGGAAGAAAATATATTATATACTTTCAAATGACATGGTTGAAAATGTTGGTCGAAAATTATCTCATCCCTTCGAACAAGATCAAAATATTTTAATAAAATAAAGACTTTCGACTTTTTGATGTATGTACCTACTTTATAAATAAACCCGAACAGTATCATGTTGGTAGTTTTGTCCTCATTCACGGCCAAACTAATTTTTGGCGCCTCTATGCAGCTAATTCGTGAAATCACTCGCTACCGCAGCGTTAATACGATTGTGTCAATGACACTCTTGTTGGCAGACTTTTTAAAGGTTTTACCTACCATTGAATTGTAAATTTAAATACAACCCTTTTAGAGCCTGGTAGTCTTATTAATTAACTATCGACATTGCTGAAAAATTGACCTTCGGCCATAGCAAACCTACGATTTCTTTTCCAAAATTTTTCCAAAGTTGGATGGCACCATGTGAGTGCTGCAATTTTTATTTTATACTACACTAGCTGAACCCCCGCCAGCTTCGCCAGGCCTTTTTTGCTTTTTTAATTATTTTTTTTTTTTTTAATTTTTTGGCCTATCAGTTGACCTTACTTACTGACATTAAAAAGAAATCAACTAAATTAGTTGAAAATTACGGGCTACAATTTTTTAATTTTTTATATTTTTTTGTATTGGAGGTGCCACGCCCCTTTGTCCACCTTTGACCAATCTTCACAGGAACACTCTAGGGCCAATACCTAGGATTATCTGTAAGTTTGAGCTCAATCGATTCGGTGGATTTCAAGATATACGATTTTGAATGTTTTTTTTTGTATGGGCGGTACCACGCCCCTTTGTCCGATTTTGACCAATCTTCACAGGAGTAATTCACGACCGATACGCAAGATTACGTGTAAGTTTGAGCTCAATCAATTTGGTGGTTTGCGAGAAATACGATTTTGAATGTTTGTTTTGTATGGGCGGTACCACGCCCCTTTGTCCGATTTTGACCAATCTTCACAGGAGCAATTCTCTATATATATAGAGATTAGAATATAATGAGGAAGTAAGGAATTGTACTGAATTGAAAGCACACCATATTTTGGGCCTCTACTCAAAATTACTTGATTGAGTATCTATAACACTAATGCGCGGAACTAATAATCATTTTCAGTGTCACAACTGCGAAAATTTCCATATAAGGGGTGTCCCATCATTCACGCAAAATGTAATTTTGATAGAAAATACAGATTTTTAATTAGAAACCTTACATTTTTTATTGATTCTTAGAATATACAGATTATGGTTATGTATGGAATGGCCGCCACGGCTTTGCTGGCAAGTACGTACCTGCTCTTTTATTGAAATTTTCTATGACGTTTTCGCATAAATATGGCTGAATTTCATTAATACACCGACCAATTTCCTCTTTCAAGGCAATGATGGTCGTGGGCTTGTTTGCATAAACCTTTGACTTCAAAAAACCCTAAAGAAAAAAGTCCAATGGCGTTAAATCGCAAGATCTGTATGGCCAATTGTGATCGCAAAAACGGCTGATTACACGATAAGGAAATGACATGCAGTAATTGAATTGTTTCTCTGGTCGCATGGCAAGAGAATCCATATCTTGTAATTTAGACACTAAAAACTGGTTTATAATAATTCCACGATAACAAACACTATTAATTGTTACTATCTGACCAGCCGCATTTTCGGTGTCATGAAATAAAGTCTTATGCAAAACGATTTTTGGACTTTATTTCATTTTCAGAAGTGCAATAACGTCCAAATCGAAGTGTAAATAAAATCTTTTTTTTTAAATTTTCAAATGGTCCGCTTGTCTATTAAGTGGGTCGCGGTGTAGGTTGCTTAAGTGGACCCTTCATTGCTATCGATCTTGCGAAGAGCAAATGACTTATCCTCAGGTCTCCCGATTCGAAACGTACCATTCTGAGAGTGAATAACTGGTCGGTTGTGCATCTGCCGGGACGAAATCCGCACTGCTCATCTCCTAAACGTGACTCGACCACAGCTCTGCAACGTATTTCCAGCACCTTGGCAAAGACTTTTCCGGGGAGACTTAAAAGTGATATATCTACCCCTGTAATCGGAGCAATCCTTTTTATCCCCCTTCTTGAAAAGGGGCACAATCACCCCAATCTGCCAATCGCTGGGAGTTTCGCCGCATTCCCAGGCCATTTTAATGACGCGAGAGATCCATTTTACTCCATCTTCACCTAAGGCCTTCAGCATTTCTGGCCGGATTTCATCCACTATTGGCAGATTTGCCAGCTTTTAGCGATTTGATCGCAAAAATGACTTCCTCTACCGTGGGACTCCGCCCAGCTTAAGGCGATGGATCTGTCATCCTCAAAGCCCTGGATTGGATTGAGCAATTTAGAAAAGTGTTCGCTCTATCTGCGCAAGATGTCCTTCTCATTAGAAAGAAGTGTACCATCTTTGGATTTGATTCCTTCAATAATGTTCCACTTCCTTCCTCGAAGACAGCGGATGGTCCGTCAGAACACCTTGCTTGCAGATCTGTGATCACTGTCTAATTTCTCGCCGAACTCCTTCCAAGATTGTTCTTTGGCTGCTTTAACAGCCAATTTGCAAGCTCTTCGCGATTCAATGTACCGGTTTCGAGAAGGTGAGTCTTCCAAGTGAATAAACACCTTGAAAGCCTTCTTCTTCTCTCTGATGGCTTCTTGAACTCCAGGCGTTTTAAACCACGCGGTTCTTTTCTCACCACCAGCCGCCACACCGTGCCGCTTAACTCCGCAAACATGTCCTTCAGAGGCAATGACTGCTGTTGAAAACAACTGCCATTCTTCCTATACACTCAATGGAACATTTGGAATTTTTTCAAACCTTTCAGATATCTGCCGTGCAAATTCCTCCCGTATCTCATCGTTCTGTAGCCCCTCCCACCGTATGCGCGTAACCATTCTTGGTTTACGCTTTGGCAGGATAGGTATTTGATCGCTGAGATACAATTTGCACAACACCAGGTGGTGATCAGTTGACAGTTCAGAACCTCTCAACACACACCTTTTAATACAGGACGGTACCACAAAGAAATCTATCAGCGATTTCTGCTGAAGACTTCGACGGTACCATGTGTATTTATGCATATCCACTATGAAAGAAAGTGTTTATAATGGACATTCCATTTAAACAGCAAAAGTCCAGCAACTTCTCTCCGCTAGCGTTTTCATCGGGGTCGCCGTATTTCCCAATCGCGCTGCCCCATGTCGTGAAATCCACACCCACGTGAGCATTGAAATCACCAATCAGGATATAAGAATCCATGTCTGGAACCTTTTAAAGGGTTGCATCATCGTCATCTAAGAAAGCTGCGTACCCCGACTCCAGATTCGGTACATACACCTGCACTAGAGCTAGAGTTGATCTATCAAGCTTAAGCTTTAAGATCGCAACTCTCCCCCCTAATGGTATCCACTCCAATACTCTGACTGCCAGCCTGGGCCTTGCGAGTATCCCCACTCCCTCCTGAGCAGACATTGAAGGTGCTACTCCCGACATGTAGAGTTTCCACCCATTCGCAAAGTCCACAGTTCCAGAACCCCTTTGCTTTGTTGAGGAAAGACAAACTATATCTAGTCGATATTTGACTGCCTCCCCAATTTTTTCAATTTGTTTTGCGGCGACCGTTTGCCAACACGCGAACAGGCAACGTACAGCTGACCGTGAGAAAAACAGGGAAATTCGAGATTAATCCCACAGACCTCCAGCGATTGGCCTTGCGATTGATTGTCATCTCAAAAGCCAATCGAACGGGGAACTGAATCCGCTTGAATTGGAATGGAAGATCAGTTGGAATAATCGGAATTCGTGGGATAAGAACTTTCTCCCCTTTGAATTTGCCCTTGATGATCGTCGCTTGAATCACATTGTTCATCAGTTTCTTGACAGACAACCGCGATGCACAATTTCGGATAATTCAGATTCCGCAACATGATTATGATCAATCAACCCTCAGGTGTAAATTATGCGGTGGAGTTCCTGGCACATCAAGCGAGTTTGATTGCCCGCAACCCAATTGGATAACCTCACTTTTTACACCCAAACTTATTTTCTGAAAAAATTATCGAATTGATAATTATCGTATGAATTTCAATTGATCGTAATGCTTTTGCCGATGTAATGCACGATATACGACTATCCGGAATCAGTGTAATAATACGCAAAACTCGAATCAATTGCAGCAAGAAAAATAGCACATTTGCTCAATAGAAAATGACAATGTGAACAGGAAACCTGGCGCTATCTATTATTTATGTTGTTAACTTCTCCACTAAAAATGCACGCAAAACGTGTTTTATCACAATGATTTCCACAATTATCCGAAATTTTCCAAGCTTCACAACGATTTTTCACCTTTACATCGTCTAAAATCATGAAATTATGCGATAAAATGCAAAATTTCGTCGAAAAAAATAAATTAATTTTTCGCGTTTTTCCGGAATTTTGCACTCAGAATTTTCTATTTTTCCATTCAAAAAACATTCCGGAACAGTTGCACACAAAATTCAATACAGACAAATTTTTTTCAAAAGAGCCTTCTCCTGGCAATTACGAACAACTAAAAAAATTCAACCAAATTGGTCCAGCCGTTCTCAATTGATGAATTACTATACATTTTTTACACCATTTTTATATACAGTGAGCGTCAAAAGGGAGTGAACACCGATGCTCCTTTGAGTTTTGTTTGGAGTCTGGAAACAGATCTCATTTCAAAGTCATACGTCAATGGATAAATTAAAACTCGAAAAACAGATACGATTTGATTATTTATACTACGCGATCATATCGTTACACTTTCCATAGCTGCAGATCTCAAATATTATAATGTAGATATGTACAATTAACAATTAAAAGCATATCTTGAATTAACATACATAGATTTATGAGTATAATGGCAAGTTAAGCGTAGTAAGGTCGAAATAGAAAAGTTTGTTTAAAAAGTTTTTCAACCCTAATAGGACGAATTTTGAAAAACGATGAATGAGGCATGTAATAATTTTGACTGATCTATCAACATACAAACTTTTAAGTTCATAGGCTAACGGTTCGCGAAACCCCTCTTATTCCCCGCGACCCCTTTACTCCTGAGCAATTCTCACCCACACTACGGAGTAAGTTGGCGACACATCTATAAATCAGAAAAAAATCATAAAAATCGGACGAATGGTTCTCGAGTTATGAATAAACGAACAGACAGACGTTGCATTTTATAAGTAGTATATGGATATGGATGGATATGGATGGATGGATGGATGGACCAACTCCACGTTAGTTTCAATATTTGCGCTAGCTGTGGTGGTTCAGAGCGAAATAAATTGGAAATTCGCAGTTGTTTTAAACGACATCTATAATTATTGCAAGCAATGACGCAACAATTTGAATTTCAACCGTTTTATTTGGCAAATTCACTCACGTCCAGTAGGTATCTCTAGCATTCTATGAAGAACTTCAATATCGTTGTCATTTTGTTTCACTTATTTTTCTCTTTTAATTTAGTTACAAATTTAATTTAAATAGCTACAGTAAATATAGCAAGTTTAAACTTTTCACATATTGTTTTAATAATATTTAAAATTTGTTGACAAAAAATGAGCTTGGTCGAATAAAAACTACCCATACCTCTCATACAAATATATAATTTTTTAATATCTAGTCTCAATCATTGGTTCTGTTTGTTTCCTCGACTGGAGTATTCTCGGATTGATTGTTTGGGTTTGATGAGTATTGGAAAATTTCAGACAAGCAGGGACAGTTCAGAAGAATAATCCTGCAGGCTCCTAAATTACTCATTGTAGAGACCCAATATTTCATAGTCGATTGCTTTATATTTTTCTATCAATTGACTTCTATTTTCCGTATTTTTATTTTATAAGTGCGACTTTATTTTCATTGTTTTACATTTTATATAGTCAAGTGTTGGCATCGCACAGTGCCGATACTAAACTCATATCTAGCTATTTTCCGGGAAAATCCGACCCAACGCAAACTTAAGCCACTATTACACAATGCTGTCAAAAATCATGTAAATTTCTGATTCTGTCCTAAAGTTGTGTGTAGACAAAGACATCAGAATGGGAAAAATTTGCAGCACCAAACTATAGAAATCCATGAACCACTCCGTTTGGAGAAGTAGCTGATCAACATAAATAAGTATTCTATCAATCCTTCGACAGGCTCTGCGAGTCACCCCAGAAGAACAACTGAAAAATTCAGGCCGCTGAATTAATTGTACCTGACAAATGCTCTAAAAAAATTATTCTTTACTGTTTTTTATTCAATGGTCGTATTAATTAAAATAGCAAGCTGCAAAAAAGTAGAACTGAGAAGAAAAGCATCTCCATCCAACGAATATATGGAACACAACAAGCTATACAAGTCTGGAAAAGCTAGAATGTAACCAATCCAAACAACTTGATTAGACGCTATGTCGAGGTTGTCTCACCGGCATTTTTTTTCCACATTTAGTCATCATGTCCGCCGACATTGTGATCCGGTTTTTAAGAAAATGTTTACCGTTTTAAAATATAATAAAAATAGATATACTCATATACTCATACTCATACTACTACTAGGTACTATACTATTAATAATAATAGCAAAAATGCACCAGTCGCGTAACTGAGTCCAATGATGACAAGTATTTGTTGAGAGAAAGACTTAGAATAAAAGGGGGCTACAAAACAAACCAAACCCACATAAAAATAAGACGACGACGACGCACCTAGTACAAACTTCAATCTCATTACATTTATATTAATCCATTCCATTTCAGTCATCGTCTCGTCGGGCTTTAGAAATTATACTTTTTGCCTCTTCGTCTTCAATTTCTTTTTTGTTTTCTTTTCTGGAATGAATATTTGTTTGTTTTTTGTTTTGCCTTTTCTGAAGTTAATTTTTTTATAATGAGTGTATCTTTTTAGCATGTATAATTCAATTACATATTATGACATCGCGTTGGTTCGTTAACCTGGCAAAATTAGCCTCAAAATGTTTGTTTTTTTTGCCAAATGTTGTAATATGCCAAATAAAATCCAAAATAATTGACAGTTCAATTCAGAAGCGTTTCTTTGGGGAACCTTTTTCTTATAAAATGTATATGCATGCTTGTATCTGCTTTTGGTTGCAATCTCGCTATTTGAATGACGAATAGAAATATGTACTTAGAACTGATGGGCACGTAATATCTTCAGCGGAACGTGACCATTCTTCAAAATATTTAGGTAGTCCATGGTCTCCGCCACATCCATTAATATAGCCCCCACATAATCACAATAAAACTGTGTACTCTCACTTTCGTTGGCTTTGCAATAAACGTACCACTAACCTAGATACATGGTGTATTTTATGAAGGCACGCAAGTTGTGTGTGTGTTTATGTATTTTTAGAAGTCATATAAATTTCTATCTTCAGATACACGCGCTTAAATATATTGGAGTTCGTTTTCAACAAATTCGGGCCAAAAATATGTGGTGTTTATGGAAAGCAAAACTTTATCTTGGACTGTGAATATGTTTTGTATGTATGTCTATGTATATTATGTATGTTGTTTACACTTTTAAATTGAGTGAGTTCATGGCTCTGATATGTCGGTCTAAACATGGTTCTTGATGAACATGAGCAAAAGAACGTCTTCTGATCTTTCTAATCAAACAAAGGCCCATCACGATTGCTTACACAAATATAAACAGACACAAATTGAAATATATTGTCTGTACTCTGTCGTCTATGTTTTAGTCAGTAGAGTACACATAAATATATAAAATACAATCTCGGAGGTTTTTTTTGATTTGATGGAATATACAATCCAAAAAGATGTTCTCCATCGGCGATTGAAGAATTCGGCTCTGGAGTATAGGAACCGAGTGAATGTGTGATAACGAAATCGTTATTAAGTATTAGCTGTAGATCAGTAGATCATAATATTTTAATTTGCTAAAATTATAAATGTAAGTTAGGTAGCCGGTTAGCAAGTTCTGTAAATAAATAGATCAACTTATCTGATGAAATTTATTTTGAAAACGAATTTCAACCATTTAAAGTGATGAAAATACGCCTCTATAAATACCTACAATTTAGGAGAGCTTTAATTACTTTGTGTTCAGTGAAATAATTTTTTTGTTGTCTATTAAGGCCAGCGTTGTGCCATTTCTTGACAGAGTTTTTTTTTTTGTTGCAGGGAGTAAAAATAAACTTGTTTATTGAACTGCCTATACACTATACTTACTCCACTTGTAAGATTTATAGTTTCTACCTTTTTAGTGCACCCAGAAAACTCTTTTAAATTTATTTTATTTCACCATGTAAAGCTATAAATTCATCAAGTAATTTAAGCAATCCTAATTTGTATAAGATAAATAAATAGCTTGTACAACTGTGTAAGTTCTTACATTTGGAACGCATGGAAGATACCTACAAGTTGTATGCACTGCTAAGTTGAGAGGTTTTCTCAAGACAGTTGTGCTCTTGGTTGTTTGTCAGACATTTGCAAGAGGTGGCGCAGTGTATCAAATTGCATCATAAGATCTGTTTCGGGCTTTAGAGCAGACAATGACCTAGTCAAAACATTTAAGATGGCTAGGACATGGTTATTAGGACGTTAAAGCCCCAACCCGTAGAGTTTTCGACTCTAATCCAATATGAACTTGATCTAACCATCTCATCCTGGATCTACCTAGAGAACGCCTGCCTGATGGCACGGATTCCATAGCACGTGTCGTGGGATCTTGGTCGGGGCCACGCGTTTAACATGACCAAACCACCGAAGCGTGGACCGCTCCGTCCGGAGAAGTAGCTGCTCCACATTGAGTTCCTCACGTATTCTGGTGTTTCTAATGCGACCTCTACGGTTCACACAAGCAATACAACGAAGAAATCTCATTTCGGCAGCTTGTATCCTCGATCTTATTCTTTCGGTCATCATTACCCAAACCTTCTAACCATAGGTAAGAGTTGGAACAAACGCCGAATTAAAGACTGACAGCTTAGCTTTGACACCGAGTTCAGTTCTCCTAATAACAGAATGACCAAGCAGTCTCAAAATTGACCAAGCTTGATAAGACCCGAAATACTTAAACTTCTCCACCTGTTTCAAAGGGAATCTACTAACATGCAGAGTGTATTGAACAGGCGTTCTGGACGACCATCACTTCAGATTTGGTCACGTTTACTTTCATCTTAGCTTCAACACAAACGGCTACAAACCGATCGAGCGCGCGTTGAAGTTCAGTCTGAGAGGACCCGGACCCAGGATCCCCAGATCTCTGCAGAACAAAATACTTTTAAATTATATAAATGTCTGTTTAAATAGGATCTAGGAAATAAGGCCCCAGAAAGTAATGCCCTAACGTTAAAATGAAATGAAGACCCAAAAGTGGTGGTGGGTAACAAAAACCCCATAAGCAGACAAATATGTATGCAACCCCTCTGCTTGTGGTATGCTGCTAGTATACAAAAATTAAATAAGACTCCAATATAGCACCCAAAATAAATCCTTGTTGTTGTTACATTTTGTTGCTTGATTTCATTTTTATTTTGGGCCTTATTTCTTACAGCCGTTTAAATATGAAATCGACTCAGCTTGATTTTTTTGCTTGACTTGTTCTAAAAGAAAGAGCCATGATTGGGAGTCAAGATCGTGAACAGGGTTTTCTGTGGGACTATCCTATTTCAAGTAGTTGGTCTAAAGGGTCATTCTAAAATTACAATAAAGTGGACAAGTGGGTGCTTCATTTCGGCCAAAACTTCTTTTCAAAAAAACGCACTGTTTGTGCTACACATCACTTCACTCACTTTAGAAATAAGCTTTCAACGTTGTTCAAGCGTAAGGCGACTCATTTCGATCCGCGAAGGTATGATACTGACATTCTGTGAAGAATTCGAGACGAAAACAGCTGTCATTTATCAGTGTCAAAATAACCTATGATTTAAGAAGAAACCACTAAATGACCCACCCTGTATGTGAACATGCCAGGAAATGAATCAGTAAATTGGCCATTGAGAACGTACGATTTGAGTACCAAAAAAAACGTCCAAGTGGACTAAGTTAAACCCACGCTTCGTGAAAAACAGCTGAGAAGGTCATCTACCGAAAATCGCATTAAAAAAAAAAATTTTTATGATCAATTCATACAGAAAAAATGTGCACCACTGGGTCGCACTAAACTTTCTCGTTTATTGCGAATCTCGCAAAATCTCTGTCATTTCAGCAAATTTTACGTTTAAAATCATATCCACTTAAGATGTACACAGGTTTAGTAACTGAACCCTTGTTAATTAATAAACGGCCCTAGCGGGGTTTCCGTCGAAACGGAGAATTCTCCGCAACGTCCGTCGGAGACTCAAATTACATTTGAGGTATCCGTCTTCGGAAAGAATAATTAAAATGCGACGACGCATCGATTTGACATATCATTTCGTGGTACGTCGGGGTTTTCCTATTTAGTGCTGGTTTTTTCTTTTATTTTTGCCCTGGAAACACAAATTAAAGCAACAAATACAACCAATATACTTTGCTAAAATGTTTTTTTCTTTATTGCTTTCATTTATCAACACTTCACTCCAAATCGTAAACAAATTCCGCAACAAATTCCTGTAGGAGCACATCGGAAGAAAGTTGTTATGAAGCTGTCAAAATTATCAGTAAACACGCACTTGATCGCACTGAAACGCAAAACGCCCGTGTGCGTTGCATATTTGTCGGAACGAAGTATACCTCGAAGCAAAAATCCTCCGATTCGTACGAAATCGGAGAACTTTCCGTTGCGACGGATACCTCGCTAGGGCCGAAAGTGATACATACTACATAGACAATTAGACATACGTAGATTATATAACTACAACACTTTATTACTTACTTTCAAATTTCACCCCGAACTGTCACTTGAAGGAGGCAAGTAGGCGATGAATTTCGAATTCCCATTTTTGATTATTGTAAAATTATTCTGACAAATGTTACAACTTTGGATTCGAAAAGCAATGTTATTAAACTGTTTAGATTCCCCAGGGGTGGGTTAGACAGACATACGGACGGACAGAATTGCGAGACCCACTTTTTTGAGTTCCCCTATCATTGTAATACATTTCAGGATTGATCAAAATCTCGAGTTTGAAATTTTTTACGAAATAATATCTTTCTCTTACTACGTATACGAGAAAGTTAAAAAATGATTTTTGACTCAAATTTAAATCCTGTCAGCATTATTAACAAAAAAATATCGCTCTTACCAAAATACCCTTCAATTTAACACAAACAATTACCTATTGTTTTACTTATTCGTTCATTACCTATTCATTCTCAATTTAGCCATACCGTGTAAATAAATTGTGGCAGTGGCAGCAAGTTCATTCATCATTGATGACAGCCAATGTTACCAGTAAATGTTTTTTAAGCGACTCGAATTGTAATTGAATTACTATGTGCAAATGAACACGTGACATTGCTCCAGCATCTGCACTCTGCATCTTTTTCATCAGTAGAGACCTCGCGTGCCAAACCACAACAAACGAACCACCAGCTATCACCTCTAAGCGCGTCATGGGTGTTTTTCCTCGTTCATTTTGGTGTTTTTGTGATTTTGTCAAAGTCAAAGAGCAAAAAAACTAAAAAACTTTTTACCCATACTGAGAGCGAGCAGTGCACAAAAAAGTGGTTATACCAGCTCCATAGCATCTTGACTCCGTTTTCTGCTTGTTCCTACTTGGACTTGGACACTTGAATCTTGAAGTGTAGTATGCCTTCAGTAAATATCGCGCTCTCTCTCTCCCCCTTTTCATTGCTACCCCTCAGTTCCCCAGTTGAGGAGCCTGTTTATGAGATTTCACTATAACTGTAAAAGAAAAAACGGGTTCATTTATATCAATGTGCATAGTGCATTGTCTTCGTTTGTCGTCTGCTTACCGCATCCCATGGGCCATGCCATCATGAAGTGACTTAAAGAGATGAACACGACACACAACACAACACACAAGATACAAATACAAACGGTATCTTCTCTGTTACCAGCTGATTCCATGGATTCTTTGCGTGCAGTGAAGACGAGTTCATTGAATCTGTTTATGTATACGATAGTATAGTGAAAGGGCGACAGTTTTTTTTGTTTTTTTTTTAAGAGGTTCTCCGAATTATAGACATTCATTAACATTCGAATCGTATGCTTAATTATATTTTGCCTGTGGCAGAGTTATCCATTACAATGAGTAGGGTAGGGACACTCTCGACAATTCCCTTTTCAGCAAGTATAACTGTGTCACACAGCATTGAGAAAAATAGAAGGATATAAGAAGCAGAGTATATCCATTATAATGAGTAGAGACACTCTCGACAATTTCCTTATCAGCAAGTGTTACACAGACATGAGAAATAGACGGATATAAGAAGTGTTGTACTGAGAGAGAGAAAAAAGAGGAAGAGTATCTTTTCGGAAAATGGCACAGGGTGCTCCGTTAAAATAAAAGGAAATTTTTAATTTTTAATTTTTATAAAATTATAATTACATGTTGTTGGCTTTTTTGATTATTCTATTAATTTTTTTTTTGAAAAAGTCGTGCAATCAAACACGTACCTACATATAATTTTAGAAGAAATTCTTTGTTTTGACTTTTACTGCCAGTAATCAATCACATTTATTCTTTAATATGTAATACATTTTCATTTCGAAATTATTACAAAAGTACAAATTGGGAAAACATGAAATAAATTTTTGCTATAAACTTTTTAATGCATCTACAAATTATTTAGGCAAAATGTAATTAAAAGCGCACTTTCATCTTCCTTAAAAATCTGTAAATATGGAGGAAATACTATGTTGCGGACTTAGTTCCATCTCACACTTGCGTTTTTGACGTTTTTTTAATATAGCATGCAAAATAATAAAACGCATTTTTACTACCGAAATCAGCAGTTTTATAGTCAGATTCAGTTTTGAAAGTGTTTCTTCCATCCCGGAAAGCTCTAAATTTGCAGTTGGCTCGCAACTATTTCATCCATGTAGCTACTTTGCTGAAAACTATCTTCTAAATTCACAAATGAGTTGAAATGGAGTCAGCAACTTATTATTTCCTCGGTTGCGCTAAAATGACAATAAGACTATTTATATTCTGCTGCCATCCCTTTAGTTATTTTGGCAGACTTATCGAAAAAAGCAATACTTAAAAAATGCATTTCATAAGAAATTGATTTGCTCTTCATTTTCAAAAAATGGTCTTCTGAATTTGTTGCATACATACACATACTTTTTCAATGGCCCGCTTATCCATTAAGTGGGTCGCGGGTGTAGATTGATCAAGAGGAACCTCCATAGCTCTCGATCCTCCGCCATCGACTCCAAATCATCAAGGGCAATCCCCATACGGGTAGAGGAGAGATTATGAATTTGATCTAACCATCTCATTCTGGGTCTACCTAGATACAAATCAGTAAATATGTAGGAAACACTAGGTTGCTAATTCCAACTCACACTTGCGTTTTTTACGTTTTTTTTAATATAGCATGCAAAATAATAAAACGCATTTTCACTGCCGAAATTAGCAGTTTTATATTCAGATTCAGCTTTGAAAGCGCTCACTTCTTTGTCCTTCTTTTTTGGTGACTCAAACAGCATTTAAAATTTGCAGTTGGCTCGCAATTATTTCTTCCATGTACTTTACTGAAAAAGATCTTTTAAATTCACAATTGAATTGAAATGGACAGCAACTTATTATTTCCTCTTCGGTTGCAAAGAACAGCCCTTAAGTCAATTGAAATACCAATAAGGCAATAGCCATCCTTTTAGTTATATTGGCAGACTTATCGAAAAAAGCAATACTTAAAAAAATGCATTTCATAAGAAATTGATTTTGACTTCATTTCCAAAAAATGGTATTCTCAATTTTTTTAGGTCTAAATTTAAATGAATTAAAAATGCCGTATAACTTAGGTCCAAGTTAGACCGCAATCAATGTGTAGATACAATTAATTTTAAAAACAAAAGAACCTATTTCTAAATGTGTTCGAGCAAAACAAAAGTAAAATAAACAGCGCGTAAAAAAATGTTAATGAAAAATTATGTACACCTCCAAAAAGAAGTAAAAAAAGGATAATTTCTCACTAAAAAAAACAATAAGGTTAAAATTTCAATACCCTCCATAAAAATATTTTACAGCTCAATTTTCTCTTTCTTCCCGACCGCAGGCCCAACACTTGAAAGTATGTTTTCCCATTTCCTGTTTAAATTTATATTTAAACCAAAAACACTTGCCCTGTAATTTGTTCGCACTGAAAACTATCACGTGTCACCCTGTATTGTGTTTATTTCACTTCTTTCGTATAACTGATAAGACCCGATTTATACATTGCGTACCCTGTCGTCCGACACTTCTTAACTCTCTTTTGGGCATTTATGGTGCATTTATATGTCCAGTGTTTTCACTTTAGTGTCTTGATTATCAAATTGTCTTTGTTTCCTTTATGTCTCATTCGTAGTTCGCGGTGGTAGCTGGTAGCTGCATTTTCGCAGCGCATACCGCACACAATTCGAAAATAGAGCAAATGCAGATGTCCAGCGCGACCGAGTACGGTTTAGAATAAAGCAAACGCGCAAAGAGGGCGAAAAGAGAATACAAGAATCGAATTGGAATTCGCGGCCCATCCGTGTTCGGCTACCCCTTGCACTTTTTATCCCCTTTACCATCACATTCTCGACACTAAAGTGAAAAACCGGTCTAAGAATTCGAGTATACGCGCCTTTAAAAATGCATTATGAAAAAACCTACCCCATCGTCACTGCAGAACCAGTGTGTTATTATAAAAACTAGCAATTATCGAATCGAATTATTTTGATTGCTACTTATACCAATACCGGATTGCATTATTTTTATCGAAGTCAGAACAAACAAAAAATATTTATTTTCATAATTTAGATGGAAATATTAATGGTAGGGGTTCAGAATTAGATGTAATTCCCGGAAAAAATAATCATAAAAACGAAGCCTAAAATAATTTTCCAAAAAGCAAAGCCGGTCACACTGCATAAAGTAAAAATGTACACACAACGAGATCAAGTTTACGCGCCTTTAAAAATGCTTGATGAAAAAAACCACAATCGTTCGTCGTACGCTGCAAGCTTCATGTAGTGTAGTATCGTTAAAATGTTTTGTGTACCCTTTTTTTCTCATGCAGTCGTTGTATTCAGGTAAAAAGTATTCTTTCGACCTGCTTCCACTTATTGTAAGATTTTTTCTTTTTTCTCATATGTAGAGAGAGTGTCCCTACCAGCGCTCACGGTTGCCAGATTGGGCGCTTTGTCGTATTTTGGGCTATCTTTTTCCTTAAAAAACGATAGAAATTTCTTTCATGAGCGCCCAACACAATTTTGGGCTATATATCGTTTTACAAATTTAGTCTTAATTTTGTTTGTTTTATTCTTTCACAAAACTAAAAAAGCTAACTCCTGAAATTTATTAAATTTTAAGACAAATTCGGGATTTCGGTCCGAGTATCAACTTAAATTAAACGCGTCCCGGATTCAGAAAACTTCCGATCAAAGACAAAGAGAAATACATCCTACCTTCATCTTTTTGGAATAAATTGATATGATTTGACTGGAAAGTTGTGTTTCCGGTTGAAATACCACAAAATCCAGAACATTTTTGGGCTTACGTGTTATCAAACGTAAGAAACGGGCCCAATGAAGCCCAAATGCCAACACTTCCAATAAGCATTGCTGTAGTAGAACGAGCGTTTTCATTAAAGGCTTTTACTTAACTTCGTGAAAAATTTGTTGTGTCAAAATCTTGCAAGTCAAATTCGAACCACTTTCGCTAAACTTAGAACTTTGAAATTTTCCATGCTGGTTGGGTTGTGAAGACAATGCAATATTTAGAAAGAATTTTTGGATTTTGACTTCCCCTGCCCCTTTGAGGGAGGCTTTTTCATAACGCATGATCTATTAGCCGTATTAACTTGAAACTTTATATGTCAATAGATAAGTCAAATATATTACATACCTAATTGATACTTTGTACCGTTTCGTCCTATAAGGGCTGAAGAAAGAGGGTGCAAACTTTTCTATTTTTACCTTACTACGCTCAACTTGCCATTATACTCATAAATATGTGTAGGTCAACTCAAAAAATCCTTTTAATTGTTAGGCAATTCTTCACCGAGTATTTTGAGCTAACATTCATCTTTCTAGTCCATCCAGAGGGCTAGATATAATAAATAGAAAATAGATCTTATTCGGCAAAATGCGAAAAAAATTGCTATCTCGATTGCAGTTGTGCTTAGGAAGGGTAGTTTTATTTGCGTTCTAAAAATAGAATTGTCACTGCGGCGGGCATTCAGAATATATGCTCATATCATGTATGGCGTAGTTGAATTTGATGTATGGAATATGGATATGGATAAAACAAACTATGTACATATGTACGTATATAGGAGTTTGTGATGCGTAAATATGTAGGTATGCACATGCACAATCGTACATACTTATATTTGAGATCTGCAGCTATGGAAAGTGTATAGGTAAGGTAGGTACGCGTAGTAATATCAATCAAACCATACCTGTCGCGAATTTTCATTTATGTGTAATACATACCTACCTATTTTGTCCATTGACTTAGGACTTTGAAATTTTGCATGCTGATGTTTCAGTTTTGATGACAATACAATAAACTAATAGTAAAAAAAGCTTTTGTAAGCATGTAGGTAGATATTAAACTGCACTAAAAAGCAAAAAATAAAATAATAGTTTAAAAAACTAAAAAAACCCTTTTATAAGTAGGTACCTACTGCACTAAAAGCAAAAAAAATAAAAATTAACCAATATATTTTGAAGGTTTATCCTGGAAGGGGCTTAGTGTAAGCCATGTTTGTGTAGTTTACACTCAAATAATACAATACAGAACTACAAACATGGCTTACACTAGCCCCTTCCAGGATAAACCTTAAAAATATATTGGTTAATTTTTATTTTTTTTGCTTTTAGTGCAGTAGGTACCTACTTATAAAAGGGTTTTTTTAGTTTTTTAAACTATTATTTTATTTTTTTTTATGAATTCAATTAAGACCGAACCGCGATTGTCAACGGAATCTCTCGATGCTTTGATGCGCATACACATCAATTCGACTGTTAAAAATGTTTGTTGTAATAATTATTTTATACCAACATTTTAAATGATCAGCAAGTTTACATCAGACATTTATACAGAGGGTACTGATGATGATGACAGTGAATATTTTATAACTGAAGAAAGCAATAAAGGTTTTAAAGGTTCCGGATAAAGTTTCGAATAGTTAGCCGACACATTACGCTATCCATCAGATAAAAGCTGCTGATATTTTTTTTCCGTTTCATCGTCAAAGTCTCTGAAGAACTAACTTGCGGAAAAATTTATCAGCTACTAAGTTTGTTTCGATTTACATGTAAATTTGTTGCCTTTGTTTGTTTCGTGTTTTCTAATATTTTCTGTTGTTTTCGGAAAGCCAAGAGAAAAAAGACATTGATAAATTATCGAAAAAAAAAAATGAATGTGGGTAGGAGTAGAAAAAGAAGGGGGAAGTAGATACGCTCTCCCGGCTTATCGAGCACTCTAATTAAGTATTTGGGCAATTCCTAGTTCGTTGTCCATCAAAACAACCTGTCTGTTATAGGTGACCCTACTGGCATAGCCTGTTAAATCATAACAACTTAAGCCTTCACACCAACAACATCCAGAAAAGGACGCAACGGTAAGGTGACTGCCATTTTGTGATAGGAAGATTTAGGCAAAAAATGAATACACAGGCGCGTTCTCGGCCGTTTTGGTAAGCCGGAATCTAATTCTGAAATGTTCATCATCGAGTGTTTCAAAATAATTTGTAAACTATATTTTTTCCTGTCACTTCAAATAAATATTAAGTTTATCTTTCGGAAAAAGGATTTAACAGCCACTTGAACCGGCTATGATACTCTATCCGAGACTATATCTGTCAGATATCACTATCCGAAACCTTTGAAACCAAAAGTTGAAGTTTAGATGATAGATAGGTAAGTTCCGGATAATCTATCCGAAACTTTATTAGCTAGTCTTGGAACTGGCCCTAAGAGTTTGTATCATAATGATTATTCATTGTGATATATATATATTTTGTTTGTTTAGTTTAATAAACATAATACATGATTGTGTACCTGTTTTATAATAAAATACAATAACCGAATTATTTTCAACGATTTTTGGGCTTCTTTCCCGGCAACGATATTGGGCTACATTTTTTTAAGGTTTGGGCGCTTAAAGCAAACTAAGTTCTGGCAACCCTGCCAGCGCTACCAACCGTGTGATAATTATACTACATGTATGATAATTTCAGGTCTTGTATGATGTATTATAGAAATTCATTATCATACGCAAAATGTATGATAATTTTCATATTTGAAAAAAAGTGGCATCACAATTCTCGTAAAAAATTCAAGTATACCTACACTATACACCAATTTGCTTTTAATCACACAAAAATTTTGTTACGTTTTTCTCATCGAAAATATTAAAACAGGCGCTCTTCAATAAAAGAAAAAGTCTAGCTTGTCATCACTGATCAATCTAGTACGTAACTTAGCATTCTGCACTGAATTTTGATCTGTTCGACCCGTTTTACACACACAGA
Organism: Cheilosia soror; assembly: GCA_949372485.1. Lineage (NCBI taxonomy): Eukaryota > Metazoa > Arthropoda > Insecta > Diptera > Syrphidae > Cheilosia > Cheilosia soror. Next base: position 34,931,257 of record OX443563.1, read on the forward strand.
TTTTTGTCGTACGACTCGAGAATGTGATGGTAAAGAGGATGAAAAGTGCAGGGGATAGCCGAACACGGATGGGCCGCGAATTCCCATCCGATTCTTGTGTTCTCTTTTCGCTCTCTTTCGTAATTTTCAGCGTCGCTTTGTTCTTAAACCGTACTTCGTCGCGCTAGACGTCTGCATTTGCTTTATTTTCGAATTGTGTGTGGTCTGCGCTTCGAAAATGCAGCTACCTGCTACCACCGCGAACGACGCGTCGCAACGAATGCGAACAAAAGGAAAGAAACAAATACAATTTGACAATCAAGGCAGTGAAGTGAAAACACTGGACGTATAAATGCACCATAAGTGCCCAAAAGAGAATTAAGAAGTGTCGTAAAACACAAATCGGTGCGTGTAAAACGGGGTGAAGAGACATAAGGCCCAGAGACATAAATCCCAATTTTTATTTTTTAATTGCATATATTGGGGATTTGGGCCTTAAGCCCCTCCCACGTGGGACATACGTTTCAAAAAATGTTTGTCGAAGATGGGACATAACTCCCAAATTTTCGGGAAGATAATATATAGCAAAACATTGTGGATTTCCCTAAGGCATCCAACAAACAAACTTCACAAGTAAACAAAAGATATGTTTTTAGTTATCTGCCGGCAAAATGGACACAATAATTCATTCGCAAAACAGCTACACCTACAACTACACATCTTGCAACGGTTGCAGGGTTGCAGTTTATAGGATTCTCCGAACAAATGCCGCAGGTTATTTGTTTCGTTATTTTCTTTTGGCCAGGGTCGTTTCAAAATATTTTCTTCGCTGTTACTCGATAATGAGTCAGAAACTTCAGAAAATCTTTCTTTAATTATGTATATAGCCCATGCGGAGCGTGTAAGTAGCTAATTTTAAGTTTTATTTTCTCAGAAAAGGAAATAAAGTTATAAAATTCAAGTTTTTAAAAATTTTTAATTTTATTTTCTCAAATTCACAAAAACTAGAATTATGTAATAACTGTATTTTCTGTAATTCTCAAAATTTATATTCAACCCTCTCTCATAATTTCATTAAAGGAACGTAGGGTCTCAGTGGAAAAATAGAGATGTTTTTTAAATATGTAGGTAATTACTTCAAATTTTTCTAAATAGCTATAGTTCCGACCAGTAACTCGTAGCAAGTATTTGTTGTGCTCTAGCAAATTCATTGAAACTCCGCCTTACCCTTCAAAAGATAATTATTGTCTAGGTGTTAGAATTTTTACTCAATGCAGTTATTCAATAAATCCTTTAAATTTTCACAATTGAAAGCGGATTAGGTAATAGGTACCTACACATTTTAAATTATTCCGTATTTGGAAGAATTCATATGCAATTTGTTTGAAAGAATGATTAAAGTATATCTTTTTTTCGTTTAGCCTTTTTTTTTTATTTAGCTTCATACATTTTAGCATTTTTTTGTATCCAATTTAGCATTTTGAGTCTTAAAATTCTGGCAACACTGGTCCACACAGCAGCAGCACAGCACCGTCATTGGCTTATGCAAAAGATACACATTTACCCACCCCAAAGAAGAGGGAAATTTGCTAGGTGTTGGACTTCTCAAATAGCTATGTGTTTAGTAATGAAAGCCAGATTTCTGAGTAACTTTATTATAACAGCGTGAAACCCACTATGTATCAATAAGGGTTGAAATGGAATTTTCGGTATACTTTGTGATAAAGTAGAGAAAAGCATTACAATTTCATGCGATCAAAAATCCTTAAGAGAAAAAAATTTACTTTAAATAAAGTGCTACTGCGCATGTTGGGTTGGGATCTTTCTTTTGCTTTGGGACGAGCTATAACTTCTGTTGAGCACTCACAGATTTGTATCCTCGCAGATCCTTTCTCTTTTATTTTCTTTCTTCTTATCTCTCTCTCTTGATTTCTCAATCTCAAGAGAAACTTAATACAGCGCGAACCAATTCACTTGGCCATTCTACTGCACAGGTCTCTGTGTATTTTGTTTTTGTGTTTTGTTTTGTGTCGTGTTTATTCTCTTAAATCCTCTCTCTGCGCAACCGACGGTTGGCCAACTGAATTGGTTCGCGCTGTATGACACAAACACTTAAAACACAATGTGTTATACTATACTCTCGCATCTATAGGCGTATTTTTTTGAGAATTTATAGCTGGCTCACTTTTACATGCAAAACTGTTATACTCACTTTTGGTTTTGTTATACTCACTTTTGGTTTTACAGGCAAAATTGTTATACTCACTTTTGGTTTTGTTATACTCACTTCCCAAAAAAAAATACGCCAATTGTCTTCTAGGCAATACGATTTCTGGATATACAAAAAATTGTGTGTACCACAGAGCATACAATAAAAACAGTTTATCTATTTAACTATTTTGCACTGCGAAGTGTGCACGGGCTACGCTAGTTGAGTATAATTTGTTGTTGTGTTATATTGTTATTAGGCGTATTTTTTTGGGAAGTGAGTATAACAAAACCAAAAGTGAGTATACAAGTTTTGCATGCAAAAGTAAAAGTGAGCTAGCTATAGATTCTCAAAAAAAATACGCCTATTATCGATTTATCGATTTATTATAGATAAATCCATTTTTGCCATTTACTTTTTGAATATTATTTAATGTACACGTAGACCGCGACTACGCCTTAAGTGGTCCATCCGGAATGTCCAATTTCGGTATACTTTTTCCAACATATCGACTACATAGTATATCACCAACAGCACGAGTTATTTTGTCTTCCGTCTTCTAACTGCGGCAGCAGTAAGCCTATTATTGTGAAATGGCAATGCTAACTGAAACCTGAGCATTTTTTACTTTGACACTCTGAACAGAGCTCGAGCATTATGAGCGCGCTCTAAACCAAGCGTGTTCAGAGCGTGCTCGGAGCGTTCTTTATTTATGAAACACACTTGAGCACATAGCTTTCATATGGTTGTTTATTAATTTTTATTTTTTAAATTTGGTTTACCGTGCCAGAACAACAACTCTCGTCCCACACTTCAACTATTTTGTTTATCCTGTTTTATTTTTCTGTCAAAACCTTTGTACTCAGTGTGCTCACTGCTCAGTCAATTTATTCTGAGCTCGTAGAGCGCGCTCTGAACATTATCTGAGCGAAAAAAGAAACACAAAATCTGAGCTCTGATGTCCTTGAGCTAAAAAAGAAACACAAACTTTTTTTTTACAGTTCACGCTTGCTCTGAACTAAAAAAGAAAAATGCCCCAAGTAGAGCAACTTCTACTTTGAGGAGCGTTGGGCGGCTTTGACATTTCATTTTCATTTTCATGGTAGAGCATAATGCCGTTCATGTTGGAGTAGCATGGGTTCACTTAAGTATTAATGTATATATTTAGTGACCATAATTTTTTAAGGACAATGCGGGACGCAACTCAGATTTTGGATCTTCAAAAATGTTCGTAACACATCGTCGCTGTTTAAGAAAACCGGCATAACTCAAAACACACGATTTTTCAGGAGAGCTGTTTAAAGGTTTTGAGGCATAAAATTTTACACAAATCTATTTTTTTTTTTTAAGTTTACAATTTTTTTCTTTCGGAAATGTGTATTTGATTTGCATAGTTCCATATTTTATCTAATAAAAATAAAAAGGATAAAAAAAAAATAACGTTGGTATAACATTTTAGGTATTTTCTAGCGACTTCCAAGTTAAGTCACTTTTCTCGAAAAAAATGCATGATATTAAGATAACCTTTTTATCGTTTTGAAGTTAGTTCATCATGGAGGTTGAAAAAATAATAACATTAAAATATTATTGCTGTTAGGAAATGAAAATGATTACAAAATTTGTTCTTTAAAAAAAGGTATTGCAAGTTTAATATTTTATGAAAAATATTTTATTTATAATATTCAAAATTACCTATAGCTAAGCTGATTTTTTTAAGATTTGTGAGAAAGTATTTTTAGGAAAAATGGCACATCTAAATCATAAAAGTGTCACTTCAAAAAAGTGGCACAATTCGTTTTAATACGTAGGAAAAGGTGTGGAACAGTACTTACTATTATTATAAAATTTGGCAAAACAACAAATAGCCCATTTTTGAAGAAACTTTTGTTTACTTTTTTGCGCTCAACACAAATTATGTCGTTTTTCCACATAAACATACACAGAAATGAGGTAAAGTAAGAATTGGCACATTATCCATCTGGCGGTATTTTTAAGCACTATAGTTATGCCGGTTTTACAGAAAGAAAAATATTTTTTTTTTCTTTGTCTTTTGGTATACTTAACTCAAAAATCGAGTTTTTTGAGTTAAATATGCCAGTTTTCTTAAACAGTGACGACATATGGACTTTAACGGCTCAAATATTTTCAACACACGTTCGATGGCGGGCAGCAGGTCTATGTGGTCTTGCCGAACCCGAGCAATCTATTATATTCACCCTGCGCATCGCGGAAAAATTCTTTCAATTTTTCTTCTCTAAAGGACGATTCACATGAGAGCGACCAATTACACACGAACGACGGAATATTCGCGAGTTTTGACAGTCCGTTCACATGAGCACTTTTCATGGTCGCAGCAGTTCGCGAATTTGAGCCATCAGTTTCTGCCACCAATATCTAATTTTAGGTTAAGTTCGGACGAATGTTTTATTCGCTAGTTTGTGGGACGCGGTTTAATTATGTGGATTGTGAATAAACTTTGGCAATTCACGCTGAGGGTGTTTTCTTTGCGACAAGAAGTTTGGAATTCCAAATTTTGCTCTTTAAACTGTTTTCAAAATTATTTTCTTAATACATTTTGAAAGGATAAATAATTATCATAATCTTGGAATAGTAAAATGTACAATTTTCGCTTGATAAATGCATCAGAAGTGGTTTGTTCGTATTTCATCTATTCGTTCATTCGCTCTCATGTGAATGCTCCTTAACAGTGTAGGAAGCTATATATCAAAATGAAAGTATATTTTCACAATGATATTTTCTATGTCAACCCGAAGCAAATTAGTAGTGACGAGCAACCTACACCAATTATAGATTGCTTAAGTTCTCTATTTAGTCGACTAAAAATACTGTTGCTTCCCCTTCGTGATAAGCCGCCGAAGTTCTTAAAATTTGCAAAATGGATTCACTTATCATTTCCGACGTTTTTATATTTATAATTTTGCGGGACATTGCGGTATATTTTGCCGGCAATTAATGATGCTGGACGTCTGGTCACTATAGGTATAGTATAGAATTAATTGAATTGAAATTGAATTGAATATAATATGTACTCGTTTTTAGTAGAATATGAGGTTTTTTCAATACAAATTAATTACATATTTTACTGTGTGGTAATGACGAATATTATTTTTGTTGTAATGCTACTAGTGATTTCTTTAGATTGTTGATGAAAAAAATATGTGCTCAAATGTTATGTTCACGCTTTTGATATTTTAATTTTGTCTGAAACTACTCTATGCTTTATACAATTTATAAACGAAATTAATATTTTTGTTTAGAATATTTTTTTTAGTCAAGGGTCAAACTAATTTCTTGCCATGTGCAAATGATAGGTATAATTTATTATTTGGTGGTTGGTGTACTCGTCCAGGTTTGTTGCTCGTGTCAGTAAACAGCAGGGAAATTGAACTCAATCGGCTGAAAGGTTTTGAAGTCCATATATAGGAACATAAAAAAAATGTCTGGATAAGACACCAAAGATCTTTTCGGAAATATAGCAAAAGAAATGTTCGTGTCTTTAATTAATACCAGGCAATGACCCTAATTATAGGGTCATAAAATCCTTTCAATATGCAATGTCATTACTGGCGATGGGTGATGGGATGTGGTAAAAACCCAACGAGCGACGAGAATTTATTACAAGTTTTTTTTTAAATAGCCAACGCAAGTTTTACACAAAATTGCAGCTCTGTATTTTACACCCCTATCATGGAATCCGCCGGGGGGAATTGTTCACGGAAAAGAATATTTTGATATCGTCGAATCCGAAAAGTGAACAGAAATCTGGAAAAAAAAACCACACCCTACCTACCTACCTATATGACATAATAACTGTTCAATTTGCGGATTTGACGATACCAAAATATTCTTTTCCGTGAATAATTCCCCCCGGCGGATTCCATGATAGGGGTGTTAGTCTTTGAACCTCTTTCCACAGAGCAGATAAATGCTGGCCATTTTGTAATACAGGATATTAATATATAGATTGAAAGCACACACCCATATGTTATGCAAAATATTTGTATTATTGTTATTTCTACACTTTTTTGCTAACTTAAATCGTTTTTCAATCAGTATTCAACAATTTTAATTGAAGGGTTTTTCGGTGTAATTCACCCATATTTTCTCAACTAAACTAAAAATCTACCTGTCTCGCCTGAAGCGACTTTCATGGAAAGGTATATAGGTATATATGTACATTTCATGCACCAGACAATTCTTTCACAAAAATCTCCAAAAAAATATTCCACGACATGAAAATACATAATTTATTTATGAATTTTTAACTATTTTGAACAAATTTCCTCTTAATTCGTGCATAAAAAATAACAGGTATAAGCAAAAAGGAGTAAAATTGCATTCTGGTCTGAATTCGGGTATATCAAGATAAAACAAACAGAACTTTCAATCTCTCATACTCTAGTCTCTCAACGCGCCAAAGCTCTGAAGCGGCATTTATGTTAATTTTAATGCCAAAAAAAAGATCCGAGATCACTTTTTTCGTTCGTTTGGTACAAAAAAAGCAATATTTTTCAGAGTCGAGAGCACTTTTGCGAATCTAGATTTTTTCTCAGAGTGGCTCAAGATTTACCAATACACTTACATATGATTTGACATTTGTTTGTTTACGTTTTATGGAAGTCGGTCGAAAAAGTTCGAGCTACTGAAAAACCATATTAAAATAAATAATTTAAGCCAAAATTTGATAAATATGAAACAAATAATAGAGGTGTAAATTTCATCTTCATCATGTGGCACATCTTCTTCATCGGCGTCGTCGCCGTCCTCTTCGGATAATACTGGCTCGTCTTCGTCATACGAGCAATTTATAAAGTTGCAGTATTTGTTCTTTGCAAGGGAGAAAAAGCATCGAGTTTTCAATTTTGTGCAGGACGTGGACTGTGGTGAACATACACTCGGAATATTTATTATGAGATTTCTTGTATAGTTATTTGAAAATGTATGGAAATCTTGGAAGTTGCAACCAGAAAAAAAAAATCTTCACAACAAAAAAGGTAAACAACTTTTGGCAGGCACACCACCAACACCAACAAAGAACAGCTCAGTATACTTCTTTTTGTTCGATTGACCAGACGAAATCTAGAGAAATCTAAAAAAATCTCAGATTGCCAATCGAATTCAACATTAGTTTTGGAAAACTGCGGCTTGCGCGCGTTGACATAAAGTATCGTAAAGTCTCTGAAACGCACGCATGCGGCAAAACGCCGTTGTGAATTGACCATAGTGAAAACAAGTCAATCTTTTGCTAAAGTCGATAGATTTTGCTTCATCTCTGGGCTTGCATACTTGTTATAGATCCCTTTCAGCCTCCCGTTAGTGCTTGTTGACAATGGGCCTTACCAATAATCATTTTTAATCTTCAACTTAAATATTTTGACGGTCACAATAGACAATTTTATATGGAAATTTTCGCTATTGTGACGTAAAAGTTAGCCTGTACACTAAAAATGATTATTAGTACCGCGGAATGTCATTGCTTTCTAATTGTTTATAGGTTCAATGATGTTTTAGTACGAGTAACTGTGAACTGTTATATTTTTTGAACGAATTATTTCTTTCTTGGGTTGGTTTTACAATGTTTTTAGCATAATGCATACATTTCCTTTAACCAAAAAACAGTTGGGTTGCGATAAGTTTCCAGGTCGGTAAATCATAGTAGACCCGTAGAAGTTGTGACCAGTCAGGCTGTTAATGTCTTCCTACTGAAATTAGCATTCATGGTCTGGTCATGCTAATCTTATTCTCCACTCGTTCTCTAAAATTACAAAGTGGTGGCATGTTTCATGTTTGACTAAAGCGAACAGTTAAATCTATCTATCCGATACACCACACTCCTGACGTAAAACGACTTGGTTTCCATTATGTATTATGGTGTATCCAATTGTTTTCATACAGCACAAAATTTAGCTCTCCAGTGAGAATTTTCTTTGTATATCTGCGACATAATTTTTAATGACGTAGGTGCACAAACCTAAAGGCGTAAGTGCAACCAGTTTTCCATTTTTAAACGCGTCAGAGTATAAGATCATTCAATTCCGGCTTGAAATTAAAATGGGTTGTATTGTAAAACAGTCCAGTGGCTGTTGTTTTTCTCACATTACTGCTTTTAGCGGAGGAGGAAAAGTGTGAGTATTTTTAAGCAACTCCATCATTTTTTTTATACGTGAAGTTTAGTTTAATTTACTACAATTTAGGGTAATGTTTAGAAAACTATTTTAATAAATCTTTTAAATTTATAACAATCACATTATAGGTACATAAGGTAATCATTACATCTCATTTAATATTTCAGACATTTACCGCATGGTGCAACAGTCATTTGCGAAAAGCTGGTACAGGAATTGATAACATTGAAGAAGATTTCCGAAATGGTCTTAAGTTAATGCTTCTCTTGGAAGTGATCTCCGGCGAAACCCTTCCCAAGCCAGATCGTGGCAAAATGCGTTTCCATAAAATCGCCAACGTTAATAAAGCTCTCGACTTCATTGCATCGAAAGGCGTCAGGTTGGTGTCAATCGGTGCTGAGGAGATCGTCGACGGTAACCTAAAGATGACTTTGGGTATGATCTGGACGATCATCTTACGTTTCGCCATCCAAGATATCTCTGTGGAAGAGATGACCGCTAAGGAGGGTCTGTTGCTATGGTGTCAACGAAAAACCGCTCCATACAAGAACGTTAATGTTCAGAACTTCCATCTGTCTTTCAAAGTAAGATATAGATTTATCAATAAAAAAGCGGCGGATCTTACCTACATACATTTTTCTTATAGGACGGTCTAGCATTCTGCGCTTTGATCCATCGTCACAGACCAGATTTGATCGATTACGCTAAACTTTCCAAGGATAATCCACTTGAGAACTTAAATACTGCCTTCGACGTTGCTGAGAAGTATTTAGATATTCCACGAATGTTAGATCCAGATGGTAAGTTACTTTTTATTTGTTGTTTATACCAAACCTACTGCGGAGTAGGGATTAACGTCCAGGAGAAATATTTTATTCACATAGAATTTAGTTGTTATTCTCGTTTGTCCAGAGATCAATTTTTTCACTCTTGTGTTTCATTTTAATCTTCCCTATAAATCGAAATCTATTCCGTCTAATTTGTTAATATGTAAATTTTTTACGGGAAATGTGGAAAAAAATCCGAAGTAGTCGAAAATTACTTTTTCTGTGCATTGCATAATTATTCTCCTTTTACTTAAACTTGTTTGTGGGTAATGCGTATTGGTGTAAGTATTATGTATTCGTTTCGCTTGCTAATCCGATGAACTATTTTTAAATTTAAAATATTTTTGACTTTGATTTGCTGTTTTTATTAGTTTATATTTTATATGCACAGTCAACGTAGTAAACCCTCTCGCCAATAGACCTTTACGCCCTAAAGCATTATCTCCTCATTTATAAAGTCAGTCTTTACTCTTTATTATACCCTCCACAGGAAGGTATATTCACTTTGCCATTACGTTTGTAACGCCAAGAAGGATTCACCGAAGACCATATAAAGTATATATATTCTGAATCAGGATCACATTCTGAATCGATTTAGCCATGTCCGTCTGCCTGTCTGTCTGTCTGTTGAAAGCACGATAGCGTCCAAAGGAATTGACCTAGGTGAATGAAATTTTGTGAGACGACTTCTTTTTACCGTCGCCAGGTTGGTATTGAAAATGGGCTATGTCGGCTATGTCGGAAATTGTATATGTCGGTAAAGTAGTTCTGCTACCTACCATACAAAACTAATATTAGACACATACCTACTAACTCGCATGGCAAACATTTTGCATGACTTTTATGCAGTGGAGGGTATAAAAGCATCGGCCAGGCCGATGATAACACTTTTACTTGTTTTTCTCTTTGTTTACTTACTCACTTACTTTACAACATGCGTCTCCAGCCAGCACGATCTTTGGCCAGCTGTCTCAAGTTTCGCACGCTAAGTTGGATAAGGTCCCCTTCCAGCCACCGCAGTCGTTGGACCTTCACTCTTCTGGCTATGTCAATGTCGCTGTACAGCCCGTACAGTTCGTCGTTGTATCTCCTCCTCCATTCACCGTCTATGCAGTCGGGACCGAAAATTACTCGAAGAATTTTCCTCTCGAAGCAACCAAGAGTAAGCTCATCCGATTTGAATAGAGTCGATGCCTCTGCACCATAAAGTGGGACTGGGGTGATTAAGGTCTTATAAAGGGTCACTTTAGTTGTTCGAGAGAGGGCTTAGCTACTCCATTCCTTTCTTAGCCCAAAGAAACAGCAATTGGCAAGAGTTATTCTTCGCTTAATCTCAGCGCTGGTGTCACTGTCTGCGTTCATTGCGGAGCCTAGGTAGACAAAGTCCTTTACCACCTCAAAGTTATGTCTGTCTATAGTGACATTCTGTCCAAGACGTCGGGGTTGGGTGTCCTTTCTTGATGACAGCTTTATACTTTGTCTTGCCTTCATTGACCGCCAAACTCATCTTCGCAGCCTCCGGCTCAATGTTCACGAACGCGCCGGACGGACGGACTTTTGAAAGATAGTGCCTCTGGTGTTAGCCTTTGAGTTTTGCACTATTCTTTCAAGAATGATGTTGAAGGCGCATCGCCTTGTCTAAATCCTTTTTTGACATCGGTGAGTTCTTTACCGATCTTGATGGAGCAGCGTGCATTCTCCATTGTCATCCTGCACAAACGGACAAGTTTGGCAGGAATGCCAAAACTAGACATTGCTCTGTATAGCTCGTCTCTATAAATGCTGTCATAGGCGGCCTTAAAATCGATGAAAATGTGGTGGGTATCGATTTGGACTTCCTGGGTTTTCTCCAAGATTTGCCGCAGTGTGAATATTTGGTCGATGGTAGACTTTCCTGGCCTGAAGCCACACTGATAGGGACCAATCAGGTTGTTGACGAAAGGCTTCAGTCGTTCACACAGCACGGCAGATAAGATCTTGTAGGCGATGTTAGGAAGACTTATGCCTCTGCAGGCGCAGTTCAGAGGGTCTCCTTTCTTGAGGATCGGGCAGACAATGCTGAGGTTCCATTCATCGGGCATACTTTTTTCCGACCATATTTTACAAATGAGTTGGTACATGCTCCTAACCAAGTCATCGCCTGCCGCTTTGAATAGCTCGGCGCTTAGGCCATCGGCTCCAGCGGCTTTGTTGGACTTAAGCTTAGATATGGCTATCTTCACTTCGTCCAGGTCGGGTGGACGGATTTGTCCATCGCCGTTAAGAAGTAGTTCTTCCATATCCTCAGCATTGACTGCGATTCTACTATGATGTTCCCTTGTTCGTCCTTGCAGGCTTCGGTTAGGCCATCGGCTCCAGCGGCTTTGTTGGACTTAAGCTTAGATATGGCTATCTTTACTTCGTCCAGGTCGGGTGGACGGATTTGTCCATCGCCGTTAAGAAGTAGTTCTTCCATATCCTCAGCATTGACTGCGATTCTACTATGATGTTCCCTTGTTCGTCCTTGCAGGCTTCGGTTAGGCCATCGGCTCCAGCGGCTTTGTTGGACTTAAGCTTAGATATGGCTATCTTCACTTCGTCCAGGTCAGGTGGACGGATTTGTCCATCGCCGTTAAGAAGTAGTTCTTCCATATCCTCAGCATTGACTGCGATTCTACTATGATGTTCCCTTGTTCGTCCTTGCAGGCTTCGGTTCAGGCTCTGTAGCCTTGGCATGTTCTTTTTACCCTTTGGTAAAACTTCCGAACTTTATTCCTGCTGTAGCATCTCTCTATTTCCTTGATCGCGCGCTTCTCGTGCTCTTTCTTTTTTTCTCCTGAGAAGCCGGTGTTCATCTCTTCTTTTCTGCGCGTAGAGCTCAAGAGCAGTTCTGGTCCTTCTTTGCAGCGCCGCTTTGTGTGCCTCTTGTTTCGCTGCACGTGCTTGCCGGCACTCGTCGTCGAACAAGGGGTTTCGTTGTGGTGGTCGAGTGAAACCAAGCACATCCAGAGGCGGCGTCTCTGATGGCTTTTTGGCAATGTTGCCACTGGTCTTCAATGCTTGATGCTGGCTGCATAGAACCTCTTGAGCGATTGAGAGAGACTCGATCGAAGAAGGATCTGGTGATCTCTCGCGATTTCAGCCGTCCGACCTCAGACTTCCTCATAGTAGGTATTTACTTATCTTGGCGGTGTTCGGGATATCCGAATGCGTACCTTGGCTACAAGGAGGTAGTGGCCCCTCGGAACGTTCGGACATCCATAATACTGGAGGAGTGGCTTGTGTCGATCTGTGGTCAATCTAGTTGACGGTTGATTGATCGGGAGATCTCCATGTGTCTAAATGCCCTCTCTTCCTATCTTTGCATTAAAATCACCTAGGACAATTTTAATGTCATAGTTAGGGTACTGCTCGTATGTCTTGTCTAATGCTATGTTTCCACCAAACGCTAACCCCGAGATTAAGTGCAAGAGGTTTAAAATTAATCCTGAAGTGTTTCCACCAAAAAACATAGATTAATTTAACGTTTTAAGCTATGAGTCCACGACATGCCGAACATGACATACGCATGCCACTCTGAAGTCACGATAAAATTACTCGACATATTGTACAATATGTCACGTTTTATTATATTTTGGCATGTGCGAAAAGTATGCCGAGTACACGGCATGCACGTTTTGTCTCAAAGTTGGCATATTCGTATGTCGACGGTGACTGGCAAAAAATCGACTCAATTTAAGATTTCTTGGGCGTTTTTTAATCCATTGACATCGTAGCTATCCTTTGATGGAATTTGTTACTTTAGGGCCTGATAGAAAGAAGACGAACCATATTTTGGGACTGCATTTATTTCGAAATGTCACCAGGAAGCCCAAGCTGGACATTGACACAGTATATGTGCCATTGTCTCAGATTCCTCCAGGCATAGCTCACAAGCATTATCCTCTCTAAGGCCCATCTTCCTTAGATGATACCCGAAATTTCCATGACTTGTAGTTAACGCCACCACCCATTTCAATGTTCCTCGACTCATGCTTACAACCTTTCTCTGAGTGGAGCAGGTCGGCCATTGTATTGCCATTTTAGCTTGTCTACATGTTCCACGGTTGACCACCTTCTCAAGTGTTCTGCCGTGATCCATTTGTGAATCAGCTGTTCTACCATTCCTCTACCAATTGAAGAGAATGGTTCTGGTCTCAGCAACTTTTCAGTTGACTCCTGTTTTGCAAGGGAGTCCACCTTTTCGTTTGCATGCAGCAAAGCAAAGCAATCATCTCAGCCTGGTATACTGAAGTGTGTCCCCCGAGGCTAATGTGACGGCTAGTTCCCGTCCATCCCGTAATCCATTCTCAATGCGAGTTTTGTGATTCCTTTCCATAATACGCACCTTTGTTATACCATCTATAGACATGTTCAGTTCCATAGTCTCGTTTTTGACAAGCTCCAGGATCCTCCTGTGTCCATAGATGGTAGATGGTAACACTATTGTGCCATTTCGCATCTCGATGCAGACGAAGTGCTGTTAGGGCCGCTGTTTTCTTAATAAATAAGTCTAGTGTACCTTCTCCTCAACATGGTAGGTTAGGTTAGGTTAGGTGGCAATTATCCGTTAATACGGAGTAATTCACTTAGACCAAGTAAGGTCCATTGTGATACCACATGCAGAGTCAGTTATTTCCGTTACTCTTGGAACCATTTCGAATTTTGGAGAAATTTCCGTATTTTGTTGATATCCGTTTCGGCAATATCAGCAAGCTCCCCGAAGAAGTACTCTCCTAGAGTCTGCTTTCTAATCGAGGATAGCGCCGGGCAGTCACATAGTAGGTGGAACGGAGTTTCCTCCTCCTCCTCATCCATGCAACTGCGACAGAAGTCATTAGCGATAACTCCGAGCCTTGCGGCATGTCTTCCTAGTATACAGTGGCCTGTTAGTACTCCGACAAGAGTTCCGATATGTGTTCTACTGACGTTTAACAGGACCTTTGTCCTGCGCCGATTTATTCGTGGCCAGGTCTGTTTTGCATGGTTGCAGGTGTCAAGTTCCCGCCATCTCTCACTAGCCTGTTGCAGTGCTAGTGTGGAGATGTTGTATCTTACCGTTTCAATTGGCACATGGGGTTCTCCTTTACCAGTAGAGAGTTCCATTTTCGTGCCGTTCCTTGCTAGTTCGTCTGCTTTACAGTTACCTGGTATATCTCTATGGCCAGGGACCCAGCACAGCGTTAACGTGCACCTATCCGCGATCTCATTTAAAGATTTGCGGCAGTGCCTGACCAATTTGGATCTTAATATTGGTGATTCGAGTGCTTTAATAGCTGCTTGACTGTCGGTATAGATGACGATATCCGAGTTCGATATCGATCTCACCTTCAGTAGTTCAGCGGCTTCGCGAATAGCCATAACTTCTGCTTGGAAGACACTACAGTTATTTGGTAGTCTGAAAGACTGGTTTAGGGAGAATGAAGCCGAGAAGATCCCGGCTCCTACTCCGTCCTCTGTCTTCGACCCATCTGTGTATACTTCTAGCGTATTTTTGTCTATAACCGTATTCTCTTCCCATTGCTGTCGGTCGGGAATACTGGTCTTGTATTTAATATTGAAGTCTAGGACCGTGGTTACGTAGTCTGTGACTTCCCTTTTAACATTATTAGTTTTTAGAATATTGGCATGCCCTATGTCACTGCTTTTCCACTGCAGTGATTCTCTCAGACGCAATGCCGATTTTGCCGCCATCTCCTTACCGTGTATGTCCAAGGGCAGAATGTGAAGCATGGTTTCCAGTGCCGCGGTTGGTGTTGTCCGTAGGGCACTGGTCACACAGACACATGCCACTCTTTGGATTCTATTTAGTAGAGAGAGGTAGCTTATTTTATCTAGTGCTGGCCACCAGACGATGATTCCGTACATGAGTATCGGTCTGACTACTGCTGTATACAGCCAGTGCATTATTTTTGGGCTGATGCCCCATCTGAGGCCCAGGATCCTTTTGCAGGAGTAAAGTGCAGTAGCGGCCTTCTTAACGCGTTCCTGCAGGTTTAGTTTCCAGCTCAGTTTCCTATCCAGAACCACACCTAGGTATTTGGCGCTGTCAGAGAAGCTGAGGCGGATTCCCTTTAGTTTCGGTGGATCGATTTGAGGAATTCGGTGCTTCTTTGTGAATAGCACTAGCTCTGTTTTACCCGGGTTTATATCCAGGCCGCATTTGCTAACCCATTTGACCAGCGTTGCGAGGGCCGATTCCATCAAGTCCCGTAAAGTCGGGAGGTATTTCCCAGTAAATAAAATGGCGATATCGTCTGCGTAGGCTATGACTTTACCACCGTTCTTCTCCAGGGTTATAAGTATTTCGTTTACTGTTAGAAGCCATAGCTGCGGTGAGAGTACTCCACCCTGCGGAGTGCCGCGTTGCACAGACCTTCTCAGTTTGCAGCAGCCAAGTTCCGAATTGATAACCCTGCTTAGCAGCATTTGGTTGATCCAGTGACTTAGACTTGCGTCAATCTGCAGGTTTTCAAGTGCGTTAATTATCGCTCTCGGCTCTATATTGTTGAAAGCCCCTTCAATGTCTAGGAAGGCTACCATTGTAAATTCCTTGACGGCTAGTGATTTTTCCACGGTGCCGACAATGGAGTGCAGAGCTGTCTCTACCGATCTGCCCTTACAGTAGGCGTGTTGGGATTTTGAGAGAGTCCCTGCCCTCAACATGGTAATTCCAAGTAAGTCCAGTATCTACGTATACTCCCAGATACTTAACCTTCTTGGTCGTTGTTAGTTAGGACCCGAAAAGTGTTAAGGGCTGAAATTAGATTTTTCCTCTTCCTAGTGAAGATTATTAGATCTGTTTTCTCCGCATTAATGCACCACTCAACTACTTTGGGTGCACTCCTCATGATATCCGCTGTGACGTCTATGAATTTGCCTCTTGCCATTATTGCTATGTCGTTGGCATATCCCACAGTGTGAATGCCTCAAGTCTGTCGAGAAGAGAGTCCACAGTGTAGGTGAAAGAACACCTCCTTGTGGGCAACCTTTGCTAACTCTTCCTCGGAGTTCGGATATTTATAGCTATTTATCGTTGTCTACTATTCAAAGGATACATCTTAAGCGCCGTACTCTCCATATAGTCCACCACCACCCTTTCCATTGTTTTTAACAGAAGATGTTAGGCTGACTGGTCTGAATGTTATAGTATACAAACGCACTACAGTGAACGCGAACAAGGCAACATCTGTCATCTGATGTCATTCCTGTCACACACTTTTTCTCTGTCGTGTTTTTCAATTCTCTCTGAACAGAACTGAATATTTCAATTAATTTGTATCTTCTTTATTTTGCTTTATATTATTATAATAAATACTCGGTTTGTATCTGCTGCGTTTAAATTGACTCTTGCTACACTGAAGGACTTTGACGGTGTAATCCTTTTTTCCCGGTTTTGGAAGGAAGACCACCTTTGCCTCCCTCCATGTAATCGGGATGTAGCCTATTGCTAGACATGCAACGTATATATTCCTGAGCCTTTGTGCAATTACGTCTACTCACTATTGCATTAGACCTGGAAATATACCGTCTGGTCCCGCGGTTTTGAAGGGTGAAAATGTTGCTATCCGTCCTATCCATCCTGTTCGCTCCTTGTTTCTTTGGAGCCCAGGGCCGGTCTGACTTATAGCTTCCTGGAAAGTGTACTTCCATCAGGACCTCGTTTGTTTGATCAGAGTTTTCACTATCTCCCCCGCTCTATTATGAATGAGTCCGATTTTGGAAACTGGGTCTCTAGAGACAATCTTTTGCAGTCTACTGACTTCAGATGTGCTCCTCATACTCGAGCAAAAGTCCCTTCATGACTCTCTTTTACGTCGTCGTAGAATGACATTCAGCTCTTTCTTTTTCGCCTTGTATTCATCCCATTTTTCGGGTTCTCCCCTTCTCATGGCATGATTGAAGGCCTTCCTCACAGCCTTCTTTAGCTTTTCAAGTTCCCGACACCACCGAGGCGGAGGATCCTGTTTTTCCACTAGAGTAGGTGTGCCACTCGATACGCAACTCAACAGCTGATTACAAATGTTTTAGCTGAGATTCTACATGCCAAGTATTTTTCGGTATTCTGAATGCCATTACATTCAGTTTTTCCTCCAACACTTCACGGTACTTTGTCCTATCCGTGTTCTTCGGAATTCTGATGTATTTCCGATCTTTCTTTGTTTTAGATCCATAACGAACATCAAACGAAATGGCTCTGTGATCCGACAATGTAGCGTGATCCATTAGCCTCCAATTTGATACCCTTTCAATTATCTTGCTACTGCACATCACATCAATCACTTCCTTCCGCCTCACATCTACGAAGGTTGGCTCTCTTCCCCTATTTAAGATAGCTAGATTCTTGCTTGTTGCAAATTCGAATAGCGCTTCTCCTCTGTAATTATCGTTGGTGCTACCCTGGTCTAGTATCCAGTTCCTCCACTTAAGCCGCCCCACCCCTACAAGGTGCCACATCTTCGGTTAAAGGTTGATGAACTTACCCTAGATCATACATACTGTTCGTATGTACACTACACTACATAAAATATAGCGATTATGGAAAAATAATTTAAAAATAAAACTGATTTCAAAAAGTTAAGACAAAACTTAACTTTATAGACCGGCGTGGTGTCGGAACCTACTTAACTTTTCCGTATGCTTAACTTTTTCGAGCTTTTACTGTAATAGTATAATTTGCACAAATGCTTACAAATCAAAGAACAACCGACACACTAACGTTTTAAAGACATGTTACCCATCAACTCTGGCCAGGTATACGGAATCTTCGGTGCGCGAGTGATACTCGCACTTGGCCGTTTTTTTTTTTTTTTTTCAGTTGTTTAGCTGCAGATGTGAAGCGCTCTTAATCACTTGTTGAACGGTTGAAAGACTAGCACTTATTCAGACTTTTTCCCTGATTTTAGCCGCTGACCGCGCCGAATTATAAGCTTCTAGTAAGATTTCTCGTCCATCTTGAACGCACTTTTTGTGTACGCCCTTTCATGTTTTTGCCATATTTCTCTTTGAGTAAATCAAATGTTGAAGCGGTTGCCCCTATTCAAATGACCCGCAGTGTATATCCGAAACAGTAAAGTGTAAAACATACTGACTCTTGGACAAACTAAAGCAACTAACTTCTACAAAAGTAAAAAAAAAAGACAAATGCAGTTTTTATAACAAATTATAATAATTTTTATTTTGACCAATTTTTGTAAGAGTACTTTTTATGATATTAAATAAAAAAAAATATATGAATATAGATTTGATCAACACACCAAAGCCGGATGAGCGCGCCATCATGACATATGTCTCCTGCTACTATCATGCCTTCCAAGGAGCTCAACAGGTTGGAAATATGTCGCATGTACCCGAACCTACACGAGCATACACCTACAATATCCCGAATAATTACAATGTGACTAAACTTCACATAGATACACATTTATACATATTTATATTATTCTTACAGTTTACATTTTGACGTGGTTTTTTTTTTACATACTTTTGGCCTTATAATTATTTAGATATATCTTACCAATTAAACAGTGCTCTTTACTGAATTTTAACAAAATGCAGCATGAATTTGCAGGGCTGCTAAAAATATGAAGCTCTCTAGCGGGATTAAATTTGCTTTTGTCCTTCCTATTATGCTAATAAACGGTTCGGGGAAATGTTAATGTTCGCCGCTTGGGCTCAAACTCTAACCATCATACCGTGGCTACTGTGTACTGCCAAGTTATTTTCTTTACTTAACGTGATACGACTGCAAATTAAATGCTGGTACAGCTCTCAATGTCTATTCTCCGAACTTAGGTATAATGCTGAAGCTAAACTTTCCTTAGAGCGTAACGTTGTATAAAATAATAAATTCTTTCCTTATGAACAAATTTAAATAAAAAAAATTCTACAAATAACACGACACAAAAAGACTTATGTTCCAATCTCACCAAAGAAAGTGTGTTCCGCTCATTGCTGCCGTTAACCTGGATGTGTTTTTTGGTTCCCAAAATGTTAATGGCTTTTTTCTGAAGTGTGTATGATACTCTACGTTGCTGCCAATAATCGAGTTTTAAATAAATGTATCCAGAAAATGCATGGCTAATCTTATTTTTGTTAATATTTCCTTTATTATTAAGATATGTTTATTTTATAGTTTTCTTTTGTTTTGCTTGCTGAATGACTAACAACATCGATATTGTTTTTGTTTGTTTTACTGCCATCTAACAGACCTGCAAAATACTGCGATGCCGGATGAAAGGGCCGTTATGACATATGTTTCCTCATACTACCATTGTTTTAGTGGTGCCCAAAAGGTCGGTTTTTCTCTACTATTTATATAGCAATTTTTGTTGCACTTGAAATGTCTGTTCTCCCTTCAAATAAAAGATAAAAATATTACTAATTGTTGTAATGCAACATGCAATTTAAAAGGAGTTGAATTATATACTGATATTTGCTAATAACGTTTACTGAATGATGTCTTGATTTACGACACTAACTGCTGTATTACAGGAAAATCAAAAATAAAATCGGATAAAGTGTTTAAATATCTACTACATTATTTTAGTTATTCAATGAATGGACATTTCATGCGTTTGACTTAGATTATATATTAAGTGTAACTTGATCATGTTTTGTCTTAACCTTTTATTGTTGTTTTCGCTAAAAAATTGTCAGTTTTGCTGTGCGCGAGGAAGCAAAGTGATTTCAGTTTTTGATATTACACTTTGTTTCCTTTCCTATCCCTTGACATTGTCAACATATTCTGATCAATTTCTTTCTATAACAATAGGCCGAAACAGCTGCAAATCGTATTTGTAAAGTTCTTAAGGTTAACCAAGAGAATGAACGTCTTATGGAAGAGTATGAACGTCTTGCTAGCGATGTAAGTCTGCTGCGAATACACCAACGCATATAATTTTTAATTTTTTTTATATTGTTGTATAGCTGTTGGAATGGATCCGCCGCACAATGCCATGGTTAAACTCCCGCCAAGCTGACAACTCCTTGGCTGGCGTCCAAAAGAAACTCGAAGAGTACCGCACCTATCGCCGCAAGCATAAGCCTCCACGTGTTGAACAAAAGGCAAAACTCGAAACGAATTTCAACACTTTGCAAACCAAGTTGCGTCTATCGAATCGTCCGGCATATTTGCCAACAGAAGGAAAAACTGTCGCCGATATTTCCAACTCATGGAAGGGCTTAGAATTAGCTGAGAAGGCATTCGAAGATTGGCTTCTGGCTGAGACGATGCGCCTGGAACGTTTGGAACATTTGGCACAAAAGTTCAAGCACAAGGTAAGTTCTAAATAAAACTACAGTCTAATAACTTAGTTAGTTTTACAAAACAAGTCTTGATTTTTGAATAAAACTACATTTAATTTAACGCACCTATTTTTTTTTATAGTTACCAATTTATAAAACTGTTTTCATCATTATTTTTGCAGGCTGACACTCACGAAGACTGGACACGTGGTAAAGAGGAAATGCTTCAATCACAAGACTTCCGTCAGTGCAAGCTGAATGACCTGAAGGCTTTGAAGAAGAAGCATGAAGCTTTCGAATCCGATTTAGCTGCTCACCAAGATCGTGTCGAACAGATTGCAGCTATCGCTCAAGAGTTGAAGTAAGTATTCTAAAAGTAGTTCTAAATTTTTTTTAGTTAGCTATGTATTATTTAATGTAAAAATATTTGCATGCTTTCCATGGACTAACATGAATCAGTGTAAGGTAGCTAGTTAAAATAGCTGGACCACGACTTAATGTACAAAATTCACATAATTCATGTTTCATGTACCTATCACTTGCATTATTACATGTTTATTAATTATTTCTGCTTAAAGTATTATTTATTCTTCGGCTATCCATTAAATCAGAAATAAAACTGATTTCAAAAATCAGTGTGCTAGCACCTTTAGTCATACGGCCAAGTGACAAATAAAAACGTGAGGTTAATTTCCTGGCAGGGAAAGCCCGGCGCAGGGACATAAGTCTCGAAGCAGCCAAAATTCGCGCGAATTTTTAATTTGCACACCCCAAATCGATCCTCCCTTGCTCAAACATTTTTTTTGGCTACGCCTTTAGGTTCTTCACTTTACCCCTCTTATTTTGTTCTGTGCCAGGAGTTGCCACCTACAATAATAGTCTGCTTGCCTTGCATATAGATTACATATTTGAAACTCCACACGGAGTGCCAAAGTTAATTGCAGATGCTATAGGAAAATAAAAGGAAAATAATAGCTGTCCTTGCTAGTGTACATAAAGTGTAGAAGATATCTAACATCGAAGTGTAGATTTACCTACATAAATTTTGTAATAAAAGCAATAATGTTATATAGTTTGAGGTTATTTTTTATTATTGGATTCAACATTTTCCTATTTTGGGGCAACTTTTCGTTTAGTTTTGGTGGATTTGCATATATGAAACTATTTTTGCTTGGCATTAGATTAAGTAAACAATTATATACTACTACACAATATATAAATATAAAGTGATAGCAATAATTTATTTTATTATGTCAGGACCTAACAAAACAGTTCTGAATTTATAAGACTCATAAATGCGAACTACAAGCATGCTAGATGCGTTTATGTTTCATTCGGGACTTGTGTCCCATTTTCGACAATAAAAATTCGGGACTTACGTCCCGCTGGGGTGGGACATAGGTCCCCAATTCAATTAGAATTCAATTCGGGACTTATGTCCTCGGGACTTATGTCCCTGCGCCAGCAGAAATGTCTTCCCAAGCGGATTATATCCTATACGGAAAATTAACTTTCAGAATTCAAACTATTCATCAAACAATCAAAGTCTGATGTTGAATTAGTGGTGTAGTTCGAAAAAGCTTTCATTCCTACAAAAACTGACTATGTCAACGAATTGTTGTTTATTCTTGCTATCTTAACAAATTATCCATCGCAATCCACTTTAATTTACAACTTCTTCGCAACCAGGAGGGTCAAACTTTGATAAGATTTGACTGTCTCCACCTTACCTAACCGATCCTAACTTCTATAAGTACGTAAAGGGTCTGCGTTCAAAACTGTGGTTTTTGCATTTCAGTAACATAGCCGGGGATAATTTTTTTTTTATAATTTATAATTTTATTTTCGTTGGCACAATCGCACTCGTCAATTCGAAATATGTATTTCAAAATGAAATTCCTTCCTTCCAGCACTCTCGAATACCATGACTGTATATCCGTGAATGCCCGCTGCCAACGCATCTGTGACCAATGGGATCGATTGGGTGCCCTTACCCAACGTCGTCGACAGGCTCTGGACGAAGCCGAGCGCATTCTCGAAAAGATCGACATTCTTCATCTAGAGTTCGCCAAACGTGCAGCGCCATTTAACAACTGGTTAGACGGTACCCGTGAAGACCTCGTTGACATGTTTATTGTGCATACCATGGAAGAAATCCAAGGATTGATTCAGGCGCATGATCAATTTAAGGCTACCCTCGGTGAAGCTGATAAGGAATACAATTTGATTGTAAATTTGGTACGTGAAGTCGAATCCATCGTCAAGCAACATCAAATACCCGGTGGTTTGGAAAATCCCTACACCACGTTAAC
This sequence comes from Cheilosia soror, assembly GCA_949372485.1. Taxonomy (NCBI): domain Eukaryota; kingdom Metazoa; phylum Arthropoda; class Insecta; order Diptera; family Syrphidae; genus Cheilosia; species Cheilosia soror. The sequence continues at coordinate 34,953,995 of OX443563.1, forward strand.
CGCCAACGATCTGAATCGTAAATGGGGAGATGTCCGTCAATTGGTGCCACAACGTGACCAAACCTTGGCGAACGAATTGCGGAAGCAACAAAACAACGAGATGTTGCGTCGTCAATTCGCCGAAAAAGCCAACACTGTCGGTCCATGGATCGAACGGCAAATGGATGCGGTTACAGCGATTGGCATGGGACTGCAAGGATCGCTGGAAGATCAATTGCATCGTCTTAAGGAATATGAACAAGCTGTGTATGCTTACAAGTCGAACATTGAAGAACTCGAGAAAATACACCAGGCTGTGCAAGAATCCATGATCTTTGAGAATCGTTATACCAACTACACAATGGAAACACTACGCGTTGGCTGGGAACAACTGCTCACATCGATCAACAGAAACATCAACGAAGTGGAAAACCAAATTTTGACACGTGATTCAAAGGGCATCACTCAGGAACAGCTTAATGAATTCCGTTCGAGTTTTAATCACTTCGATAAGAATCGCACTGGCCGCTTAACTCCTGAAGAGTTTAAATCCTGCTTGGTCTCACTGGGCTACTCAATCGGCAAGGATCGTCAAGGTGAACTGGACTTCCAGAGAATCTTGGCCATCGTAGATCCCAATTCCACTGGTTATGTACACTTTGATGCTTTCCTAGATTTCATGACACGAGAGAGCACAGATACAGACACCGCTGAACAGGTCATCGATTCGTTCAGAATTCTCGCTTCAGATAAGGTAAATAATTTTCTGTTCCTAAGCACTTTCAAACTGCATATTAATAAATTTTATATTTTATGATTAGCCCTACATTTTGCCCGATGAACTCCGCCGCGAATTGCCACCAGATCAAGCGGAATACTGTATTCAAAGGATGCCGCCATACAAAGGACCCAATGCTGTGCCCGGATCTCTCGATTACATGTCCTTCAGTACGGCTCTGTACGGCGAAACAGACTTGTAATAAGAATCTCCTCAAAAAAATAATTAATTTAAATCTAAATTATTATAAAAAAAGAGTATAATACAAACTATATACAAACAAAAATAAAAACCGATATCAAAATAAAATGAGGAAAAACAAATTGTAGCAGTTTTTACTGCACCACAAGAACAACAACATCCGCAAGGGATAACTACAAGTGTTCTCAAACCGCCAAACGGTCGATGAAAAAATTTCGAATTTAATTATATATTTTTTTAGTTTTTAATTATTATTTCTTTAACTTTGTTTGCATGCTTTGTGTTTGGTTTTGCATATTAATTAACCGCCACGGCTTTTATAGAAAAAAAAAAACAAAAACAAACCAACCGCAGAGAGGAAATAATCTAATTAAACAACTTTGAGGCAAAAACAAATGCGATGAGGATGAACGATACATACAACCAGGATATGAGAAATTTATAGTTACAAAGAAATCTCACTGAAAGATATTTTTTTTTTGTTATTTAATTTTATATATAATATATACTGATATATGCATATATACATAACTTATTATTTTTTTATTATTTTGAGTTTCTCATTATTATACATAATATTATGAAGATAATTTTTTTAGTAATTTTATTATTTTGTTTAAAGCAAAATCTTTAAAATAATTTAAAGAAAATACTAAAAGCGGCAGCCACGAATAATACAACAAAAACACAAACTAAGCAGGAGAGAGGGGATACATGTTGCTTATTTAAGTACACATATATAAATATAATGAAATGAAAATAATGATTACTACGAGCGTGTTTGTGATTCTTTTTCTTCAACAATTCCCGATGAGTAGAAATAGGAAACACAAACAACAGCAACGACAACTTGTAGCAGAGATTCGATATTCTAAGAACAACCTGGGGTGGGACGTCATTGATTTGAGAGAGATGTCTTTGGTTTATCACTACCATGCTTGATCTAGAATATTAATCTTACATTTAACAGAGTTTTCTTCCATCCATCTCGTTAAGTTAATTACAAAACAAAAATTCTTTTTATATGAACTATTTAAATATTAATGAACTCATTTGACACATGAATAAATCAAATAAACAAACAAAAAAACTCATAGAGAGGATACAAATTAAGCAAAATGCCATTATGTTATTTAGTTTCATTTTATTACTTTGTTCATTTTATTTACAAAAAAAAAAAACAAAACAAAATGTCATCTTAGTTTAATGTCAATGAAAAATATATTTACGTAGTTATACAAGAAACAAACCTTTGGAAAAATCTCTGAACTGGAAAATAACGAAAAACAAATAAAGAACCACTGAACAAACAAATTATGATGGTTAAGAATAAACTGATCCCTTTTATTTGTTGATTATATGATTGAATATTGTTTTAATTCCATGAAATTGATCTTTCGAAGCATTATCATTACTTGCGACATTTTTAATACAAAATAAGCAATAATTATAGCTTCAAGGTGAAGATTAAAAAAGTGGAAAGTTTCTATTTTTTGAACGTTGGATTTGCGCTTACAAAACGATCTTTAAAAAAATTATTGAAATTTAGACAGGGCAACTATCGAGTCAGCTAGTAGGTAAAGATTAATAACTATGAGACATGTCCATTGATTTAAAGCTACTACGTGAATAGTACATCATAAGATATAAAAATTAAGCTAAGGCAAATCAACGTACATTTGTATGGGGCTTTATTTTAGTGCGGACTGCGTAAAAATCGAGAAGTGACTGAAAGGCAATTTTCAACTTCATTTTCCTCAGATGAGGAGAATTTGTCGTAGACATGTGTAGGACAAAAATGTGTACAACATTTTTTGTGCCTTTTGTGTTGTTTTTACGTCATGAAGGAATTAAGGGCCATTTTATTCACTTAAAGTTGAACACAACTTGGGGATTTTTATTCTCAACTTGAGAAATTGCTTTTTTTCACTCGAAGTTGACTCACTCAACTTTGGATATTCCGAAGTTGAGAAAACCAAGAGTTGACCAACTTTGGATTCGCTCAACTCCCCGAAAAAGTAGAAATTATGAAGCAAACTTGGGGTTTTACGTCAAACGTCAGAATTTTTTTATTTTTATACCCTCCACAGGAAGGTATATTCACTTTGTCATTACATTTGTAACGCCAAGAAGGATTCACCGGAGACCCTATAAATTATATATATTCTGAATCAGGATCACATGCTGAATCAATTTAGCCATGTCCGTCTGTCTGTCTGTTGAAAACACGATAGCGTCCAAACGAATCGACGTAGGCGAATGAAATTTTCTGAGAAGACTTCTTTTTACCGTCGTCAGTTGGTATTGAAAATGAGCTATGTCGGTCAAGTAGTTCTGGTACCTCCCATACAAAACCACTATTAGACCCACGTCTCTTTCTGTCTGTTGAAATCATGATAGCGTCCGAACGAATGGACTTAGGCAACTGAAATTTTATGAGAGGTCTTATATTTATGGCATTTAGGTTTCCATTAAAAATGGTCGATGTCGGTCAAGTAGTTCTGTTACCTCCCATACAGAGCCAATCGGCCCTAGCGAGATATCGGTCGGAACGGAAAATTCTCCGATTTCATACGAATCGGAGGATTTTTGCTTCGAGGTATACTTCGGAACAGCTTTTCGGAACTTCTTTCCGACAAATATGCAACGCACACTGGCAATTTGCGTTTCAGTGCGATCAAGTGCGCTTTTACTGATATTTTTGACAGTTTCATACAAATTTTCTTCCGATGTGCTCCGACAGGAATTTGTTGCGGAATTTGTTTCCGATTTGCAGTGAAGTGTTGATAAATGAAAGCAATAAAGAAAAAAAACTTTTAGCAAAGTATTTGGTTGTATTTATTGTTTCAATTTGTGTTTCCAGACCAAAAACAAACGAAAAAACATTAAAAAGCATTAAATAGAAAAATCCCGATGTACCTACCACGAAACGATATCATGTCAAATCAATGCGTCGTCGCATTTTAATTATTCTTTCCGAAGACGGATACCTCGAATGTAATTTGAGTCTCCGACGGAGTATGCGTTGCGGAGAAAATTCCGTTCCGACGGATACCTCGCTAGGGGCGATTATTTGACGCATATATCTCTCTGTTGAAAGCACGATAGCGTCGAAACTTTGTAAGAGGACTTGTTTTTACAGTTGTTAAGTTGATATTAAAAATTGTGTATGTCGGTCAAGTAGTTCTCGTACTTCCCATACAAAACCAATATTAGACACATGCGTGTACCTATACAGTACATACAGTGGAGGGTATCAAAGCATCGGCCAGGCCGATGATAACACTTTTACTTGTTTTTTTCTGTGTTTGGCAGTTCAGTTCTTAAGTGACGAAAATAATAATTAATATCGTGCAAACTATTTCTGGGAGAATTGGCCATCGTCTTCGAGCACGTTTGGACTGGAAAAATGAGATGGCCATGGCCGTCAACTATGGTTTTCGTCTCTCAAAGCGGACGACAATGATGGTGCTCCAGTTAATAATAAATTCGTTGCCGTGTGATGAGAGGAGGTATTGTACATCGCGAATTAGTCAATTGAATTGGCGGTTGCCAATTTTATTGGAGTGAGCATTCGCAACCACCACCGGAAGTACTGGGATTCGCTGATATGCTGTCGGCTACGCCTTTGCAAGCAACATCAACATCCACTGAACAGTGACCACGTCTGCTCTCGATTGGTTCGCACTTACATTCAGTCAATTACTCAATTTTAGATGATAGAGGAGTGAATGAGAAAAATAATAAACAGACAAATTTGTATTGTTATGTTATGTTATATGTTTATTAAACACATGAACTTAATCGAAGAAATATAATTTTTTTGTCGATATGATTATCCTTATTATGTTCGTATGTTTTCATTGACAAACGAAAACAATTTGCACAGCTGATATGCTATCTAATAACGCAATTATTACTTTTAGCTATACAAAAGCAGGGGCCGAATCGCCGCATCCGTGAACGACCTATACGTTCACGGAATCAATCGATTTTACACTCGAAACAAAAACAAATTCCGGCACGTATTGCTCGTTTGCGGATGAGAAGATTCGGCCCCAGATCAATCTACTTTCATTAATTTCACATTAAAATGCACTCATGAAATTACGCGGGAAATGCAAATCTAAAGTTGAACTGACATATTATGTGTCATCTGCTACAAATATCCCAGGGATATTTTACAAACTGCAGGTAGGCCAACTTTAGGATTTCAACCTCGGAGTTGCAAATTAATGTAGTGAATAAAATCAATTTTCAACTTGCCGTTCAACTCTCGATTTGAGTTCAACTTCGAAGTAGGCCAACTTTGGAGTTTTCGGCAAGTTGATCAATAGTGAATAAAACGGCCCTAAATGTCTTCCCTTAAATAAATAGGGGGTATTCACTTAAACGCGTATAAGCCTCGTAAACTGCGTAAACAGCAGAATTGTACACCCTCGTAAATGAACTGTCAGATTTTGTATGAAGAATAATTTACGCCTCATAATTTTCCGCGGCAATTTAGAATCGGAAACCAACCGCGGGAAGTTACGCAAATCACAAATGTCAAACATCCCGTATGAATTGTTTGTTTGATTCCAGATTTTACAGTCGATTTACGCGGTTTACGCAATAACATTTCCGAGGGTTGTTCATTTAAAGCACCACAGCAATTTATACATTTACGAGCTGCATAAATATTATCAGATAGTGAATACTGCTCACCAAATTCGTTTCGCAATAATGTCCATGGATTCTAGACAAGGGAGAGCAGTGAATTCACGGAACTTCCAGATGAAATGTGTTTTTATAATGTTTATTTTTTTATTTTAATAAAGTTCAATACTGCACAGATTTATTACAAATGTTCAGCTTAATAAAGTAGCTCTTTTATATGTACATTTTCTTAAAAAAAAATCTTACGACCGACGTGCAGCAATCAAGTAAACCTATGAAATCCGCAATGATTTAGATGCGGGCAAGAAATGTCAGAAATGACAGAAAGATAGAGAGACAGGCGGACATGGCTAAATCGATTCAGAATTTGATCCTGATCCAGAATGTTATATACTTTATAGGGTATCCGGTGAATCTTTCTAGGCGTTACAAATGTAATGGCAAAGTGAATATACCTATCTGTGGAGGGTATACAAATCCAAAACAAATTTATTTCTACTCGAAATTAAAAAAAAATGAATTGTCTAAGGCAAGGAAAGTCATATGGATGTGGAGTCCCAAATGTTGTCGATAGAACTCATTCTCCTTCGCCACCCACACCATTCATGTATGTAGATATGTGCATTGGCCAAATGATATTGTTATTCGCAAACCACAAACAATCCACAAGCAATTCGTCACCTAAACCGCTACCGCCTTTGAGCACAAACCACACCGAACACACAATTTGCAACACGTCCCGATAACGGCCAACTATTTGAATTATTTCAAAGTTGCCACAGAAATAACTGTAAATGTTACAGTGTATGCGTGACCAAATTCACCCTCTTTTTAACAAGGCACACATACTTAACCACGTATTTATGGAACTCCCATGGCCATTTAAAGAAATTATCCGACACAATTAAACTATGCAACATTTATTCAACAACGTTCTCTACGCAAAATTATAGTTTCGGAATTCGTTATGTTTATAAGCTTTCTCTATCATCAACTAGATGTCGCTAAACTTAAGCCTAGTGTGGCGTTAATGCTGCAAATAAAAACAAGTCAAATAATAAAAACAAATCAAACAAGTCAAATAAACAAACAAATAAGTTATTAATATAAGCAATCAAACAACGTGAAATCGAAATTAAATAAAACAACGAACGTCAAAAGATAAAACTACGTTCAATCACACAGCAACGATACACACAACTTCCATATCACATTCCAAATGCAGTACAACAGCGGCTGTCAAAACGAAGCTGAGAACAGCAGATGCAAAAAGAAACGAGATACTCGTCGCAACGTGTTCACCGGCTGAAGAGATACATTATCTCAGAAATACTTTTTTGTAAAACTAATTTCTATTGTTTTCAACTGGGTCAGTAAATAAAGATATTTAAATAAATACCTATTTGAAATTCAATCCTGCAAATCGCTATAACTGGGGTCGATTCTGGTTCGGCGAAAAAGTGAAATGAAAATATTTTCACTCTTTCACCGCAAATTCAATTCTCGTCCCATGAAAAGGTGAAACCAAACGTCAAAAATTCTCATAGGTATGAATAATTTTTTTTCACGCGCTTATTTGTAGATAAGTGAATAGATCAGTGAAAGGGTGAAAATGAAGATTCCAAAAAAAAAAAAAAACAAGAGAAAAAGCGTCACATCAATTTAAGAGGAGTATTTAGTGAAGTTTTTAGAAGTCAATTTGGAAATTACATATTCAAATTTAAAAACCTATTTCACCGAGCTTTTATTGTTTTTGTACACTGGTACAAAAAGGAAGAAAGCCACATTGTCCTGACCAACAGCTCGTTGAAAACTTTCCTGAGTAAAATAAACATGCGTCATAGCACTTTGCGACGGAAGAGCTGGGCCCAGATCACGTAAAATGAAAACGATCGAACGGCGTCGTTTCGTTACTGGAAGAGTATGTCTATTGTCACAGATTTGATAGAGACAGCTTTAGTGAAAACGATGTCGTTCGATTGTTTCGATCGTTCTTATTTTACGCGATCTGTCCCCTGGTATATTTATTGATGTAAAACAGGAGCAGGATTAGTTCTTGAATCAGGGTTCTGCATAGATGCTTAGGAAGCGATACAATTGTGTTCTCCATTATCGCTTCAAAAGGATTTTTGTTTTATTGTAGCGTGGTTTGAAAAGTACTACTTATTGACCGCTGCGCCATCTAATGGAGAGTGGATGAACTTATTCAACGGAAGTTCGAAAACTTCGAAACTCAACGAATGGCGAATAGAACCTTCTCGATTGTTCCGGTTAGAGTATAGAATATTCGAGAAGCTTTAGTTGGTAGCATTGAATAACTACAAATAGAAGTGGACACATCTCATTTTGAAGCGACATACGGACCTTCATTGCGGCGGAAATTTGTATTAAGCTAGTGTATGCATTTACCACCTTTTTCTAGGTTCGTGCATTAAATAAAAATAATTTCCCAAAATATTCCAATGTTTGTTTTTATTGTGAATACCACCTCCTTCTTCTTTTCTTATTCGTCTTATTGACAACATGCAGATGAAAGAGATTGTACCGATTGCATAATAATGGTTGTGGAGCAGAAGTGGAATATGCAAAGGAAAATTAAATCAATGATCGGGTAATTTTCGCAAATATGTATAGGAAGTTAGCGGTGGTGTGTATGGTGGGGGAGGGGTAATTTTAGCATGAGGAGACGAGTGTGATGTGCATTGGGATAACAATGTGGAAAGGAGAAATAATATGAAATCACAGATCAGATTCTTTACAGTACATATTTTGTATTTCTTCGATTTATGGGCAGCAGCGGTGGCATGGTGGTGGCTTTTGAAATTAGGTGTCAAGGCAGGTTTTGATGATGGGAATGGGCCATAATTCTGGATTTCAAAATACTGTATCGACAAAATTCTGTATTTTTTTTTTTTGAAAATACTGTATGAACAAAATTCTGTATTTCAGAATTCTGTATTTCAAAATGCTGTATATCCAAAATGCTGTGTATCCAAAATGCTGTATATCCAAAATGCTGTATATTCAAAATACTGTATGTGCAAAATTCTGTTTTCCGAATAGCTGCTTATACCCAATTCTATTTTTTGAAAAAGTGTTTGCATAAGAAAAAGCAAGCTGTAATATAACTTTTTAAATTTATTGCAAAAAAAACTAAAATTGGAAATCATTTAGGAACATAATTTAACAAAAACATAACAGTAAACTTAATACTTCAAAGAAATTTAATAAACAATAAACATAAAAATAACAAATTAGCACAACGGAATTATTTAAAACAAAAGCAAACTTTTTGCTATTCGCCTTAAATAAGCAACGTTGCTTAAATCGGGCCTCTTTCGCATAATACGTCGAATTCTCTTGTTTTTAAGTATTGTTTTTTTGTTTTTTTTAATGTGCTCCCCATTCCTAACCCTTTCCACCTGTGCTTTAGTAAAAATTAGCTCCTTTTTCAGGTCGCTGATAAGCTTATACAGGCCCGGCTTTTTCCTCCCAACCAAGACTTTTAATCGGCTATGCCATGCCTCAACGCTGTTTTGGGTCCTCGGAAACACTTCTGTTCTTGTTTTTGAACTTTCAAAAACAGACCAAAACATCGGTTTATGTTTTATAAATCTATGTAGATATGCAAGGAGACAGTAAAATATAAAAATAAAAGAAGTGGTATGTTAGAATTCTGTATTTAAAAAAAATGGTTTTGATAATGTAAAAAAGTGCGCACTTTTTTACATTATCAAAACCATTTTTTTAAATACAGAATTTTGATACATATACAGAATTTTGAAATACAGAGTTTTGTTCATACAGAATTTTGTTCATACAGAATTTTGAAATACAGAGTTTTGTTCATACAGAATTTTGTTCATACAGAATTTTGAAATACAGTATTTTGAAATACAGTATTTTGAAAACAGAATTTTGACCATACAGTATTTCAACCCCAACCCTTTGATGATTTGAAAGTTATGGGGTGGATAAGCATGTAAAGTTCATGGTAAGTGTACTAGTAGGGAAGCTTGATTGAATTTTAGGAAATAAAATCACGTAGGTACCTAGATCGATCCCATTTTTCAGTTTTCTCATCATGTAGGAAGTACTCTGGTTGATCACAGAATCCGTCGTATTCGGAATTAAATTCGTAGCAAAAATTTCCACCACAATGGAATCTGTGATAGTTCTTTCGGGGTTCGTATAGCAAAATTCCGAATACGACGGATTCTGTAATCAGAAAGATATTGTTTTAAATCCAAATTTAGATCTATTAATTGTGATATTAAGAGGATTGTAGAGATCAAAAAGTGAGTCTCGCAATTCTGTCTGTCTGTCTGCATGGTGGTAGGTACCTATCTGCACTCTAAACGACAGGGCGGATTCGTTTGTATCTCTACTAGGTAGTTTGCTTCAAACTGTGAATAAGTAGGTATGCGATTTGTGGGCTGACAGTTCGAGTTCATTTGTTTATTTTAATTTTAAACCCAAAATTAACCTTTTGTATTTAAATATGTACAATTATTTTAGGAGCAGCTGTATGCAGATCAGTGCTACGCTGAATGCTATTGCAGCAATCAACCAACTCATCCCGATAAATTTCAAATCTGGATTATAGTATGTAGGAATATTAAGAATATTTGCAGTTTACATTAGATTCTTGCTACGAAATTATGTTATAGTACTTTTACACCTCGTCTGAATTCAACATTCAACATAAAAAAAAAAGTGAAAAAAAGTACAAAAAAGTGAAAACATCGAAACTCATAGAAAACACACGCATATTTACGTGACATCTCTGAGTAAAATCTGAACTACCAAAGCCTGAACTACATCAAAACAAAAGTGAAAAAAAAATACAAAAAAGTGAAAACATCGCAACTCATAGAAAACACACGCATATTTACGTGACATCTATGGGTAAAATCTGAACTACTAAAGCTCTGAGCTTTTTTTTGTTTATTTCATCGAAAACACATGACTATTGACAAAATATCTATGAGTAAAATCTGAACTAATAAATTTAAGAGCTTTTACTTTTGAGACTCATAGGAATTATGTGATTTGAACGTGATCTGGCGGGAAGTCCGTAACCATTTTTTTGAATGTGTTGGTTATAAGAACTTTGTGAAAATTGAAAGCTGGAACATGTTCAAGCTTTCGGCACACACAAAATTTTAAATTGAGAGAAAATATACAGAGATTACTATATGATGAAGTAGGACGAATGATTTTATTTACTTTTTTGTACTTTTTTCCACTTTTCTTTCGATGTAGCTCAGGCTTAAAGCTCTGAGCTTTTTTTTGTTTATTTCATCGAAAACACATGACTATTGACAAAACATCTATGAGTAAAATCTGAACTAAGAGCTTTTACTTGTGAAACTCGTAGGAATAATGTGACTTGAGCGTGATCTGGCGGGAAGTCGGTAACGATTTTTTTGACTGTATTGGTTATAAGAACTTTGTGAAAATTGAAAGCTGGAACATGTTCAAGATTTCGGCACACACAAAACTTTAAATTGAGAGAAAATATACAGAGATTATATGATGAAGTAGGACGAATGATTTTATTTACTTTTTTGTACTTTTTTCCACTTTTGTTTCGATGTAGCTCAGGCTTAAGTGGAAAGATTCTAAAGCCTGAACTACATCAAAACAAAAGTGAAAAAAAGTGAAAACATCGAAACTCATAGAAAACACACTCATATTTATGTGACATCTCTGAGTAAAATCTGAACTACTAAAGCTCTGAGCTTTTTTTGTTTATTTCATCGAAAACACATGACTATTGACAATACATCTATGAGTAAAATCTGAACTAATAAATCTAAGAGCTTTTACTTGTGAAACTCGTAGGAATAATGTGACTTGAACGTGATCTGGCGGGAAGTCCGTAACGATTTTTTTGACTGTATTGGTTATAAGAACTTTGTGGAAATTGAAAGCTGGAACACGTTCAAGCTTTCGGCACACACAAAATTTTAAATTGAGAGAAAATATACAGAGATTATATGATGAAGTAGGACGAATGATTTTATTTACTTTTTTGTACTTTTTTCCACTTTTGTTTCGATGTAGCTTAGGCTTAAGTGGAAAGATTCTAAAGCCTGAACTACATAAAAACAAAAGTGAAAAAAAGTACAAAAAAGTGAAAACATCGAAACTCATAGAAAACACACACATATTTACGTGACATCTATGAGTAAAATCTGAACTACTAAAGCTCTGAGCTTTTTATTGTTTATTGCATCGAAAACACATGACTATTGACAAAACATCTATGAGTAAAATCTGAACTAATAAATCTAAGAGCTTTTACTTTTGAGACTCATGAATTATGTGATTTGAACGTGATCTGGCGGGAAGTTCGTAACCATTTTTTTTAATGTGTTGGTTATAAGATCTTTGTGAAAATTGAAAGCTGGAACATGTTCAAGCTTTCGGCACACACAAAATTTTAAATTGAGAGAAAATATACAGAGATTACTATATGATGAAGTAGGACGAATGATTTTATTTATTTTTTGTACTTTTTTCCACTTTTGTTTCGATGTAGCTCAGGCTTAATAAGTGGAAAAGTTTATTTTAAGTGATATTGGTCTTGTAATAAAAGTGATTTATTAAAGTTCAGTAAACAGAAAAGTGTTTTATCTTTTCGAATCCCAGCCGAATCTACCAGTATGTATGTATTTAGGCGAGGCCTTTCAATCGGCATTTTGTTCCTTGAAAACTACATTAATAACAAATAAATTTCAAACCTCTGCACATTTCTTCGACTTATTTCGATAAAAAGTCTACATGTATGTAGGCATTTTATACAAAAATGTAATCACTACTGTGTACGATATTGAATTCACCACAGCATTTTCACTTAGTGAACGAGAATCGCATTTTAGTACAAAGTGAATCGAAAAAGTCAAAGCAATGCGTGAAAGCGAATGTGAAAACGATTTATTCGATTCACTCTTTCGCAGAACCAGAATCGACCCCCTGGTGACACCGACGTGATTGGTTAAAAGCAATCACCCCTATTCCCGTTGGCGTTTGTCATAAACGACTCGTATTTCACTTCGTTTTTTTGTCGATTTTTGTAACATTTTTTAAACAAATGAATTGAAATAATGGTGAACACATAGAAAACAAAACAAAATTGTTAACAAAAGTTAAAACAAAAATCTGCACATCGTTTTACAACGACACGAAACATGAGTCGTATACGACAAACGCCAACGGGAATAGGGGTGAATATCTACACGTCCACAAAAATTAACTGAGAGTCATTGCTTATAAAAGCGACAGCTACGATCTCGTTTCATGCCACTTCCTCGTACACCTCGTAAAACTAGGAATCTCACGCCAAACAAGCATGCACCAACTCATATGTAAAATATGGTCGGAAGAAAGTATGCTCGATGAATGGAACCCCAGCATTGTCTGTCCGATCCTCTGAACTGCGCCAACTACAGAGGTATTAGTCTTCTTAACATTGCCTACAAGATCTTATCTGCCGTGCTGTGTGAACGCTCGAAGCCTTTCGTCAACTGTTAGATATTGCAATTCTCTAGTTTTTCCCTTTTATACTTACTTATCCACTCTACCTACTTTACTTTATTTTAATCTCTAATTTGTTTTGTTAATTATTTGTTTTCAACTAAATTATTGCTTCATTCGAATATCTGAATTAAAATAGAAAATATCAATTGAAATAAATGGAATTGTTATTTTAAAATATATTTTGCTTTTTTGTAAATATAATAACAACAACCTGATTGGTCCCTATCAGAATCAGTGTGGCTACAAGCCAGGAAAGTCTTCTACGACCAAATATTCACACTGCGGCAAATCTTGGAGAAAACCAAGGAAGTCCAAATCTACACCGAGAACATCAACATAATCGGCAGAACGCAGCGTGATGTCACTGGCGCGTTCGTGAGCATTGAGACGGAGGCGGCGAAGATGGGTTTGGCGGTTAATGAGGGCAAGACAAAGTATATGCTGTCATCAAGAAAGGACACACAACATCAGCGCTGAGATTAAGCGAAGAATAACTCGTGCCAATCGCTGTATCTTTGGGCTAAGAAAGCAATTGAGTAGCAAAGCCTTCTCTCGCACCGAAAGAAAAAACATTGGTTGAATCAAAAATGTTTCGTTGTTAGCTAACAATGGGCTTAAAATTGTCAAATCAAATACGTATGTGATTAAATCAAACAACGCTGCATGTTTGAAACAACTACTTTAGCGTTGTTGATTAAAATGCTCGTAAGTATCACAGATATGTTTAGTTTGAACATTTTTGTAGTTGTTTCAAAAATGGTAACATTGTTAGCCTACAATTTAATTGTTGATTTCATTGTTAAACAACAATAAATAGGATCAATTTACAACTTAGGGACTTTCCAATTAATTTGACCATAAGTGTTTTTGATTAAACACAAACGTGGTCAATAAATTTATAAAATCAACCATATTTCTTATAAATTAAACACATTCGTAGTTGGAGTACAACGATTACAGTGCAATTAAACACAAACGTTTTCAAGGTAAAATTTCATTGACTATTATTAAAGTATCATGAACATGTTAAAAGTATCTACGGACATGTTTTTATAAAAATATTTCTCATTATCACAACCTACATTCTTGCCAAGACGTGTTGTAAACCGGTCACGTGTTACAATCAGAAACGTTGTTAAAGTATCACACTTCAGTTAAATGTATCACGAAAATGTTGAAATAACAATGCAGCCAAGCATAAACATTGCTAAAAAAACACAAACATTGTAGAACTATCACGAATGTAGTTAATTTACATGTTTTCTTGTTAAACCAACCACAAACATCGTAGTCGCGACATGATTAACGGGATTTGTCTTGTCAGTTTGCCTCGTTGGCGTCGGTCATCTTTTTTCTTGAAAAAATCTTCAGTATTCAGTCAGAAGTGCAAGTACTAGGTACATTACGTTACGAGCGAGTGTCAACAGTGTATTTTTCTTTGTAGTGTATAGTGACGTTTTTTGTTTTGTTTTTTAGTGCGGTTGTTGGTTGAGGTCGTGGTCTACCCCGGATTGTGAGCGCCATCTAAAGTAAGTTTTTTTCTCGTAAACTTTTACTACTCATAATTTTGAAATTTTCCTTAGATTCGACACCCGGATTTCAATACCCTGAAGTCAACTCCAGCCGACGGTGCATACGGTACCAGACAACACTCACAATTTATGTAGGTAAATATAATTATTTATAAAATAATAATTGTACTTCGTTGGGCCCCTGTTGTTGAGCCAACATATTAAAATATTAATTATTTATCACCATTTTGTTAACTAGCCTTAAGTCAAACTGTTATATGAAAGTTCAATAAATACTAATGTAAAAAAATGTAATGTAATTTTGCGTAGATTAATATTAGTTTTCAGTTTTTAATAGTATTTTCAGCTGGGTGCGAGTAGAAATAAAATGGTAAAGTAAGTATGGACGTTTTAAAAGAAGCACAAAAACATTAAAATGTTTCCATTGCTGATGGTCATGCTATGCATTATCAAACACTATTTAGTGCATGTGTATTGTAAAAGAATCACGAAAAATGTACATGTACAATGTTTTCGTTGTTGATTAACAATGATCATGCTTGATCAATCGCTTCCCTGTGATAAAGTAAGCATGGACGTGTTAAAAGAAACACGACCATTGTACAATTTTGAATTTGTTAATCAACAATGATCGTGCTTAATCAATCGCTTACCGTGCTTGCTTTAATACGAATAACCTTATGCGTGGTTATTTAAACACGCAATTGACAATGGCGTGATAGATTTATGAAAAAATACCCGTTATGTTTTTTTATAAAAAATTGACAATGTCACATTTGTTGAAATGACAATGCCCATTGGTTGACGCAAAATCAAATAAGGTTCATGCTTGATTTTACCAACGTTTTTCTTTCGGTGCGAACAACTAAAGTGATCCTCTCTCTATAAGATCTTAAACATCCCAGTCCTACTTTATGGTGCAGAGGCATGGACTCTATCAAAAGCGGATGAGGTTACTCTTGGTTGCTTCGAGAGGAAAATTCTTCGAGTAATTCTCGGTCCCGTCTGCATAGACGGTGAATGGAGTAGGAGATACAACGACCAACTGTACGGGCTGTACAGCGACATTGACCTAGCCAGAAGAGTGAAGGTCCAACGACTGCGGTGGCTGGGTCATGTAGAGCGAATGGACGTGAATGCTCCGGCTCGGAAGATCTTCGAATCCACATCCGAGGGACGACGCAGTAGAGGGAGACCGCGACTCAGGTGGCGAACGCAAGTGGAAGGGGACCTTAACCAACTAAGCGTGCGAAACTGGAGACAGCTGGCCAAAGAACGTGCTGGCTGGAGACGCTTGTTGGTTGAGGCCCAGGTCTACCCCGGACTGTAGCGCCACTTTAAGTAAGTAAGTAAGATGCTTGCGACGCAAGCAAGATCCCACCCCAATCCGGCGAGTTGAGCAAGAGCAACGCTAGGCGTGCATGCCCGCTCCAGTACGCAGGTGTCTACGGATGTATTCTGTCCTGCAGACAACCAAATTATTACTTAATTTGGCGCCCAACGTGGGGCGAAAAGAAGAAAAGCTTGACACAACTTTGTTACCACTTTTGGCTTTTTCCAAATTATTACATAATTTAGCGCCCAACGTGGGGGGCGAAAAGTAAGAAAGCCTTACATAACATCCTAACAAAACATGTCTCCAAGATTGGGTATCCCATTCCGAGACTTGTCCGCAATGTAGACAACCATACATCAGTAGTTCTCTTCGAGATTGGCGATCAGCCTCAACTACCCAAGGGGGAGCAGTTCCAAAGCAGCGTGCCCACAATACCCGGTCACAGTCCAGACATAGCATGGCGTCTGGCTGGACATTTAGACCTAAGACAACCACACCTCAAGCTGGAAAACCATTGCGAAGGAATAACAAACCCGCCAAGCGATTTTCCACCTCAGAGGCCAGGTATTCTCTGCCATTACCCTCGGCTCACTCACGAGAAAGCCTTGATCTAAATGATCAGATTCATGACATTCTTAAATACCATGGGCCTAGGAATTTTCAAGTATGCGTGCGTTAATGGCGCTCCTTTGTACAGCACCAATACATGAAAAATCCTGGGCCCGCCGGCAGCTTGTAGGCAAAGTCCGTTATGTGGGAGGAGTCGACGGTCTATTCTTACTGGTTTGTGCTTTTAGCATTTATGGATAATGAGTGTGATTGTGATGCTGATGACGATTGGAATTGATATTTGAGAGGATAACAATGTGGAAAGGAGGAATATGAAATCATAGATCGGATTTTTAACAATACATACTTTGTATTTCTTGGATTTATGGGCAGCAGGGGTGTCATAGTCGGGCTTTTGGACTTAGGTGACAAGGGTAGGTTATGATGAATTGAACATTATGGGGTGGGTGAGCATGCGAGGTGCACTAGTGGGGATGTTTGGTTGGATCTTAGCAAATAAAATCACATAGGTACCTACCTAGATCGATCCAAATTTTCAATTTTCTTATATTGTAAGTAGTGTGAGAAAGATATTGTTTTAAGTCCAAATCTAGATCAATTAATTTTGATAGTAGAGCTCAAAACCTGAGTCTCGCAATTCTGTCTGTCTGTTTGTCTGGGGGGTGGTGGGTAGCTGTATTCTTAAACAGGATGGATTTGTTCGTACATACCTGGTAGTTTGTTTCAAAATGTGCATAAGTATGCGGTTTGTAGGCTGACAGTTTGAGTTCATTTGTTTATTTTAAATTTAAACCCAAAATTAACCTTTTGTATTTAAATACAATTATTTTAGGAACAGCTATACCTACGCAGGTCGCAGTGCTACGCTGAATGCTATTGCAGCAACCATCGAAATCATGGCTACATTTAAAATATGGATTATTGTAGTACATATGTAGCAAATTGATGAATATCTATTTAGAAACTTGCAGTTCAGATTAGATTCTTGCTATGAAATTAAGTAAGCTATTGTTTGTTTTAAATAACTAAGTCATCAACGCACAGCCCAAAACGGATAATCTAAGCCGGTTTTTTAACCATTGATCAACGATCACACGAAAGTGAGGGAAACTGAAAATCTAAAATTAAAATATGTAAGAGAATTTGTTAACGACTTTAACATATAGACGCACTAAACTAATCAGTTGGTAACGAGCGAATAGCTCATAATTATCTCCAGACCAGAAATGACAGCATCAGGTGGGTAACCCCAAATAACACAAGCAAGACCATATCGGGACTGCTAGTAATCTATTTTTAACTTTCTCGTATACGTAGTAAGAGAAAGATATTGTTTTCGTACAAAATTTCGATCTCGAGATTTTGATCAATTCTGATATTACGATGATAAACTCAATGATGACTCAAAAAAGTGGATCTCGCAATTCTGTCCGTTCGTATGTCTGTCTGTTCCACCCCTGGGGAATCTAAACGCTTGGACGGATTTGCTTCAAACTATTTAGAGTTTGTGGGCTTCCCGCTAGGTACGTTTTTTTTTTATGCTAGCCCTAATATTAACGGTACCTCCCATATAAAATTTGTACGAAATATTGCGAAACATGTCTAAATTTAAATTTTTTCGAAAACGGTTTCAACGATTTGAACCAAAATTGATAGTTGAGTTAATGTAAGCATGCTTAATATGACTGCATACCCAGTTTTTCGCTAAAAAGTCCAGCAACGGTAGTTTTGAAAATTGACTTTTTCTCCAAAACGGTAAAAAACGGTTGAAAAATAGTGTTTATTGAACCATGAATGCGTCCTTCGATTTCCACCCCAATCGCTAAAAACGGTACTTTAAAAACTACACATATCTCGAAAACGCCATTTTCGATATGGTTAAAAATGTAACTGCTAGGTAATGTTTATATCCTGAAGAATACGTCGTATTCAGTTTTTACCTAAACAGTTTAATAACAGTGCTTTTCGAATCCAAATTGTAACATTTGTCAGCGTAATTTAACAAAAAAACGCTCTAACGATTTTGATCAAAATACATATTTAAGACAACATAAGCATTCTAAACATGACCACGTACTTAGTTTTTCTCAGAAAACTCGAATATTGCCGTTTTATGAATATTTATCAGAAATGATTACTACCCAAATCCCGATCTTTATTCACACACGGTATATTTTTGCAAAGCCCAAAACTTCTGTGGCAATTCGAAATTCATCAAAATTCAAGTGTTAGTTCGGGGTGAAATTTAAAAGTAAATGTTGAAGCTAAAATATGTATGTTTATGTAGTATGTATTACGTTGTTAATTAACAAGTGCTTAGTTATCTGAGTACATCTTGAGTGCGTATGATTTTAAACGCAAAATTTGCTGAAATGACTCTGAGATTCTGCGAGATTCGCAATAAACGAGAAAGTGACGTGCGACCCAGTCGTGCACATTTTTTATATTCCGTTTATAACTCGAGTTTGGCTACACCGAATTTGATGATTCTTTTTTTCTATATAAAGGTATTCTTCTGTAGCAGGTTTGTATGTAAAAAAAATTGGACAAAGGGGCGCGACACCGTCCATATAAAAATCGTGGTATATGGTATATCTCGAAAACAACAAAACCGACTAAACTCACATTTTGATAAAATCTTTGTTTTTGGTACGAAGGCTATTCTGTGAAATTTGGTCAAAATTTGACAAAGGGATGTGGCGCTATCCTTTGACAATCACGAAAGCCAAAGTTTGTAAAATTTGTAACATTGGTATGATTGACTAGAATTACTATCTATACAATACGATTCCTGGAAAACCCAAAAATGTGTACCATGGAGCATTACAATAAAAGCTGTTTATCACTTATTTAAATGAATTTGAAACTGAAATATTTATTTTTCTATTTTGCACTACGAAGTGCATGATAAATCAAACTTAGAACTTCTTCTAAATATACATAGTAGTGCCTACATTGTTAGAAAAACATGCTTTTATTTAAATAGTTCCGCATAAATCCCCTGAATATGTACCTATGTATATACTCTTTAGATTTAATTCCCTATATTAGTTTTATCGAAATGATTATGTAGTGCGGTTATGGGAAAGGAACAATAATTGCACTACATTACATATATAATATAGATAACCGGCTTTGCACGTGCCTAGGAATTGTATCTATACTATTGCACAGATTTATTTTTGTCCATCAGCACAATGCATATCAATGTTCCAAATTTTAAAACCTGTTGAAGAATAGCGTTTGAAATATTTTTGTTTGTATTATGTATCTAATTTTCAACACTTCACAGAAATACCTACCTTTGGGATAGTTCGGTGGTTTTCAAGTTTTGCGATCATTAGTGGTGTAGGTAAAAAGTTCAACCTAGATGGACCGGGCGGATATATGATTATCTAGGTTGAACTTTTCATCTAAGAAATGACACTTTTCGCCAATCGATTGCATTGCTGCTGTCATCAGTATTCCATGCCATCTGTTACTTTGTAAAAGTAAGCCCCTGTAGTTTACGCGCATTGTTTAGTGGTGGTTTTTTCTTCAGCTTTAGTCGCATTAGGTGTCCAACACTTTTGTCAACCCGACTTATGGTCATTTGTCTAACTCCTAATCCAGCTTCATGTCTTATTTTATTCAAAGAGTGGGTGGAATTGGAACTAATCCAATGATTTTCCGCTTATCTTGATTAGAAAGAACTGAAGAAGTGCGGCCTTTCTAGTTTTTTCTATATAAAAAGGGTATTATAACTGTATAATAACGGATTTTTTAAATAATTAATAATTACTTTCGTGCTTCGATTCATTTTATGAGCTACAGTGCGGTTAGAACGGCCTTGCCTTTATTTTGGCAATTTCGGCAGCTGTTGATTTTTTTCTACCCATTTTAACAGTTAAAACAAAGAAAAGATAAAAAAAAACCGTTTTACCACTTCCCGATAGATTTTCGACACTCATGCTTCCTAATTTCCGCTTAAACGATTGAGGCTATTCTAATGTTACAAAAAAAAGTGCACATTTTAGTGTCTGCAAACAAAATTGGTTTCGAAAGTTCCGTTAGCTTTATTTTATGCCCAATCCTCAAATCTTCTGCAACGACAGAAAGGAAGCCAAATTCAGTTTTTATTCAATTTGCCTTTCCCAACTGATCACCCCTTGCACAAATCCTCCACCCAACGTTGCCGCAAAGAAAAAAAAATTGCGGGCCTTTTTGAGGACCATTTGCAAATAGTTGGGGCCACCGCCACATTTCATTAAAGAAAATTACCTATTCACAAAATTAAACTCAAATTTAATAATACGACAGGGGAGTTACAAAACTTTACAAAGTGGAGTTTACTCAACATTTTTAAAAAAGCCATTTTTTGTCATATAAAAACTGTCAAACAAAATTAATTCAGAATAATAAACTAACGTCCCGTCCCTATATGAGCAATGGTTGACAGTTAATTGTCGAATGTGAAAAAAAAAGCTTAACATTTGTAAGTGGATCTCCACAAAATGTATTAAAAAGTGATTACGCGGAAAAAGTGTGTGAATGAATGCATTCAGTATCAGTTTCAGTATGCGATAAGATAGACCTTAGGGTTTTATTATTTATGTATGTATGAAATGTATCTAATCATCTATGTTTTATGAAATCAAAAAATGAAGATTTACGGGCCATTTTGAGTTGGCCCGGGACCAAGGGCCAAAACACAAAACAGTGTGCCAAATGCCCGATCGGGCACTTTGTGGTAACGCTGCCTCCACCATCCTATCCTACCCAGGGATGTCATTTTAACATAATTTCGGTCAAATTTGACCGAATTCGAAGTGTTTTGACCGAAGAAAATCTTCGAATACGGTCAAATGATTTTTGACCGAAAATACAATACTTTTTGACCGAATTACCTATCAGTTTATTACCAAAAATATCTTTTGTGAAATGAAAAATGAAATGAATAAAACACACCGAACAAAAAAATAACCTAAACAAACAAACCTTTCTTTATTTGAAATCTAAAAACACAATTGTGAAACCTCAGTGACAAACACTCTAAAAAATGCGTGTCAAATTACTATGAAAGTGTATGTAATTTTTAATGTAAAAATAGGCAAGTTGCGTGTTTATACACACGACAGTAAGTAAAAAAAAAAATTTAAGCACGTAATGTTAGATAGGTATTACAAACATTTGTTGCAAATGTACATCTTTTGTGTACCTTTCAACAACTATTGTTTAATAATATTCTATTATTGTTTAAACATTACTCCCCAAATGTTTATACACACACAGTGTTTAAAGCCCAACAACCAATGCTTATATTTTTATACCCATCTGATGAAAGTTACACATTTTATGTGTAAATTTGCCATTCGATTGTGAGTGACGGTGCATTTGCGAGCTCATATGTGATCAAATCTTTGAATGGAGCGGTTGAACCTTTTGTCGTATTACATATATTTTATTGAAAACAAGTTTTTTGCGCGTGTGTGTTCGTTTTTATAATCCAGTTGGCGCTCCCAACCTCCAAGTCCAAGAAAAACAAGTTTTCTGCGCGTGTGTTTAGCCGTTGTAACCTATTTGGATTTTTCGTTTGGTGGTTTGTGGTTAGTGTAGTTGCAGTAGATAAATACTTTTTTATTATAATGTATAGCTGTGAAATTTGTAAGGAGACACTAAGTAGAGTATATTTGTACCAAAAACATTTGTATATACACAGGGGCAAACAAAATGTGATCTTTAAATGCCCACACCCAATGTGTACCTATGAAAATATTTTCTAAATATAGTTTGTATGAAACACATATATACCGGCATCATAACAATAACTATAAAAATTAAAAATTATTAAATAGAACGGCAATAGTTATAAAACACAAATGCTCAGCTTGTATTTTTAAAACGGATGTTCCGAAAGAAATTGTAAGTCATTTAAATGTTCACTTAGAACAAAATGTTAAAGTTGTATGTCCTTTCGAAAATTGTTTAAAATCATTTGCAAGCAAAAGCTCTTTTAAATCCCATGTATACAGAAACCATAGAGTGTACAGAGTGGACGATATTGACAGTGTTGCCTCAAAATCCGATATAGTTACATCTCAAATAAATACAACTGAAATCGAAGAAAAACCTTGTGATATCCCTGTGGCCTTAGAAAGACATTTTTTTTCAAATTTAATTTCAAAATTAAAATTTACGTATCAAATTTCTGATACTGCTATAAATTTTTTAGTTTCAGAGTTGAAAGATATTTTTCAACTTGAAGATTGCAGAAGAATTGCAAACCTAAATCAGTTATGTATTGATCCTAATATTTCGAAATTCAAACAACTCATTTTGGAAGCAACTTCAGATAAAAGAATGATTAACGACATTTCCAATTATGACTCGACTTATAAAAGAAATCAAATTCTAACAAAAAATTTTAATTATATTGCTCCAATTGAAATATTTCTCGGTATTGATCAGTATCATAAGAAGTGTTTTTTCCATTATATTCCAATACTAAAAACCGTTGAGTGTTTAATGAATGATACAGTTTTTTACAAACTATTTAACAAGAACAAACCTTCTAACGAAAACGTATCTATACTCCGATTATATTATATGTCGATTTTGTTTTTTTAGTCGCGATTCTTTGAAGGCGTTTGACTTAACCATTGGCGAAGAGCGTTCTCCTTCCAATTACAAACGATGTATTGAAGATAATTTTATAAGTCCATTTTCCAATAAAGGGGTATTGACAGACTCTTGTCTTAACAAGTTAAAGTATTTTCACTTTTGTAATCCTGGTCTTCCCCCATGCATATCGCACGATTTATTCGAAGGTATAATTCCATATAATTTGATGGAGGTATGTAAATATTTTTGCAATAAAAATGTTATAGATTATTTAAATATGTGTTTTACGTCTATACGCAAAAAATTTAAGCTATCGCTTTCTTTTCCAAAAGTTGAGCTTCATATGAACAAAATTCCTGGAAAAGCAGACGAAATTTGTAATTTCCTTATATTATTCCCTTTACTGTTTCTTGACCACTTTCAAAATTATGATGATCCTGTTTGGTTATTTCTTAGCGCTATGATAGAAATGTGCCGCTTGATATGCAGCCCTGAAATTCATCACGATCAAATAATGTTACTTTCACATTATAAAAATGTTTATATGGAGTATCGAAAAGGATGCTTTCCAAATCTAAAACTGCGACCAAAACATCAAATTATTAAAACATTTGGACCTTTGAAACATTTGTGGACGAGATTTGAACAAAAGCATCAGTATTTCAAAAAAATATCTAGGTTGGCAAGAAACTTTAAAAATATTACCTTAACTTAACACTTTCGGAAAACCATCAAAAAATGCAGGCTAATCGTTATGAGGATAGGTTTAGACTTCAAATCACTTGTGATAATGCCGAGTATATTTCTAAAAATATGTTTAATTTTAGCTTACCGGATGATTTTTTACTTGTTACTAAGAAGATTACGTATCTTAACACTGAATTTAATGAAAATGAATTTATTGTTATAAATTGTGATGAAAAAGGAGATATTGAAGTCCTTAAAATTCGATTTATATTTTTCAGCAAATTTTACGACAAAGTGATTTTTTATGGTTCTACGATAAAAATGTTGTACAATTAGTCAATCTTGTTTGAAAACTGTAATAAACATAAATCATACAAGTTGGCTTTTCTTGAAAATATTTTAGTAATCTTTCTTTATTTTCAACATTTGTTGATAAAACTTTGTATTCATAATATTTTTACCGCAAAATAATGATGAACTTACTGTAGGTATTATATAAACAAATGCCTATTGTAATTTATTGTAAAGCATAAACAAATATTATTTGTAAACTATTTTGTATTATTGTTAGATATAAGACTTAACTAATATTATTTAAGTACATTAAAAACCACTAAGCACACGAAGCCATAATATGAATGAATACCCATGCAAAGTTTGGAGTGCAGATAGGCAAATCAAGAAAACGTTTATGTGTTCCGCATTATTAGAATCCGTAAGAAGGTGACTTATACAATCTGCAATGTTGGAAACAGTGATTATTTAGAGATTATTCGTTTATTTACAGCTAATAATTTTGGACTATGTGGATCTAAACTAGTTCTAGAGTGTGACGGTTCAGAGATTTGCAGTGATGCTGTACTGAAGTTCTACTTCAAACCAAACAGCATCTTTATATTGTTGGATAAAGAGGAATGGACCGAGAGAACCAGCTTAACAACCACCGTTAACTCATTAGCAACATCTGGAGAATTATCTGAAAATACGCTGATTTCCAATTTCGATGTTTTGATTCCCAATTTTGAATGTTCCGCAATTGAAAATTTGCCTCAAAGAACATCGACAGAACAAGAATCAAATACATATATTAAATAACATGCCATCAACCAGTAATCTATTTTTTATGGAAATTCCTTCATGCGCACCTTCAAGCACAGATGTTGATTCGGATACAGCATTGACAACTACCAGCGGACCTTTGACATCAAGCTCAGAGTCTAATAATACAGTTACGATATTAGTGAAATCTTAAATGGTGGAAGGAAATTGGGAAAACATTAAATGCTTTCACCAACTTAATAGTTGATGAATTGAGGATATTTTCACAGTATATACCAATGGGTATTTTGAGAATGGTTGCTCAACAAGCTACTACTAAGTTTCCGGATTCGTTCCTGGAAAAAGATAATCAGGGAAATATTATTTCGACTTACACTGGCCTCTCCTAACAATTATGAGAAACAGAAATAATTTTTTAAATCGAGTGCCTAATACCAAACGGTCAGAGCTTGCTCCCGTCATACCCTTTAAACAGCGACGTCGTTCAAACTTATTTGCAAAAACTTGTTCGAACTGGCAGCCAACAGAATTGTCAAATAACGAAGCAAAATCGGCTGAATACAAACAGCAGGTTTTAATTGAAATGTATGGAAGGCGACACACTTCAGAAGAACAAGACATTATAATGACCTATATGAAGGATTGTTTTTCATTACTAAGAAAGTTTCTTAATACAATGGAACCTTGTCCATCTATCCAGGACATAAAAACAAAATGGCCTTTCATTTTTGAAAAACAATGTTTAAATCAGCACTTTTCAGTGCTTATGGGAGTAAACCTCTGCGTATTTTCAACAAACTTTATGAGCAGCAAAGAAAAGATGATAGATTTTTTTAAAAATTCTAAAAATAAAAAGGTTTTGGAAGCCCTTAAAACGCAAAATGAAAAGGGAATACTAAATGCTATAATAGCATTTTTTGGAGAAGACTCGATATCGTCATACTTATTCAAGGAATTTGAATAAATAATAAGCCCATTCTATATTTTTCTAATTTTCAGTTTGGCACAAAGATGGACGATATTATAAAACAAATTTCAACAAATACACCATTTATAGCATTTGTCAGTAAGTTATATTATTTTATAATGAATTTAACAGTAACTTCTCTTTTGATTTCCCCTTAGAAATGGTAGTGGGCTGTTGCTCTACTATGCTTTAGGCTTGTGTAGTTCACGAACGAACTAGTAAAGTGAACTAGAACTAAGTTCACACACTTTGTTCGCTAGTTAATTTAGTTCGCGGATATTATTTTAAATGGGTTTTACCAATAATCATTTTAACCTTCAAATTATTATATTAAATTGTATTTTGACGGTCACCAGAGATAATTTTATATGGAAATTTTCGTGACTTCATAAAATTTAGGTTGGACACAAAAAATGATTATTAGTAACGCGCAATGATTTTCATACAAACGAAGCCAATCATGTCATGAGAGAACAGCTCAGGACCCCAATTCTCAAATTCCGCATAACGTAACTCGTATACGAGCAAATTCGCCTGAAATTTTCGCATACCAAAAATATTGGTACTCTGAGAGTTGTGAGACGTTTTTTTCCACCTCTTGGAAAATATTATTCACCTCTCGCATGAGGTAGAATTTTACTTCAAAATTACTACTTTATTACTTCTTCACAATAAATACACACAGAAATTAAAAAATCAAATTGTCAGCCTCACAATTCCGTATGCGAGAAGCAAATCCGCATAGAAAAGGCAGACTAGTAATATTCGAAGAGAAATTCTCGTATCCGGATTTTGAGAATTCCAAATTTAAGTCGCTCGCATGAAAATGGAGATTTCGACAATTAAACGTATGTGCGATTTTTCGAGAATTGGGGTCCAGATCACTCATTTATCTCTTTTTATATTTTCCAAATTTTGTTTGTGTATTTTTTGTGAATTTTACTGTTTTAAACTAAACTGAACTAAAATGAGCGAACTAGGTCAGTAGCGTGATTTGAACTAAATTTATCGATCACTCCAATGAACTAAATTGCCCACTTCTACTATGTTTCAGTATTTGATTTGATTTTTGAACATTAATATTATTTTCAGATTTAAATGCTACAGAAATTGATGCTGCGGCAGAAGGCATAGACGTTGCCTACATTTTCATTGAAAAATGCTTGGTTGCCCGATTTCCCAAACCAGACATCGATTTTCTGGATCTTGTTGTGCAAATCATTAATTATTATTACGCGTTCAATATTAAGTACCCCACGCATCTGTCGCAAACGATGGAGTTCCTGGGGCGCTTTTGCTACAGGCACTATCCTAACTCTACGCGTGGCTCTAAAAAACATGTTAATGACATGCAACGAGTGAACACGCTCATGTCTAAAATTATTGGAAGCTAAAATAAATAATAAGAATATCTTTTAACGCTATGAATTTAACTTTTTTTTTTAAGTACATATTTAACTTTTTTTTTTTGAAAACGAATAATTTAGATTATATAAAAATATCTTATCATTTTTGGATTGTTTTATTTCGTTTAGACAGGTTCACTGCAGTAGCGGGTATCAAGGCCGATGATAATACTTTTACTTGTTTTTACATTTTTTTGAATAGACCTTTTGACGATGTACAACTTTGTTTAATTGTACACATTAAATATTGAATTTAAGTAAAATTACATAAAAGAAGTCTAATTTTAAGCTTCTTCATACACAATTTTGTTGGAGCTTACACATTATCAGCCGTATTTATAAACGTGGCGTAGAGCCTGCTTAACTTTACGCACCCTCTAAAATGCCCTTACGTTATTTATAAACATTTTTCGAACTTAAGCAACGTAGTTTTAAGGCCGCGTAACTTAAACACAAAAATTTGCGTTTAGAGGCTGCGTAGAGCTTGCGTAAATTGTTTTTTCTTTGGAAATGTCATTTTTGGGGTGGAATCGTGAATCGAGATATCACAAAAATTTGCATTTATTTCGAGTATTCTTTTAAATCGACCTGCGTTTTAGTTTTTCGCGTTGTAGTCTGAAAAATCTAATTATTATTTTCTATTTGAAAATAATAAAAATGCTTAAACGCAAATCGTGTAGAATTATTGCAGCAATTTGTTTCATTCGTGCTGGTGATATTATTCGTTTTGTTTTGATACGCATATATCCTTTAGAAACTTTCATTTCAGCTCTAATTATTGGTGTTCCTCGCCTGTGATACAAAATTCTAAGAAATAATCTAGTTTTGTGTTTGTGTGCCATGTAATAATTTTTACAAAATGCCAAATAAATGGTCATCCGGTATATTGATACCTATTTGTTTTGTTTTTTTTTTTATCTTTATAAGGCCATCAGGATCAGCAACATAGAGCTCAGTTACTTTTAGGCACGGATTTTTTGAGTGAAAATTTTCATTAGGTGCCTACATATTATTTGATTTCTGCATTTCAAAAATTTTTGTTTCAACAAATTTGTCAGAAAACAGCTGATGTCGGTTTCAGTGGAAGAAAGTACTAGTTTTCTGTATTTTTTGTAATAGTTTCTCATATATTTCCCCTTATCTGGACATCAACCCTGTTTAGTAAAGCAACAGTGGAAAAATGTTTATAAATAACAATTTCAGCAAAGTAGCGTAGAGGCTGCGTAAATTCTTACGCGATGTTTAACTAAACAAGCTCTCAGAGGCATTTTAAGGAAATCTAATAAATACGGCTGTATATGTTGAATTTTGCTACAAATTTAAACATAAAAGATTTGAATCTACACATTTTCAGCCGTATTTATAAACGTGGCGTAGAGGTTGCTTAACTTTACGCACCCTCTAAAATGCCCTTACGCAGGAAAACCTTATTTATAAACAATTTTCGAGTTTAAGCAACGTAGTTTTGAGGCCACGTAACTTAAACACAAAAATTTGCGTTTAGAGGATGCGTAGAGCTTGCGTAAATTTTTTTTCTTTACAAATGTCATTTTTGGGGTGGAATCATGAATCTGAATAAGTAGTGATTGCAAAAATTTGCAAATTAACGCATATTTTTATTTTATTTCGAGTATTATTTTAAATCGACCTATGTGTTAGTGCTTTCACTATCTTTTCGCGTGTCTCAAAAAACGAATATGTTTTCTAATTGAAGAGGATATAAATGCTTAAATTCGTGTTCAATTATTGTGGCAATTATTCTTTCATTCGTGCTGGTGATGTTATTCTTTTTGTTTTGAGAAGCATATCCTTTAGATTTTTTTTTATTTCAGCTCTAATTTATTTCAAAATTGGATGAAACAATCTAGTTTTATGTGTGTGCTATGGAAAAATTGTTCACAAAATATGAAATAAATGGTCATCCGGTGTAATGATACTTATTCGTTTTGTTTTTTTTTTATCTTCATAAGGCCATCAGGATCAGCAACATAGAGCTCAGTTGCTTTCAGGCACGGATTTTTTGAGTGAAAGTTTGCATTAGGTGCCTACATATTTGATTTCTTCATTTCAAGTATTTTTGTTACACAAAAAAATTGTCAGAAAACAGCTGATGTCGGTTTCAGTGGAAGAAGGTACTAGTTTTCTGTATTTTTTGTAATAGTTTCTCATATATTTCCCCTTATCTGGACACCAACCCTGTTTAGTAAAGCAACAGTGGAAAAATGTTTATAAATAACAATTTCAGCAAAGTAGCGTAGAGGCTGCGTAAATTCTTACGCGATGTTTAACTAAACAAGCTCTCAGAGGCATTTTAAGGAAATCTAATAAATACGGCTGTTTATGTTGATCTATAAACATTTCTTTTGAAAATTCTGTTCAATTTTAAACATTAATTATGTATATGTACACTTAATTTGAACATTTTCAGCCGTATTTATAAACATGGCGTAGAGCCTGCTTAACTTTACGCACCCTCTAAAATGCCCTTACGCAGGAAAAAGTTATTTATAAACATTTTTCGAATTTAAGCAACGTAGTTTTAAGCCCGCGTAACTTAAACACAAAAATGTGCGTTTAGAGGCTGCGTAGAGCTTGCGTAAATAGTTTTTTCTTTAGAAATGTCATTACGGGGTGGAATCGTGAATCGAGTGATCACAAAAATAGTTGTAGTCTGAAATATCGAATTATATTTTCTATTTGAAAAGAATAAAAATGCTTAAATGCAAATCGTGTAGAATTATTGCAGCAATTTGTTTCATTCGTGCTGGTGATGTTATTCGTTTTGTTTTGATACGCATATCCTTTATAAACTTTCATTTCAGCTCTAATTATTGGTGTTCCTCGTCTGTGATACAACATTTTAAAAATCAATCTAGTTTTGTGTGTATGTGCCATGTAATAATTTTTACAAAATACCAAATAAATGGTCGTCCGGTATATTGATACCTATTTGTTTTGTTTTTTATTATCTCCATAAGGCCATCAGGATCAGCAACATAGAGCTCAGTTGCTTTCAGGCACGGATTTTTTGTGTGAAAGTTTGCATTAGGTGCCTACATATTTGATTTCTTCATTTCAAATAATTTTGTTTACACAAAACATATTTTTGTTTACACAAAAAATTTGTCAGAAAACAGCTTTTGTCGGTTTCAGTGGAAGAAAGTACTAGTTTTCTGTATTTTTTGTAATAGTTTCTCATATATTTCCCCTTATCTGGACACCAACCCTGTTTAGTAAAGCAACAGTGGAAAAATGTTTATAAATAACAATTTTAGCAAAGTAGCGTAGATGCTGCGTAAATTCTTACGCGATGTTTAACTAAACAAGCTCTCAGAAGCGTTTTAAGGAAATCTAATAAATACGGCTGTTTAAGTGTAGAAAGACGCATTTATATTGAAACTCGATACCAAACTTAAGCAAAATTACGCCAAAAAAGTCTAATTTTGAGCGTCTTCATACACAATTTTGTTGGAGTTTACACATTGTATATCGAATTTTGCTAAAAATTTAAACATAAATGGTTTGAATTTACACATTTTATGTTGATTTATAAGCATTTCTTTCTAAAATTCTGTTGGATTTTAAACATTAATTATGTACAGTAAATCACGCTTATAAGAAACACGCTTATAAGAAAATCACGTTTATAAAGAAACCTGAACAAAAGCACCATGTACGCAGCACATTTACACCAATGTAAAAAACATACCTTATAAGAAACACGCTTATAAGAAAAACACTGATATAGGTAATGAATTGTTTCTCAGTTTTCTTCTGAAATATGATGTGTATAAAAAACTTTTGTATGACAAAAAAAAGTCCTATTTGAATGTTTCTTAGGAAATACATGCACAACAACTCTGAAAGAAAATAATGTCAGTTCAGTTGTGTTTGTGTTCATTTGTGAAACTGAAATAAACAATTGAAAAAAAACAAAAAAATTTCACGAAATAACATTTCTTTCAATCAAAACGAAACTTATACACTCCGTGCCAGCTGGTTGGTTTTCTATCGCCCACTGAAGATTTAAAACTAAAGCTTTAAGTATTAATACAAAATTATTAAAGTATGGGGCTTAATTTTGCGCAATTTGAATAGAACACTTAAACGAAAAAAAAAACATTTTAGAGAATTCTGCATCTTTTTAACACAAACATTACTTAAATTTGAGGTATGTATTTGGAATATTTTAGATTTAAAAAAATGTTTAAATTTTTTGAGCCATCTTTCTGCTCCGAAATTCACACATCCGATTTAAAAGGGATGCATATACAAATTGGCTAAGGCTAAATAATTCAGCGAAATCGAGCTCCAAGCTAATTCGATGGCTTGGACTAGTTTAGATACAGTCGAATATTGTTGTCCCGATCCATAAACTTGACGTGTCAATGTCAACCACTGCCAAACATTTTCGATGACATTCAAATCCGGTGAGCTCCACATTATCATGTTGATAAATCCACGGCAAAGGTTCAAAAAGGTTGAAAGTATGAAAAGGCCTGTTGTAAGTAATTTAATAATACGAAACGGCCCCCCATACCATAACATCTTTAACTCCGCTATGCAGCCGGTCTTTTTGTGGAGGTTATCGAAATATTAGCTATAACAAGTAATTTAATAATACGAAACGGCCCCCCATACCATAACATCTTTAACTCCGCTATGCAGCCGGTCTTTTTGTGGAGGTTATGAAAATATCTCCATAATTCCAAATTAAGTTTTTTCGTTTTTTTAGTCATATGCTTAGCTTTCGAAATAATACGACAAATAGTTGTGAGACTTGCTTTGGTACCACACCTTTCCAGATTTTTGGAAAATAGTCGTTAGAATTTGACGATTTTTTAATATAAGTCGCCTTTCCGCATTTGTAAGCACACTGTGTATACGACCTTTCATATTTTTATCCATAGTTAGACCATTACTTAAAAATATTACTTTACTTTCGGCTCCTCTCGAATTTCTTAGCTTTTTGGCAATAAATAGCCGAGCGTCCTTTAAACTTTGATTTGTCTTTTTTCCGCCTCGGTTAAGGCTTTTTCTTCACCCCTTTTATATCTTTTTAAATTAAATAGACGAAATTAACAAAAAACAATCGATCAAAGAAAAATTTGAGTCCATGTGCCAAAGATAACTAAACTAAAACTAAATGCATGTTCTATTCAAGCGGCGCAAAAATGTTGCCTATTATTATTTTAGCGAATGTTAAAGTAAAGTGGAACAAAACAAAACAGGTTACTGCTCTTTTCCAGAAGAGTTTCCCAAAAATAATGATCAAAAATACCATAATTTTATCACTCCGCCTTGGAGATATGAGCAATTGTAAAGAGAGTGTACACAGGGTGTTCTATTCATACCTACATACATACCTAAAATCTGCTGGAATAACTTATTTTGTATAGGTATGCTGTGAATTTTCATATTTTTTTTTTTACTAAAGTAAATTTATTTTTTGTTATGTCAAAATGAACGTTTTTTATGAAAGAACATTTTTTCTGTTGCTTATATGCGCGTTTTTTTTTATAAGAAACTTTTTTCTTATATCCGTGTTTAGGATATAAGAAACACACGCTTATAAGAAACAAAAATTGTGGCATTTTGGAGTTTCTTATAAGCGTAATTTACTGTAGATGTACGTTTAATTTGAGCATCTTAAGTGTAGAAATACGCATTTATATTTAAAACCTGTGTTTGAATTTACACAACAAAGATTTAAAATTTATGCATTAAATATTTAAAATTGATACGTGCGTAAAAATACTGCAATTAAGGTAGGCAAGTAGATTTCTCGCTTAATGATAGTAAAATTACACGATTTTTTTTTAGAGTGAAGTTACTGCTGGGATCTATCCAAAGGACATCGCAAAACGGTACCTACAGGTACAGGTCACCTGTAGTACGCGACGATTCCTAAACTTTGAAGTCGCTTTGAAATAAAATTTCTCTCATTTTCGAAACAAAGCAGGCGGTCGAAGCAAAATCCAAGTCCCCATTATAATCTCATTGCATTTGAAGATTAAGCGTACCTACTTGATTTTCCCGCATTATCCTGCTACACTCTTGCTCTTTAAAAAAATTAAATATCTAAATATAACGGCTAAAATTTTCTCAATATGTATTATTGAATGAATAATAAAACATAAATAAATAAATATGTAGTATTTATTTTGCAGCTAATGAAAGAGACCTTCAATTTTATTCCGAGTCCGAAACTGAATGGCTGAATTGAGAAATAATTTCAGAAGAGTTATACACTCGGATCGGGATGTTTGTCAGACATTCACGAGAGGTGGCGCAGTGGAAAAAACCCAAATACCCGATTTCACACTGTTTAAGTGTCGATCCAAGGATAAACTCAGGATTAACACAAATTTGGTTTCCACAGTGTAGGTTAAACGATAAACTTCACTTAAATAATGCATAAAGTTAAGCCACTGACTTCCGTGGCTTAAGTCCAGGGAATACATAATTGCCAAGTGCAATAAGATAATCTGCTAGGTTCCACATTTCACTTTCACTCGAAATGAAATCGGAAATGAATTTTTGTGTTCAACATTTCACTGTATTCGATTTCGATTTCAAAATTTTCGGAATTGAGACAAAGTGAATTGTGATTTCGAAAAAATTTCGGAGTTTCCGAACCGCTCGAAATGCAGAACACTGAAAACGAATTCACTCGATTTGCAATTTCGATTTCACT
The DNA here is from genome assembly GCA_949372485.1 of Cheilosia soror. Lineage (NCBI taxonomy): Eukaryota > Metazoa > Arthropoda > Insecta > Diptera > Syrphidae > Cheilosia > Cheilosia soror. The sequence continues at coordinate 34,988,011 of OX443563.1, forward strand.
CGATTTCTGGAACCTAGCTGAATATTTAATAATAATATTAAGGGACAGCTGTCCTTTTTTTCGGCTTTTTTGGTCAAATATGTATGGAAATGAAACAAATTAGTTCATTTGTTTTCCCATCCGACGTTTCGACAGAGGTTTCTGTCTTCCTCAGGGATCTTTATTGGAGAACATTACATATATAGCTTACAAATGTGTTTGAACATGGATTTTAAACTATTTACTTACATTCAAAAGTACTACAGTATTACAATAGTATAACAAAGGAACAAAATATAAAACAAAATATAAAACCAAAAAAAGCAAAAAAAAAAAAAAAACAAAAAACAAAGAAAACACGAACCACTTCGAAGAAGTTTAGTCTGTTGTATGTATTTTAGTTTAGAGTTGAAACCTCTTTGTGGAGGCGAGAGAGCTATAGGCCAATGATATGTTGTGTGTGTCTTGCTTTCTGTTCGTGTTGTTGCTATTGTTAAGTATATGTTTAACAATAGGGTGTATCGTTTATATTTGTGTTTTTCGGTTTGGAGTACTTTAACATTGTCAAAGTCTGGTTTGTGGCCATTTTAGATGACATGAAGGGCGAGTGCTGTTTTTCCGGAATTTTTGGATTTTATATCGGAGCGATGGTTTTGAATTCGGTTGGCTAGAAACTGGCCTGTTGTTCCTATATAGAACAGATTGCAGGCTACGTCATTGTTTCCTTGACAGTCATTTTTGTAGACCACATCTGTCTGTTTGTTTTTCTCCGGTTTTGTTTTTAATTTGGAGAACATGGATCCTACAGTTTTGTTGGATTTATATGCCAAATTTACATCATTGGTGTTTTCGGTGATGATGTCTTTGAAGTTTTAAAGACATGATAAAGACCATGCTCTTGTATACACCCTTTCGTTTTTCCGTCTCTTCTACTTGAGGGACTCTATTTTTTTTGGCGTAGGATGATGCTTCGTACGACCCCGCCAGGGTAGTTGTTGTCCATGACCTTTTTCTCATTGGCGGAGTGGAATTCGACGTCACTCAACGCAAAAACTTTGTGTACCAAGTTGGATGCGGTATTAATGATGACGTGTTTGGGTTGGTTTGATCGAAAATTGATCAGTCTTCCAGAAGCTGTTTCTTTCTGGTGCCAGTCGATCGAAAGGTTGTCCCTTTTTCTGTGGACTTTCACATCCAGAAAGGCAATCGCCCTATTGGTTTCCTTTTCTACAGTTAATTGTATTTTAGAGTTATATCCATTCAAGCATCGTAGCATATCATCAATGTTGTTGTAGTCAATAATAAAAAATAAGTCATCGGCATATTTGGCTACAAATTTGGGTCTCTCTGTTGTTTTGAAGCACTCATCAAGCAGTTCGTCTAGAACCATAGCCGCAATGGTGGGGGACATCGGATTGCCCATTGGCATTCCGTCTAACTGTTTGAAAATTTGGTCTTTGAACTGGAGGAAGTTGTTTTCATTGAGGCAGAAGTGAAAAATCTCAAGAAATTTGGTTTGATTTAGTGTTGTATGTTCACTTATAACGTTCCATTTCTTCTTTATCACTTGAGTGGCACTGGCAAGTTGTAAAGGAACGTTCTTGAACAGTGACACTACGTCATACGAAACCAAAACATCATTCTTTCCAAGTCGCACACTTTTTACCTTTTCTTTGAATTCGAACGAATTTTTAACAGAGTAGACTGAATTCGACGTCACACAGTGTAGCAATTTCCCTATCCATTTGCTGAGTTCAAAACAAGGCATCTTCATAGCAGCGCTTATCGGTCGAGGAGGTGTATTCGGTTTGTGGACCTTTGCTAAGCCATAAATGCAGGGGAGCTGTGCGGTGTAAGTTGTCATTTTACTTTTCTCCCAATCTTTGAGTATTTTCTTTTTGTTTAGCCAACTCACAAGTTGATTGTTTTTGGTTTGAAGTGTTGTTGTTGGGTTCGTTCGTATACGTCTGTACGTCGATCGGTCTGACAAAAGTTGTTGCATTTTTTCGTCGTACTCTTGTCGGTTCATCACAACTGTGAGGTTCCCTTTATCGACATCAACAACAATTATCTCTCTGTTTTGTTTGAGAAATTGTGTGGTTTGCTTATGTATTTTTAAAACATATTTGGCAAATTGAATCCCAAAAAAATTTACAATAAAATAGAATACAAATTCTATCAAAAAATTCTCAAAAAACATCCAATATCATCAAAGCACTCGATGATCGCATCAAAGAAACCCTGTCAGCTGATGAACACAAACAATTCACGTCCAAACAAAACCAAGTCTACAAAAACAACTACAGAAAGTTACACAAAACTAACACACACAACAAAATAGACCGCTTAAAAGAAACACTATGGAGAACGTACAACATTCAATTCCATCAAAAATTCTTTTTTTTTTATTCATAGTCGGTAGGCACCTGGCCAAATTTGTGCAAAAAACGTATCAAAATGCGGACTGATATGAATAACTTATGAATTACTAAATAATTGTGTAATAAACAGTGGAATATCTTTTTAGGAAAAAGGCAAGAAAAAACCACGACCGAGCTAAAGCAAATATATTGCTCTTACATGGAGCTAAATCGAATTAGAAAACACTGTTTAAATCAGTAACCAGCTGAATGAATCTGGATGTACTGGGCGATAAATGCGATAAGTAAACCAAAAATGGCCTACTTTGTGATGATTGTTAAGGATGTGATCCGGTCGGTACATATAGCCAGCCTCACAAACCAGTAAGAATAGACCGTCGACTCCTCCCACATAACAGACTTTGCCTACAAGCTGCCGGTGGGCCCAGGATTTTTCATGTATTGGTGCTGTACAAAATCAAAGGAGCGCCATTAACGCACGCATACTTGAAAAATCCTAGGCCCATTGTATAGCATGGAAAATCATTGCCGCCATTAATTTTGACATTTACACGTATTCACAGACAGGGTAATTTTTTCCGGGGGGGAATCGGGTAGGTGTACGGGAAGTCGGAGGTCTATTCTTACTGGTTTGTGGCCAGCCTGTAGAAGAATAGTTGGTTCAGTGCGCGCAGTCTGGCTTGGGGTGGCTCTTGCTAAAGCTGTTGCTGGACAATTGCAGAGGAAATGAGAGAGAGAGTTTCTTTCTCATTTGTATTTCCGCTACTGCGACCAGCGTTGCCGTTGATAAATTTAGGAAGGCGCAAGAACAAGGGCCACGGAGAAAAAAAAGAGCCATTTAAAGTAATCACCCTTATTCTACGTGGCGTTTATATTAAACGACAAATGGCGTTTTTTGAAATCGGTATTACATGTGGCGAGTTTCTTGGCGTTTTATGTCGTTTAACGACATGTGGCGTTTAAGTAGTAGTGTGGAACACAAGTTCTACGCAGTATTTCGCATTCTGACTGTCGTTTTAGTTGCACAAAACGACTCATAAAACGCCGATTATTGTCGATTACAAATTCTTAAACAACTAGGGTGCAAATTTAAGAAAAAACATGTGAGTTTTGGTAATTGTTTATATTTATGCAGTGATTTCATTATTCTCATTATTAAGGGTGAAAATAACAAACCCCGATCAAATGAAATTCCAGCCTTTTGGTATAAAACATCATTTTTGCACAATTCCATTTTTCTGCCGTGTAATGCATGTTTATCCATTTTGGGCATATTCTTCGATAATGGTAGATATTTCTGTTAGGATTTTACTAAGGGTTGGTCGGGCAAAACTCCAATTAAAATCATTCCCCACACCGCAAGAAAACGCAATATCGAAGCCAGTTTTAAAATGACTGGAACTTTAAAATACAAAACATAAATACCTACAACAGTTTAGAAGACGAACAGCTTATTAACCTCGTCTTCTTGATTTAAACTGTTTTATCGCGACCATTAGGACTGTTCAAAAGTTTTTTCGTTTGGTTTTGTTTGGATTTTAAATTCCGTGTGTTATACAATTTACCAAAAAAAATCCCTCTTTTGCTGCCGTAAATACCTACTTGTCAACTATCAGTTGTTGGTGTGGAACTCATGTGGAATGCAAAATAAATGAGAGAGGAGGCGTTCAAGGAATAGAATACCGATACTAAAACGACACTAAAGCGACTCGACTCAAAAAACGCCAGCTGTCGTTTAATATAAACGCCACGTAGAATAAGGGTGAATAACTTCAAAACAAAAGTAAACATAATAAAAAAAACAAGATATTGTACTGGTAATATTCTATTTTTAAAACTATAACAATTAAGTCGAATAAAACATACCATAAAAAAACATTAAACGTAAAATCAATTCAATAACATAACAATTCAATTCATTAAGCGGTGCAGGTTCTATTCCAAAATCTTTTGAATCATTCTCCGACCGCTCTGACCCCGATTCTGAAATTGGAAGCGCCGCATTGTTCGTTGAAGGAATGGACTTCGCCAGATCAAAGGTCACGGTATAGTGCCCCATCCAAGTTCTCTAGTAAATTCACTTACCCTTCTTACAGGAACAAACTCAGGCTGTTTTCGACCTCCCTCTGATTTCGTAACCAATTAATCCAAAAACTTCAAACTTGAAATATTTACCAAGCTCATTAAAAAGGCCCACCTCACCAAATTGCATCTCTATAGCATTAGTGGTTCTCAACATACAAGACGTCAAAAATCGCAAAAACCGTAACTGACTGACTGACTCACTCACTCACTTCACTCACTTATATGATTATCATCAAAATTATGTACTTCCAGCCATCCTAGAATCGTAAAATTTAGCAGAATGCTAGATCCTGTGGTGCATACATACACTGGGAAAAGTCCAAAAGTTGAGATTTTCCCTTCATTTCATTTTTTTACATAAACCTCTTAAACTAAGAACTTGGCGTACATTTAGATCTCATTACTTTTCGTGGCTGACTAGTTACACACTTTTTTGTATATAACAGAGCTTGGCTGTTTTTTTACATTTACGTTTTTGGTGTGATGTGATGTGTATCAATTGAGCCACTTCAGCGCAATGAATTTTCTTAAAAGTTTGAAAATTTAATATTTTTGTTGTTCCAAATTCTGAAAAAGAGCAAAATCATTAAATTTTAGAAAAGTGATATCATTGTGTCAAGGTTGTAAAAAAAGTGCCAAATTGCAACTTTAGTCTCACAACGGTCACGCTGACTGCGGCAATGCGGGTTGTATTTTGTATTTGTATGGGATACTTAGTTTGACCGCATGGTATCCAATTGGCCAATGCCCTGTGGGTGTTGGCCGAATAAACTACACTACATTTTCTACATCATTAACTATGCGTAGTAAATTAAATAAACTACACGTCTTATATACCTACTACAATTTGTTACGTCTGCTACATAGGCGTAGAAAATGCAGAAAAATTATAGAATTTCCTTAACAATATTCAAAAGTATTGGGTTGTACTAGTTTTACTCGTAGTCATAATATGGAGTTCGATATTTTACATCCCATTCCCAATAACTTAACCTTATAGGTACCTGGTACCTAATGTATAGAAGTAACAATGTAAACGTAAGTAGGCACTGGCAGTCAATATTCGTCTGTTTTATTAGAGTCATTCTTTATCAAGGTATAATGAATATGTACCTACTAGTTTTTTTTTTTACTTTTCTTGTGAAAGTATATGTTCCTTGTTTTTGTGTGAACAAAAAAACCAGTGGGATAAGGCCTGAAACACACATGCGATTTCAATCGTGCGACTTTTGAGTCGCAAAAAATGAAGCACACACATTTCAATAGGAATGCGCGCACATAAAATCCAAAATTATGTGCGCGCATTCACATTGAAATGCGCGTGTTTCATTTTTTGCGACTAAACAGTCGCGCGATTGAAATCGCATGTGTGTTTCAGACCTAAGTCTTTCAATGGATCTTCGTATTGAACAATGAACATTCGAGAAGCGATTTCGAATTCAAAAGCAAGCGTCCCATTTCAAATTTGACAGTTGAAGCTATGTCTGCTACAATTTGTTTCATTAACTACATTAACTACATAAACTACGTAGCAGATGTAACAAATGTAGTTTTTTCTAAAAAGTGACAGTTCGGCCAACCCTGCCTGTGGTTATTGCTGTGATTTTAGCGATATCTGGGCAGGTTCTGTTTAGTAGGTTCTTTGTTTGCTTTCTATTGATGCCTGATATGAACCGTATCCGTAAAAATGTCGCTAGAAACTTGAAATAAATATCCAACTTTACATCGTTGTTTATTACATTATTAGAAATGCAATTGACCTGAATTTGTTCATTAGAACTCTAGCATTCACCGTAGGTATCCAATCTAAAGAGCTGAATAATACGCACATCAGGAAGATCAAATGGATCACTATTTAATCTTAGTTTCAGCAAAAGTTGTTGGTGTCTTCGTCTAAACCAAAAATATAAATTGATAAATTATTTTCAATTACATACCCACTTGTTTATACACATTTATTAGATTTGTCTTCTTTTGTAAACATTTCGTTGACAAAAAATTGTATAGTCAGAAATTCCCGGCGAATTCCTTACTAAAGGGTCCGCCATCTAACGTTTTTTTTTTCAACTAGTGCTTATTTCGCGAATGGTAACACTTAGCTCATGTCTGATTTGACAGATAATTAGTTTTATCCTTCCGCTGAACAAATATGGTTGTGTATACCTACGCTTGAACAACGCTGGGAAATATTGCGACATTACTTTGAAAATCATGGTAATGTTGCAGAATGTGTGCTAAAATTGCGTACGGATTTTGGAAGAAGAGAAGCACCGTCAGCTCCGTATGTTCGTTATCCTGTGAAAAAAGTGAAAGAAAATGGCATCCTCATCGATAAACCAAAGCGTGAAAAGCCAAAAACAGTGCGTACACCCGAGAACATTGCTGCTGTGGCAGAAAGTGTGCGTGAAGCGCCATAAACATCAATTCACCGTCGTTCTCAACAATTGAACATTTCGGAGAGATCATTGAGACGAATTTTGCAGACCTTGGTATGACGCCATACAAAGTCCAATTGGTTCAGGAGTTAATGCCGACTGACCATCCAATGCGTTTTCGCTTCGCTAAGTGGGCCTGCGATCGACTTAGAGAAGATGCCGATTTTGCCAAAAAAAAATCATCTTTTCAGATGAAGCTCATTTTGATCTTGGCGGGTATGTAAACAAGCAAAATTGTCGCATTTCGGGCACAGAAAACCCGCACGCATACATTGAAAAGCCGATATACCCAAAACGAGTCACTGTTTGGTGCGGATTTTGGTCCAGAGGCATAATTGGGCAAATTTTCTTCGAAAATGAGCAAGGAGTGGCCGTTACAGTCAATGGCGATCGTTATCGGGCCATGTTGAACGAATTTTTGTTCACAAAAATTGAAGAGGAGGATATTGGCAACATTTGGTTTCAACAGGACGGCGCTATGTGCCACACAGCCGAAGCTACGCTCGATGTTTTGCGCCCTGTTTTTGAAGATCGCATTATCAGCCGCAGAGCTGATGTCGTTTGGCCACCGCGGAGCTGCGATTTGACACCGTTGGACTATTATTTGTGGGTTGCCGTAAAAGATAAGTGTTACGCCGACATTCCAGAGACAATTATTGACGCTTTAAAGGACAATATTCGTGAAGCCATTGGTGAAATACAGCTGCACACAATCGATAATGTGCTTAAAAATTGGACCGATCGTGTAGGCTACTGCATGGCCAGCCGAGGCAGCCATTTGAATAAAATTATTTTCCATTATTAACCGGAAGGATTGTACATTCAAATAAAAAAAGAAATTTGAGAAAATATTTAGTAGTTTTTTTATAGCATTTTCAAAAAAAAAAAAGTTATTTGGCGGACCCTGTATTATTTCCTTTAACAGAAAGTTTATATATTCGCCGCGAATTCCTTACTATTATTTTCTTCAACAGAAACTATGTTTCTATCAACTTTCTGTTGAAGAAAATAATAGTAAGGAATTCGCGGCGAATATATAAAAGAAAATAATAGTAAGACATTTTTTAAGTTTCTCGATGTCTTGCTGGATGAAGATCAGGTGAAATCCAGAAAAATTGTTTTGTTCATCGATGGGACATTTGACATTTTTGAGCCGCCGAAAAAAAAGTTCAAGGACAAAAATGACAAAATCGAGGAGGCTCTTAAAAAGCTGGATAAAAAAATTATTTCAATTATAGACTTTTTGAATCAAGTGACGAACGACAATAACAGCATTCTAACTCAGGAAGCAACAAAAATAGATACTTGTCGGGTCGCTGAGGCAGAAGAGGCAGACTCTGAGGATTCTTTTGAACGGGAATCTTATAATGTTGATGAAACACCTGTTCTGTGTGTTATTTGCTGTGAGAACACTCGTACCATTCTGCTCCAGAACAATTTTAAATTATGTTTAAATTGCTTTACACAGCTGTCGGAAAGCTATACTAAGAATAATAACCCTATTCTTTGCCCAATTTGTCGACAAATTGTCAAAAATAGTACATCTATTTATTGTTAAGATTAAGAAATATGATTTTTTTTGTCTAAAACTGGTACATATATATTAATTATTATAAATACATATTACAGTAGAAATCGTTTATAACGATGTCTAAGGGACCTTAGTATTTCATCGTTATAACCGGTTAATCGTTATATCCGGAAAAAAAAAATAAATAAAACGAAAAACAAATATGTCTATACGTACTTTATTAATAAATAAATGATTTTAATACAAAATTTCTTTAGTGTCAACGAAAAAAATTACTAATTTGTAATTGTTTTGTACACTTAGCTGTGTAAAATATTTTCTGCAGAGAATTTTTCAATGCTTGTATTCCAATGTTTGGATTTGAGTTGGAAGCGGCCCATACTGGATTTAAAAGCATGAAGCGGTTTAGTGTTGCTACTGCAGTAAGTGCTTCGCTAACTGATGGTACATGCTCTTCTTCGGTCTCACCATCTTCAGTCGAATTATCATCGTCGTTGCCATCAGCGTTATTCAATTGAATGTCTGACACAATATTCTCATCTGTAAGAAACTGTACAAATTTACTTTTGATGTGAATATGAATCTTAATTCTGTAAATGTACCTACCTCAGATGTTATTAAGTCATTGTCAACATCTATCAATACGTCCCAATCTACTTCTACTTCCGAGAACATTTGAATTTGGCGGGCCCATTCTGCTAGTGGTATTTCGTCTTCATCATCGAATTCATTTAGGGTTTTTTTTTTTTATGGAAACCAGCGTGTCGAAAGCAGTTATTTATAGTGCCCATAGATACTTCATTCCATGCCTTAGCTACCATTAAGATTGCATGAAGAACCGTAATCTTATAATCTTGTTTGGATTCTATATGTTTCAGGATTTCTAAAATCTGCAACTTACTGAACTGAGTCTTAAGCGATTTTATGATACCCTGATCCATGATAGGTTGTAAAACAGATGTGGTATTCGGACGCAGAAATGCGAGTTTGATAGCTTTTGGATGTGTGGATGTGCCGCACAATTATCAACCAATAGCAAAATTTTCCTTTTTTTATTAAAAGCTCTCTGTCCCATTCACGCAAGACTTTTTCATAAATGATAGACGTCACCCATGCCCTTTTATTATTTTCATATAAAACTGGTAGGTTCGTAACATTTTTGAAACAGCGTGGAGTTTTTGATTTGCCTATAAGCAAAAGCTTTCTTTTTTCTGTTCCCGTCATATTAGCAGATACAAGGACTGTCAAACGGTCCTTCCTTAGACATTTTTCCGCCCACGCATTTTTCTCCACGGAATTTAAAAGTCTTGTCGGGGGTCATTTTATAAAAGAAGCCAGTTTCATCGGCGTTAAAAATATTGTCGTCTTCAAATCCCTCTCGAAGCTTAGGGAATACTGTGGTCAACCAATCTTCACAAACAGTTTGTGACATGCCAGCAGCTTCTCCGCTTATTTTACCAAAAACGATATTATGACGTATCCGAAACCTTTGTATCCAACTCATAGAACAAACGAAGTCTTTAAAACCCAATAATTTAGCGAAATCGTCGGCCTTTTGCTGAAGTATTGGCCCATTTATGGGAACGTTCATACTTCTCTGCCCCTTAAATCAATTCAGTAAGGCATTTTCTATGTCTAGGAACTTTCCACTTCGCACTTTTTTTTTATCTTAGTAGAGCTCACCTCAAATTGTTCCTTTATTTTTTAAAATTGTTGAAACAGTTGGTTGGGATATTCAAAGTTCTTTACACAAATCAGTAATTCTTACACCATTACACATCAACGCTCAACGCACTACTTTTTGTGCAAACATAAATTCAAATTGACAGATACTGAACTTTTTAAATAATGGAAATCGGTCAGGGCATGCTATGAAATCAACTTTAACCTGTTGTAGGCATGTAAGAACATGCACAGACCCAGTGACTGCAATCGCTATGGAATCAAATCAAACGCTTTAACTGCTGAAGAAAAGGTAAATATCATTATTTTAATTACCTATATCATTGAAAAATCCTATATCTTCAGATTCTGTGCTCTCTCCGATTTTTTGCAATTGAAAGTTATCAAAACTGCGCTGGAGATAATCGCAAAATTGCCTTAAGCCAGTCGTTGGTAAGCAAAAGCTTACACCAAGTGTTTGATGCCGACCGTTCTATTAGATTTCTTGACGAATATGTGTATTTTCACAGAAATTTACAAGATTTAAATGCTGCCATTAGTCCCAAAAATAGAAACTCACACAAACGAATGGTTGCGAGAAGCAAGGCCTAGGGTGTCTACACGTCTGTTGCGCCACATATTTATTTATTTATTTTAAATGATTCACGAAAAAAGTGTGCAGCACTTTAATGAATGAATTCAATAAGTGACAATCTGTAGGTACGATTTGCGGGCTAAAGGTCAAAGATAAGTTTTTTTATATTTGCGACGATTCGGACTTGATTACGTCCTTCATCAGGCCTTTATGAAATAACAGAACAAATATATAATTAATCACCTGGCCTGATGAAGGACGTAATCACGTCCGAAACATGCAAATATAAAAAACTTATCTTTGACCTTTTGCCCGCAAATCGTACAGATTGTCACGTCTACACATAAGGTCACTTAAAATTTCCAATAATTATGAATTCAATAAGTGCCTGTTTTTGATCTTTGATCACATGACCGGTATTCTTCTTGTGTTCCTTTAATTTTAATTGCTTTTGCTTCTTCACAATAAATTATTTCACACAAAAATTAAAAAAAAACAAACCATTATTTGAAGTGTCAAACTCACAATTCTGTATGAGAGAAGCAAATCCGCATAGAAAGGGCAGACGAGTAGCATTCGAAGAGAAATTCTCGTGTGCGGATCTTGAGAATTACAAATTTCAGACTTTCGCATGAAATTGGAGATTTTGACAGACAGATAAACGTATGCGAGAATTTTTGAGAATTGGGGTCTAGTGGTCGTTGCAAGTGGCGAACACACTTTTTCGAAACTAAAGTTGATAAACACGTATCGTATACTTGCGGTCTACAATGCCCAAAACAAGATTAACTAGTTTGGCCTGGCGCTGGGACATAAGTTCATGAGACATAAGTCCTTAATGGCCATATGACCCACTTCGGTGAGACATAATTTTATATTTTGATTATGGACTTATGTCTCACCGAAGTGGGTTATAAGTCCATAGAAATCGTGTATGGAATTATGTGCCATCTAACATGTTCTCGTGAATTTCCACTTTTATTTATTCTCAGACGCAAAATTGTATTTTAATTAGTTTTTCTTTGAATATGAGAAAAAGGAAATTAGGCTTTCTTAACTTTTCATATTGCATATCACCAAAGACATCACAAATAAACCGTCATTACGGTGGGTTTTCTTTTTTACCCTAAAGAATTTTCAATTAGCTTTTAATGTACTTGTACGAACTGATTGGACCCTATCAGTGCGGTTTTAGGCCCGGTAAGTCCACAACCGACCAAATATTCACACTACGGCAGATCCTGGAGAAAACCCAAGAAGTCCAAATCGATACTCATCACCTATTTATCGATTTTAAAGCCGCATATGACAGCATTTATAGAGACGAGCTATACAGAGCCATGTCTAGTTTTGGCATCCCTGCCAAACTTGTCAGATTGTGCAGAATGACGATGGAGAACGCTCGCTGCTCCGTAAAGGTCGGAAACAGTCTCACCGAGACCTTTGATGTCAAAAAAGGATTTAGACAAGGTGATGCGCTGTCATGTGACTTTTTCAACATCATTCTTGAGAAAATTGTGCGAAACTCGCAAGCCAACACCAGGGGCACAATTTTCCAAAAGTCTGTGCAACTACTTGCATACGCTGACGACATCGACAACACAACGAGCTGTCACTGGTGCGTTTGCAAGTATCAGTACAGAGGCGGTAAAAATGGGTTTAGTGGTGAATGAGGGCAAAACAAAGTATATGCTGTCAACGAGAAGGGACACACAACATCGACGAATCGGACAGAACATCAGGATAGACAGCTATAACTTTGAGGTAGTTCGGGACTTTGTCTACCTCGGCTCCGCTATTAATTCTGAAAATGACATCACATCAGAAATCAAGCGAAGAATTACACTTGCCAACCGCTGTTACTTTGGCCTAAGAAGGCAATTGATTAGTAAGGCCTTGTCGAGAAACACCAAGGAGACTCTATATAAGACCCTCATCATCCCAGTCCTGCTTTATGGCGCAGAATCATGGACGTTGTCAAAAGCGGATGAAGATCTCCTTGGTCGCTTCGAACGCAAAATTCTTCGAGTGATTTTCGGTCCCGTTTGCGTTGACGGTCTTTGGAGGAGGAAATTTAACAGCGAACTCTACGAGCTGTACAGCGACATCGACCTTGTCAGAAAAGTACGTATCAGTCGACTAAGATGGCTAGGACATGTAGAGCGAATGAACACCAACGCTCCGGCCCAAAGAGTCTTCGATTCCAACCCGGAGGGACAACGCAGTAGAGGAAGACCTCGCCTTAGGTGGCGCGCACAAGTGGAAGGGGACCTCAACCAACTTGGAGTGCGCAACTGGAGGCAGTTAGCCAAAGATCGTGCTAACTGGAGAGGCGTGTTGGTTGAGGCCCAGGTCCACCCCGGACTGTAGCGCCATCTAAGTAAGTAAGTAAGTTTTAATGTACTTCTTGTATCCCTCATATGGTGTTAGCAATTACCACCAACAATATGAATTGTACATGCCTTGCAAATATTTAAAACTTTGCAAGAAGTGCCTTACTGCATTTAAGGCTGATTGAAGATACGTTAGGAAAAAAAGGAAACCCACCGAAATAACAGTTTATTTGTGATGTCTTGAGTGATATGCCTTATCTTGAATGAATTAGAAAAATAAAAAAGTGTCCCCAAATTGTTAATATTGCAATCAGTGGCCGATTATTAATTCAAACGGTATAAACAAGTTTTTCTTATGGACAAATAGCATTTTTTCTTATGTCTCAAAATAATTTGGCTTTATCTTGCCTTGCAGAATGTTACAACTTGGTCTTATGTCGCTTTCCAAAGCGTCTGAAAGCAAAATTTAAAAATGTTGCCTTATGTCACGACACCTTTCTATGCTACCAATAAAATTGTGGACTTATGTCCCATTTTTGAAAAGTTAATTATGGACTTATATCCCACTTCGGTGAGACATATGTCCATAGTGGCCTTATGACCCATTTCGGTTTTACATAATTCCATATTTTGATTATGGACTTATGTCTCATGGATTTATGTCCCTGCGCCGTTTGGCCTCACGTCCATTAAAAATCAAATTGCAGAAAACCTAGATTTTGACAGGCGCCAAATACATGACTCGCCCGGGACGACTAGATTGTTAAGGCCGGCCCTAGTAGTATTTTGCCTCGTTCTTATTCCTACGAGGGTGAAAAGGGATTCTCTAGCCTTCCGTATGATTTTCTTGGTCCTGGTTTTATTGAAGGACTAACATAGCTTCCTTGTGGTAGGTATAACATAACAAGTATCTAGGGCGGTCCATCTATCTTTCACCTCCCTTGTTACTTTTCTTTTCAAGCTTGAGTATATGCAAGGTGGGATATTCACAGAGGGATCAGCTTGTTTTGAAACAGCAGTCACTATTTATACCTAACCTAGTATGTATTGTGTTTTGGACTCTATTTGATGTACAATTAAATTCATAACAAGCAAAACTGTTGCCTTGTTTATGCGAAATCGGCCGGACTCTTATGAGTTATGATATGACCTACGTTCGATGGACCCCATCATTAAACAGCAGCTAAAGGCGCAAAAACATAAAACAATCAAATAAAATATTATCGAGTTGTGAATATTACCCCAAAAGTATGAATTCATATATTCAACTGAACTCCTTCGTAAACGTTTGCGAAGAGGAAGCAAAAATCGAAAGAAGTCAGGTACATGAAGAAAATTTTCGTTTTCGCATAATTTATTTGGTTTTTTGAAAATCAAAAGCGGTTTTCGTTTTGTTTTTTTCCAGAATGTCACCCCTAAAAACAAAATTATTAGAAATATGACATATGAGCACTCACTCAAAGTTCCCCAAACATATAGGCACCTTATCAGTAGTTAACTTCACCCTTAATCATTATTACAAAGAATGCCCAGCTGTATACGGATTTTTTTTGGTTTGGCTGATTCGATCCAAGTGCAACATTAATGTATAAATAGGTACATGCCATCAACTTGCCTACGATACACAAAAAACAAATACCTGTCAATTATTCCTATCATGGCGAAACATTAATGCATAATGTACTTAATTTAATAAAATGTCTCATATTCTTCACCAACCCACGTTGAACTAGTGGCACGCATTTGCTTACTGTTCACCGTTTGTGTGGCTGTGTATATGCATCTACATAATTATTGTTAGATACAATTTATTAAATCGAATTTTGATAAATTTGTCATGGGTGTAACAACACTGCTGCGAAGTTTGTCAAATATGAAGAGTGTCAAAATGCCCGTCTGCCCGTGTCACATTATCGGTATGTAAATAGCTCACTATGGGTCTAATCAGAAATACAAATACCCAAAGATAGGTGATACAACATAGCACAGGGCGAGTACCACAATCTCGCCCTTGTGTAGTCATATGTATGAATATGATCTTTGATTTGTTCATGTCACATGTTTACTTTGATAAATATTATTTTAATTGATATTTTAATATAACAGCCATTCATCATTTATTACCTAATGCTTTGGTGTTGATTTCGGCTTGGCTTATAATTATAGCTGTCAGAAATTCCTTACATTTGCAAAGCATTTGTCCCGACGCGTGCCCGACCTGCCACATTTGACATATTTGGTTATTTTTGTTATTTTGAGCTCACTCAGCAGAAACGATTGGAGTTTCAGTTGTCAATTGTCAAATTAAAGTAATTACACAGAAATTAGCTGCGTTTTTTTTCGCCCCGCTATAGGATAACTTAACCTGGATAATTATCGGGGTTAACAGCTTCGCGAAGATAGAGAAAAGTATAGCCAAAACTAATTTGCATAGTTATCGATAACTTGTATGGAAACGTCATAATTGACATTTTTAGACATGTTGACAAAAACTATTAAAAAAGGCAACTTGGTGGACCAGCGAGCTTAAAAAGCAGCGAACCACGGAGAGAAAATTGTTTAGCAAAGCAAAACAGAGTAAAACAGAAGAATATTGGACTACGTATAGATCTAAACTTAATCTGTATACCTACTAGAGAAATTAGGAGAGCAACATTTGAATCCTGGAACACGTTCTGCGAATCTATGGAGAGTACAAGTGAAAAGTAAAGTAAAGTATTATCCAAAGACCCCATGGTCCTAGGATATATCAAGCGTGCTGATAACTTTTTGGCAGAGTCTACTCAAGAAACACTACAACTCTTAACGGACACGCACTTTCCGGAATCCAGTGAAATCACTAAGTATGAGATCAATCACACTCCTACTCCATTAGGTACTGAACCGGATATAGTCACGGAAAATATTATAACAAGCACACAATCGCTTGGGCGATTCAACCCCTACAAATCAGCCAGACGACGCACGCCATCCCAGCAATGATGCAACATGCTCTCAGTGTAATACTGCCATGGCTGAAAGTAATCTTCAAAAGCTGCATAAGGATCTGCTACATACCGCAAAGCTGGACAGAAGTAAAGGTGATATTATTATTCCTAAAGCAGGAAAGCATATGCACTGCACCGCAAAAGATTTTAGGCCGATAAGCCTCTCCTCGTTTCTCTTAAAAAAACTAGAGAGAATAATCGACTCATTCATAAGGGATCTACTCAATGAACGTTTACGTAACCTATGTATAGCCCGTCCCAACTTAAGTGGACATTTTTTGCGCAGGTCTCTTCAAATCAGGGATTTTATTCTCTTAGCGACAACAAAACAACTTTTCCAACCAGAACTACAGCTACAAAAAATATATGTGCATTTCAAACAGCAAGCATACCCCTGCTTGCGAAGACATCTCTCTCGATCGACGATCAATTCATGACTGATCACTGATTGTCCATGTCCACACAGCAGCAGCACAGCACCGTCGTTGGCTTCTGCAAAAGATACACATTTACCCACCCCAAAGAAGAGGGAAATTTGCTAGGTGTTGCACTTCTCAAATAGCTATGTGTGTTTAGTAATGAAAGCCAGATTTCTGAGTAACTTCATTATAACAGCGTGAAACGCACTTTTGGCGTATTTTTTTGGGAAGTGAGTATAACAAAACCAAAAGTGAGTATAACAATTTTGCATGTAAAACCAAAAGTGAGTATACAAGTTTTGCATGTAAAAGTAAAAGTGAGCTAGCTTTAGATTCCCAAAAAAATACGCCTTATGACGTATTAAAGGGGGTTGAAATGGAATTTTCGGTATACTTTGTGATAAAGTAGAGAAAAGCATTAACAATTTCATGCGATCAAAAATCCTTAAGAGACAAAAATGTACCTTAAATAAAGTGCTACTGCGCATGTTGGGATCTTTCTTTTGCTTTGGGACGGGCTATAGCACTCAACACGCCTACCTTAAAGGTAAGTCTGTGGAAACTGCTCTGCACGAAGTTGTGTCGATCATTGAAAAAGGCTTACACCATAAAGAATTCACTCTGGCAGTATTTTTAGACATTGAAGGCGCATTTAACAATGGTAAAACAGTGGCTATAAAAACAGCGCTCGAAGACCTGGGAGTGAAACAAGAAATTACAAACTGGATCTGCGAAATGCTTCACAGCAGAGTAATTAACTCAGAAATCGGAGAGCAACATGCGGATAATGGTGACCAGGGGCACTTCGCAGGAGGGCGTCATATCTCCTCTCTTGTAGCTCCTAGTGGTCAACAAGATCCTTGTGGCTCTAAAGACAAAAGGGACAAACATTTTAGCATACGCAGACGACATTGTATAATCGTAATAAGTGGAAGGTACCTCCCCATTATTAGCGAACTTATGGAATCGGTTCTAAAAAATTATCCTCGTGGGCAGGACCAAATGGCCTCGGAGTCGGAGTTAATCCAAGCAAAAACGAAACTGTCCTATTTACTAGGAGAAGGAAAATCGAGAAATTCGACCTTCCGAAATTGAACGGAATTCGTCTGAAACTTTCCTCAGAAGCTAAGTATCTGGGCATCATCCTGGACTCTAAACTTACCTGGAAACGCAACACAGAAGAAAGAGCAAAAAAAGCACTATGTGCCTTCTACGCATGCAAGAAAACCTTTGGTACACGCTGGGGTATGCGCCGTTATATAATCCATTGGATGTAGGTATACAGCAATTATAAGACCCATTTATATTTATTTATGGGTCCATTGTATGGTGGAAGGCAATAGAAAAGGCAACCTTATCTCAATAACCTATCCAAATCCAAGGTACAGAGATTGGCATGCATCGGCATAACGGGAGCAATGGGATCAACACCTCAAGCCGAGCTGGAGATGGATTCTAAATCTTCCACCCCTAAGTGAATACATTGTCAGCATGGCAGACAAGGGAGCTTTCCGCCTAAAGGAAGCAAAAACCTGGAAGCACAGCTCGTATAGGCCACAAACCACAGAGAACTAGACCGCCGACTTTCCGTACACCTACCCGATTCTCCCCGGACAAAATTACCCTGTCTGTGAATACGTGTAAATGTTAAAATTAATGGCGGGAATGTAAATAAAACATAAGACCGGCCATTTATTGGGATGTGTTAAGAAACGTTGGGAACTAAGTTTAGGTACTGTTTACATTTTAGATAAAATCATATTGCACGTAGCTAGACGGCTGGTTGGAATGATTTAAACTTAATTTTGAGCGAAAATATAATCTATATCGTTGATAATATTTTGTTCGCTCGAAAACTAATAGGTACTTTTTTCAATTCACAAGAAATTCGAATAAACGCTCACGTCTTTTTTCTTTTCAGCGAGTTGGTTGTGTTTTATTCTTGTCTCCGAAAAACTTTAACTTTTTCAGCATTTATTCATCAATAGGCCTGTTTTATTGCACATCTATAAAGTAGGGGTATTCATGCAACGTCGTAACGAACGTGGTAAATAAACTGTATTACTGTACAAAAGATGTTAAAAAAACCGAGATGGTAAACTTACGACGAGGTCAATGTGACATTTCACACTTGAAATAAAGGCGTGAAATCAGAAAAAAATACTTTGCATGCATTTAAAATACTTTTGATGTTTTTATAAATAGAAATTGCTCATTTTACTATTCCAAGTGTAGGATAATTTATTAATCCATCAAATTGTATTAAGAAAACAAGTTTTAAAAGAGTTTAAATAACGAAATTTTCAATTCCAAACAAAGTATGTTTTCGTTCACGGCAAAAAGTTTGGAATTGGAAATTTCGTTATTTAAACCCTTTTAAACCTTGTTTTCTTAATACAATTTGATAGAATGACTAATTATTCTACACTAGGAATAGTAAAATGTGCAATTTTCTCTTTACGCGAATGGTAAACGACGTTGCATGAATACGTGTCAAGTAGTGTGTAGTTGTTGTAATTGCGTGTTAAAATTTCTACTTTTCTTTACTTCACTGAGATAGATGTGCAATAAAACAGGTCTAATAACAAAATCAAAATAACAAATAAAGGACAACCACGTGAATAAACCAAAGTGAAAAACAAATCACGAAAATAGTTTCATTTTGACACTTTGTTTTGACTGTCAATTCTTGAAGCTCTTCATTCCAAAGTTCGCGGAGCAAGTCTTTTCCGGACCAATTTTGTTTTTTTGCAGTCATGAAAATATATAATAGTAATAGATCACGAAATTAATAACATGATTTTAGCTAAATCAAGTGAATTTAGCTAAATCACGTTGGTGGGAACATAGTATGTATAAGTGAAAAGAATATTATCACATGTTTTGACAGTCCATTCACATGAACACTTTTATTTGTCGCAACAGTTCGCAAAGTTCAAACATCAATTTCTACTACTTAACAATCTTTGATTTAAGTTTACATAAGTTCGAATGAATTTTGTATTTGATAGTTTGTGGAGCGGGTTTTAATGTCTGAATTTTGAATAAATTTGTAAAAATTCGCACCAAGGGTGTTTTCCTTCGAGGCAAACATTTTTAGTTCGAAATTTCGTTGTTTAAACTCTTTTCAAACTTGTTTTTCCCATAATTTGATGCATTAATTTGTTATTGTAGGTACTTTTGCAATAGTAAAATGAGCAATTTTTTGTTATATGAATGCATCAAAAGTGGTTTGTTCGCATATTATTATCAATTCGTTTGTTCATTCTCATGTGAATATCCCTTTACATCGCCAATTTTAATTGATATCAACAGTTTGAACAATTTAACATTTCCAAAACTGTGATGTAAACGAAGTGTAACTGAAAACCAGTAAGACAATTATCTTCGACTATGCCGAAGCTCAAATACCCGGTACTGTATTATTGTAAAAATAAAAAATAATATTTTAGTACCTACTAAAAATATATATATTTGTATGGGAGGTATGGGTAGTTTTTATTCGACCAAGCTCATTTTTTGTCAAAAAATTTTAAATATTATTAAAACAATACGTGCAAAGTTTAAACTTGCTATCTTTATTGTAGCTATTTAAATTTAATTTTTAACATCAAAAAGCTATATAAATCCGATATTTTTGTATGGGAGGTAGTAGTAGTTTTCATCCGATCTTGCTCATCTTCGAACTTAGCCTCAGTTTGGTGGATAAAAGCTTACCTACCAAATTTCAAGTCGATAGCTCTTAAATTACGGCCGTAATCGTGCGGACGGACAGACGGACAGACGGACAGACAGACGGACATCGCTAGATCGACTAAGAAAGTGATGCTGATCAATAATATATATAGTTTGTCATACCTACAACGCCTCCTTATGTGCGTTACAAATGGAATGCCAAAGTGAATATACCCTCGCCACAGTGTGGTACCGGGTATAAAAAAGAAGAAACCTTCAGAACACAGCCCCACTGCCATAAACCACTGCCAGGTGCAACTGCCATAGGATTTTACTAAGTATGGGTGTGCCGTAATTTCTTCCCTTTGATTTATACAGGCCCAACACATAAATAAATCCTATGGTGCCAACAGCTTGTAGACAAAGTCCGTTATGTGGGAGGAGTCGACGGTCTATTTCTTACTGGTTTGTGGTATAGGCACGGCTCCATAATTCGTACCAGAAATACAAGTCTACACTGACGGGTCAAAAATGGAAGTAGGCACAGGAGCTGGGGGTATTCTGTGAGTCCTTAGGTATAAGTGATTCGTATAAACTCACAGATGAATGCAGTGTCTTCCAAGCTGAAATAGTCGCCATCGACAAGGCAGCCAGTACCATATCTACAAAAAATCTCGACCCTTCTAAGATTACAATCTTCGTAGACAGTCAGGCGGCCATTAAAGCACTAGACATCGCAACTATTAAAGTAAAGACAGTCAGGGACTGTCTAAGAGCCTCTCTGCTGGGTTCCCGGACATAGTGACATTGATGGAAATGAAAAAGCAGACGAGCTAGCAAGAACTGTACCAATCTGCTCATCTGTAATCGGGGAAATGATCCCACTTTCATTACAGCGAGTAGAACGGAAGTTTTAGATGTAACATTTGTGTCACAAAACAATTCTGTCCAAGTTTCTAATTGGAGAGTATCTAGTATGGCGTCGCTATCCGACCACTGCTGGATTCTCTATGAATTGAAAATGACTCAACAGGGTAAGAAACAGTTTAGGAACCCCAAAAGGGCGAACTGGGATAAATTTAGCGAGGAAGTGCTGAACCACAGTAACCTCTGTCCGGAAAGAGATCTCACCTCCAAAGAAGAGATCGACGATGCAGTCGAAACTTTAACAGGGGTGCTTTCCAGATCCTTTGAAAAATCCTGTCCGAAAAGCGGAACACGTGGGAAGAAGCGCCCCCCCTGGTGGAGCCCCACGATCGCGGAGCTTCTGCGCAGCTCAAGGTCCAGGTGGAACCTCGCCAAAGAGGGATACATTGAATGGGCAACCTACAGGGAGAGTGTTAAACTCTTGAAAAAAGAGATCAGATTCGCAAAGAAAAACTCATGGAGAACCTTTTGCGAGTCAATTGAATCTACAACAGAAGCGTCTAGGTTAAGGAAAGTCCTCTCAAAGGCACCGACACCGATGTCTTCGCTAAGAAGATCGGACGGCAGCTGGACTGAATCACACAAAGAGACGCTGGAGATACTAACGGAAACTCACTTCTCAGGATGCACCGAGGTGTCGGACGGCTACGGCGTAACAACACCAGGCGCGAGGGAGGGTATGGAGTTAGTAACGATCAAAGAGATAATAAACGACAAAAAAATAGCCTGGGCAATTAACACTTTTGCCCCGCTCAAAGCACCCGGAATAGATATTATTCGACCCATAATGCTTCAGAAGTCAGAGGAAGCTATAATTCCATGGCTAAGTCGCATCTACACGTGCTGTCTGAGGCTATGTTACGTTCCAATAGGGTTGCCGTTTTGAAATCCGCCTTCCAGTCAGATTTGACTGGAAAAAAATCAGTCAAAAACCTAAAATCCAGTCAAAAAATCAGTCAAAGAAATTCAAACAAAAATCCAGCTAAAAATCCAGTCATGAAAATAAAAATACAAGTAAAAGTGTTATCAATGGTCTGGCCGTTGCTTTTGATACCCTCCACTGCATACATATACAAGTCATGCAAAAATTTAGCCATGTGAGGCATGGGCTGGGCATTGGTCTAATGTTGGTTTGGTGTGAGGTGAGGGGTACCAGAACCAGAACTACTTGACCGATATGGCCTATATTTTCAATATCAACCTGAACGGTAGAAAGAAGTCTTCTGACAGAATTTCATTCGCATAGGTCGATTTCTTTCCTTTTGACGCTATATTGTGTTTTCATCAGAAAGACAGACAGGCAGACAGACATGGCTGAATCGATTCAGATTCAGAACTTGATCCTGGTCAAATCCGGTGATTCTTACTTGAAGTTACAAACGTAATGATAAAGGAAATATTCCTTCATGTGGAGGGTATACAAAATATATTAACTTATAAATGAACTCTATATAGCAATCTCTCTGAGCGCTTCAATTGTCTCCTCATCATTTGCATCAACTTACATAATGTCGAATATTTTATTGCTGCTTCTGTAAGTAATATTAGTACCAACCAATTATTTTGTTGCTGGTATAGGAAAGTTGAACCTCACACAACTGCTAAATTTTCAGTTTCAAATATTTGTTTGTAAGTTGGCAAAGGCAAGTACTTGTGCAAATGCAAAGGCATAAATTGGTTCATTATATGAGTGGGATATGCTTCCAAGCTCAGAGCAACAAAAATAGTGAAATTTAAGCAATATTTGTTCGTTTTTTCTTTTTTTTCTATTTCCACTTTGAATTTAAAAATTTATATTGATAGAAAAGTGATATTACACGAAACATTTAAAAACAGTCAAACAAAATTCGTATCCAGCTAAAAAACCAGCCGGCTGGATTTTAAAAAATCTTCCAGCTAAATGCATATCAATCCAGTCAGATCTGACTGGAAAGCAGTCAAAATGGCAACGCTGCGTTCCAAAGGCATGGCGAGAGGTGAGAGTGATATTCATCCCAAAAGCAGGGAAGGCTAGCCACACCACATCCAAGGACTATAGACCAATAAGTCTGTCATCCTTCATGCTGAAAACACTGGAACGACTAATCGATCTGTATATAAGGCAGGTGATCGGCGATAACTATTTATCAAAATCACAACATGCGTACATGAAAAGCAGATCTGTAGACACTGCGATACACAAGGTAGTATCGGTAGTAGAAGAATCCCTACAACATAAGGAATATACACTGAGCGCGTTCCTAGACATTGAGGGGGCATTCAACAACATAGAAGCTGACGCAATCCTGTGCAGCTTGAGGAAAGCCCACCTAAATAGCAGCCTATGTGACTGGATTGGACTTATGCTAGGCACACGACGGATTAAGGCACAGCTAGGGGACGCAAGTATCGAGCGGAAAGTGAGTAGGGGAACACCACAAGGTGGGGTTCTCTCACCACTCATCTGGCTCCTCGTAGTTGATGAACTGCTGAAAATACTGGAAAAGGAAGGCTTCATTGTGAGCGCATACGCAGACGATGTAGTTATTCTTGTCCCTGGTAAGTTCACTCCAGTTCTCAGCGAACGACTTAGTTACGCACTCTTACTAGTTAACAACTGGGTCGCGGGTCGTGGACTGGGTGTGAACCCATCAAAGACAAAGATCTTGCTGTTTACGAGAAGGAGAGTAATCCCCCCATTTAATCCACCAAGGATGGGCGAGGTGGATCTAAAAATATCAAAGACAGCGAGATATCTGGGTATTATCCTGGATTCCAAGCTTAGCTGGAAGGAAAACATAGAGGATCGCATCAAAAAAGCATACGTGGCACTATATGCCTGTAGAAGAGCATTCGGCAACACATGGGGTTTCAGGCCGTACGTGGTACACTGGTTGTATACCGCAATAGTGCGACCTATCCTAACATAAGGTACAATTGTGTGGTGGAAGGCCACGGAGAAAAAATACCATCTCTCAAGCCTCACTAAAGTCCAGAGAGCGGCATGCATTGGGATTACGGGTTCCCTACGAACAACACCCACGGCAGCAATGGGTATTTACTGCAGCAGTAGAGCGGTCAAAACCGCGATCAGACTAAGAGAGTCTGGAATATGGTCATCCAAATCCTATGGGCACGCCTCGATTGAAACACAATGGAGCGCGGCAAAGGAGAGGATAGCTACAGACTATCTACCCCCCACACTCGTTTTTGAAAGGAGATTCACAACCAGAATTCCTGACAGGAATGAATGGGAGCACAATGCAGTTACAGAAGAAGGGGAGATAGCCCTCTATACCGATGGTTCTAAGATGGATGTTGGTACAGGCGCGGGCATCTTCAGCGAAAAACTAAACCTGCGAGAATCATTCCGAATAAACGATGACTGTAGTGTGTTTCAAGCGGAAATTGCTGCTATAACCCTAGCGGCAAAGGACCTAAAGAGACGTCACATTGCCGACAAACAAATCACTATATACTCTGACAGCCAAGCGGCCATAAAAGCCATGGAGTCAGTCGTTGTGAAGTCGAGGGCAGTAAGTCATTGCAAGAAATACCTGGATGAACTATCGCAAGCCAACACGGTGACCCTATGCTGGGTACCAGGGCATATGGATATTCCGGGCAACGAACAAGCGGATGAGATTGCAAGAAACGGGACAAAGATGCATGCATCAATGGCCCTAGAATCTGTAAGAACTCCGCTAAGTACGCTTGCTAGGAAGGTGGACATTGAATCCTTGAGTAGAACAAACCTACGCTGGAACAATCTCAGCACCTGCAGGCATGCAAAAGAATTGTGGCCAGAAGTGAGCAAAAAGAGATCCAAATTCATGATCGGACTGAGCCGCAAGAATATTCGCATACTCACGGGGGTCATTACTGGACACTGTGCGATAGGCGTACACGCGGGAAGGCTGGGCATACTGCATAATGACTTTTGCAGAAGCTGCAGAGACGTTGAAGAAATAGAATCTGTTCGTCATCTGCTTTGCGAATGCCCAGCCCTTATAAACAGCAGACAAAAGATTCTCAACAGCTTCTTCTTCGATGAGCTAGAGGATCTGGAGAATGTTGATCTTAAGGAACTCCTGAGATTCATACTCAAGTCGGGGTGGTTCCAGTAGTTCAACAAACTCTACATCCTTCGGTTACTCTTAGGACAGGCTGGAAATCTGGATACAAGAGCTTGTGAATGCCTGTGATTAATACCAAATCTAGGTGACTCAATAAAAGCGGTATATTCTTTGTCTCCAACAGGTATTAAATGGAAGGTTCCCGTGACTGGACACAATGGACCCAACTGATGGTCTACGTGAAGCTGTGGCAACCGCCACTAGAGCACCCAATTACCTACCTACCTACCTAGCAAGAACTGGGTCGGAGCTTGAAGCAGTAAATACCATTGCATCAATAGACATCCCAATTAATGTAGCAAAAAGAAATATTGACCAAAAATCAAGGAAAAATATTAACATCACCTGGTCTAACAGACACGACTGTGTTATATCCTGTAGCCTTTGGTCAAAAATCGATGAAAAAAGATCAAGATTGTATTCTGAAAATGAATAGCTAAACGAGATATTCGGATCTTAACGGGTGTACTGACAGGCCACTGAACCATTGGTACCATGGCCACAAGATTGGGCATCAACTCGCCAGACTACTGCAGGAGCTGTCAAGACATAGAAGAGATGGAGACCATCAAGCACCTGCTCTGCGAATGTCCAAACCTACAAACAATCATATCGCTCTACACCAAATCGAAACACACCAAATTCAAAGTCTCCAGCCGAAGTCATGTTTGGCAGAAATATTCGCATAATCCTGAATCTTATTAAGCCAGACTTAAGTGAAAACCAGCAAAACCAAGATGACATTATCAACAAAAATCAAACAAACATGGCCAATCAATTTAATCGAAAATTTAATACCAAACCGAGAACTTTCAACAATCAAGAGTTAGTTTATGTCAGTGTACATTCTAACAACAACAACTTCCAGTGGAAACCAGGACAAGTTATTGAACGTATTGGTAAGGTCATGTATAATATTTTATTACAGAATGGTAAATTAGTTCGTGCACATGCGAACTGACACTTGAATTTTGACGAATTTCGAATTGCCACTGAAGTTTTGGGCTTTGCAAAAATATACCGTGTGTGAATAAAGATCGGGATTTGGGTAGTAATCATTTTTGATAAATATTCATAAAACGGCAATATTCGAGTTTTCTGATAAAAACTAAGTACGTGATCATGTTTAGAATGCTTATGTTGTCTTAAATAATATGTATTTTGATCAAAATCGTTAGAGCGGTTTTTTGTAAAATTATGCTGACAAATATTACAATTTGGATTCGAAAAGCACTGTTATTAAACTGTTTAGCTGAAAACTGAGTACCTACGACGCATTCTTCACGATATAAATATTACCTAGCAGTTATATTTTTAACCAAATCGAAAATGGCGTTTTCGAGATATGTGTAGTTTTTAAAGTATACCGTTTTTAGCGATTGGGGTGAAAATCGAAGCACGCATTCATGGTTCAAAAAACACTGTTTTTCAACTGTTCAGCTCAAAACTGAGCCAATGGTATTACTATGGATGCATTACCTGACAGTAACATTTTTATCATAATCGAAAATGGCGTTTTAGAGATATGAGCAGTTTTTTAAAGTACTATTATTAAGGATTTGGGTGGATATCAAAGGACGTAGTCTTTTTAGAGAAAAACTGAGTTTAGTATCAAGTTAAGAATGATAAAAGTACCTTAAAAATATTTTTTTTTTAAAATCGTTTTTACCGTTTTCGAGAAAAAGCCAATTTTCAAAACTGCCGTTCATGGACCTTTTAGCGAAAAACTGGGAATGCAGTCATGTTAAGCATGCCTGCATTAACTCAACCATCAATTTTGGTTCAAATCGTTAGAGCCGTTTTCGAAAAAATCGTAATTGCTAAAAATCTAAATTTAGACATATTTCGTAAAATGTTTATAAACACTGTTTCGGAACTATTTAGCTCAAAACTGAGCAAATGGTATTACTACGGATTTAAGCATTACCTGAAAGTAACATTTTCATCATAATCGAAAATGGCGTTTTCGAGATATGATTAAAAATAAGTTTTTTTTAAATCGTTTTTACCGTTTTCGAGAAAAAGCCAATTTTCAAAACTGCCGTTCATGGACCTTTTAGCGAAAAACTGGGTATGCAGTCAGGTTAAGCATGCTTACATTAAATCAACTATCAATTTTGGTTCAAATCGTTAGAGCCGTTTTCGAAAAAATCTAAATTTAGACATATTTCGTAAAATGTTTATAAATACTGTTTTGAAACAATTTAGCTCAAAACTGAGCAAATGGTATTACTACGGATTTAAGCATTACCTGTAAGTAACATTTTCATCATAATCGAAAATGGCGTTTTCGAGATATGAGCAGTTTTTTAAAGCACTATTATTAGGGTTTTGGGTAGATATCAAAGGACGCAGTCTTTTAAGAGAAAAACTGAGTTTACTATGAAGTTAAGAATGACAATAGGACATTAAAAATATTTTTTTTTTAAATCGTTTTTACCGCTTTAGAAAAAAAACCAATTTTCAAAAATGCCGTTGCTGGACTTTTTAGCGAAAAACTGGGTATGCAGTCAGGTTAAGCATGCTTACATTAACTCAACTGTCAATTTTGGTTCAAATCGTTAGAGCCGTTTTCGAAAAAATCTAAATTTAGGCATATTTTGTCATATTTCGTCATATTTCGAAAAAATTTTTATATGGGAGGTACCGTTAATATTAGGGCTAGCATAAAAAAAAAAACCTTCCGAGCGGGAAGCCTACAAACTCTAAATACGAAGTTTGAAGCAAATCCGTCCAAGCGTTTAGATTCCCCAGGGGTGGGACAGACAGACATACGGACGGACAGAATTGCGAGACCCACTTTTTTGAGTTCCCCTATCATCGTAATATCAGAATAGATCAAAATCTCGAGTTCGAAATTTTGTACGAAAACAATAATCTTTCTCTTACTACTACGTATACGAGAAAGTTAACAAAAAAGATAATTACGTGTTTTAAATTAAAATACTACATATAAATAAAGCAACATTGCACAATCCTATTTACATTAGGTACTCAGAAACATCTCATCGACTTTCCTCGCAACAAAAGAACTCATGTTTTCAATAGGTAGGCAGGTACATACTACCATCATATAGTATGGCAGCTTGCAGCATATTTTTATAAAAAAAAATGTTAAAAGGCGTTTCCGCTATATTGATCTGTGAAATCGATTTTTACGGTCGTCTTATTCAGAGCGGCCATATGTTGCACTGCCAAAAAAATAAATGCCACAGTGGTTCCTCTTTTAACCCTTCACAAGCGCCATAAGGTAAAAATAATATTAGTTTAAGGCCATTCAATTTAATAACCTAATGTAATTGTTTTAACTTAACCTAGCCAGATGTGTGCCCTAAGCAGATGAGTATTCGTGTATATGCAATAAAAATATTGGTTCCCATGTGAGATTGAGAGTATACCCCAAATACAATAACTTAATTAACGAGCGCGATCACTATCATTTTTCACTTCAATTAAAGTGTAATAAATACAGCGGTACTGAGAGTCTTACGTTTAGACCACGCACTGAAAAGTCAATGGAGGTATTGCATTACCGGAATCTATCTTAACTGGAATCTATCTTTCAATCTGTTGTTCGGCTTACTCATAGATCGTGCTCTCCCAGACGATATACATATGTCTGTCTATGGATTATATGCATCTACGCAGACAAACGATCAATAGCTCATCAATTGGCGGAAATCGGATGGGAGGAAAAAACTTCTTCCATAGGTTTGCCGATGATCCGTTCTCAACCGGCAATTAAGCGGAAAACACGAAGATGATGGAGATATTCAGCTTTTGAGCTCTATCGTGAGCCACAAATCGCTGACGTGAAAAAGAGGAGTTTTGCGTGGAGTCGAAATTGATTTCTCGTTAATAAATGAGAAAATTAATTGAAGATTGTAATCGATTAGAGGTGATTATAGTCAAATGGTTGCGTCCAGAAGAGTCGCAAAATAAAGTGTATCTACCTATTATAGCTACATGCGGAATATTATGAAGTAGGTAATATGAGTCGTATTTTATTATCGTCCAAATATTATTCTGTAGAAAATAATGAAAATAAATAGAATAAGAAAACTGCATATTTATTAAGAGATTTCATTTTAAGACAGTGACGTCGCAATAATTATATAATTTAGTACACTGTCCCTCTTACCGATACTAATCAGCGACATCTATCTACATGTAAAAGTTTGAAAATGCTTTTGAATGCATTCATTTGATTTCTCTAAACGTGTACTGTAGGTACTTCAGTGTACCCTATTCACTGCAATAATACGTGGAAGTGTACAGTACAAATGAGTACCACATTAAAAGAAACAGTTACTGTACACTACTCGATCACCTAATACCGAAATGAGTACAGTGCTCGGTTTAATTCATACAAGTGATTTTAACGCTATAAAATACACTGAGTACACTGAGTACAATGATTGGACTAATTTCAAATGAGTACACCCATTGATGTAAATGAATGTCATAGAATAGGTGATTGATTTATAGCTTTGAGATGAGGAGCGTTAACGTTGTTGGGCTTACAATTCGTTTATTTATTAATCTTAATCAACAAAATGGAAGTAAATAATATAAATGTATGTATGTACAACAGACATGTTAATAACAGTTTATTTTGAACAAGGATTCAACAAACGATTTGGATATGTTGAAAGAATTAAGAAAATAAAAAAATAATAATACATAATGTACTTCACATTAGGCATGTTTTTTTGAAACCTAGCCAGCCAGCCGTTCATTTGGATAGTGTTGCCAGCACAATTACCAGCAAGATGAAGCCAGCCGAATGAATTTAGGCAATAAACCTAAAAGCATACCAGCATTGTATATACACACTATGGTGCTCTCATCCCATGGCATTGAATTACGCGTCTTCGACGATCCAGGTGGCGCTGTATATAAACTCAATGATAGTACTATAGTGTCTAGTCTATATACAATGATACCAGCAATTCGTATAAAATTATGCATTTGGTAGAAATATTAGATAAATTCTGACATTTTTCTCTAGAATGTTGTGTGCATGAAATAAGAACGCAATTATAATTTAAGCAAATTGTACGGAAATTCTAAGCCACTTGTTGCTTTCAGCGCCACCTGTTTCTTCATTGTGAATTGAATTAAGCCAGCTGCCAGCCAGCAGCTTCCGGCTGGGGAGATAATCAAAAGTTGTTGCCAGCAGTTGCCAGCAGGTTGTTGTTTTAATTGGCATGTGAAATGTGCCTCAACTGGCAACTACTGGCTAGCGAGGTTTCATAAAAACACAACTAATATAGATTCCTGCATGGTTATGTGTGTGTATGGTTGTTATCTCTTTTTAGGGGTTGATGGTGGTCTGATATAACATGTATATAATAAAATTCAAATTTTGTACCTGTGTATGTAAGTATGCTGACCCTAGAAAAGTAAACAAAGTTTGGAAAAAGGCTCTAACTAATCATTTCCCTTACAGACTGCACATTAAAATACTTCTATTATGTATTGGGCTATTATTAATTTAAATAAATACATAGATCGAAGAAGTGTTTTCTCTATTAAATGAAGGTAAACATTTTTGTTAAAATTAATTTAAACATTCATTACAAATTTTTTATTCTGTGCTCTTCATAAATATTGAACAAAAAAAAAAAAATAAATATGATTAATATATGAGTTAATACAACCCTTGAGAAAGGAAAGTAACGTAAGGCGGCTCTCAGATTGAGGCAACAAGCAATAAGCAACATGCTATAACAACTGTCAATAAGCAATCAGCAAGATTTTTCGTTAGAGCGATATTAAGTTGCTTTGATGTGAGACCTCTAATTTAATTCACCGCACTGCAGTATGTTCAGGCAGTACCTACATATTCAGGATTAATTCTAGAGTACGGCCGGCGGCTCATCCCATACAAAAAAAACATTGCAAACGACTTTCCTCGACACTTTGAAAAGTACACATTATGTTTCCTATAAAGTGAAAAGTGCACGTAACTCAAAAGTATCCAATTTTTCCGATATAATGTGTCGATGAGTACCTAAATCACACTATATGTTGACATTTTTAGTAGCAGTGGCCTTGAAATTTAGTAAATAGACGCTTCTGTGCGTTAAAAGCATTGAATAAAATGTAGGCGGGATCGGACAAAGGCGCTAGTCACATATTTTATTTAATCAATATAATTCCTGGGCATGGCAAACCCGGTCGGGTACTGATTGTATTACATAAACTAACAATATTTGCATTTTGTTAATTAATATAGGTGCTCGTAAGTCGTCTATGTAAATTGTGATTTTATTTTTTAATTCTTTCAACATATCTAAATTGTTTGTTAGATCATTGTTTAAAATAACATTTTATTAACATGTCTTTACATGCATTTATATTATTTACTTCCATTTTGTTGAATAAGATTAATTAATAAACCAATTATTGTAAGCCCAACTACATTTATGTCCTCATCGCAAAGCGAAGATCAATCACCTATTGCACTTATTCATTTACATTAATAGGTCTGTTTTATTGGCAATCCATTTCAGTGAAGTAAAGTAAAGTAGAATTTTTAACACGCAATTACAAAAACTACAAACTGTTTGACACTTTCGAGACTCTATATAGTTGTTGTAATTGCGTGTTAAAAATTCTACTTTACTTTACTTCACTGAAATGAATTGCCAATAAAACAGGCCTAATGTGTGCACTCATTCTGTATGAGTACACTGAACTAAATAGTTTGTAATAAATGGGTGAAATACTCACTCAGTAATCAAATATCAAGCGAGTCATTCATTTTATGTTTCAAAATGTAAGTACAGTGAATAAGGTACACGAAAAAATACTGAATGTCTTGGAACTGGTTCCAAGATATTCATTGCAGATGTCTTATCTATACTCGTATACATATATTTTAATGTGTATAAAAAAGCGTTCGTGCTATTATTTAAAAGTTTTTTTTTTGTGCATCTTCAATATAATTAATGTCACCCAATATGTAATTAGTATCAAAAGTGAAATTCAAGAAATGCATATTAAGTACCAAAATAACTGCAAGGAAAGTGTTTCTGAAAAAAAAATTTTGAAAAGTCCCTATTGTTACATTCGGCTGGAATTCGAAAAAAACACTATTCTGTTTACTGAACTTTAATAAATCACTTTTATATACAAGACCAATATCACATGAAATCAACTTTTCCACTTATTATCACTACCGATACTTTTTCGAACTTTACCTCACACGGTTTAAAAATAAACTGGCGTCTCGTCCGATTTCGAAACCCTATTTATACTCCCAACCAAAGCTTCTCGAATATTCTATACTCCAACCGGAACAATCGAGAAGGTTCTATTCACCATTCGTTGAGTTTCGATGTTTTCGAACTTCCGTTGAATAAGTTCATACACTCTCCATTAGATGGCGCTGCGGTCAATAAATAGTACTTTTCAATCCACGCTACATTATCCCCCTCTTCAACTTGTTCGTCCCGAACAAATGCGCCAACATTTTTCCGAATGAAACGCTGAAGACGATCCACACACGTACAACTTTGAGTTTGCCTCTTTCTCGTTAGTTTCGATAGACCACGCTGTTGATTCGCTTGACTCTCCTCAGATGCCTCCTCATTATAACGCCAAGTACTGCAGTGCGAACAACTAGCCTGTCTGGGTGGAGCTCTGGACTATCGCTGTAGATGTCCTGTCCACTGTTTCGCTCTACGACGTCTGCCCTTTGGCACGAGCATTCTAATTTCTCCCACGCAATGAAACTCTTGTGGTGCTTGGTCAGCAGCTTTCATTAATAAGGCAAATGCCAGTGCCTCAGGGAGAATTTTCTTTTTAGCCATTCGTAGAGCTATTTGCAGCTGACTGTCCTCTATGGCTTGAATAAACGCCTTTACAGCCATTTCTCCGGCATTGAAATACGACAAATGCACCAGACGTTCGATATCCGCTTGACACTGCTGGAGGGTTTCTCCCCTCTTCTGGATTCTACTGCGCAGTTGTACCCTATATACTTGCTGCATGTGGTCATCACCAAAGCGCATTTCGATAGCCTTAACCAATGCGTCGTAGTTCCATTGCTTTTCTTTGGAAATAGTTTGAAGCAACTCTGCAGCTGTACCTGTACCTCGCAGTGCTAGCGTTAGTGCAATCGACTTTTCCTTGTCGTCCCAGCTGTTGGTCATTGCAGCTGCTTCGAACTGCTTCTTATATATTCGCCATGATGTTTGACCATCAAAAACAGGCGGTTGCATCTCCTTCCTTCTTGTGCCATCAGCAGAATATTCTCGGGCTCTCTGTTTCTTTACTTTGTCCAGTTCTCTAGCTAATTTCTCGAAGTTTGTCTCATGCTCTCTTGCTAAGATCTCATGCTTTTGTAATGTTTCTTTAATCTCCAAATTCTTTTTCAACCTTCTCAAGTTGTGTCTCATGAAAGTTTAATTTGTTATCAATGGCGTCGAATTTTACTTAACATTCTTGAACTCTTCCACGGAATCTTTTTGTGCAGCGACAATGGAATTTTTCTGTTGTTCTAGAGAATTCTTCTGCTCTGCGCCATTAGATGGCGCTGCGGTCAATAAGTAGTACTTTTCAATCCACGCTACAATAGCCGTTTTTTATTATCAGCGTGATCTGATCCGGATCAGATCATGAAAATAAAACAAACTGGATCATTGAATGGTTTTACATTTAAGTTGTGACAACAGTTGTTTTTTACATATAAAATCCAGTACCAATTATGACAAATTTCGTATTGTCACCGCCATATTGCAGCCGCACAGTACAATGTGACGTCACAATGCGTTGATTTCTCCATTGCACTTGCTCATATTTGAGTTTGACATTTCCTTTGTTGTGTCGGGATTGTTACCATATGAACACAAATCTGCATACATTTTACATTCAATATTTGTTTGTGGGAAACTATGGTCAAATGTTATGTTCAAATATGCATCATAATTAACCGTATTTTACTGATAATATTTACATTTATATTTCTGTGCTATATAGCGAAACAAAACATCTCGAAAGTTGGAGTAGTGGCTTAATCGAATTTGAAAAAATGCTAATTGATTTTATGTGCTGTTAATTGTGTTCCATATTCTGGTCTGGCAACATTACTGTGGGGCTATAATTTACAGGGACACCAACATTTAGTGAATGAAATAAACAACGCCACGAAACAACAACGAGAAATAGTTGACTTAATTTTCAGATCATATTTCGTGATCTCGATGAAAAGCAGGATCAGATGTTGTTGTTGTAAGTGCATGTAAATCGATGATCTATATGGATCATACCTGATAATAAAAAACGGCTAGAACAAACGGAAAGCCAACGAATACTAAAACCTCTGTATATCCCGAACAGAATCATTTCCACATTTCTCATAATCTCATTCGGAGCACCGTAGTGAAACGGTATTATCTATAGTGCATACGGATATTGGTGGCCCAATAAGAGATGTGTCCAATGTAGTGGCCAAATATTTTTTGACATTTATTGATGACTATTCGCGCATGATTTTTGTATACTTCTTAAGAAAGAAGAGTGATGCATTTAAAGGTTTCAAAGATTTTAAGGTAATTGCAGAGAAACAAACAGGTACCTAAATAGCTTAGAATTTTGAGGAGCGATAATGGGAAGGAATATGTATGTAAATAATGAATTCCAAACTTATTTAGCACAATACGTAATTAAACACCAATTAATATCTCCTTATACCCCGCAGCAAAATGGGTGCGCTAAAAGAGCAAATAGGACACTGGTGAAAATGGCGTGTTGTATGATGATCGGATCGGGACTTCAATTAAGTTTTTGGGCAGAAGCTATTAACACAGCTGTATACCTGAGAAATCGTTCGCCAACCAAGTTGTTACATGGACAGACACCATTCGAAGCATGGAGTGGGTTTAAGCCGATTATAGCGCATCTTAGAATTTTTGGATGTTAGGCATTTATGATCAACAAAAAACCAGGTAATTCTAAATTTGCTCCAAAAGGCATAGAGTGTGTTATGGTTGGATATGCCGATGCATCTAACGTTTATATGAGCGTAATACTTTTAAGGTTCACGTAAGGCGTGATGTTAAGTTCATAGAAAGCCCTTTAAAAATGTGTCTTACCAATTCCAACTACATTTTGCTAGAACCGTGTAAAGAAAACGAAGACGACGACGATAAGTATGTGTTTAAAGATGCTAATGATGCTCCTGAGGATGCTGATGATGCTGATGCTGACTATGCTGTTGCTGTGTGTAAAGAGATTATGATGTGTGTGATGACCATTTTGAAGACTGCGAACAATGTGAAGATGTCTCTATTGCGGATACAGTATCGGACTCGGAGGGGAAAACAAAGAAGAAAGAAGAGCAGGAAGAGAAATAATATTGTGTAGAGGTTGTTATATCTTGAACAAACGACATCCGTCCAGTTCTATAGTTTCGTATAAGTAAAGTTTTATTTTATTAAAACTGACATTTTATACAAAGTTAGCATAAACTAAACTTCAAACAATTTATATAGTATTTCGAGATACTACATCTACTCTTTTCTTTTTCAAAATTAAATTAAACTTTTTTAATTTTAAAGTAGGATGTCAAAATGCCTAATAACTGATTTAATATAATGCCCCAACGTTTTGGGCGAACAAGTTCTTTTCATGTTCAAAGCAATTGAATCAGTCTTTTCAATGCTCCATCTTTTGAACTTAAAACTTATTTCTCCTGTTCCAAATTTATTGAAACAGCGAGTATTATTTTTTTTCTGCTCCATCTTTTGAGCTTACATACAACTTCTTTCTCCTGTTCCAAATTTATTGAAACAGCGAGTATTATTTTTTTTCTGCTCCATCTTTTGAGCTTACATACAACTTCTTTCTCCTGTTCCAAATTTATTGAAACAGCGAGTATTGTTTTTTTTCTGCTCCATCTTTTGAGCTTACAACTTCTTTCTCCTGTTCCAAATTTATTGAAACAGCGAGTATTATTTTTTTTTCTGCTCCATCTTTTGAGCTTACATACAACTTCTTTCTCCTGTTCCAAATTTATTGAAACAGGGAGTATTATTATTTTTGTTTGTGCTCCATCTTTTGAGCTATATATTCAAATTTATTGAGTCAGATATCAACAAAAAAATAAATTCAACTAATTTGCGCTCATCATTAAGCCGCATTACGTTTTACTTACTCAACTCATACTTGGTACCTATCTTTTGCGGGTTCTGATCCTCGTCGCCAAATGTTATATCTCGAACAAACGACATCCGTCCAGTTCTATAGTTTCGTATAAGTAAAGTTTTATTTTATTAAAACTGACATTTTATACAAAGTTAGCATAAACTAAACTTCAAACAATTTATATAGTATTTCGAGATACTACAGAGGTTAGTGTTAGTGTTTGAAGAAATGGGAAAGTGAGAAAAATGTATAGTCCGGCAATTAATGAAGTAAACACTAATAGACCGATCAGAATCTTGCGTAGACCAAGATCAAATTCAATTCAATTCAATTTATTTGCAATAATCTTAACACAGAAAGATACAATATCTTCTAAAATTGTGCAAGCTTCAATAACATATACATTATTATGTTACTTTTTGAAATAACAGCAGAGGACAAAGAAAACAAGTTCAGTAGAATAGAATTTCGTTAAAAAGTAATTGGGTTCATGGATTATAAGCATAAATTCATTGTAATATGTTCCTAAGACTAACTTAAAATAGAAAAAAAGTACAATAATAAAAAAGAATCAAAAATATTGAAAAACAAGTAAAAGTGTTATCATTGGCCTGGCCGATGCTTTGATACCCTCCACTATATTATGTACTGTACTTACAGGTACACGCATGTGTCTAATATAGGTTTTGTATGGTAAGTACCAGAACTACTTGACCGACATAGGCAATTTTTTATACCAACTTGACAACGGTAAAAATAAGTCCTCTCACAAAATTTCATTCACCTAAGTCGATTTGTTTGGACGGTAAGGTGTTTTCAACAGACAGAGAGATACATGGGTCGAATATTGGTTTTGTATGGGAGGTAACAGAACTACTTGACCGACATGGACCATTTTTAGTAGCAACCTGACGATCATAAAAATAAAACCTCTCACAAAATTTCAATCGCACAAGTCGATTCCTTTGAACGCTATCGTGATTTCAACAGACAGAGCGACACATCGGTCTAATAGTGGTTTTGTATGGGAGGTACCAGAACTACTTGACCGACATAGCCCATTTTCAATACCAACCTGACGACGGTAGAAAGAAGTCCTCTCACAAAATTTCATTCACCTAGGTCAACTCGTTTGGACGCTATCGTGCTTTCAACAGACAGACAGACGGACATGTCTAAATCGATTCAAAATGTGATCCTGGCGTTACAAACGTAATGACAAAGTGAATATACCTTCCTGTGAAGGGTATACTCGGAAAAACAAAAAAATCTTCATCATCATTTGCTAAAAGCGCCTCCAGATGCCGCATAAGTCTGCTCTTGAACTGAGATGTACATATAACTTATTACTCGAATCGATCGTCATCGTGGTAGGGAATTCCACAGTATAATTGCGTTTATAAAATTTTTAGGACTAGAAATTAAATAAGAGAAACGTACTGGCGAAAGACCTGAAGTTCTAGATCGCTAATCTGGGTTGTCAGGTTTTAAAAACCGGAATCGCCAAACGTAAAATATAAAACGCCAAAAAATCGCCAAATTTCAAAATTTCCCACTCTCCAAATTCAAAAACGATAAAAACATTCATGCAACTCGTAATATTTACATAAAAAAAAAAACTTAATGCAAATTCCCCAAGCTCCTGAAACTCTGGCTGTCCTATTGTCATTTTGTACACCTTGTTCAAAAACTTCAAAACGTCTTCTTCGGGTACACTTTCTAGACCGATAAAATTCATTTGACCAATTGACAGAAATTCATTTTTCCCACTGAGCCTCAGTAAGTTAAAAGCAGGGTTAGGATTTCCATGCAAATGCATGGGCTCCCTGAAATTACGCCAAAAGATATTACGCCAAAAAAATAAAATGGAAAAAAAGCCCAAAAACCTCCATACAAATTTGTGGCATTTTTTCCTAGGAAAAATCGCCCAAATATTTTGACACAAGTGCCGCTAATTTTGGCATTTTTTCCAAAACTCTTTTGGGCTTTTTTCCATTTAAGAAAATTGAGAAAACGCCAAAAAAACATTTTTGGAAAAAACACCAAAAAACTTTTTGGTATTTTTTCCAAAATTGAAAAGGAAAAAACGCCCAAAAAGTTGTTGTTTTTTTTAATAGAAAAGAAAAAAGCGCCAAAAGGTTGCATTCTTTGACTCCCTCTATGTATGGTTGTTTTTTCGCAAAATAAAATAACATTACATGCTTTTACCTAGTTTCAAGAGCATTTTTGAAGCACGTGTGATCACGCGTGATCAGTACAAAAGTGAAGATTTTTCGGATGATAATGACGATGACGAAGTAGGAAACCAGACGAAAAGCGCAGAGTTGGAAACCGTTGTTTTATGTGTAGTTTGTCAAGTGCTACACCCAAACATTATAATGTTGCCATGCAAACATATAAAGGTATGTTCAGAGTGCAACATCAAATTACAAGCCCAGTCAGTGGCTGATGGAGAAGACAATTATAAATGTCCGTGCTGTCGGGAAATTGTCGCCGATACTCTTCAGGTGTACGTCTAATACAGTGATATGTACATATAAATTACATTCATGACTCTAAATAAAAAAAAGTTATTATAATTGGTTTGTTTTAAATGTGTTAGCTGGCTAAACTCTGAAATATAAATGAAATATAAATTGTCCAAAAAAGGGACGCGACCGCGCGTTGCCCGCGACTACGCGTTGACCGCGCTAGCGCGCTGTCCGCGACCGCGCGCCGGCCGGTTGGCGGCTACGCGAGCGGCGCGACGGGCCGCGCGCGCTCCCGCCCCCCCCCCCCCTCCCGCATCATTAGTTTTATCTCTAAACAACTCTATCGGAGCGGGTAATTTATTCTACAACGAATTTTGGAGCTAATTTCCATATTAAATTTGGAAATTATCTAAGCCAAAAAAAAATTGTGTTTTGGTTTTATTTCCAAACTAAACTTGGAAATTATGCCAAAAAAAAACTTTTTGTGGCGTAATTTCCATTTTACTTTTTGGCTATTTTTCCAAAAATATGGCGTAATTTCCTGGCATTCTGGTGAATTTTCGTTTTCATTTTTTGGCGTTTTTGCCAAAACCATTACGCCGCAATTATTTTGGTCTTTTTTCCGAAACACTTTTTGGCGTAATTTCTTTTGGCGTAATTTCAGGGAGCCAAATGCATGTTTTTTTATGAGACACTTTGTAAGAAAAGGATTTTATTATCTTTACGAATCATGAAAAAAATAAAAATAGGTGGCGCAACAGGCGGGTAGACACTCTAGGCCTAGCTTCTTTAATTTATTTTAGATGGCGCTACAGTCCGGGGTGGACCTGGGCCTCAACCAACACGCCTCTCCAGTTAGCCCGATCTTTGGCCAACCGCCTCCAGTTGCGCACTCCAAGTTGGTTGACCAAGAAGATCTTCATCCGCCTTTGTTAACGTCCATGCTTCTGCGCCATAGAGTAGGACTGGGATGATGAGGGTCTTATATAGAGGCTCCTTAGTGTTTCTTGACAAGGCCTTACTGGTCAGTTGCCTTCTTAGGTCAAAGAAACAGCGATTGGCAAGGGTAACTCTTCGTTTGATTTCTGCTGTGGTGTCTTTATCAGAGTTGAAAGCGGATCCGAGGTAGATAAAGTCCTTAACCACCTCAAATTTATAGCTGTCTATCGTGACGTTCTGTTGTGTGTCCCTTCTTGTTGACAGCATATACTTTGTTTTGCCCTCATTCACCACTAAACCCATTTTTTCCGCCTCTGTACTGGTACTTGCAAACGCACCAGTGACAGCTCGCTGTGTTCTGCCAATGATGTCGATGTCGTCAGCCTATGCTATGCAAGTAGTTGCACGGACTTTTGGAAAATTGTGGCCCTGGTGTTGGCTTGCGAGTTTCGCACAATTTTCTCAAGAATCATCACCTTGTCTAAATCCTTTTTTGACATCAAAGGTCTCGGTGAGATTGTTTCCGACCTTTACGGAGCAGCGAGCGTTCTCCATCGTCATTCTGCACAATCTGACAAGTTTGGTAGGGATGCCAAAACTAGACATAGCTCTGTATAGCTGGTCTCTATAAATGGTGAGTATCGATTTGGACTTCTTGGGTTTTCTCCAGTATCTGCCGTAGTGTGAAGATTTGGTGGGTTGTTGACTTACCGGGCCTAAAACCGCACTGATAGGGCCCAATCAGTTCGTTGACAAATGGTTTCAGGCGTTCACACAGTACGGCAGACAAGATCTTGTAGGCGACTGATGCCTCTATAGTTGGCGCAGTTTAGAGGTCCTCCTTTCTCTCTACCAAGACATCTCCCGCTGCTTTAAAAAGCTCGGCCGATAAACCGTCTGGTCCTGCAGCTTTGTTGGACTTCAGCTTGGATATTGCTATCCAATAAGCTATCTGTTACCTCATTCCGCCGGTGGGCGGAAGCCCAGTGGCCTATTTCACCAAATTACAATTATAATTACAAATTTGTATTTGTTGATTACATTTTCAAATTTGTTAACTGATTTTCTGTTTCACAAACTACAAACTTAATTCCAACAAATTTGTTAGAAAGAGAAAAAAATGAAGGGAAATTGTATTTGTTATTTACAAATAGAAAAAAAACCGTTTCACCGTATATTTTTTGGAGTTGTAAACAACAACTGTTTTTCATAATTTTGTAATTCTTCTAACAATCTTACTGATAGCATCAAAGAACAAAATTAACAGAAACAACATTTTTATCGGTTTTATTCGCAATAAGAAAAATGTTGGAAAAATGTTGGGCGCAGTGGTTAGTGTGCTGGACTACTGTGC
This sequence comes from Cheilosia soror, assembly GCA_949372485.1. NCBI lineage: Eukaryota > Metazoa > Arthropoda > Insecta > Diptera > Syrphidae > Cheilosia > Cheilosia soror. Next base: position 35,029,053 of record OX443563.1, read on the forward strand.
GAAGGGTCCCAGCCCCAGGTTCGATCCCCGGAAAAACACAAATTACATCTTACTGCGTCACCTCTGGCGAACGTCTGACAAACATCTGAGAGTATAACTGTCCTGAAAATTGTGGGTCTCTTCCATTAGTCCCAAAAATAAAACTCTCAAAAACGAATGGTTGTGAGACTAGTGTATATACGGCTGTTGCGCCAACTATTTATTTATTTATTTATTTTTATTTAAGCAAAATATTTTTTTCTAACCTGTTAGAAATTTATTTAAGTATATTCATATCAGTGTCAGTGAAAAGTTTATTTTCAGACTGATTTGCAATCCGAGGTCCAATTTGTCTTAAGGACTATTCACATGAGAGCGAACAACTACCTACAAACGAACGAATATTCGCGAGTTTAGACGGTTCATTCACATAAACACTTTTCATGGTGGCGGCAGTCCACAAATTTCAGCCTTCAGTTCCTACCAGAAATTTCTCTAGCCATTTAAAAATGTGGATTGCGAATAAACTTTGACAATCCGCGCCGCCGCCACCGATGGTGTTTCCATTCGCGGCATAAAGTTTGGTATTCCAAATTTCGTTGTATAAACTATTTTTAAATTGTTTTCTTAATACATTTTGATGGGATAATTAATTATCCGCCTTTATAGCAAAATGTGCAATTTCCTAATCATAAATGCATCAAAAGAGGTTTGTTCGTTCGCTCTCATCTGAATGGTCCTTTATTTCCTCTGGCTTAGCACTTTTTAACCGAAAATTTTCATTGAAAACAAAAGAATCTGAAATTTCGTAGTTTTTTCTTCGTCTACTTAGCACAAACTTATATCACTACCGGTGCTACTATGCCTTTGACGTTCCTTCCTTTGAAAAATAACAAATTGTTACTAAATCGACACACGAAAAGTCTAGTGTAAGAAATTTTCAGTAATTGAACAAATTTGTAAAACTGTTTGATTTGGTGAAACACAAACTTGAAAAAAAAAAATGAATTTTAACATATTTGCACATGTAAGCAACAAAGAAAATTAACTTTTGGTGAAACGGATATAATGAAATTTCGGCTCCCTGAAATTACGCCAAAAAAATATAATGGAAAAAAAGCCCAAAAACCTCCATACAAATTTGTGGCATTTTTTCCTAGGAAAAATCGCCCAAATATTTTGACACAAGTGCCGCTAATTTTGGCATTTTTTCCAAAACTCTTTTGGGCTTTTTTCCATTTAAGAAAATTGAGAAAACGCCAAAAAAACATTTGTGGAAAAAACACCAAAAAACTTTTTGGTATTTTTTCCAAAATTGAAAAGGAAAAAAACGCCCAAAAAGTTGTTGTTTTTTTTAATAGAAAAGAAAAAAGCGCCAAAAGGTTGCATTCTTTGACTTTCTCTATGTATGGTTTTTTTTTTCGCAAAATAACATAACATTACATGCTTTTACATAGTTTCAAGAGCATTTTTGAAGCACGTGTGATCACGCGTGATCAGTACAAAAGTGAAGATTTTTCGGATGATAATGACGATGACGAAGTAGGAAACCAGACGAAAAGCGCAGAGTTGGAAACCGTTGTTTTATGTGTAGTTTGTCAAGTGCTACACCCAAACATTATAATGTTGCCATGCAAACATATAAAGGTATGTTCAGAGTGCAACATCAAATTACAAGCCCAGTCAGTGGCTGATGGAGAAGACAATTATAAATGTCCGTGCTGTCGGGAAATTGTCGCCGATACTCTTCAGGTGTACGTCTAATACAGTGATATGTACATATAAATTACATTCATGACTCTAAATAAAAAAAAGTTATTATAATTGGTTTGTTTTAAATGTGTTAGCTGGCTAAACTCTGAAATATAAATGAAATATAAATTGTCCAAAAAAGGGGCGCGACCGCGCGTTGCCCGCGACTACGCGTTGACCGCGCTAGCGCGCTGTCCGCGACCGCGCGCCGGCCGGTTGGCGGCTACGCGAGCGGCGCGACGGGCCGCGCGCGCTCCCGCCCCCCCCCCCCCCCCTCCCGCATCATTAGTTTTATCTCTAAACAACAACTCTATCGGAGCGGGTAATTTATTCTACAACGAATTTTGGAGCTAATTTCCATATTAAATTTGGAAATTATCTAAGCCAAAAAAAAAATTGTGTTTTGGTTTTATTTCCAAACTAAACTTGGAAATTATGCCAAAAAAAAAACTTTTTGTGGCGTAATTTCCATTTTACTTTTTGGCTATTTTTCCAAAAATATGGCGTAATTTCCTGGCATTCTGGTGAATTTTCGTTTTCATTTTTTGGCGTTTTTGCCAAAACCATTACGCCGCAATTATTTTGGTCTTTTTTCCAAAACACTTTTTGGCGTCATTTCTTTTGGCGTAATTTCAGGGAGCCTGAAATTTCTACAAATTTCCCATTGTAAATAACAAAAACAATTCTGTAATACAACATTTTTGTGAAACAGAAAAAATCAATTTTGCACAAATTTGTTAAAAAAATGCCTGTAAACAACAATTTGTAAGTTGGTGAAATAGGCCACAGGTTGAATGGTTCATTCTGCCTGACAGCGGAATTCGTGTCGTCTTCGCCGTTTAGCAGTCTGCAGAAAGGTTTTTCCATGTCCTCAGAACGGCCTGTGACTCCACTACAAGATTTCCTTGTTCGTCTCTACAGGTATCTGTTCGGGTCTTGTTCCCGTGACACGTTCTTCAACGTTAAATCTCCTCACAGTATTTCCTCGTTGTTGTGGTATCTGGGATATCCGCATCCGTACCTTGCCTACAACAAGGTAGTGGTCCGATTCTATGTTGGCCGCTCGGAAAGTTCGGACATCTAGAATACTGGGGGAGTGCCTTGCGTCGATCGCAACATGGTCAATTTGATTGACCGTTTGATGGTATGGTGACCGCCAAGTTCCTTGGTGAATATTGAGGTGAGGAAACCGTGTGCTAGTTATAGTAACATTACGTCCCGCAGCAAAGTCAATTAGCCTAAGTCCGTTTCCAGACGTGTTGTCATGTAGGCTGTATTTCCCGATTGTACTACCAAAATTGTCCTCCTTTCCAATTTTGGCGTTAAAATCACCCAGGACGATTTTAACGTCATACTTGGGACATTGCTCATACGTTTTGTCGAGGAGCTCGTAGAGACATTCTTTGGTAGCATCGTCTTTATCTTCCGTAGGGGCGTGAGCGCATATCAGGCTGATATTGGCGAATTTAGCCTTAATGCGGATAGTCATAAGGCGTTCACTAACGTGCCGAAAGCTCAAGACTTCTTGCCTAAGTCTGCCGCTTATAACAAATCCGCATCCAAATAGACGCTGCTTTTGTTCCCTGTAGCAATCACCGTAGTAGATGTCATAGTTTTTCATCCTTCTTTTGCCCGGCCCATCCCACCGCACTTCCTGAATGGTGGTAATATCTGCTTTGTAGCAGCTTAGGGCCTCCGCTAGTTGTTCGGCTGCACGCGGTCTATTCAGGGTTCGAACATTCCACGTGCAGATCCGAACGTCATTGTCCATATTTCGTTTTGCAGGCTCGTCAACAGTGAATCCGTCATTATCCGAGGCTCTTGGTTGCTTCGTAACAATATTGTTTTTCCGTGGTTGGGTAGTTAACCCCACGCACAACCCCCAACCTGGAGGGCCAGGCCCTTTCTGTGACCCCTTGGACAAAAGGGGCCGGATATTCCGGAGTCAGCAACCCTCTTCGGGGATTTGAGTGCTGCCGTTGACCCATTAAGGGCTCTTCCGCCACCATCTCTATTTCAACACCCTGACTAGTATTGAAAAATCCTTAATGGCCTCAGCTCCAAATATGTCGATTAAGGTATCTGCCATGCCGACTGTTGACATCACCGTTGATTCAATCATGTGAATTCATCAGCCGTACGTCCTCTTTCTAAGGAGCTCATGTAAGACTTCTGAGACTCAATCAGTCAGTCTTTCCGACAGAGCATTATAGTGTTGCTATTTTCTTTGTGTTCAACACTCGCGCTTATAAGTTCAGCGCGGATGGGCAGACCAGTACCCGGTGGTTACCACTAGGAGGTCAAATAAGCACAATTGATATGTATGAAAAGTTACAACAGCTGGGCACCGCCGGGTTGATGCCAATTAGCGCCTGACCGATTCATACATATCCAACCTAGCTTCTCGCAACCATTCTTTTTGTGTCAGTTTTTTTTTTTTTTTGGGACAAATGCAAGGGACCTACAATTTTATGCCGAGTCCGAACGGCTGAATTGATAAGCTTTTTCCTCTAGATCAAAAACGGATTTAAAACAGTTTAAACCGATTTTAATCCGTTTTAAACCAATGTGATTTCAAATTTCACATAAAATGACATTAGTTTTTGTTGTTTTTGACTAATTGGGGATTGATTTGATTTGTTGTGACATCAACATTTGTTCCATATCACTAGTTTTGGTGTCCAATGTGAAATGACTCGTGTACAATAATATTAATACATTTATAATACAAAAAAGAAATGTTAGAAACTAAAAGTTAATTCTAAAATTTGGATGTGGTGCCATAACAGTTGTCAAAACTAATACAATTTTTCTTATATTCTTGCTTTTAATTATATTTTCACTTTCATTTAATTTCTGCAAGAAATATCAAAAATGTGACATAAAAAGAATATTCAATAATCCGTTGAGTTCTAATCTGGGTTAAAGTAAAATAAAAAAAAAATAAATCAAAAGTGTTTGATTTTTAAGGGATTTTATGTGCATATTTTAAGTGCATATTTTTCATTTTTAGGTGCATATTTTATGCGCATATTTTGATTTTTTTAGTGCATATCGATGGCCCCATGCAAAACAAAAAGGTGCAAATAAGCTATTTTTCAGGAGAGAGGTTTAAAGTTTTTTGAGTATAACTTTTTTCTTACTTAATATATTTCTGAGCTATATACATTAATAATTTTATAATTTTCATACTTTTTTTTTGAATAAAACACCGATTCTGTGTTAATGCGTCTTCTAGGTTAAATTGGAGTTGGTATACTTATTCGTGTTTAGCTCTAACTTTAAACGATTGGGCCCTAAGTGTTACTTAGTGTACATCAATCAAAATCGAACGAGCGAAGAAAAAAAAAACCATCCACCGATGCAAAAGAAACGAGGAAATCACACAACAAATTCTTACAAATTTATTTGATGTTTACCGTGCTGCGTCCGAAATCCAAGTGGACGAGATTACATAAAACTTAATACAATGTAATGCTATTCGTAAATCCAACTTCGAAAATAAGCTTTGGGTTCTGTTACCATATTGAGTGACTTTTAACTAGAGAGAACTACTATAGGTATATTATGCTATGTTTGGCAAAAATTAATAGTAGAAAAAACAAATAGTACAAACTAATAATAACAAAAAATGAATTAGAGCAACGGTTTACAAAATAATTAATTTGGTGAAGCATTCCTAAACATTCCGCCGCCCCTGAACGACGTTTCAGAAGACTGGTAGTACTGCTACTTTGTGGATGGGTCGGGTGACATCGCCAGTTGCTGTTTTCACAGTGATGACGCGAACAAGGCCATCATTCCCCGGATGTATGTTGATGACTCGGCCCATTGCCTATTTATTCACACCCGCCTCCCACAAACCGCCGAAATGTGGTGCTGAAGGAGGGATGAAATGCTAGGAAATACCGTCACGAGCTAGCGATTCTGCAACTAAGGAGTTGTGGTTTTCGGATAGGACTTGTTCATGCATTTCTGATAGCTGACGAGCGGCTCCGCGAAAGTTTGTGCCGTTGTCAGAATAGAGGTGAGAGGGCTTACCACGACGCGCGACAAACCGGCGCAAGGCAGCTAGTAGAAATGAGTCGGTGGTTAGGACACAAGGCAGACAAAAAGCGAGATATAACCTTTAGAAAGCACCGATTTCACTTTTAGCACTATTGGTCTGGCATAATCACAACCGCAATGGGCAAATGGCCTGGATTGTTGTATTCGTTGTGGGGGAAGGTTCCCCATGAGCTGTGCAGTGGTTGCCTTTCGCTGGCGGAAACATCGAATACAAGAATGAGTTATCTTTCGGATTAGATTACGACAACCGATTATCCAAAATTCTTGACTGAGAAGTGCGAACTCCCGGACGCAAAAAACGAATGTGCGCGTCGAAAACGATTAGTTTAGTTATAATCGCAATCCACACGTACTCCATGAGTCATCATTGCATCCCGAAAAAATTACGGTTTGGTGTGGTTTATGGGCCGGCGGCGTCATTGGCCGTACTTCTTCCGTGATGTTCAAGACCGGCACGTTACTGTGAATGGGAATCGCTACCGTTCAATGATAACCGAATATTTTTGGCCCCAATTGGATGATAAGGACTTGGAGGACATGTGGTTCCAACAGGACGGCGCCACAAGCCACACAGCGAATGTCACAATCAATTTATTGGAAACCAAGTTTGGAGAACGTGTTATCTCACGAAATGGTCCAGTCGCTTGGCCGCCTCGGTCGTGCGATTTGATGCCGTTAGACTATTTCCGGTGGGGCTACGTCAAGTCTATGGTCTATGCCAACAAGCCAGCGACGATTGATGAACTTCGTACGAATATCAAACGTGAAATTGCAGCAGTATCGGCCGATTTATGCTTAAAAACCGTCGAAAATTGGGTTCAGCGACTGGACTTCTGCAAGCGTGCCCGTGGTGGCCATGCAAAAGAAATCGAGTTCCATACATAATGGAATCGAACGTACTTTCACAGGAATAAAGAATTTCATTGATATCCAAAACCGTTTTTGTTTTATTTAAAAAAAACTTTTGTAGCGCTCTTATTGAAAACCCCTGTATAACTATGAATATGCCCCATTGGTTTTGCAAGATCATCGTATGATAGCTGTGTGTACACAATTACTCGAAAAGGAATCGTCAACATTTTGGTGGTATATAATGTGGTATATCATTTTGGCTTTTAAGGATAAGCACGACATTAAACAAAAGATAGCTGAAAAGTTTAAATTTGAGTACAAGGGTCCACTTAACTATTTCCTAGGCATGGAATTCGAACGAGATGGGGAAAGAGGTACAATTAAACTGGGTCAACACAAAGCTGTCAAAAATATGCTGAACGAGTTTCAAATGAACGAGTGTAGAAGTGTCAGTACGCCGTTGGACCCAGGAACAACGTTATTTAAATGCAAGGATTGTTCACATTGGGGTCTACCCCGATATGTAGAAAATTATAATACAGAAAACCATAATTTAGAAAAAAAAAATATAGAATGAAAAAATCTCGAAACCAAAATCTCGAAAACAAAAATCTCGAATAGCAAAAATCTCATATGGAAAACTATTTGAATTGCATGTGTATGCAACAACAATTTAATTCACTGTTCCTGCAAGCGAATGAGTCAGCTAAAACTTAATAGGGGCCTATAACACAACGCGGCATATCAACAAGTCTTACAAGAGCCTGTGTTCATATCCGCACATGATCATCATAAGATCAGCGTTGAACTTGTAACTTTGTGTTACAGAAATGTGTAAAAGATTGTAGATACTTATTCTACAAGTACTCGTAGCGTTGTGTTATTGGTCCCAGGTTTTCTATTGACGTGCTATTGTCAAAACACCGCGTGGCTTAACTCCGACACCACAAACCACTAAGAATAGACCGCCGACTTCCCGTACACCTACCCGATTCCCCCCGGACAAAATTTCCCTGTCTGTGAATACGTGTAAATGTCAAAATTAATGGCGGCAATGATTTTCCATGCTATACCATGCGACCAGGATTTTTCAAGTATGCGTGCGTTAATGGCGCCCCTTTGATTTTGTACAGCACCAATACATGAAAAATCCTGGTCTCGCTGGCAGCTTGTAGGCAAAGTCCGTTATGTGGGAGGAGTCGACGGTCTATTCTTACTGGTTTGTGTCCGACACTGTGTTTACATACGTTTGGACAAACACCCTTAATGAAACTAATATGTAGATAAACTTATTTTCTTTTGAATAGTTATAGTTATGGTTTCAAAGTTATGTGTTTTGTTATGAATATTTGTTAAAAATTTATTATTTTCAATAAAGAAGTTACAAAATATTCATTTTAGACTTGTTTTCATTACTTTCGGAGTAAATTTAATGAATTATAAAAATCTCGAAAGCAGTTTTATTTTCTATATTTTTTTCGAGATAGAGTCTTTCGAGATTTTTGTACTTTCTAGATTTCGACCCATTTGAGATTTTTGCATTCGAGATTTATCAAATTCATTTTCGAGATTTTGATCATTCTATAGATTTTAGTCGTTCTAGTTAACGTCATGATCCCTTCACATTGTTCAAAAGTGGACACAAAGATGTACGGTGATAAAGTTATCGCAATTCAACACGAACCCACACAAGGAACATCTGGCGGTGGCGAAACATTTGCTTAGGTACTTGAGTAGCACAATTAACTTGACTTTTCAGAAAGTCAGACGCTGAATTGACGGGGTAGATATGCTGATGCAGATTGGGGCGGTGACTGCAGTGATAGACGTTCTTTTACAGGTTTCGTGTTCATGCTAGCTGCCTTTTCTTGGGAATGCAAAAAACAACCCACTGTTGCCTTAAGCAGTACGGAGGCCGAGTATATGGCGCTGTCATCGGCATCAAAAGAGCTAGTATATCTACGGAATCTCATAGCGGTATGGGCTTTGGCAGTTTTGTCTCAAATCCTACTGTATTATACGGAGACAACATAAGCGCTCAGCAATTAGTTAAAAATCCAATACCTATACCATGCAAGAAGTAAACATATACCTAATATAAAAGTTCATTTTATTAGAGAAATTTATGAAAGAAATTATGTTAAATTAAAATACATTTCAACGAATCAAATGATTGCTGATGTATTAAGAAAAAATTAAAATAAATCGAAACATGCGAATTATATAAAAATATTAGGATTAATAAAGTACATTTTATTTGAGGAGAACTATTATAAATATCTAATGAATTGCAAATTGAATTTACTACCTTACCAACTTAATAATATAATACTTACTTACTTATTTATTTATCTATTGTTATTACTATTGTTACACTTCACTGTCAAGTTCTCATTCCGAAATATATACCCTCATATTGTTGAACGTGTTTTGCCTTGGTTTGGTTCAACAATTTTGATGACGACATTGAGAATGAGAATGGTGAAGGGGTGGCAACTCGTTGATCTGAGCGCCGCATCTACCATACTGTGCTACAATGTAATACAGTAAATACATACTAAGGACGATGTGGATTTTTTCGGCGATTTCAGTTGTCCAGAGTAACGTTTTTTACGTTCAAACGTGGACGAATTGCAGCACCCACACTCACGGTTAACATATTTTATATACTTTCAGTTTTAGTCGGTAATCGTTTTTATTCACGATTTTACCAGTAATCGTTAGATATTGCCTGAGCAACAATTGCTGTTCAGATCACTCTACGATTCATGGCAAGTGGATCATGGCAAGTTGCCGACGTCATTCGCGTACCAGCCGCTTGTGTATGTCGCACACTGCCAAAAGTATGATGTATGTCCTTGACACGCTATTTGGACAGATTTATTCAAATGCCAGCAACATTGGAAGATCAGGAGGTGGCCGCTGCTGCATTTTATCGCTTTGCATAGTCTCCACGGACAATCGGTGCAACCTACCGCACTCATGTTAAATTGCAAACACCGAATTGATGAGTTCAGTTCCATATGTGCAATAATAGAAAAAAAAAAACAACCAATCATTTGCTATCCAATGCTGGATACCCCTAAACACACATATTTTACAACAGGAATGCAACAAAAATATTAAAAAAAAAAAATACTTGCTCTTATGAATAAAAATCAGTCATCCTGCAAAATATTTGACGCCCAATGAGCATAAAAATGTCACCGTTATGACATTTTAGTCAAAAATGTGTACTAGACCAGTTTTTAGACGTATTAGTCGTTATATGGTTGATAAATTTAGCTCCGGTATTAGCAATGTGAAGAAATACACAAGTACTAAGTTTTCGTTAGTACCGAGTATCAGAGCAAGTACCAGGTCTAGCTAGACCGGGTATTAGTATCTACTCATGTGAAGAAATCGGCCGTAAAAATATCATGTGTAAATATGGAAAAAGAAAATAATTCAAAATATTTACTGCTTTTTTTTCTATGTCACAGGTAGCTAGAAAAGTGTTGTCATAAAACTTGTCAACATCAAACAACAATTTAAATAACTCCAGTTCTACCAGTCTAACATCGTTATCAACCTATTAACAGATAGATGCTAATCTTATCTGTTTCTAATACAATTTTCTATCATTCAAGTCGAGTACTCCATTGCATTCACCATCTTCGGATATAAAGAACAAATTTTTCTTGATCACTTTGGCCTTGTTGATCTTGTGCGGAAACGAAGTGGAATCAATTTTGGTAAACGCTTGGTAATAATTAGGGTGCTTGGTTGGTCCCCGCAGAGGAGTCGGATACGTATATTAATTTTTCGTCTCAATGGATTTGGTTATTGCCTTAAATTATAGGCGTAAAGATTTACCACTGTCGGTGCAGCTCCAGGCAGATATACCTAATCCTAAATGAAGGAGGGATAGACACGGGACGTTCTCTACGGAGGAAAGAAACCATAATTTTATTGCTACTTTGACCCAAAAATGTAAAGGGGGAGCTGCAAACTAAATTACATGTACTTAGAAGATGATACAGATCACATGTTGATGATGATTATGATGACGGCTCTGTTCAGGTATCTATTGATTAATTGTTTCATCCCAAAATAATTATAGGGTTCTTGGTCGCTTGTTCATTTTTGCTGTCCGTTTTTATAGTCCGTCTTTCTGGCTGTCTGGGAATAACTCAATATGCTATAATGACTTCATCACATGCGAATCAAGTCAATGCTTTGATTAAATTCATCATGTCGACCGCAGGTCCGCAGGTAGGTATATCTTAACTGGGATAAGGCTTGTTTGAATGTTTTGGCGTTTACGTTAGAGAATTGTGAACGTTGTTTCATACATAATTTAATTATCAATTATCTTTTTCCGAACGCATTTTCGATTTTTTTTACTATCAAAAATTGTTAATCGACAGAGTTCGCACATAATTTTTACAGATCGACTATATGAGTTGGCAATTACTCGTAGCACAATCCAATTGATTTTTGATGGGAAGCGAAAAGTACCGACATTAGTTGTCGGCAGCTCCTGGCTATTTCTGTTGCCTTGCCTTGCCTTAGTTGGCGCTACAGTTCGGGGTGCACCTGGGCCTCAAGCCTCAACCAACACGCCTCTCCAGTTAGCGCGATCTTTGGCTAACCGCCTCCAGTTGCGCACTCCAAGTTGGTTGAGGTCCCCTTCCACTTGTGCGCACCACCTAAGGCTAGGTCTTCCTCAACTGCGTTGTCCCTCCGGGTTGGAATCGAAGACTCTTCGGGCCGCAGCGCTGGTGTCCATTTGCTCTACATGTCCTAGCCATCTTAGTCGGCTGATACGTACCTACTTTTCTGACCAGGTCGATGTTGCTGTTTCGGCGTTATATCTCCTCCTTCAAAGTCCGTCAACGCAAACGGGCCCGAAAATCACTTGAAGATTTTTGCGTTTGAAGCGTCCTAGGAGATCTTCATCCGCCTTTGATAACGTCCATGATTCTGGGCGATAAAGTAGACTGGGATGATGAGGGTCTTATATAGATTCTCCTTGCTGTTTCTCGACAAGGCCTTACTAATCAATTGCCTTCTTAGGCCAAAGTAACAGCGGTTGGCAAGTGTAATTCTTCGCTTGATTTCTGATGTGATGTAATTTTCAGAGTTAATAGCGGAGCCGAGGTAGTCAAAGTCCCGAACTACCTAAAAGTTATAGCTGTCTATCGTGGTGTTGTGTCCGATTCGTCGATGTTGTGTGTCCCTTCTTGTTGACAGCATGTATTTTGTTTTGCCCTCATTCACCACTAAACCAATTTTTGCCGCCTCTGTACTGATACTTGCAAACGCACCAGTGACAGCTCGCCGTGTTCTGCCAAAGATGTCGATGTCGTCAGCGTATGCAAGTAGTTGCACAGACTTTTGGAAAATTGTGCCCCTGGTGTTGGCTTGCGAGTTTCGCACAATTTTCTCAATAATGATGTTGAAAAAGTCACATGACAGCGCATCACCTTGTCTAAATCATTTTTTGACATCAAAGGTCTTGTTTCTGACCTTTACGGAGCAGCGAACAGTCTTCATCGTCATTCTGCACAATCTGACAAGTTTGGCAGGGATGCCAAAACTAGACATAGCACTGTATAGCTCGTCTCTATAAATGATGTCATATGCGGCTATAAAATCGATAAATAGGTGATGAGATGAGTATCGATTTGGACTTCTTGGGTTTTTTCCAGGATCTGCGGTAGTGTGAATATTTGGTCGGTTGTAGACTCACCGGGCCTAAAACTGCACTGATAGGGTCCAATCAGTTCGTTGACAAATGGTTTCAGGCGTTCACACTCTGCAGCGCCGCTTTGTAGGCCAGTTGCTTTGCTGCATGTGCTTGCCGGCACTCTTCATCAGACCATAGGTTTCGCGGTGGTGCTCGGGTCAAACCTAGCACATCACTTGCGGCTTTTCTGATGGCTTTTTGGCATCGATGCCACTAGTCTTCAGCACTTGATGCTGGCTGCACAGCACTCGAGAGGTTGAGGGAGATGCGATCGGCAAAAGTTCTGGCGGTTTATTGCGTTTGTAGCCGTTCAACGTTGACTCTCCTCACAGTATTTCCTCGTTGTTGTGGTGTCTGGGATATCCGCATACGTACCTTGGCTACAACAAGGTAGTGATCCGAGTCAATGTTGGCCGCTCGGAAAGTTCGGACATTTAGAATACTGGAGGAGTGCCTTGCGTCGATCGCAACATGGTCAATTTGATTGACGGTTTGTTGATCTGGTGACCGCCATGTACCTTTGTGAATGTTGAGGTGAGGAAACTGTGTGCAAGCTACAGTAACATTACGTCCCGCACCAAAGTCAATTACCAAAGTGCTTTCCGATTGTGCTACCAAAGATGGCCTCCTTTTCTATTTTGGCGTTAAAATCACCTAAGATAATTTTAACGTCGTACTTAGGACATTGCTCATATGTTTTGTCGAGAAGCTCATAGAAACATTCTTTGGTAGCATCGTCATTATCTTCCGTGGGGCGTGAGCGCATATCAGGCTGATGTTGGCGAATTTAGCCTTGATCTGGATAGTTGTAAGGCGTTCACTAACGTGTCGAAAGCTCAAGACTTCTTGCCTAAGTCTGCCGCTTACAACGCATCCAAATAGACGCTGCTTCTGTTTTCTGTAGCAATCATCGTAGTAGATGTCACAGGTTTTCATCCTTCTGTTACCGGGCCCATCCCACCGCACCTCCGGAGCATTATAGTGTTGCTATTTTCTTCGTGTTCAACACTCGCGCTTATAAGTTTAGCAAATCAAGCCCGGGTGTGCGAGACCAGTATCCGGTGGATACCACGCGGAGATAAGATAAGCACAATTGATATGTATGAAAAGTTACAACAGCTGGGCACCGACCGCCAGGTTGATTCCAATCAGCGCCTGCCCGACTCATACACACCCAACCACCTATTTCTATTTCTGTTAAGAAATTAAAATCGAATTTCATTGAATTATTGTTAAAATAATTTTTTTGTAAACAAATATTTAGTTTAATCCGAAAAAAATGATAGTTGTAATAGATAGATAATCATAATCAATGGTATCATCAATTAAGATATTATAATAAAGAGTTTTTCAATAAGGTCGGGCCGAACGTTGAAATGTCTTTTAGGGCATCGGTCAATTGTAGCTTGTTGGCATAGACTTGCGACTTAAGGAAATCCCAGAAGAAAAAGTCTAGAGGGTCAAATCGTTTCCATTAATAGTTTTTGAAAACAAAAAATCTTTTCTCAGACGCTTTTCATTTACACTGCTGGACGAAATAAACCCTGTATGCATTTCTACATTTTGTTGTTGCATAATTCATTAAATAAATAACATTAAACATTCAAGTTCACGCCTAATTCTCTAATGTATACTACATTTGATGACTTTTGCAGTATCGTCTTTCTACAGAAAACTGTTATTTTCTGTCAGTGCTGTTGAACGCTCTCTGCCTCATTTTCGAATTCAAACAACGAACCACTCCTAACTTAGGAGTGGTTGGGACTGGGAGCACTCGTAAGTCTTGTGAAACACGAGGAAGACTAAAATCAACGACAAAAACCGACGATAAAAAAAGATCGTAATAACATCAAAAAACTATCCATTTAAGTCTTCACGGATTATTGCTGCGGAAATGGGCATCAATGTTATCTCTAGGACTATTCGTCGTAGATTGGTAGAAGCTATGTCGCTTGCACAAGTGGCTCGCAAGGTTCCTCTTCTCCGCAAGCAAAATTTGCAAATGAGGAAACTTTTTGCGGAAACACACCGCTCATGGTATGTAATGTAACCCATGTCGGAAAAGTGGCGCAATAGCTTGTGGAGCGAAGAGACGAAGGCTTGGACCACAAGGAAACGAATTTAAAGAAAAATACACGCGCAAGATCTTCCAGGGAATGCAAATAATGATTATCTTAATTTTTTTAAATCAAAAAATCATTCACTTAGTCTTAGAGTAACTATGAGACAGCGAGAAATATACCAATATTCATCTTTAAGCATCATTTATGCATTTCCACTAGAGTTGGGCAATTTAGGTCATTTGAGTGATCGATCAATTTAGTTCAAATCACGCTACTGAACTAGTTCGCTCATTTTAGTTCAATTTAGTTCATGGGGTTTTTGGATGCAGAGTATAAAGTACCCAAAGAAGCCCTTTGGTAAGGGGTCGCCGACGCGATTCACATTCAAGAGCCACCTCGACAAATAGAGAAACAATGTTGGGTCAAGCTGCAATTGAAACCGTATCGATTTCTTGGGCACTCATTCCGTAAGTCAATAATCGCATGACGATACCGTTTCGACGATAGCCTTGCATCACGTAAAATTGAAAATTGCTATCGTCTCCACGACATTGTTTCTGCGATCCAACATTTGCTTCTTGTGGCTCAATAATCGACAGAGCACTATCGTCCAGAGCGGTTCTTAAACTTATCCAACTTACATATTATGATTTGTCATTTGGAGTTTGTTTATTTACGGTGTACGGAAAGTCTTTGGCCGAAAAAGTTAGGGCTAGTAGAAAAACCATATTAAGTAAAATAAATAAACCAAAATATGGATAAATATGGAACAATTAATAGATATGTTATTTGCATATTCATGACGGAATGCTTACGGCGTTATTATTCATTCGCGTTAATACGGATTAAAGTTTACACCCGGGTTTAAGTGAGTTAAACCCAAAAATTCAGCCCAAGTCCATAATATTTAGTCTTAAACCCGATAATAAACCTGTTTTTAAACCTTGTCAGCGTTTAATCCGATTGAATTTAAACTGCACTTCGTAGACCAGTTTAAGTAAAATCGGTTGAAACTGTTTTAAATCTGTTTTTGATCTAGCGGGTTTAATGCGTGTTTTTGAGTGAATATTATGGATATAGGTTTAAATTGTCGGGTTTAAAAAATGCAGATTAAAGATCGGGTGTCAAATCAACTTAAACCTAATTTACATCTGGTGTGAATAATTTGGCCGTTAGTGTCGTAGCTCGTAGGCTGGGTTTCATTCGGACTATATTTTCATTCTTTGTCAGATATTATGCAGAAACTTTACAAAAACTGTGCATGAACTATACCTATACCCACTCGCATGAATTTTTGTGTCAAGTTCATTCTTTGTAAGAGAAGATGTAAGACCTACGTCATAAAGGCTATGCGCGAACTATGTATACTCAAACGCGGGCATACATCATGGATTGTTGCTGGTAAATTTCTTTGGAAAGTGAATGTTTGCTGTAACATTTTTGTTTGCTTTTTTAAGGTTCCGTTCCCACATGGACAAAACGGAATTTCAATAAATTGAAAATATAATCGTCAACAATTTTTTGCGCAAAAATGTTTCCAATTGCATACTTACAAAAATTATTTTTGTGTTTACCTATTTTTAATTCAAGAAAGTCACGGAACCCTGAAAACAGTTCCACGGAACCCCAGGGTTCCGCGGAACACAGTTTAAGAACCGAAGGTCGAGACGATAGCGTTTGCACGATAGCTAATTAAATTAGGTTTCGTCGTGCATTTTACACAGACATTGTTTATTTTGCAGACAATTTTAAGATTTATTTTATATGTACATTATGTACATCAAATATATTTATTATGAGCATAATATACATCAATGAACCCATTATCATATATATATTTACCCTTACTGATTCTGTAACGCTCCTTACTTTTCTTATTTTTCTTATTTTAAATAAAAGTAGGCGGTGGGTATTTGAATAAATTTTCAATGTTTGTGTTTTCTCATTATTCAAATACGCACCGCCTATTTTTCATATATTTTAAGTTTATTCAAGGTTCAAACTTTACTATAGTAATGCTCGGCAAGTGTTTTCAAAAGGAAATTTACGGGAACATTTTTATTTTTCATCCGATCGACTTCAAACTCGGTTTGTGTACTCTATAGGTATAAGAAATATTTAGGTATTTTGCTTTGGGCTCGAGTTATTGGCAATGATTTTAATGAGAACTTTTTCATAACTCACGAAGGAGTTTGTCGTATCAATATGAAACTTTGTACATTGATAATAAAGAAGTAAAAAGAAGTAAAATATTATTTATACTCATAAATCTAAATTCTAAATCAATAGATACAAAAAAAATAGAAACCGTTTTTAGGCAATATGTACTTTGCTACGAATTTTAAGATCACTGATTTACTAACTGCTCCTCAGGTACTTTAATAGGAAATTTTATTTCGCGATATTTAAATATAAAAGAGAAAACTAACTGATCGTGAAGGAATCTCTGTGGACAAAATCCTGAGGGCTATTAAAATATGAGTCTTCTCATTATTGAAAAATTGCCGCGGGTAGCAGAAATGTATGAAGACGACGTTGTTGAAATTCCCACGGAAATTATATTAACAGGAGACTTAATTAAGACAATTTTTGGCGATCTGCTGCAAAAGTCAATGCAGGAACTTTCAGAACGAGTCATTGCCGCGCTGACAAATGTGCAGACATTAGAAATGAATAGGAGCGATTCTGTTATCAGTGAAGACTGAAGATCCAAATGATGCACCAAATTTCCCTGTTGAATTCCTCAATCAGCAAACTCCATCCAGCAAGCCACCTCATGTGCTGTACTTAAGCAAGGTGTCATCATCATGTTGCTGAAAAACTTGAACCCTAAAAAAGGACTGCAATGGAACTCGATTGATTGTGGAAGAGCCTGGACGAAATTTGATAAGAGCATGAATTATCACAATGATTCCATTTCCGATAAATTCTAGCATACGCTATAATAATAAACAAGGCTCAAGACCAGTCATTTGATCACGTTGGCATGCATTTGAAGACGGGAGTATTTTCACACGGCCAACTGTATGTGGCTTTATCACAATCAAGAGTTGCAAGACAAAAGAAGGTGTATATTGAATCTAATCCACAGCAAGGAAGATTATTAATTAATCAGACAATTTACACGCAATGTAGTTTTCAAAGAAGTTCTTTAAATAAAATCAATTTGTTTATCAAATATTACTTTGCATACCCAGCGAAGCGGGTACAACCAACTAGTTATATAATATTAGCTGAACCCCTACCAGCTTCGCCAGGCTTTTTGTTGCTTTTTTAATTTTTTTTATTTTTTTTTATTTTATTTATTTACCGGCGACAATGTTTTATTTTTTTTTTGTATTAGAGGCGCCACGCCCCTTTGTCCAACTTTGATAAATCTTCACAGGAGCACTCTAGGGCCAATACCTAAGATTATCTGTAAGTTTGATCTCAATCGATTCGGTGTTTTTTGAAATATACGATTTTGAATGTTTTTTGCGGTGTAAGTTTGATCTCACTCGATTTGGTGGTTTTCGAGGTATACAACTTTGAATGTTATTTTTGTATGGGCGGTGCCACTCGCCTTTGTAATATTTTGACCAAACAATAACTAAGACCTTCTGTATGTTTGAGCTGAATCGATTTAGTGGTTTTCTAGATATACGATTTTGAATGTTTTTTTTTGTATGGGCGGTGCCACGCCCCTTTGTCCAATTTTGACCAAACTTCACAGAAATTGTATATGGATACCAAAGATGTGTGGAAGTTTGGTTAAAATCGTTGAATGCGTTAAGGCGTGAATCGACGACAAACATTTTAGGGCTCAATTTTTATATATAATTATTATTATTATTATTATCTATCTATTATAATATTAAAAGCCGAACCGATTTCGCCTCGAAGTCATTTACCCTACTTAAAGTATACCAAATCGATTTTTCTTTTTACCAAATTGAAGCTTACCACTCATAGATGTGTTAAGAAGAATAATTATTTGGAAAAAGTATTTGCAAAATAGGTAAATTAGTGTTTTTAAATTACATTGGTTACAACAACAACATTCTTCGCTGCGCATACAAAGAAAATTAATATTTCCCCTTCGCTCAGTCTAAGTTCTGTCTCTGTGTGAAGCAGAAATTAAAAAAGAGAATCATACACAGAGAACGTTTCTATTATGTATAACTCCGTCTCTTCTTATGAGTCATCATAACTCATGACTTTGCCTTCAGTCACTTCGCCAAATTATAAATGGTTGCCTACATTAAAATGGTCGGATGGGGTTGGCAACCCCTTTTTAAGGGATATGTTTTTCATTAGTTCCATATTTCTTAGCCATTTATAGTCGAAAAACATGTCCCTTAAAAAGGGATTGCTAACCCCATCCGACCATTTTAATGTAGGCGACCCTATATATTTCGGTTAGACTCGTCGAGCTCTATAATTTGGCGAAGTTTCAACCGTTAACTCGATGAACTACCAGTATTCTTATGATGTTTAAAAACAAAAATGTTATACTTTTTTATTTCTTTAAATGGGGTTGCCAAGGCCATCCGACCATTTTAAAGGTGGCAACCTTATATTTTTGTTGAACGCGTCGCCGTATCTTTCATTTGGCACTAATGGCAACCTTTAACTCGATGGGCTAAGTTGTGGTCGAAAAACAGGTCCCTTAAAAAGTGGTTGCCAACCCTATCCGACCATTTTAAACTAGGCAACCCCATATATTTCGCTTAGTCTCGTTGAGCTCTACAATTTGGAGAAGTTTTAATCGTTAACTCGATGGACAAAGTTATGTTCGAAAAAACGCACCGGAAGTGACCCGTTTTAGACGTCGTCCGACCAAAATATTTTAGGCAACCCGGGTACGTTTTCTTAGTCTCGATTAGCTTTATCGACTAACTGGCATACGAATCTTTAACCCGATGAGCTAAGTAATCCGACGGTCGCCGCTTGGACTACGAAGAGGAAGAAACGCACCGCTCAGAGTATACACACGAAGTGATCTTTACTGAGTTCAAATAAGGTAGATCAATGTAACAAAATGAATACACATGAATAGATATGCTTAGGTATTTACTATATGAATGGAACATTGTAAATTAGAACATTATAAGATCTGTTCGATCAATAATATTTATTTCAACAATTACCCAAACTTCATGACTATAGGTAAGAGTCGGAACAAACACAGAATTAAAGATTAGATAACAACTTAGCTATGACATTAAGTTTAGTCCTCCTTATAACAGAATGACCCAGCCTGACTAATCCTACAGGAAAACTCAGCATTGCTCCTTCCATCACTCGTGTATAAGACCCCGAAATACTTAAACTTCTCCACCTGTTTCAATGGGACTCCACTAACATGCAGAGTGCATTGAACAGGCGTTCTGGAATGGAGATGACCATGACCATCACTTCAGATTTGTTCACGTTTATCTTCATCTCAGCTTCAACACAAACGGCTACAAACCGATCGAGTAAATAAATAAAAAAAAATAAATAGGTGGCGCAACAGGCGGGTGACACCCAAGGCCTAGCTTCTCGCAACCATTCGTTTTGTGTGAGTTTCTATTTTTGAGACGAATGGAAGGGACCTACAATTTTATGCCGAGTCCGAGCGGCTGAATTGAGAAGCTTTTTCATGACAGTCATACTCTCGGATGTTTGTCAGACGTTCGCAAGAGGTGGCGCAGTAGAAAAAAACTTTAAGATGTAATTTTTGTTTTTCCGGGGATCGAACCTGGGATCCCTCGCACAGTAGTCCAGCACACTAACCAATGCGCTACTGCGCCCACAAACCAATCGAGTGCGCGACTTAAATACTCAAGGAGAATATTATTAAAACAAATATTTCTTAACAGCAACTTGGTTGCAAACGTCTTTATTCCTCGGATAGCAAAGTGTTTACTTGGGATTCCAGTTAGAACGGAAACCAAAAGAGAAGTGAAAACTATATCGATTATTGATGTAATTGCACTTTTATTATTTTATGCAAAAGTGCAATTACATTTTATGCAAAAGGTTAAATTTTCAATGAACTTCTGAAAGGGCAAATGTGCCATCCGGTTGTTTGCTGATTTTGTAAATTTTTGAACATGTAACTTCTCCCCCTTTTGGTTTAAAATTCTCCTGAATTTTCGTTTCTACTACTTCTTTTTGATTAACAACTTTTATATTAACATTTTTTTTCTTAAGCCATAATATGAGAATAATGCTGCTTATTATTAGTATGACAATAATTGTTATATTGAATCCATATGCCATATTTCTATGGAACTTTAGTATTTCTATTTCTTTAAGGTTTTCAAAATTTGAGTATGCAATACTATCAAAGGTAATCATTTTTAGTTGAGTCTTATTAAAATGTCTATTTGGATAAAAAAACTTATCATGAACTATTATCTTCTGGTTATAAAAAGTTTCGTTATATAATTCTATTGTACAATTGTAAAAATTAATTAAATTATTCCTTATTACAGTTACGTTTCTGTCGTCGCAATTTTGTTTTAGTTTATCTTGTACTGCATTTTTTACTAAAAATGTTTCATCATCAATTATTTCAATTTTTGTTTTATTATTATATTTCATTTTACATTTATTGTTCCAAATGCAGCTATTACTGGTTCTTAAATCTCTTAACATAGTGTTTTCTTTATACGTTAACATTTTGTTTCCAATTATTACAAATTTTTCATTTTGCTCATCTATTTCAAAGTATTTGAATTTGCTTGATTTTATTTTCTAGAATTTGGAGTTTAAGTAATTGGATATCCGAGGTTGTAGACTGCTGTTGCATATTTTGCTGATTGGCTTGTTGATGTTGTTGAATACCAGCCAACGTATTCATGGTAGCTACCATCGACTGCAATAACTCTTCGACGTTCGACATATTTCTGTTTTGGTCAAAGATTTGTCTGCGTTTAGTTTTTGAATCAATGTTCACTTTTTTTTTAAATAAACTGTTCACGACTGATTTGTAGTCCGTTACACTTTTTCTTTTGTTATCTTTTAGTTACTAGCTATAGCAATTTCGCTAAAAATAACACAACCGATATTTCAATCTGGCAATTTTTAGCTCTTACGATTGTTTTACGATTAAAATTTCGTTCACGATGGATCCCTAGTTCGACGGAAAGGGATCCTACCGACTGCGCCACTTAAATACTCAAGGAGAATATTAATAAAACAAATATTTCTTAATAGCAACTTGGTTGCAAACGTCTTTATTCCTCGGATATCAAAATACAACTCAAAGTGTTTACTTGGGATTCCAGTTAGAACGGAAACCAAAAGAGAACTTCAATGAACTTCTGAAAGGGCAAATGTGCCGGTTGTTTGCTGATTTTGTAAATACTTAAACACGTAACTCGCGTTAGAGTTCAGTCTGAGAGGACCCAAGGATGACCAATCATTTTTTTTCATTTTCATTTTCAATGGTCCGCTTGCCCATTAAGTGGGTCCGCGTGTAGGTTGCTCAAGTGGACCCTCCATAGCTCTCGATCCTCCGCCATCGACTCTAAATCATCAAGGGCAATCCCCATACGGGTAGAGGAGAGATTATGAATTTGATCTAACCATCTCATCCTGGGTCTACCTAGGGGACGCCTACCCGATGGTACGGATTCCATAGCACGTCGTGGAATCCTGGTCGGGGACATGCGTTTGACATGACCAAACCACCGAAGCATGGATCGCTCCGTCCGGAGAAGTAGCTGCTCGACATTGAGTTCCTCACGTATTCTGGTATTTCTGATGCGATCAATGATATATTTGAAACAAAACATATCAGCCTTATTTATAAACTTTATACACTCTCTATAATAACAAAATGTAAAGTTTATAAATAAGGCTGATTTAATATATAAATGCAAAAGCAATTAAATTAAAAATTATTTGCCTCCGGTCAAGCAAGACACGTACAAAAATATTTCTCTGTCAATTGTTGAAGTTGTTCAAGCCATGTTTTTAATCTTTTGAAAAATTGGTGCTTGATGAATTTTGACCAACCAGCATATAGTTAACTTTAGTTCAAAAAGGTCAGCAAGAGCCCATATCCACACGCACAAAAATACTACCCAAACAATAAACACAAACAAACCATATTAATTGAATAATATAAGCATAAGCTCACATATGTAAGCCACTTATGTAAAGATTAGTTAATCTTCACAAATGTTTTCCCCAGTCACGCAGCGTTCTTCTAGTTTTGTCAAACTGTCAACTTAAAGAGGACATTTTTATTCGTTCCCACTGTTTCTTCCCAGGTAACTGTGGCTAAGCATTCAAATCAAACGAATCGCTTTGTCTTGACCGTCCCGTAAATTAATAGTTATCCCAAAATTTACAACCCGTTTGCGTTCCCTATTCTATGTGAGAATTCCTCCAATTCCATTCAAAGGTTTTTTTAGCTCAAAATGTCACTGCTCCAAGTATGATCATCCACTCTGTTCAGAAATGTTTTCGATTTTATTGCATCCCGCTCTCGATTGCCAACGCCAGCCAAGCATTAACGAGATTATGGTAATTTTCATGTATAACGATTTTAATGTGTTCATATTAAACGAAGTGGGTATTTCTTTGGATAATATATGCCTATTATGGCCATATGACTCCGATATGTTACTCGAGAGCCAATTCCAGTTGAGGTGATAATTTATCGGCCATTTATTATCGGATTTTTGTTCAAAGTTGGCTTGGAGGCCTACCGGTCAGTGTTATGTCAGTTTTGGTGAGTTTGGAAACACAAATGAATTTGTCAAAAGTGCACCGAAGCAGGTGGAAATCCAAGGAATGCATCGTGCTGTGCTATGCATAAGTGGGGGGCATTCTTTAAGCAAAGACATTGGAATTGGATAATTCTCATTCAATTAGAAGCGGTTACCGGAACTGGGAAAACCATATGTGTGCGTAGAAATATGTGATTAATATAGGTATAGTTTGGTTAAACTAGCGAACTTTGTAGCTGATTCTCAGTTGAGGTAAAGAATTTAAAGCAACTTCGGATTGGATTGGCAATAAATTGTTGGTATGTACTGACAATTTTTTTTGGTAAGTTTGTAATATGCTTTTAAAATGCCTTTTAAAACTGATTTTAAGCAGCACTTAAGCTCGATGATGCGCCACAGAAATAATTTCGATGTCTATTTTGGTGACAGTGTTTGTCAGATCAGATCACCGAAATCGAAGGCTTCCTTCTACGGGAAAGAGCTGGGCAGGTCGAAAGGAGGTGAAAGTCGTTTGCGGAAACGCCCAGCCTTATTGCGTGCTTCCTGTAAAAATGACACCTATAGCTATAATTGTAATGCCAATATGCAGTCTGCCTAGAGAAACAGAATCCTTAGAGCGCAGCGTTTTAAATCCAGCTTACGTCAAACTTGTTTTGTCGCACTTGTCCGCCTAAGATGTGCACTTTCAGTAGGATCCAGCTTTAATTTTTGTTTGCAAGTATAGCGTTTGGTAGATATGTGTTTATCCGAAAGGATGGGTAGAATAGTTCCTACATTGACGACATCAACGTCCTGGCACCCAAAATATGTGGATGTTGAACTGTTCGTTTGGCCATCTCAGTAGAAGACGATAGGCAGTCGAGGGCAACTAAAGATGCGAGAGATAGAAGCGAATGATTTGATAGCTGCTTGGGTGTTCAAAAATAGGTATATGCATAGATGTCTTTAACGGATATCTTACGTTTATCTCGAGCCAAAATAAGACTTATTTTATAGCCACAACTTCTGCCTGTTTCAATTTTAAAAACAATTATACCAAAATATTTTATAAACTCTAATTTTATTGCAAAATATAGATACATAATCTGGCGCGGATGCCAGAGCGCTTGGTCTGGACAATTGGAAGCAGCGTGCCCAGGATCGTAGAGGATGGAAGGCTGCAGTGTCTCAGGCATCAGAGACTCTTCACGGGTCTCGAGCCCGTTAAGTAAGTAAGTAAGTAACATTTTTTCCAGGCGTTGCGTTGTTTGGCAAACCATTTTCAGCAATTTTGGTAAACGTGCCTGGATCGAAACATTCAACGCTTCCATACAAATTTTTATGTTGTGCAAAGCGATTTTTAATTGACAAAATTATTCTGTCGAAAATCACATTACAGTTGGTAATCTGCGACCTTCGTTGCTCAGGCGGTGGTTCTTCTATGAGAACATCATAGTCTATTAAATACTTATTCATTGCCTTAAAGAATTTGTGAGCAATACGCTTTTAAAACCACTAACACGTACCTAATTTTGGATTTGCTTAAGCATCACATTAACTTGAAAACAAGCTTGGGCTTAATCCAAATTAGTGGTTTGTACATATTTTGAAACTGGAGTAGTTATATTAAAAATCATTAAAAAAATAATATCTGTCAAAACATATTCGAATTTTAAGAGCCGATTGAGTAAACAAACCGCTTCATGTTTTATTTTACCATCAAACGATTTTTCTTCCGATATGAATTTCCATCCAGCAACTACGTGTAGGAAAACTGCTTTGGAATGAAGATCATTTAATGTCAGTAAAGGGTCTACATTTTTCCATGTTTCAAAATGTCCAACAATTTTCTTTAATGCATTACTTTTGGAAGACCAGCGCGTATTGTCAATAAGGCTCAGCTTTAACTGTGGATTCGTTTTTTCATTTTCCAGCATTATATAAAACAAAGTGAAAAAAACTTTTTTCCTCTGTCGCCCGTAATTTTCAACCGATTTTATTGATTTTTTTTTAAATGTCAGTAATTACGGTGATTGGGTGATAGGCTAAACATTTTCAAAATCGGACAAAGGGACGTGGCCCATACAAAAAAAAACATCCAAAATCGTATATCCCGAAAACCACAAAATCGATTGAGATCAAACTTAGCGATAATCAAAGGTATTGGTCGTGGAGTGTTCCTGTAAAGATAGGTCAAAATCGAACAAAGGGGCGTGGCACCGTTCATAAAAAAACACTTAAAATCGTATATTTCGAAAACCACCGAATCGATTGAGATCAAACTTACAGATATCAAAGTTGGACAAAGGGGCGTGGCACCTCCAATACAAAAAAATAAAAAAATTGTCGTTCGAAAATAAATAAAAAATAAAAACAAGTAAAAGTGTTATCATCGGCCTGGCCGATGCTTTGATACCCTCCACTGCATAAAAGTCATGCAAAATGTTTGCCATGCGAGTTAGTATGACGTGTCTAATATTAGTTTTGTATGGTAGGTAGCAGAACTACTTTACCGACATAGACAATTTTCAATACCAACCTGACGACGGATATAAAAAGTTCTCTCACAAAATTTCATTCACCTAAGTCGATTCGTTTGGACGCTATCGTGCTTTCAAAAGACAGAGATATATGGTTCAAATATTGGCTTTGTATGGGAGGTAACAGAACTACTTGACCGACATTGACCATTTTTAATACAAAGGCCTTTTAATGAAGGCCATAAATAAAAGACCTGTCATAAAATTTCAGTTGCCTATGTCGATTCGTTCTGACGTTATCGTGATTTCAACAGACAGAGAGAGACGTTGGTCTAATAGTGGTTTTGTATGGGAGGTACCAGAACTACT
Source organism: Cheilosia soror (assembly GCA_949372485.1). Classification (NCBI taxonomy): domain Eukaryota; kingdom Metazoa; phylum Arthropoda; class Insecta; order Diptera; family Syrphidae; genus Cheilosia; species Cheilosia soror. Next base: position 35,055,034 of record OX443563.1, read on the forward strand.
TGACCGAAATAGCCCATTTTCAATACCAACCTGGCAAAATAAAGTCGTCTCACAAAATTTCATTCGCCTAGGTCAATTCGTTTGGACGCTATCGTGCTTTCAACAGACAGATAGACAGACAGACGGAAAAGGCTAAATCGATTCAGAATGTGATCCTGATTCAGAATATATATACTTTATATGGTCTCCGGTGAATCCTTCTTGGCGTTACAAACGTAATGACAAAGTTAATATACCTTCCTGTGGAGGCTATAAAAACCAAAATTGGCAACCGAAGCAATATGTGCCTAACCAACAACATCCTTATGGTATTAATAATAACAATAATTATTATAGAAATCAAAATCACCAGCAACCACAGCGTTTTGAACCAATGGAAGTAAATCTATCATCGTTTCAAAAACGAAGATTCCTACAACCTAGGCAACAAAATAATTATGTAGAAACAAGAAACGAACAAATTTCAGAGGAAGCGAATTTTCGGCTCGGAACCTCACTCCCCTACATAAAATTATATAGAGCAAATAACAGTCTTTTGCGTGAACAAGATTCACCAAGAGAATATATTAAATGGCGTATCAAACCTATGACAATACGCACAGCAGGTAACCCAATCGTCGTCACAAAAGACTTTATAATCCCAAAAACAAATCATGTAAAACACAGAATCCCTACGGAGGCCAACTCTCCAATATACACTAGGATACGTAGATATCCTGAAATCAATAAAAAAGAAGTGGATAAACAAATAAAAGAGATGCTAGAATCAAAAATAATTCAACATTCTACTTCGCCTTATAACGCACCAATATGGGTGGTTCTCAAGAAAGAAGATAGATTCCGGAAACGTTAGTAATACCAAAATTGTTGTTCGGGTGCGAAGTTTTTGCCAATTGCAGTTTCGTCAGCAAAAGAAAACTGCAGATCGCTTACAATAACACCGTTCTAGGAAGGTTGATATTGAAGCCTTGAGTAGAACAAACCTACGTTGGAACAATCTCAGCACCTGCAGGCATGCAAAGGAATTATGGCCAGAAGTAAACAAAAAGAGATCCAAATTCATGATCGGACTGAACCGCAAGGATATTCGCATACTCACGGGGGTCATTACTGGACACTGTGCGATAGGCGTACACGCAGGAAGGCTGGGCATACTGCATAATGACTTTTGCAGAAGCTGCAGAGACGTAGAAGAAATAGAATCCGTTCGCCATCTGCTTTGCGAATGCCCAGCCCTTAAAAACAGTAGACAGAGGACTCTCAAGAGTTTCTTCTTCGATGAACTAGAAGATCTGGAGAATGTTGATCTTAAGGAACTCCTGAGATTCATACTTAAATCGGGGTGGTTCCAATATGTAAACAAACTTCACACCCCTCAGTTACTCTTAGAACAAACTTGGGAATCTGGATACATGAGCTAGGAACACCTGTGATTACTACTAAATCTAGGCGATCCATGTGATTTCCTGTAGAATTTAGCTTAGCACTGGTTTATAAGATATTATATCTTAAAAAATAAATAAATGAAAAAATGAAAATGAAAAAGTATATCTAGATCTCAACCAAAAATATTATTTATACCAAATTTTAAGACCTTAATAAATAAACAAATTAATAATATGTAATTGTCATTTATGTTTGACAAAAATCGAAAGAAACCCGATTAAGTTACCGTACGATAAAACAGTAACCCCAAAAAATCCGAATGAACACTGTAAAATAGATACATATATGGTTCCTAGACCATAAGAAAAAATACCTTTCATGCATTGACAAGTTCAGTAAATATGCAGCTATAGAACCTATAAAACATAAAACATATACCGACGTTTTAAATGCTTTAATGAAAATATTTGCATATATGAAAAAACCCAAACAAATTACCCTTGATAACGAGAACGCTTTTGTTTCTGAAACACTGAAAAATCTCTTTAAAAATAATGATATAAATGTTCACTATTGTACAGCTAATCGCCATACAGGCAATTCAGATATTGAACGTCTCCACAGCACACTTAATGAACATATACAAATTTTAACCCAAATACAACAATCAGGTGAGAAAAATGAGCCCATTGAACATACAATTAAAGCAACAGACATAGACACATATAATAATGTCATTCATTTAACAACAAAAGAAAAACCTTTAGAAGTACATTTCAATAATATTAAAAATAAATTAATCTATAATCGTATCGAAGAAAATAAAACTAAAATATTAAATTAATTAAACATAATCAGCCTTATTTATAAACTTTATACACTCTTTATAATAGCTCTAAAATATATATTAGATATATAGACGAAAATTACGCAAAGATAACAGAACCAGAGAGAATAAAAAATAACATAGCCACGGAACATAAGAAGGTGAAAGTAATTAATAAATGTAACAAGAAATACACGTTAGAAGAATGAAGCAGATTTAACAAAAATCCTAATCGTATTCTTCATAAAGATCAATTTAGGAAAGAGAAAAAATACCAACAAGTAAAAACATCTCATTCTAGGTCTACCAAAGAATTTACAATAATTTAAAATAAATAAAAATACATATTTAAGCAAAGATCAAACTATTTATGAAAACATAAAATATATGAAAAATTTAAATAAAATAAATGATGTGTATTGAAAATGTAGATACTAAAAAATTAATGAATTGTAAGCATGAAAAGAATTTTAACAAAGAGGTATTAGAAGAAATAGGAAAAAATAATTTTGTATTAATTAATACAAAATTACAGGAAATAGATCACGATTGTAACAATCAAAAGATTGTAATAAAAGGTAACTACCTTATTGAATTTGAAAATAGTAAAATTAAAATAAGTAATAGAGAGTAAAAAAGGAAAAATTAGAACCGTTAATTCCAAACTTTTTTTAAAATGTTCCTTAAGACTGTGAGACTGCTATAGGCTATGTCGTTTATAGCCACGTCCTTAGGAACAGTTTTTAGCCAAAATGTATTTTTTTAAGTGAAAATATATACGTACACATGTACCTTGCTACAAATGTTTATACTTTTGCGATCGTGCGACAAGACAAACAAAAACAGAACAAGACTAGCATACGTATAAATGGTATATCTCGCATTCGAGGGTTGATATTGATTTCCCTATATAAGACAAACTAATTCGAGATCAGTTTTAGTTCGTCAAAGCAAGCGGTTCTTACCTAACAAATCTTTGTAATAATTCATCGTAACAGTTCATACCTAATAATACTTTGTAATAGTTTAATTATTCGGCCCTAGCGAGGTATCCATCGGAACGGAAAATTCTCCGATTTTGTACGAATCGGAGGATTTTTGCAGCGAGGTATACGTCGGAACAGCTTTTCGGAACATTGTGCCGACAAAATGCAACGCACACCGGTGTATCACGTTGCAGTGCGATGAAGTGCGTTTTTGAGTGACATTTTTGACAGCTTCATACGAATCACCTTCCGAAATCCTCCGACGCAAACAGGTCGCGGAATTTGTTTACGAATTGAAGTAAAGTGTTGAAAAATGTAAGCAATAAAAAAAAACAATTTTGCGAAGTAATTCTTTGTATATATATGCATATATCTTAAATTTGTGTTTATAGGGCTAGAGCAAACGAAAAAACAAGCACCAAGCAGTACGAGCTTCTAGTGAACCTAATGCAGCAAAAACCCGATATAGCGCGAAACTATACCAAGAGGTCACCAGAAGTTGTTTCTGGTTTTTGGGACGACGTTGCTGACCAACTTAACCAACTTGGTCCACGCCAAAGAGACACAAGCGGTTGGAAAAAGGTATGTATACATGATTTACCTATAGAATCGAAAGTAAATTATAGATATGTATCTACATTTCTTTAAAGGTTTGGAGTGATTACAAAACGTACATAAAGAAAAAACGAACGGCAAATAAGAATGAAGTCTCTGGCACAGGAGGTGGCTCTAATAAACTAAAATCTTTTACCCCTTTGGAAGATGCTGTGATAGGCATAATAAACACAAATGCTTCCGTTGATAGCATTGGGGCAGTGTCATTTGGCGCAAGTGAAAATGAGGCAACAGATAGTGGGGTAGAAAACCAGGAAACCAGCGTAGCAAACACTTCCGAAGACCGCTCCATAACCGACAGACGAAAGCCCTTGTCTTCTATTCAGCTTCTTACCAAGCAAGTGGAAAGTCAAGAGGCTTTCTATAATGAAATGAAAACGTGCTTGCAGGACACGACAAAAACTTTGCAAGACACTGCGGTCCACCTCAAAAGGGTGTACAGATCTTTGGAAAATGTCTGCGAAGTCAAAAAAAAGAAATTAAAGGAGATGCAAGAGCATAATTCCGAGATGAGGAGGATTGCTATGAGGAAGATGGAAATTAAAGCCAGAATTCTGGAATTGGAAATTTCCAAAACAAATGTGATGCTAAAAGATTCTCAATAGATTTTAAGAAAAACTATTAACGCCATGGAGGCTAGTCAATTAGTTAAGAACATATTCTTTTATTTATTAATCGTTTTTTATATGAGTTTTTTTTTTCTTATGTAGGTACATACGTTAAATTGAGTTTAGTTTTTGTTTTTTGTTATTTTGTTTATTAAAGTTATTTGTTATTGAAAGTATTGTGCAACTATTTCATTTCTTATTACAGCTGCCTGGTTCTGAAGAAGGTTTGGTAGAAGTTGGTCGGGGTCTTGTTCCTCTTCCCCTTCTATATTATCTACATTTTCTATGTTGTCGTAATCACTATCGAAGTGCAGGCATATGTTATGTAGGGAACAACACACGTTAACAATTTGTGCCGCTTTCATTGGGTCGTAGTGCAGTTGACGAGCACCTAATATGCAGCGAAACCTGGTTTTTAACAAGCCTATGGTACGTTCAATTATATTTCCTGCACTTTTGTGCGATGTATTGAATCTGCTCTCAACGCTATGTCGTCTAGGGGTCCTATACGGCGTCATTAGCCACGGCTCTAATGCATACCCCGAATCACTTTTAAAAAGGAAAACATAAATTACAACAATAAGTTGATATCTACTAAATAAATTGACGCACCTAGTAACCAGCTACCTCTTACACCACTTAAATGCCTTCGTTCAAAATAACGGCGTTCCGGGCTCAAAGTCCATACATGAGAGTCGTGATTAGCTCCTTGATTGTTGGCATTCACAACTCTAATTTTCATTTGGTAATTTCGAAAATATATCGATATTTACTGAATCGATATATTTAGAATAGAAATATTGGCAAATCGAATTGTTTTCTAGTTAACGCCAGCGTACAATTTTTTCACAAAGTAACATCCTTTCTTGTAAAAAAACTATAAAATTAAACTTCCTATATTTTTGATAATTTAAAGCTCGTTTAGTTTTCATATATATAAATATCGGAAGACGTATCGACTTATCGATATTTCAATATACTTTGCACATCTCTTTTAGAACCTTAAATCTGTCGCATGTCAAATCAATGCGACGTGGTGCGACGTGGTGTGCCGTCGCAAATGTTTATTATTCTTTTCCGAAGTCGAACACCTCGAATGCAATTTGAGTCTCCGACAGAATATGCGTTGCGGAGAATTTTCCGTTCCGACGGATACCTCGCTAGGGCCGATTAAAAGATGTTTGTGTTTTAAATAGTGTCAAGTTGGGCACTTTAAAAATTTACATTTTTTAAATACGTTTTGGCCACGACCAAAACTGGCGCAGCCGCGAACGGATACGTTTTCCGCAAAGCAATAATAATTTTTTTTTTAAATATAAATAAGAAACCGAGTGAAGACGTTTTTTGTTTATACACAATTTAAAAAAACCGAGTGAATACGTTTTTTTAAAACAAAAAAAAAATAAATGATTAAATAGAAACCGAGTGAAGACGTTTTTGTTTATGCATAAGACACAAAAAAAAAAAAAAAACAATAATAAGTGAACGTGAACTCAACAAGAAAAAGAAGAAATCAAAAGTGAACTCAACAAGAAAAAGAAGACATCAAACGTGAACTCAACAAAGAAGCTGACCAGAGAAAAAGAAATTAATCTAATTATTAAGTAAGTCATCAAAAACAAAATAAACAAAATTAAAAAGTGTTGAACAAAGTATAGAATATTTTTTGTTTAGAAAGTGTTTAACAAGTTTAACAAAGAATATATATATATATTTTTTTGATTTTATTATTAATATTTTATTATTGCTGAAGTGATTATAATAATATAAAGATCAAAATGGCTAACATGTTACAAATCCCGGATATTGTAAAGAATATTCCAGACTTTGACGGTAGGCAGGGTGACTTAGAAAATTTCATAAGGTCAGTAGATACGGTATGGGCAATTCTAAGAGGTATAGAACAGGCACCCATATTATTATGGTTCAAGGGAATAAAAAATAAACTCAAGGGAAAGGCAGCAGACAGAGTTAGACTTTACGGTAATCCCGATAACTGGGAAGACGTAAAAGTTATTTTATTAAGGCACTTTAGTGATCACAGAGATGAGCGATCGCTATATAATCAACTAAGCTTAATAAAGCAAACCACAACCGTTCACAAATTTTACGACGATATACTTGATGTAATCACAACGCTTAATACCAAATTACGACAAACCGAACAAGACCAGGTATTATGTGACAGAATGATAGGAAGAAATATGAGGGAAGGTCTAGAAATATTCATGAAAGGCCTAAGAGACCCATTAAAAACTATTTTGCTCAGTCGAAACCCAGGTAGTGCAGGTTCTAGTCCAAAATCTTCTGAATCATTCTCCGACAGTTCTGATGACCCCGATTCTAAAATTGGAGGCGCCGCATTGCTCGTTAAAGGAATGGACTTCGCCAGATCAAAGGTCACGGTAGTGCCCCAGCCAAGTTCTCTAGTAAAGGCACTTACCCTTCTTACAGCTTACAGGCACAGACTCAGGCTGTTTTCGACCTCCCTCTAACTTCGGAACTAATTAACCCAAAACTTCAAACTTGAAATATTTACCAAGCTCATTAAAAGGGTCCACCTCACCAAATTTCATCTCTATAGAAACAAACCACTAAGAATAGACCGCCGACTTCCCGTACACCTACCCGATTCCCCCCGGAAAAAATTTCCCTGTCTGTGAATACGTGTAAATGTGAAAATTAATGGCGGCAATGATTTTCCATGCTATACCATGCGACCAGGATTTTTCAAGTATGCGTGCGTTAATGGCGCCCCTTTGATTTTGTACAGCACCAATACATGAAAAATCCTGGTCTCGCCGGCAGCTTGTAGGCAAAGTCCGTTATGTGGGAGGAGTCGACGGTCTATTCTTACTGGTTTGTGTCTATAGCATTAGTGGTTCTCAACATACAGGACGTCAAAAATCGTAAAAACCGTAACTGACTGACTGACTCACCCACTCACTCAGTCACTCACTTAATTACTCACTAGAAAAGGAAGGCTTCATTGTAAGCGCATACACAGGCGATGTAGTAATTCTAGTCCCAGGTAAGTTCACTTCAGTTCTTAGCGAACGACTCAGTTACGCCCTGTTATTAGTTAACAACTGGGTAGCAGGACGCGGAATGGGTGTGAACCCATCAAAGACAGAGATCTTGCTGTTTACGAGAAGGAGAGTAATTCCCCGATTTAATCCACCAAGGATGGGCGGTAAGGATCTAAAAATATCAAAGACAGCGAGATATCTGGGCATAATCCTGGATTCCAAGCTGGAAGGAAAACATAGAGGATCGCATCAAAAAAGCATGCGCCGCACGTGGTACATTGGTTGTACACCGCAATAGTGCGACGCATCCTAACATTATGGTACAATCGTGCGGTGGAAGGCCTCGGATGGAGGTGATGCTAAACCTCACCCCTCTGGATATTTACTGTAGCAATCAGACTAAGAGAGTCTATAACACGGTTGCAAACTTTAAACTTAGCTCCGGACAAATATACGGAAAGACTGGGACGAAGAAATCAGCATTGGGACAAAGATTTAATTTTCCAGCTGAGATAACAAATTTTACACACATTAGCTATTCGAGTTTTCGTTTCCTTATATTTAAAAATGCCAAAAAATATTGCATTGGATTTGATTAGAAGCAGTACTATTTATCTACATAACTAAGAGCCCGCTCATATGCGTTCTTCTTAGCTTAGGAAACAAATTTGTTCTTGTGGGAATGGGAACATTTCTAATCAAAGAATCAAACTAGAGTTGGAAAAATGTGTAGCATTCCTGCAGTTTCCTTCTATGAACGGCGCTTGAATTACATAAATTCCGAGTAAACTTTGGAGACAAGCGTTTCTAAATCAAGTGATAATTTCTTACAAGCATGTTTCGTAGCATTATGTAAAACATTCGTTGGCAGCTTCCTTTGAGTGTGAAAGATAGAGCGATAGTTTTTTTTTCAGGTCGATTAATATAATAGAACCCTCCCTCAACAGAAATAGTGTAAATTGTGTCACTATAGTGTTCAAATTTCTTTACGACTTTTTCAACATCGGTACACTTTAGTCCAAGTTTAATTAATTCGGTTTTTAGTGAATCTACATTTTTATATTCCAAACCGTTCAATATAACTTTAATAGATTTTGCACTTAAATCGTGAGAGAAAAAATGAAAGTTTTCTGCTTTTAATCTTATAAAAATTTAGCCCTAAAATGTTTGTCGTCGATTCACGCCTAAACGCATTTACCGATTTTAACCAAATTTTCACACATCTTTGGAATTGGTCCATATACGATTTCTGTATTTGTAATTTGGTCAAAATTGGACAAAGGGGCGTGGCACAGCCCATAAAAAAAAAACATTCAAAATCGTATATCTCGAAAACCACCAAATCGATTGAGCTCAAACTTACAGATGATCTTAGTTATTGGCTCTGGAGTGGTCCTGTGAAATTCGGACAAAACTGGACAAATGGGCGTGGCACCGGCAATACAAAAAAAAACATTCAGAATCGTATATCTAGAAAACCACCAAATCGATTAAGCTAAAACTTACAGAAGATCATAGTTATTGTCCCTGGAGTGGTCCTGTGAATATTGGTCAAAATTGGACAAAGGGGCGTGGCACCGTCCATAAAAAACAAACATTCAAAGTTGTATACCTCGAAAACCACCAAATCGAATGAGCTCAAACCTACAGTTAATCTTAACTATTGGCCCTGGAGTGCTCCTTTGAAGATTGGTCAAATTTGGTCAAAGGGGAGCGGCACTTCACATACAAAAAAATATTCAAAATCTTATACCTCCTATACAAAAAACATCTTCAATGGGGTGAAACCGATGGTGAAACTCGATGACGTTTTATCTCGATAACCGCTGGGCCGATTTTCATTATTCTTCTTTTGTTTTATTCGTATTGCTGTATTTCAGGTTTAGACAGAAAGAAAATTTCACCAAGTCGATTTATTATCATTTCTCGCTGTAAAGAATTAAAAAGTACCTACATATAAATAAAATTAACATCCCTGCCTGAATGAATCTTGCCTTACCTATAGAGGGCGCGCATGAAGATGGAGAAAAGATAGCTTACCGAGAAGGAGATGAAAGATGACAGAAGAATATCTACGTGAATAAGAACGCTTAAATTTGTTGAGTACTAAAACAAAAAGTATTTGATACGAATTAATAAATAAATAAAAAGTAAAAGTACTTCAAATTAGAGTGTTTGATTTAATTTACAATACTCGCATTTTACGAAAGAACATTATTACCTACACTGAGAATAATTTGCAACGAAAAAATCAAAAAGGAACATATTTCATTTTTCCATATTAAAACATGTCGCCTTAACAAAAAATTCGATCCAAAATCTGGTAGAATCAAACTAAAACATGTTCTATATTGAAATAATGGTTATTTTAAATATATTTGTCTTTGGTTTAAGCTCGTTCATGTTTTTACTATTAATAAAACGTAAACGAGCTAATTTGAAAAATAATTCTATTCAAACTAATTGAAAATGAAATATTCCAATAGATTTGTATTTAATCAAACTTAAACGTGTTTGAATTGAACATAATCGATTAGTTTAAGTCAAACATGTACTGTACATACACGTATCATTTTGAATTAAAGAATATTGTAAATATATTCGTATTTTGTTTAATCTTTTTCATGTTTGATATTATCAATAAAATCACAACCGAGTTTTTTGTGAACAGAGTTCTAGTAAAATCGATTGAAAATGAAAAACTTGAACAGATTTCTATTTGAATTGACTTTAAACGCTTAAAGGAAGCATGTTTTATTATCGCATTACAAAATATGTGCAGTGAGGTAGTGTCACGTGATTACGTTGCGATATATGAAAATTTGCAAGTTCTTCTGGAGAAGTGAAGTTTATCTTCACTCTTTCCTGTAGTTGTCGGTAAGTTAAATCTTCTATACTAGTTAATACATTTTTTTTTAATTTTATCTTTCTACAGCATGGTACGAGTTCAAGGTGGAATATTATATGTAATGAAGGAGCCTGTATCATCACTGCCAAAAGCAAGGACGCAGACAAAATAGTAAGCAAAGTAATGGGTTTATATTCGGATGTTTTGTTTTGATTAAAATTGTCCGTCTTTCAGTTTGTATAATGTCTTTGACCGATTTTGAAAAATTGTTATTTTCGGATCGTTGATATACTGGATGTGTTCGAAGCTGAAACTCAATTCGCTGCTGAGTTCATCAATGGACTTAGTTCCTGAGGAATTGTAAACCTTAAAGTTTTGTTTTCTCTTTACCCATCATAGGATCGGTAATCATTTCATTTTTTCTTTGTCCTCTAAAATTGCCATATAAATTCTTTTCATAGTTTTGTTAATTTCAAATATGTATATGCTTTAAATAAAAACTGGTTATGCTTTTAAATAAAAAAAAGAGTTTGATTCAAATAGGTTTCTATTTAGCAAAATTTAATCGAACGTATTTATTTCAAACAAAAAAATGTTTGATTGAAATAGTTCCTATTTAATAAAATTAAATCGAACATTTTCATTTCAAAAAGAAAACAGTTTTATTTAAATAAGTTTCTATTTAGAAAAAATAAAATTAACATCTTCATTTCAAACAGTAAACATTTTGATTTAAATAGGTTCCTATTCCCAGAAATTAAATTGAACATCTTTATTTCGACTACAAAAGACTTCGATTCAATCGAAATCCATGTGAAATCATGTTTCATAAAATTAAATACATTCGTGTTTAAAATAAAGAGAAACCATTTTGGCGCCAAATCATAGGTGTTTATATTTGATTTTAACACGTATGAGTTTAATTTTTTTCTCTGTGTAAGACCTAAGCAATAAAATTCCGGGCAAAGCCGGGCGGGTACAGCTTCTGTAACAGTCTTGGAATTGGAAGCCAAAGTTTTTAAAATTTGTAACATTGATATAAATAATGAAAGTCAATAATATTGTCTAGACTCTAGGCAATACGATTTCTGAAAAAAACAAAAACTGTTGTGTACCACAGAGCATAACAATAAAAACAGTTTATCTATTTAACTATTTTGCACTACGAAGTGTGCACGGGCTACGCTAGTTTACCATTAATATTGTATTGTATGCTTCTATACTTTCAGACATACTTTTTATTCCAATTGATTTTTTCCAGAATAATTGTTAATTTTTAAAGATGTCATTATAGAGTGCACGTAATCACAAGATTGTTGAATAAGTTTTATTGCTGGAACATACACCTTTTTAACAGGGCCAGACCAGATTTTGTCTGCCATATCGTCGTTATCGCTGTCTGGTAAACATTGAAGAAGACTATAGTAATTCGTACTTAAGTCTTTCTTACGGGTATTGTTTTTCATTTTTCTAAATTTTTTATCCAAGAAGAAGGATTTGTCCTTGGTATCGGGTGAACTTTCGAGTTTGGAAATTTTGTTTGATATCAAAGTGATAGGTCGAAAGTCAAGCGTGGATGACATGCACAGATCTTCTTTTTAGTTTTATGAGTTCGTTCGCATTCCCATGTTTAAAGGTACGTTCGCAATGTACGCTGCTCTTTTTTTTAGTTTTTGTTGAATTACATTTTTTGTTTTTGAGTTTGGGACTGAGAAATCGTTGGGAAAGCCAAAGGGCAAAGAAAAATTGGAAAGGACAAAGAAATTGTTGGGAAGGACAAAGGGCTAAGAAACATTGGAAAAGACAAAGACTTTGTCCCAAATGTATACCGTGTTGGCTACCCAGATCTGGAATATGGTCATCCAAATCCTATGGGCACGCCTCCATCGAAACACAATGGAGTGCGGCAAAGGAGAAAATAATTACAGACTCTCTCGATTTTAAAAGTAGATTCACAACCAGAATACCGGACAGAAGCGAATGGGAGCACAAAGCAGTTACAGAAGAAGGGAAGATAGCCCTCTATACCGACGGTTCTAAGATGGATGTAGGTACAGGTGCGGGCATCTTCAGCGAAACACTAAACCTGCGAGAATCATTCCGAATCAACGATGACTGTAGTGTGTTTCAAGCGGAAATTGCTGCTATAACCCTAGCGGCAAAGGACCTAAAGAGGCGACACATTGCCGACAAACAAATCACTATATACTCTGACAGCCAAGCGGCCATAAAAGCCATGGAGTCAGTCGTGGTGAAGTCGAGGGCAGTAAGTCATTGCAAGAAATACCTGAACGAGCTATCACGAGCCAATACGTTGACCCTATGCTGGGTATCAGGGCATATGAATATTTCAGGCAATGAACAGGCGGATGAGATGGCAAGAAACGGGTCAAAAATGCATGCATCAAAGGCCATAGAATCTGTAAGAACCCCGTTAAGCACGCTTGCTAGGAAGGTTGACATTGAATCCTTGAGCAGAACAAACCTACGCTGGAACAATCTCAACACCTGCAGGCATGCAAAAGAATTGTGGCCAGAAGTGAACTAGATCTAGAACTAGATCATCTTCTTCGATAAACTAGAAGATCTGGAGAACGTTGATCTTAAGGAACTCCTGAGATTCATACTCAAATCGGGGTGGTTCCAGTAGGTCCTTCGGTTACTCTTAGGACAGGCTGGAAATCTGGATACAAGAGCTTGTGAATGCCTGTGATTAATACCAATTCTAGGTGACGCAATAAAATCCCGTGACTGGACACAATGGACCCAACTGATGGTCTACGTGAAGCTGAGCACCCAATTACCTACTGTAGATTGATTATAAATCTTAATATTACGTTACTAACAAGAGCCCTCTACGCAACTGCACACGACAGCCTCTGAGCCTCAGTGACCAAAAACCAACTAACTCTTGTGGCTAATTACATCTGCCCAGTTGCTCTGAGTCCAAAAGATGATAGGTAGTTAAACAATTAACTTTTCTCTTATACAATAATCCCTATTGCCTAGGTCCGCCAGTGGCGTAGAACAGTTTATCGCAAAGAGGGATGTCTTGGCGACATCGACGGAGAACACTACATCACCCCCTTCCAGCCGAAGGCGATAATTATTGAAGCTGATGAAACGAAGTAAAGGTACGTGCGATGAAAGTGTACGTCGTGAGAGCCATACACAATTATCCACGAAGTTTTCAAAATAGGATATAAATGTCTCATTACAACTATCGGAATCTGACACGTTTCTTTATACCTTCGATTCTATTTGACGACCCTACTTCTACTATATACGCGGGCTTAATGCGGTCTAACGAGACGGAAACATTTCTACCTTTTATTTCCACTACGAAATATTTTCTTAACCTTTTCAAAACTTTAAATGGTCCTTGATAAGGAGTTTTAAGGCCTGACTTGTTTGGTGTGGAGCGAACAAAAACCTGATCGCAGTCCTCCAGAGCCTTGGGAATATAGACAGGGGATTCATTTTGACGCGTCTCTTTAGGGCGTAGAGCATTCATGTTATCCCTGAGTTTGGCTACAAACGCGGGCAGATTCACATAAAGGCTTTGAGACGTGGTGTCGGAAGAAGCGTAAGGGCTGTCCAATGTCCATACCCCATTTCTGCTGGAGAACAATTAATATCTGTTTTAAAAGCCGAACGTATGCCGAGAAGGATTAGCGGTAAATCTTCGCTCCAATGGGAAGTATTTTCTTTGCACTTTATAGCTGCTTTTAGAACCCGGTGGAACCTTTCCACGAGTCCGTTTGCCTGCGGATGGTATAGGCGGTCGTTCTTATTCTGTAGAGACCCAACATCTTAGTCAATTCGGAAAATAATTTAGATTCGAATTGCGTCCCCTGATCAGTTGTTATCGTGGCTGGGACGACAAAACGGCTAATATACTCAGTAATAAACTTCTTTGCGATTGTTTCCGCACACATGTCTTTTAGCGGGTATGCCTCTGGCCAGCGCGTAAACCTATCCACTATGGTTAGGATGCAAGTGTATCCATTGGACACATCAAGAGGTCCTACCAAGTCCATGTGCACATGCTCGAATCGATCACTGGGAGTATTAAAACTGCCTACGGGGGATTCCAGGCCAAAAATACCGCTCTGCTAACATCTTTCTTGATGCGCGAACGCCCGGGTGAGAAAGTGAGTGCAAACTGAGAAAAACCGCATTTCTGAGACACCTCGGAATATACGGCCTGTTACGATTGGTAGACGTTTCGAACCATATGGGCTGATTCACCATAGGAATGCTTTTGTTTTACGGGATAAAAGAGACTTTAATTCTTCATCTACTGTTTGCTTACTAACTATATTTTCAGGGGAAAATATAATTGGATGAATCACTCCTAGTAATCGCGTTCTCTTCGGGACTAGATAGGAAATTAGCTACGGTGTTATCCCTACCTTTTATGTGCCTTATATCGTTGGTGTACTGCGATATCCAATCGAGGTGTCTTGTCTGCCTTGGACTTCGTATCGCTTTGCTGGCCAAAGTTTGTGGTCAGTATACACGACAAACTCGCGCCCTTCGAGGAAATTTTGGAAATGCCGGATAGATAAATATATTGCCAAGAGCTCTCTGTCGACAGCTGAATATTTAACTTCAGCTGGACTGAGCTTCTTGGAATAAAAGGCTATAGGTTTCCACTCATTTTCAACAAATTGCCCTAGTACGGATCCGATAGCTATATCGGATGCGTCCACTGTAAGGCGCGTTGGAGAGTTTTCGCTCGGATTGACAAGCATAGTAGCCTGTGAAAGAGCTGCTTTGGTCTTAGCAAATGCCTCTGAGCAATCTGCGGGCCACTAAAATTTCGAATTCTTCTGTTTCCTACATAACAACTTTACTTGTGCTTGGATAGTTGTTAAAAGATTGGCAAGGTTTGGGACAAATCGATGGTAAAAATTTACCATACCGACAAAACGTTGAATCTGTTTCAATGAAGACGGCTCAGGGAAACGTTTAATAGCATTCACTTGTGTCTCAGACGGTGCAATGCCTAATTCCGTTATGCTGTGGCCTAAAAATTCGAGTTGGGTTTTCCCAAGCTCGCATTTCGCTGGTTTTATAGTTAAACCATACTCAACCAAACGGTTAAAGCGAATTTCAAGGTGTTTGAAGTGTTCTTGACGATCGACACTTGCGATAAGTAAAGGGTCCGCCAAATTACTTTTTTTTTCTGAAAATGCTATAAAAAAACTACTGAATATTTTCTCAAATTTCTTTTTTTATTTGAAAGTACAATCCTTCCGGTTAATAATGGAAAATAATTTCATTCAAATGGCTGCCTCGGCTGGCCATGCAGTAGCCTACACGATCGGTCCAATTTTTAAGCACATTATCGATTGTGTGCAGCTGTATTTCACCAATGGCTTCACGAATATTGTCCTTTACAGCGTCAATTGTCTCTGGCATGTCGGCGTAACACTTATCTTACGGCATCCCACAAATAATAGTCCAACGGTGTCAAATCGCAGCTCCGCGGTGGCCAAACGACATCAGCTCTGCGGCTGATAATGCGATCTTCAAAAACAGGGCGCAAAACATCGAGTGTAGCTTCGGCTGTGTGGCACATAGCGCCGTCCTGTTGAAACCAAATGTTGCCAATATACTCCTCTTCAATTTTTGCGAACAAAAATTCGTTCAACATGGCCCGATAACGATCGCCATTGACTGTAACGGCCACTCCTTGCTCATTTTCGAAGAAAAATGGCCCAATTATGCCTCTGGACCAAAATCCGCACCAAACAGTGACTCGTTTTGGGTATATCGGATTTTCAATGTATGCGTGCGGGTTTTCTGTGCCCCAAATGCGACAATTTTGCTTGTTTACATACCCGCCAAGATCAAAATGAGCAATTGAAATGTTCAATTGTTGAGAACGACGGTGAATTGATGTTGATGGCGCTTCACGCACACTTTCTGCCGCAGCAGCAATTTTCTCGGGTGTACGCACTGTTTTTGGCTTTTCACTAGAGTTGGGCAATTTAGTTCATTTGAGTGATCGATCAATTTAGTTCAAATCACGCTACTGAACTAGTTCGCTCATTTTAGTTCAATTTAGTTCATGGGGTTGTTGGATGCAGAGTATAAAGTACCCAAAGAAGACCTGTGGTAAGAGGTCGCCGACGCGATTCACATTCAAAAGCCACCTCGACAAATGCAGAAACAAAGTAAGGTCAATCTGCCAATGAAACCGTATCGATTTCTTGGGCACTCATACCGTAAGTCAATAATCGCATGACGATACCGTTTCGACGATAGCCTTGCATCACGTAACATTGAAAATTGCTATCGTCTCCACGACATCGTTTCTACGATCCAACATTTGCTTCTTGTAGCTCAATAATCGACAGAGCACTATCGTCCAGACGATAGCTTTTGCACGATAGCTAATTAAATTATGTAGGTATTGTCATGCAATGATTTGTTTATTTTGCAGACAATTTTAGGCTTTTTACAGGAATTTTAAAGCGAGCAATTGAATTCAGATTTTTTTACGATTTAAATTACATAATAACTCATTGTTATTTCTCAAGTGTCATTTATGACCATGATACAAATACTACAGATAGCGCAATGGTGATGTTCAGTTTCTTTCGTTCTGCGCACCTACGTCATTTGAGCGCAGAATGCATTTTGACAGGTAGAGATTAGGAAGTGAAGTTTTGTTTTCATTTGCTTTGTGTTAATTATGAATGGATTTGAAAAAAATGCTTAATTTGTTTTATTCGTAATCATGCGATAAATATTTTGTTAAAGTTTTGTTATGATTCAAGAAGAAGTGTATCAGCCTTATTATGGAAACGAAACAACATGATATTTTCTTCATTTTGTATGCAGATTACAAACTCAAAACTCTTACAGTTTTTGGGTTTAATGGGAGTTCGAGAATGAGTGCAGTTTAGGGCACGAGTACGATAACTACGGCGCCAAAAATTGATAACGGTATTTTGTAGAGGCGTTAAATACAAGCAAGTTGACTCACTCAACTTCGGATATTCCGAAGTTGAGAAAACCAAGATTAACTTTGGATTCGCTCAACTCCCCGAAAAAGTAGAAGTTATGAAGCAAAATTGGGGTTTTACGTCAAACGTCAGAATTTTTTATTTTTAATTTTTGTGTTTGGCAGTTCAGTTCTTAAGTGACGAAAATAATTAATAATTCATTTTTAAAATTGAATAAAATAATCAATAATGTATCGTGCAAACTATTTCTGTAAGATTTGGCCATCGTCTTCGAGCAGCGAATATGATGAGGAGATAGATAATTTTGTACGTGAGAGGCGAAAATACAAGATGCTGGACTGAAAAAATGGGATGGCCGTAATTTCAACTATGGTTTTCGTCTCTCAAAGCGGACGACAATCATGGTGCTCCAGCAAATAATAAATTCGTTGCCGTGTGATAAGAGAAGGTATTGTACATCGCGAATTAGTCCGAATCGATTGAATTATAAATATAGGATTGAGTGATGTGCTTTTTTTCTTTGATAGATCGCGTGAATTGCGACCAATAACCCAGTTGCTAATCGTATTGCGGTAGGTACTATCCACTCGTATCAATTCAATTGGCGGTTGCCGATTTTATTGGAGTGAGCATTCGCAACCATCAGCGGCAGAACTAAGATTCACTGATATGCTGTCGGCTACTACTTTGAAGGCAACATCAACACCCACTGACCAGTGACCACGTCTGCTTTCGATTGGTTCGCACTTTATGTCAGTCAATTTTAGATGCTGCTGAAAACAGTTCATTGAATGAAAATAATAAACAGACAAATTTATGTTAGATGTTTCTTAAATATGTGGAAACATAAACTTAATCGAACAAATATAATTTTTTTGCTGCTGGTCTTGAAATGTTGGATGTAATTGCCGTTGCAATTCAATGACCGAACGTCTTTTGTCCAGCGCAGCCCAATCTTATTCCAAAAAAAGCCTCGTGAAAGCAATTACTCAGAATCAGAACAAAAATGTAAATAATGGACGTGGACTTAATTTTGAAGCAATTACTATCATCTTCGTCATCTTCTTCTTCATCTATTAATTTAGATTTTTCGATATGATTATCCCTATAAAGTTCGTATGTTTTCATTGACAAACGAAAATAATTTGCACAGCTGATATACTATCTAATAACGCACTAATTACTTATATAGCTATTTACAAAAGCAGATCAATTTGCTTTCATTAATTTCACAATTGTAATGCACAGATGAAATTACGCGCGAAATGCATATCTAAGGTTGAACTGACGTATTATGTGTCATCTGCCGCAAATATCCCAGGGATATTTTACAAACTGCAGGTAGGCCAACTTTAGGATTTCAACTTCGGGGTTGCAAATTAATGTAGTGAATAAAAGCAATTTTCAACTTTCTGTTCAACTCTCAATTTAAGATCAACTTCGAAGTTGGACAACTTTGGAGTTTTCGGCAAGTTGAACAATAGTGAATAAAACGGCCCTAAATTCCTTACAGTTATTGGAGCCTTAGAATTTCTCCAGAGGAGTTGAATTTTTCTCACGCGAAGATGATTTTAATTTTGTCTTTCTTTTTCGTGCACTACGACAATACTTGTTCACTATTTCTTCTTATACTGTGACGATTTTATTTCTTTAATCTACTACGACACTATTTTTTTCTCACTTTCAGTATATTATAGCAATTTTTCCCGATTGTTTATTGCAGCGTATATTTTCGCGTTACTTATGACACTACTTTCTATAAACACTGAACAATTACAGCCTTATTTATAAACTTTATACACTCTCTATAATAGGTCTAAACGCAAAAATATATATTAGATTTTTGCGTTTAGAGTTATTATAGAGAGTGTATAAATTTTATAAATAAGGCTGTTAA
The DNA here is from genome assembly GCA_949372485.1 of Cheilosia soror. Taxonomy (NCBI): domain Eukaryota; kingdom Metazoa; phylum Arthropoda; class Insecta; order Diptera; family Syrphidae; genus Cheilosia; species Cheilosia soror. The sequence continues at coordinate 35,074,209 of OX443563.1, forward strand.
ACTTTAGCTCCGTATTAGCTATTGATTTTACTTAGTTAGGTATTAGCGATTGGTTTTATTTAGCTCGGTATTAGCGTTTGGTTTCGGGCATTAAACATTCGCTTGAACACTTTGGCTCTCAGGACTTTAGAAGAATAGCGTGTGCAGGGCCGGCCTTAATGATCTGGGCGCCTCGGGCGAGTTTTGCACTTGGCAAAATTAAAATTTAAAACAAGTAAAGTTGTTATCATTTGATACCCTCCAGCCTCCACTACATACAAGCCATGCAAAATGTTTTCCGTGTGAGTTAGTTGCAACTTTTTTATACACATCAATTGTGCTTATTTTACCTCCGCGTGGTAACCACCAGGTACTGGTCTTGCCCATCCGGGCTTGGCTTTCTAAACTTATAAGCGCGAGTGTTTAACACGAAGAAAATAGCAACACTATAATGCTCTGTCGGAACTGACTGTCTGCTCGAGTCTCAGAAGTCTCACATGAGCCCCTCAGAAAGAGGACGTGCGGCGGAAGAATTCACGCGATTGAATCAACGGTGACGTCAATAGTCGGAGTGGCCTCAACTAACAAGCGTCTCCAGCTAGCACGATCTTTGGCCAGCTGTCTCCAGTTTCGCACGCTGAGTTGGTTAAGGTCCCCTTCCACTTGCGTGCGCCACCTGAGTCGCGGTCTTCCTCTACTGCGCCGTCCCTCGGGTGCGGAATCAAAGATCTTCCGGGCCGCAGCATTTACGTCCATTCGCTCTACATGACCCAGCCACCGCAGTCGTTGGACCTTCACTCTCCTGGCTAGGTCAATGTCGCTGTACAGCCCGTACAGTTCGTCGCTGTATCTCCTCCTCCATTCACCGTCTATGCAGACGGGACCGAAAATTACTCGAAGAATTTTCCTCTCAAAGCAACCAAGAGTAAGCTCATCCGCTTTTGATAGAGTCCATGCCTCTGCACCATAAACTAGGACTGGGATGACAGCATATACTTTGTCTTGTCCTCATTGACCGCCAAACCCATCTTAGTCGCCTACGTCTCAATGCCCACGAACGTGCCAGTGACATCACGCTGCGTTCTCCCGATTATGTCGATGTCGTCGGCGCAGGCGAGTAGATGGACGGACTTTTGAAAGATAGTGCCTCTGGTGTTAGCGTTTGAGTTTTGCACTATTCTTTCAAGAACGATGTTGAAGAAGTCACATGACAGCGCATCGCCTTGTCTAAATCCTTCTTTGACTTCGAAGGTGTCGGTAAGTTCTTTACCGACCTTGATGGAGCAGCGTGCATTCTCCATTGCCATCCTGCACAAAACGAGGAATTTGGCAGGGATGCCAAAACTAGACATTGCTCTGTATAGCTCGTCTCTATAAATGCTGCCATATGCCGCCCTAAAATCGATGAAAAGGTGGTGGGTATCGATTTGGACTTCCTGGGTTTTCTCCAAGATCTGCCGCAGTTCGACATATTTGGAGCTGAGGTCATTAACGATTTTTCAATATACTAGTCAGGGTGTTGAAATAGAGTTGGTGGCGGAAGAGCTCTTAATGGGTCAACGGCAGCACTCAAATCCCCGAAGCGGGCAAGAAGTCTTGAGCTTTCGACACGTTAGTGAGCGCCTTACAACTATCCGCATCAAGGCTAAATTCGCCAACATCAGCCTGATATGCGCTCACGCCCCCACAGAAGATACAGACGATACTACCAAAGAATGTTTCTATGAGCTCCTCGACAAACCATTTGAGCAATGTTCTAAGCACGGCGTTAAAATCACCAAAATAGGAAAGGAGGACCTCTTTGGTAGCACAATCGGAAAGCACAGCCTACACGACACCACGCCTGGAAACGGACTTGGGCTAATTGACTTTGCTGCGGGACGTAATGTAACTAAATCTAGCACACGGTTTCCAAATCTCAACATTCACAAAGGAACATGGCGGTCACCAGACCATCAAACGGTCAATCAAAGTGACCATGTTGGGATCGACGCAAGGCATTCCTCCAGTATTCAAGATGTCCGAACTTTCCGAGCGGCCAACATAGAGTCTATGGTTGGAGTAATTTAATAATTTTTTATAAAGTTTATAGTTTAAATAATTTATTGTTCAATTATTTATTGTTCAATCTAAATTGTATTTTTTTTTTTGCCCATGTGAAAGACAGGTATAAAAAAAATATTAATATAAAAGTTGTAAAATAATAAAAAAATCAAGATGATGATGACGCAGGATAATGGTCGGGATGATCGAATGTATAACTCAAAGTCAGCGTACCTGAAACGAGAAAATATAAAACGACATGAATTACCATTGCAATAATAAAGAGTAATTCATGTAAAAACGTAAATGACACTACGTAAAAACAGAGTAGATACTTATTTAAATCTACCTCAACCTGTCTCTTTAGTTTGTTATAAAATAAGTAAAGAGCGATATCTGAACCTCTATCTCTCTCAGCGGGAATCAACCCTTGGCTATCCACCAAATTAAGATTGTGAAGAAGTATAAACACAACACTTCTGAAGGAGCAAACCATCCAACAGAAGATACATACATAATCCCATTTCTAAAGGAGTAAACCATCGCAACGGAAAGGGTAAACGCCCAGCAAACATTTTTCTTCAAAAATGAATCATAAATGATTCACCCAACCACCATGAATCTTTTAAATGATTCATAAATCGTCGCCCGAGGATTGTTTTGTCGTACCAAAATGCACTTTTTTAGAGTGGGTATGTAGTACTAGGTTTTCGAAGGTGCTCTTTCCATTTCTGCAATCAGATCTAGCCTATCATTTACTGTTACTAAGATATTTGGTGGGCATTTTGTCGTACATCCACAAAATAATCCAACCTTTAGTTTTGTTTTGTCGTAAACGCCATATTTTCGCATATACGACAAAAAGTCCATATATTTTTTCCATTTTTTATGTTTAGTTTTGTTTTGTCGTATGTGTATAGGCCTAATACATACGACAACAAATTTCAAAATAAACATCAGAATTGTTTTATCGTACGTGTATGTGATTCGGGAGGGTATGAAACCGAGCGTATACACATACAACAAAAATGCAAAAAATAATTGCGTCTTGGTTTGTTGTACGTAAATACAGATTTCAACAGAAATGTGGAAATAGTATAAATATACCTATCAGAGGACCAACAAAAATAGTTCCATCGCATGGTAAATGGTAAATCTCGTTGAGCAAAGTTGAGCTGTGCTCTTAAAAAATGGAATAACCAGTCCAAAAATGTCCACAAGGAATACTTTTGTAAGTATGTACCATAATCGAAAATATTAGTTTCCTCATATTATTATTATTTCACTTTGTTTTGACTCATTTAAATTTATTTATTTGATTAAATATTTCCTACTGAAAATTTATTTGCGAAAAATATTGATGATCCTAATTCTATTTTATTAGAAAACGATTTTGGTACCTATTTATGAACTTCAACACTAACAAGGATCCCGATTTTATTCCACCATCAGAAAAAAACCAAACAGAATTATTTAATCATTCAAAATAGGAATTGACTTATGAATTAATTTCATTTTATAGTTTAATTTTTGTTGCTAAAAATGAAAATAATGTTTTTATAAGAATACCAGCTTTGCTCGTGCCCATATTTGTCTAGATATAGTATTGATATTTTTGTCTCATTACTGTCGAAGAATAGCGTTGAAAGCCTATTTTTTTTGTTATGAGAGCCGTCACACCCTTTTGTGCTATCCTACCAGGTTTTGTAAAGTGCTTCAATGAGCATAATATGTTCAGATATAGTATTTAAAAAAACAACCTTGTTGTAAGGGTGGTGCTACGTGACTTTGTACAATTTTGACCAAACTTTCACAGAAACACCTTTAGGCCAATAACAAATATTTTCTTAAAATTTGATTTCAATCAGTTCGGTAGTTATCTATATTATATAAGACTTTTTTTTAGGTTTTTTTGTATGGAAGGTGCCACGCTCTTTTGCCCAATTTTCACCAAATGTGAATCTAAACCGTCCTTGGACCCAATCAAACACACACAATAAATTTCAATAAAACCGGTCCAGCCGTTTAGGAGGAGTTCAAATATTTATTATTTTCAAATTTTATTAAATAAATAAAAAGTTATATTTTAAAAACAATATTATCATACCCCACTCAGTAGTGGATTCAACCCTTGGACTCAGTATTGGAGTGTCGTATGTGCGCTTATTTTGTCGTACGTGTATGTGGTGTGAATAGGCTTGCCACCTTCTAGAAAATCTCGTGGAGGACTTAAAAAAATCTTTTTTAAACCCAAAATGCGTATTGCCCAATTATTATACAATAAGGTAATTAAATAATAATTTAAGCTTAGTACGCTGCTTGAGCTAAATTTTAGCTCCCATACGAAATTCTCTCTAAAATTTAAGCCAATCTATTTAGCCGAGCGGTACCGTGCTTCAGCCAAAAAAATTAAATTTTTATTTCAGACTGTAGGTACTTCATATATCTGTCAAAATTTAGCACGGTGCCCAATAATGGTTCGGCACATTTTCTCAAGCTAAATTTTGACAGATCATGTTATTTTTTTTTCTTGTTTTTTTTCTTATTTTTTGACTCTACATTATGTCAAAATTTAGCTACGATTTTATATAATGTTTGAAGAGAAAAATTAGAGAGCAGATTAAAATTTAAAATTCATTCCCATGAATCGTGTAGCCACCGTCAAAAGAAATGTACAATTTCGCAAGCGAAGAGAGAGTGGAGAATTGTACTAAGCATTGTACTACAATAGCCTCTTTTTGACATCATTTCGCAGCAGCAGAGTACTAGGCTTTAAAGGACCATTCACATGGGAGCGAACGAACGAATTGATGAAATGCGAACAAACCACTTTTTATGCATTTATAAACAGAAAATTGCACATTTTACTACTCCAGGATGAGGATAATTAATTATGCCATCATAATTTATAAAGAAAACAAGTTTATTAACAGTTTACATAACGAAATTTCGAAATCCAAATTTTTTGCCGCGAACGAAAACACCCTGGCGCGAATTGTCAGTCTATTCACAATCCACATCATTTACATCGCGTTCCACAAAGTAGCGAATAAAAAATTCGTTCGTTAACCTTATTCCAAGAGGAGGATATCTTGGAATAATAAAATGTGGAATTTTCTGTTTATAAATCCATAAAGTGGTTGTTCGCACTTCATCAATTCGTTCGTTCGCTTCCATGTGAAGGATCCTTTACTGTCTCTTTCGCCAAACTCCAAAAACGGTTTGCTTGTCTGCACAGGGGCCTTCCCTAGCACACTAGTCAAAGCGCTGCTGAACCCTCTTACCTCGTCCGAGTTAGTGCTCGATCTCAAGATTTCTGTGAACTTGGTCTGTAGACTGAACACGGTCAAACTTGTTTGGGTCCCAGGTCACACTGGTATCCGGGGAAATGAGATCGCGGATGGGCTTGCAAGGCTGGGTTCAGAAGAAGCTCTCTCAGGACCTGAACCTGCGTTGGGTCTGCCTGCAACTGTGGTTAGGTCATTCATTGATACTTGGGTTTGTCGTGAACGCGAGTGTCAGTGGCGTGACTGTGCTGGGTATAGACAGACCAAACGACTGCGTCCGCACATCTGCAAAAGGTCTGCGTCTTTCCTTCTGTCTCTCAGGAGAATCGACTGCAGACTGCTTGTGGGCGTCCTTTCGAGCCACCAAGCTTTTGCCAAGCACTTGAATGTGTTGGGCTTGAGCGACACCACCATCTGTCCTGCTTGTGGAGAGGACGACGATACAGCGGAACACTTCCCCTGTAACTGTCCTGCCTTTGCTCGCATCAGGTGTCTGACGTGGTGACTGCCGAACATCAAAGCTCTTCATCACCGACGCTCCTTCTCATCTTTCTTCGAAAGACGGGAAAACTAAGTACAATAAAATAAGGTGTCTGTTTGGCAGTACAATGGACCAGTAGTTGTGTCTGGAAAAAAAATCAAATAATATAGCAGAGGGCAATGGCTAATGTGGTTAGTTTGCTGGACTAGGACTACTGAGTGTGTCAGATTCGGAAAACAGAAACTACATCTAATGTGTTATTTCACTTCGTCACCTATCGCGATAGTTTGGCAAACATCCGAGAGTATAACTGTTCTAAGAAAGCTTCTCAATTCAGTCGTTCAGATACGGCACAAAATTGTAGCTTCCTTTCATTCGTTCAAAAATAAAAAAAAAACTCACACGAACGTATGGTTGTAAGAAGCTAGCCCTAGGTTGTTATACGGACATGTTGCTATTTTATTTCTATGGACAAACTCATTTCTAAGATTTCCTTAATTAAATGTGTGCCCGATGAAGGGATTTTTAACATGGTTTGCTGGATTCAAGAAAAGATTTCATACAAGATCTTATCTGTCATACATAACTCATAAGTCATAAGCACAACATAACTCATACTGTAAGAACGCCTAGTGACTTTTGTTAAAAACATGATTGGCCTCTGTTACTATTCACATTCAAGGCCAATATTGATATTCCCCATCTTTGCGTTCATCTCAAAAAGCTGTTTATGACAATATGTATAGAAAGGAGCTATAACGAACAATGACTAATTTGGCATCCCTGTTTCGGGTCGGATGCAACTCATCTGGTGGCAAGTCATCCGGAGACAAGTAGGTTAGGTTAGGTTAGAGTGGCAGGCCGCATTGAGTGCAGCCTCACTTAGGCCAGAGTAGGCCCATTGTGTTACCACAGGATCTAATGATCTCACAACTACCCGTTGAACCAAGAGGAGCTGAGAATGAAGCGTTGGAGGCAGCTTATGCTTATATTAGCAAGTTCACCAAGATTGTCGAAGAAGTATTCTCCGAGATATACTTTTCTACGAGCTGAAAGAGCTGGGCACGTGCATAGAATGTGAAGAATTGTCTCTTCCTCCTCCTCGTCCATACAGCTTCTACAGAAATCATTGGAGGGGAGGCCCATCCTAAGAGCATGTCTCCCAATAATGCAGTGTCAGGTGATGACACCTACTAATGTGCTTATGTTGGATCTTTTTTGTTTTACAAGATCGTTGGAGCGTTTAAAATCCAGCATGGGCCAGATCTGTTTCGTGATGGAGCACGTGGCGCAATTTGACAACCTTCGATTAGTGGCGCATATAGCATTTTGTTTAATAAAAAGTTTAGACGTAGCGAGATGCATATAGAGATTCTCCTTTTCCAGTAGAATCGACAAGGTTGTGCCATGCCTAGCGAGTTCGTCGGCCCTGCAATTCCCCGGTATGTCCCTGTGGCCCGGCACCCATATAAGGTGAATGTTGAATTGTTCCGCCATCTCGTTAAGAGACAAGCGACAATTGAGGGCAGTTTTGGACTTGAAGATGACCGAATCCAGGGATTTAATCGCGGCCTGACTATCGGTAAAAATCACGATATCCCTAGCGGATATTACATTATACCGTAGCTACGACAGGGCCTCTTTAATCGCCATGATTTCCGTTTGGAACACGCTACAGTGATTAGGAAGGCGGAATGAGATCACACAATCTAAATCCTGGGAGAAAACACCCCCCCCCCCTACTCCTGTCTCCGTTTTGGACCCATCTGTATAGAAGCAGACGGATCTCTTGTGAGACACCACATCACTCTCCCAGTCAGTCCTGGAGGGTATGCAGGTTACAAAGTTCTTACTGAATTGGAACTGGGGGAGGGTATAATCAGTATCTTTTGGGATGTGTTCTATTTTATCTAGAATCGACGAGTGACCAGTTTGTCGACTAGTCCACAGACGGATAGCTTTCATGCGGATAGCTGCATCCGCTGCCACTTGTTTGCAATAGATGTCTAGCGGCATCAGATGGAAAAAAAATGTTGGAGTAGTTCTAAGCGCTCCACAGATGCACACACATGCCGTTCTTTGTACACGACTAAGTTGCTTACAGTGGATAGCCCAGCGCCCAGCGCAGTCCACCAGACGACGAAGCCATACGTGAGTATATGTCTAATGACGGACACATAAAGCCAATATGTAATTCGAGGCTGAAGTCCCCATTTGCTGCCAATCTCTTTTTTGCAGCAATACGCAAGTGCCGTGGTGGCTTTCTGAACCCTCTGCAGTATATGTATTGGGTTTCCAGATCAGTTTGCTGTATAGAGTGATGCCTAGGTACTTAGCCGTATTAGAAAGCGCCAGCAGGGTGCCATTTAGTTTAGGGGGAACAAAGACGGGAATTTTATACTTCCTTGTAAAGAGAACCAATTCAGTTTTTTGAGGATTGACGCCAAGCCCACATGTTTTGGTCCATTTAGAGAGCCTAGAGAGGGCGTTCTGCATGAGATCCCTAAGCGTATTGAGATGTTTTCCTGAGACAGCGATAGCAACGTCATCTGCATAGGCAATTACCTTGCACCCTTCCCCTTCCAGTATTAGAAGTAGTTCATTAACCACTAGGTTCCACAGAAGAGTTGAGATCACTCCACCTTGTGGCGTACCCCTACTGACGAACATCCGAGCCGATGCTTCGCCCAGCTTTGAATTGATGAACCTGTTAGTGAGCAACTGATTCACCCATTCGCCAATCGACTTATCAAATCCAAGGCTCGTCAGTGCGCCAATAATTGCCTTTGGTTCGACGTTGTTAAACGCTCCCTCAATGTCAAGGAAAGCCACCAATGTGTATTCTTTACAATCCAGAGATTTCTCAATGGTAGATACAAGAGAGTGAAGGGCCGTTTCAACCGATTTCCCTTTACTATATGCATGTTGTGAGGCTGACAGCAGACTTGCGTTAACACTACAGCGTATATGGGAGTCTATCAATTTCTCTAAGGTTTTTAGTAGAAATGATGACAAAGTTATGGGTCTTAGATCTTTGGGACTAACATGCGAACTTTTACCAACCTTGGGTATGAAAACCACATTAACTTCCGTCCATGACTTGGGAATATGAGACAAATCTAGGCAACTCTTGAATATTACAGTTACCCACGGAAGGATTAGCCCCACATTCTGTTGAAGTTCGGCCGGTATTATGCCATCAGGTCCAGGTGACTTGAATGGCTTAAAGCCGCTTATAGCCCAGAGAATTTTGTTCTTGGTAACAAGATGTGAGGAGCTGCTTAGTATAGGCCTAGCCGACGTCGCAGTCGGACTCGTAACGGCATTGCAGCTATTTGGGAAGTGGGTATATAGTAGGAGATCTAGAGATTCTGAACTAGAGGTAGTCCACGAGGAATCAGTTCTCTTGAGATAACTTGGCATCCTAGGAGTCGCCGCGAGAATCTTTCTGAGCCTAGAGGCCTCAGAGATCTCTTCTATCTTTCCACATAAGAGTCTCCAGGAGTTTCGTTGGGCTTTCTTAATTATAGTTTTATAAGATTTGAGGGCTTCCTTATACGAGATCCAATCAGTGGCTTCGCGAGTTCGCTTTGCCTGATTAAACAGCTGCCTACATGTTTTTCGAAGAGATATAATCTCCTGACTCCACCAGGGTGGTCTAGGCTTGCCTTTAGGCTTACTTGTTGGGCAGGAGAACGACATAGCGCGGTTGAGGATCTTCTTTAGTTCCTCCACCATCGCGTCCAGTTCATGTTTGTCAGTGGGAGGAATATGGTTGCTGTTGATTACAGAGGATCTCAGACTGTTCCTATATTTGTTCCAGTCTGTCTTCCTATAATTTCTAAAGACGCTTTGAACTTGAGGGTGGTAGGTTATACCAAATTGAATATATCTGTGATCTGAGAAGGAGTGTTAATAAGATACTTTCCAGTCTTTGACAGCATTATAAATGCTATCAGGGACCAGTGTGATATCTAGGACCTCCTGTCTGTTACTTGTGATAAATGTGGGTTCACTACCAATGTTACATAGGACTAGTTTAGTACTAATTAGGTAATCGAAAAGTAGCTCACCTCTTTTATTGATGTCAGCGCTGCTCCAGACTGTGTGATGCGCATTAGCGTCGCATCCCACCCAGAATTAGTGCAGCTTTGAGCCTCTCCCCATCCGAGATCGTCTTCCCCAGTAGAGCCTACCTGCATTCCTCACGTAGATGGGTTTATACATTGTTGGGAGTCCTGAGTCCATGCACCTTATCATTAATGACCCAGGGTTCCTGGATCAGGACAATGTCTTCCGCGCTTTTTCATATCCGCAGAAGAAGGGCGTCCGAGGCCGTTTTGGAGTGGTGTAGGTTAATCTGAAGTAACCGCAGCATCAGTGCTACACTTACCTCCAGAAACCTCCACCACAGTTGTATTCGCCTCATCCGTATCCGACCCTAGTGAAACGTTAGTTACGGATGGGCTGCCGGGTTCGCTGACTTGATCCAGGTCCGACAGTGCTAGGCTGTCCATGTCCAGATCTAGTGTGCTCAATAGCATCGTTTTCATTTTCTGTTGTCCCTATCACGGTGTTGTGCTTTTGCATAGACACCTGAAAGATAAAGGGTGTCAAATACCATACATACGGATAATAAAAAACAAAAACCTTTTCTGTAAGGATGTCCTGCAACTGGGCAATATCAAATACATTTTTCTCGATCTGTTCCCATCTTCTGAGAGACCTATTTTCTTCCTCAAACATTTGAATGTCCTCCGGACTGAGTTCTTTTGATCAAAATCGTCTACTTCCTCTCCATCCTTAACTGCAAACCTATACCAAAGTCAAAGATTAATACAATAGATTTCCAACTGTATATTGTGCATAAGTTTTCAAACACTTACCAAACTGGTAATGAGTTGCTAGAACTTGGTCCATATAGCGGGAAGCGATGCATTTGTCTGAAATTGTTAGGTATATTTTATTTTAAGTGCTCTATTGTATCTACTAATTGTATTTACCTGTCCAAATTTTGATGCAAAATTCCGTAAGAGCATACAATGCACATAGCACTCCTTTGTGCTTTGTTTGGGTCATCACTTTCGTTCTTTTTTTCGGTTTTTTATTCAACTATCTGCAAAATATTTTTAGTTCCACTTGGGACGACCCACACAAAAGTGGCTTGAAATTAAAAACTAATGCGTGAACCACTTCAAGATATATGCTATCTTTTAGGTAATACAAATCCGAATCTAGGGATACCAAATTCAAAGCGATATCCTTTAAAGTTTTCCAACAGGACGTGTGAAAGTATCACATTTGCCACATTTTCTGGTATCAAGCAAAAAAAAAGTTCACTTTCACACGTCCTGTTGAGAAACTTTAAGGGCTATCGCTTTGAATTTAGTATCCCTAGATTCGGATTTGTATTACCTAAAAGATAGCATATATCTTGAAGTGGTTCACGCATTAGTTTTTAATTTCAAGTCACTTTTCTATAACAATGCAACTTTTCTTGAACAATAAAACGGAATACACTTGAGCTCAAAATACCGAATACCGAGCAACCAATACTTCAAGATATATGTTATATTTTAGCTAATTCTTATCCGAATCTAGGGATACCAAAATGGAAGTGATGGCCTTCATAGTTTTCCAACAGGACGTGTGAAAGTATCACATTTGCCACACTTTCTTGGTATAAAACAAAAAAAAATGTTCACTTTCCCGCGTCCTGTTGAAAAACTATTAAGGCTATACTTTTCATTTTGATATCCCTAGATTTGGATAAGTATTAGCTAAAAGATAAGATATATCTTGAGATATTCACTAAACGCTAGGACCTTTGTATTAACTTTTTAACTAAATATTCCCGAATTAAAATAAAACTTTTAAAATTTTGCGTCAACGCGAACCGAAATGTCAAACACAAATGTTGCTAGAAATAGACGTCAACTTACTAGTAAGTCGAGAAATTCTTGACTAGATTGGTCGGTGTTGCGAAGAAAGACGTCAACTGAAAAAACTGATCACGTGACCAGTTTTGCCCAATGAAAACTTAGCAACATGAATTTTGAGAGCTGTCACACTTACCAAACTAGATTTGTGAATACGGCCAATGCATAAAAAGTGGTTTATTCGCATTTCATCAATTCGTTCGTTCGCTCCCATGTGAGTGGTCCTTAATGGTCAATACGGATACAGACGCAGACTGCAGAGGTCAATAGAATCTGAAGAGATAAGAAACATGAAACTCTCTCTTTTGCAGGCGCTGCCGTTTATGTATATTAAAACTTGACTCCAATGTATTTGCTGCCACATTTGAAAATAAAATCGTACTTTTTGAGAAGTAAGGGGTTTGATGTTTTTTGTTTTAGTAATTATTGTGAGTGGAGGACATTTTTCTTTATGCGGAGGACGGAGGATTTCACCTTATAAAGGAGGACTGTGCTCTTCAAAGGAGGACGGGTGGCAAGCCTAGGTGTAAACCATAATACAACAAGACAAGATAGCGCATTGAAGTTTTCATTTTTGATTTGTTCTGCGCATGTACGTCATATTTGCGGAGTGTACATTTTGACTCTCGGCATTTACGTGTGTTTTATATGGAACGAGTTGTGTTGGTTCTTTAAATGTTAAAATAAAAAGGAAAATATAGAAGATATAGTTTCGGAATTCTGTGAATGTGCTTGCAAAAACATTTATCGTCCATAACATGTGTCTTTTTTTTGTTGTTCCTTTCAATTAAGTCGCAGAATTACTTATTTTCTGCTCAGCTCGACGTGTCATATTAACAAAATTGATAAAAGTAACTTGTGTTTTGAATCGAATGTGAATAAAATATTTAAAAAAAAAACAATTAGTTTCGTCAATTATTTATTCTATTTTGGTTTTCTTGTGTTTTTTCGTTTACTATTTGTCGATTAAGGAAGCGAATGCAAAAGTGCATTCGCGAGCGGAAGAAGAGTGTTTTTGATACCGATATTGCAGTTAAATCAATTCAGTGGTTAATATAGTTTCACTTTTGTCTTTCATCATAGCTTCAGATGGCTTCGGAAGACCAACCATGCTGCAGACTCTAAATCATGCATAAATGCAACTGCATTTATAATGCCAGTTTGCCTACCCTTTTTATGTTGAATAATATTTATTAAGTCATTTTTCACAAAATGCAGTCTATAAAGTCCTTATTTTTCTATTAATTGGGTCTTATCGTTTAAAGATATAGATTCTTTGCCTTAAAAGATTTTTTTTTTCTTAGAAAAGTTATGGAGCTGTTTCTAATGGTTCTTTTTGTTTTTCATTAATTATATTTGCACTCAAATAAAAAACAAATATCCCTTTTACAAATGTACTATTATTTATTCAATTAATAACAATAATAATTTAACAAAATCGCAAATTTTTACTTTCGCGCCAATAGTACATCCATTATCTTCGCAGCTACTACGTCATAATCTGTTGACAGATGAATACCGATGAACAGCAAGAATGAACGACATGCGCAATGCGATATCTTGTCTTGTTGTATCATGGGTGCAAACAACTCTTCATTTTCGTGGCGTATACGACAAACTAATTTTGAGAAAAAACCTTAATAATTTGAAAACTAAAAGCGATTGAAAAGTCTAGAGCACCCCAATTGAAAGAAGATTGTCACTATAATATTCCATTAAAAATATAAAAAACTTCAGCGGTTTGTTTTCTTTTAATTTCAACGCAAACCTTAATATGGGATTTCCCAAAATCGTCTAAATGGCGTATACAACAAAACAATTCTCGGACGACGAAATGATTGGAGAAACATTCACTAAAATGAATTTAAGCATGTTTGTTTACTTATGGAAAGTGTCATGTAAAATGTCACGATACATCTTTACTTAAGTGAATATGGACTGAATAATTTTTAAAACATCATTCATTCATTCATTTTCAATGGTCCGCTTGTCCATTAAGTGGGTCGCGGGTGCAGGTTGCTCAAGTGGACCCTCCACAGCTCTCGATCCTCCGCCATCGACTCTAAATCATCAAGGGCAATCCCCATACGGGTATAGGAGAGATAATGGACTTGATCTAACCATCTCATCCTTGGTCTACCTAGAGGACGCCTACCCGATGGTACGGATTCCATAGCACGTCGCGGAATCCTGGTCGGGGACATGCGTTTAACATGACCAAACCAACGAAGCATGGATCGCTCCGTCCGGAGAAGTAGCTGCTCGACATTGAGTTCCTCACGTATTCTGGTATTTCTGATGCGATCTCTACGGGTCACACCAGCAATACTACGGAGAAATCTCATTTCGGCAGCTTGTATCAGCGATATTATTCTTTCGGTCATTACCCAAACCTCATGACCATAGGTGAGAGTTGGAACAAACACCGAATTAAAGACTGACAACTTAGCTTTGACACCAAGTTCAGTCCTCCTAATAACAGAATGACCAAGCTGTCTCAAAATTGACCCAGCCTGACCAATCCTACAGGAAAACTCGGCATTGCTCCTTCCATCACTCGTGAATAAGACCCCGAGATACTTAAACTTCTCCACCTGTTTCAATGGGACTCCACTAACATGCAGAGTGCATTGAACAGGCATTCTGGAGACGACCATCACTTCAGATTTGTTCACGTTTACCTTCATCTCAGCTTCAACACAAACGGTTACAAACCGATCGAGTGCGCGCTGAAGTTCAGTCTGAGAGGATCCAAGGATGACCAAGTCATCAGCGAAGAGCAAATGACTTATCCTCAGATCTCCCAATTCGAAACGTTCCTCGCCAAGACTGCGCTGTAACATCCAGTCCATATAAGTAATGAAAAGGAGAGGAGACAAGACGAACCCCTGACGAAGTCCAACGCCCACGGTGAAAGGTATTGATTTAACGCCGTTTACCCGAACACATCTTTTACAGTTTGTGTAAAGAGATTGAATGGCTCTCAAGAGAGAACCATCAATTCCATACTCCTGTAATACACTCCAGAGTTTCCCTCGAGGGACTCGGTCATATGCTTTCTCCAAATCTACGAAGCAAGCGTAAACAGGTGTAGCATACTCCCAAGCCTTCTCAAGTACCATTCTGAGAGTGAATAACTGGTCGGTTGTGCTTCTGCCGGGACGAAAGCCGCACTGCTCATCTCCTAATCGTGCCTCGACCACAGCTCTGCAACGCGTAAACATAATAAAGATTCATAAATGATATGAATGAATGCCTTCATTTATGAATCTTTTAAATGATTCATAAATGATTGGAGAAACATTCACTAAAAGGAATATAAATATGTTTACTTATATTAATTTTAGTGAATTTTTCATAAATGAAGGCATTTTCTGAGATCTCGGAAACGATAATTAAATTATGTCTTAAACTCAATTCTTAAAAAAAAACAGAATAATAGCAGTGACCAGTCAGATCTCAGTTTCGCATATCGGAATTAGCTTCAAAACATTAAGAAAAATAATTTAGTCTCAAAGTAAATATTTGTCATACTTGCCACACATTTTAACTTCGTTTATAAATATTTTGTGTTTTTTTTTTGGCTTGAGTCGCTCGTTGGCGTATTGGAAATGTCTCATCGCTGTTTGCTCGAAAAAATCCTACGGAAGATTGTAGATGTAGTTGGCGTAAAATGAATCTTAAAAAAAAATTTTGTTAATAATGGAGCTTATAATTTTTGCTTTTTAACTTTCTTCGTAGGTCAACTACGGTTGTAAGAGCCCGCGCAGATTTTTTGGTCTGACTAGTGAGTACTGCTTTTGCTCGCAGATGTTTTTATTGCTGGTGTTTCTATCTTTTCTATCCTTTTCAATCCTTTTATTTTCGCGAGCGGGGACCACCGTTCGTTGCAAACAATTAATCGAACTGACGCATCGACTTTTCATATTTTCTTTGTTTCATTTTCATGTCCCGTTTTCACCATACATTTGCACAAAAACAAGTTTTCCCTGGAACAAAAATAACTCTCAATCTTTTTCTTTACGATTGCTTGTGTACCGTCATTTTTATTCGGGAGCATATCGGAATCCGGCTATTTGAAATCCCGCTTTTCAAAAATCCCGAAAAAAATTGCGTCTACTAAAATACTGTTTTTTTAAAATCCCGTCTTCTAAAATCCAGCTTGTTCAAAATCCCGATCTAATACAATCCCGGTTTTTAAAATCCCGCCAAATCCCGCGTATCCCGTTTTTATACCCTCCACAGGAAGGTATATTCACTTTGTCATTACATTTCTAACGCCAAGAAGAATTCACCGGGGACCCTATAAACTATATATATTCTGAATCAGGCTCACATTCTGAATCAATTTAGCCATGTCCGTCTGTCTGTCTGTCCGCCTGTCTGTTGAAAACACGATAGCGTCCAAACCAATCGACATAGGCGAATGAAATTTTGTGAGAGGACTTCTTTTTACCGTTGTCAGGTTGGAATTGAAAATTATCTATGGCGGTAAAGTAGTTCTAGTACCTCCCATACAAAGCCAATATTTGAAGCACATATCTCTCTGTCTGTTGAAAGCACGATAGCGTCCAAACGAATCGACATAGGTGAATGAAATTTTGTGAGAGGACTTGTTTTTAGAGCTGTGAAGTTGGTATTAAAAATGTTCTACGTCGGTCAAGTAGTTCTGGTACCTCCCATACAAAACCAATATTAGACACACGCGAGAAAACTTCTTCTTTATAGTTTAAAAGAAAAAAATATATTTATTTAACTCTGGATAAAGAAAGGAAGATGGAAAGAGTGTTTCGGTCTTGTTCGCGGACTGAGATGCAACTGACTAGGTCAAAGCTCATCATCAAAAATGTTACCTCGGTAGGTAACGGAATCGTCGGTCAGAACATTGTGTTTGTTTACACAGGTGTTCAACAGAGCGACATCGAAGCATCTTTGTCATTGGAGACAAAGTATATTTAATTGCAGAAGGCAATTAGGATCGATGAGTGTGTCGATCCAAAAATGTTATCAAATGTTTACATTAGGCCCTGAGTGGTGCCGAATGTTTATGCTGAGAGATCACAAAGTATTCTTTTACTTTGTGATCTGAAATGAAAAAATGTCATTAAATTTTAATGGGGATTGGATGAGTTAGTCTATCATTAATTGATATATCTCCCCCCTCCTTAAGTTTCAACTTCTCCGGAGTTGAAATATTAACTTTAAATTCTCTGTCCATCTTCCTTTTACGTTTTACAAAAAGTATTACAATTATACATATTACACTTATTACTATTATTCCTACTGATACAAGGCCGAAAGAGTGTATTTTTCTGTAATATTTCAATATTCTTATTTGATCATTATTTGCGTTTTGTTTCATTTGTAATTCTTCGAATGAAAGTGTTAAATTGACATGAGTTATATTATTATAGTTAGGGATTGTTATTACTTGTTTAAATATTTCAATTTTATTTTCAATTTCTATTTCATTCAAATTTATTGTACAATCTTCAAACTTGATTAAATAGTTTCCATTTAAAATGTATGTTTGATTATTACATGTATTTTTTAGTATTACATCTTTATTGTTTTCTACTAGATATACACCAACGTCTAGTTCAATCATTTTATTCTTATTATTTTTTATTTTGTTACAAGATATTTTTTCTTTAAATAAGCTTTGTATACACTTGCTGGCCAATTTTAATTTTTTTATATATATATCGTTTTTCATTTCATAATATTCATTCTTATATTCTACAACAGTTTGTGTTTTAATTTCTAATTCTTCAAACATTTTGTTCGTTAATGGTGTTATTATGTATTTATGTACCTTTGCAATGTTTTTAGGTATTTTCAATATGAATGCCAAAGTACTCTTATATTTTCCTACTGCTAGTTTAATATTTTTCAATTTTAAGATATCAATATCAAATTTTTCAATTTCCTCATTAGTTAAAATGCTTCTTATCATTTGACCTGTTTTTATATTGAGGATGTTGTTTTGAATTTTACTTATTTCGTCTTTAAAAATTCATATTCTTATTAATTGTTGATTCATATAGATGTCTTTTAAATACTTTTGATCATTGTTTTGTATATGATTTAGGATTTCTAATATTTTATTCCTGTCACTAGTAATCGTATTTTTCAGGCTTTCAATGTTTTGGTTTGTAATATTGTTTATATATATTTGTTTATTGAGATTTTCTATTGTATGATATGTATTATTTTCTAATGCGTTCAAATGTTCTTGAATTTCGTTCTTGTCATCACTGTCCATTGTTCCAAATAATAATGTTCAGTAGTATCTTATTAATACTATCTTTATGTTCTTCCAAACTGGTGCTAATTATTAATATATCATCAAGATACCTACACAATACAAATTTTATTAATTAAACCTTTCAGTACTTGATTCATCATTCTTTGGAATGTTGCGGGCGCATTTTTTAATCCAAATGGCATTCTTATATATTCATAATGGCCTTGGGGTGTAGAAAAAGCGGTTTTTGATCTGTCTTTTTCATCTACCAAAATCTGATGAAACCCCTTTGCTAAATCCAATGTTGTGAAATACTGCGCTTTTCTTAACTTATCGAATATATCATCGATATTCGGAATAGGAAACTTATCACTCACTGTTACTTCATTTAGCTTTCTGTAATCAATTACTAATTTCCATTTTTTTTCACCGGAATTATCCATTTTCTTGGGTACTATCCATATAGGGCTGTTATATGGGGAATTACTTTCCTTAATGATGCCTTGTTTCAGCATTTCTTTAACCTGTTTCTCTACTTCTTTTTCATGGATTGGCGGAAAACGATAAATTCTTGAATAAATAGGTAAATCGGAAGTCGTAACGATTTGATGCTTAACATCGCTGGCACTGGTTAGCTGTTGTCCTTCCATAAAGAAAAATTCCTATTCAACTTTATAATTTGTTTTAGCAAAGAAAATTCTTCCGAATTAAGTTTTGTAGTATCTAATCTTTCTAATATGTTTTTGCTTTCATCTGCGGGTCTAAGATTATTTATTTCCTCATACGCATAAGGACAATTATATCCTTTGAATTTGGGATAATATATTCTATGTTTTAAGTACTCATAGTTTTCATCTATTCCTCTATGGTTGGATTCCTGTTCATGAACGTTTTTAATATATCTGATTGCTTCCTCTTCGCTTCGTAACTCTTCTGTAAGAATAGTGCATCTTCTAAATCTAATAGTTTTATCGTTACTAAATAATTCTATTAGTTTTTGTTGAACTATGTTATACATGTGATCATCCAATTCTGTATATATTCCTGTTCTTAGGTACATTTCCTCTTCTCTAGGAATTTTAAATAAAAACATATTATATATACTTTGTTCATTATACTCAGGCTTAAAATCCATAGGCGGATTTCCATCTAACCGGTATTTTAAATTCATCTTATCTAATATTTCTTTAAGTTCATGATAAAATTGGCTTACATTACTAAATTTTATCCCGTCTGCTTTTTCCTTTAGAGCTGCATACTCCTCGTGAACGCCATAAGTCCTTTGTAGTTGAGTTTTCACCTGGCTCCAACTGCTGTCCGGATGTAATCTCAGTATTGTATTTAACGCTTCTCCCTGGATTTTAGCTATTATTATACGTTGTAAGTATGCCAACTGTCCGGCATCTTGTATCATCGACATCATGTAGTCGGCTTCGTTTAAGAACGATGAAAGGGCGTACGAGTCATCTCCCTTGAATGTTGGGATAGACCGTGCCTCTTTAATTAAATCACTAAATGTGAAATTCATTTTATTTTGGTTGCTCGTCTCGTTACTTTCACTATCACTTTCCTCCTCTTTGTTTTGTCTCAGAGTACCTCTCACTTGTCTATCTTTTACAACTTGTCTATTAAGTTGATCGATTGACATTAATTAATGTGGTATTGGTTTAAAACAATTTTTTTTGTTGTTACTTCGAGTTGTAACTCGCTGTTTCACTTTTTTTATTTTAAATTGTACTCACACTTAATAGATTAATTCGCGATGATTGTTGCTTTGCAACATTAGCACTATGAGTTCGAGTTTTTTTCTTTTATCTATGATATACTGTTGCTTATCACACAAAAGTTATTCTCTAATCAATTTCCGATTTTAGTTCAGTATGCTAACTCGCGATCCTACCGACTGCGCCAGAAAACTTCTTCTTTATAGTTTAAAAGAAAAAAATATATTTATTTAACTCTGGATAAAGAAAGGAAGATGGAAAGAGTGTTTCGGTCTTGTTCGCAGACTGAGATGCAACTGACTAGGTCAAAGCTCATCATCAAAAATGTTACCTCGGTAGGTAACGGAATCGTCGGTCAGAACATTGTGTTTGTTTACACAGGTGTTCAACAGAGCGACATCGAAGCATCTTTGTCATTGGAGACAAAGTATATTTAATTGCAGAAGGCAATTAGGATCGATGAGTGTGTCGATCCAAGAATGTTATCAAATGTTTACATTAGGCCCTGAGTGGTGCCGAATGTTTATGCTGAGAGATCACAAAGTATTCTTTTACTTTGTGATCTGAAATGAAAAAATGTCATTAAATTTTAATGGGGATTGGATGGGTTAGCCCAAGTGGTCTATCATTAATTGATATATCTCGCGTGTACCTATACAGTACATACAGTGGAGGGTATCAAAGCATCGGCCAGGCCGATGATAACACTTTTACTTATTTTTACAAAACACTGTTATCAAAAAAATAGATGTTGGTTATATGGGCTTTTTTATTATATTATTATATATTTAAAAATATTAAAAATACTCGACCATAAAGAAAATGCATCCGAATGTTTTTAGTTTTTACTGTAAGCACACATTTGTTTTTCCTTACATATTCTACATTGTTTTTACGCATTGCGAAAATAGTAGTATATAATTAGTGGAATAAAAGATAATAAATTAATTTCTTATCCTATTGAAGCTCTTAATAAAGAATTTGCTGAAATTTGGATATTATTTATTTCTAATTTTGTTACCTTTTCTAAAAATGATAAATTTTAAAATAAACTGCACTTCAAAAAAACACTCATTGATTAATTTATTTTAATTTTCGTATTATCCCGCTTTTACAATCAAAATCGCCCGATTTTTTAATATAAAGCAACTACTTTTGATTGTAAAAGCGGGATAATAAGAAACGGGATTATAAAAAACGGGACTATAAGAGGCGGGATTTTAAAAAGCAGGATTATAAAAAGCGGGATTTTAAGAATCGGGATTATAAACAGCGGGATCTCGAACCCAACCCCTTTTATTAATTTAAGTTTCTGCAATTCCTTAATTGAAGAACAAAGCAATGATAAAAGAAAAACAAAGTCGATTTTGCGAGGAGATTCAACGTTGAACGGCTACAAACGCAACAAACCGCCAGGACTTTTGCCGATCGCGTCTCCCTCATCCAACAAGTGCTGACGACCAGTGGCATCGATGCCAAGAAGCAATCAGAAAAGCCACAACTGATGTGCTATGTTTCACCCGACCACCACCACGAAACCCCTGGTTTGATGAAAAGTGCCGGCAAGCATATGCATCAAAGCAACTGACCTACAAAGCGACGCTGCAGAGAAGGACGAGAGCTGCTAGTCAGCTCTACGAGCAAAAAAGGAGGGAAAAACACCGGCTTTTCCGGAGAGGTGTTACTCCAGGAACAATGTTCGGAAGTTTTACCAAAAGGTAAAAAGTACTTGTCACGGGAACAAGACCCGAACAGAGACCTGCAGAGACGAACAAGGAAACATTGTAGTGGAGTCACAGTCCGTGCTGAGGACATTGAAAAACCATTTCTGCAGACTGCTAAACGGCGAATTCACGCTGTCCGGCTGAATGAACCATTCAACCTGGGCGATGAAAGCCAAGACTTCCGTCCACCTGACCAAAATGAGGTAAGGATAGCAATATCCAAGCTGAAGTTCAACAAAGCTGAAGGACCAGACGGTTTATCGGCCGAGCTTTTTAAGGCAGCGGGGGATGACTTGGTAGAGAGCATACACCAACTCGTTTCTTAAATTTGGTCAGAGGAAAGTATGCCTGAAGAATGGAGCCTCAGCATTATTTGCCCGATCCATAAGAAAGGAGACCCTCTAAACTGCGCCAACAAGGCATCAGTCTCCTTTACATCGCTTACAAGATCTTGTCTGCCGTACTGTGTGAACGCCTGAAACCATTTGTCAACGAACTGATTGGACCCTATCAGTGCGGTTTTAGGCCTGGTAAGTCCACAACCGACCAGATATTCACACTACGGCAGATCCTGGAGAAAACTCAAGAAGTCCAAATCGATACTCACCATCTATTTATCGATTTTAAAGCCGCATATGACAGCATTTATAGAGACGAGCTATACAGAACCATGTCTAGTTTTGGCATCAATGCCAAACTTGTCAGATTGTGCAGAATGACGATGGAGAACACTCGCTGCTCCGTAAAGCTCGGAAACATTATTGCACCGAGACCTTTGATGTCAAAAAAGGATTGACAAGGAGGTGCGCTATCATGTGACTTTTTCAACATCATTCTTGAGAAAATTGTGCGAAACTCGCAAGCCAACACCATGCAGGGGTCACAATTTTCCAGAAGTCGGTGCAACTACTTACGTACGCTGACGACATCGACATCATTGGCAGAACACAGCGAGCTGTCACTGGTGCGTTTGCAAGTATCAGTACAGAGGCGGCAAAAATGGGTTTAGTGGTGAAACAAAATATATGCTGTCAACAAGAAGGGACACACAACATCGACGAATCGGACAGAACGTCACTATAGACAGCTATAACTTTGAGGTAGTTCGGGACTTTGTCTACCTCGGCTCCGCTATTAATTCTGAAAATGACATCACATTAGAAATCAAGCAAAGAATTACACTTGCCAACCGCTGTTACTTTGGCCTAAGAAGGCAATTGTAAGGCCTTGTCGAGAAACACCAAGGAGTTTCCCGCTTCGGAATATGAGCGCTGCCGTTGACCCATTTCCAATTCCCTGGCATATTAATGGATGGCATATTAATGGAGATCCTTAAAGAACTGGGATCCGGATATGCCGAAGCAGCTCTCATACAGAAATGACAGTAGGTAAATAGTTGGACCTGACTGGAAACGGTAGGCGCCACCGATAACTAAATACAGGAAATTTGTCGCCTGGGACCTGTTGCGCCAACCATATCAAATCATTAATTTTTATCTCATATTCTTAATTGATTCCATATGCAACTTATCTACACTGCAAACTCTCTTCTATTCTGTGTGGCACAAAGCTGTAAATAATAGAATTGTGTAAACTACAATAATTACAATATTACCAGACAAACATATTTTAAATGGTTCGCGTGATCAAAAGAACCGAAATCGCTACTTCTGCTCTGAGCCACGGCAGTTTTCAACCACACCTCCTCTTAGAACGGAATATTTAATTTATGGCTAACACATTGCAAAGCCAAAAAGGATTAATTGATTTACCCATGCCGTCAAAACAAGACCAAAAACCCCTAGTTAATTTCCCTGAATTGCAAAACACATGCAACCTACAATCGGACAGGGAATACTCTTCACAAACCACGCCAGCAAGGGATACCTACAAATAAAAGAAGAAATCAATAACATAAAGAAAATTAAATAATTACCCCGACAAAACGGCAAACGAAGACACGAAAGCGATTTGATACCATATATTTATGCAGCAGAAGAGCCAATACACGGCTAAATCATTCTTCTTCTGGTTTGGGATAATTGAACTGAATTTAATGCATTGTGGCTTTGGCTTGGAATTGGGTAGAGCGGCTGTCCGAGCGGGTATCCAAACCGAATATCCCGACGTTAATTTCCCTTTAAGCCCCCCAAATCTGATCCCTCAATGATTTATGGTGTTTAATAATAGAGCGCTAAACATAAATTTGTTTCCGAGATGTCTACGCGAGAGTGGAATCTTTCGCGGGCACATCGCACACCTTATGAAGACATCTCTCACCTCGCGATGGCGAGGTACCGAGCCTGGTATACCGTATACGGTACGGATATGTGTGTAAATGATGATGGCAGCGAGAATCCTACGCTTGGCATTTATACCAATTTGTACAAATCCATCCATCCTCCACCAGGAGCAGCGGATTGCAGCAATGCACCCCAGGGGGTTGTTCATTTATTCTGCTCAAAGGCTGTGTCGAGTCTCGTGTGTGATGTGGAAGACATTAAGTCATTTGCGGAATCTTAAACATCCTTTGAAAATAGCCCCGTCTATCCCTTGACGTTTTGACTGACTTCTTCATCATCATCATCCGGGGACTTTTGAAGTGAGATGTTAACTCGGTTCTTGGTGCTTTCGCTTTGAGCGTTCACTGAAGCTAATAAATATATTGCCCGTTGTATACGCGTGTAATTAATTTGCGCATGTTAAAATGGACATCCAAGTAAAACGCAAGTGCCAGCCATACATAAGTTAAGTACGATCATATTAACGGTCGGGCTTAATTTGTTTACTGTTAGCATTTAACATTTAAGGAAATTAAAACGACATATACTCGCCATATAAGGTAGTTTATCATAATGGGCTTAAGATCTGGCGAATCTTTTTCTTTTTATAAATGCTAATAGTTTAAAAAACTAATGAAAGGCTTTTGTAAGTAGGTACTGCAAGAAAAGTAAAACAAAAAAAATAAAAGTTAACCAATCTATTTTTAAGATTTATCCTAGAAATAGGGTGTCCATCGTATCTCTATAAAAGGGAACATGCTCTTTTTTTTTGGTCCGGTCTTTTTTACACTATCTTTTTTGTTACGGATCTAGCTATTTTTGTTTTTCTCTTTTTTTATTTAGGTTCCTTCCTACATAATTTTTATTTAATTTTCCAAAAGATTTACTGTTACTAAAAAACAGAATGAAAATGCTTTCCTTAGCATAAAAGTAAAAACTATTGTAAAGAGTCTTTTGAAAACCGAACTTTCAACAAAAGTAATCAGTTATTCAGTTTTAAAGCGAACTGTTTCAAATGCTATCAAAAATTGTTTGTATTTGGAAAAGGAGACCGTTCAACTCAAACAGTTTTTAAGTTCTTGTTTGAGGAAACTTAATAATAATTTAAATTGGAAGGATTGTGGAAGATTCCATCGATTATCTTCATTATAAAAAGGTAAATACCTACTTATCTTCTCTTCTATATACAGTATCGTGTCTGGATATAGTTTCGTAATGCTAGTATGCGGCCTAAAACGTCTTGGATTCATGTATTTGTACTGAGGGAACCATTCTTTATTATTTGGTATAGCAGATTCAAGCGGTTGCACCAAATTATTCATTTTTTGAATAATAACGCATTTTTAATATGCAGTTGCACCCTTTAGCTGCCATTAAGCGCTGCCAGACGGGCATATTTGAAATCTTGGGCATCAGAGCAACGTATTTATGTTAAATTCATTCGTTTGCCTTTCACGTCCAAAATTTACTGCGGGCTCTCGGTCTAATACAGGTTCTCATATTTTTTATTCTTTTTTGATTTTTTTTAGATTACAAGTTCATGAGGTTTGGTTCTTCTTAATCTACGAATACTATATCGTATATTTAAGACGTCTTCTATTTCGGGATTAATATGCATCTGCAGACTCTCATTGTGACGAATTGTGTACTTTCTAATTACTTCCGTTATTATTTCTAGTATACCATGAGGCATTTACTATTCCCCGAAGGAATTTATTTTGGAATGTTTGTATTATTTGTACAACCCCATAATTGGATACCATATGTCCAAACGGGTTTTAGTATCTGATTATATAATAACATTTTACTCTCAGTGGGCATTTCCGAATTATATCCTAGCAACCAATGAATAAAGTTTTCTATAGGAATAGGTATCTAATATTTAATTCTGCTACCTACTTTCTTTTTCACATGTTCCTTTCATTTCAGTTTAGCATCTAGATTCATACCCATATACTTAGCTGTGTTACAATAAGGAACTACTTGATTATTAATAACCACGGTAATATTCGTTATTAATTTTTTTTTTGTAAAATTGATATGGGCGGACTTTGACTCATTCAGCCTTACTAATAATCAAACCATAATTCCGACTATTAGTTGGCTGCCAGGTTTAAATAAAATGTATAGTTTTATTGAAATGGTACCAATAAAAAATTTGATCTCCACATTTACTAGTGCAACAACTTTATTGGGATCTATTACATTTTCTGTCATTGCAGGGCTCAAATTCCATAATTTGGTTTCGCGAAAACAAGACCACTGATCATGTTTATGCCGAATAAATTATTCTAAACGAATTTATGCCCAAATTACAATTAAATTCGACCATCAGATTTCTTCCAAAGGCTTTAAAACGTTTATTAAAAGCAAAAACCGAAACACTTATCCTATGAAAGGACTGCCCCAATGGCGTAGTCAGAAGCGTCAGTTGTTAGCTGAAAGCTTTTGTCAAAGTCTGGGTATTGAAGAATAACTTCTTCAGAGGCAAGAGAGTTTTTTAACTTGTGAAATAAGTTTTTTCTTTGACATATTTGCGGAATGCGGTGCGGACACATGTCTATCTTCCCCTCTTAGAAGGGATGTCAGTGGTTTTGCCAACTTTGAGTAATCTCTTATAAAGCGGCGGTAATACACTGACATTCCGAGAAAGGATCGAAGTTCTTTGAAAGTACCTGAAAAATAAAAAAAATTGTTGACAAAAAGGTAAACAAAAAAAAATTTCCACTGAAGTTTGCCGATGGAAATATACGTGAAATGCATATCCCAAAAAGCAAGGTTAGGTTAGGTTAACGGGTTGACAGAGCAGGTATATCCTGCTGTGCCACACTTAGGTCCTTGTGGACCCATTGTGATGCCCTTTTTTGATGGGGGTTAACCAGTGATGTTGGTTCTTCTTCTTCTAGCGATTACTCGACGCCTGTCCAGCCATCCTGATATCCTCAAAAACCTGTAAAGATCAGAAAGTGAGACATCAGAAAGTTCTTGTAGGTCATGGAAGTAATGACTTCCAAGTGTTCTGGTCCTCAAGTGACAGAGGAAGTGAGGTGTGTCCTCATGAACCTCTTCGTCTCCACAGCCTCTACATATATCGTCATCTTTAAGATTTAGTTTCATTGTATGATTTATTAGGAAGTTATTTCCCGTTAGAGCCGCTACCAATTTAGACAGCGATGACCTGTCAAACTGTAGAAGTTTGATGGTTCGGCCACTGTCGGTATTTTGGCCAAAGCTTCCGTGATACTTTGCAGGTAGTTAGTCCCCTCCACCTGTTTTTGGTTTTCATGCGAATTTTATTTTTCACTCTCTCTCTAAGATTACAGAGTGGTGGCTTAATCGACTGCAGTGCTAGATCATGATCCATTGCAGACCCATTTGTCGCTAGTTCGTCGGCCCTCTAATTCCCGGCTTTGTCACTGTCCCCAGGGACATAGCAGAAGACCGTGGAGTGCTGCGAGCAGAGAACCTTTATACCTTTGATTTTATTTCAATAGCAGAAACTGCTTTAATAGGTGCCTGGCTGTCAATGAAAATGCTAATATCATTTCTTGGTATTGCCAACAATGACACCTTACGGGCCGCTTCCGCGATTGCCACAATCTCTGCTTGGAAGACAGACACTGCGGTTGTCAGGAAGCCTGATTGAACAGTGTATATTTAATTCCTCCGAGAAGATGCCGGCACCTGTTGCACAGTCCATCTTCGATCCATCTGTGTAGATGGATATCGATTTCCTCTTTGTGGGTTCATCTGTGTTCCATTCATCTCTACTCAAACGAGCAGGAGAATGGTCCCACATCAAAGTTTAGATGTGGAATCATGTAGTCAGAAGTGACAACATTCCCAATGTATTTCCATAGAATCTGTGCGTGACCAAAATTGCTCGGGCTCCAAGTACCAGTTTGGCTAATCTTTAAAGCACTTTTGGTAGCAGATTCCTCCATGTACTGTACAGGTCTAGAGGAGTCAGATTGAGAACTGCCTCTAGTCCAGCCGTAGGTGTGGTTCTCAACGGACTGGTGGTCCCTATATATGCTATAGTCTTTGTATTTTTGTCATTGGCTTGAGATTGGTCGCCTTGCCCGCGGTTTGCCACCAGACTACGCTGCCATATGTGAGTATAGGCCGCACGATTGCTGTGTACATCCACAGGATTGTTTTGGGGTTTGGTCCCCAACTCCTGCCAAAGATGCGGTTACATGCGTAGAAAGCATTAGCTGCTTTTTCTATCTTTCACTGTCATTCGGCTTCCAATTAAGTTTTCTGTCTAAAATCATTCCTAAATATTTCGCACTATCCGTAACCTTTAGAGGTATTCCCTCGAGAGTTGGTGGCTCGAATAGTGGTATTATTCTCTTGTTTGTGAACAGGACAAGCTCAGTTTTCTGGGGGTTAACCCCATGGCCGCATTGTTTTGTCCACGTATTGAGTACTCGTAGTGAGTTTCCTAGTAGGTCGCTTATGGTCGGTAAGAATTTTCCTTTTGCAAGCAAGACTACATCGTCTGCATATGCAAATACCGTGATACCCATGTTATTGAATTTCATTAGTATCTCATTCATGACAAGTACCCAGAGTAAGGGGGAGATGACCCCTCCTTGTGGAGTGCCTCTCTAAGCGGTTACTCTAAGGACCGTATCACCTAGATTCGCGTTGATGTTTCTTTCACTAACTAAATTAACAATCACATCAGATTGGTGAACGTTTATTGCGCGCGTTTTAACATTATTGAAGGCTCTTTCAATGTCTAGGAACGCAGCCAGCGTATATTCTTTGACTATTAATGACCTCATGCATGCGCTAACGACCTCATGCAACGCGGTTTCCACCCCTTTGCCCTTAATATAAGCGCGCTGAGATTTAGAAATCGTGCTGTCATCCAGTCGACTGCGTACAAAGACGTTCATTAGTTTTTCAAAGGTTTTCCCCGCCTTCGGAATGAAGACGACCTTGACCTCTCGGCAGGCTTTAGGAATGTAGCCACATTCCACACTGCGAAAAAAAAGTCTTTTTAAGACCGGCGTAATAATGGTCTTAGCCTTCTGGAGCATGATTGGAAAAATCCCGTCGCCTCTCGGGGATTTGAACGGGGAGAAAGTGTCAAATGCCCAGTTTAATTTATCTTCAGTTATAAGTTCTTCGGGAACTGTCGCTGTTGCGGTATCGAATGTAGACTGGTTTGTCTGATTCGTAGTGCATCCTGAAAAATGAGTCTGTAGTAGCAGACTGAGAGTCTCTTCTCAGGATTGTGTCCAGGTTCCATTAGTGTCTTTGATTTATCCCGAAACTGCGGATTCTTTTCACAGGATCTTTCTAAGTCTAGCTGATTCTGTAGTGCTTTCTATGTCGCTACAGAACGTGCGCCAGGCAATACGTTAGCACTAATTACGGCCTTTTTGAATCTCCGCTGGCTAGCTTTGTATTGGTCCCAGTCTGTCTGGGAGTTCGTGGTCTTAGCCAATTTAAAGAGAGCTCAGGTTCTCCTTCGGATTTCGAAGAGGTGATCTGAGAATGATGGTTCAGTAGAAACCTTCCATTCCCGCACAGTAAGAGTGTGTGAGTTGGTTCACTGCCAACATTAGCTATAAGTAAATTGTTTCTTATAATAAATTCTAAGAGGGACTCACCTCGGTCATTAGTGTCGGAGCTACCCCAGAGTGTATGATGGGAGTTGGCATCGTAGCCTAGAATTAGATCCCATCTCTCACGTTCTGCAGCTCTAACCAGTGAGGATGTTAGTTCGGAAGGTGGACTATCGGCTTCGTAGGACATGTAAATTGCCGCCAGTATGAGTGCGCTCTTTCCTGCCCTGTCCCATTTAACCGCTGTTTGATAGGTATCGCTGAGGCTAGGTAAAAGAAAAAGTTCAATCTGTTTTCTGGCGACAATATATGTACGAAACTTACCATTGTCAGATGTACTGCTATATGTATGCAGGTCTTTTGAGCTCAGCCCGCGTATTTTCCCCCGGAAGATCCAGGATTCCTGCAGCAGAGCGACGTCGATTTTTTTGGTCTCCATAAGGTTGGCGTTGGCCGCCTTACTGTGATGAAGATTTATTTGTATGATCTTCATCACGGGCAATCGCTTCTTCTCCTCTGCTCTTTTGATTTGCCGCCTGAGTTTGCACCGCGTTATGCCTACGCGGACCTTAAACTCTTGCTCAGGAGTATCGTCACTTCCATGCCATTCTCAGTGTACTCACTCGTTTCCAGGACTTTCCACTCCCTGCTTTGAAGTTCCGGGTTAAGGAATTGCAGGTTGCCTTCTATCCTTTCCACGGGTAGGTACGGTCTTCGAACGTGTATTCGGCCTTTTGGTCTGGTGATCAACAACCGCAGGTCGGAATTTGGCCAAGGCGCGTTAGTGTGGGTAACGAAGGCCTTCAACCATTCCATTGTTTCTTTGTCATCACATTGCATGACCTTGAATCCCTTAAAAGTGGTCAACTGTCCAAACAATGGAATTACGCCAGCCGCCTTTACGATAGCGTCATTGACACCATCCAGTATTCGCTGTTCTATCAGTTACCATTGGTAAGTGGTGAGTCTTCGATTTGGATTACCAAGGTCGACTATAGCGACACGAAGACTATCCTTCACCTTTTCAGCAAATTTTTGTCTTTTAGCCTGCCAAATCTCATGCCGGCTGCTCCAGAGGCACGCGCCCTAGGCTTGCTCAACTTTGTTTTGCTGACTGACAGAACTTTTTAGAGCAGCCAGGTGTCTCCTCAGCTTTGGACGTATCCTTATCTGAGCTGACGCCCGGTTTTTCGGGTTTTGACCTACTCAAGGCGGAAGGCAAGAGGCATTCCTCCCAGAAGGCAAACTCCAATATCAAAATATTACACTTACATGTTTGACGAATAAGCCCACCCACTTGAAAAAGAAATTCCAATAAATGATGGGAAAATTAATAAAATAAAATTATTCTTACCAATATGTCCCACGATCACCATGTCCAGTCCACGATGCGTTTGCTTTTCACATTTTGCTGTTGCAAAAGTTGTCAGGTTTTGTCTCTCCCTTTTGTGGTGTTTCGATCCAATTTCACTCGTCGTCGTTTCGTTGAATGTGATCGTTACATTTTAATTAAGTGTTATTTATTTATTTATTATTCTGTTTTATGGATAATTATGTGTATTTATAGTTATGTATTTATAATTGATTTATTGATTAGATAATAAGGCTGACAAGACAATGAGAAATATGATGAAAGACGACTGACGACTCTCTTAACTTAACTTTGACTCTCTCTTATATGAAGATGAGAGGAGAAATAAGACACAGTAATTAGATTACGCACACAAATGAATTGAAGATTAGAAGAAAGAAACAGAATAGAGTTAATGAGAGTAAGCAATTAATAAAGCTGCTTGTCGACAAAAAGAATTATTTTACAGCGAGCTTGTTTCTCCAGTCAGTCCCAAAGATCCTCCATTTCTAGTCTAGTCTTTATCCCAAAACTCCAGGTAGGCCAATTTTCGGAACCAACCAACTTCTCAATCGACCAACTTCCATTTTGGACGATAATCTTTTGATTAGCAGCAACATTCGGAATGTACAGCAATATTGTTCGGCATTATAATTTCGCGATACGTCTATCTCGATTAATGATAATTATTGCTAAGGCGCGTAACCTATTAGCAGAGTATAGAAAGAGCCAAACAGGTCTTATCGGATGAGCTAATTTTATTCGAATGAAAAATTGAAATAATATTGAACAAAGAAAAATATATCATAGAAATTACTATGATTCAATAAAACAGGTTCACACTTTCAACAGATTCGGGTCGGGTACATACGTAAAAATCTTGGCAGGTGGCGTGGATATCAATTTACCGAGTCACAATATTGTTGACAAATGTACAAGTTGGATTTGACATCGTCGGTCTAAAATTCGAGTAGCTATTGTTTATGAAAAATAAAATAACCCAAAATATGTTTGAATCGTTTGAAAATGGAACGAAAAACGTGTGTTGGTTTCGTGTAAACAAAATATAAAAATAATTTAGCAGAATATGTTAGCGGCATAAAACGTTCCATTCGCGAAGAGGAAGAGCTCGTGATAGGTGTGCGTGTGATACCAGATTCAGCAAGCAGTGAGGTTACTGGTCTGGTCATAAATGCATCCTCGATAACTTCAAAACTTCTATCGATATTAAAACTAAATCCAGCGTATTAAATTTTATGAACTTATCTTGAGTATGAGTACCTACTCAGCATTTATCTACCGCGGACTGTTATTGTGGTGCTTGTATTGTCGTATTCCTCCCTAACTTATGTAGGGCAAAAGAGAGACGCACTAAGCGACCATAGAGCCCATTTAGTCTAGATTGAAAAGTTTTGTGATCATAGAGTTATTTCGTTATTTCCTTATTTTCGTTAGCGCGATTAAGACGTATTAAACGTAGACCGGGTGAAGAGGCTGTTGATGAACCAACCAATAACTGATCAAAAAAAAATGTCTAGGTCAATTTTTTTAATGCTTTTTGGACACCCTACCTATATCTATGAAGGAAAGATTTCAACTGACGCGTGGAATTTCTTGTTAAACATAAAAAATAAAGAAGAACTCATGTTCTGACTCTGACTTCAAATCTGATATTGACGGAGATTTGTTGTGTGATTCACCCGGGGCACTTAGATCGTTAAGGCCGGCCCTGTGAGTTGCATTGGGGTATACAGTACACCACAATGAGACGCTCTATCCAACACTTTTTCTTTAGTTTCCATTAGTGTAAACTAGTTAGGAATTTATTTGTAGATTTGTACTTAAAAAATGTATTTATTTTTCACAATATTTAATTATTTAATGTCGCTTAGCTTCTTTTCCGTATATTTTTTCGTTGATCTGTCAAATTTGTATGTCTAGTACGGTTCAACTTCTGCCATTAACATAATTTCTGGCAGCCTTATAAGGACTGTTTAAGCATGTATAAGAAAGCCATAAAGACATCCAAAAAGGAGGCCTGGATGGATTACTGTCATTCGATAGAAACCCTTAAGGACTCTGCCAGGCTAAGTAAAATTCTGTTCAAGGAACACTCCAACCCTTCCTGAGAAAGCTAGATGGAGGATGGACCGAATCCTGCGCGGAGACCCGACCATAGAACTCCTAATAAATACCCACTTTCCCGGATGCAGCGATATTAGTACGGAACCCGTGAGGTCTCGGCAAGTACAACCTGCACTCCACAGTAATATAACTTCAATAATTTCCGAGGAAAAGATTTCCTGGGCTATTAACAGCTTCTCCCCGTTTAAGTCTCCGGGCCCTGACGACGTACTACCTGTCATGCTACAGAAAACGCAAGACTTAACGCTACCTTGGCTGGCGTCAATATTCAGAATCTGTTTAATACTAAACCACGTACCGTACTCTTGGAGACGCGCTAGAGTGGTGTTTATACCGAAGGTACGCAAACTTGGGCATGAAACCGCGAAGGATTTCAGACCAATTAGTTTAACCTCCTTCGAACTTAAAACCCTAGAGCGTGTTCTAGACATCCACATGCGAAGCTTTCTAGAAGAATCTTTACTATCCAAATCACAGCACGCCTACCTAAAGGGTAGATCCACGGAAGCGGCTCTCCACGAGGTAGTGCGGACAATCGAAATATCCATACATTATAAAGAATACACTCTAGCCTCCTTCTTA
This sequence comes from Cheilosia soror, assembly GCA_949372485.1. Taxonomy (NCBI): domain Eukaryota; kingdom Metazoa; phylum Arthropoda; class Insecta; order Diptera; family Syrphidae; genus Cheilosia; species Cheilosia soror. The sequence continues at coordinate 35,107,575 of OX443563.1, forward strand.
AACATAGAGGGAGCTTTCAATAACGTACACACTGAAGCTATTCTTGAATCTCTGATTGAGTTGGGCATAGAGGCATTTATTAGTCAATGCATAGTCTCTATGCTCAGGACAAGAACTATTCAGGCAACACTAGGCAGCAGCTACATAACCAAATTTGCCCCTAGAGGAACGCCACAGGGTGGAGTCATCTCGTCCCTACTATGGCTAATGGTTATAAATAAAATTCTGGTGAAACTAGACAGGGAACGGGTCAAAGTTGTCGCGTAAGCGGATGACGTGGTGATACTAGTGTCAGAGAAGTTTCCCACCGTGATTAGTGAAATTATGGGGGCCGCTCTAGAAAAGGTATAAGCACCTGGGCTGCAAGTTGTGGCCTCGGTGTTAACCCGAGCAAAACTGAACTGATGCTGTTCACTACCAAAACCAAAATACCCGACTTTACCCTACCCCGTCTTAATGATCAACCACTCACACTGTCGTCCAGCGCTAAGTATCTAGGTATCATGCTCGATCCAAAACTTAACTGGAAACATAACATTGAACACAGAGTAAGGAAGACGTCGGTCGCTTTCTATGCCTGTAGCAAAACCTTTGGAAAAAAGTGGGGACTTCAACCAAAGATGACCTTGAGGATGTACATAGCCGTAGTGCGTCCAATTCTCACGTATGGATCAATAGTATGGTGGCCTGCGTTGAGCAAAGTCTACAACCACGCGAAACTGAAAAGACTGCAAAGAGCAGCCAGTATAGGCACCACGGCGGCAATGAGGTCCATCCATTACTGGCCATCCGAGAAGCCTGCACGCAACTAGGGCGTGACAAAACGCATAAAGAAAGCATTGCTATCCTTATAGATAGCCAAGCCGCCACCAAAGCCATCGATTCGGCTACCATATCCTCCAAACTGTTGCAGAAGTGCCGGAACGAGCTTGCGTGTCTGAGCGAACGGTTCAGGGTCACACTTCTCTGGGTTCCATGGCATAGTGACATAACAGGCAATGAGCACGCGGACGAGCTGGCCAGGAAGGGCTCAGCACTCCACGCCGCGCTCTCAACGAAGGTATACATCCCGCTAGGAGCGGTTAAAGGACAAATACATTCACATTTTCTGCAGAAAGCCAATCTCCGATGGTCGGGATTGACAAACTGCGTTATATCAAGGAAGATATGGCCTAACTACAACCAAAACAGAACAAATAACCTACTAAACAGAAATGAAAACCAGTCATCAGATCCAACCCATCCATCCACTTCATCCCAAGGAACTTCACATGCTCCACCGTCCATTCCACTAGAGCCTTTTACCTCAACCGAGCCCCAAAACGCAGATGAGTTACCTGTCATTGGTAAGAAAAATTAATGCATTTGATATTTATATAAATGCTGACCTGTTTATTCCACTTTTCGACATAGCTTTCGACCACAAGGCAGTGTTGTTGTTCCTGGAAGAATGCATAAAGATTATTATTTTATTTTCATAATTGTTTTCGTTATAAATCTGTTCTAATCCCACTTGTCTTACAGTAGGCGTATTTTATTGAACGTTGATCTCAGCAAAGTAAAGTAAAATAGAACCTTTGGCATGCAATAACAACAACTAGTCTCTGCTTGGCACATTCGAGACTATTTATGTGGTGTTCAACAAAACACACTTAATATAAGAAGTAATCTGTAATTTATAACAAAATTTTTTCAGTGGATATCTTTTATTTTGCGATTGAGAAAAATTCGTCTCGTCGCGTCGCTTTCATTGCTATTCACCCCTATTCCCGTTGGCGTTTGTCGTAAACGCCTAATATTTCATTTCGGTTTTAAGTCAGAGTTTGTAACTTTTTTGAGACAAGCGATTTGAAAATACAGTGAACACATAGAAAAAGAAGCAAAATCGTTAACAAAAGTTTGAAAAAAAGCTGAATATCGTTTTTATAACGTCACGACAAAAGAGTCGTATATGACAAAGGGTGAATATATTTTTCTGTTATTTGTGGAAAATGAAGTTTTCGATAGGTATTTAAATTGAGTTATTCAGAATCACACCACATACGACTTGGATTTGAATATTACAGAAAAGGGTGGGAAAGGATTTTGTGTTATTAGGGCGCACTCAATGAGCATTAGAAGTGTCAGTGAATTTCCGTGGCTGCCAAAAAAAAATTTAATGATTTTAATTTTGAAAAACTTATTTCTTTTAATATTTAGTAGTGCAGCACAAGTCAAGTATTAACAAAAATATGATTTCATCCAAAAGACAGCTACGATTGACATAAAAACCAGCACTCCCCCTGACTGAATACCTAGCACAGTGCTCAACTAGTGCGCTCCAGTGCTCATCTCGAACACAGGTCTCTATTGTCAGTGCGAACTCAGTAGATACTATACCGAACGCGACAGCGCCGTCCCTGTGCGCACTAGTGAGCCATAGGGTTCACGTTAAACAAACCTATTGTTTATTTATTCTTTTCCAGCTTCGTTTGCTTAGTGGATGAGTTCAGCTCTATTTTAAAAAATAATTTAGTTTGGGTTTTTTCGATGTGAAAGTGTTATTGATCGCTTGCGAATTAACAAACAACAATTTATTAAGCATTCAGCTAGATTCCCTGCCAGATCAGAAATTTCTGCTAGATCTGACAGGAAAAATGCCAAATTGGTCACTGGTCTGTATGGAACAGTTGTCGTCCATACATGAATATGAGCTCGATATAGCTGATGCTCCCGTTATTTGTAACCTGCAGCCAACAAGCCTTCCTCGAGGGCATCTGTCAGTAACAGGCAATTAAGAAACTCGGTGGCATTGGATGATGAGGGTGACGGGGACGATATGGGTTCGAGCCCGAGGTATCGCCGCACAATTGGCAACACGGTAGGTAACTAACATTTTCTTTTCTTTTTAGCAAATAAAAACCATACATTTAAGAATCATCGTGATTTTATTTTTAAGTTAATAGTTTAAGAAATGTATTTATTTTGTATGTACTTAAGTTAGGTTTTATAATGTAAATGAATTAAAAAAGAGACATTAAATAGTTCCGTTTAAAAACTCCCGGATTCCTAGGTTGTTGACGTTGGATTGGTTGTTGCTGTTGTTGATCTGGAAAGGTGTCGGCGAAACTTTCTTCAATAAAGTCATCACCGTTGCTGTTATCACAATCTTTGTACAGCGTTTTGTGGTTGTGTAATATAACACAAGCTGGTATTATTTTGTTCGCCATAATTGGATTGGCGACATCTAGGTACTTTAGCCTACGGAAGCCCAAGTGGTCGCTCAATCGTGACCCTTGCGCTGCTCAGACGGGTGTTGAAATATGTCTGTCTGTCAAATGGCCGTTGTCTCTAAAAGGTGTAATGAGGTTTCTGAGCAACGGGTAAGCTGCATCTCCTACCAGGTGGAAGTCTGCGGGCACAATGGTGTCTAACTGCTTATAAAGGGGGCTATTCCTGTACACCCTTGCATCATGAAGCCTACCCGGTGCCCCGACGTAAATGTCAAAAAAAAAAATCCTGCGATGATCACATCCTACTCCTAAAAAACTAATCAATTGTTATTTGTCTCGTTAACTATATTATATAATATATATATATATAACTATCTTGCAGTATTACCGAATGAGTGCTTTTTCGGTTGTAATAATCGGTGGTGTTCGCCACGGGCTGCTTGATCTGGATATGACAACCGTCAATGGCACCAACAATACCGGGAATGTAGCCACCACTCTTTTCTTTGAAGCCCTGTATGTAATTGTTTATTAACTTGATAAATATGCAAAAGAAATAATGGGAACCTACCTGAGAAATCTCTTCGTACTGAGTCCTGGAAGGCCATTTAACGTATTCCTCCATGAATGTACCTATCTATCTTCTCCATTATATAAAAATTGAGCCCTAAAATATTTGTCGTCGATTCACGCCTTAACGTATTTACCGTTTATAAACAAACTTTCACACATCTTTGGTATTGGTCCCTATACGGTCAAAAGTTTGGTCAAAATTGGACAGAGGGGCGTGGTACCGCCCATACAGAAAAAAATACCAAAATTTTATACCTATCTCGAAAACTACGAAATCGATTCAGCTCAAACATACAGATGATCTTAGTTATTGCCCTTGTGTGAAGTTTGGTCAAAATTGGACAAAGGGGCGTGGCACCTCCCACAAAAAAAAACATTAAAAATCTTATACATACCTCCTATACAAAATATATCTTTTATGGGCTGAAACTCGATGACGTTATACTTCGATAACCGTTGGGCCGATTTTCATTACGTATTGCTGTATTTCAGGTTTAGGCAGATAGAAAATTCCAGCAAGTCGATTTATTCTCATTTCTCGCATTTTACGAAACAACACTATTACCTAAGACCTAAACAATACAATTCCTGTGCACGGGCAAAGCCGGCCGGGAAGGTACAGCTTTTTCGATAGTCTTGGAATTGGAAGCCAACGTTTTTAAAATTTGTCCTCAAAGTCAATTATATTGTCTAGGCAATACGATTTCTGGAAAAACAAAAAATGTTGTGTACCACAGAGCATTACTATAAAAACAGTGTATCTTTTTAACTATTTTGCACGGGCTCCGCTAGTTACTTCTAAAAAAGTAGTCTATACCTTCCCGGCGGACACCCTGTATTATTATTTCTTTATTATTAAGTAAATGAATTTCAATAGTAATAACACCAAGTATCTGTGCTTTTGGCAAGAGGGTCAAAACTCGCCATAAGTGTTGCTTACAAGTGGAAATGGACTTCAACTTACTTGAAGTACCCTACTGAGGACAAGTATCTCCAAGTAGTCCTTAGCACACCAGACCTTATATAGTCGCTATATACTAGCTGGAGATACTTGTTGATTGAGGTGCAAATATATGGTGATATTTTCGAGAAATTGATTTATAAATTAGTATTTTACATACCGCAAAACATCCGCGACTCATTCGAAAATGTGACCGGAACTCTTCTAAGGAGTAATTCGGTATAATTACTTCCACTTAGTTTTGGTTGCGTTGCGGCTCTTCCTACATGTGGAATAATGCTGGATATCTCAATAAAATTGATGTATTCATCAGCTCTTCCATTACGAATGTTGTTGCACGAACTGTAAGGAAATATAATGGATTTTAATTTAAAAGCAATATGAATAATAATTTACTTATATTAGATCTTCCTCCGTATCACCCATTTTTTGTTTTGTTTTCGCAAAGGTGACGTTTCTACAAAAAAAATCACATGTGTCAAGATCTGACGTTCACGACCAAGTTAGTTTTTGCGTTCAGGTTACACTTAGTCCAGACAAATCTACTGGATACTTGATGGCCCAATACTATACCTACATATGTATTGTATAGTGTCAATCCATCAAAGTCTGTCAGAAATCTTGTGTCTTATGTACCTACCAATGCTCAAAAAATTTTAGTTACTGGTATTTTTAGTTATTTTCATCCAATCTCCTCCACATGTTAATTTACAACTTCAGATATGGGAAATCGGATCAAGCTTCAGGTTCAAAAGGCAGGCGTTAAATTAACTTGCAGAATCTCACTTATCACTTGAAAATGCTGTTTGGCACGCCCACCAAAATACCCCTTCAACAGCAATCAACTAAATGAATAATAATTTTGGCTGAAATTTCATTTTCGTGTGAAATAATTTCTCAGCAAATTCACTAAAGCAAGGTGAGAGCCCAATAATTCCTTGGCCAGGATCAAGATACGAAGAAATCGGCTCACAAAGATGTTGGTACGTTTTGCCAAAAGAGCTAGCTGTAGGAAGAGAAGCCCACTACAAGAAGTAAATTATATATATCTATTGATACGACCACAAAGTGCCAAATGGGTGGTGGGAGGGCGTTCGTCTTAAACGATAATCAAAATATGTATAAAACGTGGAGTTATTAATTTGTGTGGCTGGGCCCTCAACGTGGAATCAGCTCGAAATAATTCAACACAATCAATTTTGCTCAATCTGAGCCGCATTGAGTGAATGAACAACAACAACAAAGAGTTAAGTTGTGAGTTATTGCCGCAACAAGCAACGTAAATTAGGACAACGCGCAACATAAGTATATTCATTTTATGCTGCGTCCTGTGTGATAAGACGTTCTTCTGCGTATATGTAGGTAGGTATATATTTTTTGCGGAACGCCCATGCAACGCCCTTGCAAAGTTGAACTTGCATGCCTTACTCGTTATGCAGTTGTGGTGAATTGAATTCTGATTAACACCTTGATATTGAACAATTATGTTAAGTCAACTGCATGAGATGTTGGCAAGTTAATAATAACGGTTTTTTTTCGTAGTGTGTTTAATGCTTACAAAACAATTTAGATGTTAGATAATGTCAGTCAAATATCAATGCAGCAAGTACCTACCAGTTTAAATATCTTAACGCTCCATTGTTGGGTGCCATAAAATTGAAATAAGCCATCTTCTTGGAGTACTTTACGATACCTCATACCACTCTTCCCATCGAGTGATGGGGCCTAAGAATGTAAGCGCACATCGTAAGGTTCTCCAGGTTAAGAGTTGAGTCTACCTTAACCTTTTGCCATCATTTGACTAGTGCGGTAACTTTCATATTCGTGTTTTGTGGCACAAGGTGACGCTCGAGTTTGTTATGTCCATTATTGTATATAAAATATATAAATATGGAAAAGCTTTAGTTCTTTAATTTTTATTTGAATTGAGTACAGTAAATTATATAATTTAAAGGGCTTCTGTACCTTCCAGTGCGTTCCTTTTTGCATAGATTTTATAACATTTGATAGGGTATCATGGTTATTATTTTTGCCCCCTCATGTAGCTGACCTCCCCGAGGTGGGGGGGGGGCAACATGGACATAGACATGGCTGACGAAGCACACACCCAACGATGACAAACCTGTCATAATAGGGCGCCTTTTGGAGCCAGGCCTGAAGGGTGGCAGTTTGCGAGCGTCTGGTAGGCTTGTCACGCTCAGCAGTCGGCCGGGTTTAACCCGAAACGGCTACGAGCTTCTTATCAATAGTTTCGTAAACCATTATGGTGGTCAGAGGGTGAATGCTCTATGCACCAATAGGACCAATAGGTGGACTTTCGGCTACTCGACAAGGGCACCGACTTAGGATAGGCACGTGGAACATCTTTTCGCACATGGGAAAAGACCTGGAGCTTGTTGGGGAGGCTGTCAAATATCGACTAGATATAGTTGGTGTCTCCTCAACTAAGCAAAGGGTTCTCGAACTGTGGGACCTTGCGGATGGGTGCAAACTCTTCATGTCGTTAGTACCACCTTCAACGTCTGCTCAGGCGGGCGTGGGAATTCTCACAAGTCCCAGGCTGGCAGGCAGAGTATTGGAGTGGGTACCATTGGGAGGGAGAGTTGCGATCTTAAAGCTTAACCTTATAAGATCAATTCTAGCTCTAGTGCAGGTGTATGCACCGAATCTGAGTCGGGGTACGCAGCTTTTTAGATGAAGTTGGAAGGTTGCAGATATGGATTCTTATAGCCTGATGGGTGATTTCAATGCTCACGTAGGTGAGGATTTCTCGACATGGGGCAGCGCGATTGGGAAACATGGTGATCCCGATCAGAACGCGAACGGAGAGAAGCTGTTGGACTTTTGTTGTTCAAATGGAATGTCCATTATGAACACTTTCTTTCCACACAAAGATATCCATAAATACACATGGTACCGTCGAAATCTTCAGCAGAAATCGCTGACAGACTTCTTTGTGGTACCATCATTTATTAAAAGGATGGTTTGTGATTGTCGTTTATTGAGATGGGGTGAACTGTCAACTGATCACCACCTGGTGTTGTGTAAATTATGTATCTCAACGATCAGATACCTATCCTGCCAAAGCGTAAGCCAAGAATGGTTACGCGCATACGGTGGGAGGGTCTACAGAACGATAAGATACGGAAGGAATTTGCACGGCAGGTATCTGAAAGGTTTGAACAAATTCCAAATGTTCCATTGAATGTAGACGAAGAATGGCAGTTGTTTTCAACAGCAGTCACCTTCCCGAAACCGGTACATTAAGCCGCGAAGAACTTGCAAATTGGCTGTTAAAGCAGCCAAAGAGCAATCTCGGAAGGAGTTCGGCGAGAAATTAGACCGTGACCACAGATCTGCAAGCAAAGTGTTCTGGCAGACCATCCGCCGTCTTAGAGGAAGGAAGTGGAACATTATTGAAGGATTCAAGTGCAAAGATGGTACACTTATTTCTAATGAGGAGGACATCTTGCGCAGATGGATCAAGAACTTTTCTGAATTGCTCAATCCAATCCAGGGCATTAAGGATGACACATCCATCGCCTTGAGCAGGCCTTGGAAATGATGGGCAGTGCGGTTTTCGTGCCGGCAGAAGCACAACCGACCAGTTATTCACTCTCAGAATGGTGTTCGAGAAGGCTTGGGAGTATGCTACACCTGTTTACGCATGCTTTGTAGATTTGGAAAGAGCATATGACCGAGTCCCTCGAGGTAAACTCTGGAGTGTATTACAGGAGTATGGAATTGACGGTTCTCTCTTGAGAGCCATTCAATCACTTTACACAAACTGTAAAAGATGTGTTCGGGTAAACGGCGTTAAATCAACACCTTTTACCGTGGGCGTTGGTTTTGTCAGGGGTGTGTATTGTCTCATCTCCTTTTCATTACTTAGCATAACAACTACAATTATTGGCATCCCTAAGTAAATTTCATTTTTGATCAATTATAACATTTTCATTTATAGAGTGACTAGCAATGCCCGCGGATCCGCTCGCCGTTTTCTTTTCTTTTAAATTAAATTCAAATTTATTTGAGTTATTATATTATACATAATGTAGTTTGTTTTATGCATATCCACTCCCTACATCAAATTCAGCTACGCCATACCTACATGAGTATATACGTACAATGTGTATTCTGAATTTCTATTTTGGAAACGCAATATAAAACAACCCCTAACTAAGCACAACTTCAATTGATTTATATGCATATTGAGAATGCTGGAATTGCTAAGGAGATCTAGAAGAAATTAAAGAACCTTTTTCAAGACTCAGGTTTCTACTTGTGGAGTGCCAATCAGTAGAAGATTATGTTTCTCAAATTATGTCGACTGCGAAAAAGTTGAATAGCATTGGGTTCACTGTTGCTGACGAGTGGGTTGGAAGCCTTTTTCTAAAAGGCTTGCCTGATGAGTACAAATCGATGGTGATGAATGAGCATTGGAGCCTCGGGAGTTGCTATATCTGCTGACAGCATAAAAATTAAGCTTTTACAGGATGTCAAGTTTAATCCTTCAAACAATGCTAGCATTAGCAGTGGTGCCTTGTTTACTTCAAAGTCGGACAAATTCAAGAAACGTAACAAGCAGAAGAAGCCCAAGGATGACAACAACAAAGCTTTGATCGAATGTTATAACTGCAATGGTATTGGACATATTTCTACTCACTGCTCTCCTCCGAAGGATCTGCAAAGCTCAAGTGGAAAGAAAAAAGGAAATAAAGCTTTGTTCTCTGCTTTGCAATTAGAATTCAGTAGGACTGATGCTTGGTATGTTGACAGTGGAGCGTCAGTTCACATGTCAAATAATAAGTCTTTGTTCGAGTCGATTTCAAACTATGTATTAAGGTGACGTCACAATGGCTGATAATAAATCCTTGAAGTCTGTTGGAAGAGGCGATGTGAAGCTGAAACTATCTTATAATCACTATCAAGGATGTCATTCATGTTCCTAAATTGGCTACTGATCTACTTTCCATTAGCGAAGTTACAAAAAAGGGCAATAAAGTTGTTTTCCAAGGAAATAATTGCAAGATCTACGATCCTGATGAAGAAGATGTTATCGCAGCCGCAAGTTAAGTAAACGGAATTTATGTTCTTGACAGGAAACAGCAAAGTTTGGTATATTCTGTTGCAGCCAAAACCGAAGATTTCAAATTGTGGCACAGGCGCATGGGCCTTGCACCAATGTAGTTTGAAGTTACTACGACAAACTACAATAAAAAGAAAAAAACATCTTCGGGAAGTACTTCCCAGACAGGACCGACCAAAAAAAATAGCAGGACTGCACAAGAAAAAAACAGGGAGTATGCGAATCGTCAATGAACGGCGCTCTGACTCATCTCTCTACCTCACTGACGATACCGAGGGTAGCCGTAGCGCGTCAAATGCTCCACTGATGCTTCCTCCAAGGAAACACGTTAGAGCGAGCACAATAGCATATAGAAAAAGAAGGAATGCATTACTATGTCTTAGTCGACTTAATGAAAAGGGCAGAGACAAATGTGATAACAAAGACAAAGCTTCCTATGAATGGGCTACTAAAGTGGTGGAGGAAAGCAAGAGTCGACCTGAGCAGGGCGCTAAGCTGGAGGCTGTGAGAAATTCCGCTCAGGCCAAAAGCTCGCGCTTGGGTCCCTATGGTGCCAAGCGACCCACAAGACATTCTGATTCTGCTAGAGCCAGAATCGGGACATCCCAACACATAGGTGGAAGGTGGTAATATCAGAGGTAGTGAAAGATTCAAGGTCTATAACCACACTTTTAGACAAAGAATCCCTTCCACTACTAAAGGAAAAAAACTACGAGATCAGCTACTGTTTCAAACGAATAAGGCTGCACGTATATCAACAAGATTAGAGGCAAGCATTTGGGCGCTAACCCCTGTCCCTCCAGCCTTCATGAAACGGCGGGGATCCGATCACGGACGGTCTTCTGAATCAGAGGACACGGACGCCACTGTGATTGAGGTGAGGAGAACCGTGACTCGTTGGCAACAGCATAGCGGGGTTGAGGATAGAAAATTATAAAATTTATCATGCTGATTGTAAAGGTAAAATAAGAGCCTGCATTTTAGCAAAGACTAACTTAAAACTTTTCCTTTCACAGAGCTTCAGTAACCCTGATCAGAGCGAAGGAATTTTCCAATTTTACTCGGATGCGACGCAAATGCACACGATTCCATCTGGGGCAGCAGCGACATCAACGAAAGAGGTGAGACCCTTTTTACTTTTCTTGTAGAGACTAACCTCGTAATTTGCAATATCGGAAATGAACCTACATTTATTACTAGAAACAGACAGGACGTGTTGGATATTACGCTAGTTACTAACTGTCCTTCTATCTCTGTGGAAAACTGGGCAGTATCCAAGAAAACTCGTTTTCTGATAACTGCTACATTTTCTACAACCTAAACATTACCCCTCCTCCTGTAGCATTGTTGCTTCTGGACACTCACTTCCCAGGAAGTGCCCAAGAGGATTGTTTTGTACCGAATCTTTTTAATTAAAATTGTAATTGTGTTACCAAAGATTGGATGCGTCCGAACAGTTTGACGATCAAAACCAAAAAGGAAGAAAAAGCAACGTAAACTATAGACTAGACAATGATAAGCAAAATGACTCAAACGAATAGTAATATTAAAGAACACAACAAAGAGAGCAATTACAGTAAAGATTCTAAGTTTAAGTGAATACTGTACAATTAGGTTAACAATAACTGAATTTGAGTGGAATTGAAAATAGGGTAAATTATGAATTATAAACAATAATAACAAATGCAACTAGTCATATAGTAACGCTTGAATCCTTAACATACAGCCCCCCTGGAAGACTTGGTCTTTCAGCGAAAGGAAGAGGAGCCAGTTTAACGATGGGACGTATGTAGCCACCCTAACACGCTTGTCGTCTCCTGGGTGGGTAGCCTTAATGCGTCCGAGTATCCATTTTGATGGTGGTAGATTAGGATTCTTTAGTATAACCACATCCCCAACTGCAATGTCTGGCTTAGCATAGGGCCATTTTGGTCGTTGCTGGAGGGAAGTGAGGTACTCAGCATGCCATCGCTTTCAAAACCCTTGTTTAAGTTTCTGTAAAAGACACCAATTATTTAATGGACAAACATTTTCAACATGCATATAGGGACGTGAAACAGATGTATACGGTTCACCGATTAAAAAATGAGCCGGGCTTAAGGCTATAGGGTCCATATCAGAGGTTGGCCACATAGGTCGGGAATTTAGTAACGCCTCAATCTGAGCGAGTAATGTGTACATTTCCTCGTAGGTCAGTCGATGGTCGCTAATAACTCGCTTGAGGTGGAATTTTGTGGATTTCACCCCTGCCTCCCACAAACCTCCAAAGTGAGGAGCAGAGGGAGGAATAAACTTCCACGCAATACTGTCCCTGGACAGATGATCTGCTACGATGGCATTGTGTTCCTGGCTAAGTAGAAGCTGGAATATTTCGTCAAGAGTTCGCTTGGCGCCGTGGAAGTTAGTGCCATTGTCACTCCATATCTCCGCAGGTTTGCCGCGACGCGACGCGAAACGATCGAGAGCAGCTAGAAATGCGGATGACGAAAGATCTCCGACGAGTTCCAAGTGGATGGCCTTTGTTGTGAAACAGACGAATAGCGCGATGTAGGCCTTCACAAATTTTGGGTTCCGTCCCCTTGCTAGTCTTAAAGTGATAGGACCGGCGTAGTCAATCCCAACTTTATTGAATGGGCACGAAAATTGTACACGCGCTGCAGGTAGATTACTCATAATTTGATCAGAATTGGTTTTCCGGTAACGAAAACAGGATACGCACTGTTGCATGGTCTTACGAAGAAGATTACGGCTACCGATTATGAAATATTCCTGGCGAAGAAGAGCAAACATTTGCGATACACCCGCATGTAGATGTCGAATGTGAATGTGTTCGGCAATGAGTTTCGCGAACCGAGTATTCTTATCGATGATTATTGGGTGTTTGATCGAGTAATGTACGCTGGATTCTTGGATACGACCACCGACGCGAAGGATTCCGTCAGTATCCAAGAAAGGATTTAAGGGTGTCAACTTGTTACCCTTTTTGAGCACTTTACCTCTTAAAATCTCATTTATTTCGCTGGAGAAACAGTGTAACTGGTGGTATTTAATTATATTTGTCTTTGCGAATGATAGTTCAGTTGCAGTTAACCACCCCATTCGTCTTAAAGTAGGATTCACGCGCGAATTAAAAATAAAGCGATATACAAAGGCAAGTTTACGAATTAGCTGAGTATAACGTGAAGAGTTATTGATTAAATTTTCCATAATGTTTGTAGTTTTAACAGTCGATACTAGCACTTGAGCAGGGGCAATTTAACGCTCTTCAAAATGCTCGATGGGGATGTCGGTAACCGAGAACTCCGTTTTAGGCCACTGATCTCGTGTAGCCAAGATGGTCCGTACCACCACAAATCATTTAAAATTAAATGATCGGGTAGAATGCCACTGGAGGCACAGTCAGCGGGATTATGATGGGACCGCACATGATTCCAAAATTTCCTTGATAGAACCGAAAGGATCTCGGATGTACGGTTCGAAACAAATACTGACCACCTCTTTGGCAGCGCCGAGAGCCAATGAAGTACGATAGCTGAGTCAGTCCAGGCGAAAACTTTCATATCTTTAAGCTGTAAAGAAATTTTAAGATTAGTTATCAAGCGTGTTAATAGGACTGCCGCACACAGTTCGAGGCGAGGGAGTGAAATAACTTTAATCGTAGGTACCCTACTCTTTGCAGCGACGATCGAGCAAGTGATATTTCCAGCCGAGTCCACACTTCGACAGTATACCACTGCGGGTAAGCATCAAGCGAAGCATCGCAAAAGCCATGGAATTCAAAGTTTTCATTAGATGACCACATGATTCTTGGGATATTTAAAGACTCCAACCTGGGAAGCTCATCACGAATAGAACGCCATTGATTTGAATGTAGTTGTGAGATTTCGTCGTCCCACTTATATTTACTGCGCCAGAGCTCCTGAAAGATGATTTTGATACCAATTATTACCGGGGTTAAAAATCCTAGGGGATCGAATATTCTGGAGGATTCTGAAAGAATCCTACGTTTTGTCATTGGTAGGTTATCGCTTAAGATCACTTTATATGAGAACGAATCCTTAGCTGGTGACCATTGAAGTCCGAGTAGTTTTACCGAGCTATAGTCCTCAAACTCATTTGGAGACAACTCGCGCTGATCTTCGGGTAAGCTGAGTAGTAACGGCCAGCAATTCGTAGTCCACTTGCGCAGATTAAAGCCGCCTGACTTGAGCAATGCAACCAATTCTGAACGAAGCGATGTCAGTTCTTCAACGGAATCCGCACCGGTCGTAACATCATCGACGTAGAAATCGTTTAACAGAACATCCGCAGCGCGAGGGTATAAGTGTTTAGTTTCAAGTGCCAATTGGAAGAGAGTACGCACGGCTTGAAATGTTGCACATGCTGTACCATAGGTCACGGTTAAAAGGCGATATGTTTTTAAAGGAAGGTCACTTGATTTTCTCCAAAGGATCCGCTGGTAGTCTGTATGCTTCCTCGAGACCATAATCTGGCGAAACATCTTTTCAATGTCACCAGAAATGGTATACCGATGACGACGAAAACGAAGTGAAATTGAAAACAGGTCACGCTGGTACGTTTGACCTACCAAGAGCGCCTTGTTGAGAGATTGCATGTTGTCAGTCTCAGCTGAACCATCAAAAACTACCCTAACCTTGGTAGTACTGCTATCGCTTTTAATGACCGAGTGGTGAGGGAGATAATAGCATTTACTAGTCAGGAGATCTATTTCATTATCAGGCACCTCCTCCATGTGACCTAATTGTAAGTACTCGTCCATAAAGATGGTGTATTTTTCGCGTAAGTAATTATTTTTTAGAAGTCTACGTTCGACGGATTGAAAACGATGTAATGCAACTGTCTTGCTGTTTCCGAAGTTAATTTTTTCATCTGATTTGAAGGGTAGCTCGACCATATACCTACCGTTAGGTAAACGAGAATGGGTTTTGGTGAAGATGTCTTCCGCTTGCTGCTCTTCAACAGACAAAGTAGGTTCGTTTTGAATTTCTCCGAGCCGCCAAAAGCGCTCGAGATCGAATGCTTGATCAACTTCTAAGCGAGTACAGAAGGAGTCCACCACATCACCGTTCGCAATGCTATTAGTGGCCAGATTGCCACAGGCTACCCAGCCGAAAATTGTTGGTATGAGATCAGGTGTTCCTTGGTGGCCCTGAATGGCAGAACCATTGAAAATACTAAATACTTTATCCGCGCTAATGAGTATGTCAATATGACATGGTATATTAAATTTGGGATCTGCCAATGTGAACGATGAAAAGTTAATATTGTTAGCAACTGTGGTTTTTAAAGCAGGCACTAGCGAAGTGAGCTTGGAGACTATATAACAGTCAATTTCAATAGAAGCGTGCGAAAAACGAGAGGTGATCTTCAGCGTAACGATCCCATTCGTAACACCTGCAGCTGTAGATCCAACGCCAACGATAGGAATACGTGCATTTTTGCGATGAAGACCCAGGCGTTGAACAGTCTGTTCGGTGATAAACGATACCTGGGACCCGGAGTCTAGCAACAATCGAATGTTTTGGGTAATTCCTTGCTTATCGGAAGTTAATACGATGGCAGGGAAAGGGAAAATTTGTAATTTGTTGCAGCTAGAGCGCTTGCAGACGTTGAAGGAGTGTTGGAGAAGCTTTCTGGATTAATGGAGGAAGTTGTTGGAAGGTTCGAACTATCTGTTGTGGTGATCGAGGTGTTTGTGGAGGAGAATGTGTCCGTAGAACTCGACGATGATGATTGCGGTACCGAATCGGAGTGCACGATTGTGTGATTACGCGAATTACAAGCTCTGCATCGGAAATTTGATCGGCACTTATTCGAAGTGTGTATTGAACGTAAACAGTTGAAACAGAGCGAATGTTCCTTTATAAAATCACGACGCGCTTCAATATCGAGGGATAGAAATTGTTCACATTTTGGGAGCATGTGATCTGCTTTGCAATTAGGACAATGCTGATTCGATTCTGCGAAATGGCTAAGTAAGGCTCTGGGTGACCTACCGCGAGATTGATTGGTCCGGGAATGCGACTGGCAGGAATCTAAAGCCTCACACCGATAATCTAGAAACGTTAGTAGTTCGTCTATTGTGCAGTTATCCTTAGATCCTACTTCTTCGGCCCAAGCCTGGCGAGTGTCACTATCTAATTTCTGTAGCAGAAGGTAAATTACCCAAGGGTCACGACCTTTTGCCCCCAATGCCTTCAAACCGCGAATCGTTTCGTCGGCACCGTCGGTAATTTTTCGTAGAGATTGAACACTATTTGTAGCACTAGGGAGGGATAGAAACGCTTGAATATGTGCCTGATTTATCAGGCTAATACGTTCGTACCTCTTTTCTAACCGCTCCCAAGCATCGAGGTAGTTGGTATCCGAAACAGTAATATGGCGAATCAAGTCTGCCGCGGCACCTCGCAAAAATGACTTGAGGTAATGGAATTTTTGTGTAGCCGACAAATTTGATTTGGAGTCTATGCAACCGATAAAGAGATCTCTAAAACAAGGCCATTCCTTGTAGTCACCCGAAAATATTGGAACGTTAAGTGTTGGCAGACAAATGGAGGATGGCTGTTTTGCTTTGTTTAAGTTTTACAGAAAGGAGGCTTGCTGGTAAGCTAATATTTTGATAGCGGAATCACCAGTCTCGGAAGCATTCACATTTTTTTTTCGCGCGAATCAGTTTAATTTCATTCATTCTTTGCCAAAAAATGTATTTTTCCTAATGAATTCGTTTTTTTATAACGAATATAAATTACGCACGACAGAGGGAATAACTTGATTTTAAAGATTAACATGCAATAAGAAAAAATGTTCACACAACGCGTTACGCAGAATATATATATGTATATTATAATATATACAACACGGAAGTATGGATATAAGCATGCACAATTATTTAGCATGCACATATAATATGTTGGAATTTAATTCATTTAATCGGACTAATTCGACTGCGAAGGACCATTATGTTTTGTACCGAATCTTTTTAATTAAAATCATAAATGTTCATTGTGTAATTTTGTGTAATTATGTAATGTTTTAGTGTAATGTGTATAATATGTGTGTATAGTGTAATTGTGTTACCAAAGATTGGATGCGTCCGAACAGTTTGACGATCAAAACCAAAAAGAAAGAAAAAGCAACGTAAACTATAGACTAGACAATGATAAGCAAAATGACTCAAACGAATAGTAATATTAAAGAACACAACAAAGAGAGCAATTACAGTAAAGATTCTAAGTTTAAGTGAATACTGCACAATTAGGTTAATAATAACTGAATTTTAGTGGAATTGAAAATAGGGTAAATTATGAATTATAAACAATAATAACAAATGCAACTAGTCATATAGTAACGCTTGAATCCTTAACAAGGATGATACCCCGACTCAAGAACGGTCCCATCCCAAAACTCATCTCATTTCAAAGGAAGTGATAAGCGAACGCAAACTTTCATGGGCGATAAATAGCGTCCTGCCTTTCAAATCAGTAGGACCAGATTGAATCATTCCGGCAGAAATGCAACATGCTTATATAGCATTCTTAAACCTTGATTGATTTTAGACCATGGTTATACACTCCCATGCACTTGAATAGGGACAAGATTTCTTGTTTCTCTTTTGCGGTTTTTCAATAAAACAAAATAATATTTGTATAAACATACATTTTTTTATTGTTTTGATTTCAATTTTGTATAAAGGGAAAATAAAATTAAGCACCAAAATCTTTCCCATATTTTTAAACAAATGATTTTTTTTTTTTTATAAAAAGAGGATTCTAAATCCGGGAGCACTCAGACGAATCTCGGTCCATTGTACTACCAAGCAGAAACCCCTTTTTTGGTGTAGTGGTGGAGAAACTCTGATATTATTCGTTTCTCTTTATGGTCGGTGGCAGAGTATTGCTGTCCCCCGCCGGCCGGGGCTCGAACCAACGCCGCTGGGGTCACAAGCAATGGCTCTAACCACTACACCATGGCCACCGCCCAAATGGTGGTAATTTTTGAATGTAGTCAGTAACTGGAAACAAGGATCAATAACAAAACGTTGCAAAATTCAGTTCAAAATTATTTCTTTTTATCTTGTTAAGCTTAGTTAATAATGGGTGTAGCCGCACTTGTTTGAAATAACTTCATAAATACCGTTTGGAAGTGAGTTTCCTTACGAGTAGTGCTAAGATGTGTTTTTTTTTTAATTTGAATCTTTTTAGACATCCAGCTCTCCGAATTACTCATCTTACCGTGTCAACTATAGCAATGATTCCCAAATTTGATCCGATCTGCGAGGCGGAACAGTGAGAATTTGATGCTTCTCCAACAATCCGTCTATTTTCAGTAGATGTAGTAGCTGTTTTGTTCCTCGCTTCATATTGTTTCCATAGTTGCACTCATTTTTAGGAAAATTCCAAACCACTGACTTGCTTATTTCAATTTTTTTTTTTTGGCAATAACGCTACAGGTGAGACTACACTTCTAGCCAATTATTTTGCCTTTCTCTTCTAAATCTATTCTACAGTCACAACTTTTTTTCACACTATTTGACAGAAAAATATTAAAAATTCACCTTTTTTTGCATGGTCAAACAAATTGTGAGAATTTAGTTTCGCTTTTAAAAGTTGCCTATTACTATGTACTAAATAATAGCATTAAGGAAATGCCGATACCTAGAAATGAGAAAGAGAAATACAACATGAAATGTTTAAAAAAATCTTGTCCCTATTCATGTGCATGGGAATGTATACCAAAATTATGGAGAGAGGTGAAAGTGGTTTTTATACCCAAGACGGGAAAAGCCTCTCACACCACTCTAAAGGACTTCAGGCCTATTAGTCTGTCATCTTTTTTATTAAAAACACTAGAGAGGTTGATAGATCTGTATATTCGATACAACTTCAAAGCAAGAACTCTCTCGAAAACCCTACACGCCTAATGTAAGGGCAGGTCGGTAGAGACAGCTGTGCACTACATTGTCGGCACCGTGGAAAAATCACTAGCCGTAAAAGAATTTACAATGGTAGCCTTCCTAGACATTGAAGGGGCTTTCAACAATATAGAGTCGAGAGCGATAATTAACGCACTTGAAAACCTGCAGATTGACGCTAGTCTAAGTCACTGGATCAACCAAATTCGGAACTTGGCTGCTCCAAACTGAGAAGGTATGTGCAACGCGGCACTCCACAAGGTGGAGTACCTTCACCGCAGCTATGGCTGCTAACAATAAATGAAATACTTGTAACCTTGGAGAAAAACGGTGGTAGTATAATAGCCTACGCAGACGAAATCGCCATTTTATTTACTGGGAAATACCTTCCAACATTATGGGACTTGATGGAATCGGCCCTCGCAACGCTGTTCAAATGGGCTACCAAATGCGGCCTGGATATAAACACAGGTAAAACAGAGCTAGTGCTATTCAGGAAGAAGCACCGAATTCCTCAAATCGATCCACCCAAACTAAAGGGAATCCGCCTCAGCTTCTCTGACAGCGCCAAATACTTAGGTCTGGTTCTGGATATCAAACTGAGCTGGCAACTAATTCTGCATGAACGCATTAAGAAGGCCGCTACTGCACTTTACTCCTGCAAAAGGATCTCGGGCCTCAGATGGGGCATCAGCCCGAAAATAATGCACTGCCTGTATACAGCAGCAGTCAGACCGATACTCAGGTACGGAATTATTGTCTGGTGGCCAGCACTAGATAAAAAAGCTATCTCTCTCTACTTAATAGAATCCAAAGACTGGTATGTGTCTGTGTGACCATTGCCCTGCAGACAACTCCCACCACAGCACTGGAAACCATGCTTCACATTCTGGATTCTGCCCTTGGACATACATGGTAAAGAAATGGCGGCAAAATCGGCATTGCGTCTGAGAGAATCACTGCAATGGAGAAGCAGTGACACAGGGCATGCCAATATTCTAAAAACTAATAATGTTAAAACAGAAGTTACAGACAACGTAAACACGGTCCAGGATTTCAATTTTAAATACAAGACCAGTATTCCCGACCGACAGCAATGGGAAGAAAATACGGTTATAGACGAAAATACGCTAGAAGTATACACAGATGGGTCTAAGACGAAGGACGGAGTAGGAGCCGGGAATTTCTCAGTTCCATTCTCCCTAAAACAGTCTTTTAGACTACCAAATAACTGTAGCGTATTCCAAGGAGAAGTTATGGCTATTCGCGAAGCCGCTGAACTGCTGAAGGTGAGATCCATATCGAATTCGACATCGTCATCTACACCGACAGTAAAGCAGCTATTAAAGCACTGAAATCACCAATATTAAGATCAAAATTTGTCGGGCACTGCCGCAAATCTTTAAATAAGATCTCGGATATGTGCACGTTAACGCTGTGCTGGGTCCCTGTCCCTGGTCATAGAGATATACCATGTAACTGTAAAGCAGACGAACTGGCAAGGAACGGTACGAAAATGGAACTCTCTACTGGTAAAGGAGAGCCCCATGTGCCAAATGAAACGGTAAGATACAACATCTCCACACTAGCACTGCAACAGGCTAACGAGAGATGGCGGGATATTGACACCTGCAATCATGCAAAACAGATCTGGTCTCGAATACATCGGCACAGGACAGAGGTCCTGTTAAACTATGTAACTGCCCGGTGCTATCCTCGATTAGAAAGCAAACTCTAGGAGAGTACTTCTTCGGGGAGCTTGCTGATATTGCCGAATAGGATGTCAGCAAAATACGGAAATTTCTCCAAAATTCGAAATGGTTCCAAGAGTAGCGGAAATAACCGACTCTGTTTGTGGTATCACAATGGACCTTACTTGGTCTAAGTGAATTACTCCGTATTAACGGATAATTGCCACCTAACCTAACTACGAGATGGATATGTGACTGGTGTACATTTCAATTAGGTCAAAGATCTTCAATGTATCGCTTGTACAGAAGGCAAAATACATCGTCAAAGTTTTCCATCTAGTAACACCCGTTCTTCTAGAGTTTTGGAGCTTGTCCATTCCGATGTCAGTGGTCCCATGGAAGTTTGTTCAATCGCTGAAAGTACATATTTTCTGACATTCACCGATGACTTTTCTAAGAAAATTTTCTAAAGGAGAAGTTGTGAAATATTTCAAAGAGTTCAAAGCATTTGTCGAAAACGAGAGCGGTCAGAAACTCGAAAAATTTTGCAGTCATAATGGAACAGAATTTGTTAACCATGAGATGACGTCTATACCGAAAAAGAGTGGCATTCTACATCAGACAACAGTTCTATATACACCGGAGCAAAACGGGACGGCAGAACGAGTTAACAGAACCCTAGTTGAGAAAGCCCGATGCTAATTTCTGATTCTGGATTTGGCAAGGAATTTTGGTCAGAAGCTGTCAATACAGCGACCTACATTGTCGACCGTTTTTCTCACAAAGGATTGTCGAAAACTCCTGAGGAATTGTGGTCTGGTGTAAAACCTAGCTTAGAACACATGAAGATTTTTGTTTGTGTGGCAATGTTACATTATTCCTATAAGAAAAAGTGTGTTAAGTGGGATCCAAAAGCTGAACGATGTATCCTTGTAGGCTACTCAGAAACTTCAAAAGGATATCGTCTCTATAATCCGAAGAATCGTAAAGTATTTGTGAGCAAAGATGTTACTTTAATGGAACAGTGTTTTATGAATAGCAAATACACAGAAGCAATATCAAGTTCCTCAACTGATGAATTCCTAAGTACAGAAGTGTTGGTTGAACTGGGGGTTGATAACATTTCTCAAAATCATCATGATGCTGAAGAAGTACCTATAATTCCTCAAGTATTCAACAACGAACAGCATGTGGACTCGGACGACTCATTATCGTTTTCATCTGTCGGCGAAAATAACAATAAAGTGGGGGAAGTTGAGAACAGTGTTGTTGAATTTGATGAAGGTTTACCTTAAGACCCTGGTATACGACGAAGTGCACGTATTGCGAACCAAGAGGCTATACATTACACGTAGGTGGCTTCTAATTATTCGGAAGATGAACTGTCACTGTAAAGAAAGCTAGGGAGGGACCTGAAAAGACTGAATGGGTTTAAGCTATGAACAACGAGATGGAGTCGCTAATTGAAAATCAAACTTGGATTCGCACTATTTTACCAAATGGGAAATCAACTATCAAGACCAAGTGGATTTTCAAATAGAAGAGTGAAGCAAATAACAACATTCGTTATAAGTAGGCCATACGTCCCGGTTTGAGGCTGCTGTCCCGGCGTACCGGCCGGTTTGGCATTTGGTCCCGGTTTTTTATTTTTCATCATAATGTACTTTGAACAGTCCGAACAGTCTGGAACTTGACCGTGCGTCTAAATTTTTAGATTGGAGTTCGATGAACTTCTCTTTCAAAACGTTCATAAGTTTAATGTCAGAAAATTATCCGAGGATAAATTATTTAGGCCAATTGACACACGGCCTTAGTAGGTATATACACAAGATGTTCTGTACTATTTCGGAAAGAGGTATCTTACTCTTGGATCTATATGACTTATGTACCTAACCTATTCCGAGAAAAATACAGCACAAAAACCTAATTTTGCTGCAATCTTATGATTTTTAGGAAAAACCTTCAACATAAAAAGGGATAGTATGTTTCTCAGTAAAAGAGGAAGAAAATTGCGCACCATATTGTCATTTCGGGTTGGAACAAAAAGGTTTATAAGTGAGTGCATTTCAAAAAAACTTAACAGAACCATAAATATAATATTATTATTTTATAGGTATGTAATTGTATTCTTAAATTTTTTATATTTTTTTTACTTTAAAAACTTTGTTTTTTTTTTGGTGCCGTGGCCCGATTAGTCGGTTCAAAAATATTGCAAGCCTAGTTATAAGAAAAGGCTACAGTCAATAGGAAGGCATATCGACTACGAGTAGACGTATTCTCCAGTTGTGAGATACACATACACATCCATCAGATATTTGATGGCGCTTGCCAACTTGGATATACAACAAATGGACGCCGTGACTGCCTCTTTATACAAGGTCAATTGAAGGAGAACGTCTATATAAATCCACCAGAGGGTTTTCAAGATAACTCTGCTTATGTATTCAAGTTGAAAAAGGCTTTGTACGGGCATACGTTACCACAGGATACGTTATACCTACTATGTTACAAGGAGGTGCAGTTTCGTGGAATAGTCGGCGTCAACAAACAACAGCACACCGAGGCCGAGTATGGCGTTATCATCTGCAACGCAGGAAGTATTATGGCTTTGAGAGTTTGATGCAGAGCTTAACATGAGTAATAAACCCGAAGTTCCTACTACAATCTTTTGTGATAACAAGAGTGCTCTACACCAAGCGACAATATCAAGCTATCATCGTAGGACAAAACATATCGACAAACGTCATCACTTAATAAGAAAGAAGTATCAACTTGGACTCATAAAATTTGCAAGTGTTGGCACAAATGATAATGTTTGCAGACAACTTGACGAAAGGAGTAGTTAAACAAAAGCACAATTTCTGTTGTGAAAAAATGGGACTTATTTTCTAATTGAAACCAGGCTCAAGCGGGGGTGTTGGAAGTGTGAACCTGTTTTCCCTATGCGTATTTTTTGAGAATCTATAGGTAGCTCACTTTTAATTTTACATGCAAAACTTGTATATTCACTTTTGATTTTGTTAAATTGTTATATGTACTCACTTTTGGTTTTACATGCAAAATTGTTATACTCACTTTTGGTTTTGTTATACTCACTTCCCAAAAAAATACGCCACCTGTTTTATTGAATCATAGATTATATTTTTCTTTGCTCAATATTATTTCAATTTATTTTTCATTCGAATAAAATCAGCTCATCAGATAAGACCTGGGGCCAGATTCCGTAAAATGAAAACGATCAAACGATATCGTTTCGACAATAGCAGTCTCTGTCTATTGCCACAGATCAGAGACAGGTTTAGTGAAAACGATATCGTTCGATCGTTTTCATTTTACGGAATCTGGGCCCTGTTGACTTTTTCTATACTCTGCTAAAAGAATAGATTTATTTGGATTCCTGTACGATGTGCAATATGGAACTCAACAGTATATTCCGATTTCCCCCAGTTTGGTTCCCAGATTTGTAGATAATGTAGTTTATTCTGCCATAATTCTTACACATGACCACAAAATCTATCCATATCCTCCATACTACTTATAAAATGCAACGTCCGTCTGTTCGTTTCTCCATAACTCGAGAACCATTCGTCCGATTTTCATGATTCTTTTTCTGATTTATAGATGTGTGGCCAACTTAGTCCGTAGGGTAGGTGAGAATTGCTCAGGAGTAAAGGGGTCGCGGGGAATAGGGGGGTCTCACGAACCGTTAGCCGTATGAACTTGAAAGTTTGTGTGTTAATAGATAAATCGAAATTATTACATGCTTTATTCATCGTTTTTCAAAATTCGTCCTATAAGGGTTGAAAAACGTTTGCACCCTACTTTTCTACTTCGACCTTACTACGCTCAACTTGCCATTATACTCATAAATCTACGTATGTCATTCAAAGAAATGCTTTTATTTGTTAGCCCAGGAGTTCCCTAACTGTGCGTCGGGACGCCCTGGGGCGTCGTGGCGCTGTTCTAAGGGCGTCGCAAGTTTTATTTTTTCACTGCTGTAAGATTTCGAACAAATAAAAAGCATTACGATTCTCTTTACGAATACTAAGAGCTAGGTCCAAGCGAAGTCCAATCGTCGAAGATTAAGCGCGTTTATGTTTCCCGCATTTCCGGTCAGACTTGCTTCGTGGCTGTCACTCGAATTTGCCTTGCACTCAAAATTAAATAAGGGTTTTTCAATTGATATGTGTCGTTGCCAGCCAGATTCATCGGGAGCATTGCCGTGGTCCATGAGAGTGTACACTACAGGACAACTCGAGGCAGTCGCAATTCGACGTGCATAAGAAATCGGCCTTTCGCAGATTCCAACTTGGCGAATTTTGCATCGGGACTTGATGGGCTTACGTCAGTACATAGTCCAACTAATCTAGGAGCTCAAAGTTAATGAACGTAGACAAAGCCGTTTGTTCTCTGACTTGGCTTCGGAGCGTTTGGAAGAGAACCTAAATTTTGGCCGAAAAATTATCTTTAGCGACGAGGCGTATTTTTAGATGACGTTAACGTTTACCAGTCTTTATTATTATTGAAAAACCCTTTAGTGAATCTCTAGTAAGATCAGCTTCATACATATCTGTGCTTTTGAGAAGGGCGTCGCAAAAATATTTCAACCTCTCTAGGGAGTCGCAGTATGAAAAAGTTTGGGAACCCCTGTGTTAGCCAATACTTCACCGAGTATTTTGAGCTAAAATTCATCATTTATGTATGGCGTATAGTTGAATTTGATGTAGGTAATGGATATGCATAAAACTGATAAAACAAACAAATATGTTTATATGTATGTATGTCTACGTACATATAAGAGGTTTGTGGTGCGTAAGCGATAGATATATATCTACATATGTATATATATTTGAGATCTGCAGCTATGGAGAGTGTAACGATATGATCGCGTAGTATAAATAATTCGATCATACCTGTGACGAGTTTTTATTTATGTGAAATCTTATGTCCATTGACTTAGGACATTCGGATCAGTATAGGGCCCAGATTCCGTAAAATGAAAACGATCAAACGATATCGTTTTTACTAAATCTGTCTCTATCATATCTGTGGCAATAGACAGAGACTGCTATTGTCGAAACGATATCGTTCGATCGTTTTCATTTTACGGAATCTGGCCCCAGGTTACGTAAGGACTAAGTTGGGGACGGAGGAAAGGTAAAGGCGTAAAGGTAGGGTAGGGACTTACTCCGGAACTATTTGGAAGATTTTAATAATTATTTCAAATTCTTGTACCGGCTACATCCTCCGGATCAGTATAGGTTAGTTATGGTGTTGATGGGGGAAGGGGAAACGGAGGTATAGGGGATATTTTCGGAACTACTCGGCCATTGCCAGAGTCGACCCCCGACAGCCACGTCTTTCACATGGACAGCTATATATTGAATGTTCACGTGTGAGATGTGGGCGTAATTTGTTTATAGCTACTTGCGCCCATTAAATAAATAACATGCAGGTATAGTTTATGAAAAGGCATAGCGATCAAATATTTTGTGAGCTTAAAAAGAAGACAAAATATAAACAAGTAAAAGTGTTGACATCGGTCTTGCCGATACACGCATATGTGTCTAATATTGGTTTTGTATGGGAGGTACCAGAACTACTTGACCGACATAGACAATTTTTTAATACCAATTTGACAACGGTAAAACAAGACAAACAAGACATCTCATAAAATTTCATTCACCTAAGTCGATTCGTTTGGACGCTATCCTGCTTTTAACAGACGGACGGACAGACGGACATGGCTAAATCGATTCAGAATGTGATCCTGATTCAGAAATATATATACTTTATAGGGTCTCCGGTGAATCCTACATGGCGTTACAAACGTAATGACAAAGTGAATATACCTTCCTGTGGAGGGTATAACAAACGTGCATTTATATGATAGCTGAAATAAATTTAAATTTCTTTTAATAGAAAAGAAACCAGCGGGCGGAGCCGCGGGCGTTGCTAGTTCAATATAAGAAAAAAATATTAATGTTAACATATTTAATTTCAATTATCACGTAAGTACTTTTCACACATTTTTTCACGAGGGACAGGGTACAATTACTTACATTTCTTAGACCACAATATATAAGAATCAAAATGTAATGTGAAAGCACAAGCGTTTCATTAGTTTTTTAAACTATAGTATTTAATTTTTTGTTTTTTTAGTGCTGTTTAATTTCTACCTACCTACGAAAGCTTTTTTTACTATTATTTTGTCGTATTGTAATCGAAACTGAACCAGCATGCACAATTTCAAAGTCTTAAAGCAATGGACATGATATCAATATGTATTCCACATAAATGGAAATTCGCGACAGGGTTGATTTGATTGTTTTTACTACATAAAATTCAATACATTCTGAATGCCCGCCGCAGTGACTATTCTATTTTTAGAAGGCAAATCAAAACTACCCTTCCTAAATTGAGATAGTAGTAATTATATGTATTTTGCATTTGACCAAATAAGATCTATTTTCAATTTATTATATCTCGCCGTCTGGATGGACCAGAAAGAAGAATGGTAGTTCAAATTTACATATAGATTTATGAGTATAATGGCAAGTTGAGCGTAGTAAGGTCGAAATATAGAAGTTTGCATTCCATTTTTTCGACTCTTATGGGACGAATGGGTACAAATTATTAATTAGGTATGTAATAGTTTGGATTTATATATTGACATGCAAAGTTACAAGTTAATACGGCTAATGGTTCATGTGTTTTGAAAAATCCTCCTTTAAAGGGGCAGGGTAAGTCAAAACCCAAAAATTCCTTCTAAATATTTGTATTACCTGCGCTCCATTTTTACTAACACCTACTAAACTTTTTTATAACGTTGGCATCACTGTACACGCAAAAACATTGTCCTTAACCGAGTGCGATTTTTGCTCTGCTAAAAATAAATCGGTTAAAATTAACCAAATCTCGGTTAAAAATAAATGAGTACTCGTTGCTAAAAACAACCAAGTTAATACTGTTAAATGAATACGGTTAAAAATAGCACACTAAACGGTTGTCATTACTAAATAGTTCGGTTAAAATTAACCGAACTACTTAGTTTTCATGTTTGTTAAATTGTAATGAGTATCTAGGTTAAAATCAACCAACTTATTTCGTGTTTTTAACACACTGATTGGTTATTTTTAACCGTTTTACTCATGAAAATTCAAACGAATCTATGTTTGCTGAAAACTCACATTCACTCTGTTATAAACAAACGATGAGTGTTGGCTAAATACAACCAATAGCTCGGTTGTTTTTAATCAAATCACTCGGTTAATTTTATCAAAATATATTACTGAGCTTATTCATTGATTTTAACCGAAAACTCGTTTGATTTCTACCAAGTAAAATAAAAACATTCGTTTATCTACGAACGAATAGCTCGGTTGATTTTAACCAAATCACTCGGTTAATTATCAAAATATGCTATCGAGCCTATTCATTGATTTTAACCGAGTAACTCGTTTGATTTCTACCAAGTAAAAAAAAACATTCGTTTATCTACGAACGAATAGCTCGGTTGATTTTAACCAAATCACACGGTTAATTATCAAAATATGCTACTGAGCTTATTCATTGATTTTAACCGAGTAACTCGTTTGATTTCTACCAAGTAAAATAAAAACATTCGTTTATCTACGAACGAATAGCTCGGTTGATTTTAACCAAATCACTCGGTTAATTATCAAAATATGCTATCGAGCTTATTCATTGATTTTAACCGAGTAACTCGTTTGATTTCTACCAAGTAAAAAAAAACATTCGTTTATCTACGAACGAATAGCTCGGTTGATTTTAACCAAATCACACGGTTAATTATCAAAATAGGTTACTGAGCTTATTCATTGATTTTAACCGAGTAACTCGTTTGATTTCTACCAAGTAAAATAAAAACATTCGTTTATCTACGAACGAATAGCTCGGTTGATTTTAACCAAATCACACGGTTAATTATCAAAATAGGTTACTGAGCTTATTCATTGATTTTAACCGAGTAACTCGTTTGATTTCTACCAAGTAAAATAAAAACATTCGTTTATCTACGAACGAATAGCTCGGTTGATTTTAACCAAATCACTCGGTTAATTATCAAAATATGCTACTGAGCTTATTCATTGATTTTAACCGAGTAACTCGTTTGATTTCTACCAAGTAAAAAAAAACATTCGTTTATCTACGAACGAATAGCTCGGTTGATTTTAACCAAATCACTCGGTTAATTATCAAAATATGCTATCGAGCTTATTCATTGATTTTAACCGAGTAACTCGTTTGATTTCTACCAAGTAAAAAAAAACATTCGTTTATCTACGAACGAATAGCTCGGTTGATTTTAACCAAATCACACGGTTAATTATCAAAATAGGTTACTGAGCTTATTCATTGATTTTAACCGAGTAACTCGTTTGATTTCTACCAAGTAAAATAAAAACATTCGTTTATCTACGAACGAATAGCTCGGTTGATTTTAACCAAATCACTCGGTTAATTATCAAAATATGCTACCGAGCTTATTCATTGATTTTAACCGAGTAACTCGTTTGATTTCTACCAAGTAAAAAAAAAAACATTCGTTTATCTACGAACGAATAGCTCGGTTGATTTTAACCAAATCACTTGGTTAATTATCAAAATATGCTACTGAGCTTATTCATTGATTTTAACCGAGTAACTCGTTTGATTTCTACCAAGTAAAAAAAAACATTCGTTTATCTACGAACGAATAGCTCGGTTGATTTTAACCAAATCACTCGGTTAATTATCAAAATATGCTATCGAGCTTATTCATTGATTTTAACCGAGTAACTCGTTTGAATTCTACCAAGTAAAAAAAAAACATTCGTTTATCTACGAACGAATAGCTCGGTTGATTTTAACCAAATCACTCGGTTAATTATCAAAATATGCTATCGAGCTTATTCATTGATTTTAACCGAGTAACTCGTTTGATTTCTACCAAGTAAAAAAAACATTCGTTTATCTACCCGTGGTGCGTCATTTTCGTATCGTGCCTGCATTATATTTTTTCGTTACTCATCGCACAGATGAGACGAAAAATATAAAAACCAATAAGTACCTATAGCACACACCGACAGCCGACACCACACACCATGGCAGCATTTTGCCCCAGAGAAAAAACACAATACCAAACAGATGAACACATCTCTTACAAGTTTTCAGAACATTTTGTAACTACATACATATAAGGTACAGTCGTACAGTCTCGTCATTAACTGTCTGCGCATTTGCTTGAGTTGAAAGAAACTCGTTTATTTCTTACTGAATACTTGGTTGAATTTAACCAACTCGTTGCAATGCACTGCATCAGTGCTGTCGTTTGAAATTTGTAAGAGTGCTGTGAAATCTTTTTTTTGGAATATTGTTTTTTATATTTTTGTGGAAATAATTATAGAGGGCTATAATCATTCGCCTGGAAACTGAAACGTAATCTGGAATGATGCAACAATACAAAAAAAAGCATGGCGAATAATTTACTGCTAAAGTATTGCCCGAACCGATGTACGTTTTAACATATCACCAAGTAGGTATGCAATTGCATTATATTTATTCACTTTCTCCATATCTTTTTCCTTTTTCAGACTTAACACTGAACAAGGTCTTTGTATTGGTTCTCACATTTCAACACGCACATCATATGAATAATCTTCCTTTATGCATTGCCTGCTTTTTACACAATCCAAAATTGATTTGTTTTTCGTTTGTAAGAAAATAACGATAGTATGAGATAAACGCTGTTTTAATATTTTCAACTGATTTACAAGTTTTTTTTTTCTCATTTTCTTTTAATTTCCACTGATTTTTGATATAAAAATCAATTATATTTAGATACTAAAATCAAGCCGACGTAAAATGTTGCGATGACGTTGGTAAAGTTCACTAAAACGTAAACATACTCTGCGAGCTGTTAAACTCAAATGCATTTGCATTGGTAAATGTCGAGCAACTCTGAAAATAAATCGAGTTTCGGAAAAGTCATCTAGATTCCAAAAAGATGGCTTTTTTGTGCCAATAAAAAGTGATCTAGATCAAGAAAAAGTGTGCTTGCCTGCCCAATCGAGTACCACATCATATTACTCAAAATGAAAACCGCATGAAGAAGCAAAACCACTTCAATATTTTTGCGTTCATTCCAGTGGGCAATATGGCATTACGCACCGAGCAAAAGTATTGCAAACGTTCGACAGCACTGTAGTATCCACTACGCAGTATCTTGATGCAGTATGTATGCTGCTGCTGCTTGATTTGACCAGGGTTACCGTGTTGGTGACATTGTCATTAGGTATATCTAGCGGAAATATCGCGCATAGACTGACAATCATTTATTGTAGAAATTCTGGTAGTTGGCTTAATTATCTTGTACTAGTGATACTTTTTTTTCAATTAAAATAATTTTTAAAAACTAAATTTTTTAACTAAAAATTAGATTCTGCCAGAGCGATTGACTTACACCTTTCAAATAAAAAACAAGTAAAAGTGTTGTCATCGGCCTGGCCGATGCTTTGATACCCTCCACTGCAGAAAAATCATGCAAAATGTTTGTTATACCAGTTAGTATCTATGTACTGTACACCTACACGCATGTGTCTAATATACAGGTTTTGTATGGGAGGTACCAGAACTACTTTACCGAAATAGACAATTTTCAATACCAACCTGACGACGATAAAAATAATACCTCTCACAAAATTTCATTCGCCTAAGTCGATTCGTTTGTACGCTATCGTGTTTTCAACAGACAGATGGGTCAAATAGTGGTTTTGTATGGGAAGTACCAGAACTACTTGACCGACATAGCCCATTTTCAATACCAATCTTACGACGGTAAAAATAAGTCCTCTCACAAAATTTCATTCGCCTAAGTCGATTCGTTTGGACGCTATCGTGTTTTCAACAGACAGACAGACGGACAGACAGACAGACGGACATGGCTAAATTGATTCAGAATGTGATCCTGATTCAGAATATATATACTTTAAAGGGCTCCGGTGAATCCTTCTTGGCGTTACAAATGTAATGATAAAGTGAATATACCTTCCTGTGGAGGGTATACAAAAATTCGTTTGAATTGAAGATTTCTTGGACGTTTTTTAATCCATTGACATCGTAGCCATCCTTTGATGGAATTTGTTACTTTATGGCTTGATAAAAAGAAGACGTACCATATTTTGGGATATATACTATATTTATTTCGAAATGTCACCAGAAAGCCCTAAAATCTTAATTTTTCCAAGCGAAAAAAATCACTCAAATTTTTAATATTTTGGGGCTATATCCCAAAATATGGTTCGTCTTCTTTTTATCAAGCCATAAAGTAACAAATTCCATCAAAGGATGGCTACGATGTCAATGGATTAAAAAACGTCCAAGAAATCTTCAATTGAGGCGATTTTTTGTTTGATCTCCGAAATAGCCAATACGGATGGAAGTGCGTGACATTTACTGACGATTTGATATCAGTGAAATAATATTTTTGTTCAACACCTTTGCGGATATTACTAATTTTAGCTAATATTAGTAATATCGTAATGAATACTAATATATCAGTCACATCCCTACAATTATGTATACTTATCAGAACAAAAATGTGTTTCAAAATCTTCCACTAATGTGTAAATTTATAAATCGATTATGATAATAATATTATATGTTAGAATTATTAATGTATAATATTTTGGATACTCGGTTAGTGACTCTTATTTTAACCTAGCGGCAACACTGGATTTTACTCGTTCTTCTGTACGATGCGCACTGAATACAGAACAGAATACCTAGTACAGTCAGTTTGTTTCTGGTGGTTGTATTCTTCGGTTGTGCTTTACCCTTCGGTTGTGTCTAGTGTTTTTAATTTTTTTGCAATAAAAGTTTTTGCTGTGTTAAAAGTGAATCGAAAGCGAATCAACTTTATAAAAACTATACCTACATAGGTAATTAAAGGATTTCAATCGTTTGCCCTACAGTGGTAATTCAAAGATTTCATCTGGTAAAGTGGTAATTTATTCCATCGTTTACCCTACAGTTCAAGGATTTCATCGTTTACCCAAGGTAACTATAATTTATTGCATATAATTCAATAATATTACGTAGATACTAATATTTTTCTGGTAGTTGCAATATGCAATTTGTGTTTTTTTTTTATTACGTGACAAATTATTCGTGTTTGAACTCGTTTTTCTTTCAACCCAGCCGTGGCTGATTTTAACCGAGATCTCGGTTGTTTCTTACCGAGTAGAATTACACTCGGTTATTTTTTACAGTTCACTCATTTAAATTTAACAAAGCCAAGTTGACTGATTTTAACCGAGATCTCGGTTGTTTCTTACCGAGTAGAATTACACTCGGTTATTATTACACTTTAAATTTAACAAAGCCAAGTTGACTGATTTTAATGCGAATCAACTTTACAAAAATTATACTTTCAGTATTAATTCAAAGTCGTTTACCCTACAGTGGTAATTCAAGGATTTCATCTTGTACCCTACAGTGGTATTTTATTCCATCGTTTACCCTACAGTTCAAGGATTTCATCGTTTACCCAAGGTAACTATAATTTATTACATATAATTCAATAATATTACGTAGATACTAATATTTTTGTGGTAGTTGCAATATGCAATTTGTGTTTTTTTTCATTCCGTTACAAATTATTCGTGTTTGATTACGCATCGGATTTTAACTGCGCAATTACTGGTATTTGACTTTTTCTTCTTCTCCTGGGGTCAGATCACGTAAAATAAAAACGACTGAACGATATAGTTTTTATGCATATCAGTGGCAATAAACAGAGACTGCTATTGTCGAAATGATGTCCTTCGATCCTTTTCATATTACGTGATCTGACCCCTGGAGAATAACCCTTTAATGCAAGATTTGTTCGTGCTTTCTGAAATAGTTAAGAATTATTGTCTGTTTTATAGACATAAAGCTATGGACGACGACGTCTGCAATTTATTGCGAGAGTGGGGCTTGGAAAATTATATTGACGTTTTCAAGGGTATGTTTATAATATATTCATTTATATATACGAAGGAGTATCTTTTATCATTCTATTACTATAAGGGTATTCACTTTAACGCGTAAAAGCCTCATAAACTGCATAAATTTACCACCTCGTAAATCAACTGTCAGATTTTGTATGGAGAATAGTTTAATAGTTTACGCAGACCTCATAATTTTCCGCGACGATTTAGGCTGGGAAATCAACCGCGGAAAGTTGTGCAAATCACAAATGTCAAACTTTGACAGACAGTCGTATGAATTGTTTGTTTGATTCCAGATTTACAGTCAATTTACGCTATTTAAGCAATGACATTTCCGAGCGGTGTTCTGTTCACTTAAAGCACCGCAGAAATTTATACATTTACGAGCTGCATACATTTATCAGATTAAGTGAATACCCTTTATATTATTTTGGTTACACGGTACGCAAAAACCAAATTCAGTTTTCATGAAACTTCACTAAAATCTACTTGTTCAAATCGTTTGATTCTTTCTTTTATAACTCTGATAAAAGATACAAAAATGTTAAATAAGAACTAAACTAGAATTGTTTTCAATATGACAGAAAATGCCATAACGTCAATATCTTTGGCGCTACTAGGCCATGCCGAGATAAGGGAGATGTTCCCAATCATAGGACATCGTGTACTTTTTATGCGAAATTTTGAGGAATGGCGAAAGGCAATGCATCCAAATGCTGCTAACACTTCGGTTAGTTGTTATTACAGAATCATTAATATTTACATCTACTGATGGTAGCAATTACTGTTGTTCATATACAGGTCTATGAAATTCAAGAAACAAATTTTACCAGTTCCCAAGACCAAAGCACAAATGTAAGTTTTTTGCTGAACGACATGCTACCTTCTTTTGAAGTTAGTGATAAATTTGAATCCACAAGTTCAAATTTATTGATAGATGCCATTGTTACACCTACTACTTCCGAGAAATCTCTATATGGAACAGAAGAAGTTGTAAGTATACAAGTTGAAAAACATACTGTAATAAATAACAAATAAAATCTGAGATTAGCCTACGCCTGTGGCTCCGGTGCAAGCAAATAACCCAATTTTACTGACGCGAATACGCAAAGCTCATTCAAAAATACGCATTTCCTTTGTTGTGGTTCATTTGTATAAAATTTATTCGTTCGAATTATGTAAGCGAATGAAAGCGAGTGAAATTTCCCAAAGCACGACACTTCTGCCTGCCCCTATTGTGTAAGACAACGAAACAGTTGAGTTGTCTCCTGGTTTTATGTAATTCAAAATTCGGTATTGTCCGTATTGTCATAAACAACCTTGATAGAAAAGTTGTCTGTCAGTTGTCTATAAGTTGTTAGTTAGTTTGGGTTGTGTGAAAGTTGAGTTGAATTGAAGACAACTCAACTCAACTAAGTTGAGTTGTGTTCTCCAATAGGGGCATTCAAAACGCGATAACTTAGTAGGTACTACTTAGTGTCCATAAATATTTCGTTTTCACTACATACATAAATAGTTCGCGAGGGTAGAATTCACTTGCACCGGAACCGCGGCCATATTGATTCCGTTTTGGAAGGTGGGCAGCAAAGGTTAACATAGCGTTAGTTCATTACTGAAGATCATAATGTGCTATGAAGTTTTTGTAGTCCTCATGTAACTACAATGTACCTAAACAATTTGTTAAATGGTTACCACAATTAAAAAAAAAAAAAAAAAAAAACAGTGTCTAGGAACAGATTTTCCTAATTCGTAGTACTATATTGTCTTTCTAGAACCTTCAAAAACTTCTCGAAAATTCCCTAGAGGGAAGAGGTATCTTAGCAATAGACAAGACCAAGCCACTTGAAAATGTCGCACGGCTTCGATTGGTGCGGATTATATGCACACATATACTAAAAAACAGCCCCGAGGGAAACATCACGGCCAAAATTTATGGCATGTGGACAAATGAAATAGCTCATTTGTTCCCTTCTGAACACAGGTCTGTGTATTTTCACAATAAAATCGTGGATTCGGGTCGTGGGATCGTTAACCGATTGGCTGGAAAGTTGCCAGACCATATCAACAATTTGAAGCGAAAATACCGTGAAACGGGTATAATATCTAAACGGAAACGTTCTTTGTCATCGTCACCTTGCTCGAGTCGAAGATCATCTCCCACTCCATCACAAAATCGTCTACTATCTACTACTATCCAAATAGTAGAAGACGGAGAATCGTCAGATGAAGATCTGAAGTGGCTAAGGAATTCCAGCAATCCCTGGAACACTACAGAGGAGAAATGGGGAAAAACCACTCGTGCTCGCCTTGAACTTTTGAAGGAGATGACAATATCAAACTATTTTGACGAATTTCCGGCTCTAAAAAACGTGCTCGGGTATAAACTGGTAATAATATTCGATTCAACTTACACACTAAATACAAAATGCATTCTGATTCTGTTGTTAATGTTGTAGAAATGGCAGTGCCAGAACAATTTGGGACTTCCTCCAAACTATTTACTTATTATTCGTAAAAATTTGTTGTATAATTTCACCAAATATATTTTCAATTTAATTTTTAACAGCTGGAAAAGGATTTCAACACCCTACACAGCGATCATTCTACAGGATTGATGCAAAACTTTCCATCTTTAAAAACAAACATATACAGAACTGCTACAAAAAAAGCAAATGCGAAGGATATCTACTTGCAAAACCTTCTATCGCTGGAGAATTGTGAGTGCTTACTTTCATTTTTTCTTAATTTTCGTAAACTAGCGTACCCGTGCTAGAACTCTCGCATGTGGATGTTGTATGTCCGGGTTTTTAATTTTTTTTTCATTTCAACATATTATTGTAATATTTATATATGTACAATAGTAATACCAACTTTAGTATAATCGACAAAATAAAGGTTCGAAAACTCTGAATAAAAAAATTACTAGTTTAGTGACACAGTACTCAAAATCGAATGCAATCTTACTTTAAAAATATAAAATAGGTTCTTTTCTGAAATGCTCGATAATGAATATAGAATACCAGTCACATTAATACCATTTAAAAAGGCGATGGCTTTCTCTTCACCTTCTGCCGCTTTTAATGCGGCAGTGTTTCTTTCACCGAGAAAAACTTTTTCCAATATTTTGAAAATTCGTGAATGCCAAAATTCACGTAATTTATAACACAATCTTTTTGTTTGTAAAATAAAAAGTATATTGTGTCGCCATTCGCCAATACTCGGGTCCCAAGCCAAATTTCCAAAATCCCAGAAATTGAAATTGATTTTCTTTATCTCTTCCCCCTTTCCCCAATTGGAAGTTTCAAAATAGGGAGTATCTAACTAAGGAAATATCTATATTTTAAGATTTGAGTTTATTGAACTTCTTTTTCCAACACTTTCATATGTGCCAGAAAATCACCCGACAATAATTGAATTGATGAGTAGAAGAATAGTACATGTACAACATATCACTTTGAGAAAAACAGAAAAAACTGTTTCACGGAAAAACTATTTATTTTCCTGTCTAATAATGTATGAGGGATTTGAAGTATCCCTGTTCCCTAATAATATGTTCATGAATGAATAACTCACAAAATTCTATACTGACAGGAAATATTTAGACAAGAAGTCCTTGTACTTGTACTGTTCTTCCACTCAATTACAAAAAAATACACATTTAGATTCACGATTCGGTGTATGATACACCGAATCTTGAATACCCCTATTATTTTATTATTTTATTATAATAAGGGTATTCAAGATTCGGTGTATCAGGTCTAGTATCATTGTGTCCGGGATTTTCATGCACGATAACTACTTTCTTCAAATTATTTCTGACAACCCTAATGTAGTAGTAAAATTCAACTTGTTTTTCTTAAATTTCAGTGTCTGAAGATATAAGTAACCTAGGTGCGTTTCTGCTGATTCAATCGCTTTTGGCAACATCAACTATACGCCTAAAGGGGACCAACAAGAAGGTTTGGCGGCCATCAAAATCGGAAGCCCGCGACGGATTCATCACTCATGTTTCCAGCGATGCGGAGATCAATGAAGCGATCTCTATAAGGCGTAAAAAACTTTCGGAATTCGGACTGACTCTTCAACCGTTCATCCTCATAAATGGTGCGTCTTTAGATAAAATAAGTAGTTATTTTGTTGTAGTTAACGATACAAAATATATACTACCGACTATCTTAGAGGCGGTCGATATTTGTTTTAAAATTATATTTATGTTGAACGCAAAATATCCTGTGGAATCTAAATCTGCATGGGTATTTATTCAAAGAGCATTTTATAAAATAATAACTGACTTTGACAAAGAACACTGCATCTAATAGTTTGCTAGGGGAATTAGGGATTGAAGAGTGTTAATTTACATTTTTTTCCATTTGGGCGCAAAGCATTTAGATATTTTAAAATGGTTGTTTGTTTTTTATGCAGATCCGACTTTAAGGATCCAAAATGTCTAAGACAGCACTTTGAATTTGATCATCACGGCCACGAGTTTATACACTACAAATGCTCGGAAGGAAATTGTAGACGATCATTTTCTATTTTCAATTCATTCAGAAGACACATTAATAAAGAACACGCTTCTGAAAGTCTAAATCAACCTTCAAGCTCTTATGTTAATGAAATTGAACCAAATGAAATTGTATTTCCTTCACATAAGAGTTTAGAACAAGTCAAAAAGTCTGAAATAACAGAAGCACCACCGGTTAATGAATCATTATCGATTTTGATTGCATCTCTTTATGCGAATGTACTTTTGCCTAGAAATGTAGTACAAAAAATAGTTGATGGCTTAAGCGATTTTTTAGGTTCATTGAGTTCAGCTATTGAAAACTGCGTTGATGAAGTTAGTCTTGAAAGCTCCCTATCCAATGATGTTTCAAGATCATTAGTCGAAGCACTCGTGCCTTTAATCATTTCCCCCTTAAAATGTTTACAAACAGAACGAAAAAGGATTACTTATTTTACTAAACGAGGATCGTATATTGAACCCCAAGGAATTTTAATTGGCCAGAGATTCGACAATATAAAAAGAAATGGGTTAATATGTATGGAACCTGTGGAATGCAAAGAACATTTTATTCCTCTTAGACATGTAATGCAATCTTTTTTTTCGTTAAAAAACGTACTCTCCGAAACTTTGGAATACATGGACAGTCTTCAATACAAAGATGATATGGAAAATTTTATTCAAGGCACTTATTGGAAACACAGAGTAACGCATCATTCGAATCGAATAGTTTTACCTTTATTTATGTATTTCGATGATTACGAGATTGGAAACGTTCTTGGAAGTCATTCTGGTATTCATAAATTAGGGGCAGTTTACGTCTCAATTCCGTGTCTTCCGCCTTGGCGATCATCAGTTCTTTCGAACATATTCCTTGTTTTGCTATTTCATTCATCTGATAGAGTATCTTTCGGCAATAATGTTATATTTAAACCAGTTATTGATGAATTTAATTTCTTAAGCGAAGAAGGTATACAAATAGATATTCCAACTTTCAAGGGAACTTTATTTTTTGAGCTTGCTCTAATCCTTGGCGACAATTTAGGATTACATTCTATGATTGGGTTCGTAGAGAGTTTCTCTGCAAATTTTTCCTGCAGAGTGTGCAAAGTTTCAAAGCGAATATTAAAAGAGCAACTGTATGAGGATACATCACTTCTTCGGGCAATTGATAGCTATGAAGCTGATCTTGCTTTAAATGATGTTTCTTTAACCGGTATTAAGGAAAAATGTGTTTTTCTGGACATTAAGAACTTCGACTTGTTTCAGCAGGTTGGTGCTGATATTATGCACGATGTGCTAGAGGGTGTTGCAAAATACATTTTAAATTTCATACTTTTGGAGTACACTGAAACTAATAAACTTTTTTCCTTATCTCTTTTTAATGACAAATTATTAGCATTTGCATATGGGCCTGATAGTAAAAATAAACCTTGCAGTATCGAAAAAGAACATTTGAAGAGGGGGAATATGCGCTTATCTTCTGGAGAAACGCTTACTCTTTTACGATATCTTGGATTACTTGTAGGCG
This sequence comes from Cheilosia soror, assembly GCA_949372485.1. NCBI lineage: Eukaryota > Metazoa > Arthropoda > Insecta > Diptera > Syrphidae > Cheilosia > Cheilosia soror. The sequence continues at coordinate 35,147,063 of OX443563.1, forward strand.
ATTTTGTACCAAGAGACAATGCTATTTGGAATATATACATAACATTAAGAAAAATTCTTGACATACTTCTTAGCGTGAGAATTTCAGTTGGAACAGAAGATTTATTGCAAGTGTTAGTTGCCGAACTTAATGAACAATATATTAAAATAACCAAAGACTCTCTTAAACCAAAGTTTCATAACCTGCTTCACTATCACACCGCTTTAAAAAAATACGGTCCATTATCATCACTGTGGTCAATGAGGTTCGAAGCTAAGCACAGACATTCTAAAATGTCAGCTAGATCGTCATGTAATCGAAGAAATGTCACTTTAACTTTAGCAATTAAGCATCAACTTCAACTAAATGAAATCTTCCTAAGGGGGAAACTTTCGAACATACTTGACGTAGGCCCCATAAAATCTCCCTTGTCACCCGAACTTAATTTTTTGCATTCCCAGCTACCACTGGACCCTGAAAAGACTTTGACTAGAGTGAATTGGGCGACGATGTCTTCTATACATTATAAAAAAGGATCAGTCTTAGTAAAAAGTTTAAGTTCAGATTGCTATCTTTATGATTTTTTCGTATTGGACAAATTATATTTGTATGAGTCCGATCGCCTAATCTTAGCTGGAACTTTAGTGGACACTTTATGTTTTGATGAACATTATTATGCATATCAGGTAGAAGCTCCATCAATAGAAAAACGGATTTGCCTGTTTCTTGAATCATTTATTTCACCAATTCCAAACACGATAAATATTTTACCAAATGGAAGGCAGTACGTAGTCTTACGAAGCCCATTATAAAGTAATAAACATAAACTTTCTTAAAAAAATAAAATTTCACAATGATGCAGTAGAAAAATATTCATATGTTAATATTACATTTTTAAAGATGTAAATTGTAAATTGTGCGATAACACATTAAGAACGGAATAAATATATATATATTATGGACTAATAATCACCGATTGGTTATATTTTTATCACGGTTTCAATACCAAATTTTGTAATTAATTCTTAAAAAATAAATATGTACCAAACGTACAAATCATTTCACAATGATTATGTTAGATAAATATTATATAATACGATAAAAATATGGAAAAATATTTATATGTTAATATTACATTTTAAAAGATGTAAATTGTGCGATAACACATTATAAATTAAGAACGATTGGTTATATTTTTATCACGTTTTTAATACCAAATCTTGTAATTAATTCTTAAAAAATAAATATGTACGAAACGTTTTACTTCAAAGTGTTTAATTGCATAGTTTAGATTGTTTCTCTCTTAAAAATTATTAAGTTTTCAGGTGCATGGACGTTTCAAAAGGATGCTGTCGACGGCTGGAAAAAAGGTTTCCTTGGCTAAGTTTAACCAAGTAGGTTGGCTAAATATAACCAAGTAAGTTGGATAAATTCAACCGAGTAGGTTGGCTAAATTCAACCGAGTATGTTTGCTGAATTTAACCGAGTAGGTTGGCTAAATTCAACCGAGTATGTTTGCTGAATTTAACCGAGTAGGTTGGCTAAATTCAACCGAGTATGTTTGCTGAATTTAACCGAGTAGGTTGGCTAAATTCAACCGAGTATGTTTGCTGAATTTAACCGAGTAGGTTGGCTAAATTCAACCGAGTATGTTTGCTGAATTCAACCGAGTAGGTTGGCAAAATTCAACCAAGTAGGTTGGTTAAATTCAACCGAGTATATTTGCTGAATTTAACCGAGTAGGTTGGCTAAATTCAACCGAGTATGTTTGCTGAATTTAACCGAGTAGGTCGGCTAAATTCAACCGAGTAGGTTGGCAAAATTCAACCAAGTAGGTTGGTTAAATTCAACCGAGTATGTTTGCTGAATTTAACCGAGTAGGTTGGCTAAATTCAACCGAGTATGTTTGCTGAATTTAACCGAGTAGGTTGGCTAAATTCAACCGAGTATGTTTGCTGAATTTAACCGAGTAGGTTGGCAAAATTCAACCAAGTAGGTTGGTTAAATTCAAACGAGTATATTTGCTGAATTTAACCGAGTAGGTTGGCTAAATTCAACCGAGTATGTTTGCTGAATTCAACCGAGTAGGTTGGCAAAATTCAACCAAGTAGGTTGGTTAAATTCAACCGAGTATGTTTGCTGAATTTAACCGAGTAGGTTGGCTAAATTCAACCGAGTATGTTTGCTGAATTTAACCGAGTAGGTTGGCTTCGAACACCGAGTAGGTTGGCTTACGAACACAATTTAACCGAGTAGGTTGGTTAAATTCAACTGAGTAGTTTGGCGAAATTCAACCGAGTAGGTTGGTTAAATTCAACCAAGTAGGTTCGCTAAATTCAACCGAGTATGTTTGCTAAATTTAACCAAGTAGTACTAGGTTACTTATAACCGAGTAGATCTGGGTGGGGAAGTGGGCAACTCGGTTATTTTTAACCAATTTACAATAAACGAATTGTCTTGGTTAATTTTAAACGAGTAATACTGTAGGAGCTATATTAACAGCATCACTCGGTTATTTTTAACTACATTTCGGTTGTTTTTAACCGTCACGTTTTTTGAGTGTACTATTAAATTCAAATTTTACGTGAATTATGGGAAACCCTTGATGCATACCTTCCAAAGCGATTGTGTGAATTTTGGAGCAGAAACGTGGCTCAAAACACAATTGAATAATTTTTTAAAATCTGAAATACCTATAATAATTTTTTGTTAATGCATACTTAAAACTTTAGTTTTAAATCTTTCTTCTAGTCAAATCAATTAAACGAACTTTAATTTAAAAAAAAATAGTTTGGGACCACTGGGCTATAGGAAACCGAGCTACGAGGTGTGCAATTCAAGTGGCGCGGAGTGTATGTGCAATTTCTGGTGCATAGTTTTTGATTAAAATGGCTGGAAATATTCTCGGGTTCCGTTGCCTTGTTATAATCCAGCCCTTTAAGAATAAATTAGAAAATGAATGTTAGGTATTCTCTCGATGTAAATAGACTTTCTTTGAAATGCCGACTTATTTTACGAACTTTTCGGCTATATAGAGATCATGATAATCGGCCCAGCGGTTATCAATTTATAACGTCATCGAGTTTTACCCCTTAGAAGGTGTTTTTTGTATGGGTGTTGCCACATCGCTTTGTCCAATTTTAACAAATCTTAACAAGAACACTCATGGGCCAATACCTAAGATCACCTTAAAATTTGATCTCAATCGGGTCGGTGGTCTTCGAGATATATGTAATATTTTGAATTTAAATTTTTAATTTTAAATGTAATTAAAAGTTAAATTGAGTTGAGATTGTTTACATTTTTTCATAATTTATTTTAAGAGGCGACAGGGTTTGCACTTTGCAGTGCGAAGTCACTGAGTGAGAAAATGAAAATGTTATACTAGTGTATCTTAAGGACTGCTATTCACACGAGAGCGACCAACTACATATTTCAGTTCAATTCAATTTATTATTATACAATATTAGGGTACATTAAGATAAATATCTTTTATAGTACGTAGAGTTAAGACAATAAGAAAATAATTTCAATAATACAATATTTCAATAATACAATATAAATCTTACAATTACAATTAAATTTACAATATAATATAAAGTAAATGATAAGAAGAAAAGAAAAGGAAGAATAGAAAGATAGACTGAATAGATTTAGGCAAATAGAATACGTTAGATGATAGTTAAAGATAGTAGAGAAATAATAATGAAGACATTAGGATAGGTTGGAGAAATGTAGAAAAACTGCGTTTTTGAAGCGATTGGCATTGGAGATATTTCTGATATTTATTGGTAGGGAGTTCCATACTTTTACAGCATAAATAAAAAATAAACGAGACGAATTCAGATAATTATACCGCGGTGGAATTAAACAAAGCGTTCTAAGGGAACGAGCAAAATTAAGTTTTTCATATAAATACACAGGAGTCTTAGTTGTTATTATGTTATGTAGAAATATACAGTTTCTAGCGTCAATATAATGTTTAAGGGTTGTACCCAATAGGCTTTTTGCCTGTTGTGAAATATGGTCATATCTTCGTAGCCCATGAATATATCTTATCGTATCGTTGAAAGCAACTTGAAGCTTGCGCTGGGATAAGGAATCGATATTACAGTATACAACCTCAGCATACGTAATTAAGGGTAGGATGAGACTTATTACAAGTTTCCGTCTAGTGGCAATAGGAGTATATCTACGAACGAACAAATATTCGCGAGTTTTGACAATCCGTTCACATGAATACTTTTCTTGATCGCGGCAGTTCGCGAATTTCAGCCATCAGTTTCTATCAGCAGTTTCTAATTTGAGGTTAAGTTCGAACGAACAAACTAGGTTGTGCAACGCGGTTTAATGGAATTAGAATTCGTTAAATTTTAACTCCAAATTAAAAATGCCGACCGTGCTTTTTAAAATCGAATCGAAACTAGCTAAATTTTAAGAATTTCAGTCGGCAAATTCACCGATGCTGACCGTCCATTTTAAAATCCAAACTCCGAGAAGGTACATAAAGATAAACAAGTATAAATTGGCATTTTCTAAAGTGGAACTTTTAAAAATGCCGACTTATATATATTTAAAAGTTTGAGAACTTATACCTAAAGAAAATCCAAACTCACATCTTATTTTTGAACATTTTGTTCCAAGCTAATTTTGAAATGAGACTTTTGAATATGAGACTCCTTGCTCAGTAGACCAGGACACTAACCATACTGAGCTACTGCTACTGTACTGAACCATAGAGCCCTTGCCTGTTATACAGGCATTAATACCCCTTCACCACCTATACATAAAGAGGTTGGCAAAAGTTTACTGAACGCGTGTCAAAGTCAAAAATGCAATCTCTCCGAAACCCGTTCTATCACGACTAATAAACCATTACTTCTCGCTTATGAATATTTGTAACCTAGGCATTGCAACTTTTGTTTAGACTGTCAAACATCGCATAACCAATTTCTTATATTAAAATCTACAATAAAAATGATTCCTTTTCAATAAGATTTTTTTCCTCAGTTCTTTTAGCATTGCTCGCAAAATTGATTCCAAGTCATAATTTTAGTGATATGGTTTTCGGAAACCTGTCGGCTTATACAATTGTGCGCAGGTCCGTTGCTAACTACCATACCACGCCTGTACCAAAGCATGAACTGTTATCGACAACAACACGAGGTATTTAGCGATTATGATTACTGGAATATTTTTATTACACATGATTGCCAGTTTTATGCGGCTGCTTTTATAGTGCGTTTATGCACAAGCGCTTTTATACATAGGTACGTCCCGTCATCGGCTTTGTCATAAGTAGATATCGTTCGCGTCCGCGCGCCATGTAGGTATCATAACATTTTACTACTAACATAATGTCTTGATACCAACATTAGGTTACTGTGGCCGATTAAACAAAAATAAATGGCAATGCGTGATTTTAAGGGCCTGTTCATCGATAAAATTTGCGTCGTTAAAAATACAATCGCGAATGCATGCAGAAGTCCGTACAAAAGGTAGAAGTCAAATGTAAAGATCTCAACCGCAAATTCCAGAAAAACTGGAATTGAATTTAATATTAGTTGGATGTGCAGCGTTCAGTCTACATGTGGAGGGATTTTATTCAGCACGACATTCAATTAAATTTAATAATAAAATGGATTTTTGTTCTTTTTAAATGAGCGTAAAATTAATCTCTTAGAACATTATCAAAGGACATATTTCAATAGTAATTAATTGGAAAACAAATAGATAGGTTTTGTTATGGTTGAATAACATGTTATAGGTAAGCAAGCAGTAAGTTAGAATGACACACTGCTTCATCAAGGTCAGGCGGTGGCCATGATGTAGTGGTTAGAGTAATTGCTTGTGACCAGCGGGGGTAGCAATACTCAGCCACCGACCATAAGAGAAACGAATAATATCAGAGTTTCTCCATCAATTCACCACACCAAAAAAGGGGTTTCTGCTTGGTAGTACAATGGACCGTGATTTGTCTGAGTGCTCCAGGACTTGGAATCCCCTATAAAAAAAAGGTCAGTAAAATGAATTTGGCGGGCAATGAGGGCAAAGTATGTGCTGTCAACAAGAAAGGACACCCAACGCCGACGTCTGTACAGAATGTCACTTTAGACAGATATAGCTTTGAGGTGGTTAGGGAATTTGTCTATCTATAGGGTCCGCTATGAACTTAGACAATGACATCATATCTCTTGCCAATCGTTGTTTCTTTGGGCTTAGAAGGCAACTTAGTAGCAAAGCCCTCTCTCGAACAACAAAAGTGAACCTTTATAAGACCCTAACCCTAATCGTCTCAGTTCTTCTCTATAGTGCATAGGCATGGATGAACTCTATCAAAAGCAGATGAGGTTACTCTTGGTTGCTTCGAGAGAAAAAATTCTTCGAGTAATTTTCGGTCCCGTCTGCAAAGATGGTGATTGGAAGAGGAGAATACAACGACGAACTGTAGGTACGGGCTGTACAGCGATATCGACCTAGTCAGAAGAGTGAATTTCCAACGAATTGGCTGGCTGGGTCATGTAGAACGAATTGACGAGAATGCTCCGGCCCGGAAGATCTTTAAATCTACACCCGAAAGACGGCGCAATAGGAAAAACCTCACCTCAGGTGGCGCACGCATGTGGAAAGGGACCATAATCTACTTAGCATGCGAAACTTGAGACAGCTGGCTACAGATCGTGGTGATTGGAGGCCCTGGTCCACCCCGAAAATTGAATGAGGAATAAAATGAGGAAACTTTTCGGAAGATGAATCAGTTCACTTCTCAAAAACCAAAAACGGAGTTGGTGGGGTGATTTCTCCGAAAGTCTTAATCTTAAGCTCTCCCTCCGTCTACCAAATTATTGTAGCTTGTTCCAGGCGGAAATAATGGTGATAAAAGAAGTCTTATCTTGGCTCAAGAGAAACGTGATATTCGTTAAAGATATCTGCATATTTTCGGACAGCCAAGCAGCCATCAAATCCTTGGATTCGATTTCTTCTCTATTAGTCCTCGACTGCCGATCGTCTCTTACAGAGAACAGAGAAAAAGAGAGAAAGAAGTGGTACTATACTTGTCCAGCGACAAAACAAATTTTCTTTGCATATCGGCGCCACAATATAGGTGGCATTACTAGACACCGCCTGTAAACGATTTTTGCGGAAGCTGTATAGATGAAAAGGAGGAGGAAACACTATTCCTCACCTTCTTTGTTCCTGACCAGCTCTCTCCCGTAGAAGGAAGTTTCAATTGGGAGCCTTCCATTACAACGATTTGGATGATCTGATAAACACAGACATCAGAAGACTCTTACGCTTTATAAACAGCTCAAAAGGGTTCAACTAGTAGGGAGATCTTGTGATATCACAGTGGAACTATGCTGGTCTAATGGCGTTGGCGTTTCCCAGCTGGCAGCCACTTTCAACCAACCACCCAACCAACCAATAGATCGAACTAACCGGTGTTGTCATCACTTAGGGCGATAGCGATACGTTACCTAAGCTACTCAGAAATATTTATAGAACTAATACCTATAAGAATGTTTAAGGACTAAAGGTCTGCTTTTTCCCTAGTGATCGCGATGGGCCCTTATGGTGCCTAGTGCTGTATGAGACGTCTCATACCCCTTTCTAACCTAACCTAAAGGTCTGCTTAAGCCAAAGCGAAAATGCGAAAGCGGGAGCGAATTTCTAGCGGAAAACGGTGGGATATACTACCATCGCTCCCGCTCTCGCATTCACGTAAGTTTGAGCAGACCTTAATCAAGGCGATGAGGAAATATCTTTTGGGCTATAATAAATGCCTCCTTTAACTTGAAAAATATTACAACCAAAGCTGCTATATTAAGACTAAAACCGAAGAAGGATTTCAAAAGCAAAAGACTGAAAAAAAAAAATATAGTTGGCACAACAAGATCGTATAGGAATCCTAGACCTAGCTTTTCACAACCATTCGTTTGTGTGAGTTTTTATTTTTAGGGACGAATGGAGGGGAGCTGCAATTTTATGTCAAGTCCGAACTAAAATGATAGGAATATTTTTTTTTGCTTCTAGACTCTAATCATAGTGACTGCGCTTCCACTAAAAAATAGTCAGTATCTGAATCTCCGTGAGATTCCTTCTAGGTCGTAATGGAAGCAAAAGAGAAATTTACCTCAAAGGCTAGGACCTTGTGGACGTATCTGGCAAATTGAATAATTTCAAGGAATATGAATATGCTAAACTTACGACAAAGTTAGAATTGAATATGTTTTAGCCAGAAGATGTGAAGATGTTGTAGACTAACGGTAATTCGTACGGGCTCGGGGCCACTTTCCATTAGAAACTGACGTAGACTATGCCCGTAGCTGCGCTGATACTATAATGGCAGCGATACAGTGGTCCATAGCTCTAATCAAGACCAAACAATCCGCGCTAGACAGGACATTCTTTGATGGCGATGGCCTCTCGACAATCTCTGGCAATAAATTCGCCAATATTATCGACTCCACAGGCTGGTTTTAAGCATTGCTTACTTACGTCTTGTAAGTCGTGGTATCCAAACGGCGCTAAAGCGCTAATTGTGTTTTTTCCATTCTAGTGCTTCAAAATTTTGAACTTTTATTAACTTTATCGATCCGTGTAGAGTCTCTGCTTGAGACACTGCAGCCTTTCATCCTCTACGATCCCGGGTACGATGCTTCCAGTTGTTCAGACCAAGCGCTCTGGCGACTGATGATGTCAATATCGTTCGCATAGCCCAGCAGATGGACGGACCTTTTGAAGATAGTGCCTTCCGAGTTGACACCTGCCCTGCGCACTATCCGCTCCAGTACGAGATTAAAGAAGTCGCATGAAAGCGCGTCTCCTTGCCGAAATCCGGTGCATATAGAGCTCCTGACGATGTATGCTATCATGCTCGGCTTTGAAATCGTTGGTCTTTTCCAGGATTTGCCTAAATTTGAAAATTTGGTCTATAGTCGATCTGCCGGGCCGGACCGGAAGCCAACCTGGTACGTGCCGATTAGTGTGTTGCAGAACGGTTTAAGACTTTCACATAGTACGTTGGATAGGATCTTATATGCGACAATAAGCAGATGGGATATGCCTCGATAGTTCTTGCAAGACATAAGATCGCCTTTTTTGTAGATGGGGCATATGCATCTGAGAGTTCAGTCCTCGGGTATGTTTTTTTGTTGTTCTTAAGCTTTTTTTATATAGCTAAGCCAACTTCTTCTATACTAGATGGTTGAAATGCTTCTTCATTGACTGGACGTGGGTTTCTTGCCCTATCACGCTCTCTACATGATGCCCATTAAGCAGCTGCTGGAAATGCTGCTTAAATACATAGGTATACTATTACCTGCGCTTCGGTGACTAGGTTTCTTTCGCTGTCTCGTAAGAGCCTGCGTTCTGCTTTTAAAGCCAGCAGCCAGTTCGATTTCTTTGAGCTGGGAAGCTGCGTAAGCCTTTCTCTTTCTACGCAGGATCTTCTTTTCATCCCTACTTCTGCCTCGATACTCTTCTCCTGTACACGCATTTATCACCACGGAATTTTTTTCTGAGGTAGCTGGTACCCAATAGCGGTTTCGGCTACATCCTTGATGATGTCGCGATACTTGCATATGAAAATAAAATCGAATCAGTAGAAAAGCTGTCAACATATTCAAAGACAATGTCCATAACTGTGTACTGAATACCCACCAACTATTATTATTTTCGTTTCATTCAGCAACAGTAATATTTTTGTATGTACTACAATTATGTAGCCCCAACAAAGAGGATTAAGAGCCAAATTTCCCAATCGGCTGGATCAAATTTCTTAGCGAAAACTAATAACAACTATTGATTCTAGCAAATTCATCACCGATATGCGATGATTAATTATACTCAACAGTTGAACTGAACCGTCTTCAACTTCATGAGAAATACAATTTTACAATTTAATCAAATTTGTATTTATACAAACTGTTGATTCATATCTATCATCGCCATAACCGAGATGAACTCTCCGTATTCGAGTTTCGTTTCGACTCAGACTTCAAAAAGAATTAACGATCACCTCCCGTGCTCTAACCAATTATAAATTAACATATCCCTTAGTGGCGGATTGAAATTTTCAAAGTGAAATAAGCAAAACTGTCAAATCACTTGTAAAACATTAAATATAACAGCGAGGATAAAACGTGTTGTATCTCTTTATAGAACACAACAGACACAATGGCACTATAAAGGAAACAATCCAATTGACCCAAGCGCTTCTCCTCGTTGCGTTGATCGGTAGAGTGAGGTGTGTGGACCCTTAAAATGCATTCAATGAGTGCAGCGGCATCGAGGCTTATGCATTCGAACAAATTAGGGATATGAAAGCCGGCCCAGCATGTGGCCACCTCACTCTCTGTTAATAAAAATGGTGTTCTGAAAGCGGAGACCTTTAACCACTGCATGCATAAGCAAAGGCAAACCTATACCAAGAGATGTGCGAGAAACATCGTCAGAAGGAGGAAGGCGAAGCAAACGGCAGCCTCGAGCATAGTTGGATGCGTTCATGGGATGAGATGGGAAAGGGATCTCTGCCGGTGCTGCGGTTTTAATTGAGTTGTCCCTCGAATGAATCTGAGAGTGAGAAAAAACCCCAGTGAAGGTGTCAAAAAGAGAAGTCAGCAGACACACAAAGGAAATAATAACAACAAATAATGTGATTTTCAATCAGACGAGCCGGCCGAACACATGGCCTGGACCTGAACACAAACGTGTGACTGTGTGCCGGCCAACGAGGGCCGATCGCAGAGGAAATCCAATTAAATGATAAATTATGTGATTTAACGTGATTTGTACTGGAGTGAACTTCAATCCGTGTATTATTAAATCTCGCTGTGAACTGGTAATCTATTAAGCGGTCATTAAGTGAGGTATAAGTATAATTACATTCAAGAATAGATGGTGCAATACAAAGTAGTAGTTGAGCTGCAGATTTCTTTTTAAACGATTAAGCTTAAAAAATGGAGTAAAAGACAAGATACCACTATTGTATAGACAGCATATATGTATAATGAATTGAATAAGCGTGCAGTGGTGAGGCAGAATAGTGTATCGTAGGTATATAGTAGGTACCTATGTAAAATCGACCCCTATTTCATTAATATCTTGACCAATATTGTACTTTCAGCGATCGATCTTAAAGATCAATTTACAACGACGCTTTGCCGCTTGCGTGCGTTGACAGGCGTTTCAGAGACATTACGATACTTTATGTCAACGCACGCAAGCGACTGTTTTCCAGAACTAAATGCCGCTTCAGAGCGTTGGCGCGTTGAGACTAGAGTACCTACTTATGAGAGATTGAAAGTTCTCTTTGGTTTGTGTTAACATACCCGAATTCAGAGCAGAATGCAAATCTACTCCTCTTTGCTTATACCTAATTGATATTTTTAATACACGAATTAAGAGGAACTTTGTTCAAAATAGTAAAAAATGTATAAATAAATAACAATATGTGTTTTCACTTTTCTTGTCGTGGAATTTTTTTGTGGCAGAATTATTGTCTGGTGCATTAAGGGCCATTTTATTCACTATTGTTCAACTTGCCGAAAACTCCAAAGTTGTCCAACTTCGACGTTGATCTTAAATCAAAAGTTCAAAGTTCAAAATTGCTTTTATTCACTACATTACAGTGGCCGGCATAAGTATTTTGACAAAACTAAAGTTAATTCTGCTCACAATTTGAACTTACTTCATGTAAATTTTGGCATCAATGGAAAGGTCATTTAAATTCCGTTTGAATGATACAAAACTTTCCTTAACCGATTAATTACCCATTGAAAATTTGAAACTTTTGTAAAAGTCTACTTTTTTGACTTTTTTCCTCGGTTCCAAAAAAAAATATTTTGATGCAAAAAGTTTCTTCAAACAATTCTCATAGTGACTGCAAAAAAAATTTTTCAAAAATCTCTTCGATAATAGAATAATAGAAGAGATAATTAGAATTGGTTGGAGAAACTTTTTGCATCAAAACATTTTTTTTTGATACCGAGGAAAAAAAGTCAAAAAAGTAGACCTTGACAAAAATTTTAAATTCTAAAATTTTTAAATGGGTACTTAATGGGTTAAGGAAAGTTTTGTATCATTCAAACGGAATTTAAATGACCTTTCTATTGATGCCAAAATTTACATGAAGTAACTTTTAAATTATGAGCAGAATTAACTTTAGTTTTGTCAAAATACTTATGCCGGCCACTGTAATTTGCAACTCCAAAGTTGATATCCTAAAGTTGGTCTACCTGCAGTTTGTAAAATATCCCTGGGATATTTGTGGCAGATGACACATTTATGTCAGTTCAACCTTAGATTTGCATTTCCCGCGTAATTTCATGTGTGCATTTTAATGTGAAATTAATAAAAGCAGATTGATTTGCTTTTGCAAATAGCTCCCTATATTAATAATTAGTGCGTTATTATATAATATATCAGCTGTGCAAATTGTTTTCGTTTGTCGAAGAAAACATCCGAACTTTATAAGGATAATCATATCGACGAAAAATCTAAATTTAGATGAAGAAGAAGAAGATGATAGTAATTGCTTCAAAATTAAGTCCATGTCCATTATTTACATTTTGGTTCTGATTCTAAGTAATTGCTTTCACGAGGCTTTTTTTGGAATAATATTGAGCTGCGCTGGACAAAAAACGTTCGGTCATTGAATTGCAACGGCAATTACATACAACATTCCAACACCAGCAGCAAAAAAATTATATTTGTTCGATTAAGTCATATATTTAATAAACATCTAACATAAATTTGTCTGTTTATTATTTTCCTCATTCACGCTTCTATTACATTCAATGAACTGTTTTCAGCAGCATCTAAACTGAACTAAAGTGCGAACCAATCGAAAGCAGACGTGGTCACTGGTCAATGGATGTTGATGTTACTTCCAAAGGCGTAGCCGACAGCATATCAGTGAATGTAGGTACTCCCGCTGGTGGTTGCGAATGCTCACTTTAATAAAATCGGCAACCGCCAATTGAATTGATACGAGTGGATAGTACCTACCGCAATACGATTAGCAACTGGGCTATTGGTCGCAATTTACGCGATCTATCAAAGAAAAAAAGCACATCACTCAATCCTATATTTATAATTCAATCGATTCGGACTAATTCGTGATGTACAATACCTTCTCTTATCACACGGCAACGAATTTATTATTAGCTGGAGCACCATCATTGTCGTCCGCTTTCAGAGACGAAAACCATAGTTGAAATTACGGCCACCCCATTTTTCCAGTCCAAACGTGGTAGCATCTTGTATTGTCGCCTCTCACGTACAAAATTATCTATCTCCTCATCATCTTCGCTGCTCGAAGACGATGGCCATATTTCCCGGAAATAGTTTGCACTATACATTATTGATTATTTTATTCATTTTTAAAAATTATTATTATTAATTATTTTCGTCACTACTTAAGAACTGAACTGCCAAACACAGAAATAAAAAATAAAAAAAATTCTGACGTTTGACGTAAAATCCCAAGTTTGCTTCATAACTTCTACTTTTTCGGAGAGTTGAGCGAATCCAAAGTTAATCAACTCTTATTGGTTTTCTCAACTTCGGAATATCCAAAGTTGAGTGAGTCAACTTCGAGTGAATAAAAGCAATTTCTCAAGTTGAGAATAAAAATCCCCAAGTTGTGTTCAACTTGAAGTGAATAAAATGGCCCTAAATGTAGAGAGACACACAGGTACTCATGCCTTCCCATGAAAGTCCTTTCAGGCGAGACAGGTAGATTTTTAGTTTGGTTGAGAAAATATAGGTAAATTACAATATTAAATTAAGTATAAAGCATAGAGTAGTTTCAGACAAAATTAAAATATCAAAAGCGTGCACATAACATTTGAGCACATATTTTTTTCGTCAACAATCCAAATAAATCACTAGTAGCATTACAACAAAAATAATATTCGTCATTTCCACACAGTAAAATAATTATTTTGGATTAAGAAAACCTCATAGGCTACTAAAAACGTTTACGTATAGACCTACCTCAGTAAATCCATGCTACTCCAACAATGAACGGCATATGCTCTATCACTTTAAATATTATCAAATCGAACAAACCAAACCGAAAAAAAAATGTCATAGCCGCCCAACGCCCCTGAAAGTAATTGCTCTACTTACGATATTTACGATCTAAAGTCGATCCGAAGCCTGAAGCCGAATTTGGCTTGCACCATAATGAAAGCATTATTGGTTCTACTCTATCTGTCAACGCACGCGCGCGGCAAAGCGGCGTTGTGAATAGGCTTTAAGTCGCAGCTCCATGACGGCCAAGTAATATGTTTTTTAACAAAATTGTTGTCGATTTTGTGCTACTTTAACCCTAGCCCAAACAGAGATGCGATAACGAAGCGGGTGTTCATTTTGCTCCATTTCTACAGTCAATTAGACCTTGTAAAGGAATAATATCAGATCTTTATGAAAAATGTTCCTACACTTCCTAAATACTCCAGCCTGTTCGACTGATATTCAGTTGGTGCACTGTTTGGCGTTTTGAGGTTCTATTAAGGTGCACACTTTCGGCATAAGAAGGATCCGTTGAGGGCACCGAACCACAAACCAGAGAGAATAGACCACCAGCTTCGGCCAAAAATGAGAGATCCATAGAGCCAGTTTTGAAATAATTAGCTCCGCCTCTTTTTCTATCTGTGAATACGTGTGAATAAGCAAAAAAAATAAATTCTAAATGGCGGGAGGTGAAATAATTGAATTGTCATCAAGCTGTCATAATGCCGTGTTGAATTTCTTTTCGTTGACAGTTCAGCTGAAATAAAAATTTTTTTTTTGTGCAAACAGTTGCGTATTTTGCGCAAAAGTTATTTTAAATTGTGAAAGTGCTTCATAAATCGTGAAAAATTATAGCGAAAGTGACGAGAACCTAAGTGCGGACTATCAGCAGCTGCAGGACACCATAGTCGAGTTGCAAGTTCAGTGCAAAACAAGAAGCAACGGGAGAAGATTCGCATGTTGGAGCAGCAGGTTGAGTGAAATTGCAGTTCATAGAAAGTGCTGGTGTAGAATAAAATTTGTTCTTTGTTGCAGAAATTTCATCCACAGACACGACATAACAGTCCCATTTGACGACCATATGGGACGACCAGCAGGACGACCAGCAGGAGATGGCATCGCGAAGCAGTAAAAGTGCGTTGTCCGAAACAGGACTCGCGGTTGTCGGTGAAGACACTAATAGAGACTATCGAGAATAACAAACAAGTGAGTTTAGCTGTCTTTTTGTTGTATTTTGCTGTTCTAACATTTAGCCTTCCTTGAAGACCAAATCCGAAGAATAAGAGTCGCGCTACAGCTCCACATCGAGTCTAAACGGTGCGAACTCCGATCTCGCCCACGTGACAAACCCTAACATTCCAGATCCGTATTCTCACAGCGCCTGGTTTGAATACGACCAGCACAACTCCCACGCCAACTACAACGAACATCACGACAGCGACAAGGACGAACAACAGTACCAAAGGACAATTGCGGGAACAACAGCAGCCAACTATTGTGCCCAGTAGTATGCATTTCAATAGCATAAACAATGTCTCAGTCATCGTTGTTGCGCAGCGGCAATGTGGTGTTAAAACAAGACGATTGGATGGAAATATTGATACATATAACGAACTTTAGCTCGTCGTGGAATGATGGGTTGGCGTTTTGTGCGATTTTGCATTCCTACTTGCCGGATAAAATTCCCTACGATATGTTGAGTCAGGCGAACAAGAGGCGCAACTTTTCGATGGCCTTTGCAGCGGCGGAATCGGTGAGAATTCCAACAACTTTGGTAAGTCATTCATTCGATGCTGTTACTGTCATGAATATGAATGCATACCAGTGGCATTTACAACAAAATCAGTTCACTTTGGACACTGGATCCTAAGCCACGCATTTGCTGCCAGGGAGGATTGCCTGCGGTTGATGGAGTTGAAGCAGCGCAATAATGTACTGCCACTGGGTAGTGGAGCAGTGGCGGGAACTCCTTTAAATATTGATCGGCTATTTCTGCAGAAAAACATGGGTTTCAATGGGATCACTCAAAACAGCATGCATGCCGTTGGCGATCGCGATTTCATTGGTGAGTATGAATGATGACAGTGCAATTCCCCCTTCTAACCAGTTCCCGTATTACAGTTGACTTTATCTACACTGCGTCGCTGACCAGTCTCCATCTGTCCCGTTTAGCAGAGGACCTCATCATCTATGCCAGCAGAGAATTCAATTTTGTTCGCATTTCGGACGACTTCTGCACCGGCAGTAGTTTAATGCCACAAAAACGTAACCCCGACAGTTTGGAGTTGGTTCGTGGCATTTCGGGTGAAATTTTCAGTTGCCTAACGGGAATTATGATGACCATCAAGGGAACCCCCTCTACTTACAACAAGGATCTACAATTTGATAAGAAATACTGTTTTACAGCTTTCGATCAATTGGGCAAGGCGTTGAAAGTCTGTGAAGGGGTGTTGCTAACTCTAGGGGTGAACATCGATCGTATGGAGTCATGTCTGAGCCCCGACATGCTTGCTACAGATTGGGTAAGTAAGAGAGGTCAGACTTTCCGATAAGTGACTAATGTTATCTGTTTTTGTAGTCGTACTACTTAGTGCGCAAGGGAATTCCATTTCGTAAGGCACACCATTTGATTGGGAGAGTGGTTTCACTGGCGGAGCAACGTGGTGTGGAGCTAACCGAAATTCCTCTTGGAGACTTGCAAAATATCTGCCCGCAGTTCGATGTGGACATCGTTGAGGTGGCTGATTGTCATCGGATTGCTGAGACATACGATGCCATTGGAGGAACTAGTTCTAAGTCGATCGTCAAGCAAATGAAAGTGCTGAGGGAATTTGTGGAGCAGATTAAAAAAATGGAATAACTCGTTTACAGAAAGAGACAGAGGGAAATGCTTTTTTTTTAATCACTAGCCGACTTTATTCAGTGATATTAAATTTAACTGTACAAACGGACCTCAGCCCTAGCATCACATAAACAATCTCTGTCCTATTCTATTTTGTAATCAAACAACTTGCACAATTCAACCGACATCCGATACAATGGCAGTCCCATTACGGTGTAGTAATCACCATCAATTTTCTCAATCATAGCTCCACCAAGCCCACTGATGCCATACGCTCCAGCTTTGTCTCTAGATAAAGAGAGAGAATAAAATGAATAACCAATTTGTTTGTGGAAAATCCAAATAACTTACAAAGGCTCTCCACTATCCACATATCCCTGAATCTGTTCGCGTGTCATTTGGCCAAAGTAGACTTTGGCAGCCTCTGTAAATCGTACAACACCTTGGGAGTGTTTTAGCACCACACCAGTGTGCGACACATTGCAATTGCCGGCGAGCCTATGAGGAATAGAAATCAAATAAGTCAGTCAATTATAAAATACATAGTTTAGTCTGAATCGTACATACTTTGTTAAAATTTGAACAGCATCTTCAGCATCCTTGGGCTTTCCATAAATCTCCTCTCCCATTGTAACCATAGTGTCGGCAGCGATAACCAACAAGTCAGCGTCGGAAGATTCTGCTTTTAACCGGTCGTACACCTCTTCGGCTTTTCCCTGCGCGGTGAGTTCTACAAAATCCGAAAAGTTCTTGTAATCCGCCGGGTTGAGATTTTCCTCAAAGTTGGATGGACAAAGTTCGGCATTGAGACCCTGAAGAAATTCAAATAACGCAAATTATTTGTAATGTAGGTAATCGATGTAAAAGTGTTCTTACGAGTTTTATTTAAGTGAAGTTTTTTATTTAACATACCTTATCAAATCCTTGGGAACCTGGAAGGTTTGATCAAAATTGGTGCAGCCAAGCACACACTTCGGTTCCCACGATGTCAGCTTTTTTGATGTTTCTGCTGGGCTTTGGTCGTCAATATCCATCTGTGTATTATAATTTTGAATGTTAAACAACACTATCAGTAAAATATATAAATACTTTTACCTTATCACAATTATACTTTCACAGTTTTCACAAATTTTCACAAAAGCGCGCAAAACATTCAATTGAATTTTTTTTATTAATGACAGCTGAAAGTGTTTATGGTGAGTTTTGAACAGCTGATTGCAGTTTCAAAAGAGATTGGATGCGTTCGAAAAATTCAATTTCGATTTTAGGTTTTTTTTTTTATTGTATCAAATTATTTTTTTCCTGAATTGTGTGAATCCGTTTACATTTTTAAAAGTCGTGATATTTTTAAGATTTACACGGACTTTCACTAATACTAATGTGTATGACATGCGGCTGGGGTTTGTGAAATTATTTAATGTCGGTTGTATACTTACTATATGTTTTTGAATTTAATTTGCCCTGTTACAATTATTAAGAGTCGGGAGATGTGTCCAAATAATTTGGATTATTGGTAAGGGAAAAAAGGGCATTTTTGGCTGCTAACTCAATACAAACTAAAGTATGTTAAATTCGGTTTTTAAGTTTGATTGAGCAGCAGATATCTGAAATTTCAGATCAATTGATTTTTTGCGTATACTTTTGTTTTGCATAGTACAATAGTACAATAAATCATGTCGGTGTGCTGCTTTTATAACCGATAGGCTATTCAGAAGTTCAGGAAATGTATAAAAATTCTTTCGTTTTTTAGAATGAAACCAATTATTAATCCTAAAATTTAATAAAACATAATAATAAATAACATTTGGGTATTTCTGCCATTTTAATTCTCGTTTTAACGTCCATTTACTATGCACCTTTACTCCGGACTTTTCAATGTTGTTCTTCAAATCATATTTGGGACTAATTAATATGATTGTATTTAAAAATATTTAATAGTAGGTGTTTTTTTTGGCTATCCTATATAGCTTTACCAAAAAAAAAGACTATCGAAGCTTAGCTTTTTCTTTATAAAAGTTTGGCAGCACTCATATCACAGAAATTTGTTTAAATTCCTATGACCAATTTATTTGTTGTTCAAAATCAATTCAACACAGTTTCCTTCTACACAGATGAAATAAAACAATAAGCATATTGGGCCTCCGCACACGAGAAAACACACGGCAGAAAACCGGCTTTATAACATACTTCGAGCGCACACGGGATGATTTCTGCCGGCGGAACTAATTATATATATGAACCCCTTTTCATTGTGTAGTATTATTTTCACAATTAAAATATTTTGAAAGTTGTGTAGGTATGTATTAGTTTTATGCCTTGTTCAACCGCTCAAACTCAGCAGAATCGGTTTTATGCTGGCAGAATTAATCTCGCGTGCGGAGGCCCAAGCCTGACAAAACAAATTTTCCTCTGCTTTTTTTAAATTATTTATTTCAAAAATCAGTACACTTTAATAAAATAAACAATCAAAGAAAATAAATAAATTTTGGTTAAAATATATCTATAGAAAAAGGTCTAAATTTATATCAGCAAAACTAAAAAAATTATATTTGATGATTTTTTCTTGATGTGCGTCATTCATTTTAGTTTTGCAGCTTAAACTAATATTTTTGCGTAAAAATGTCAAAGGAATTCACATTATTACAGTAACTACCCATACACCATTTTATATTCTTTTTAATGAAATATAAGTTGGTAATAAATTCACCACACCGAACACACAATTTGCTTAACACGTCCCGATAACGGCCAATTTATTTGAATTATTTGAATTTTTTCAAAGTTACCACCGAATAACGGTAAATGTTACTATGTGCCAGTGTATGCGTGACCAAATCCACCCTCCGTTTACTTTAACATTGCACGCATACTTAACCACGCAGTAACTTTTTGAAACTGGCTCTATGGATCTCTCATTTTTGGCCGAAGCTGGTGGTCTATTCTCTCTGGTTTGTGCACCGAACGAACACAGGTCTTAAGAACTTTCTTCACAAACTTGTGTATACCAGCTGCAGTAAGTGCATTTCAGTTAAAAATTCTCACCGTTGCTGCTCCGTAACATCCAATTTGGAAGTAACTTTGCAATATACCCCAGCGTTTCGTTGCTTAAGCGTAAATCGATCCATATCTATAGGTATACTGCCAAAATATGTCTAATACTAACAGCCTATTTCTTCACATGAGTGCTAGTACCCGGTCTAGCTAAACACTCGGTACCAACGAAATGTTAGTACTTGTGTATTTCTTCACATTGCTAGTACCGGAGCTAAATTTATAAACCGTACTAACGGCCGATTTCTTCACATGAGTACTAGTACCCGGTCTGATGCTCGGTACCAACGAAAAATTGGTAGTTGTGTAGGTATTTCTTAACATTGCAAGTACCGGACCTAAATTTATAAACCGTACTAACGACTCATATAGTCATACGTCTAAAACTGGTCTAGTACCCATTTTTAACAACGAAATGTCATAACGGTGACATTTTTATGCTCATTGGGCTTGGGCGTCAAACATTTCGCAGGATGACTGATTTTTATTCCTAAGAGCAAGTATTTTTTTATACCCTCCGCAGTAAGGTATATTCACTTTGTCATCACGTTTGTAACGCCAAGAAGGATTCACCGGAGACCCTATAAAGTATATATATTTTGAATCAGGATAACAATATGAATCGATTTAGCCATGTCCGTCTGTCTGTCTGTTGAAAGCACGATAGCGTCCAAACGAATTGACCTAAGTGAATGAAATTTTGTGAGATGACTTCTTTCTACCGTTCTCAAGTTGGTATTCAAAATTGTCTATGTCGGTCAAGTAGTTCTGGTACTTCCCATACAAAACCAATATTAGACACATGCGTGTACCTGTAAGTACAGTACATAATATAGTGGAGGGTATCAAAGCATAGGCCAGGCCGCTGATAACACTGTTACTTGTTTTTTGTTATTTTTGTTGCTGTAAAATATGTGTGTATAGGGGTATCCAGCATGGGATAGCATAATGATAGCGTATATGATTGTTTTTTTTTTCTTTTTCTATTATTGCAGATATGTAACTGCACTCACCAATTCGGTGTTTTCCCTTTAACATGAGTTCGGTAGATTGCAACGATTGTCCGTGGAGACTATGCAAAGCGATTAAACGCAGCAGCGGCCACTCCTGTTTACCAATGTTGCTAGCATTTGAATAAAACCGTCGGTGTTGCAAGGCCATACATCATACTTTTGGCAGTATACGACATACACTAGCGGCTGATACGCGATTTCGTACGCGAGTGACGTCGGCAACCGCTATTTACATCGATCCACTTGACATTAATCGTAGAGTGATCTGATCAGCAATTGCTGCTCAGGTAATATTTAACGGTTACTGGTAAAATCGTGAATCAAAACGACTACCGACTAAAACTGAAAGTATATAACAAGTAAAAGTGTTATCATCGGCCTGGCCGATGCTTTGATACCCTCCACTGTAAGTACTGTATAGGTACACGCATGTGTCTAATATTGGTTTTGTATGGGAGGTACGAGAACTACTTGACCGACATAGACAATTTTTAATACCAACTTGACAACTGTAAAAGCAAGTCTTCTCACAAAATTTCATTCTCCTAAGTCGATTAGTTTGGACGCTATCGTGCTTTCAACAAACAGAGAGATATATGCGTCAAATATTGGTTTTGTATGGGAGGCAACAGAACTATTTGACCGATATGGACCATTTGTAATAGAAATCTGAAGGTCATAAATATAAGACCTCTCATAAAATTTTAGTTGCCTAAGTCGATTCGTTCGGACGCTATCGTGATTTCAACATACAGAGAGACACATATGTCTAATAGTGGTTTTGTATGGGAGGTACCAGAACTACTTGACCGACATAGCCCATTTTCAATACCAACCTGAAGACGTTTAAAAAAGTCCTCTCACAAAATTTCATTCATCTAAGTCGATTCGTTTGGACGCTATCGTGCTTTCAACAGACAGAGATATATGGGTCAAATATTGGCTTTGTATACGAGGTAACAGAACTACTTGACCGACATGGACCATTTTTAGTACAAACTTGAAGGCCATAAATATAAGACCTCTCATACAATTTCAGTTGCCTAAGTCGATTCGTTCGGACGCTTTCGTGATTTCAACAGACAGACAGACGGACAGACGGACATGGCTAAATCGATTCAGAATGTGATTCTGATTCAGAATATATATACTTTATAGGGTCTCCGGTGAATTCTTCTCGGCGTTACAAATGTAATGACAAAGTGAATATACCTTCCTGTGGAGGGTATTAAAAATTTTAACCGTGAGTGTGTGTGCTGCAATTCGACCACTATTAATTGATGAACGTAAAAAACGTTGTTCTGGACAACCAAAGTCGCCGAAAAATTCCACATCGTCCCAAGTATTTACTGTATTCCAACTGTCATCGAAATTGTTGAACCAATTATCCCTACCAAAAATGAAATCCATTTTCTAATCTTCATTACACTTAACCTACGATGTATTTACATTTTTTCACAAAAATTGGCAAGAGCAGAAGCAATTAAATCAATCTATAATTCAGGTACTAAAGACGTTAGTACCTACTTGAGTATCAACTTTTGGTCTAATACCGGTACTAGCGCTAGTACTCTGTGAATAAATCGGCTGTAAGTTTCTGAAAAGTTTTAACGCTGTCATTGTCAAACAACTGAATGAGCCGTTTACTACTAACCAACAGATTAACTGTACTTTTAGATAGGTTGTAAGTTTAAGCGCTTTCTATCTTTATAGTAGTTTTCTATTTAATTAAATTTTATTCTATAAAATTCATATAAATTAAAACGAGTAAGACAATTATCTTCGACTATGCCGAAGCTCAAATACCCGGTACTATATTATTGTAAAAATAAAAAATATTTTAGTATTAAAAAATTATATATTTGTATGGAAGGTTTGGGTAGCTTTTATTCGACCAAGCTGATTTTTTGTCAAAAATGTTTATTAAAATAATATGTGCAAAGTTTAAACTTGCTATCTTTACTGTAGCTATATAAATTTAATTTTTAACATCAAAAAGCTGTATAAATCCGATATTTTTGTATGGGAGGTAGTAGTAGTTTTCATCCGATCGTTCTCATCTTCGAACTTAGCCTTAGCTTACGTACCAAATTTCAAGTCGATAGCTCTTAAATTACGGCCGTAATCGTACGGACAGACAGACGGACATCGCTAGATCGACTAAGAAAGTGACGCTGATCAATAATAATATATAGTTTGTCATACCTACAAGCCTCTTTATATGCGTTACAAATGGAATGTCAAAGTGAATATACCCTCACCACAGTGTGGTACCGGGTATAAAAATTGGGAGTGCAAAGTACCGACTCCATCTGTAAGTACAAAACAGAGATGATATCCTAGGAAAAAGGATATAACGGATGTTTTACAAATAGGTAGAGAGAACGTCCCAAGGGAAAATCTATATACTTATGTATATAAAAATGGTGTCAAGATGTAACGTGACCCTTCCGTCAGCTCAGCTTAGTTGAGTCACGAAAGTCCTCGCAGCAACACCCAGAATCTGATGATTCTGTCACACAAAACAACGCAGCTTTGTTTTACTCTCTGCCGCTTTTTGTGCTGTCCGAAAACTGCAGCAGACGCTGAACAGGCAGTCAAACAAATGAAAAAAGAAAAAAAGTTGTCTCCTCAAACCAATTAAAGGAAAAACAAGTAAAAGTATTATCATCGGCCTTGCCGATGCTTTGATACCCTTCACTGTAGGCGTGTGTAGTTCGTGAACGAACTAGTTCAATTAAGTTCATCACTAAGATTTTGTCCCAAAAGACTTTTCTGATAACGTTGTCAGGTTGTGTGTTCAGATGAATACTTATGAAAAATTGGTCTATTCGTTTTGTTCCTTAATTTTTGCAGTACGGATAATGGAACAAAATATTGCACTTGCGACAATTTTAACTCTACGTGTTGAAAGACTCGAGGGTGATGAATTGATACAAAAACGACATAGTATTTGGACAAGGAGTGGGTGGCCCGTTGTCAGCGGGAAGGATTCTACTCCAAATTTTAAGCTAAAAAGCCGCAACTTTATCGCAAATTTTTACGAATGGACTGAACACAGTTCGATGGAATTATAGCTTTGGTGACTCCACACATCAAGACACCAATATGCGCGCGAACATCCAGGAAATCGATACGGGATCATTGGCAGCTTGACCCAACTTTTTTTCTGTATTTGTCGAGGTGGCTTTTGAATCTGGATCGCGTCGTCGATCTCTTACATTAGGGCTTTGGGTAGTTTATACTCTGCGCATCCAACAACCCCATTCACTTTGTGTAGTATATTTTTTTTTTTTCACTTTTCTAATTCTAGAAATGAAGAAATTATAAGCAATTGTCAGCTTCCATAAACAACGATATCTGACATATCTGACAATTTCTAATGAGTCAGACAATGTCCTAATTATTGTCTGCAATGATAAAAATTGTGCGTTCGGACTTGTTCAGACGATGGTCACAAACCTGACAATTTCATAGACTTTTCTGACAATATTGTCAGACAAAATTGTGAGTTGAGACATGTCGATTTGTTTGGACGCTATCGTGATTTCAACAGACAGAGAGACACATGGGTCTAATAATGGTTTTGTATGGGAGGTACCAGAACTACTTGACCGACATAGCCCATTTTCAATACCAACCTGATGACGGTAAAAATAAGTCCTCTCACAAAATTTCATTTGCCTGTGTCGATTCGTTTGGACGCTATCGTGTTTTTAACAGACAGACAGACGGACGGAATCCTTCTTAGCGTTACAAATGTAATGACAAAGTGAATATACGTTCCTGTGAAGGGTATACAAAAATAACGCTTTGGAAATTTCGTTGTAATTTAAAGTTTAGCTTTATTATAATAATGAAAAATTAATCCTAGTCTTAAAATAAATAAAATATATATCAAACGCGATGGGATAACTTAAATACACCCAAAGCAATAAAACAATTAGTACCTGCAGCTCTAGTGCAAGACTGCACACAGGGCAATAAAACTGCGGATAGCATCATCATCAACGAATATCCAACAGCCAACCGCTATTGTGCGCTGTACTAGCACAATTTAATGTAGCCACTGCGCTACATACGAAAAACGAAATGTGTGCCATATGTGCAGACTATCTGGTGACATGGACATTTGCAGCAAATCGCCAAAAATTGCCTTAATCAAGTCTCCAGTTGATATAACTTTCGTGGGAATTTCAACAACGTCTTCTTCATAAATTTCTTCTACCCGGGCAATTTTGCAATAATGAGAAAACTCATATTTTAATAGCCCTCAGGATTTTGTCCACAGAGATTCCTTCACGATCGGTTAGTTTTCTCTTTTATATTTAAATATCGCGAAATAAAATTTCCTATTAAAGTACCTGAGGAGCAGTTAGCAAATCAGTGATCTTAAAATTCGTAGCAAAGTACATATTGCCTAAAAACGGTTTCTATTTTTTTTGTATCTATTGATTTAGAATTTAGATTTATGAGTATAATTAATATTTTACTTCTTTTTACTTCTTTATTATCAATGTAAATTAAAATGCCTTCATTTAGGTATTGAACAAGTTTTTTTATTTTTCGACAATAACTTCTAAATCTAAACTTAGATCACTTATCTAATCTTCTTCGTCTAAACTAAAGCTTCTGTTCTCTATGAGAACTTGTATAAACTCTCCGGTTTCGCGTTGTACTTTTACGAGCTCTTGATAGCTTGGACCATTTTCTACAACTGACTCCAATGCATTGTGCTAAATCAACTATTGGTCTCGTAGACGCAGACGCAGGTAGCTGCCGAAACATGGAAAACATTTTTTTTGCATGGTTACATTGCGGGTGCAAGACAATACATATTATTACACCGTTGAAAACTATTTTTTCGCATAGTCTTACTGCCAGTGCAAAACAATTTTTTTGGATTTAGAACACCGCTAGGCTTATGTGCATTTTTGGTTGAAGGACACCGCTAGGCTTATGTGCAAAACAATTTTTTTGTGCGTTTGCTGGGTAGTGGTTACTATGAGCAAGATGTTTTTGTTGTCTTTTTCCGCTTTGTGTTAACTTGTACAAAGTTTCATATTAATACGACAAACTCCTTCGTGAGTTATGAAAAAGTTCTCATTAAAATCATTGCCAATAACTCGAGCCCAAAGCAAAATACCTAAATATTTCTTATATAGAGTACACAAACCGAATTTGAAGTCGATCGGATGAAAAATAAAAATGTTCCCGTACAAACTTTGACCCCCTAAGAAGGGTTAGTTTTATTTGGCAATTTCCTTTTGAAAACACTTGCCGAACATTACTATAGTAGAGTTTGAACCTTGAAGAAAATTAAAATATATGAAAAATAGGCGGTGCGTATTTGAATAATGAGAAGACACAAACCTTGAAAATTTATTCAAATACCCACCGCCTACTTTTATTTAAAATAAGAAAAATAAGAAAAGTAAGGAGCGTTACAGAATCAGTAAGGGTAAATATATATAATGATGTAATGCTAATGATATATGTAGATGTTATCACCCATCTTAGACAAAGGTATTACTTCGGCTTGTTTTAACACATCTGGCAAAATACCACTAGAAATACTCTTATTATAAATAAGGCATAAAATATCGCAAATATTAAAAGCTATTTTTTAACGAAGTTATTTGATAAACTATCAGTTATATTATAGCAGAATCGTATTTTTTAAAGAAATTATGATTTTAAAAGTAAAAAGTGACTCTCCTCTATTGTTG
This sequence comes from Cheilosia soror, assembly GCA_949372485.1. Classification (NCBI taxonomy): domain Eukaryota; kingdom Metazoa; phylum Arthropoda; class Insecta; order Diptera; family Syrphidae; genus Cheilosia; species Cheilosia soror. The sequence goes on from OX443563.1 coordinate 35,173,699, forward strand.
ATGTCGCTGCTGCCTCAGATGGAATGGTGTGCATTTGCGTCGCATCTAAATAAAATTGGGATATTCCTCCGCTCTGATTCTTTGACTGCATGACGTATATTTGTCAATGGTACGGGCCCGATACATACCATCGTAGCCATATACTTCAATGCAAGCCAGAACTCCTCTTTATCATAGTGATCTCCACTTTGGCCACTGCCAAATTAGGGTTACTGAAGCTCTGTGAAAAGATTTAGTTTAGTTTTGCTAAAATGCAGGTTCTTATTTTACATTTACAGCCAACATGCAAAATTTTATAATTTGGTGTCCTCAACCCCGCTATATGCAGTTGCCAACGAGCCAAGGTTCTTGGATTTGGATGAGTACTATGTCCCCACTCGCTTGTAAGTGGAGAATAAGGTTGGCAGAAGCCATCTTACTGTGATGTAGGCTTATTTGGGTTATCCGCAGCATTGTGGCCACTGGATAAACCGGAAACCTCAATCACAGTGTTGTCCGTGTTCTCTGAATCAGCCAATCAGCCTATCCGTATATACGACGGAATTGGTTTGCAGGGTCAGTCTTGCACTGAGAGAGGAGATAAAGATTTATCTTCGCCTCAACCTTCTCTCAGTTTTCGCGACTGATTCTGTACTCCTCCTGGCCGCGGGCTATGATCGCCATGATCAGATAATCCCTCACGACCTCAGGGGGCCAACTATGTAATTCGATTCTACTTTCGATTCTATTCGAAAGTTGGTTCCGATTCTACTTTCAAACGGAACTATGTATGAAATTAGAATCGAATGTAAGTAATGCCAACTTTTTCCCAAACAATTTCCGACTTTCGAACGAGTCTCGCATTGTGTTTGACATACGTTTGGAAAAACGAATTAATCATTTGTTGTGATTCGTAAATAAATAAAATGGACAGTGCCGCAATTTGGTTTTTAACAGAACAAAATGAGAACCGCAATGATCAAATTGAGCGAAGGCGAATTCGGGATAAATCAAATATAATGGAGCTTAGCGAAAAAAGGTTTGTTAAGATTGAAGAATTAAAAGCATTTGTAGTTCAATGATATCATTTCAGTTTTATAAAAAATTTCCGCCTTTCAAAAGATGCATTTATTTATTTGCTGAACAATGTGTCAAACGAACTTAGCATTTGCCGAAGGCAAACTTCAATTCCAAATATAATAAAATTATCAGCAACCCTAAAGTTTTTGGCAACAGGAGGCTACCAACATCAAATTGGCGGAGATAGGTATGCGGGACTTGCACAACAAACTGTCTCAAAAATAATGACTGATGTTTTGAGTGCAATCGAGAAAGTAATGTGCCCGAAGCTCATCAATTTTAAAATGTCGGAGGAAGAGAAAAGAAAATCAAAAAGGCATTTTTGGGAAAAGTCCGGAATACCAGGAGTAATTGGAGTAGTGGATGGGACGCATATCCAAGTAATACGACCGGCTAGGAATGAAGAGCTCTTCTTCAATCGAAAGCTCAAACACAGCATTAATGCGATGGTTGTAAGTTCATACAAAATATTTGCAACAAGAATACCTATAGTACGTGATTTTTTTTAAAATTAGATTTGTGACTACACAATGACCATAAGATCAGTGAATGGTCGATATGGAGGCGCATCGCATGACTCTCATGTTTGGGGTCTTAGTGATGAAAGAACTTTCCTCAAACAATCTTATGATGGTGGAGACAAGTCGTCCTGGATTTTAGGTAAGTTGGCATAAAATGATATTGAAAACTAACATAATACCATAAACTTGTTTTAGGAGATTCCGGCTATCCTTTAGAGCCTTGGATTATGACTCCATACCGAAATACAGCTGAGGGATCTTCTGAATCGAGATTCAATGATAAATTTTCGATCGCAAGATCAATCATTGAGCGAGTTTTTGGAGTTCTAAGGGCAAGATTCCGATGTCTTTTGTCGGCAAGAGAACTTCACTATTCACCGGAAAAGGCGGCTCAAATTTTGAATGTTTGTTGTGCGCTCCACAACATCTGCGTAAAATATAGAGTTGAATTGACGGATACAATAGAAGATGTTTTGTTGGAAGATGTTGCCCATTTTAACTTGGAACAGTCTACAAATGCTAATGAGGAATACTCGAATGTTGCTCAAAGAATAAGAAATAATATCAAAAATGATTTAAATAATTCATAAATACTTTTATTCAATATAACATAACACAACAAATAAAAAATAAACTTTCTTTCAGTCTTTTATGATTAACAGACATATAATAATGTATCTAGGTACACATGAATTCAAATAAAATAAAATTAACTCTAAAAAAAAACAAATAAATAAATTCACTCTAAAAAATACTAATTAAAGTGCACTGCTGGTTAAGAATTTTCGTTCATTTTTTGACGAAGGCTTAAAATTTCTCTTTTAATTTCCAACTTAGCAACTGCATTCTTGTTTTTCTGTATTGAATTTAGTTTTTTAAATTCAAATTTTTGTTCTTTAAATTCAAATTTCTCCTTTTCTAATTTGTACGCTTTTTCTTTGATTTCAAAGTTCCTTCTTTTATATTTTAAGATGCCTTTTAAATTTTCATTCATATCCTTCATCAGGTCGCATGAATTGTTTTGGAATGTGATTTGGTTGCTGACTTGTTTTTCTAAAAGTGATGCATATTTTTTTTTTGTGGTATCCGTGGTTCAGGGGCTGTTTCATTTTCTTTATCGCCTGTCGCATCGTTTATACTATTATCACTTTGTAAAATGCTTACAAAAGCGTTGTCCATAAATGTATCTTCGGTATTGTGACTTTCTTCATTGGTGTTCTCATTTGCATTGCTTTTATTTTGTAAGCCGAAATTCAACACACCAGTCATTCCATCGACCGCCTTATCTAAATTCAGCAACTCAGCAACCTTCTCTTCGAGTGGAGTTAAGGGGCAATGCTTAGACGGTCCACCACCAGTTCCAGACAGATTGATTTTATTTTTTCTAAGTTTGACTTTTGTATGCACTTTAAAGTCAGCCCAAACCTAAATCGTAACAAAATAAGTGCCTATAGGGGATTTTGCTGGGTTCAACCAATATACAATATACCTTTTTCCACCCATTACCATCGCGCTGCGGTGGACCTTCAGCATTTAAATCTATAGACAGATTTGTCCATAAATTTGCGGATTTTCTTCTGGCCTCCGGTGTTTTCAAATATCCTTTAGATAAGTCGGGATGCCTTGTCATGTACTCAACAAGAATCTCAAATTGAGATGTCTTTGTGTTTGCACATTTAGATGATTCCCTATGCATAAAGTATATTTTAATACTTTTATGTAATATTTAATAAGTTAAGAACGAATTTCTTGCTTACATTTCTTAAAATTTTTTCAATCCACACAGCCGCTCGCAAACACATTTGCAATAGAATGATTATTTACGAATTCGAATGGTTTTGACATTTGCTTTAGAATTAGGTAGTACCAAAATTCTGAGCAAAAAAAGAAAAAAAAATAGACAATTCGAGGTCCGTTCGATTTTCGAATATGGAGCGCTGGCTATAGAGTTACAGAGTACGAATCTTCCGAATTCGAACATTTTGATTGTAGAATCGAATTACATAGTTGGCCCCCAGTTAGGAGTTTGGGTTTCAAAGCTGCCTCTTCGATTCAAGTTCCCTCTCTGTTTCACTGCTTGTGGAGGGTCCCTTAGGTCGACTCTTGCTTTCCTCCGCCACTTTTATTGCTATTATAATAAGACAAACATTTAATTTGCCCTCTGTACTGACAATTTCTGTGGGACAGAGTATGTATAGCGCAGTTTCAATTTCAACACAGGAAAAGCGATCTAAATCTTGGAAAGTTCGTAAGTTATTCCTTACCAACAAGTAAATATATTATTTTAATATTGTAAGCAAAATGCTTTCTGATTGTCAAAATTAAATTTTTTATGCTTAATACCTATGTAAACAATCCCTAAAATCGTGTTGCAATAAACTGCAACAATATGCCTCTAACTCCTTACACAATTAAGATTAAGATAAAAGGAGGCATAATGGATAGAATGCAATCTTATTATTAATATCTCTATACTCAAAAAAGAAAAAAAAATGAACTTCGCAAGCCACTATAGCGCATGTGCACTAACATTGCACAGTGCATCAGTGCATTTGTATCTCTATTAACTCGGATATAATTAAGTCTTAAGGGGCTCTGAATTAGGATGTCAAAAAATTAATTAATTAAAAGAAGGCAGGAAACACAATTACTTCGACAGTTCTGGCAGGCGCATTCAACAAACGCAGGTAGAATACTGGCCGACATCAAAGAAAAATTAATGTATTATTCGCACCTGCATGACGGATTGCAGATATCATTACTCACATTATCTACACTTCGAGCTCTTCATATACTTCATCCCATCCCAAAGATGATGGTACCTTCGGGGTACCTTGCTAGCGCATCTCAAGTCCTAAATACTTTTAATTAATCTTCCCGAAATGTTGGCGCTGTTCGTCAAGACGAATGGAATGCGTAGATATATACCATTCTTAGCCTTACAACTCAGTTTCAGAAAATCCGCTTCGTTTGCCCCAAGGGCTAAATGCATCCTGGAAATACAAAAATAAAGAAAAACCAAAACTACGAGCATAGTATCTAATGATGCAGGTATGTAGTATACCTACGTAAGGATAGTGTGATCTGTGGATTGGATAGATTTCGTATTCGACTATATCTTATACTACCTTTAGGCGGCTGGAGTATAGGTATATAGGTACGTACAGGGACGTTTATTATTTTGGCTTCTCGGGCTGATGCTGCAGCGTATTAGTTACTCACAATCGTCCAAAGGACCGCCTTTCTAACACCAAAACATTGGCTTGTGCTCGAGTAATAGATTTATCTCCGTTGTCATCGTTGTACTCGTATCGCAGATTCGCAGCTACAGACTGAGCAAAGTGTTGCCTTATACTCAGTGTACTGCAGTTCTCTGGAAGCTCCATACGTCCAACAATTACGAATGCCATTGCATGCATCTCTTAGCTCTTAGCTCTTACACCCGCCCGATTTCTCAATGATTTATTACACGTTCTCGACGAAATTGATTCGATGTGGCATGGCTTGAGCCAGGCCCTCAGTTCCTTACTATAGTATACATATAACCAAGCGCGTGTGTGTGCTTATGTCGTTATTCGGTGCGCGGCGTGAATGAGGCAGCACTGCAGCAGAGCAAATTATTTAATTTAAAACCGACAGAACGCTTGTTCTTGTGGCGATAACGTGCAAATAATGTAAGAGGGTGTCGGTCTAACATACAGTGCCGGCCCGGCCGCACTAATAATGACGTTTCAGGTGATGACTGTGTAGTTTTCTTTTATTGCTTGGCGTTGCGTTGGCACGGCTGAAATGCGACCTCGGATATTTTTGTGTACCTGGCCGCCTTGAGGGATTTTCGGAATACCTGTTCGCAAAAAATTACCATCAAAGAGCTAAGCGGTTAAATGCAGTCGGAGTTTTAATGTATAGTGGAACGGAACCCCTCCCTCACAGCACTTCAAGCACAAGTTAAAGTTACACATACTCGTTGATAACGATGGGAACATTTGGCGCGAATTATCGAGGTGCAAATCATTTGGCATTCTATTCAAAATTCAATTAAAGAAAAGACAGCAGCAGAACTGGAAGAAAAGAAAACTGCTGCGAAATTAGCCTTTTTACAATTTGATTAAGTTTTGTTACTATAATAAGGACGAATATTCAGATGATAAAGAAGAGTGAGTATAATCACTTTACATTTTATATTTTATGAATTATTTGTGTATTAAAACAATCAGGGGTGGGATTTTGTGAAATGGAAATGTTCGTTTTCGTTTGCTAGAACGTTCTGCTATTTCATTAGCCGTTTTTTATTATCAGCTGTGATCCATATAGATCATCGATTTATATGCGCTTACAACAACTACATGTGATCCTACTTTTCATCGAGATCACGAAATATGATCTGAAAATTAATTCAACTATTTCTCGTTGTTGTTTCGTGGCGTTGTTTATTTCATTCACTAAAATGTTGGTCTCCCTGTATATTATAGCCATACAGTAATGTTGCCAGACCAAAATATGGAACAATTAACAACACATAAAATCAATTAGCATTTTTTCAAATTCGAATAAGTCACTACTCCGACTTTCGATATGTTTTGTTTCGCTATATAGCACAGAAATATAAATGGAAATATATATTATCATTAGATATTAGAAAACGGTTAGTTATGATGCATATTTGAACATAGTTTACCACCAAAAAATATTGAGTGCAAAATGTATGCAGATTTGTATTCATATGGTAACACCCCCGATACAACAAGCGAAATGTCAAACTCAAATTATGAGCAAGTGCAATGGAGAAATCATCGCGTTGTGACGTCACATTGTACCATGTGGCTGCAATATGGCTGGAGGCAATACGAAATTTGTCAAGGCCTTGTCGAGAAACACCAAAGAGACTCTATATAAGACCCTCATCATCCCAGTCCTTTTTTATACCATCCACAGGATATTTATGGCCTTCAAGTTTGTACTAAAAATGGTCCATGTCGGTCAAGTAGTTCTGTTACCTCCTATACAAAGCCAATATTTGACCCATCTCTGTCTGTTGAAAGCACGATAGCGTCCAAACGAATCGACTTAGGTGAATGAAATTTTGTGAGAGGACTTTTTTAACCGTCGTCAGGTTGGGATTGAAAATTGTCTATGTCGGTAAAGTAGTTCTGCTACCTACCATACAAAACTAATATTTGACACACTAACTCGCATGGCAAACATTTTGCATGACTTTTATGCAGTGGAGGGTATCTAAGCATCGGCCAGGCCGATGATAACACTTTTACTTGTTTTTTTTTTTTATAATTCACTAGTGCTCAAGGGGTTTTTGTTCCCTTATAATGTGAATGCACGAGTAGAAGGGTTAATAGGGAGGATAGAGAAGAGGTACTGGTGCACATTGGTTTTAAATAATTGTGGGTTGTAATGAGCGGGGAAAACCGTGTGAGGCAATGCATTCCACATGAGTGTTGTTTGACTTACAAAAGAATCTCTGTATTTTACAGGACGTCCGAAGGTAGGTTTAAGGGTGAACTGATGTGCATTCGATGTGTGACGGGTGTTGCGAAAGAATTGTTGAAGGAGCGGAATGCAGTTAGCTATTTCATCAGTGCACCGGTGGTGAAAATATCGATAAAATAAGGAAAGGCAAGAAACATTTCTGCGATGTTCCAGCGGGTCAATAGACTCCGCTATATTTCTATCACCTATAAGTTTTATCGCGCGCTTTTGGATTCTGTCTAGTATAGGTGCAATGAAGTTTTTGGTGCACGTCGATACAAGTCCCATTCATGGATAATGGGTGAGGGTTCAGGTTTCGCTTTAATCATAGAAGGCAGCATTGTGTTTTGAAAGCATTAAATTCCACTCTATTGATAGTACCCCATTTTATAACGCTGTCAAGATCGGAATTTAATGTGTTTAGCATACGCTGCCGTTCCAGTTCCACTCCCGAAGAGCAGGGACGTGAGTCAGGGAACGAATATGAAAAATTGAGGGTGCTATCATCAGCGAAACAATGTATTGGATTAGAAGTAACAGACAAGAGATCATTGATGAATATGAGAAAGAGTGTCGGAGACAAAACAGAGCCTTGGGGAACACCAGCATTTATATGGTGAATTGCAGACTTGAAACCGTCCAAAACGAATTGAATTGAACGGGCAGAAAGGTAGTTTCTAATCCATTGAATCGATCCCATAGGCACGCATTTTCGACAAAAGAGCTTGGTGCCTCTGTCAAATGCTTTCGAAATATCAAGCGCAACTATCTTCGTTTCACCAGAGTGGTGAAGAGATTGGTTCCACTTTTCGGTGAGATAAGTCATCAAATCACCAGCGGACCTGCTGCCACGAAAACCGTATTGCCGGTCATTGAGAAGTTTTCGTGATTCAAGATATTTCATAAGCTGACGGTTTATCAGCGTTTCCATGACCTTGGAAAGAATGGACGTAAGTGCAATGGGTCGGTAGTTGGTGGGTAAAGAAGAATCGCCTTTTTTAGGAACGGGCTGGACAAATGCAATTTTCCATTTACTCGGAAAGAGTCCAGAAGTGTAGGACAAGTGGAAAAGCTTACGCAGTGGTTTTGCCAGCATTGAAGAACACCTCGTGCTACCATCTGGACCAGCAGATTTGTGAATGTTAAGATCTTTTAATACTCTTGCTACTGTGCTAGTGCGAAAATGTATATGTCCCATGAAATATTCGACGCTCTCGAGCACAGGTGGAGACATGATGCAATCTGGAATGTTGGAGCTTGCGGCGAATTGCGCAGCCAGCAGATTTGCTTTGTCCAAAGAGCTGACAGCTGGAGTGTCATTATAAACGAGTGTGAGAATTGACGACGTGGTGGAGGTGGAGTTCTTAATATTTTTCACGAAAGACCAAAACTGTTTACTACCACTGGGACAGTGAAGTATTTTTTGTCGTAGGTTTTGGTCATGAGAAAACTTTGCTCGTCGTATCACGGAGTTGCAGTCATTTCGGACTCGTCGAAACTTTTTTCGGTTTTCCTCGGATGGGTTTGCTTTATATGCCCGAAAACTCTTTACAGCTCCTGCTTTATGGCGCATAATCATGGACGTTGTCAAAAGCGGATAAAGATCTCCTTGAGTGCTTTGAACGCGAAATTCTTCGAATGATTTTCGGTCCCGTTTGCGTTGACAAGCTTTGGAGGAGGAAATTTAACAGCGAACTCTACGAGCTGTACAGCGACATCGACCTGGTCAGAAAAGTACGTATCAGTCGACTAAGATGGCTAGGACATGTAGAGCGAATGGACACCAACGCTGCGGCCGGAAGAGTCTTCGATTCCAACCCGGAGGGACAACGCAGTAGAGGAAGACCTCGCCTTAGGTGGCGCGCATAAGTGGAAGGGGACCTCAACCAACTTTGAGTGCGCAACAGGAGGCAGATAGCCAAAGATCGTACTAACTGGAGAGGCGTGTTAGTGGAGGCCCAGGTCCACCCCGGACTGTAGCGCCATCTAAGTAAGTAAGTATGGGAACATTTATTTTTTCTCAAAATCTCGGAGCTGGAGTAGGTATACGACTTCCGCTTTCCTTCCATCTTATATGCATACGTGGTGGGCCATCTACTGTTTTCTTTTTAAACTACAGGTTATTTTGACACTGACAGCTGTTTCTCGCTCGAAATTTTGACAGAAAGTCAGTATCATACCTCCGCGGAACAAAATGAGTCGCTTTACGCTTGAACAATGTTGGAAAATATTGAAAACTTAATTCCAAAGTGAGTGCTGTGTAGCCGAAACAGCGCGTTTTTTGGAAACAGGTTTTGGCCGAAATGAAGCACCCACCGTGCCTGCTGTACGTAAGTTTGTGCAAAAAGTTCGTAAGACTGGTATATGCTAGTGGACAATACTTAAGACAGAGAGTGACAGTTTGGTGCGGATTGTGGAATGTGGAATGGTGGCTTTATCTTCGAAAATGAGGCTGGGAACAACGTTTCGGTAAACGGTGGGTTACAGAGCCTTGTTAACCGATTTTTTTTACTGAAATTTTAGACATGGATTTGGACGACCTCTGGTTCATGCAGGATGGCGCGCCATGCCACACAGCCAAATCGTATGTTATCAGCCGTCTTTGCGATGTCAATTGGCCGCCTCGGAGCTGCGATTTGACCCCTTTGGACTTTTTTTTTGTGGGGAACCGTGAAGGACCGCTGTTATGCCAACAATCCGGAACCGAATCAAGTATATAAGGCCAATTTCATCCAAGCAATCCGTGAGCTACAGCCCAAAACCATCAACAAGGTCTTGGAAAATTGGAGTGACGGAATGCGCTACTGCGAAGCCAGCCAAGGCAGGCACTTGAACGACGTCGTATTAAATAATTGGAAATGTTCGCTAGTAAGAGCGAATATAAAGCCATAATACATTGAAAATTGCATTTTTAAAAAGAAACTTGTATTTGGTCCACCCTGTATGTATACTGTATAGTTAAGGTAATAAACATGTTTTCTTTGGTTATGTTAGGCTAGGGTGGCAGGCCGCGGCAAGTACATCCTCAGTTAGGACAGAGAAGGCCCATAAGAATAAACCGTTGGAGGCATTTGATGCTTATTATGTATTAGCGAGTTCGTTGAGATTGTCGTAGAAGTATTCCCCAAAATGTAGTTTTCTACCGGATGAAAGCATGGGCCAGATCTGTTTTTTGATGACGATTGGTAGCGCTTATCGCATTTTGTTTGATTAAAAATGTTGTTTTAAAAATTGATACTTTTTTTTAACTATAATTATCATTAGAATTTTTGAATAATGCAGATATGTACTGAAAATGTCTACTATTCCGGTAGACCACATTCGACGGTTGAAACTGAGTATCTGAGTATTTTGTTAGAATTTTTCTTTCGGGGACTGTCTCTTAGGCGCTTAAACGAACTACATACCGCTAAGGCGCTAACTAATATTTTATTTTATAACCAAAGTTGAATTACTAGGGTTTTTTCATTTGGCACTTCGTTTGGCGGTTTTCTATACCTAACCGTTTCTGCGATAAACAAAACAATTCGGGAGTTGAATCATTAATTGCTGCCACCCTCATAACTTATTACATGTTCCATTACAATTATACAATCGCTATCAACTAACTGTGTGTAATGTGTTGTATATATACCTACATGATGTCCTTGGGAAAAAAACCATTAAACGAAGAACCGACGGACACCTTCTTTCTGTCTCTGAGTTCGAGCTGCGTTGTTCCGAGTGTGTGTTAACTAAACTAAAACTTTCAATGCAGTCATTAATATCAATTGGGTGTGACTGTGTACAAGCACAACCTAGCCACAACCAGGAGGAAAAAAGGAAATGGAAAACGATAGTGAAAATCCAATCCTTATATCGCACCACTGCAGTGTGTGTGTGTAAGGACATAAGCCCGACATGGGCGAGTTCATTTTATAGAAGCAATTTTCGTCTAATTCAATCGGAAGGTCTATATTTTTTTTTCTCGGTTGTTCCTTTTTTTCTGTAATCGGAAATGTTTTGCCTAGTTTATACTCCCCATGGTCTATTAGCAGCCGCAAAGGATGGATATGTACTGTGTAGTGTACCTACGAGTATATATATGCCTATGTACGTATGTGAATAGTGGCGGTGCGGGGTGAAACTATTCGGGAATTGTGTACATGTACCTTGCTAAGCCTATTACCTACACAAAGGTATAGGTACTTATATTTTGGGTAATGGGTGGTCGTGCACACACGACGACTGTAGCCCACAGTACATTTGCTCGGCTTAGACATGTATTGCCTGCATGTTTCCCTTATTCATACTTCTTGTGATTGTTGCGTTTGTAACTACGCTTGGGAGAGAGGGTCGCAATTTTTGCTGGTCTAAAAATTCCGGCTAAGGGCTGGTTCAGGCGACAGCACAGTACAAATTTAAAAATCAAAACAACAAATTTCAAATCTATATCTAACTATAATTCAGGTCAAAAGCGAAGGGAAATCATCAGGATGTGGTGGAGTCCTAAATGTTGGCGATAGGACTCCTTGGCCACCCACCCCATCCGCATGTAAATACAATGGCCGATAGTTTATAGCATCTATCCTAAATTAGACGCGTTCATCTCCTCCGCGACCTACGCCAACTATGGGTTAAGCAAGAAAATTTAAGCCAACATTCTTAGTCACTTAAATTTCAAATTGACTTTCCATATACCTATACCATTTAAGCCAATAAATAAGGCTAAAGCGTGGGGGATGTTTGATATTTCTTCTAATTAGCTATTATGACATTGTTTTTTTTAACGATGAACGTCTGCTTTATTATGTTTTTTAATTTGAATTACAAATAAACAAAAACTAACTGAAATAATGTTAGTAACAGTATAATTTCCAAAATGCTTATGAACATTAATGTAATAAAAACACGGTCGGGCGGAAAACCAGAAACAAGTCAATCGTTACACATTCCCACCCCTAAAGAGTGAATTTTGGTTTTAACTAGGTCCGTAAATCTTTGCTATGAAATTTACCGATTATTAAATTGCCATTCATATCTTCTAGTTCATAAACATTATTACAGTAGAAGCTCGATGAAGTGAACTAAAAAAAACCAGGCCTGTTCACTATTTCGAGCGGGAGTTTTTAAATGCTTAATTTGATATAAATATATTTTTTTTCAGTAATGAAAAAAAGAATTAAATTTTCGAAAAAAATGTGTGTATTCTTTAAATTTAATTGCACAGATTTTTCTTGTAAGCGTTTCATAACTAAAATATCAGAAAAACACACATATGAACGGTAAATAGTTCTGGAAAATAGTTGACAGGCAGGCGCATTGTTGAATTTTGCGAAAAAAAGTCTGAGTTTACTATATCGAGATTTCCATAGTTTACTATTTAGAGTACCTAATCTGTGTACAATTTTGGTGGTTCTCTATATTGGATAGTTCACTGTACAGAGGTTCACTATATCGAGCGTCTACTGTACTAAGAAGTCTTCGAATTTTGCATTTTAAAAATTTGTTACAAAGTTTACTGTTTAAATGTTTAAGTTTATTGTTTAATATGAATTTTTTTCTGAAAACTATCTGACCTGGGGAAAATTGAACATTTCGTGACCGAAGGTTACATGCCTTTTTATGTTTTTCATTAGCCTTATTTAAATTTTCTTTAATTTGTTCATGAAGAATTTGTAATTTTGAAGATTTTGGCAAAATATCAATATTTCCCCCCTGAAGAGCATTAAGATTTTTTATAAGTGAATACAATGACCGTGAGTTACAATTGTGAGTACCAAAAAAACAAAATAAGAAGAAGTTCAAATAGATTCGTGCACAGCACACCTCAATGCGCGTCCTATTTGAGCCAGATATTTGTCCCATTCCTTATGGTGTGTTTGCTTGATATAAGCTCGTATGGCAGTGACGATTGACCTGTTTACCCAAGCCCAAGGCTATAAAAAATAAAACAATTTCCAGATTTTGAACGAGGGTTAGGACCCAAAAAGTCTATGTGAATTCGTTGCCATGTACGGTCCACTTGAATTTGATTTCCCATAAGTGGTTGCTGAACAGAGTTACACGATTTTGTTTGTTTACAGACGTCACAATTTTGAATGTACAATTTAACTTGAGTTGCCATTTTGGGCCAAAAGGAATATTGTCTCAATTTATATAAAGTCTTAACGAATCCACCATGTGATGCATTGGGGAGATTGTGAAAAGAAGAAATTAAGCTTTCAGTTAAACCCTGTGAAATCCAAAGCTTCCAATTTTGATTGTCATGTTCAAGATCACCAGAACGTGGTTCCATACGCTTATACACGAATTCATCAGCTACATGAAGATCGGGCAATTTGTCTTGGTTCTCATTTATTGTTTTTATCAATTGCTTGTATTCATCAGATTTAAACTCTGGTGAGTTTAAATCGATACTAAACAAATGTGAACCAGAGTAATCGATCTCATCAGCTGCATGAATTCGTGATAAGGCATCAGGAAATACATTCTGACTTCCTTTCCGATGTTCAATTGTAAAATCGAATCCTTGTAGCTTTAGACTCCACCGAGCCAACCTATCACTTAAATCCTTCTGATTTATCAACCATTTAAGTGCTGAATGGTCGGAACTGATTTTGAATGGAAGCATTTTTATGTACTCACAAAATTTCAAAAAAAGCTGTTGTTAAATACGCCTGCCTGGCCATATCCCGAGGGGAGCAACGAAGATGTATGAGCACTGAGCAGGACCTGCGACTTGCGATGAGAGAGTTTTCATAAGTTCCTTAATCACACGAAGCGGGCCAATTAGGTACCTATGCCTAGGTACTGTTTAATAAAATAATTACTAGTCGCCTGTTTCACTACCTGAACATCTATGGAGTTGAGTTTTTGCTGCTGGAGATTGCAGTTTGGAAACTTGGACTTTGGGATTTTTGTCTTATAATATTTAATGTTGGGTGTGTATGAATCGGGTAGGCGCTGATTGGCATCAACTTGGCGGTGCCCAGCTGTTGCAACTTTTTCATACACATCAATTGTGCTTATTTTACGTCCGCGTGGTAACCACCGGGTACTGGTCTCGCCCATCCAGGCTTGGCTTGCTAAACTTATAAGCGCGAGTGTTGAACACGAAGAAAATAGCAACACTATAATGCTCTGTCGGAACTGACTGTCTGCTCGAGTCTCAGAAGTCTAACATGAGCCCCTCAGAGAGAGGACGTGCGGCGGAAGAATTCACACGATTGAATCAACGGTGACGTCAACAGTTGGCATGGCAGATACCTTAATGAGCGACTTTGACATATTTGGAGCTGAGGTCATTAAGGATTTTCAATACTAGTCAGGGTGTTGAAATAGAGATGGTGGCGGAAGAGCCCTTAATGGGTCAACGGCAGCACTCAAAACCCCGAAGCGGGTTACTGACACCGGAATATCCGGCCCCTTTCGTCAAAGGGGTCACAGAAAGGGCCTGGCCCTCCAGGTTGGGGGTTGTGCGTGGGGTTAACTACCCAACCACGGAAAACACCGCCAGTTACGAAGCAACCAAAAGCCTCGGATATGGATGGATTTACTGTTGACGACCCTGCAAAACGAAAAAAGGACAATGACTTTCGGATCTGCACGTGGAATGTTCGAACCCTGAACAGACCGCGTGCAGCCGAACAATTAGCGGAGGCCCTAGACTGCTACAAGGCAGATATCACCGCCATCCAGGAAGTGCGGTGGGAAGGGCCAGGCAAAAGAAGGATGAAAAACTGTGACATCTACTACGGTGATTGCTACAGAGAACAGAAGCAGCGTCTATTCGGATGTGGATTCGTTGTAAGCGGCAGACTTAGGCAAGAAGTCTTCAGCTTTCGACACGTTAGTGAGCGCCTTACATCCAACATCAGCCTGATATGCGCTCACGCCCCCGCAGAAGATAAGGACGATGCTACCAAAGAATGTTTCTATGAGCTCCTCGACAAAACAATTGAGCAATGTCCTAAGTACGACGTTAAAATCGTCTAAGGTGATTTTAACGCCAAAATAAGAAAGGAGGACATCTTTGGTAGCACAATCGGAAAGCACAGCCTACACGACACCACGTCTGGAAACGGACTTAGGCTAATTGACTTTGCTGCGGGACGTAATGCTACTATAGCAAGCACACGGTTTCCACACCTCAACATTCACAAAGGAACATGGCGGTCACCAGACCATCAAACGGTCCATCAAATTGACCATGTTGCGATCGACGCAAGGCACTCCTCCAGTATTCTAGATGTCCGAACTTTCCGAGCGGCCAACTTAGATTCGGATCACTACCTTGTTATAGCCAAGGTACGTATGCGGATATCCCAGACACCACAACAAAGAGGAAATACTGGGAGAAGATTCAACGTTGAACGGCTACAAACGCAACAAACCGCCAGAACTTTTGCCGATCGCGTCTCCCTCAACCTCTCGAGAAGTCCTGTGCAGCCAGCATCTAGTGCTGAAGACCAGTGGCATCGATGCCAAGAAGCCATCAGAAAAGCCGCGACTGATGTGCTAGGTTTCACCCGACCACCACCACGAAACCCTTGGTTTGATGAAGAGTGCGGGGAAGCACATGCAGCAAAGCAACTGGCCTACAAAGCGGCGCTGCAGAGAAGGACGAGAGCAGCTCGTGAGCTCTACGAGCAAAAACGGAGGGAAGAACACCGGCTTCTCCGGAGGAAAAAGAAAGAGCATGAGAAGCGCGCGATCGAGGAAATAGAGAGGTGCTACTCCAGGAACAATGTTCGGAAGTTTTACCAAAAGGTAAAAAGAACGTGTCACGGGAACAAGGCCCGAACAGAGACCTGTAGAGACGAACAAGGAAACCTTGTAGTAGAGTCACAGTCGGTGCTGAGAACATGGAAAAACCATTTCTGCAGACTGCTAAACGGCGAAGACAACACAAATTCTGCTGTCAGGCAGAATGAACCACTCAACCTGGGCGATGAAAGCCAAGACTTCCGCACACCTGACCAAAGTGAGGTAAGGATAGCAATATCGAAGCTGAAGTCCAACAAAGCTGCAGGACCGGACGGTTTATCGGCCCAGCTTTTTAAGGCAGCAGGGGATGACTTGGTAGAGAGCATTTACCAACTCGTTTCTAAAATCTGGTCAGAGGAAAGTATGCCTGATGAATGGAGCCTCAGCATTGTTTGCCCGATCCATAAGAAAGGAGACCCTCTAAACTGCGCCAACTATAGAGGCATCAGTCTCCTTAACATCGCTTACAAAATCCTGTCTTCCGTTCTGTGTGAACATCTGAAACCATTTGTCAACGAACTGATTGGACCCTATCAGTGCGGTTTTAGGCCCGGTAAGTCCACAACCGACCAAATATTCACACTACGGCAGATCCTGGAGAAAACTCAAGAAGTCCAAATCGATATTCATCACCTATTTATCGATTTTAAAGCCGCATATGACAGCATTTATAGAAACGAGCTATACAGAGCCATTTCTAGTTTTGGCATCCCTGTCAAACTTGTCAGATTGTGCAGAATGACGATGGAGAACGCTCGCTGCTCCGTAAAGGTCGGAAACAATCTCACCGAGAACTTTGATGTCAAAAAAGGATTTAGACAAGGTGATGTGCTGTCATGTGACTTTTTCAACATCATTCTTGAGAAAATTGTGCGAAACTTGCAAGCCAACACCAGGGGCACAATTTTCCAAAAGTCTGTGCAACTACTTGCATACGCTGACGACATCGACATCATTGGCAGAACACAGCGAGCTGTCACTGGTGCGTTTGCAAGTATCAGTACAGAGGCGGCAAAAATGGGTTTAGTGGTGACTGAAGGCAAAACAAAATATATGCTGTCAACAAAAAGGGACACACACCATCGACGAATCGGACAGAACGTCACTTTAGACAGCGATAACTTTGAGGGAGTTCGGGACTTTGTCTACCTCGGCTCCGCTATTAATTCTGAAAATGACATTACATCAGAAATCAAGGGAAGAATTACACTTGCCAACCGCTGTTATTTTGGCCTAAGAAGGCAATTGATTAGTAAGGCCTTGTCGAGAAACATCATATAAGACCCTCATCATCCCAGCCCTGCTTTATGGCGCAGAATCATGGACGTTGTCAAAAGCGGATGAAGATCTCATTGGGCGCTTCGAACGCAAAATTCTTCGAGTGATTATCGGTCGCGTTTGCGTTGACGGGCTTTGGAGGAGGAGATTTAAAAGCGAACTCTACGAGCTGTACAGCGACATCGACCGGGTCAGAAAAGTACGTATCAGTCGACTAAGATGGCTAGGACATGTAGAGCGAATGGACACCAACGCTCCGGCCCGAAGAGTCTTCGATTCCAATCTGGAGGGACAACGCAGTAGAGGAAGACCTCGCCTTAGGTGGCGCGCACAAGTGGAAGGGGACCTCAACCAACTTGGAGTGCGCAACTGGATGCGGTTGGCCAAAGATCGTGCTAACTGGAGAGGCGTGTCGGTTGAGGCCCAGGTCCACCCTGGACTGTAGCGCCATCTAAGTAAGTAAGTAAGTGAAATTTATCCGAAACTAGTAAGTTTAGTACTTTGTCCCCTAGTAAATGATTGTTCTCCAGCACTTACTTCAGTTTTATACATATGAAAATTAAGTATTTACTAAAAAATTGTCAAGTCTGTCTGTATAGTAAAAGCATTTACTAGTTTTTATGCATACTGCCCAATAACATTTCGCAATGATTAAAATAAGGCGATTCGCATAACAAAAACCAGGAGCAAAAAACCCCAAAAGAGAAAAAAATGAATGGCCTTTGCTGAACGAATATTTGCCATTTTATTATTAAAAGAAAAACAGATTTCATAGTTCCTACCGCTCACACATCTATTCAAATTTAAAGCTAATAATAGAAACAATCAAATTAAATCACTGCTATCTCAAGAACTTCAAATTAAAATTAAAAATATGTGATGGAAAGCGATGGACACTCCTCCCTTAAATGACACTACTACGATGACATTTATACTTAAATCATGAGTTCGACAGTAGACACGACTTTCTTAGGATCGAAAGTAAGAGTCAACATTAGAGTTAACTCGAACATAAATTGGTTATTGGTACCTATACCCAATTTTATTAAGTTTCCACATTTGCGTTAAAATCGAGTCTAAATTTGGTTATTGGTAAAACCCACTGTTTGCAGGTTGCCTAAAGGGTAAGCAAAATACAAGTTTCTTTCTAGAAATGCAATAAAATGAATAAAACTAAATTTTTTCTATGTATTACGTACTTACTTACTTATCGGGCTCCCGACCCGTGAAGAGTCTCTGCCTGAGACACTGCAGCCTTCCATCCTCTACGATCCCGGGCACGCTGCTTCCAATTGTCCAGACCAAGCGCTCTGGTATCCGCGATGGCTTGGTCTTTGAAACGGAGGTTCGGTCTTCCTTGTCTTCTCGAACCTGGGGGCTGGGATTCGAAGACCCTCTTGGCTGGAGCATTATTGTCCATTCGCTCGATGTGGCCGAG
This sequence comes from Cheilosia soror, assembly GCA_949372485.1. Classification (NCBI taxonomy): domain Eukaryota; kingdom Metazoa; phylum Arthropoda; class Insecta; order Diptera; family Syrphidae; genus Cheilosia; species Cheilosia soror. The sequence continues at coordinate 35,192,227 of OX443563.1, forward strand.
CCAATGTAGTCGACGTGTTTTGGCTTTTTGGACTACATCCACATCTTGGTACAGCTCATAGAGTTCGCGGTTGTATCTTCTCCTCCATTCGCCCTCCTCGCACACAGGACCAAAAATCCGCCGAAGTATTTTTCTTTCGAAGGAGCCCAGTATCAGCTCTCCCTTCTTGCTTATCGTCCAGCACTCGGCGCCATAAAGCATAACTGGCAGGATAAGGGTTTTGTAGAGCACACATTTCGTCCTTCGAGTTAGGAGTTTTGAACCCAGTTGTTTTGCCAAACCGAAGTAGCAACGGTTTCCTAGGGTAATTCTTCGCCGGATCTCCACTAGGGTGTCATTCGTGGAGTTTACGTTTACTCCGAGGTAGGTGAACTCCTTAACTACCTCGAAATTGTTGCTATCAATAGTGACGTTTTGTCCTAGGCGGTGGACAGATGCTTGTTTGTTTGTTGATAGCATGTACTTAGTCTTGTCCTCATTTACTACAAGTCCAACGGATTTCGCCTGTTCTTCAATCGCCGTGAACGCTTCTATCACGGCACGCTGGGAGCGACCGATGATGTCAATATCGTCCGCATAGCCAAGCAGCTGGACGGACCTGTTGAAGATAGTGCCTTCCGTGTTGACACCTGCCCTGCGCACTATCTGCTCCAGTACGAGATTGAAGAAGTCGCATGATAGAGCGTCTCCTTGCCGAAATCCGGTGCATGTTTGAAAAAGTTCGGAAGAGCTGCTTCCAAACTGCACGTTGCAGCGCGTGTTTTCCAGCGTCACGCGACACAGCTGAATATGTTTTGCCGGGATTCCAAATTCGGCCATCGCCATATAGAGCTCCTGACGATGTATGCTATCATACGCAGCTTTGAAGTCGATGAATAGGTGGTGAGTTTCGACTTGAAATTCGTTGGTCTTTTCCAAGATTTGCCTCAGTGTGAAAATTTGGTCTATAGTCGATCTGCCGGGCCGGAAGCCACACTGGTACGTGCCGATTAGTGTGTTGCAGAACGGTTTTAGACGTTCACACAGTACGTTGGATAGGATCTTGTATGCGACATTTAGCAAGGATATGCCTCGATAGTTCTTGCAAGACATAGGATCGCCTTTTTTGTAGATGGGGCATATGGAGCTGATAGTCCAGTCATCGGGCATGTTTTCTTCCACCCATACTTGGTTGATGATTCGGTGCATGCTCCCTACCAAAACATCACCACCGTATTTAAAGAGCTCCGCTGGTAGACCATCAGAGCCTGCGGCCTTGTTGTTCTTAAGCTTTTTTATAGCTAAGCCAACTTCTTCTATACTAGGTGGTGGAACTAGTTCTTCATTGACTGGACGTGGGTTCTCTTCTTGCCCTATCACTCTCTCTACATGATGCCCATTAAGCAGCTGCTGGCAATGCTGCTTAAACACATCTACTATTCCCTGCGCTTCGGTGACTAGGTTCCCTTCGCTATCTCGAAGAGCCTGCGTTCCGGTTTTGTAGCCAGCAGCCAGTTGCTTAGCTTTTTTATAAAACCTCCGGATGTTATTACGATCGCGCGAATCTTCGATCTCCTTGAGCTGGGAAGCTGCGTAAGCCCTCTTCTTTCTACGCAGGATCTTCTTTTCCTCCCTTCTCCTGGCTCGATACTCTTCTCTCGCTGCCCTTGTTTTGCGCTGCAGCGCTTTCTTGTGTGCATCTTCTGTCACCTTTTTCCTGTACACGCATTCATCATCATACCACGGGCTCTTTCTCTGGGGTGGCTGGTACCCTACGGTGGTTTCGGCTACCTCTTTGATGATGTCGCGATACTGGCACCACTGATTGTTGGCGTTTGTGGTAGGTGAGTGCACAGAGGAGAGTTTCATACTCAGGCGCTCGCTGTAGGCTCTGGCTACTCCAGGTGTGCTAAGGCGTCCAACGTCGAATTTCTTCTTCTGGGCAGTTCGCAGCTTCTTTTCGTTGGACAGTCGAGCTCTGAATTTAGCCGCAACAAGAAAATGGTCAGAGTCGACGTTTGCCCCTCGGAATGTGTGCACGCCGAGGATGTTGGATGCGTGCCTCGCATCGATTAGCACATGGTCGATTTGGTTGGCGGTTCGACCGTCTGGAGAGCGCCAGGTTGCTGTGTGTCCTTAGCCTTGGAAACCTAGTGCTACTTATCACCGTATTACGAGCTGCTGCAAAATCGATTAGTCGGTAGCCGTTGTCTGTTGTCGTTTCGTGGATTCTGTGCTTACCAACTAACCCGCCAAAGATGTTTTCCTTTCCGACTTTAGCATTGAAATCCCCGAGTACAACTTTTACATCATACTCCGGACAGGCTCTGTAGGCTCCATCCAGGAGGTCATAAAACTCCTCCTTGATGGGATCTTCAGCCTCGTCGGTAGGGGCGTGTGCACATATTAGGCTTATGTTTTGGAAAGTAGCTTTGATGCGGATCACAGAAAGGCGATCACTTATCGGCTTGAAGTCAATAACTTTTGTCCTAAGCCGATTTCCCACGACGAATCCGCATCCTAATACATGCAGCCTTTTGTTGCAGCTGTAATAAATGTCGCAATCTTTTCTTTTCATCATGCCTGATCCTATCCATCCTATCTCCTGGATCGCGGTAATGTCTGCCTTGTACCGCATGAGGACAGACTCAAGTTTTTGAGTGGCACCTGGGGTGTAGAGTGTTCTTACATTCCAGGTACATACTCTTAAATCATAGTCCATTGACGTTCCGGGTCTGGTTGCCATTTGAGGAGTTCCGTTATCCGAGGCTGGTTGCGTCTCTCCCATAACTATTTAGTTTTTTCCATGGTCGGGAAGTTACCCCGACGGCACAACCCCCAACCTGGAGGGCCAGGCCCTGTTTTGACTCTAGGACAGCGGGTCGGATATTCCGTATGGCTTTATTAATAAGAGCAAACATTCCCATTTATTATGGAACACAACGACGTTCAAGTGGCTGCCTCGGCTGGCTTCGCAGTAGCGCATTCTGTCACTCCAATTTTCCAAGACTTTGGTTTCAGCATGTAGTTCACGGATTGCTGGGATGATATTGGCGTTAAGTGCTTGAATTATTTCCGGATTGTTGCCATAACATCGATCCTTAACGGTCCAAAGGGGTAAAATCGCAGCTCCGAGGCGGCCAATTGACTTCGCCAAAACGTCTGATAACACGATTTTGGGAATTTGGTGTGCAAAATCTGGCGGACTGTGTGGCAAGGCGCGCCATCCTGCATGAAAAAGGGGTCGTTCAAATCCATGTCTTCAATTTCAGTAAAAAAAAGTCGGTTAAAATGGCTCTGTAACGCCCACCGTAGACCGAAAAGTTGTTCCCAGACTCATCCTCGAAGTAAAATGGTTCAATGATACCACCACTTCACAATCCGCACCAAACTGTCACTTTCTGTCATGAGTGTTGTCGACTACCATACCAGTCTCACGAACTTTTTGCACAAACTTGCGTACAGCAGGCGCGGTGAGTGCTTCATTTCGGTCAAAACCTATTTATAAAAAAAAACTCACTGTTTGGGCTACACAGCACACACTTTGGAAGTAGATTTTCAATATTTCCCATCTTGTTCAAGGGTAAAGCGACTCATTGCGTTCCGCTGAGGTATGATACTGACTTTCTGTCAAGATTTCGAGCTGGAAACAGCTGTCAACGTCAAAATAACATATTATTTAAAAAGAACCCACTAGATGGCCCACCCGTATATCGTTGACTTGAGTTACTACTGTATAATGTTCAATGTAGGTTTCCTGTGAGATTCGATTTTAGTCAAATTTTGGCTATAACATTAACATTGACGGATTATGTTCTGCAGTCAGTAATAGTGAGGCTTCTAATTGAAGTACTTTGGTTATTTAAAAGTGAATACAGAATGATTTCTTTAAATCTTCGAAAAATTATTAACCACTGCACCGAAAAGTTCTACTCGATATTTCAGTACTATACACACCGAATATTATGGGCACGGTTGCATGGCTGAAATATCTGCTATGGCTATTGCATATTCCCTTTCCGACGAAAAAAATCAATGGACCAAAAAAGAATCCTCCTTTTGGGTTGTGATGTACCCTGGTGTCCCTAAATATACGACAATGGAAAACCAATTAGCAGATAGCATGGTTGCAACCTCACCGTCTCAGTGTTCTTAGTCCTTTGACAACATTTAGAGTTCTAATATCCACACACAAGTACGTTCATATATTATGTAAAATGTCCTGCAGGAGATTGTTTTTTATAGCTAATTTTTTTTTCTGGTTACATTAGCATATCTCGTACAACTCCCAGAAAACACCATGAAATGCACATCAAAATGGGCGGAAAATCCAAGTATACACGTACACAAGGGGAAAGGATTTTGTTTCGATAAAGGATCCACCGGATAAACAACAAGTCAAAAGGCTGTGGGATTACTACAGCGTGATTTTACCACACGAAATCTGAAGAAGTATAATTTCAACCCAATAGGACATACGTGGTTGGAATTCCACTCTCATGTGCATGTCCATGTATGGCATACACAATACACCATGTTGCAGGTGAACAACAAGTCCTTTTTGGCCCTTAGGTAGATACTACATATATACATCTATATATTCCACAGCAGGAAAAGGGGTTGCATGTTCTTTACTTTTCATGGGCGTGGTTTTCTGTCTGCTGGCGCAACAACTTTCTGCTGACGGAAGTAAAATTAACAAGGATAATGCAACTTCAAGCGCTGCCATCTTTTGACACCACAGCCATGACCAAACCAGCATGCGTTTGAATGCCAACTTTTGCGGCAGACAGAAACACTCTTAGAATGGTGTTTTAAATAGAAACATGGTAGCTGTTTGCCGTACTACATAGACAGGAGATATTGATTATAACCGGAGGGGAGCAAGTTTTCATGGTTGGAAATCGGAATACCGCAGCAATGGCTGGTAGCTGCTATACATTTTTATATCAATTCAGTTGGCCCATTGAAATATCTATTAGGGATTGCACTTGCACCTGATATTGGTAGCGCTAATTCCCAAGGGGATATATACCAAGAAGCAATTAGCTATTCATTTATCAGTACTAAGATGTTAAGTTCTTAGCAATCCCCATTGTAGCGCGGTGACGAACCGGTAATTTTCCTCAACAGCAGTGTGGTTATAAGCTCATTTATTTAAGTCACATTTAATTATCGGACATTTTGTGCGTTTAATGTCAACTTAATTATTGGAACCCGTGTAATTATGGCTGCGAATGGGTGTCACAGAAATGTTCGATTTAATCAGCTAGGTGGTGCGGTATATCATGATTTATATGGCGGTCTGGCTAAAATGTTCTTTGATCTATTATGCGAATTGATTTACTTTTAATAACTGGTATTAAATAGTAGCAACAGTATAGCTGAAGCTGAATTGGCGGTGCTTGGTGGTGGTGGCTAATCTCTGCTCGATCCCACGTCGCTGATAGAATTTTAATGGTGATGTCTATTTTAATATGGGATCCGATTAAGTTATCAAATATTAACAAGGTCATTAAATAACTATACGATGCATGTAATGCCAGGTGTTTTGAGACACCTAGTTTTAACCTTGGGCTTCGTTTTAGACTACCATTCGTGTCACAATTGTATGCTCTATTCAAACGTCTTAATTGAGAAGCTTTTGTTCAATTTTATTTCGATTGATATATCTACAGATAGCGGGCTTCAAATAACTATTGTTTGTGCCATTTCACACCCTATCTCTCTATAGTGATTTGAAACGCGATCTGCTATTATACCAGCTAAATGTGGTACAAAGTCAAGTCCGAAATCTTTCTATCGTCATCGTCACCCCCCAAATTTTGAATCAAAAGATACTTTCAGCATAATATGCGACCTATACAACCTCACACATGAATGAAGTTGTAGCACCCTTAACGATGGGATAAGAGGAGATCATGTTCTACCTTCTACCCATAATAAATGGGATAAACACCCTCTCATTATTGCCCTGCCACTTTGATTCAGTTTGTTTAGGCAGTAAATGCGCAAAAGATGGTCCTTGTTGGCTTGTACACATATTTGTTTGATTTACCCCAATTTCGGTATAGGTACGGTAAGAAATAAGAAAATTCTGCTGACTCTTGACGTTTGCTGTGATTGTGGTATTGTGGGTTTATTTTCCCAAGTCTTGTGCAACTCACATATTGCATTATAAGGGATGGTTTCGTGTTAAAGAATGTCCTATTAAAGGGATTATATGAGATCGTCTCTTAAAGTGTGTTATTTGTAGGCATTTGAAGCTTGATTTATTGTCGAGTGAACGAAAAGGTAGAACGCGTTTCAAATCATTATGGATTGTAATGGATGGGATTGACAGAGATTGGGTGTGAAATAATGTAAATTGGGCTGAGACCGGGTTACATTCGAAAGAGACTTGAAACACTCAATATATAAATATTTTAATTTTTGTACTATTGATTGCTTCGGAGCATAATTAATCAATAATGTGCATAGGCCTTGTAGTATCCTAGCAACTTAGTGTAAAACGTCAATAAAATAAATAATAAAAATTAATTAAAAAATTGTGACTTGATCGACAGAGACAGCAGAGAGCAGGGGGCATAGGATAGGATGTTACAGGCCTTATTGTACCTATTTACATGATTTCAACACCAGGTCGTACAGCGTTAAAAGTTAAAAGTTCCATAACATATTAGGTGAATACTAACCTATACATGCCCGGGTTTGGTTGTGCCCAAGAATAGTATTGCTTCTTGTCTATTAGGACAATGCACAGGAATGTTAAAAATTTTACAACTTAATTTTATTATGAGTGTCGAGAAATAACATTATAACAATAAACAATAAACATCTTCCGATTTGGGTATTCTGCACCATATATAGGAAACTTTAAAACTTAACAGTTACGTTGACGGTGGACTTCCCACTTCATAGCAAATATTTTGTGTATGTACGAATGTATTAGCTTAATCGACGGACTACTTCGAACTGTTGAAAAAGGGTTTCTTTTTTCTATGGGAGATGCCACGCCCCCTCAACCATTTTGGGCAAAAACTTGTGTTTCTTGTTTGTGAGGTGAAACGGCTTTTCGTCACGTTAAGCCCAACCTCGTCCCACCTTAAGTAAACTATCATATTACCATTCCAACGCTGAAAGTTTTAATATGATTAAGAAGTCTACTTCTGTGCCTTTTGGCAACTTTTCTAACTTCTTCCTCAACCATTTCAATGTTTAGATCTTTATGTACATAAATCAAGGTCATTGACTGTGTTCCTTAGTACTTTATTCTGAAAAACTTAAATTTTTTGCAAATTTGTTTGGCATGTGCATGCCCACAAGCCACAACTATGGACCTACGGGCCATACTGGTTTTAGAACTTGGTTGTGTAGCAATAACTTATTGTAATTGTATAGAGATGAATAATCTCCCGATAAGCCAATACATTTTACTGTATCGCATGTTCAACTCATCTCTTTTTTTTAACTTTCTCGTATACGTAGTAAGAGATTTTGATCAATTCTGATATTACGATGATAGGGGAACTCAAAAAAGTGGGTTTCGCAATTCTGTCCGTCCGTATGTCTGTCTGCCCCCTCCCCCCCCCTGGGGAATCTAAACATTTGGACGAATTTGTTTCAAACTTCGTATTTAGAGTTTGTGATCTTATATTACCTAAACAATTTAGATTTTTTCGAAAACGGCTCTAACGATTTTAACCAAAATTGATAGTTGAGTTAATGCAGAAATGCTTTACATGACTCCAGCAACGCCAGTTTTAAAAACTGGCTTTTTCTCGAAAACGGTGAAAACAATTTTAACAAAAACTTATTTTTAAGATATTATCCTCATTCTTAACTTCTCTAATAAGACTGCATCCTTAGATATCCACCCAAATCTCCAACAATAGTATCTACTTTAAAAAACTGCTCATATCTCAAAAACGCCATTTTCGATTATGTTAAAAATATAACTGGCAGGTAATGCTTAAATCCATAGTAATACTATTTGCTCAGTTTTGAGCTAAACAGTTGCAAAATAGTGTTTTTTGAACCATGAATGCGTCCTTCGATTTCCACCCCAATCGCTAAAAATGGTACATACTTTAAAAACTGCTCATATCTCGAAAACGCCATTTTCGAGTTTTTACATGAAAATCCTAAGGTTGCTAGATATCTCCCAACACTATGTAATGTTTATATCCTGAATACATCGTACTCAGTTTTCAGCTAAACAGTTTAGTAACAGTGCTTTTCGAATCCTAATTTGTAACATCTATTTAAGACAACATAAGCATTCTACACATAATCACGTACTTAGTTAGGCTGACCAGACGTCCTCTTTTAAGAGGACATGTACTCTTTTTGTCTAGAAAAAAAATGTCCGGTATCTTTTTGAAAAAATTTGCGATTTGTCCTCTTTTTTGGATTACCCACTTTACGGAATTTTTCGACACCACAAAACCATAACATAACTTTTTTCCAACACTAACTCAGAAATTTTCTACATCTTTCTGTTATGAACACGGCCTAAAATTTGTAGTTAAAGGTGGAAATGAAAATGGTGCCTTAAACATGGAAAAAGTTTAAGTATTAGAGGTTTACTCAAGGTGAACTTCTGTCGAAGATTTTATGTTAGTTCTCTTATCTTTTTGGCAGAACTCAAAAAGTACGCATTGGCAATGTCTGCCCCAGTTCGATCTAATGCACCTCCAAGGCAGCCATTTAGGGCCATTGCTCTTCATAATTTAAAAAGTCATATAGACTATATTGTTATAAAAGCCAATTCTTCCATTGGATTTATCTATAGAAATTGCAAAGATCTTAGGGACGCATATGCCCTCTAATCCTTATACACTCCCGCTCATCTGAATAGGTTCAACATTATTTAAAAAGTAAAATGACGATATCTCTCTAACCAACTTGCCGATTTTAATGAAATCAATTTTTTTGTACAGAATAATCAATTGTTAATGAAACACGAAAGTTTGCGGTCTCTAACATACGTAGGTATATATATTTTTATTTTTATTTTTGGAAAAACATGTCAAAAAAATCCCATTTATTTTGGCTCATCAGAATAGGTTCAAGGGCAATAACTCTAGTTTGCGATCTACAACGATTATGTAACGACGTCAATTATTTTGCTTTTTTAAATTGAAAGTAATTACAGCCGTTTTTTCTAAAATTGGTCGCGGAAATCAATTAAACGACTTTGAAAAAGGATAAATAAAGGGATACTTCAAATTTGGTTTAAAGCCGGGCCAAATCGCTTAGAAGATTTGCCGAAGTCAAAATGTAGTTGGTAATTTTAGTCGGAATGAATTAAGCTATAATATCAATATGAAAGGAGGGGCTCAACATGCGACAACACCAGCAGCGAGAAGACTTATCATCTGAACTGCTTCAAATTCCCAACGTTGTAGTGCTAGAATCAGGGAAGAATTCGGTGCTAATAAAAGTCTGGCATCTGGAAAACGCATTATTCGGAGTGCCAAGCAAATGAAGAGACTGAACGTAAAAAAAGAACACATCTCAATGATGTGTGCAAAGCTACACGACTTCAGTTTGCTCAAGATCATATGACGTGGAATAGGAAGTGGCAGACTGTCGTGTTTTCATATGAAAAGAAGTTCAACCTTGATGGACCGGATGGCTACAACTATTACATTCACGACCTGCGAAAGGATAAATGTGTTTTAGGTAGTCACCACACCTGTGCATCAGGGGCATTACGATGTTCCGCATAAATCATATTATGGGACTTGTGACTTTGTGAGCTGCAATTTGTTACATCGAAAATTAACGCGAATGTATGCAAAACTATACTAGAAAATGCTTTTCCAAATTTTTCGAATATTTTTGAACGGATTCCATGGACAACGGCCCCATTCATACCTACTGGAGTGTTGTTAAACAGTGGATAAAGGATCAAAATGTAAAATTGCTCGAGTGGTTGCCATACTCCCCGGCCATAAATATTATTGAAAACGTTTGGGGTCTATTGTCCAAAAAAGTATATAAGGACAGGGGACAATTTCGGAATCCTGCAAGCCTAATTGGCGCCATTAAAAAAACCGGATCAACAATTTCACTTGGATTTATTGAAAAATATTATAAATATTTTCCAAATCGTATCTATGAAGTTATATTGAACAAAGGAGATAGTACTACATACTAAATTATACTTAAATATGTAGCTAAATGTTAAAAAATAACCAAAGCTGTGAGTTAGTACTTAATATATATATTTTTTCTTAATTTAAAATTTTTGAACCTATTCAGATGAGCCAAAATATATGGTCACTTTTCGATACGTTTTTGGAAAAATAATCATAAAAATATAAATACGTGTGTTAGAGACCGCAAACTTTCCTGTTTCATTAACAATTGATTATTCTATATAAGAAAGTTAGTTACAGAGATATCGTTATTTTACTTTTTAAATAATGTTGAACCTATTCAGATGAGCGGGAGTGTATATATATTTGGTAAGATCATTACTTGGGTATGCTAATGTCATTTGGAGCCCTGCGTTTAAGACTCAATCTGATCGCATCGAAAGGATTCAAAGGCGTTTCACTCGACTATTTTTTTCCAAAATGCGATGGGACTTCTGCCCAATATATTTTGTAGGCGTTAATTGCTTGGAATTAAGTCACTAAAATCGAGGCGTGCCCACCTCTTCTTTTAATGGTATCTATCTATGTGCCTGCTAGATCACTAAGAACCAGACATTTTCTTTTCCAATACGCGCACAAAACTAAATACGGGAGCAATGAACTAGAGCAATCATATCTTTCAATGAAGCCTATAGTAATATTGATGTATGTTTATCTAGGGATAAATTTAATGCAATGTTAGAGTAAGACTACTTATTTTAATGATTGTAGTATAATGAAATATCTGTTAGCTGTAAGTGGCTTGTAGATTAATTAATTAAATAAATAAATAAAACAATAATACATTTTTAAATGCACCTTTGCACGAAAAATGGGTAGAATACTTATAAAAATGTACAATATTGAATTACACTTTTCATTATTTTATTTTTTTAATTCCTGCACAAATTGCTAATGTTTAAAAACAATTTGTTTTGTGAAATTATACTTTTTGTAAATTTTTTTTAGAAACATATCCTTAAATTTTTCATTTGAGATTTTTGAAGGTGTCCTCTTTTTGGTGGGCATGAATCTGGTCACCCTATACTTAGTTTTTCTCAATATAGCCGTTTTATAAATATTTCTCAAAAGAGTAGTCACAAATCCCGACCATTGGACCACTTTTTTTAAATAATCAAAAATGGGAACTCGAAATTCATCGCCTACTTGCCTCCTTCAAGTGTCAGTTCGGGGTGAAATTTGAAAGTAAATAATAAAGTGCTGTAATATCTACATATAGGCTTGCCGTCCTCTTTTGATGAGGAGAGTCCTCCTTTATAAAGTGATGTCCTCCGTCCTCCGCAAAAAGAAAAATGTCCTCCACTCACAATAAACTAAAACAAAAAACATCAAGCCCCTTACTTCTCAAAAAGTACGATTTTATTTACAAATGTGGCAGCAAATACATTAGAGTCCAAGATGGCTCCTAAGAGTTTGACCGGGAAGGGGAGGAAGGGCCACTTGCCCTTCACCCTGATCGCGGATAGACTTGGGAGACCTGCAATGGGCTCGGGATCGGACTCACAACCCAGACCCGAACCGATTGCAAGTACTACGTCGAAATGAGCCAGGTTGAATGACACCATCTCCCCGCCAACACCTAACGCTCGGAAAAGGGCTGGAACTTCGATGGTGAGCGTAGCTGGGCAGCAAGTCGCGATCATTGACCACGGCAATCCTACACGGAAGCTATCTAACGACCAATGGCGATTAATTGAGCTTCGGAGGTCAATGAGGCTATTATCAAGAATAAGGAGCCTCTCCAATTTTTTGGTAACCTCAAAACCATTCAAGGGTTCAAAGTCATGACATGTGAAGACGGCTACACTCTCACATGGCTAAAAGACTTAATCGCCAGAACCAAAGCTCCCTGGCCGAATGCGGACCTGCACGTGATCGACAGGAAAGAAATTGTACAGTTGACCAGGCCAAGGGCCAGACTTTGTGTAAGAGGCCACGCATCCCGAGAGATCGGATTGAAAGATATCTCAGATCCCTCAATAGAGAACAACTGAGCGAAGCTTGGGAAGTCATCGAAATGGGGGAGTACAACGAGGCTGGTACAGAAGTGGTGGTGTTGTTAAGCCACAAATCCATCCCGTTGCTAAGAAAAATGGGGTTTAAAGTTAGCGTCGATATTAACCGATGCAAGTTCAGGCTAATAGCCAACACGGCTCAGAAAGACAAGAAGGTAGAGGGGCGGCTAAAAACTATGATGAAGGTAATGCAAGTCAACCTACGTCACAGTAAGGCGGCTAGCGCCAACTTGGTCTACCCCATGGAGGCTAGACAAATAGACAAACCTTGGGTAGCAAACGGCAAGATTAAAGGTCTTGGCTAAAGGAATTATACTGTTTAAAACAAAACATGTAGAAACACACAGAAAGATCAGAACTTTTATAGTGGTGAGGAAACAGTTCAATCTCTTTCTTCTATCTAATTACAGTAATAAAGACCACACAATAGTCAGGTGAGAGAGAGAGGGGCTCCCAACGCTGATTCTAACATATGCCATAATATACCTATAATATATATGCCATACGATGCAACGTAAGGACCACCATCTACAATCACTAACCAACTGGTTAGTCGTGTAAAGGACGAACAGTGGGATTTGGTGATAGGATGTGATGCTTACTCTCATCATATATTTACAATGGGTAGCTCAAACATCAATCCAAGAGGTGAGTCACTTTTTGAATTCCTTATTGAAAATAATATTTTAGTAGCGAATAGAGGCGCAGAGCCGACTTTTGTTATTAGGAATTGACAAGAAGTTATTGAAGTAACTCAAATACAGTAGGTAATAATAGACCAATGGAAGTATTAAAAGAAGAAACATTCTCACAATCTCACAATCATTGAATTCCTAATATTAGATACTAACAATCATCCAAAACCATACAGAAATCACAGGAAAGCTAACTGGGATATATTTTAAATGGAAGTCGGTAATAGTATAAGAACACTCCAAACCAATGCAATACTTGCACCTGATAATTTGAACAAGGTAGCCGATGATCTTGCTAAAATCCTCGGGAAAGCTCTTAAAAAGGCATGTCCGTTAAGAACAGGGAGAATGGGCAAGAAACCCCCACCGTGGTGGACAAAAGGGCTTAGAAACATAAGAAAAGAAACAAGAAAACTTTTCAACGCTGCTAAACACACAAAAACAGACAGTGACTGGGAAATTTACAAATCCAGTCAAAGAAGATTCAAGGCAGAGTCACTAGGTGCAAAACGATGTAACTACTTTGAAAGCCTACTGTAACGAAGTAGAGACTACTACAGAATCAGGTAGGCTCAGGAAAATCCTTGCTAAAGAACCCATCGCCTTGGGCTCTCTTAAAGACCCCACTGACCGGTGGACAGAATCGTGTCAAGAGGCTCCTTCTCCACACGCACTTCCAAGGATGCAACTCCAATGGGAATAATGACCTTGATTTAGAGTATTGCACGGAAAGCGACTCTTCAATGGAAATGGTGACGGTGGAAAAGCTAATTTGAGCGAACAGCTCTTTCTCACCATACAAATCTCCCGGAATTGACGGGATCTTCCCTATGATTCTACAAAAATGCGAGAAACATATAACCTTATCTCTGAAAAACGTATTCCTAAGCAGCCTAAAGCTAGGATACATTCCAAAACCATGGCGAGAAGTTAAAGTGCTCTCTATACCCAAAGCTACCGCCAAAGACTTTAGACCCATAAGCCTAACCTTATTTGTTCTAAAAATATTTGAAAGCTTCATAGATTTGCATATCCGGTTCCGGACTAAAACGGACCCGGATGCTATATCCGCGGCTCAACATGCCTATACAAAGGGAAAAAGTGTTGAAACAGCACTTCATAGTATCGTCAGCACGGTGGAGAAAACACTAAAATTGGTTAATACATGGACGAAGAAATGTGGACTGGCAGTAAACCCACATAAAACGGAATTAGTTCTCTTTACCAACAAAAGAACAATTCCGGAATTTTTCTGCCAACAATTAAATTAAATTTCTGATAGTGCCAAATACCTGGGAGTTATCCTAGATCGAAAATTAAATTGGAACCTCAACATTAAAGAAAGTACCAAAAAGGCAATGATAGCATTCTATGCCTGTAATAGAATATTCTGAAAAAACATGGGGTTCATCCATTTATTAATTTTCATTTGTCCGCTTGTCCATTACGTGGTTGCTCAAGTGGACCCTCCATAACTCTCGACGATAAAGTCGAACAATTGGTGGGAGCAGAGAACTAGTCTTTATGGAGCCTGGATGTGAAAACCAGGTTCGAGCTGGACGACTTGTGGGAATTTATTGAGGGTCAATGTAACGATGCAGTGAAGCAAAAGAACGCCAGATGCAATCTAATGTTATGCGTTTACAAGACTCTACGGGTTCATATCAAGAACTTGCTCACCGCCAAGGACATGGGGAAGAAACTACAAAGTTTATACGACGACTCAGGGCTAGACAGGAGGATCGGCTTATTACATAAGCTTTGTACCATTCAACTCGTTGACTGTCAGTCTGTCGAGGTGTACGTCGGCGAAGTGGTCTCTTCAGCGCAAAGGCTCGACAGTATAGGATACACCGTCGGAGATGATTGGGTCGGCAGTCTTCTGCTCAAGGGTTTGCCAGAGGAGTATAAAACCATGATCATGAGCATTGGTTCCAGCAGTACACCCATGACTGCTGACAAAATTCATATGAACATTCTTCAGGACGTGACGCTTGATAAAGGAGTTCCAAAGGAGCTGCATTGCTGTCAACCAAATTCAAGAAATTTAAAAAGAAGTCTAAAGATACTGATCTCCAAAGCAGGCATCAAATCAGAAAAGCAACGAGGACAAGTCGTTATTCTCAGCTTACTCCGCAGACGTTGTAAGTGACGATTGGATTGTTGACAGCGGAGCTTCGGCTCATATGTCAAAAGCTAGTGAGCTTTTCGACAAGATCGAATATTTTGATGGCGAAGTCAGAATTGCTGACAATAATTCATTGGACTCAACTGGAAAGGGAGACATAAGGTTATACGAAACGCTCTTCATGTACCTAACTTAGCAGTGAACTTACTTTCTATCAGCGAAATCACAGCAAAGGGAAACGTGGTAATTTTCAAAGGAAACACAGTGTTTTTTTTGGATCCAGAGGAGCAAGTATTCGCAACTGCCACACTCAGCGAAGGACTGTACAAGCTGAATGTCCCAAACAGGCTTGAGTGTCACTGAGGAAAACAATATCGAGCTTTAGCATCCACGCCTAGGACATCTGAATGTCAATAGTATGAAGTTTCTTGCCGAATATGTTCCAGGAAGTGTCAAGTTTCCATGGATCGAGAAGCAGAGCCGTAACTAGGCTTTTATGCGCCCTGTGCGAGCTTCTATATTTGCGTCCTCCAAAAATATACTGATTTTTCCCATATCTAAATTTTTGTTTAGTTTACTTGTTATAATTAAAAATGTATTTAGGCAAACAAAACAAATATATTTGCCAAAATATGTACATACATACATAAAACACCAGTAAACGTAAACAAAATAAGACTATACTATTTACTTAAAGATTTTGCCGGCTCTAACATTGAGGCAACAATCAATAAGCAACAACTGACAATTATAGGACACCAGCAATATCATCGCTCACATCTAATTTACTTTGAATTGAATCAGAGGTCTCACATCAAAGCAACTCAATATCGCATTTACGAAAAATTTAGCAGATTGCGGCAATAATAATCGCTAGCGATACACGATATTGAAAAGCAACAAGCTTCCTAGTAGCAATATTTATGATTATTCACACTTTTGCGCTTACTACGTTTTACAAAGTTCTGGAAAATATGTCGGACGATCCTGTTTTCAACACAAAATTCGTTGAAGTTGTAGAAAAATATTCCTGATAGGTAAAAATTTCAGGCAATCTTTTTGCTTCGATGCGAGAATAGGTTAAAACAAAATTGCGTATTGCTTATTGATAGTTTCTAGTTGCTTAGTTGATTAGTTGCTTGGTTGATTAGTTGCTTACTGCTTGTTGCCTCAATCTGAGAGCCGCCTTACGTGCTATGTCAGCTTCAATCGAAAACGCTCGATTGTTGAGCGCAAATATGCCTTTATCAGATTGAGTATACTGAATAAACTTTCTCAAGAAGCTACAGTCATCGTTAAAAAATGCTTTTAGCTACTAATACGCTTGGAAACATTTCCTTTAAGTCCAGTTGTACTATTCTCTTAAGGGACTTAGGCTGGATTGACATTCGCATTTTTCAAAGTCGCTTCAATTTGATTCTTCAAAGTTTCTATTTCGAGCCAAAATTCTGTGGCATTTATGTAACATCAACTTCTACTACTACTTAACAATCTCTGATTTGAGTTTAAGTTCGGACGATTTTTTTATTTGATAGTTTGTGGAACGGGTTTTAACACATCAAGGGTGTTTTCTTTCGAGGCAAACATTTTTAGATAGATATTTTGTTGTTTAAACTCTTTTCAAACTTATTTTTTCCATATTTTGATGGATTATTTTTAATTCTAGATACTCTTGAAATAGTAAAATGAGCAATTTCTTTTTATATAAATGCTCGCATATTATTTAATTCAATTTTTCAATTTCATTTTTTCAATTCAATTCATTAATTCCAAGCAATGATTACATAATTCAACAAAATATAAATTTAACAGATATAACATCAATGTTCATTGAGGAATATAGGATACACCCTTTAGTTAAAAACTAGTGACGGATGCATTAATTCAATTTACAGAAATTTATAATTTAAGATAGGTAATTACATTATTGTTGTGGGGTGACTACGATTATATATAAACTGATAATGTTAAACTTGTACATTTACAGCCTTATTCAATAGATTCATTTAATCTGTTAATTATCAGTGTCTCAGCTAATTCACTTCAAACTCGAAACTGTCATTTTAATTAAGGATTAAAAAATGTTCATTCATAAAGAATTTTTGCTCGTATACCAGTTAATCAAGGAATTAAGGCAATAAGCCTAAAAGTATACCAGCATTTCATATAAAAGTATGCAATTGGTAGAAATATTTGATAAATTCTGACATTTTTCTCTGGAATGTTGTGTGCATGAGATAAGAACGCCATGATGATTTGAATAATTTAATTCAGAGTTAATTTGCTCCTAAATGCCGAATTCGGCATTTAATTTTTTGAAACTTGATTAAATGGAAATTAACTTTGAAAAAAGTTTATGAATAACGTTTACTGCAATTAAACCAAAATTAACCCTAATTCAGATTTAATTAAGTGTTATGAATAAGGCTGTTAGTGTATACGATAAAAAGCTCTATATTTCTTAAGTAAGAGCTACGCTATTATAATTACTTTTATTAAATTGTTTATTTCATTAAAGTCAAACCTAAATAGCCACTTTTTAATTTCTCTGTTGAATGAATAGATTTGTTTTATGCTTCGAAGTTCGAAAGGTAACCTGTTAAATAGTCTGGGTACTACTGAAGTGTAAAAATGTAAAAAGCGATGAGAATTGTGAGGTGGAATATTAGCAGGACATCGTTCTGTGCTGCGAAGTCCATAGGTAGTTAAATTCTGATTTAATAAGTTACCACTTCTTAAGTAAAATATTTTTAAGACTTTGTAAAAATAAAGATGTTTCAGTGGAAGTATCTTTGATTTGCAAAACAAACAAAAACTATGTTCACGGCGTTGTTTTTTCCATAGTAACCTTAGTATATGTTTCTGAGGGGTTGTAAATTATTACTGTAAGTACCACCCCAACATACAAGCCCATATTGCAACTTAGATTGTACCAAACTATAATAAATTGTTTTTAAGATATTTTTTTAGTAATGAAGTATGTATACTCCAGTTCATATTGTTGTCAATAGTTAAACCCAGATATTTAAAAGCATTAACATTTTCAATAGAAAAGCATTTAGAAGAACAGGTCAGGCTTTTCAAAGTTAAGTTAATTTGACCGTTATTTGCAACATACCGGACTCGGCATAAAATTGTAAGTCGCTTCCATTCATTCAAAAAACCTAGACTCTGTGTGCCATACGGAAGTGTTGCACCAACTTCTTACTTTTTAAATTATATCCATTGATTTAGCGTCTATCCCAGGAGTTCCCTAACTGTGCGTCGCGACGCCCTGGGGCGTCGTTGGGCTATCCTAGGGGCGTCGCAAGACGATACGCACAGGTCGCCTGCACACGACGTTCCAGCAACTTGAGCTCGATTTGAAAACAACAAAAAAATGTCGGGTCGGGTTCGTGCGATGTTGGCCATTGTGTTTTGCCGTACACTGAACCAAATCGCGTAGGTGATATTGACGGAAATATTTTGTCAATCTTTGAAGAATTTATAATTCGAATCGACAATTTTTCATAAAACTTTTCGTTTTATTGAAAATTTAATATTCAAAGTCAATAAATTTCTTCAACTGCTGTCCGATTTAGTATTTTATTCAAACGAATGAAATTTCGTCATATTGACAAATTGAAATCGTTAGCTGAACTAAATCCCGTAGGTGATATTGAAGAAAATATTTTATTCATTTTTAGAAGAATCAGTTATTCAAATCAACAATTTTTCATAACATATTTTTAGAATCTTATGGGTTTTTCATCAATTTGAAGAAGTTTCTTTAAAATGTTATTGTTCGCTGTTGCGCTCGAAGTAATAAGTTTTATTCTAGAAAGTGAATTGCCAAAGTAAAGTTGTGAATAAGTGCAAACCGCCTTGGAAGTCTTTCTCAAACACATTTGTATAAGAAAAACGTAAGTAATATAGAAATATTTTTCATAATTTCGTTTATGATCTTTCCACCTGTAATCGCAGTTGAATGGGCTTAAAAAAAGTGCACTTTTAATTATAATATTTTTCCCATTTTTCTAGGCTAGTTTTCTCATAGTTGGATTAACCGTGGGTTATGTGCGGAGGAGATGCAACAAGAAAAACAACATTCAGAAAATGATCACCATAAATGAACCGTAAGAACTTCGTTGTATTTCCCAATGACATAAACAAACTTTAATATTTTCAATTTGTTTCATTTTTCCAAATTTAGCTGGGCCTTGAAGGACCTTTAGCCAGACTGTCTTTTATCAATTCCAATTATGACAAAAACCATCTTCCAGTATATTCACTTATAAATTGTATGTATGTAAGTTACAAAAAAATTTAAAATTTATAATTTACCTAATTTACCTAAGAAAATAAAAATAAAACGTTTTTGACATTAAAAGTGTTTCTTTTTTGTTTTGCTGTCAATTTGAAAAAAAAAGCGATAAATGACGGAAAAAAATCATTAATTTGAATAAATAAGTAAGTTAATTTGAAGAAAAACGATGCATAAAATTGAAGTATAATTTCTCAATATGAATAAAGTGAAGTGTTGAAATGAACAATTGAATTTCAATTTAAAGAAATAATACGTAAAAATGAAGAAAATTTCGTTATTTTACGGTGCACGATGCGTAGAATTGAAGAATGTTTTTTTCAATTTGAAGAATATTTTTTTAAAATGAAAAACATGATAGAATGATGAAATTTTATCACTACGACAAATTTTTGTGGATTTAACACCACAACGAAAAATTTAATGAAATATTTTCAAAATGACAATATTTCTTAAATATAACAAAATATTTGTCAAAACAACGGATAGGAGGTGTTGACCTTATATTGATCGCCATTTCTTCAAGTCTACCTGCTTTTTTGTCAATATGACTACCAAATTTGGTTCAGTGTACACAAGAAGTATAAGAATTTTGCAGACTTCAACTTGGCGAATTTTGCGTCGAGACTTGGGCCTACACCCGTTCAAGATCCAACTGACCCAGGAGCTCAAAGTTATAATGATAATGTAATGAAATGACCATAGAAAAATCATCTTTAGCGACGGGTCGCATTTTTGGATGAATGGCAAAATTGCCATATATGGGATGACGCCAACCAACACGAGGTGGCAATGCATCCATAAAAAGCAGTGTGGTGCGCATTTTAGACTGGCGGTGGCATCATTGCTTCGTGCTTTTTCATGACGTTGGTAAGGCCAATACCATCAACGGCGAATACTACAGAACGATGCTGCTAACATGTGGTTCCAGCAAGAGGTGGCTATGTGTCAGAGGTGACGTGAATTGGCCACCAAGATCGTGCGATTTAACCTCGCTAAATTTGTCTGGTGGCGTTGCCTGAAGTCGCAGCTCAATGCGAATAAACCGCAATCGACCGATGTCCTTAAACCCAAAATAACCAATGTCATCGCTCAAATTAAGCCGGATCTATGAGGCAGATTGGACCACTCGGATCCGTGACAACGTGAGAAGCTGCCGCGGACATTTGGGCCTGGTTTTATTATTATAATATTGTGAAAAGTGATTCAGTGAGGGTTTGTTCCGTATTAAAAATAAAAACAGTGAAAAATGTCTGGTCGTGGTAAAGGCGGCATAAGGGGCTACTTAGGCGAGAGTGGTAGCCAAAGGTAGGGAGGGTAAAGAACAATTTTCTCGCAGCGTCATAAAACACCTCGACGCAAGTCTGGTATGAAAATATTTTTTGTTGCAAGGCACAAAGGGTGAAGTCCCACGACCACCGACGAGCTAAGGAGGGAAACTAGCATACCAGCACAGACCCGAAGGCAACCAAAGCTTAGCAACAAAAATGGCTAATAGAATAGAATACATAGGATTCGTTAAAACCTTGCACACAGCTTGTTTTATTCCAATTCAATGTTGACCAATCCTCATTGAAAACCCCTTTAGTGAATCTTCAGTAAGCTCAGCTTATATTCACATACCTGTGCTTTGTTCCGTTGTGTGTTTTAGAAGGGTGTCGCCAAAATATTATAACCTGTATAGGGAGTCGCAGTATGGAAAAGTTTAGGAACCCCTGGTCTATCCCATAATCGTAATTTAAATCGCATACGACTCAATGGCTACATTCAGCATTTGGCAATTTGGACAGGATCCATGTAAATTTACTTTAGATGTCTAATAACAAATGTTCGGCGGAGTGGTGGCTGCAAATAAGAACCGCTGTTGTCTTGTTCGATGACAATATGGGGGAAGCTAAAACCAAAGACCATTGTATAGGACGATCCTAGACGGTAAAACCAAATACCAGCGGATTTTTAATGATTTATAATATCAACTTTAGCAGAGCACGTAAGATGAAAGCCACAAAATATAAACATTCGTAAGAGGAAGCTTAGATCGACCAAGTTGTCCGCCATTCGTCAAAATGTGGCAATAACATCAGCACTCTACCAACCAGACGAAACTACATATTACACTCATTTTCTGCGAGGCCTGTCGTCAAATGAGATTACACACAACATAGCCCCAAGGTAAAATATGGATATAATCATCATCAAGCCAGGCTGCCAAGAAGGCCATCATCTCAGTCAATATAACCTCAAGTTTAGTGTTAGAATGCCAATTCGAGCTGGTCGCATTTTATAAGTTAAAGATTACTCTGATCTGAGTTCCAGAGAATAGCAATGATTTTAAAAACGAACATGGTAATGAGTTGGCAAGGAGCAAGATCCACTGTTCATTTGTTGAAGTCAAGGTAAAAATCAGATCAGAGTTTCTACTTTCTAGTGACGTCCAACCTCTTATCCGGAACAATATGATGAATCGATATCGAGGAAAAAAAAGCCTGCATTCTAGACCAAACGTGAAAGGATAGTTGTGGCCAGAATAACAACGATCACCACAACTGGCCTATAGAGAGAGACAAAGCAGACAGACTAGGTATGGATTGCCAAAAAAAGAATAAGCTTATACACCACACTTCGACCCTATTGGCTCGACCACATCGACAGAATAACACGGACCAATAACACGGAAGACCAACCCAGCATTTCAAAGACATTGCTGATATGAGTATAACTGAAACTAATATGAATAGGATAACGGATTCTTAAGTTCCGCAAATCCCTTCTATGATCAATTAGGAAAATGTTGCATGAGAACCTTATCGTCCAAGTCTTATTATGTCACAGACGCGTGAAAGCGGACAAAAACTATTTGAAGGAAAGGTGCTTTTACATGGACCATTCTTATCCCTCTTTGTATGGTCATTAAAAAACACAAAAAACTATTGAAATTTTATTTTCATTGCTTAAAAATACTGCCCCATGTTTCGAATCCATACCTGATTTCAAATTGAGCCCTCTTTGAGTCTCAAATTCCATTTGAAGACATGTTTTTCTTTTGCTGTTGTCGTTGTCGATTTGCTTCTTTTTTGTTTCTTAAAAAAACATCTGAAATAGATCCCCGATGTTGCATTTCCGCTTAACCTTTCTATTTTGCCAGATAGCAATATTGGTTTTCCTTTTCAAATAAAGGGTCCGCCATCTAACGTTTTTTTTTCAACTAGTGCTTATTTCGCGAATGGTAACACTTAGCTCATGTCTGATTTGACAGATAATTAGTTTTATCGTTTATCCTTCCGCTGAATGAATATGGTTGTGTATACCTACGCTTGAACAACGCTGGGAAATATTGCGACATTACTTTGAAAATCATGGTAATGTTGCAGAATGTGTGCGAAAATTGCGTAGGTACGGATTTTGGAAGAAGAGAAGCACCGTCAGCTCCGTATGTTCGTTATCTTGTGAAAAAAGTGAAAGAAACTGGCATCCTCATCGATAAACCAAAGCGTGAAAAGCCAAAACACCGAGAAAATTGCTGCGCCATCAACATCAATTCACCGTCGTTCTCAACAATTGAACATTTCGGAGACATCATTGAGACGAATTTTGCATAAAGACCTTGGTATGACGCCATACAAAGTCCAATTGGTTCAGGAGTTGAAGCCAACTGACCATCCAAAAGTGGGCCTGCGATCGACTTAGAGAAGATGCCGACTTTGCCAAAAAAATCATCTTTTCAGATGAAGCTCATTTTGATCTTGGCGGGTATGTAAACAAGCAAAATTGTCGCATTTGGGGCACAGAAACCCCGCACGCATACATTGAAAAGATATACCCAAAACGAGTCACTGTTTGGTGCGGATTTTGGTCATAATTGGGCCATTTTTCTTCGAAAATGAGCAAGGAGTGGCCGTTACAGTCAATGGCGATTGTTATCGGGCCATGTTGAATGAATTTTTGTTCACAAAAATTGAAGAGGAGGATATTGGCAACAACAAGACGGCGCTACGTGCCACACAGCCGAAGCTACACTCGATGTTTTGCGCCCTGCTTTTGAAGATCGCATTATCAGCCGCAGAGCTGATGTCGTTTGGCCACCACGGAGCTGCGATTTGACACCGTTGGACTATTATTTTTGGGGTGCCGTAAAAGATAAGTGTTACGCCGACATGCCAGAGACAATTGACGCTTTAAAGGACAATATTCGTGAAGCCATTGGTAAAATACAGCTGCACACAATCGATAATGTGATTAAAAATTGGACCGATCGTGTAGGCTACTGCATGGCCAACCGAGGCAGCCATTTGAATGAAATTATTTTCCATTATTAACCGGAAGGATTGTACTTTCAAATAAAAAAAGAAATTTGAGAAAATATTCAGTAGTTTTTTTTTTATAGCATTTTCAAAAAAAAAAGTTATTTGGCGGACCCTTTATATGTCGAATTCTAAAAATAATTTCAACAGAAATTCGCCGGAAAATTAATTTATTTCTCTACTTGTGACAGCTTTTACTTTGCAATCTAGTATTTGGGTACATAAATTTAACTAAAAGCTAAACTAAACAAATTTCCAAATAATCAGAGTAGACTAAATTGAGTTTCAAAAATGTTGAAAACCTTTTTTTCAGTTTATTGACAACTCTGACATTCAGCTAGATTCGCAATAAACGAGGAAATTTCGTGCGACCCAGTAGTGCACTTTATTTCCAAAGTTTTAGTGAAAAGAAAATGTCTTCAAACGAGAATTTTAACTTCATATGTTGGAAAACCAACCAAGGGATTTTTTTCTCTGGAGATCTCCCCATCCTTGGGGCTTGAGTAGGGATGGCGGTTATTACGAAATAACCGGTTTTTGGTCAAACCGGTTTATTTTTTTCGCAGGTTTAACCTGGCGGTTATAACCGCTTAAAATAACCGATTTTGGTCAAATCGGATTCCGGTTTTTTTACGAAAAAAATATATTTAAAAATAAATTTTTATTGAAATTTATATTTGTAAAATTAAGAATAGAATTCAAATACAAAAAGATGAAGTATACAAATTAACATTTTAAATTAATAGCTTATAAGATAAATAAATACCTAAAACAACAGGTTGGCCAATATTTTTGTTGCAACCTATTCATAAAAACCCTGATTCAAAGTGCGTGTGATTATGGATTTATGTAGGGCTAGGTAAGGACGTAAGGTCGTAAGGTATATCATATGGTAAATGAAAGAGTGCAATTTCTTTAATGCGAGAGCGAAATCTAGTGCATACATAAATGTAAAATGCTGGAACAGAGTAGGATTTTTTTTTTGCTAGGCGAAAATGCTAAAGTGAACAAGCAAATGTTACCCGGTTATTGGATTTAAAAAAAAACCGAGATAACCGAGACAAAATAATAACCTGAACAAGTGCGGTTAGCCGAAGCAAAATAACCTTTTTCGGTTAAAGCGATAATAGTGTAGTAGTGTGTCCTTATTAAAACACACACGCGGTTGCGCGATGTGGTAGTACGGTCGCCCATGTTTGTTTCGAGATCGCTCAAGCTACATCACAAAAGCTTTTCATACCAACGCTATGAAAAGTAGCTTGGTCGCTTCAAATCAAACCAGTTTGATTTTTGTCGCGCCGTCGTTAATAATGTAAAATGGAATAAGAAGGAAATTTAAGAAATTAGTTTTTTTTTAACCCTATTTTATTGAATAAACTTGCGGAATGTTATAAAAACCGATTAAAAACAGGTGTAGCGTGGGAAAGAGTTGCCTTTAAAAAATAGGGTAATCACGGGATGGTGTTTACAAAGCGCTTATGATATGAGCGACCGGTAATAGGACACGCATTTTGGTAGCGCTACCAACAAGCGATGCGACCGACCAAAGTTCATCGTTCGGTCGTGCGATGGCAGTCCAATTAGGACGTAGCCTTATGCAATATCAACGGTCGCATAATTTTTTTTTTTAATTTTTTTTTTATATTCTTCACAAGTTGGATTCCACAAGTTTGTTTGTTTGTTTTCAAATAATTTTATTAATTGTACAATTTTTTCTTGGCACCACATTATTTCTCCATTTTAATTCGGCTATTCGTTACCTTCCAACTACAGAAAGACAAACATTTTTATTGCCCAACTTCAAGTGGAACATTTGAGAAACGTTTCGCAAATAAACGGGAAACGAAATTTACCTTCCACACAAAAAAAAAAAACGTTTTGGAAATATTATCATGGCTCAGATTTCAATTATGAACACTAAGCAAATGTATTTTTGTTATTATAAGAATTTTTCGGCAGAGACTTTTTTACTTTTAAAGTTTTAAATTTTTACAGAAAAGTGCATGTATTTTTATTGACTGAAAATATTATGCCTACTGCTAAATACCCCAGAGTAAACATATTTAAACTTTATCTCCAGGACGAGATAAAAATAAGGGTTGAAATCCTGTTGAGCCATCCACCCCATACTTTAAATACACCAGACTTTCTTACAGGCGCCTATCTGACAGTTTTATTTAGCTATGTAAAACGTAACTGTAATGAGTCACATAAACATGGGTTTGATAAAAAAGAAAAATTATTACAATTTCGAAAAAAAAATTCATTTCCTCAATAAAAAAATATTGGCGCAAAATTATAGTCAGATAAAGTATACTTTAAGTTATTTTAGTACGTAGGGCTGCCAGATAAAATTTTATTAAAATCGGGACACCAAGTCCCGAAAATCGGGACCAATAGGGACATACAAAATACATACATTACTTATTAGATGCGTTAAAAACACCAATGAAATAATAGTAGGTAATTCAGGAACTTTCAATATTCAGTTTTAGTCTAACAGTTAGTTATGGATACATAAACATAATTCTTATATTTATCGTTTGAACTTATTTTAGAAATAAGAAATAATTCTGGGTGATCACAGAATCCGTCGTATTCGGAGTTTTGCTGCGAACCCCGAAAGAACTATCACCCACTGAAGTGGCAAGCAACGTATGGTGCCATACTGATTTACCGGTTCATAAAATGTTATCATAATGTTGAATACTATGCTTGGTCGTCTCGCATGTTTTTAGTTTCTGGGTTATCAAAAATTCTCAGTTGTAATACAAAAATCCACGTCGTCACCATCCGCCTGCCACTCTCTGACTTGACAGGCATCACGCCACCTGAAAAATACCACGTGCGTCGCCCCACTCCGCTTTGATCCGCGCGTCTACAATGGGTCACTTGGTCACCACGCCACTGCCACACCACTTGACTGCGCGCCTTGCTTTATATTTCATCTGATCAAATACGTCTAAAGCACTCTATACCTATAAGAAATAGCGAATGCCATTTTTCTGATTTTGGTAATTTTTGTTTGGGCTCAAGACGGGTTCAATTTGTATGGGGAACATATTTTTACCCTATCGAGCACGTAGGAAAGTTCATTAGGTACATATATACTTCTGTAACGAAAGCGAAGCTTCGAATAAAATCTAAACAATATTCGTTATTAGAACCAAAAAACCCCAACCGCCGTACAACACTGCCACAGTTTGTCTGAATTTGAAATTTATGATTATCTACATATTTCCATATAGATAAATGCATTCAAAGCAACAGTTGCAATCATATATATATTTACCCTTACTGATTCTGTAACGCTCCTTACTTTTCTTATTTTTCTTATTTTAGATAAAAGTAGGCGGTGGGTATTTGAATAAATTTTCAATGTTTGTGTCTTCTCATTATTCAAATACGCACCGCCTATTTTTCATATATTTTAATTTTCTTCAAGGTTCAAACTCTACTATAGTAATGCTCGGCAAGTGTTTTCAAAAGGAAATTGCCAAATAAAACCAACCCTTCTTAGGGGGTCAAAGTTTGTACGGGAACATTTTTATTTTTCATCCGATCGACTTCAAACTCGGTTTGTGTACTCTATATAAGAAATATTTAGGTATTTTGCTTTGGGCTCGAGTTATTGGCAATGATTTTAATGAGAACTTTTTCATAACTCACGAAGGAGTTTGTCGTATCAATATGAAACTTTGTACACTGATAATAAAGAAGTAAAAAGAAGTAAAATATTATTTATACTCATAAATCTAAATTCTAAATCAATAGATCAAAAAAAATAGAAACCGTTTTTAGGCAATATGTACTTTGCTACGAATTTTAAGATCACTGATTTACTAACTGCTCCTCAGGTACTTTAATAGGAAATTTTATTTCGCGATATTTAAATATAAAAGAGAAAACTAACCGATCGTGAAGGAATCTCTGTGGACAAAATCCTGAGAGCTATTAAAATATGAGTCTTCTCATTATTGCAAAATTGCCGCGGGTAGCAGAAATGTATGAAGACGACGTTGTTGAAATTCCCACGGAAATTATATTAACAGGAGACTTAATTAAGACAATTTTTGGCGATCTGCTGCAAAAGTCAATGCAGGAACTTTCAGAACGAGTCATTGCCGCGCTGGCAAATGTGCAGACATTAGAAATGAATAGGAGCGATTCTGTTATCAGTGAAGACTGAAGATCCAAATGATGCACCAAATTTCCCTGTTGAATTCCTTAATCAGCAAACTCCATCCAGCAAGCCACCTCATGTGCTGTACTTAAGCAAGGTGTCATCATCATGCTGCTGAAAAACTTGAACCCTAAAAAAGGACTGCAATGGAACTCGATTGATTGTGGAAGAGCCTGGACGAAATTTGATAAGAGCATGAATTACCACAATGATTCCATTTCCAATAAATTCTAGCATACGCTATAATAATAAACAAGGCTCAAGACCAGTCATTTGATCACGTTGGCATGCATTTGAAGACCGGAGTATTTTCACACGGCCAACTGTATGTGGCTTTATCACAATCAAGAGTTGCAAGACAAAAGAAGGTGTATATTGAATCTAATCCACAGCAAGGAAGATTATTAATTAACCAGAGACAATTTACACGCAATGGAGTTTTCAAAGAAGTTCTTTAAATAAAATCAATTTGTTTATCAAATATTACTTTGCATACCCAGCGAAGCGGGTACAACCAACTAGTTTCATATAGGTTTGTAACACCATGTTAATATTGTATTATTTTTTATTTCCGATCATTTTCAATCGAAGTAGAATAAAAGGAAAGAAAAGCGGTACAAAAAAGGGACTTTTTGTACATCGGGACAGAAATCGGGACATGGTTCAAATGTCGGGAATGTCCCGCCAAAATCGAGACGTCCGGAAGGCCTATTAGTACGTGACAAAGTCAGTACTAGTATTTATTGATTAATTATAGCCAACATAAAGCTTACTTTATCGTTGTTACCTGGTAATAAACTTAAAACTACGAAAAGTACCTATTATGTCTTAGTATGCACTAAATAATCTGTCATTCATCAATTTTAGGGCAAAATATATTTTTTTGTTTTAGAGAATTTTAACGCGAAATTAAACAACATGTTTTCCGAGGATGAAGATGATAATATATTTGAAGACTTTGAGCTATTCAGAAAATATAAAACCCGGTCAAATCCTTTTGAAGAACTTGATGACAATGTTGACTTGATGTTGCTCCACCAATTATTGTCGCAGCATTTCATTCACACCACCATGCCAATTCTTTTCTCGATCCATCACAAAATAAAATTAATTTGATATTTATTAAGGGTATTCATATTCATGCAACGTCGTAAGTTTACCATTTGCGTAAAGTGGAAAGAGTGTTCAGCGGATGGCTGCTAAAAGAGTCATATTACACTTCTTCGGTATATCTACATTATTATTAGCGTATTTTAAAAATTGGCCCAAAAATTAAAAAGCAGTGTCAGAGCTAAGTGAAGTGTTTCTCTTCTTCGAAAGCATGGCGGCTATCTTAGATAATAGGTCAGTGCAGTTTAAAGTTGTTTTTTTTTTTTTTTAATTTCTGCCAATATCGAGTTTACGGAATAGTTTTTGTTATGTGAAAGCTGCCACGTTCCATATTCAATCCCGCCTACATTTTGTAAAGTATCAAATTCTGCAACAAGTGCCAAAAGATATATCGTTTCCATATTTATTTTTGGTAGGTAGGTACCTATTTCTCCTACCAAGATTAGCCCCTTGGGTGGGTTTGTTATCAATTATCATTATGTAATTATGGTAGTGGTGCAATTAGTCCCCTTTCCCAAACTCTTACAGCCTTATTTATAAAATTTATAAAGTTTATAAATAAGGCTGTTATAGTATAGTATGTAGTAGGTAAGGTATATTTTTAGAAAACGGGAAGAAACAAAATCGAAACTTCAATGGCTTTAAGACAGTAGTTGTTGTTGTTGTTGTTGTTGTTATTGGCTGACTTATTTTACTCCATGCTAAGACGCAGGCCACTTTACATCCACATGGCGTGTTCGCGTTTCAATAAAATTGTTTCTTGACATGAGACCTCAAATTGGCTGACAGGTAAAGGGTTGAAAATGAATTTCTCATTTTCATGCAACAAATTGATATCTCATTGTCAGAGAGGAGAATAATAAAACAATTTGCATCGCCTGACTCTGGTAGCATGGGATTGACAGACTTGAAGTAATCGGCAATACAATTGCAAATGGAGGTGCGCAGATACAGTTGCAATGCGAATTAGATTGAGAATAAAAAGGATATGTAGTCCCAATGGTGGTTAGATTACCCTGTAATTGAGCGCACACATCAAATTGAAACATTTCGTGCATTTAAATGGCACAATTGTGCACAATGCACATTTACTACTAAGCGTTGAGCATGGTGAGCACGACAATGACATAAATGCAGTGTGGTGGAATTCACTACGTGAGTTAGGCATTCTGTGTATATAATGTTGTGGTCAGCAGAAAGGCGAGTAACTTCGTAATAATGGGTCAAGAATGAATGAGGATATCTAATGAAAACAATGTATTACATGAGCCCAAGAGTGTGCATATGTCCTTCCAATTCGTGAATTACAGACACAAGTTACATAATCCAATTTAAATTGGTTGATTTGTCAAAGGGAAGAGTGTAATGCACTTTGAATACCATTTTTTATTTATTCAAAAAGAAGGCTTTCGCACTGCAACGATTTGCAATTTAAATGGTTTTTGTCGTATTTGACTATCATTTGGCAAATTACGCCACACAAATTTTGGAAACCTACTCAAAAACCTACATAGAAAAAAAAAACAGAAACATTCATTATTTAGGGACGCGCGCCTTGGCTCTTTCATCGGGATGTTTCTTTTTTTAATAGGTCTTGTCTATACCTGTATGTGCCTCCTCATTATGCTTATCCAAAACCATTTTAGAGGTAGGTATGTATGTATGCCTATGTATGTATATATGTATGTAATCGATTATGTGATGTGCATTTGTGTCTGTGGTTTTGATCAATAATTCTGCAATATAAACCCATAGAAAGAAATAGCGCGTTTTAAAGCATACCTATCATCAGCGCATTCTTTCGGACTGCTTAGCATGTAAAATGTGTCTTCCGACAATAATGGTAAAAGGAGAATTTTTTATCGAAAGAATCTGACTGCGGTGTCACAGAACGGCTAAATTTATGTCTTTATTTTAAATGTGCTTTTCAATAACAAGTTTAAGTTGGCCTCTACTCCAAAAATGCGTTTCGCCCCGATGTGATGTGGTGGGTGAGTTCATCAGTAGACCACCAGACCACCACTGTTTGCTCGATTTTCACCGAGACTTATGATTTTCCAATCAACAAGTCACTGTGAAATATACCTCAAAACGAATCTTTGGTTCAAAGACTACCTATCGCTGAGAGAATTTGTTTTTTGCCCAGGGCCTGGCTTAAAATTAGTTTTAATAATCTATATAAATGGTGGTTAAGTTTTAAGGGCCGATGTTGATTTTGAATAAAACACAAATTATTTAGGAAATTATTGTCATTTTAAGGGCAGGGCAAAATCCTCATCTTTCAGTCCTTCTCGCGGGCGCCTACCTGAAAATGGCTAATTAGCTTGCCTGTCGGATACCGGGCGACCTCCGATCTCAAGATAGCCTTCCTGTGGTTAGACGGGTAGACCACGGGCGACCTATAAATCCCGCCTACTCGTGGGAATCATTGAGAATTTAAACAAAAATTAAACTTTAGAGAATGATGCCTCTATAAATGCATCATCAACTAGGGATGTTTTAGAACACCCTGTCGATATCGACATGACACCTGCCAACCGGGAAGGGTCACAAATTAGTGAATTCGAGATGATGAGCCTGGAAGAGAAATCGTCTCATCTAAGCAACTCAGCCTCGAACTCCAGTACGGTATACAACATAAGTATACTTTCGGATGGACTGCATCCGGAAAACACGGGCGCGCCGGAGACCTCTGGCAATTCGGCACAGACCGACTCCAAGCGTGTCAGATTCACGCCAGCGGAGCAGCGCCGCTTCAATAGAGCGCTTAAACGAGGTAGCAGCATTGAGCAAGCCCGCATTTATGCAAAGTCAAAAGATGACACCAAAGGTGCCGAAGTCAAGCGGATGAGATCCGAGGACAACACACCACCTCAGTCCGAAGCGAAACGAGCTCGCACTGGGAATACAACCGCTGACAAAGCCTCCTATAGAGATATAGCGAGCTACGTCAGGATGGGTGTAGTACCAGTCGATATCGATCGTAATCCTCTCACTAATGAACAAATGGTTCAGATACAAGAGAGGATTATGGACATCACGGTCGAACTGCGCGACGGGGATGTAAAGCCAGCTTTCCGTGGGACAACTTTCAAAGCCGAGTGGCTTATGTTAGTATGTGCGGCTGTCACCACTTCAGAGTGGCTGAAAACAAATTTCCTCCAACTGAAAGAGAAATGTGGGATGGAAGTGATGCTTGTGGGTGAGGAAGATTTTCCGCCACATATAGTCAGAGCTTTCTTCCCGCAGAGTACCGGGGTTGCAAACGAGAGGATAATGGCGATGCTAGATGGTCAGAACAAAGATCTCAACACCAGAACATGGAGAGTTCTGCAAAGATCGGACGAGAAGGATGTCGCCCACATGGTCTTTGCTATAAACTGCTATAAACGAGGGCACGATGCGTAGACTGGCGGAGCTCAGGGGGATGGTCTCTTATCGTTTTGGACAAATACAGATAATCCTCAAGGGATCCGACAAGTCTACTTTTCAGGCTCCGACATACAACGATACTGCTACTACGAGCAAATCTGTGTCAACGACAAGCGCTAACACTTTGCAACCCGAGGCCAGTATTAGTACTGCTGCTGGAAGCGATGCAAACACTAAAAGCACTCTGCCAAAGATCGCAGCCACAAATGCCCCAAGTATGGGCAACATCAACACCAGCCAGCAACGGTTTAGACCGAAGCTAGCGGCGGAGCGGGTGCGGGAAAGGCAGCATCACGGTCGGCGAAACAAAGGTCCGAGGGATAGACACGAAGGTTTATCTCAACAGGGTGTCGTACGCAGAAGAGGCGATAACAAGCCTTACAGGGTACGAAACCCTGAGCATGCGAGGAAGCGATGACATCTCTCCTAACTGTGCTGCAGGCAAACCTGCACCGCGCTATGGGTGCCTCGGACACCTATAACCAAAGATGTGCCGAACAAAACATCGCTCTTGGTTTAATTCAGGAACCATGGGCAACTCCAGGTAAGATCTATGGTCTTCTAAACAGTAGATCCAGAGAACTAATCTTTTCCAAAGGGAATTTTAGGCCCAGGGCTGCTCTTTCTATCGCGAAAGATATAAAATTCTCTCTCATTCCAGGCTTCAAAACTAGGGACCTGGTGGCCATATTAATCGAACGCCACAACGGCCGAGAGCTGCACAAGATAGTATGTGAATCGGCGTACTTTGCCGGAGACATCGAAGAGATACCACCAACTCCAGTACAGGAACTCGTCCAGTACTGTCAAGACCAGCGAGTACACTTAATCACCGGCTGCGACGCCAACGCGCACCATCAGCTATGGGGCAGCCACGATACAAACAAAAGAGGTGAGTTCCTTTTAGAGTACTTATATAGTAAAAATTTAGTCATACTAAATAAGGGCAACAAGCCCACCTTAAGGAACCGTATACTAGAAGAAGTTTTAGACCTTACTATCTCATCTCCATTATGTACAAAACATTGTAGAAGGCTGGCACGTGTCCGATGAGGCGTCTCTATCAGATCATATGCATATTATGTTCAGGTTGAGATGCAATACCGAGCACGTACCAGTTCGATACAACAACAAATTAACAAATTGGAGAACTTATAGGGAAAATCTAGCGGTCAAATCCGAACTGCTACCAAGTCCGCCGCAAACACCATGCGATGCGGACGCTGTACAATGTCAGCTAAATAATATCTTTACATCCTCCTTCGCAAGCATCTGCAAAGCAAAGCGCATTGTAGCCAAAAGAAGCGTTCCATGGTGGAATGAAAATTTGAAATCTACTCGTAAAAGAGTTAGAAAGCTTTTCAACAAAGCCAAACTCACTGGCGAATGGGATCAATATCGGTCTCTGCTAACTAAATACAACCTAGAGTTGCGAAGATCCAAAAGAGCCTCCTGGCGTGAAAACTGCGAGAAACTGGAAAAGCTTCCTGCTGTCGCACGTCTGCAAAAAGCACTTTCAAAGGATCCTTCAAATTGCATGGGATTACTTATTAAACCTGACGGCACAATCACATGCGACCGAGAAGAGACTTTGACTACCTTGCTCCAAGTCCATTTCCCCGGTTCTATTCTAATGGATCATACAGATGAACATATACCAGAGATCCCTTTTCGAAGAAACCTCAGAAGAGTCAACAGTTTATCCGGAAAACTTTTCAGCCCGGATAAGGTTAAATGGGTTACAAACTCATTTAAGCCATACAAGGCACCTAGTATGGATGGCATTTTTCCAGCCCTCATCCAAAAAGGTTTGGACTTTCTCCTACCCACCATAGTTGCCTTATTTAGGTGTAGTTTCAACTGGGGCTACATACCACGAACTTGGAGGGAGGTCAACGTAGTATTTATCCCCAAACCAGGCAACAAGCCTACTGAACTACCTAAATCATACAGTCCCATTAGCTGGACATCGTTTTTCTTAAAAACAATGGAAAGAATAAATGACGTTCATATCAGAGAAGGTCTAACCAGTAGCATTCCTCTACACCCCTATCAATTTGCGTACCAAAAAGGTAAATCAACGGAAGGTGCACTGTTTAACCTAGTTACACGGATTAACAAAGCCTTCTGCAAAAAAGAGATCGCACTATGTGCCTTTCTGGATATAGAGGGTGCTTTTGACAATAATGGATATAACTCCATATCAAATGCTCTGCACCAAAGAAACATAGACCACCACACAATAAACTGGATCAGAGCGATGCTGGAAAGTCGCAAAATAACCGCGTCCTCAGGACCAACCTCAGTATCTGTAACAGCCGTTAAAGGCTGCCCACAAGGAAGAGTACTCTCACCTCTTCTGTGGTCTTTGGTCATTGATGACCTGCTATACAAGTTAAGCAATTTAGGCTACGATATTATTGGATACGCTGATGACCTAGTCATCATCAGTACAGTACTTAGATGGTGCAACGATGAAAATTTGCCAATAAATCCCAGTAAGGCTGTCATTGTTCCTTTTGCGAAAAGAAGAAATCCAAACTTAGGTCAAATTTCAATAAATGATACAATCATTGAGTACTCCGATGAAGTCAAATATCTAGGAGTAATCCTAGACAAAAGACTTAACTGGAACTCCCACATGCCACATCAAAAATAAAATAACAAAAGCAACAAACGATTTATGGGCTTGCCGACGAATGTACGGCAAAACCTGGGGGCTCTAACGATTTGAGCCAAAATTGATCGTTAAGTTGATGTAAGCGTGCTTAACATGACTGCATACCCAGTTTTTCGCTAATAAGTCCAGCAACGGCAGTTTTGAAAATTGGCTTTTTCTCGAAAACGGTAAAAAAAAGTTGTTTAAAAAAAATATTTTTAAGGTACTATTGTCATTCTTAACTTGATAGCAAACTCAGTTTTTCCCTAAAAAGACTACGTCCTTTGATATCCACCCAAATCCCCAATAAAAACTGCTCATTTCTCAAAAACGCTATTTTTGATTATAATAAAAATGCTATTTTCAGGTAATGCTTAAATCCATAGTAATACCACTGGCTCAGTTTTGAGCTAAACAGTTGAAAAACAGTGTTTTTTAAACCATGAATGCGTTCTTCCCAATCGCTATAACTGGTACTTTAAAAACTGCTCATATCTCGAAAACGCCATTTTCGATTTGGATGAAAATATATCTGCTAGGTATTGTTTATACCTTGAAGAATATGTCGTACTCAGTTTTCAGCTAAACAGTTTAATAGCAGTGCTTTTCGAATCCAAATTGTAACATTTGTCAGCATAATTTTACAAAAAACCGCTCTAACGATTTTGATCAAAATACATATTTAGGACAACATAAGCATTCTAAACATGATCACGTACTTAGTTTTTCTCAGAAAAGTCTAATATTGCCGTTTTATGAATATTACTCAAAAAGGACTACCCAAATCCCGATTATTCACACACGGTATATTTTTGTAAAGTCCAAAACTTCAGTACATATAGCAATATAATTTGAAATTCATCGCCTACTTGCCTCCTTCAAGTGTCAGTTCGGAGTGAAATTTGAAAGTAATAAAGTGTTCTAGTTAATACCCCAAGTAGCATTCAAATACACATTTTAGGCCTAGCGACGTTCTGGCGTCAATTCGTGATCCCATTTAGGAACTTATGTTTCGAAACAACGAAGTGACAGATTCCTTTTCGTTTCGGAAGTGGCGCAACACAAAGTAAGAATTGTTTTTGACGCAAATCTTATATACCATCTTTGAGCACACAATTTCAGCCCAAGGTGTCAAGTAGTAACACAAATTGGGAAAAATGCCTTAGATATTAATATTTAATTATTCTGTTATTGTGTATGTATTCTATACACACCATATATGATTTGTGATGTTATGATATGCCATTGATTTTGTGCATGTATGTTATTGTATCTAACAAAATAATATTCTGTTTGGATAAAATATTTTATCATTAAATAGAAAAAACAACTACGGAAATTATATGGGGAACATCATTTAGTCTTCAAATGTTACTATTGTACTTCGAAAAAAACCTTGTTCCTGGCAAAATAATCAATATTTAATCAAAAATTTCTCCTATAATTACTTAACATATTTTAAATGCTGATAAGGAGCATTATAAAATCAGTGTAAAATAAATCCACGATATCTATATAGACATAATAGTAACATTTTACTCTATTTAATTCCACCATATCTACCAAAACTAAATTTAAAATTTCTTATTTTCAATTTGCAATTTTTTTACAAATACAAAATGGATACCTAACAAATTCCTATTTGGGAATAGTGGGTACAGTAAAAAAAATCCCTAATTAGGAATTTGGTCTTATTTGTGTAGTTAATGTTTCTTATTGAGAATTGTGGCTATTATGCGTACTAAAAACTTCGCAATTTGGAAGCGCGTTTAATCGTTGACAAGAAGTTTCTATTTAGGAATATGTTCTTATCTGCATGCTTAATGTTTCTTTTTGGGAATTATGGTTATTACGCGTGCTAAAAACTTCCCAATCGTCAAACACGTTAAATTTGTGTTAAAAATAAGTTCCTATTTAGGCATTTGTTCTTATTTGCGTGCAAA
Organism: Cheilosia soror; assembly: GCA_949372485.1. Classification (NCBI taxonomy): domain Eukaryota; kingdom Metazoa; phylum Arthropoda; class Insecta; order Diptera; family Syrphidae; genus Cheilosia; species Cheilosia soror. The sequence continues at coordinate 35,229,141 of OX443563.1, forward strand.
AAAAAATTGTACATCCAGTTCTTTTTTCACTTTTCGATAAAAGGGTGTATGTTGTTTTTTTAAATGGCCTATAAATCGTTTTATGATTCAATTTAACTTTAGGATATATTTTGATGTGTAAGTTAGTTCAACTTATTAAAAAATTAGCACGATGAATTATGTATGTTGCCCCGATTTATATGACATAAGCATTCTTGGGCACAGTTTCGTCCCTGTGTGCAACAAAAACTTTACGAAGACTGGTACACTGCTACTTTATAGGAATTGGGTGCGCGAAGACACACCTTCCCACATCTCCACACATTTTACACACTGCGGACAAAATGTTTCGTGGAAGAAACAATTTTGTCACAATAACGCATTCGCGTCGATATAAAATTCATAGATAGGAATATTCCTAATTGGGTAATGCTACCAGGCATGTTTCGAAAATGTTACTTGTTCGGAATATTTTCTGGTAACAAAACCGACTTAACGACGTCGCGCATGACACATGACACATGAAGTCGCTAAATGCTCATTGGGACGTAGGTTTATGTTTATGTAGTATGTATTTACGGTATTAATTACACCTTGAGTGGGTATGATTTTAAGCGTAAAATTTGCTGAAATGACTCTAAGATTCTGCGAGATTCGCAATAAACGAGAAAGTTACGTGCGAACCAGTCATGCACATTTTTTGTATTTCTTTGAGGCGTTTTTTGTGGCATTTTTAGAGGTATGTTTATTGTTTATGTTTATTTAGAGGTATAGTTTTTGACGCGTTTTTTGTGACGTTTTAGGCGTTGGTAGGTATTTACAGGTCGTAACACGCAGAAAAGTAAATAAATCTTGATAAATAATTCCCATCATCGGCATTGGAAAAAGCTTCGACCACCTAAGCATCTATTTAAGTATGTACCTACCTATATTATGTATTATGTTTTCACTGCTCTTCAGGTCAAAACCGGAGCAGAGCTTCCACAACTCGAAATTATTGACGGCATAAGACGGCAATACCCGTGGCCAAGAGAATTATTTTGGAGAAAATTCAAAATAGGGCAGATCAAAGATGGTCAGATATAGTATAGGTCACAGGGTCTCAAAGGCTCTGTGGCCTAAACTAGATCGGACAAAATCTGTAGAATTATTAAAGCTCAGCAGAGCAAACCTACGAACGGCAATAGGGATACTCTCCAGGCATACAGATAATGGGGCAGTGGAGATATCAACCCATGAGGTGAGTCAGTTATTGAATTCAATATAGAAAATAATCTCTTAGTAGCTAATAGAGGTGATGAACCAACATTTGTAGTTAGCAGGTTATATAATGCTATTTAACAGCTCCAGCACCCTCACTATTGATAAATGGAACGTCTTGAGTGATCGAATTTCTTGTAGGAAATTGCTGCAACCCTCCCCAGTCACATAGAAACCCTAGAAAGACTGATTGGGACCTTTTTAGCAAAGAGATTGAGAAAAGGAAAAACATTTTACAAGGAAATCTAAATTGCCCGACTGACATCGACCAGAAAGCCGACATAATAAAGACTATTTATAAAGAGGCAATCGTAAGGGCTTGTCGAGTGGCAAAACCGAAAACTAAAATTTCATCTCCATGGTGGAATAAGAAACTGGCCGTAGTTGGAAAGAAAACAAGAAAACTTCTAAACACGGCAAACCGGACAAAATTAGACTCTGACTGCGAAATATACAAGGCCAGTCAGAGAAATTTTAAAAACGAAATACAGAAATCCAAACGCAAATCGTGGCAAAAATTCTGTGAGGAAATAAAGGGCACTACAGAAACCGCGAGATTAAGGAAAATCTTAACCAGGGAAGCAATAACTCTGGGATCTCTCAAGGACCCCAAAGGACTGAAACTGGACTGAACCTTGTTCAGATTCTTTAAAGCTGTTATTGACCACGCACTTTCCAGTGTTCACTACGCATCCACACCCCGGTATATACACCAACAGCATGATGGAAACGAACCTCCCTGCAGATTTGGTCATAGAGGACAGAATAGAATGGGCTATCCGATCATTCTCCCCCTTCAAATCCCAATGGCTCGATGGAATCTTTCCTCTCATGTTGCAGAGAACCACCAACACCATCATTCCGGTACTAAAAGAACTGTACATGGGCAGCCTTATTCTGGGGCATATACCAAGAACATAGAGAGAAGTGAAGGTAATTTTTATACCAAAGGCTGGCAAACCAAGTCACACCAAAGCGAAACACTTCAGGCTTATAAGCCTCACCTCCTTCATCCTGAAAACTTTAGAAAGACTGATCGATATACATATTCGTAGCAGGCTACGTCCGGAAGATTTATCACCGACCCAACACGCCTACCTATACATCAAAGGTAAAAGTGTGGAGACCGCGCTACATTGTGTTGTCGGCACAATAGAGAAAACACTGAAAGATAAAGAGTACACTCTAGCGGCATTCTTAGACATTGAAGGAGCGTTTAACAATGTTAATACTGATGCCGTACGCAGAACGCTAAGCAAGCTCAACATTGACAGTATTATTGTCAACTGGATAACCAGCATGTTTGAAGAACGACACATTATAGCCGAACTTGGGGCTCTAAGAGGAACCCCTCAGGGCGGGTAATCTCCCAACTGTTGTGGGTCATTGTTCTTAATGAAGCACTCACGAAACCTAAGAACAATTGCATCAGAATAACGGCTTATGCGGATGACGTCGTACCTTTGGCAACGGGAAAATTCCTTCCAACACTGTCAGAACAAATTGAAAGCGCCCTAAGAACCCTCGACACCTGGACCAGGAAATGCGGTCTACTGCTACTTTTCTCAAATAAAAGGAAAATACCACAGTTTGCTCTGATAGCTCCAAGTACCTGGGACTTATACTAGACAAAAAACTAAACTGGAAATTGAACACCAATGAAAGAATAAACAAAAGCCACAATAGCCTTTTATTCCTGCATCAGAATCTTTGGGAAAACCTGGGGACCATCTCCCAAAAATAAGCTCTGGATTTACACGGCTAGAGTAGGACCTGTACTGACCTTAGGTAGTCTCGTATATGGTGGCCGGCAACCGATAAAGCCACTTACCTAAAAGCGTTAACGAAGGTTCAAAGACTAGCGTGCATCGGCACCACCAGTGCGATTAGGACAACTCCAACCGCACGACTTGAGGCTATCATCAACCTGTGGCCACTAGACATTCATGATTTATAATACAACTATCGGCCGCATGAATGCAATGAGAATCAGCCAAACGGTAAAATGGAATTTAAACGAAATGGGTCATTCTACGATCGTATAGAAATATTTCGGCCATGTACCTGTCACTGACTGCATTACGCCTTACCTAGAGTTTACAAGACCCTTCTCTAGCGCCTATCCCAGCAGGGAAAAATGGAGAGACGGACTCGTACCTAGCACACCAACCATAGCCGTATTCACAGTCGGATCAAAAATGGACACTGGGGTAGGGTCAGGTGTCTTCTCTGAATCGCTGGGTATATCAAAATCGATACGCCTCCCCCACCATAGCAGCGTTTTCCAAGCAGAGGTCCTGGCAGTGAGAACAGCAGCCCGTGAGTCTGTGGTAAGGGCAATACCATCTGAAGGTATTACCTTCTTTATCGACAGCCTGGCAGTAATAAAAGCCATAACTGCACCAGAAATAAAATCGAAGCTTGTGAATTGCTGTCGCGAAGAACTCAAGGCTCTTGGTAATCAGCGCAAGGTATCACTCTGCTGGCAATGAGACAGCAGACGAATTAGCAAGACAAGATTCGACAGCTGTTTCAGAACAAGCTGATCCCTCTGTGGACATCCCACCTTGCACACTCAAGCTCAAAGCAGGGAGGAAAGCCACAAGAGAGGCGAACGCAACATGGGCCACCTTAAACACTTGTAATACCACAAGAATGCTATGCCCGTCCTTCAACGAATCCAAAACCGAGAAGATAATGTGGAAGGATAGGAAATCTCTGTCCACCCTCGTAGGTATCATTATAGGGCACAACACTCTGCGGTACCATATGAAGAAGATGGGCTTAACGGAAGAAGAACTTTGCAGAAGCTTCGGTGGTGAGGAAGCTCTTGAGGATACTACCCACTTCCTATTTTACTGCCCAAGTCTCCAACACACCAAGTATAAATTCCTAGGGAGTCACTTCTTCAACGACCTAGACGAGCTTTTCAGCACATTAATAGACAAGATAATGAACTTCGTCAAATCAACCAGATGGTTTGTATGTAACAGCACAGTAAGTAATTTGAATACAGGGTTATCATGGGTAAGGGACAACCTCTTTCCCCTTACGGGAATCACAATGGGTCAGTATTGACCTGAGTGCGGCACTGAGAAATCCTCGCCAGCCCACAAACCTAAACTAACCTAACCTAACGCAGATACGGACACAGGCAGGTATTGCGAAAACTTACATGTCGCAGAGGATATTTCTCATCGCATCTGTGAATGTCAAACTACTGCAACTGCACATTCGATCATGTTTAATTCTTCTAAACATTTTGAAAATTGATTTGTTTCTTCCGATTCGCATTGGCCCGATACCTATAATAGTTAAGCACTAACACAAACGGCTATCTAAAATATATATGTACCTATCTCTTATAAATATTCAATTTAATAACCCCTAATGGGCATTTTATTGTTTCAAAAAAATATTAAAATGTGTCAGGTGACACTAGCTGGACATGTCACGATAAATCCCATTACAGTCCTTCTAACCATATAATAAAGAAACAAAACAAAAACTGTTAAGTATGCCCACAGCCCATGAACTCGATTTGATAAACCTAATTTTCGAAATCTTAGTCCTTACCGCACCAGAACCATTTCTCACCCCCAAGGCTTTCGCAGACATGGTGTGTAATCTTTTTCTCACACCCTAATGTGAAATTGGAAGTTTTTGGCGTGAAATTTGGATAACGCATGCAGGTCACGTGACCAAAACAGTTTATTTACAGTTCAATATTATTCGGCGCACGTGACAATCATCCACAATAACAACATGGGTTCGTATTACCAAAAAAAAAAAATTGGAAGATTTAAGTCGGGCTAGAAGCGCAGGATACATCAGCGTTATGCGTTTCTCGTTTTCTATTTTTTGCTTTCGGAGAAATCTGATCGAATCAAAGCGATAAACGGATAACCGCCTGTAGATGTGCTGTGTGGCTGTGTGTAGACTGTATTGTATTTGCAACTAGCAGATACAGATACTGCTTTATTTATATCCTAATTAATGGTTGGAATGGTAAATTAAATATCCGCTAGTTTTATTTTTTTATTTTTTTTTTTGTATTGAATTCGAAATTCACAAAACAATTTTACTTGCGGTCTTACCTTACTTGCGGTCTTACCTTACCTTACCTAATGCTTGTCGCAGATTGTAGATTGGCTAATTTGAATTGTATGTGTGGTTGCCGTTTTATAATGAACAGCAAGTTTCCTCAAGGCATGGATATTGCGTTTTAATTGTTGCTATTTTATGGCCATCTCGCCAGTAGTGATAACATTGACTGCAGCTAATAAGCGCTTCAGTGGGTTTTTTTGTATCTTTTTTCATTTAATAGGTGTTAACACGTTAAGCGATTTAGGTGAATACGTCCGAAGTGTTAATGAACAGAAACTAAAAGCCAACGGGGTGCATTTGAATAACGGAATGGTAATCTATTTAAGCGAAGATTTTGGTCGTAAATGAAGTAAAGGCATAGCAAATGTATGAATTTATCTAATTGGGACTTGTAACTACAAACGAGGTGCCTGGGTGGAACGTGCGAAGTCTATAAAATTAGCATTGAGTGGCAGCAATATGGGTATCAAGTCTCAATAGAAATTAACTGTGGACTAGACTGTTAAGTTTGCAGACCTTAAATTTATTAGCATCTGCTAGAATTGGATCTATGAGTTGAGTGTGCTCATTAATTTTTGGGCGAAAAAACCCTCACGCAAACCAAGCAAAAGCTTGAAAACTGCTATGGGGACTCTTCACCATCGACTGGAACCATCCACTACTGGTTTACTCAATTTCTGTGCGGTCGTACCAGCACAAGTGACGCCGAAAGTTCTGGTCATCCAATTTCACCACACCAAAAATTGTCGATAAGACCCCCGAACTTGAAGAGGCTACACAACACAGGCTACATCACATGGATTAGCGATTTTAGTTTTGCAAAAATATCTGGATTTTTTCACAGCGACAACAAATCTAATCGTTTGACAACGTGTTGGGCGGTGTTTAACCCTCACATGGTCGGACATTTAAATGTACTTACATGGACAGTATCTACCCGGGTAGATAAACAAAATCTTACGCATTCTGAGTTTTTACCACTAGGTTATAATTTTTCTTTCAATATTATCCTTTTGCATTCATTCTCTTTATTTTTTAACTATCTCGTTTAAGTTTAAGCAGAGCGCTCCCTCTTATCGAGCAACGATATCGGTGAGATGCTTCAAAGCAATTTCGCAATAAATCGTATTTTATTATTTTATTTGCTGCGCATATTTGTAAGTCACATACAATATTACTTTAGTTTACTTTTAAGCTCTACTTGGTACACATGAATTTTTGTATCGACATTTTGCATGCAAATTCAACTAATATCTACCTGGGTATACTGTCCATGTAAGACAAAAGAAAGGACATTCTCACAGCACTTTTTTCAAAATTATCTTCAATAAAACAATAATTTAGTCACTGATTTGAAACTGCATTAAAATCTAATAAGAAACCGAAGAGATATTTAGAGATAAAAATTCAAATATCTGCCTGGGTAGATACTGTCCATTTGAGGGTTAATCAAATTCCGAACGAGTTTTTGCGCCATTTTGTAACCGTTTCCAAAACATGGATTCATCCCAATACACCAGAGATCAGGGAATAGAAATAGAAGAGGCATTGCACTTCTCCTGGTAAATTCTAATTGCATGTCCCGTAATTATTTAAGAAATTGAGAATGACGGACCAGCTTTTTCAAGTAGGTTAGGTACCGTGTGTACCTGCTTCACCGTGTGTGCAGTTTTTGTCGTAGAAATGTGTACGACTCGTCCGTCGTCGCATGTTTGCAACGTGTTCTCGGCCTTTTGTAATGCATCGTGTGCGAAAGGGCTTATGTTTTTGTACACTAAAAATATAGTTTTTGCTTAAGGTTTGGAGTTACTTGTCGCAACAAATATTCACAAATAAACAAGAGAAACATAATTTCAAAACATCCGCAGGCGTATCAAATAATTTCAACTTTGACGATAAAATAAACTCGGATCGTTCCTTCTAAAGCTGTCAACTTATATTACATAAATGATGTAGGTATAGCCGCTTAAAGATATTTTATTTTTCAAAAGTTAAAAACCACGTTACAAAAAAACAATATGACATTTCCTGCAACCGTCTTTTTAATTTAACAAAGTCGGATGCTGCAAACTAAAATGAAGATCGGTAAATTAAGAAAGTCCCCAACCATTTACATCTGCTGGTCATTTAAAACCAGGAAAACATCTAGAATGAAGACACCCTTTCGAATCCTCATAAATTATGTTTTCCACCTGACTTAAGTTCACTGACACTAAACAAGTTGTTTCTTCCACTATATCCAGCATACTGCATAGGTACATATAGCTAGAGCATCGAGAAGATATGCATTTGCTGCTAGACCATTCCGATGATAATAGCATTGTTGTTCGTTTGTAAAAAGAGAACAACCTCAAAAAGTTAACAAGGGATAACTTTTATTTATTACACCCCTGGGATCGGACTTTGTTTCGACTTCGTCGTACTCCGATTTCTATACAGGGTAAGGGTTACTTTGTAAGCATATGGCATTTTGTTGTGGTGGTTGCTGCTTGCAAGGATTTTCATGTGTTATATTATTACTTACAGTGAACAGGGAATATACCAATATACCACATTGGACAAGTACTCCTGGCTCTTCGGGGGATTGAAATAGAAAAACTGCCCCAGTGTGAGCACATCACAAAACATATACTACAACAAAATAAAATGAAACAAAAATGATTGTTGTAAGTGAGTATTTATTAGCACGGGGATTTCAACACAACTTAACGGAATTGAAATTAATTGCGCTATTATTACAAGCGAATGAGTGTAATCCGTTTTCTGAAGGAAGGAGCGGTGGATATTGTAATCGAATTGGACTTGAGTTATGTGAGTGACTTTTCATTAAATTAGTTTAAATAAGCTTTTATAAGGTCTATGAACAAGACTAAACATTATTTCTTATAGATATAGCTTGTGTTAAGGTTTGATGAACTACTATAGCCTGGATGCCTTGAAAATGTTGATTATTATAAAAGATATTCGTAGACAATAATGAGCAATGAGGACGTAAATTCTATATCCGACTCAAGATGCGATCTTTTGTAGGCTGGAGCTCTCATAAACTTGCGGGGGGTTTACTTATGTATTTAAAAGCTACGTGAACTACCTACACTTAATAAAGATGCAACGCAATCAAAGATGGCTATCGGAACCTTTCAGTCAGTAGAAGCTGTCATAGCCTTTTAAAATGGTTGCAGTGAATTTATTTTTGAATTTATAATTCTTCGAAATAGATGGAACCTAACGATTGAATCGGCGAAGACAACTTACAACGAAAGAGTCATTAACAAAGTTATTGCATGTCCTAACGGCTCACGTGCATTTTGGTCCATGGCAAAGCAATCAGTGCTCTTCCTTTCAACCTCTAGTAAAAGAAGACGGCACGCTAGCAACAACAACTGAAGAAAAGGCAGATCTTTTCGCTAGCATGTTTTCAGAGAATTCCACCCCAGATTCTGTACAACTAGAGCCACCAAATATCCCGAAGGTGCATCCATCGATGGCAGAAGTGAAATTTCGGCCTCGAATAATTCAACGCATCCTTAAAGAACTAGATTGCAATAAGGCAACTGGACCCGACGGAATCCCGGCTATAGTAATCAAGAGCTGTGCACCAGAACTTGAACCTGTACTATGTAAGCTGTTTAGCACGTCGTATTCCAGACGTTTCCTTCTTGCTGGAAGACCGCTCGCATTCAACCTATTTTAAAGAAAAGGAGGAAATGTCTGCCACAAAACTATCGTCGAATAGCGTTACTTTCGATGCTCTTAAAGTAAAGGAAAAGGCAATAAATGTCAAAATAATCAAATATCTAGCTTGAAGGCCATCGATTAATAAGCGACAGGCAATACGGATTTCGAAGCCGTTGTATTTAATGCAAACAAGACACAGAGCTGACAACCTTTTCTAGGAAAAATGCATGAACTGTTGCCCAGATCCAAATGGATGACCTTCCAATCCAACCCAAGGAGTCAATGCACCTTCTAGGAGTCACAGTCAATTCAGGAATCACATGGCAGGACCACATATCCTATATCGCAAGATCGGCGTCCGCTAAGTTGAGCTACCTATTTAGAGCAAAGAGGTACTTATTGCTCCCATATATGGAGCTCAGCCCCTAAACATTCACTTAACCTACTTGACAGCATACAGAGACGAGTAGTTCGACTTATTGGTGTTGGTGACCCTACACTCACATCGAATCTACAACCGTTGGTGCACAGAAAACAAGTCGCTGACCTATGCTTGTTCTATAGGTACTTCCATGGTAGAAGTTCCGAGGAACTCAAGGACATTATCCCTCGAAATGCAACTTTTGGGCGCCCCACAAGACAGGCTGCTAATGCTCATGACCATACAGTACACTTGACGACCGCGAGGACATCATGTTTCCAAAACTCCTTCTGTTACAGGACAAGCAAACTTTGGAACTCGCTTCCTGGGGATATATTTCCAGTAGACTACAATTTGCAGCAAGTGCAGAACTAACATACATCTGCAAGCATCTCGGGGCGCTGATGAAGCTTTATAGGTTTGCCTTTCCTGCGGGAGAAGTATTTAAAAAAAAAAAAAAGATGCTATTCCAAAGGAAAATAATATAAACTTAAGAAGTAAAAAGCCTGGACCAGCTAAACCTAAACTACAGTGATTCCCTTTCTGAAGGAAAGAAAAACGTGAGGTAACTGAGAAAATCAGGTTGCGACCATGCTATTGAAAATTTATAATCATTGCAATTTTTATGCAGAGTCGCTTTCAATTTGAGTGGTGCAGCGCGATATGGATAAGCTAAAAGTAACATAGCTTAGCTATACCTTAAAGTAGAATTGAGTGATATTTGGTAACATCTTTCTCAAAACCTACGATGTTGACAGTGACAGCTATTTTCTGGGCACTCGCACTCGAACTACAATCGGTTAAAGGTCAGACGTGTATCTAATACATATTATAGGTATTCATTCATTCATTCATTCATTCATTTTCAATGGTCCGCTTGTCCATTAAGTGGGTCGCGGGTGCAGGTTGCTCAAGTGGACCCTCCATAGCTCTCGATCCTCCGCCATCGACTCTAAATCATCAAGGGCAATCCCCATACGGGTATAGGAGAGATTATGGACTTGATCTAACCATCTCATCCTTGGTCTACCTAGAGGACGCCTACCCGATGGTACGGATTCCATAGCACGTCGTGGAATCCTGATCGGGGACTTGCGTTTAACATGACCAAACCACCGAAGCATGGATCGCTCCGTCCGGAGAAGTAGCTGCTCGACATTGAGTTCCTCACGTATTCTGGTATTTCTGATGCGATCTCTACGGGTCACACCAGCAATACTACGGAGAAATCTCATTTCGGCAGCTTGTATCCGCGATCTTATTCTTTCGGTCATTACCCAAACCTCATGACCATAGGTGAGAGTTGGAACAAACACCGAATTAAAGACTGACAACTTAGCTTTGACACCAAGTTCAGTCCTCCTAATAACAGAATGACCAAGCTGTCTCAAAATTGACCCAGCCTGACCAATCCTACAGGAAAACTCGGCATTGCTTCTTCCATCACTCGTGAATAAGACCCCGAGATACTTAAACTTCTCCACCTGTTTCAATGGGACTCCACTAACATGCAGAGTGCATTGAACAGGCATTCTGGAGACGACCATCACTTCAGATTTGTTCACGTTTACCTTCATCTCAGCTTCAACACAAACGGTTACAAACCGATCGAGTGCGCGCTGAAGTTCAGTCTGAGAGGATCCAAGGATGAGCAAGTCATCAGCGAAGAGCAAATGACTTATCCTCAGACAGGCACGTAGCCAGGGGGGGGGCTTGAGGGGCTGAAGCCCCCCCCGAAAGTCGTTAACAAGAGACAAAAACTAAAATTTTCTAACTGATAGCTCAACTTTTTTTTTAATACTTTTTCCGGGAAATGCGGACCTATAACGCTTCAACAGCGCCCCGAGATGCTTGCAGATGTCTGTTAGTTCCAAATTTTGCTTGTCCTGTAACAAAAGGAGTTTTGGAAAGTTTATGCCCTCGCGGTTGTCAAGTGTACTGTATGCTCATGAGCATTAGCAGCCTGTCTTGTGGGGCGCCCAAAAGTTGCATTTCGAGGAACAATGTCTTTGAGTTCCTCGGAATATCTACCATGGAAGTACCTCTACCAAGCATAGGTCAGCGACTTGTCTTCTGTGCACCAAGGGTTGTAGATTCGATGTAAGTGGAGGGTCCCCAATAAGTCGAACTGCTCGTCTCTGTATGACCGTAATGGGGCTTAATATAAATTCAAATCTATAAAAATAAGGCGACTATCCCGGTTGGTATACAGTATTCAAACGCTAGCCATGTACACTGTGCAAGCCATATCTTTAACCTGGCTCTACCATGTCAACTCCTGCAATTCGCAATTACCTTAGTGTAGTTAGTGAAATAGCTAATTTCTTCCACAACCTTTCAAATGCATACTATGTAACTTTCAAAACTGTCATAAAAAACACGCACCAGAGAGCCGAAAAACTTGACTTCTGCGCCTTTGTGAAACAAAATTCATTGAAAGGCATGACAGTATTTATTCCTTTGTAGAGCTCTTCAAATGCATCTCAATAAGTATTGAAAAAATAACTAGCAGAACGTAGGTGATGTCTTCGAAAGTAGCAACACTTTTGGCAGCGGTCCAAAAAGCGATTGCCTAGTAAGCCTCATTGTATACGAAAAACTTTTCAGTTTAGCGCTGCCCTATTTTAGTTTGCCGATACTGATTTCTTGCATAGATTCGTAAATACAAAATCTTACGGACAGATTCATGGTCAACGAAGACGTCCTACCATCGATCGTTTCAAGCTCTTCTCCCAGGTTTTGCTACAGTTTAGCCTGAGCGAAAAGTTGGAAAAGTTAACACTTTACTTTGATAATGCAATTTCGTTATCAGCTGTAAAAGCTGAGTACATTCTTTGGTGCGAAAAAAAATCGTCGAGTGGAGTGACCCTTTTACCGAAGTTTTGAAATTGCTTGATTATGTGACAAGACTAACTTTAGACATATAAATTTCTTGCTTACGGTTTTAGCAATGCTTCCAGTGACCACAGCTAGATTTGAAAGAACCCTTTCAGCTATGAAGCTAGGCCTACGGTGTCTACCGCCTGTAGCGCCACCTATTTATTTTTTATTAGCTATGAAAAAGATTGAAACAATGTCCCGAAGCGTTATGGAAAATGCAAGGTTAAGTTCACTTGCTATGATATCTGTTCATTCGGATATTATTGTGAATTATAGTAGGAGCTAGCAACGTTTTTTCTCAAGTCATTTTAGCAAGGCTGTAACTTTGTGAGCTTAGTTCGTGGTGACTACTGAACACGAAAATACATTTCTGGCAGCGCTGCGTCGGTTTATGTCGTAACCTCAAAAGTGAAAGAAATTTACCTCATTTTAGCAAACTCAAGATTTTTGTATATGATGAAACCGAAGTTTTGGTTTGGCTTTGAGGAATTAGTAGAGTGATAATATCTCTAACATAATATGAAAAATTTGACTTTGCTATAATGACTTCAATTTTGCCTTTTTTGCACTTTAAAACCGCCAAAAACTGATATCGCAATTGCATTTTCTGCCTACATCGGTCGTAAATTAACACATACCAAAATCTTAAGTTTGCTAAAATGAGGTACCTAAATTTTTTGACCTTTTGAGGTTACGGAATTAATATATAAACCAACGCAGCGCTGCCAGAAATGTATTTTCGTGTTCAGTAGTCACCACGACCTAAGACCACAAAGTTACAGCCTTGCTAAAATGACTTAAGAAAAAACGTTGCTAGCTCTTAGTCTATAAGGTGATTGATTTCATATCAAAAAAAAAATCAAGACGTTTTCTGCTTTGAAAAAATGTGACTAATAGAAATCAATGAATTGGAATATACATAGTTTTTTTTTCGTAAGACTTGGAAGCAAGCCCCCCCCCGAACCAAAATCCTGGCTACGGCCCTGTCCTCAGATCTCCCAATTCGAAACGTTCCTCGCCAAGACTGCGCTGTAACATCCAGTCCATATAAGTAATGAAAAGGAGAGGAGACAAAACGCACCCCTGACGAAGTCCAACGCCCATGGTGAAAGGTATTGATTTAACGCCGTTTACCCGAACACAGCTTTTACAGTTTGAGTAAAGAGATTGAATGGCTCTCAAGAGAGAACCATCAATTCCATACTCCTGTAATACACTCCAGAGTTTCCCTCGAGGGACTCGGTCATATGTAGGGTTGCCGTTTTGAAATCCGCCTTCCAGTCAGATTTGACTGGAAAAAAATCAGTCAAAAACCTAAAATTCAGTCAAAAAAACAGTCAAAGAAATTCAAACAAAAATCCAGCTAAAAATCCAGTCATGAAAGTATAAAAAAATAAAAATACAAGTAAAAGTGTTATCAATGGTCTGGCCGTTGCTTTTGATACCCTCCACCGCATACATATACAAGTCATGCAAAAAGTTAGCCATGTAAGGCATGGGCATTGGTCTAATGTTGGTTTGGTGTGAGGGGTACCAGAACCAGAACTATACTTGACCGATATAGCCTATATTTTCATACTAACCTGAACGCTAGACAGAATTTTATTCGCCTAGGTCGATTCATTTCCTTTTGACGCTATATTGTATTGTGTTTTCATCAGAAAGACAGACAGGCAGACGGACATGGCTGAATCGATTCAGATTCAGAACTTGATCCTGGTCAAATCCGGTGATTCTTTCTTGAAGTTACAAACGTAATGATAAAGGAAATATTCCTTCATGTGGAGGGTATACAAAATGTATTAACTTATAAATGAACTTTTTATAGCAATCTCTCTGAGCGCTTCAATTGTCTCCTCATCATTTGCATCAACATACATAATGTCGAATATTTTATTGCTGCTTCTGTATGTAATATTAGTACCAACCAATTATTTCGTTACTTCGGCCGGTATAGGAAAGTTGAACCTCACACAACTGCTAAATTTTTCAGTTTCAAATATTTGTTTGTAAGTTGGCAAAGGCAAGTACTTGTGCAAATGCAAACGCATAAATTGGTTCATTGTATGAGTGGGATATGCTTCCAAGCTCAGAGCAACAAAAATAGTGAAATTTAAGCAATATTTGTTCGTTTTTTTATTTTTTTCTATTTCCACTTTGAATTTAATAATTTATATTGATAGAAAAGTGATATTACACGAAACATTTAAAAGCAGTCAAACAAAATTCGTATCCAGCTAAAAAACCAGCCGACTGGATTTTAAAAAATCTCACAACTAAATGCATATCAATCCAGTCAGATCTGACTGGAAAGCAGTCAAAATGGCAACGGTGGTCATATGCTTTCTCCAAATCTACGAAGCAAGCGTAAACAGGTGTAGCATACTCCCAAGCCTTCTCAAGTACCATTCTGAGAGTGAATAGCTGGTCGGTTGTGCTTCTGCCGGGACGAAAGCCGCATCATCTCCTAATCGTGCCTCGACCACAGCTCTGCAACGCGTTTCCAGCACCTTGGCAAAGACTTTTCCGGGGAGACTTAAAAGTGATATACCCCTGTAATTGGAGCAATCCCTTTTATCCCCTTTCTTGAAAAGGGGCACAATCACCCCAATCTGCCAATCGCTGGGTGTTTCGCCGCATTCCCAGGCCACTTTAATGACACGAGAGAGCCATTTGACTCCCTCTTCACCTAAGGCCTTTAGCATTTCTGGCCGGATTTCATCCACTCCGGCAGATTTGCCAGCTTTTAGCGATTTGATCGCAAAAGTGACTTCCTCTACCGTATTATAGGTATTTCAGTGCTAAAAAAAAACTTGGACCAGGCAATTTGCTCAATTCACTTTAGCTGCTGAGTTTGGTCTGCAAACAGTTCATCCGTCTCACCATCTTATTTTCAGCCCTTTAAAACGTCTGCCAATCTCACTATTGACGACACCGTTGATTTAATCTACTGACAGGCATTCATATTGGGCATAGAATTGTTCAATCATCCCAAAAGAAACCCACTCAAACGATTGGTTATTAGACGCTAAGCCAGCTTCCTATTTTCTTTTTGTTTCGTGTGCCAATTCTCTGAAAGCTATTTCAGTGTATGTTGAAGACATTTTTCCTAATATTGTGCAAAATTAAGTTACAGACAGTCTTCTATTTATATCTAATTATCAAATATAGATGGCCATATTTTCAGGAACCAATCTACGAGTCTTATACCAATTGTGTATTATTATGTAAAAACATCAGATGCCTTCAAGTAAGAGAGTTACCACTGAAGCCAATGTGCCTTATAACAAACAAAATAAAAACAATCTACAATCATTAAAGGAACAATCACTTACACATGCATTAAGACCCGTTTAACGTATGGAATTAACTTTTAATCAATCAAATCTGACACCAGCGATGTGCCCATTATCCCTCTGTCAAAAGCCCCACGGAAGGGGTGAAAAAGACAAAGAAAAAAAACCGTCACCCTGACGTTTTTTCTATATACCTTTATAACCTATACAACATAATTCAAGAAAAAAAAAAACAAGCGTGTGTCGCTCGACATACAAATTTGTAACACCTTTTTTTTATTTTTTACTCAGCAAAAAAAATAAATACTGCTCCCATGAGTGCAGTTCTGCTTACCAAATGCAACCACTCTTACCTGAAATTGGTACAAAATAAAAAAAATGTGTATATTCCATTACGATTACGATTACGAACAAATAATAAATTAGCAGCCAAGTTCCAAAACTGTGTATTGCATCCCCTTTAAACGACCCTTATTAGATGTAAGTAAAAAAAAACAATTGGCGGGCTGCTAATTAACTCGGCGCAGATACAAATATAACCCATCACTACCGGTGGTAATTCAAATAAACAAAAAGGAACACATTAAAAAAAATCACAACAGTTACGTATACCTACTGCCTTAAAAGTACTACACGGGGGTAATCGAAAATTCAGGGTGACATTTTTTTATTTTAGTTTTTTTTTGTAGTAAAATATTTAAAAAACAATTCTGAGGGTTGTTCGCTGGTAGCGGTAGGCATAAAATAATCCGTAAAAGCTCTGCACCATGCAGATCCCAGTCATTTAGTTCCACTTCAGACTGCTTAACGACCGATGAAATTAAAAGGCAAACCTTTTCAGGGAACGTATTATCAGGGTGAGAGTGGATCTGCTGTTGTAGTGCTACTATAATACCTACGTAAAAACATTTTTGAGTTAACGATCCTATTTGCTCTGATTTTTATTTTAAGATTTATGCAACGAAATGGTTTCTGTGACTGACAAAATTAGCCTAATTAACCCGACATTATAATATTTACGTATAATAAGAAATCAGCATTGATGGAAGAATATTGTCAAATAAGGACCCCTCTAAAAAAAACACGGGCGTGTGCTAGCTGACCCCATTTCATAAAAAAAAAATACAATTGCGAGAGGTGTAAACTGACAACTGGACATGTTTTTTTTAGAAGTTTTGGTTTCATATATTATCACGAATCATTATAATATATTGCTGCGGCTGGGATTCGAAAAGATAAAACAATATTCTGTTTACTTAACTTTATCAAATCACTTTATTTACAAGACAATATCAGTAAAATCAACTTTTCCATTTAAAAAACCGATTTTTTAGACCAAAATCGCTTCTCCCCAATTTTTTAAATTGTTTTAAAAATGTTAAAAAATTACGTGGAAAAAATTCTGGAAATATAACACTTCTTTCAATTTTATAATACTTAACACCGATACTTTTCGAACTTTACTTCACACGGTTTAAAAATAAACTGCCCTCTCGTCGGATTTCGCAACCCTTTTTATACTCCCAACTAAAGCTTCTCGAACATTCCAACCGAATATTCTCGACTCCATAGTCCATCCAACCCGAACAATTGAGAACGTAAGTTACGTTTTAGAGGCATATAGCGACATATCTCCGAATACAATTAAACACAATAAAGAAGCAAAATTCCAACGTAGGTAAAGCTGGATCCACCACATTCGAATTTCGCCAAACAAACTACGTATATGAGATTTAGATGCATTTAATTGCGGAATTTTTGATTTTTTGCTCTTCGGGAAATCGTAAATTTTGTGGTGGACATAGCTTACCGGTAAAGCTGGATCCACCACCTTGCCTTTTCGAAAAGAAAGATGAGGCATATACCGCTGATTTAATTGCTCTGGGAAAATGCAAAAATTTTTCCGATCGGAGTTAAAGTTTTAAAACCCCAGTTCGCTATCGAACACTTTTTTTTTTTTTTTTTTTTGAAAAATTAAAAAACAAAAAAAAAACAAATTCGATCTGCGTATATGACTTTTTGGGGTTTTTCGGTAAATTTCCATATAAAAAGTGCTTGGTACCATTTATGATACTATGTCGAAATTTTCAATTTTTGACAAACTTATCGAAGAGCGACAAATTATTTGAAGATGGGGGATAATAGCCAATGAATAGACTGTTCTTTTGTCATATTTGGAATGGACAAATTCGATCTGGGTATATGACTTTTTGGGGTTTTTTGGTAAATTTCCGTATAAAATGTGCTTGGTACCATTTATGATACTATGTCGAAATTTTCAATTTTTGACAAACTTATCGAAGAGCGACAAATTATTTGGAGATGGGGGATAATAGCCAATGAATAGACGGTTCTTTTGTCATATTTGGAATGGACTAATTCGATCTGGGTATATGACTTTTTGGGGTTTTTTGGTAAATTTCCATAAAAAATGTCAAAAGTGCCCTCTTTGGTACTAAATGGTATTTTGACTTTTTGACACACTTATCGAAGAGCGACAAATTATTTGATTAAGAGGCTTTTTAGCCAATGAATACAAGATTATTTTGGGATATTTAAAGTGGAGAAATTCGTCCGGGGTAATAGGTTTTTGGTAAGTAGTATAAAGTAACTTTTTAAAAAATTGTTTCACGGTTTGACACTTTTAGAGAGGAGCGACAAATTATTTGATTAAGTGGTAAGATAGCCTCGGCATAGACAATTATCTTGCAATATTCAAAGCAGAAAAATTCGAAAGGGGTAATCGTTTTTTTTTTTAATTTTTCCAAAAAAAAAAACAAAAGAGTTCGGTAGCGAACTGGGGTTTTAAAACTTTAACCGTTAATTTTGGCGGAACGGCTTGTCCGATCGGAAAAATTTTTGCATTTTCCCAGATAAATTAAATCAGCGGTATATGTATGCCTCATCTTTTTTTCAAAAAGGCGATGTGGTGGATCCAGCTTTACCGGTAAGCTAGGTCCAATGCAAAATTACCCACTTCCCGAAGAGCAAAAAAATCAAAAATTCCGCAATTAACACATTCGCTGCCAAGCCAATTTTGGGAACATTTCTGAAAGTGAACATGGAACATTTTTGGATGTGTTTGATACGTTTTACAAAAAAAAAGATATTTTCGTACAGGCCACATTATTCAAATATGAATGACATACAATGTTTCCACAAGGGCCGTGTCATTCATATGTGAATGACAGGATATAGGCAATTATAAAGGACCATTCACATGGGAGCGAACGAACGAATTGATGAGTTGCGAACAAACCACTTGTTATGCATTTATAAACGGAAAATTCCACATTTTACTATTTCAAGCGTAGGATAATTAATTATCCCATCAAAATGTATTAAGAAAACAAGTTTATAAACAGTTTAGATAACGAAATTTCGAATTCCAAACTTTTTGCCGGGAACGAAAACACACTGGCGCGAATTGTCAGTCTATTCTCAATCATATAATTTGCGTTCCATAAAGTAGCGAATAAAAAATTCGTTCGAATTTAACCTTATTCCAAGAGGAATAATAAAATGTGCAATTTTCTGTTTATAAATGCATAAAAAGTGGTTTGTTCGCATTTCATCAATTTGTTCGTTCGCTCCCATGTGAATGGTCCTTAAGGCCATGACATTCAATAACTCACGACGCTATAAACAAGCTGAATAGGGGTTAAAGAGCCTGACCTCTGGTAATCATAACGGGAACTTGCTTTGAGCAAATCTGGAAAAATATGGCTGATATTGAAGAATGAAATTGATAGTGAGTAATTTTATGAGAAATTTTATTTCAGTACCAAAAAATTAAAATACTCTACCAGAAACGCTTTCACAAAATCGAAAAAAGTAGGTATCAAATTGCACTTGCAAGTTGGTGATTTTCCAGGTGACTTTTGACAATAAGACGAGTCATACATATTTGAATGTCATGGCCTACTAAAAAATATGTAATTTTCAAACAATTTTTTTTTTACAAAAATTACTGAAAAATAACTCGAAAAAACACAAAACAATTTTTTTTACTTTTTATATTTTTTGTAAAAACATTTGATGTCATTCATTTTGTCTACTTTTTTATATCTAAAAATATATCTTCGAATAAAATAAGTGTAGAAGAAGGGCCAGATCTGTAATCAGATCATTCCTCTATAGCTATACTTCTCACACTTCTCGATAAAATAATAATAAAAGAACATAGCCCAAAACTAGTTAATAGGCTAACTGACTGGAACTATTTCAGACAGAAGTTGGAAGAAAGTACCTAACTGAGATAATCGCGAAAAACAGATTTTGTTGACCTTTGACCTTGAATAACTTACGACGCAGACACGAGATTTTATGAAACTTTTGAGAGAACATTTAGAACGGCAAAATTAAGGTATATACAAAAATTCAGCTTATTATCTCTCATTCCGAGATTTAACCCTTTTTTATGCTAAAATGACTGGACTAATTTATAAAGAGTGTATAAAGTTTATAAATAAGGCTGTAAAACATTAAAATTAAACATCAAAAATTTGCGCAAATTTTTTGTTTTATATAATTTGCGCCAATTTTTAATTCTATATAATTTTTCGGGATTTCGTTTTCGGAATTCTTTTTTCTGGATTTTGGCGTTTCGGGATTTTGGATTTTCGAGTTTTTGGTTTTCGGGATTATGTCCCCAATCCGAATATGCGAGCAAGCAGGAAATAACGTTAAGTATTCTCGGATACGTATTCCGTTTCGTGACTGCTTTGAAAGCAAAGCGGCAAGCGAGAGGACAGCCACAGTGACAAGCGAAAAGACAGTGACGAGGCGAGTATGCCTCGGTGGTACTGCAAGGGGAGGAAAGGGTATCTGCTATGCAGTATTTAATTCGGAAAGCGCAAGAGGATAGTTAGGGAAAGAAATTTCTTCTCTTCAAGGATTTTCTTTCAGTCCTAAATTATACAAACGGTTTAGCCTATAGTCATAGTGTATTTACACTTGTCATTAAATCAAATCCTTTCAACCGAATATAGTTCTAATTACCCGCACTCAAACGAATCTCCCGGGTTGCAATTAATCTATTTACCCACACATTTCTCTCTAAAGCAAGGAGGACATAATAAATATACAGAACAAGGCTCATTTAACTGGCTCTGGATCGCACCAACCAACAATACCTCCGAAGCTATCGCATTACCGGGGCAGCAGGCTATTATTGCAAGTGTTGTTCCAACTGTAGGTACCACTCACTCTTTAGCGATATTTTAGTAGCGGATGTGTTTTAGCCCGGTTTGTGGTGGTGCCGAATAATTTTCCAGAATAGAAACACTTAAATAAAGGCGAGGTCCAAATTAAATGTTAAACACCGCTGTGGTAGGGCAACACCACTGGTTTTAGTTTCTCCGATTTTCCCATATAGAAGCCGGGTAAGCGAAGAATTATTTGGTAACCACAGTATACACTCCACAAACGGTTACGATGGAGAAAAATTGCCTTTCAAAGCTTAATTGGGTGCAATTAGTGTATGCAAAATGTAATACATTGCTGTGTATAAGCTGGTCAAAAGGAGCCCCAACATGAGTGCTACTAGGATATAGGCACTCTACTTTAAAACTAATTACTACAGTAATGAATTTATAAATTTCCCGGGGAAGTGATTATGAGTGTGGTGTCAGGTTATTTAGAGTTAAGCAGCTTATATACCAAATTGGCTACCGAACTACAATTATCTATGTATTTAAGGCCCATCAATTTAAATTGGAGTGTGAAAAAACAACATTAAGTTGAGTGAACATTTATCCTAATTGAGGCGTAGCGCTGAGCTGGACCACATTTATACTTTTTTTTTTATAAATCTTGGACTGTTTTAAACATACCTAGATACTTATTTAATTATGCTCTATACCGTTCAGGATGAACCGAGGTCTCAACTAACAAGTCTCTCCAGTTAGCACCCTCCTTAGCTTAACGCAAGGTATTTCTCTACACTGCTTTGGCCCTTAGGATTGACCGTTGACGTCGAAGATTCTTTGGGCCGGAGCGCTGGGGATCATTCGCTCTATAGGTACGTGCTATAGCCATATTAGTTGACAGATTCGCACTACAACTATTACATCTCCTTCTCCATATCCCGTCAACTTCCTTCACTCAAAGAATTTTGCGCTCAAAATGACCAAGGAAACTAACTAGCCTTCGCTAATGTCAATACTTCTGTCTGACCATTCAAATACATATGTTGTTAGTTACATGACAGCTCATCATACTTTGTCTCATCACCCTTTTGTGACATCAAAATGTCTCGGTGAGATTGTTTCCGACTTAATGCAGCAGCGAGTTTTCTCATCAAGTTGACGAGTTTTGGCAGCGATACCAAAATTTCACATGACTTTAGAACTCTTTATAAGAGGTTGAGAATAGCCTCAAGTCCCGCGGTTGGAGTTGTCCTTCGCACTGGTGGTACCCGATGCACGCTAGTCTTTGAACCTTCGTTAACACTTTTAGGTAAGTGACTTTATTGGTTGGCAGCCACCATACGAGGCTGCCGTAGGTCAGTATAGGTCTTACTATAGCCGTTTACATCCAGCCAGAGCTTAATTTTGGGAGATGCTCCCCAGGTTCAGAATATATCCATTAAATTGAGTAGGGAGGGACACTCTCGACAATTTCCTTATCAGCAAGTGTTACTGTGTCACACAGACATGAGAAATATACGGATATAAGAAGTGTTGTAGTGAGAGGGAGAAAAAGGAGGAGGAGTATCTTTTCGGAAAATGGCACAGGGTGCTCCGTTAAAAAAAATGAAATTTTTAGCTTTCCATACATTTTTATCTCTTCTCTATCTCTATCCATACTACTTATAAAATGCAACGTCCGTCTGTTCGTTTCTCCATAACTCGAGAACCATTCGTCCGATTTTCATGATTTTTTTTGTAAATTATAGATGTGTGGCCAACTTAGTCCGTAGGGTGGGTGAGAATTGCTCAGGGGTAAAGGGTTCGCGGGGAGTAAGGGGGGTCTCAAGAACCGTTGGCCGTATGAACGCGAAAGTTTGTATGTTGATAGATAATTCAAAATTATTACATGCCTCATTTATTGTTTTTCAAAATTCGTACTACAAAGTTTGAAAAAGATTTCAAACACACTTTTCTATTTCGCCCTTTTTACGCATAACTTGCCATTATACTCATAAATTTATGTATATCAATTCAAGATATACTTTAAATTTTAGTTAGTAAATACTTCACCGAGTATTTTGAGCTAACATTCATCTTTTTGGGCCATCCAGAGGGTGAGATATAATAAATTGAAAATAGATCTTATTTGGCCAAGTGCGAACAAAATTGCTTCATCGATTGCAGTTGTGCTTAGGGGTTGTAGTTTTGTATTCCAAAAATAGAATAGTTATTATTACTCACACGCTGCGCATTCAGAATGCACATTGTACCTGCATGCTCATAATGGCGTAGTTGATTTTGATGTTGGGAATGGATATGCATAAAACAAACTACATGTATACATATATATGTACGCCTACGTAGTACATATGTATATAAGAAGTTTGTGATGCCTAAGTAGATATACGTACACAATCGTAGATACATACGTATATTTGAGATCTGCAGCTATAGAAGTGCTACGATATGATCGCGTAGTATAAATAAAGTGCTACGATATGATCGCGTAGTATAAATAATTAGATCATACCTGTGACGAGTTCTTATTTATGTGAAATCTTATGTCAATTGACTTAGGACTTTCCAATGACTACAGGTTACGTAAGGACTAAGTTGGAGACGGGGAAGGGGTAAAGGGGGTGGTAGGGACTAACTCTGAAACTATTTGGCCGATTTAAAATTTTTTTTCAACATTGTACTGGCTACATCCTCCAGATCCAGTATGGGTTACTTAGGGTGAGCGAGAGGGAAGGGGAAACGGAGGGGGAAAAATTTAAACAAACGCACGATGATAACTCAAATAAATTTAAATTGTATTTAAAAGAAAAGAAACCGGCCGGCGGGCGGAGCCGCGGTGATTGCTAGTATATAATATAAAACAAAGTGGAAAAAAACTGTTTCCCTCTGTCGCCCGTAATTTTCAACCGATTTTTTGATTTTTTTTTGTAAATATCGGTAATTACGGTGATTGGGTGATAGGCTAAACAAATTCAAAATCAAACAAAGGGGCGTGGCACAGCCCATACAAAAAAAAACATTCAAAATCTTATATCTCAAAACTACAGAATCGATTGAGCTCAAACTTACAGATAATCTTAAGTATTCGCCGTGGAGTGCTCCTGTGAAGATTGGTCAAAATTGGGCAAAGGGGCGTGGCACCTCCCATACAAAAAAAAACATTTAAAATCGTATATTTCGAAAACCACCGAATAGATTGAGATCGAACTTACAGATAATTTTAGGTATAGGCCCTAGAGGGCTTCTGGGGAGATTTGTCAAAGTTGGATAAAGGGGCGTGGCACCTCCAATACAACAAAATTAAAACATTGTCGTCCGAAAATAAATAAAATAAAATAAAAAATAAAAAAAAACAGTAAGACAATATTATCTTCGACTATGCCGAAGCTATATTATTGTAAAAACAAAGTATTTGCCCAATAACAATTTTAATTAAATATTTTAGTATTAAAAAATAATATATTTGTATGGGAGGTATGTGTAGTTTTTATTCGACCAAGCTCATTTTTTGTAGCTATTTAAATTTAAATTTTAACATCAAAAAGCTAAATCCGATATTTTTGTATGGGAGTAGGGATACAGTCCCCCTTTTTCATACAAAAACGCTTTTTGTCCCCCCTAATACAAACCACCGTCCCCCTTATTAAGTCAAAATTCAATAAAAGAAAATAACTTTAATAAAATGATTCTCATTCGTTTTTAGTAAATTGTTCTTTATTTTTGTTTCATTTAATTTTTTTTTAGTTGAATGCTTATTAATTACTATTTATTTTCTTTTGTTTCTCTTAAATAAAGTATGTGCATAAATAATGTTGATGCTTTTTCTGGTATTCAAAAATAAAAAAAAAGTTGTGGCCCTTTTAAACACTTGTTCCCCTAGAAAACTCACGATGGCCCCCTTTTCGTAGCTTTTAATCTGGCAACCCTATATGGGAGGTAGTAGTAGTTTTCATCCGATCTTGCTCATCTTCGAACTTAGCCTCAGTTTGGTGGATGAAAGCTTACCTACGTACCAAATTTCAAGTCGATAGCTCTTAAATTACGGCCGTAATCGTGCGGACGGACAGACAGACGGACATCGCTAGATCGACTAAGAAAGTGATGCTGATCAATAATATATATAGTTTGTCATACCTACAACGCCTCCTTATGTGCGTTAAGGTGGGTTTCCACATGTCGGTTGATTGACAAAGTTTGACAGCCCTCTCGTTTATGTCATTGAACGACACCAAAGTCAGTTCATTTCCACTTATGCCAATTATTGGCAAAAAATCGTTTGTCAGTTGATTGACCAACTTATGAACTCGATGCCAATTAAATTTTCTCTGTCAATTATAGACAAAGTGACATTTTGTTTGACAATTCAGCTATTTCCACTTGTCCAGTGGTTTCTTTGTCAATTATTGGCAAACGCTGTTAGTCAATTCATTGACAAGCAATTTTTCGCTATTTCCACTTGTAAATTTTTTAATTGGCATAAAAATACGTCAATTGTCAATTTCAAATCGACAAGTGGAAACCCAGCATTACAAATGGAATGTCAAAGTGAATATACCCTCGCCACAGTGTGGTACCGGGTATAAAAATAAAAAAGCAACAAAATGCCAGGCGAAGCTGGCGGGGGTTCAGCTAGTTAAATATAAAATTATAATTACATGTGTGTTACGCTAAGATACTTTTGCTTGTTGTTGGCTTTTTTTATTATTCTATTCAATTTTTTGATAAAGTCATGCACCTACCATGCATGCACGTACCTACATATAATTAAAAAAAAAATTTTTTATTTTTAATTTTACAGCCAGTAATCAATCACATTTATTCTTTAATATGTAATACATTTTCATTTCAAAATTATTACATAAGTACAAATGGGGAAAATGTGAAATACATTTTTGCTATGAACTTTCTAATTCTTTAGGCGAACGTGTTAAATGCGCACTTTCATCTTCCTTAAAAATCTGTAAATATGGAGGAAACACTATGTTGCTGACTTAGTTTCTACTCACACTTGCATTTTTGACGTTTTTTTTAGTATAGCATGCAAAATAATAAAATGTATTTTCACTATCGAAATCAGCCGTTTTATAGTCAGATTCAGTTTCGAAAGCGTTTATTTCAACGCCGGAAAGCTCTAAATTTGCAGTTGGCTGGCAACTATTTCTTCCATGAAGAAACTTTGCTCAAAAAGATCTTTTAAATTCACAAATGAAATGAAATGGAGTAAGCAACTTATTATTTCTTCCTCGGTTGCGTTAAAATGTCAATTAAGTCAATTGAAATACCAATAAGACTATTTATATTCTGCTGCTATCCTTTTAGTTATATTGGCAGACTTGTCGAAAAAAGCAATACTTAAAAAATGCATTCCATAAGAAATTTATTTGCTCTTCATTTTCAAAAAATGGTCTTCTGAATTTGTTGGGCTCTTTAAATTTATATGAATTCAAGATTATAATATAGCTTAGGACACAATTCGACCACAAGCAATACTATTCATTTTAAAACCAAAAGGCGTAGATATGTAGGTATATTAAATGTGTTCAAGCAAAACAAAAGCAAAATAAACAGCGCGTAAAAAAATTGTAATGAAAAATTGCACCTCCAAAAAAGGAGTCAGAAAAGGGATAGTTTCAGGAGTTATCACTAAAAACCAATAAAGTTAAAATGTTAATGCCCTATCGGCACATAAAAATATTTTACACCTGCATTTTCTTTTTGTTCGCGACCGCAGGCTAAAGACTTCAAAGTATGTTTTCCCATTGCCTGTTTAAATTTCTATTTAATCGCACCGAAAACTATCACGGGTCACCCTGTATTGTGTTTATTTCACTTCTTTCGCACAACTGATAAGCATTCGCGTTTACCGCCTTTAAAAATGCTTTATGAAAAAACCTACCCCATCGTCACTGCAGAACCAGTGTGACCAGTTATTATAAAAACTAGCAATTATGGAATGAAATCATTTTTATTGCTACTAGTCCCAATATCGGATTGCATTATTCTAAGCAAAGGCAGAACAAAGAAGAAACATTTATTTTCATATTTTAGATTGAAATATTTATGGTAGGAATTCAGAATTAGGTGTAATTCCTGGAAAAAATAATCATAAAAACGAAGGATAAAACCATTTTCCAAAGCACACTCATGATACAACAAGACAAGATATCGCATTGCGCATGCGCATGTCGTTCATTCTTGCTGTTCATCGGTATTCATCTGTCAACAGATTATGACGTAGTAGCTGCGGAGATAATGGATGTACTATTGGCGTGAAAGTACAAATTTGCGATTTTGTTAAATTATTATTGTTATTAATTGAACAAATAATAGTACATTTGTAAAAAGATATTTGCTCTTTATTTGAGTGCAAATATAATTAATGAAAAACAAAAAGAATCATTAGAAACAGCTCCATAACTTTTCTAAGAAAAAAAAAAATTTTTAAGGCAAAGAATCTTTATATTTAAACGATAAGACCCAATTAATAGAAAAATAAGGACTTTATAGACTGCATTTTGTGAAAAATGACTTAATAAATATTATTCAACATGAAAAGTGTAGGCAAACTGGCATTATAAATGCAGTTGCATTTATGCTTAGACACGCACTTTATTTGGTAGGATTTAGAGTCTGCAGCATGGTTGGTCTTCCGAAGCCATCTTAAGCTATGGTGAAAGACAATAGTGAAACTGCAATATCCGTATCAAAAACACTCTTCTTCCGCTCGCGAATGCACTTTTGCATTCGCTACCTTAATCGACAAACAGTGGACGAAAAAACACAAGAAAACCAAAATAAAATAAATAATTGACGAAACTACTTGTTTTTTTTTTAAACATTTTATTCACATTCGATTCAAAACACACGTTTTTTCATCAAATTTGTTAATACGACGCGTCGAGCTGAGCCGAAAATAAGTAATTCTGCGACTTAATTGAAAGGAACAACAAAAAAAAAGACACATGTTATGGACGATAAATGTTTTTCCAAGCACATTCACAGAATTCCGAAACTGTATCTTCTATATTTTCCTTTTTATTTAAACATTTAAAGAACCAACACAACAAAGCGCGCGCTTTTTAACATTTTCTAAACCTTTTTTTTGCAGAATTTTGTAAACCGGACCGTTTCGCATAAATGTGGCTCAATTTCATTAATACACCTCCCAATTTCCTCTTTCAAGGTGTTGATGGTCGTGGGCTTGTTTGCATAGACCCTTGACTAAACTGTCTCTGGCTGTATGACATGTGGCACCGTCTTGTTGAAACCACATGATCACAATGATTTAGTTACAATTCCCAGAATAGATCTCGCTCCAACCGACACAACATTACCTTTTATTATAAAACGCCACGGAGTGTCCGCCGCCCGTTTCCGATAAATTCTTGCGTACGCTATAACAATAAACAAGGCTCAAGAGCAGTAATTTAACCCTCACATGGACAGTATCTACCCGGGTAGATATTTGAATTTTTATCTCTAAATATCTCTTTGGTTTCTTATTAGATTTTAATGCAGTTTCGAATCAGTGGCTAAATTATTGTTTTATTGAAGATAATTTTGAAAAAGTGCTGCGAGAATGTCGGGTTGGGGTCGAAATTCTTGCAAGGTCAAAATTCTGCTTTCAAAATTATGTTTTACAAAATTCTGCTTTTCAGAATTCTTTTTTTTTTTTTTTCAAAATTCTGCTTTTCAATATTCTGCTTTTCAATATTCTGCTTTACAAAATTCGGTCTTTGTTTAGACAAATATTTTGTTAGTATACCCTTGTGAGTGAACGTGTATATGTAATTAAATCCAATAAAGGAAAAGATAAGTTGTGAGTGGATGGATATTATGTGTTTTTTGTGTGTTCCTGGTACCCACCTGTATACCTTCTTTATATGAAATATATTGTAATTTGTTGACAAAGTTGAAAAATATTTGTTTTTTTTTTAAATTCGTAAATTGAAAAAAAAAAAAACAGAATTAGCAGAATTTATTTATTTAAAATTGCCTGTCAGAATTTTAAAAAGTAGATTTTTGAAAGGCAGAATTTTGTAAGACAGAACAGAAAAAAAACACAGAATTTTGAACAGCAGAATTTTTGTGTTAAAAGTCAGAATTTTGAAAGCAGAATTTCGACCCGCTCCCGAGAATGTCCTTTCTTACTTTTTTTAATTTTTTTTTGTCTTACATGAACTATGGACAGTATCTACCCAGCAGTGGCGTGGGGTCCATATAACCCGATTCCTACCGGGTTAGCTTTTTAAGTTTTAGCTACACAACAATGTTGAGTAAATAACGAGCAACATAAAACACACGGGATACACATAATATGTATCTATTCATTAACCTGCACAAGCTACACTCCACAAACTCAATTCAACTTTATTTACAAGCACACGGAAACACACACACGTCATTAACATTAGTACTATAGATAATAGAACTGCTCACACTCTCTGATCATAACCCAAAGCTAAAATAACCCGAAATAAGTCGGTTAGTCGGGTTATAAAATCTCTCGCTGGATAGAACAAATTTGCCTCCTTTCTCTTTTGTACACTTGCGATTATTTGAGTTGGGTCCTCTCTGTTCAACGCCCGCTTTCTTATGCAAAAAAATAACCCGCTTTTCTTCGGGTTATTTGGTGAGTTTTGTGTGTATCTTTTATCGCTGCGCTGTGGTGTAATTGAGCACATATTTCTGTATTTGGTGAATTTGAATTGTGTGTGCATCTCCTATTATCGCTGCGCTGTGCTGTGATGTAGAATAAGTAGGTCCATCAGTTCCCTTCACCTGATTTTCTGACTTTTTCTGAGGGGAGTATACTCTGTTCAAAGACCGCTTTCTTGCACTAAAATAACACGCTTTTTTCCGACTTATTGGGGAGATTTTGTGTCTTGTAAAAAATAAACAAACTGATGTGTTTATAAAGATTATTAACAAGTCGCTAAGTGATAAATCAAGAGTGTTTTGAGTCTTGGCTATGATCTGCGTAACTAAATAAGTTTGACGAAATTTTTCAAAGAGTAGGTAGATGATTTTGCTGATTTTGATTTAAATACTCATTTCAAGAACTTTTATATAAAAATAAAGGAAAATATTATAGGACAAGATATCAATCGTTAACCCAAATAATAGTTTTTTTGATTTATTGAACAAATCGAAATATGGAAGTCTTGCACTATTGAATCAAGATGAAAAAATATCTTCATTATCTAATTTAATTTGTTCCTATAGAGTTTTCGATTTTATGGTTTCAAAAAAACTACTACTACATGTCCCCTTCGACATTTTGATATTTTTCGATTTCGACTTACCATTTAAAATTATTCAGGCCACGCCACTGCTACCCAGGTAGATATTAGTTGAATTTGCATGCAAAATGTCGATACAAAAATTCATGAGTGTGTACCAAGTAGAGCTTAAACGTAAACTAAAGTATTTGTATGTGACATACCAAGATACGCAGCAAATAAAATAATAAAATACGTTTTAATGCAAAATTGCTTTGAAGCGCCTCACCGATATCGTTGTCGTTGCTCGATAAAAGGGAGCGCTCGCTTGAAAGAAAAGCTGTTATCTGGAAAATATGCACAATCAAACTTAAACGAGAAAGTTAAAAAATAAAGAGAATGTATGCAAAAGGATAATATTGAAACTATAACCTAGTGATAAAAACTCACACGGAATACTTGAAATTTTGTTTATCTACTCGGGTAGATACTGTCCATGTCAGTGCATTTAAATTTCCGTCCATGTGAGGGTTAATCACGTTGGCATGCATTTCAAGACCGCAGTGTTTTCAGACAGCCAACTGTATTTGGCTTTATCACGATCAAGAGTTGCAAGTCAAATGAAGGTCTGGTGTAGTGTATATTGAATACTGTATGGTCAAAATTCTGTTTTCAAAATACCTACTGTATTTCAAAATTCTCTATGAACAAAATACTGTATGAACAAAACTCTGTATTTCAGAATGCTGTATATCAAAATTCTGTATTAAAAAAAAAAAATGGTGCGCACTTTTTTATATTATCAAAACCATTTTTTTAAAGTACAGAGTTCTTGTATAATACATTTTTTTTATATTTTACTGTCTCTGTGAATGTCAGCATAGATTTATGAAAACAAATTGAGACGAATACCTTTAGAATTTTGCTACTGCAATCAAAGCTTTACCTTTAGCGATTGTCTTAAAAAAACAGAATTTTACTACTTTACAATATATTTTTTTATTTTATGTTCATATTATTTCTTTGAAGAATTAAGTTTACTCTTAGACAAGGCGCGCAGTGGCGTGGTAAGGCAGTGGCGTAGCGGTGGCATAGGAGCGGTGTGGCGATGGAATGGGGGTAAGCTGGTATGAAAATGATTTAAGTGGCAAACAACGTATAGTGCCATCAGCGCTTAAAATGTCGTACTTGTTAATTCTTGGTCATTTCGCGTGTTTTTAGTTTGCGGGTAAGCAAAAATACACAGTTGTAATGCAAAAATGCACGTCGTCACCAGTTCTTACAATATGATATGACTAGTTTAAACTAAACCACTTCCAATTCGTCGCCATCCCCACACAACTCCTATGCCACCTGCCACTTGGTCACCGCGCCACCGCACCGCTACGCCATCGCCACTGTCTTCTGTCTAATGTTTTTGTTAAATTATGTTGGCAGTTGGCAGTTGGCACCTAAGTGAATTCCAATTTATTTTGCATATTTTTTTCTCAATAATTTTTAAAAATTATATCAAAGCTTCCTTTTTTATGCAAACACTTTTTTTCAAAATATAAAATTGGAGCATAAACAACATTTCGGAAAGCAGAATTTTGCAGTTACAGCATTTTGAAATACAGAACTTTGTTCATACAGTATTATCAAAAAATAAATATACAAAATTTTGTCGATACAGAATTTTGAAATGCAGAATTATGACCCGCTCCCCTTTGCATACCAAACTAGTACTTTAGCCCTTTGCGTCTTAGCGGCAAAATGACGCATGCGTGCAATGCTCAATAACAAACAATGTATCTACTGAAAGCGATCTCGAGGAAACCTGCGAGTATTTTTCCCGGTGCACCGGGGGTTAGGAATTCATAAAATGGGAAAGGTGCACTGAAATGCACATATTTGCTCCAGGATATCAGATATCACATATGGACAAAAGTCGATATTAGAATTTCTAGCTAATAAAATATTAGGACTCTGTATACGCGTCCATTTTGCAAAGCAGATTTCTTGCTGTTCCTCCTGCTCTCCTAATCGTATGCGAATTCATTTTGTGCAGCTCCCATTTATCTTACTAACTTTTTTAAAAGTGTGATTCATTTAGTTAGCCGTCTTCATTCTTTCCACACAAATTACACACACAACAAAAACCATCAGTTCAAGAGTTACGTTCTACCGTTCTACGTATACCTCTTGGTATAGCCATAGCCATGTTTTATCTCGACTTGAATCCTTTTTTTTGCAAGACAAGTTAATTAAATCTTCGGGCATTAATCACAGCACCTATATGTGTATGTCCATGGCAGGAACGCTTCGATAATTAATTCGTTGGTAATTTGTATTGTTACGAACGATAGACATTGAATTGCTGGATGTTAGTTCTCCCCTTTCACGCATTATACTTTTACTGACTGTTTTTCTCTTTCATGGCTAATTTTGAGTGATATCGTTTTGTAGGCCTTTGTGTAACTCATGTGTTTCCATACATAATCTGATGTGTTTTGATTCGTTATGATTGTGTATCATTTATTTCTCTCGGTCTTTTCATCCCACAATTGTTTTCATCCGGCCATTTGTTAGCTTTTGTTGAATACGAATAATTGGATTTGATTGAACATTAAGTGTTTTTCATTCACCGTGTCGTTTTCCATATTCGAAAAAATAATTTAAATTCATTTGATCCGACGTGGCACGGTTGATGGTAGATACACAATAGACATTATCAATAATTCAACTGATTTAGGTTAGTAGTATGCAAATGGGTGTTGTTTAGAATATGGTTGATTTCAAAAACATTTTGTTGGCGTTTTTGTTTTAATGAGTTATGAATGAAGTTTTTTATTTTATTTGTTCCGGGCCATTTTTGTATCTGTTTCGTAATTTTCTTCAAAATGATTGCTTGGTCGATTAATATAATAAATACATATCACAATTATTGTAATTAGGGCGTCACGTCGGGTTTACAAACAGCACAGATTTGAAACGAGTTCCAAAATTCAGGGTTAATTAGGGGACATGGAGACATTCATTCATTTTCAATTCATTCATTCATTCATTTTCAATGGTCCGCTTGTCCATTAAGTGGGTCGCGGGTGTAGGTTGCTCAAGTGGACCCTCCATAGCTCTCGATCCTCCGCCATCGACTCTAAATCATCAAGGGCAATCCCCATACGGGTAGAGGAGAGATTATGAATTTGATCTAACCATCTCATCCTGGGTCTACCTAGGGGACGCCTGCCCGATGGTACGGATTCCATAGCACGTCGTGGAATCCTTGTCGGGGACATGCGTTTAACATGCCCAAACCACCGAAGCATGGATCGCTCCGTCCGGAGAAGTAGCTGCTCGACATTGAGTTCCTCACGTATTCTAGTATTTCTAATGCGATCTCTACGGGTCACACCAGCAATACTACGGAGAAATCTCATTTCGGCAGCTTGTATTCGCGATCTTATTCTTTCGGTCATTACCCAAACCTCATGACCATAGGTAAGAGTTGGAACAAACACCGAATTAAAGACTGACAGCTTAGCTTTGACACCAAGTTCAGGCCTCCTGATAACAGAATGACCAAGCTGTCTCAAAATCGATCCAGCCTGACCAATCCTACAGGAAAACTCGGCATTGCTCCTTCCATCACTCGTGAATAAGACCCCGAGATACTTAAACTTCTCCACCTGTTTCAATGGGACTCCACTAACATGCAGAGTGCATTGAACAGGCGTTCTAGAGACGACCATCACTTCAGATTTGTTCACATTTACCTTCATCTCAGCTTCAACACAAACGGCTACAAACCGATCGAGTGCGCGCTGAAGTTCAGTCTGAGAGGACCCAAGGATGACCAAGTCATCAGCGAAGAGCAAATGACTTATCCTCAGATCTCCCAATTCGAAACGTTCTTCGCCAAGACTGCGCTGTAACATCCAGTCCATATAAGTAATGAAAAGGAGAGGAGACAAGACGCACCCCTGGCGAAGTCCAACGCCCACGGTGAAAGGTATTGATTTAACGCCGTTTACCCGAACACAGCTTTTACAGTTTGGAGACATTAAAGTTAAATTTGTGTTAATCTTAATGGGACATACTAATCATTTTTAATTTTATATTTTGTAGGTCGCAGTAGATATACATTTTATTTTTATTAAATGTTTAAAATATAAAATAAAAACTTTACATATACCCAACCTTGCACTCACTCCAAATAATACAGTGACCACAGGCAGGGGGGTTGCATACGTATCTCACTGTTTATGCGATTTTTGTCAAAAATAAAATGTGATAAGTTATTCAAAATAATGTTTAAATACAAAATATTAGCCCCTGGCCTTGGAAGTAAGTGCGATGTCAGGAGAAATAAGCAAAAATTCAGTGGTTCAAATTTAGCTTTTTTTTTTTTTTTTTTTTTTATAATTCACTAGTGCTCAAGGGGTTTTTGTTCCCTTAAAATGCTAATGCACAGCACGAGTGGAAGGGTTAATAGGGAGGATAGAGAAGAGGTACTGGTGCACATTGGTTTTAAACAATTGTGGGTTGTAATGAGAGGGGAAAACCGTGTGAGGCAATGCATTCCACATGCGTGTTGTTCGACTTACAAAAGAATCTCTATATTTTACAGTACGTCCGAAGGTAGGCTTAAGGGTAAACTGATGTGCATTCGATGTGTGACGGGTGTTGCGAGTGAATTGTTGAAGGGGCGGAATGCAGTTAGCTATTTCATCAGAGCATCGGTGGTGAAAATATCGATAAAATAAGGAAAGGCAAGAAACATTTCTGCGATGTTCGAGCGGGTCAATAGACTCCGCTATATTTCTATCACCTATAAGTTTTATCGCGCGCTTTTGGATTCTGTCTAGTAGGTGCAATGAAGTTTTTGGTGCACCTGACCAGATATGAGCGTTATACTCAAGCTTAGGCCGAATAAAAGCCTTGTATATTGAAGCTAAGTCAGAGGGTGTAAAGTATTTCTTACACCGATTTAAGAAACCTAGACATTTCGCAGCGTTTTTGGCGACTTCGTATATGTGGTCATTCCAACGGAGTTTGTCGGTAACACACATACCAAGTATGGAAAGTCGTTCGGTTTCGTCGATGCAAGTCCCATTCATGGATAATGGGTGAGGGTTCAGGTTTCGCTTTAATGATAGAAGGCAGCATTGTGTTTTGGAAGCATTAAATTCCACTCTATTGATTGTACCCCATTTTATAATGCTGTCAAGATCGAATTTAATGTGTTTAGCATACGTTGCCGTTCCTGTTCCACGGCCGAAGAGCAGGGACGTGAGTCAGGGAACGAATATGAAAAACTGAGGGTGCTATCATCAGCGAAAGAATGTATTGGATTAGAAGTAACAGATAAGAGATCATTGATGAATATGAGAAACAGTGTCGGAGACAAAACAGAGCCTTGGGGAACACCAGCATTTACATGGTGAATTGCAGACTTGAAACCGTCCAAAACAACTTGAATTGAACGGCCAGAAAGGTAGTTTCTAATCCATTGAAGAAGAGACGCGTCGATCCCATATGCACGCATTTTCGACAAAAGAGCTTGGTGCCAAACTCTGTCAAATGCTTTCGAAATATCAAGCGCAACAATCTTCGTTTCACCAGAGTGGTGGAGAGATTGGTTCCACTTTTCGGTGAGATAAGTCATCAAATCACCAGTGGACCTGCTGCCACGAAAACCGTATTGCCGGTCATTGAGAAGTTTTCGTGATTCAAGATATTTCATAAGCTGACGGTTTATCAGCGTTTCCATGACCTTGGAAAGAATGGACGTAAGTGCAATGGGTCGGTAGTTGGTGGGTAAAGAAGAATCGCCTTTTTTTGGAACGGGCTGGACAAATGCAATTTTCCATTTACTCGGAAAGAGTCCAGAAGAGTAGGACAAGTGGAAAAGTTTACGCAGTGGTTTTGCCAGCGTTGAAGAACACCTCTTCAGAATTATGGGGGATATACCATCTGGACCAGCGGATTTGTGAATGTTAAGATCTTTTAATACTCTTGCTACTGTGCGAGTGCGAAAATGTATTTGTCCCATGAAGTATTCGACGCCCTCGAGCACAGGTGGAGACATGAAGCAATCTGGAATGTTGGAGCTTGCGGCGAACTGCGCAGCCAGCAGATTTGCTTTGTCCAAAGAGCTGACAGCTGGAGTGTCATTATAAACGAGTGTGGGAATTGACGACGTGGTGGAGTTCTTAATATTTTTCACAAAAGACCAAAACTGTTTACTACCACTGGGACAGTGAAGTATTTTTTGTCGTAGGTTTTGGTCATGAGAAAATTTTGCACGTCGTATCACGGAGTTGCAGTCATTTCGGACTCGTCGAAACTTTTTTCGGTTTTCCTCGGTTGGGTTTGCTTTGTAAGCCCGAAAACTCAACTCTCTCAACCTGATAGCCTCTTTGCAGCTCGAGTCGCACCAAGCATTCTCCTTAGGTATAATACTCTTTCTTCTGTTGGGAATAAAGGATCTCATACCCAGGAGAATGGTGTTTGTTATCATTTCAGCGGCGGCATCCACATCACTATCGAGGAAGCATAGTGACCAGCTCATTTTAATTACCTCATATCTTCGGTCTTTATGATCCGATTTTGATGATGATGATTTTTATAAGTTAGCTGCACATTTAGGGAATATAAACAAATTAATTTGGCAAACATTGGACACTCCTTTCTTGAAATTTTGGTACTATTTCATATGGTATTTTTGAAACTATGGGGGCGTGCCACGCCAAAACGGTGAGAGACCGCCAAATTTGTTTTCCAGATTTGTTTTTAG
Source organism: Cheilosia soror (assembly GCA_949372485.1). Lineage (NCBI taxonomy): Eukaryota > Metazoa > Arthropoda > Insecta > Diptera > Syrphidae > Cheilosia > Cheilosia soror. The sequence continues at coordinate 35,265,908 of OX443563.1, forward strand.
GGCACTGAAACCAATCGGACTGTGTAAAAAAACCGTTATTTTCGAATGGGCAGTAAAGTAAAATCTTGCCAAAAAGACATATCTGAATCATTTGCCAAGGAAATTCTCCGTTTTCGGCTCACTTTTAGAGGGGAAATAGAAAAGTCTTCGTTTATTAGAGAATAAAGAATCATTTAATGTCGTGCAGCTTTCCTGAAGTATGTACATACTTACTTACTCTACAGTAGGGGGTAGACCTGGGCCTCAACCAACAAGCGTCTCCAGCCCACAATCTTTGGCCAGCTGTCTCCAATTTCGCACGCTAAGTTGGTTAAGGTCCCCTTAAACTTGCGTGCGCCACCTGAGTTGCGGTCTTCCTCTACTGCGCCGTCTATCGGGTGTAGATTCGAAGATCTTCCGGGCCGGAGCATTCACGTCTATTCGCTCTAGCCAGCCACCGCAGTCGTTGGACATTCACTCTTCTGGCTATATCGATGTCACTGTACAGCCCGTACAGCTCGTCGTTGTATCTCTTCCTCCATTCACCGTCTAGGCAGACGGGACCGAAATTGCTAGAAGAATTTTCCTCTCGAAGCAACCGAGAGTAACCTCATCCGCTTTTGATAGAGTGCATGCCTCTGCACCATAAAGTAGGACTGGGATGATTAAGGTCTTATAAAAGGTCACTTTAGTTGTTCGAGAGAGGGCTTTGTTCTCAATTGCTTTCTTAGCCCAAAGAAACAGCAATTGGCAATAGTTAGTTATTCTTAGTTTAATATTAGCACTGGTGTCATTGTCTGAGTTCATAGCAGAGCCTAGGTAGACAAAGTCCTTTACCACCTCAAAGTTATATCTGTCTATAGTCACATTCTGTCCAAGACGTCGGTGTCCTTTCTCGATGACAGCATATACTTTGTCTTGCCCTCATTAACCGCCAAACCCATCTTCGCCGCCTCCGTCGTCGGCGTAGGAGAGTAGGTGGACGGACTTTTGAAAGATAGTGCCTCTGGTGTTAGCGGATGAGTTTTGCACTATTCTTTCAAGAACGATATTGAAAAAGTCGCATGACAGCGCATCGCCTTGTCTAAATCCTTTTTTGACATCGAAGGCGGCCTTAAAATCGATGATAAGGTGGTGGGTATCGATTTGGACTTCCTGGGACTTCTCCAAGATCTGCTGCAGTGTGGATATTTGGTCGATGGTAGACTTTCCTGGCCTGAAGCCACACTTATAGGGGCCAATCAGGTTGTTGACGAAAGCCTTCAGGCGTTGCATACTGTATGGTCTGTCGGCTGCAGGAAATAAGGCCCCAAAACAAAAATGAAATAATACCCCAATTTTAAGTATAAAATAAGGCCCCACTGCGATGAAATAAGGTCAAAAAAAAAAAATGAAATACGACCCCAAATCTGACAGTAAACCGAAGCAGGGGGTTGCAGGGGGGCAGCATGCCCCCCTATGTTTTTGTTTGGGGTCTTATTTCATTCCTTCTTTTGGGGTCTTATTTCATAATGAAATAAAACCCCAATTTTCATAAGGAAATTATGCCCCAAAAAAGAAAATAACACCCCAAATTTTATTAAAAATCGTTGTTGTTGTTTCCTGTATAATTTTTTGGGGCCTTATTTTCATTTTTGTTTTGGGGCCTTATTTCATTGGGGCCTTATTTCGCACAGCCTGGTCTGTCCTGTCGTCCTGTGACATGTAATATTTCAACAGTTTCATACGAGTGGGCTAGGTGCGCACATGCGATTTTCAGTCGCAGCGATTAAAAAAAAAGCGATTAAAAAAAATCGCAGTAGAAAATAGACATACGCACAGTCATCGGCTAACCACCGAAGTGTAGGTACACATCGTTGTGAAAGTAGTATTTCTTAGGTGTATTTTTTTTTAAGTGCATTTTTTGTTTTCGGCCTCTTATTTCACACTTTTTTCCTTTTTACTTTCGGCAAAAAAGAAAAAAATTCTATTCAACTGAATGAGTACAGTAGTTTTTTTTCTACTCTCAGGCATGGCGCCAAAGCCACGTCCCCTACCTGGGAAGAGGTTTGGGGAACTTGGGGAGTGCCCGCTCTCTGATCCCCCTGACCAGCGCCGGATTTACATTTTTTGGGCCCTAGGCCTTTACAACAAATGGTGCCCTATTTTATATTTTCTTATATTTATTATCTGGTAAATATTATCTATTGACAATGGACCTTACGAATAATCAGTTTTAATCATCTACTTAAATATTTTGACGGCCGCAATAGATAATTTAAAAAGAAAATATTCACCATTGTTAATGCCTGGACACTAAAAATTATTTTATTACTAGGCGCATTTTTTTGAGAATCTATAGCTAGCTCACTTTTACTTTAAAGCCTAGTATCCTGCTTGCGCTTAATTTTAGCGAGCGCTTTTCTCTCCACAGCACAGATAAATGCTCGCTAAATTCGTTGTACAGGATATAGAGAGGACACACACCCATATTTTATTGCCACATGTATTTTGATTTTTGTTATTTTTTCACTTTTTTCCTACTCACTTACATCGATTATCAAGTATTCCACGAAATAGTCAATTGAAAATTTGTTTTGTTTCGAAAATGTCAAAATTTATCGCCGATTTAATGTACCAGGCAATTCTTTCGCGAGACATTTTCTTGGCCGAGTATAACAAAATTGTACGTAGTACGTATAACACACAATATTGTTATATCGGACTGACATTAAGTGTGTCCCATCTATATGAAAGTAAGAATTTAGCGTGCGGAACAGGATACTGCTTTGCTAAACTGCCTCGCTAAATTTTATCTCTGTAGACATTTTTGTATGGGAGATAAAATTTAGCGCGAGCAGGATACTGGGCTTAACATGCAAAACGTTTATACTCACTTTTGGTTTTGTTATACTCACTTCCCAAAAAAATTCGCTAACTATCGCGTAAAGCCCAGTATCCTGCTCGCGCTAAAATTTAGCGAGCGCAATTCTCTCCACAGCACAGATAAACGCTCGCTAAATTCGTTGTACAGGATATAGATGGGACACACACCCATATTTCATTGCCACATGTATTTTGATTTTTGTTATTTTTTCACTTTTTTCCTACTCACTTACATCGATTATCAAGTATTCCACGAAATAGTCAATTGAAAATTTGTTTTGTTTCGAAAATGTCAAAATTTATCGCCGGCGAACAAAATCTTCTTCCGGGGAATTCGAAGCGAACGAAATGCGCATTTTTATCGAGATTTTTATAGATATAGATTGATTTTAAAAAATATATTCAGAAATTGTGGTAGATCCAGCACATTGCGGCAGAAGTTACATAGTTTATGTATATTTATGTATATTTATAAAAAAAAAAAACCAAACGAAAACTGCAAACAAGGAACAGCAAACTATTTAAAAATGTATAGGTATTATTATGAATGCTTAAGACATTAATCTGTCTTTAAATATTTAGAAGAATTTTATGAAGTTTTGTTTTAACCCAACTGTCAATTATAGCTTTTTATACCTTCCCGTCAACCATAGGTCTGGCCAGACCTGCACACATTTTGCATAAAAATAAAAGTGACAAAACAGAAAATATAAAAGAACCTATTTCCTTTTTAAAACCCTCAATTTTTATAACCCACGGATTCTTCATTCGCTCTTCTATATGCAGTGTTACCAACCACATGACCTACGGATTACCAAACCACAGGACATTCGTGTTGACTGTATCATGGAATTTCAAGAAGCTGTGCGGCCATTGTTTAGAGAAAACTCGATTCAAAAGTCGGAAAGGTCTGGCCAGCCTTATAGTTGACCGAAAGGGTTTAATCATAGTCTGAAAAACGCTTGTTTATCCAACGAGTACATTATCAAATCACAGAAAATATTTTCGATGACCCTATCCTGAACTTTCAAGAAGCTATTGGCATTATGTTTTAAAGAAAACTCCCATCAAAAGTAAGAAAGGGGTGGGTAGACCTCATAGTTGACCGAAGGTTTAAGTGATGAAGAATAAGAAGAATTGGAAGGATCGTCATGTAAATTCAATTTCAATTGTTGCGTTTGTTTTGCAGTTTTCGTGGTGCCCCATCTGCCGTGATGCCCTAGGCCTGGGCCTAGTTGGCCTTAGGGTAAATCCAAGGCTGCCCCTGACCAACCAAGGAAAAGACTCAAAGCCTCATCTCATATAGTCTTAGACCCAGAACTACCAACAAAATCAAACTATAAAAATCCACGATTTGTGCTTATTTCGGCCAACCACGCGGACAAACCACTTTCATCTGTCAGTGTATTTCTTCTTAAAAAAACAATCGATTCCATTAGCACGGAATATGAAAAAGTCACTAAAGACCAACAAATTGCGGACAAATTCATTCGTTCAAACGCAATAAACAATCTCTGCCCTGTGACAATTAAATTTCATCCCAACCTCAATCTAACTAAAGGAATTGCATACGCTCCTTGTTTAATAAGCGTCCCAGAGTCAGAAATAATTTCTGGAATGAAAGCGCAAAATGTTGCCGAGGTCTACAAATTCACCAGAATTCAAGAAGGTGTAAGAAAACCAACCGGTCTTATGTTGATCTCTTTTAATCTGTTTCAATTACCCAATTTTATTGAAATTGGATGGTATAAGACAAAAGTTACTGAGTATATACCCAATTCCATGCGCTGTCGCCAATGTCAACTTCTCGGACATACCATGAAATGGTGCAAACGTACAGCTACCTGTGTTACTTGCAACCTCCCCCCACATGACCCCTCAGATTGCACACACACATTATGTGCCAACTGTCAAGGCCCCCACCCGGCTTCTGATAGATTATGCCCAAGATATATACAAAATAAAATTATCCTAGAAATCAAAACCAAAACCAAAAGTTCACTTGCAGAAGCAAAGAGAGTGTACAGAGAACGCTTTCCAACACAGTCCACCTCGACAAATTCTCTTTACTCCGAAAAACTCAAAAATAATCCTAATATTCCCAATTCCAATGCCACTCCTAAAACCATCTACCCCCAAAAAGTGAACGATACAAATAAAGGAACCACAATACCAACTCCATCAGAATCAAACACTCAAATCTCTCAATCGTTGCCTACAAACAATACTCAATCCTACCAACAACAATCCCATTTGGCCAATGTCGAACTCGCCAAACCCGACGAAACAACTTCCAACAAAACCGTCTCTAAATTATCTCACTCTCCCATTTTTGAAAAATCTCTCTATTCAAATTCACCACTTATCTCTCTCTCTCCCAATAACTCTGATCACAACACAATAAGCCATCTCTTGGCTCTGCGATCTCCAATAATTCAAATAGCGAAACATATCCATACCAAGCAACAAGTTGAGCAACATCCCAATCACTGATAGGTAAAAGCCCCCAATTTTTGGAGGATGATGACACATATCTAGTAATAAACTAAGTACCTTAAAAAGAGACTCCGCAGTTCAGGGACCGAGTCACGCAGGCACATCACGGTGCCTGTTTGACTCGGCTCCTGGTCTGCGGAGTCCAAACACCACTCACCATCAATACCTACTCTAGCAACCTAAATATTCTTAACCAAAATTCTCAACCCAGAATAAACAAGTATAACAACAATAAAATGTCTATAACGATACGATCAAACTTAAAGATAATCTTAGGTATTGGTCGTGGAGTGTTCCTGTGAAGAATGGTCAAAATCGGACAAAGGGGCGTGGCACCGCTCATAAAAAACATTCAAAGTAGTATATCTCGAAAACCACCAAATTGATTGAGCTCAAACTTACAGGTAATCTTGCTTATTGGCCGTGAAGTACTCCTGTGAAGATTGGTCAAAATTGGACAAAGGGGCGTGGCACCTCCAATACAAAAAAAAATTAAAAACATTGTCGCCCGTAAATAAATAACGTAAAATAAAAAATTAAAAAAGGCCTGGCGAACCTGACGGGGGTTCAGATAGTTGACTATAGTATGTTTAAAAATAGTCCACCACTACTGAAAACTCGTCTTCTGGCGCTATTTAATCAAATTTTCACGGACGGAATTATTCCACAAGTATGGAAAATTGCGACTGTGGTGCTTATTCCAAAACCGAATAAGCAGCCCACTCAAGTCAGTGGGTATCGCCCAATATCACTACTACCATGCTGTAATAGGCTGTTTTGGTTTTTGGAAAAAAATAATTTTATTGACGTTAGACAAGTTGCCTTCAAACATGGACGAGGTACAATCGATGCTATCTAACATATTGATGACTTTGTTTCTACTGCTATGTCCACTAGAAACCACTTCTCAATACTCTCAATTGATTTTGAAGAAGCGTTTGATCGTATAGGTACACATGTTATTCTTAAAATTTTGCCAAATGGAAGGTTGGTCCAGAAATATTTAAATTGATTAAATGTTTTTTGAACAACAGAAAATTCCGCATAAAATTGAACGGCATATTCTCTAATGTAAAGAATCTTAAAAACGGGATACCACAACGCTCCCCACTCTCCGTAATTTTATTTATGATAGCCTTTAATGGCGTTAACGAAATACTGTCAAAATACAAAATAATAAAACATTGTATATACGCCGATGATCTTTATATATTTACAAAATGTAAAGAGTTACCAAATGTAAAAAGATTATTCGATCATTTTGGCAGATCTTAAAGGCTGGTGCGAAAGCTCAGGCTCTAAGATCTCAGCCGAAAAGAGAAGCATTTTACAGAAATAAAACTAGTTGCCCTAAGCGTATAGATTTAAATTTTAATGATGTTAATATTCCTAACGTTGACTGCCTTAAAATACTGGGCATAATATTTAATATTAAATATAGTTTTAAGGACCAATGTTTAGCTCTTAAGAAAAGCCTGGCTACTAGGTTAAACATAATAAAGTTTTTAGCATCCAAGAACAGCTCCTCGCATGTTAACACCATGATAAATGAGACAAGATCGCTAATCCTATCAAGGATCGACTATCGATTAGTCATTTATGGCAAATGTTCCAAAACATCACTTGCAAACCTTAAAGCACCGTATCATGCTGCAGCTTTAATTAGTCTCAGAGCATTCCGAACGACACCCATAAAAAACATTTTGACCGAATGTGGGCTCCCCAGGATCAAACAACGGTTCTCTTAAATTTCATCTGCATACAACACACCAATAATCCAGGACGTTAAGAATTTAATGACACGAAAGAAAGTCAACAAATACCCCTCTCCTCTACAAAATGCAATTGCCTTCTCTAAAAACGTCAGCATAACACTGCCCAACCAAACTATACGAACTCCAAAACTCCCACCATGGCTGCTGTCAAGAGATTCTATCATTACAGACCTTGTCAATCTCCCAAAATCCTTAACAGATTCTGAAATCCATAAGCAATTGTTCAAGGAAATTGAAAACAATCACAGAAGCTAGAATATCTTGTTTACGGACGGCTCAGAAACAGAAACCAGAACCGCTTTTGCTGTAGTCGATAATAAGGGTAAAACAATCTGCAATGGACTTCTGCCAGAATTCTCATCTATATTCACAGCCGAAGCGGTAGCAATCCTCAGAGCTATGGAAACCACAAAAAGGAGAAAATCCCTAATCTTCACAGATAGCTGGTCTACTATACAAGCGATTCTAAACATCAAAAACAATACACCGGTCATTGCTATTATTCGCAACAAAAATCAAAGTTCAAACTTGCTTGGGTCCTAGGCCACGTTGGTATCTAGGGAAACGAATTCACAGATGCAGCAGCGAAACTTGCTGCAAACGAACTTCTTATCACCACCATTTGTAATTTGGTGGTTTGTAATTGTAAAACCGATATTGAGAGGAAAATACGAAACATATGGCAATCAACTTGGAGAGAGGAATGGGGGCAGTACAACCATCATTATTCCAGTATAAACCCCGATGACAATCGTTTTATGTTTCCACCAAACTTAACAATCCAAATGATAAACTAGATTAGAAAATAGTATATAGTTTGTAAATTAGCCGAAGGTAGCTAGGTAGCTAGTGCTGTAAAAATACTAAGTTAAATTGTAATTTATTTGTACTGTTTAATAAATAACAATAATAAAATAATAATAATAATAGACATACGCACACAAGCGACAATAAACGCAGCAATTTTTTAATCGCACAAGAATAAAGTACAGGGCTTCTAATACGAGTGCACGCATTTGCAACTAAAAAGCTCAAACTTTTTAGTGATTTTAGTCGCAAATTTAAATTTGAATCTAAATTACAGAGAGAAACATAAATGTAAGCGCAACTCGCGGTTTTTTTAAGAAGGTTTATTTGTGTTTATTTTGGCAAAAAAGTGACAGTAGTCATATCTGACAGCGATAATTAACTTTGTCAAATAAAATCTGTCTAGTAACTGGCTACTGGAAAAGGGGGCACTGATAAGCTTCGATGCATAAATTTATCAAATTTATACCATTAATAGTGTTTCACTAACAATTGAAGGTAGGTACCCACTATTTTGTTTAACGTTGCTTTAGATTTCGACAGAAAAACAAATCAACACATTTTTTTGAAATTTATTCTAAATTTTTCAATTATAGTGCGAGCGTTAATATGCCAACCGAGCATAGGCTCGAAACACACATGCGATTTCAATCGCGCGATTACAAAATATGATTGACGATGACGTGGCTGGACTTTCTGCTTTTTGACTCTTCGAGTTACGCCCTTCGACTTGGACTGGAACACCAATAAATCGCAGGTGTTGCAACATTATTCCTCGCCATCTGTAAAAATCGTAATGGGCAAACAATTTCCGGAAATATTGGTGAAAATATATTTTCTTTATATAATGGAGATGCCACGATCCGTTTACCAATCTCGCCCATATTTTGCGAAGTGCTTTGCTCGCACAATGCACACTAATATTCCAAATGCTACAACTTTAGCTCCTAATATGAGTGTCGAGCAATTGCGTTCGCAATGTTTTTTTGTATGTGCTGTGCCACGCCTCTTTTTCGATTTTGATCAAACTTCCCAGGAACACTAGTCTAATACCAAAGATTGTATAATACCAACATTTGAATAACTACAAGTGCACATAAAGTATGGACATGTAATATTCTGTTTCATAAACGTTTTTCCGCACCTGTAGATTCAAATTACATATAAGTGTAGCAATCAAAATGCTACGAGTCTATACAATTTACAAATTTGCGAAGAACTACAAGTCTGCAGCTATACTTCATAGTAACCTAAGCATTCTCGTTCCTCTTTCTTTGTTATATTGAATTTACTTATGTCGTTTTCCATTGGGACCATCAGATTTTTATTTCAGATCTCAGATTTTTCGTGGCGAATGGAACACGATAGGCAGATTGATCTGCTTTTGTAAATGTATTAGTGCATTATTAGACTGTATATCAGCTGTGCACATTTTTTTCGTTTGCCGATGAAAACATACTAATTTAATGTGGTAAATCATATCGACGAAGAATCGAAATCCACAGACCACAGATGACGAGGAAGAAGACGAAGATGATAGTAATTGCTCCAAAATTAAGTCCATGTCCATTATTTACGTTTTTGTTCTGAATAATTGATTTTCACGAGGCATTTCGTAATTTTGTTTTGAACACAAATTCCGAATGATGTAAAACAGCTGTGCAAGGTATATTGGTATTAGTGAGAGTGTGTGCAAATCTCGAAAATTATCGAGATCTTCAAAAAGTGATCCGAATCAAAAAAAAGATTGATTTTTTGTGCCAATGGAACACGAAAAGTGATCCGGATCAAAAAAAAGATTGATCTTATGTCCCAATGGAAAACCACATTAAACTCTAATAAGGACAAATTTGTGCCATTTATTTGAAATGTAAACTACGTTTTTTGGTGCACTTAAAGCTTATTTGCGGTCTGTCACTTTAACATAAAATGTGCTCAAAGGAAATAAAATAGAACAAAACTTGTCGATCACTTACGAAGTATGTATTTTTTGGCCACGCTGGAGCGGGAAGATAAGCGAAAACTTGATTTTTAAAAATAAATTAATTAGCTGACAGTGACATAAAATTTAAGAATAGTTTTGCTTTTTTTAAAAATTGTTTGCTCAACACTGCCGGTTTAAGGGTAGTGATGCGATTATATGAGAACACAAGCGTTCCCACTCTAGCCTCTCACTATCAACTCCTACTCTTACCTCCACGTTGGTGACTGGTGGGTGCCTAGTACCTCGACTGGAGATGGGGTAACCAACCCCTGTGGAAGGTCGTTGGTGGCAGCGAACGAGAGAGGGGGGGAGGAGTGTCTACGCACTAAGACACCTCCTCTTGTTTCAGGCGGCAGCGGATAAATTCCCTAGATGGAATCAACGGTGGCGTCTACAGTTCCGGTCAGGTCGAACTAAAGTGTAATCCCTGTATGAGCTGCTTCGACATATTTGGATACCAGGTCTATGGGGATCTCCAATACTGAGCCAGGGTGTTGGAAAAGAGTTGGTGGCGGACGAACCCTAAACGGGTCAACGGCAGCGCTCATATCCCAAAATTGGGTTACTGACATCGGAATATCCGACCCGCTGTCCTAGGGTCAAAACAGGGCCTGGCCCCTCCAGGTTGGGGGTTGTGCCGTCGGGGTAACTTCCCGACCATGGAAAAAACTAAATAGTTATGAGAGAGACGCAACCAGCCTCGGATAACGGAACTCCTCAAATGGCAACCAGACCCGGAACGTCAATGGACTATGATTTAAGAGTATGTACCTGGAATGTAAGAACACTCTACACCCCAGGTGCCACTCAAAAACTTGAGTCTGTCCTCATGCGGTACAAGGCAGACATTACCGCGATCCAGGAGATACGATGGATAGGATCAGGCATGATGAAAAGAAAAGATTGCGACATTTATTACAGCTGCAACAAAAGGCTGCATGTATTAGGATGCGGATTCGTCGTGGGAAATCGGCTTAGGACAAAAGTTATTGACTTCAAGCCGATAAGTGATCGCCTTTCTGTGATCCGCATCAAAGCTACTTTCCAAAACATAAGCCTAATATGTGCACACGCCCCTACCGACGAGGCTGAAGATCCCATCAAGGAGGAGTTTTATGACCTCCTGGATGGAGCCTACGGAGCCTGTCCGGAGTATGATGTAAAAGTTGTACTCGGGGATTTCAATGCTAAAGTCGGAAAGGAAAACATCTTTGGCGGGTTAGTTGGTAAGCACAGAATCCACGAAACGACAACAGACAACGGCTACCGACTAATCGATTTTGCAGCAGCTCGTAATACGGTGATAAGTAGCACTAGGTTTCCAAGGCTAAGGATCCACACAGCAACCTGGCGCTCTCCAGACGGTCGAACCGCCAACCAAATCGACCATGTGCTAATCGATGCGAGGCACGCATCCAACATCCTCGACGTGCACACATTCCGAGGGGCAAACGTCGACTCTGACCATTTTCTTGTTGCGGCTAAATTCAGAGCTCGACTGTCCAACGAAAAGAAGCTGCGAACTGCCCAGAAGAAGAAATTCGACGTTGGACGCCTTAGCACACCTGGAGTAGCCAGAGCCTACAGCGAGCGCCTGAGTATGAAACTCTCCTCTGTGCACTCACCTACCACAAACGCCAACAATCAGTGGTGCCAGTATCGCGACATCATCAAAGAGGTAGCCGAAACCACCGTAGGGTACCAGCCACCCCAGAGAAAGAGCCCGTGGTATGATGATGAATGCGTGTACAGGAAAAAGGTGACAGAAGATGCACACAAGAAAGCGCTGCAGCGCAAAACAAGGGCAGCGAGAGAAGAGTATCGAGCCAGGAGAAGGGAGGAAAAGAAGATCCTGCGTAGAAAGAAGAGGGCTTACGCAGCTTCCCAGCTCAAGGAGATCGAAGAGTCGCGCGATCGTAATAACATCCGGAGGTTTTATAAAAAAGCTAAGCAACTGGCTGCTGGCTACAAAACCGGAACGCAGGCTCTTCGAGATAGCGAAGGGAACCTAGTCACCGAAGCGCAGGGAATAGTAGATGTGTTTAAGCAGCATTTCCAGCAGCTGCTCAATGGGCATCATGTAGAGAGAGTGATAGGGCAAGAAGAGAACCCACGTCCAGTCAATGAAGAACTAGTTCCACCACCTAGTATAGAAGAAGTTGGCTTAGCTATAAAAAAGCTTAAGAACAACAAGGCCGCAGGCTCTGATGGTCTACCAGCGGAGCTCTTTAAATACGGTGGTGATGTTTTGGTAGGGAGCATGCACCGAATCATCAACCAAGTATGGGTGGAAGAAAACATGCCCGATGACTGGACTATCAGCTCCATATGCCCCATCTACAAAAAAGGCGATCCTATGTCTTGCAAGAACTATCGAGGCATATCCTTGCTAAATGTCGCATACAAGATCCTATCCAACGTACTGTGTGAACGTCTAAAACCGTTCTGCAACACACTAATCGGCACGTACCAGTGTGGCTTCCGGCCCGGCAGATCGACTATAGACCAAATTTTCACACTGAGGCAAATCTTGGAAAAGACCAACGAATTTCAAGTCGAAACCCACCACCTATTCATCGACTTCAAAGCCGCGTATGATAGCATACATCGTCAGGAGCTCTATATGGCGATGGCCGAATTTGGAATCCCGGCAAAACTGATTCAGCTGTGTCGCGTGACGCTGGAAAACACGCGCTGCAACGTGCAGTTTGGAAGCAGCTCTTCCGAACTTTTTCAAACATGCACCGGATTTCGGCAAGGAGACGCTCTATCATGCGACTTCTTCAATCTCGTACTGGAGCAGATAGTGCGCAGGGCAGGTGTCAACACGGAAGGCACTATCTTCAACAGGTCCGTCCAGCTGCTTGGCTATGCGGACGATATTGACATCATCGGTCGCTCCCAGCGTGCCGTGATAGAAGCGTTCACGGCGATTGAAGAACAGGCGAAATCCGTTGGACTTGTAGTAAATGAGGACAAGACTAAGTACATGCTATCAACAAACAAACAAGCATCTGTCCACCGCCTAGGACAAAACGTCACTATTGATAGCAACAATTTCGAGGTAGTTAAGGAGTTCACCTACCTCGGAGTAAACGTAAACTCCACGAATGACACCCTAGTGGAGATCCGGCGAAGAATTACCCTAGGAAACCGTTGCTACTTCGGTTTGGCAAAACAACTGGGTTCAAAACTCCTAACTCGAAGGACGAAATGTGTGCTCTACAAAACCCTTATCCTGTCAGTTCTGCTTTATGGCGCCGAGTGCTGGACGATAAGCAAGAAGGGAGAGCTGATACTGGGCTCCTTCGAAAGAAAAATACTTCGGCGGATTTTTGGTCCTGTGTGCGAGGAGGGCGAATGGAGGAGAAGATACAACCGCGAACTCTATGAGCTGTACCAAGATGTGGATGTAGTCCAAAAAGCCAAAACACGTCGACTACATTGGCTCGGCCACATCGAGCGAATGGACAATAATGCTCCAGCCAAGAGGGTCTTCGAATCCCAGCCCCCAGGTTCGAGAAGACAAGGAAGACCGAACCTCCGTTTCAAAGACCAAGCCATCGCGGATGCCAGAGCGCTTGGTCTGGACAATTGGAAGCAGCGTGCCCGGGATCGTAGAGGATGGAAGGCTGCAGTGTCTCAGGCAGAGACTCTTCACGGGTCGGGAGCCCGATAACTTCAACATAACTAACTTGCTCAACACTGGTGAAACAGGTGCTACACCCTGCACTTCAGCAACCACGTGCTGTATATTCATCTAGCGTATAAAAGAATATTTTACATTTTGTGCGGCTCAAATTCAGATTAAACCCGCCCAGAGGTTAATCAAGTTTCGAAACTAAAGTGACTACTTCATAAGAGTCCGCATTTGTTAGCACACAAATTTGACACAATAATCCGTTATCATTAATGTTAATACCTTTAATACCAAAACTCTTACATTGATAAACCCTCAAAATAATATTGAAAATCTGTCTTAAGTACGAACCAATCGACTGATCACCTGAACGAATCAATTGGCCAGTTGGCGATCGTCTGGCCCGGCGCATATCCAGGTGATAATCTGTCTGCCATTTCATTAATGAAAACAATGTGCCTTGCGTATAGAATTACCCAGCGGAGGGTCACGATCTTCCGCAGATCTTGCCGCCAACGTATAATCAATGAAAATAACATTTTCGGGCCCAGCGTTAAAACTAACATTAATTATGTCGGCGGCGCAAACGATGATCATCGGGGCAATGGGCAATCCATCCATCCACGTGCATTGTGTTTGGAGACGCACAAAGCCAATATTATAAGGAGAATGTAATGGCTCAATTCATCACGGCCGAGGAAGGCCAAATGAAAAAAATACAAAAAATAAAAATATGAGAAGATCGAGGACCAAAAACGATAACCAAACCTATCCTCATATCGATGATGATGATGATGATGATGGGGATGAACCGAGACTGCTCTGAACAGGTTCATGCAGTCGCAGTGGAAAGGAATTCGCTACTCATTTTGTCTGACAACTCGAAGATCATGCCAAACCGTGCACTTGAACATGTGTGTATGTGTGCCGACTGACTAAAGGTGCCCAACATACATTTTTTTTTTTTATAAATTAATGTCTTGATCATTTTCGATCGTTATGTAAATCAATCAGGCAAATTATACCTAAGAGGCTTGCACTGGTGCAAAGATAATTAGGGCTTTGGCCCTTTCCTTCTATATACCTACTTTTTATAGTGTTACAACCCCTGAATGTCTACTTATGTTGTTATTCAATTTTGCTGGCTTTTAAGAAAGGATGAAAATGAACAAAAAGGACAAGGCGTAAATGATAACAATATACCTACAAATTATTAATTTTGCGTGTGATTTTTTTGGTTATGCTTTTGTGTTTCATAAATTTTCTCGTATAAGAGAAAGGTATTGTTTCTAATGAAAATCTGATGCTTCAAGCTTCTAAAAAAAAGAGGGGTATAGTTTTCAAGAAAAAAATTTTGGCTACGAGGCTTAAAATAGAGACGCCATTACGATGGCACGGGTATAGGTAGAGAAGAAGTGGATCTGGCAGTTCTTTCCGAAAATATTACTTCGATTTTGAAGAAATGTAAAATAACAGTAGGTGTCGGCGATACAGTAATTTATGTTGTTTAATCACTTTATTGACTTTAAAGTTTAAACTTGTGTGACATTTTAAATAAAGTCTTAACGAGGATGGGTATGGAATTGTATAGAACATCAAATGGCGAAGACAACTTACAACGAATTATAGTCGCTAACAAAGTAATTGGATGTCCTAACGGCTCACGTGCATTCTGTTCCTGGTCCATGGCAAAGGCAATCAGTAATAACTTTTGTTGCTCTTCCTTTTCACCTCTAGTAAAAGAAGACGGCTCGCTAGCAACAACACCTAAACAAAAGGCAGATATTTTCGTTAGCATTCAGAGAATTTCACGCTAGATTCTGCACAACTAGAGCCACCAAATATCCCGAGAGTGCAAACATCGATGGCAGATGTGAAATTTCGGCCTCGCATCCATAAAGCACAAACCAGTAAGAAATAGACCGTCGACTCCTCCCACATAACGCACTTTGCCTACAAGCTGTTGGCACCATAGGATTTATTTATGTGTTGGGCCTGTATAAATCAAAGGGAAGAAATTACGGCACACGCATACTTAGTAAAATCCTATGGCAGTTGCACCTGGCAGTGGTTTATGGCAGTGGGGCTGTGTTCTGAAGGTTTCTTCTTTTTTTCCAGTTACACTTCGTTCACATCACAGTTTAGTTTTAGGAAATATTAAATCGTTCAAACTGTTGATATCAATTAAAATTGGCGATGTAAAGGAATATTCACATGAGAATGAACAAACGAATTGATAATAATATGCGAACAAACAACTTTTGATGTATTTATATAACAAAAAATTGCGCATTTTACTATTGCAAGAGTACCTAGAATAATTAATTAATGCATCAAAATATGGGAAAAACAAGTTTGAAGTTTGAAAAGAGTTTAAACAACGAAATTCCGAACTAAAAATGTTTGCCTAGAAGGAAAACACCCTTGGTGCGAATTTTCAAAATTCAGACATTAAAACCCGCTCCACAAACTATCAAATACAAAATTCGTTCGAACTTATGTAAACTTAAATCAAAGATTGTTAAGTAGTAGAAATTGATGTTTGAACTTGGCGAACTGTTTTGTCAAATAAAAGTGTTCATGTGAATGGACTGTCAAAACATGTAATAATATTCTTTTCACTTAAACCATATTAATTTCGTGATCTATTACATATATATTTTCATGACTGCAAAAAAAAAAAATTGGTCCGGAAAAGACTTGCTCCTGGAACTTTGGAATGAAGAGCTTCAGAAATTGACAGTCAAAACAAAGTGTCAAAATGAAACTATTTTCGTGATTTATTTTTCACTTTGGTTTATTCACGTGGTTTTCCTTTATTTTGCGGTGAACGAAAACATACTTTGTTTGGAATTGAAAATTTCGTTATTTAAACTCTTTTAAAACTTGTTTTCTTAATACAATTTGATGGATTAACATTTTTTCTTTCACTTGGAATAGTAAAATCTGCAATTTCTATTTATAAAAACATCAATGCCCAGTTGTACAGTCAGAGTTTAAACTCTCGTTTTGGTTTAAACCTTCGTTCAACAAATTTTCGGTTTTACTGTGTTCGTTTAAACCCAAAGTGGAGTTCAACTCTCGGTTTAAGTTAAACGCCTGCATTCTGCCGTTTAAACTTTCGTTTCGCATTTTGAGGTTTATTTTGACAGCTGCTCTTTCATACAGAGAGATAGAGAGAGAGAACAGAAATGAGAAATTGTTTGGGTGCTGCACTTCTTGAATTTATATGAGTGAAAAGTAGAGCTATGATTAGTTCCAGCATTACTGCGGTAAACCCACTGTCATCAGAAAATTTCAATAGATTTTCAACCAATATAATGTACTTTTCAATGAAAACGCATTTTTCCAAGTGAACATCAGGTAGATCTTAGCCCAAACATAATGTAGACAAGCGTAAATTGTATTGAGGTTTTTTCAATACAAATTATTTCTTTTCGTATGTGGAAATGACGATTATTTTTTTGTAATGTACTAGTGATTTCTTTAGATTCTTCGCGAACAAAATATATTTCTATACATACTCAAATCTTTCACATTTTGTTTTGGCTGAAACAAGACACTATCCACTCTATTCTTTTTACAATGCAATTTGTTTGTCCGATTTTGAACACACTTCTCGGGACAATGCCTGTTCAGTTCAGAGGTTTCGGAGTTCATACCATTTTTGTATACAGATCTGGATTACCTACATTTTTTGTTTAAAAAAAGTAAAACCAGAACAAGATAGCGCAGATTTTCGTAGAAACACCAGCAAAAAACTTTGCGCCTACCTATTACCAGACAATGACCCTAATTAGAGGCTCATAAAATCCTTTCAATATTTTACTGGCGACGGGTGATTGGATGTGGTAAAAACCCAGCGAGTTACAAAGAAGCAGTACCTGTGATCGCATCCGTCTGAATGCCACATACATTTCAACAACTAGATATGTATTATTATTGAAAAAAAAAAGAAATAATAATTACTGCAATAATTAATTGGTGAAAGTAGATGACAGTTCAAACATGTGTCGAAAATAAATCAATTCACTTCGTTAATACCAAAATACACAATGTAATAATATTGCACACATTTTCTTTTATTTACAAATGGTAAAATAGATAAAGTAGAGAAAAGCAATAACCATTTACTTCGTCAAAAGTGCGCTGGTAGAAAAATATCCCCTCAAGGGAAATTGTTCTGCGCTTCCACAACTGCGTTTAGTTAACTGTCAGATTATTTTGTATTGTGAAACTGAACGAGTTAAACCAAAAGTTTAAACTCTCGGTCAGGTTTAGTTAAACTTCAGTTTAAACTCTGACTGTACAACTGGGCACAAAAGTATTATAAATGCGTGCAAAGTATTATTTTTTTCTGATTTCACGCCTTTATTTCAAGTCTGAAATGTCACATTGACCTCGTCGTAAGTTTACCATCTCGGTTTTTTTAACATCTTGTGTGATTTTTCATACAAAATTTGACAGTTCATTTACCACGTTCGTTACGACGTTGCATGAATACCCCTACTTTATAGATGTGCAATAAAACAGGCCTATTGATGAATAAATGCTGAAAACGTTAAAGTTTTTCGGAGACAAGAATAAAACACAACCAACTCGCTGAAAAGAAAAAATACGCGAGCGTTTATTCTTAATGAACTGCGTAAGACAGAGAAAGCAGTATAATAATTTATGGTGATGCCACAAGGTAATTGTAAGATAATGTTCTCGTGTTAAACTAAACCACTATTTCAAAAGTTATCCCTTAGTTGGTAGCAATTTTAACAAATTTGCTGGAACGTAAAATAAATCGCCAGCGATTTTTTTTTCATTCACTAATCCCTACCTCTTTTTTATTCGCGGGTGATTTGTTGTTGCGATGAATTTCTTGTGAATTGAAAAAAAGTATTAGTTTTCGAATGAGCGAACGAAATATTATCAACGATATAGATTATATTTTCGCTCAAAATTAAGTTTAAATTATTCCAACCAGCCGTCTAGCTACTTGCAATATGATTTTATCTAAAATGTAAACAGTACCTAAACTTAGTTCCCAACGTTTCTTAACACATCCCAATAAATGGCCGCTCTTATGTTTTATTTACATTCCCGCCATTAATTTTGACATTTACACGTATTCACAGACAGGGTAATTTTTTCCGGGGAGAATCGGGTAGGTGTACGGAAAGTCGGCGGTCTAGTTCTCTATGGTTTGTGCCATAAAGAACTAGATTGCAATTGCAATAAAGCAACTGAACCCAACGGAATCCTGGCTATTGTACTCAAGATCAAGAGTACAATGTAAGCTGTGACCCAATATGGTGCCTGGCCCACTGTGATGAACTCATACCCTAACCTAACCTATGTAAGCTGTTAGCATGTCGTACTCCCAGAAGACGTTTCCTTCTTGCTGAAAGACCGCTCGCATTCAACCTATTCCAAAGAAAGGGAGTAAATGTCTGCCACAAAACGATCGTCCAATAGCGTTGTCAATGCCTTTAAAGGTAATGGAAAAGGCAATAAATGTCGAAATAATCAAATACCCCAGAAGGCCACCGATTAATGAGTTCCACTGAGATCTGTTAAGCTGCGTTAAGCGAATCCAGAGCAGTAGCCTTGGACATATCAAAGGCGTTTGACCGAGTCTGGCATAGGGCCCTATTAGGCAAGTTATCGTCGTATGGATTACCACAACAACTCTGCTTCGTTTGCCATAAATGCAGGAATGCCCCAAGGATCTATTCTTTCTCCAACTCTATTTCTTCTCCACATCAACGATTTGCTTGGATCGACAAATAATAATAGCCGTTTTTTATTATCAGTGTGATCTGATCCGGATCAGATCATGAAAATAAAACAAACTGGATCATTGAAAGATTTTATATTTAAGTTGTGGTAACAGTTGTTTTTCACATATAAAATCAAGTACCCAATTATGACAAACTTTGTGACAAACGTCACAACGCGATGATTTCTCCATTGCACTTGCTCATATTTGAGTTTGACATTTCGCTGTTGTGTCGGGGGTGTTACCATATGAATACAAATCTGCATACATTTTGCACTCAATATTTTTTTGTGGAAAACTATGCTCAAATTGTATGTTCAAATACGCATCATAATTAACCGTATTGTACTGATATAATATTTCCATTTATATTTCTGTGCTATATAGCGAAACAAAACATCTCGAAAGTCGGAGTAGTGACTTATTCGAATTTGAAAAAATGCTAATGTGTTGTTAATTTTGTTCCATATTTTGGTCTGGCAACATTACTGTATGGCTATAATTTACAGGGACACCAACATTTAGTGAATGAAATAAACAACGCCACGAAACAACAACGAGAAATAGTTGAATTAATTTTCAGATCATATTTCGTGATCTCGATGAAAAGTAGGATCACATGTTGTTGTTGTAAGTGCATGTAAATCGATGATCTATATGGATCACAGTTGATAATAAAAAACGGCTAATATCTACAGCTTTGCTGATGACAGCACTCTTATATCCTCCATTTCGAACAGTGGGCCTGAAAATGTTTTTTGAAAAAATTTCCTTTATTGACCACAAAATTTAGTTGATTAATTAATGTGGGCCTGTGAATGTGAATGAATGTGAACAAATAAGTTACTTCTCTAAATGATGATCTGGACAAAATTTTGAAGTGGAAAAAGACAACTTGGTTGTATTTAATGCAACATTTTCTAGGAAAAAATGCTTCAACATTTCCTCAGATCCGAATGGATGATCATCCAATCCATCACAAGCTCTCAATGCACCTTATGTAGAAGGCAATGTCAATTCAAGAGTGGAATCGGCTAAGGTGATAGTTGATTGTCGCATTTTTTATTTTATTTTGATTATCAACTCTTGTTTGCTCTGCGTAAAGCGATCACAAAAAACTAATCGATTATTGGCAGTACTTAGAGTTTTGAACATCACTTCCTCCCTACGTTGCATTCCGATCAGCTGATACTATACCTACTCGTAGTGTTTTTAATATGGAGAATACTAATATGTTCACAAATTACAAACGATTTGTTTGTTTTTTAAGGTCTCAGGTTAATATAAAGCAAATACGGATCGTGTCCACATACACATGTGGAATAATATCCGTATATGGCTATGAATGAAGTAAATATTGCACATCACGAGTTTCCAAATATTAAATTTCCATAGTTTTTTATAATAATTTACAATAGCTATAGTTTTCCTTTCACTTATTTAATTAATATGGAGTTGATGACGAGGGGAATACCTATGAAAATGACACAAATGTATGAAAGCGACACCTAAATAATAGCTGTCACATGAAATTGATCGCAAAAAAGCGATTGTCTATTTGATAATCACCTTAAGTGAGCGTAAAGCGATGGTTTTAATTGTCAACTATCAATAATCACCTTAGCCGATTCCACCCCAGGAATCACATTGCAGGACCACATATCCTATTTCCCAAGATCGGCGTCCGCTAAGCTGAGCTACCTATTTAGAGCAAAGAGGTACTTTAGTCCCAAGCAACTTTCCTTCTCTACAAAGCACAGGTTAGAAGCACACAGCCTGGAATATTATTCCCATATATGGAGCTCGGCCCCAAAACATTCACTTAACACACTTGACAGCATACAGAGACGAGCAGTTCGACTTATTGGAGACCCTACACTCACATCAAATCTACAACCGTTGGTGCACAGAAGATAAGTCGCTGACCTTTGCTTGTTCTTAAGCACATCCATTGTAGATGTTCCGAGGAACTCAAAGACATTATCCCTCGAAGTGCAACTTTTAGGCGCCCTACATAGCAAGCAGCTAATGCTCATGAGTCATGAGTCATGACATCAGCATTTTGGGGCGCTAATGAAGCGTTATAGATTCGCCTTTCCCGAAGTAGAAGTAGCTATTATTTTTTATTCCGATCTAACGGCTGAATTGAGAAGCTTTCTTAGGACATTTATATATTTTTGAAAGTTTGTCAGGTGTCACAAAGTCACAAAGTGAAAAAAATCCTTATTTGTCCGTGGCTTAAACCTGGGAGCCCTCGCTCAATCGTCCAGCTCAATAAGCACTAAGCTATACTGCTGCCAAAGCCCGTTTAGGTTTATCGATTATTGCCGAAATATTGTAAATAATTTCAATTCATTGTAGACAAAGAACAGTACTTACCTACCTACGACTTTACATATTTCTGAAAATGAGATCTAATTCACTTTAAATTACCATCAAAATTGTCCGTAAATTACTAACAAAATTGTCTGCTATTTTAATTTACTGACAACTTTAAATAATTAAATAACTACTATAGAAATTCTTTTTCGTTGACCTACTTCTAATTAGCGATTGAATATCGTAATATATGTTGAATTAAATTATATTTATTTTATTAACCCCAAAATGCCCAGTTCAGCACAATTCGCGTAAGGACATTTTATGAATAATAAAACGATGCTACACAAACATACTCGCAGAATACATGGTACATTATACATAATATATACATTACTCCCCGCTCATTGTCCATATCATCAGGTTCCACTTCTATCATCCCTTACGTATATTCAACTAAAGGAGACGAAATTAAATACAAATTCACCAAATTGTTTTGGTTACCAAAAGAAAAAGCAAGGTCCCGCGCGTTTGTGTGTTGAAATTGGATTAACCACCATTATCACATGAACTTATATACACACGTTCTTGAAGCCACAGAAAATCAACAAACCACCAAAATCTCGTTTTCCACAGCAATCTGTTTCAATATAATATGAGGGGGTGGATGACTTCTCGTTCATCCTTCTGTATATGTGCTCTGATTCTGATGCTTCCCCAAATATGTTGGTTTTAGTTTGTATCCCCTGGGTGTCATAACTTCAGACGAGCTCATCTTTTACTTAAGTTTTACATATTTTGTTCACTGCTGAGCTAAATCAGGAAAGGGAGAAGCGAAGGGGGTGCGAGGCGAGCGAAGGTCCAGGGTGTGTTCCAGAATTGGCCCACAGTCACTTGTCATTGCCTCAAACAAAATATCCAATAATCTCGATACAGTGGCGAGATGCAAAAAACATCTATGCTCATAGACGCACACACATCAGACATCACATAGTACATATAAAGGTCGATTCTGTTATAGGTATAGTTGACTGAAGCTAAAGCACCATCATCTGGTAAATCTATGAAGGAAACTACCCCGTCTGATGTATACAAACATATGTAATAGCTATAGTAGAATGACACAACATGCGCAAACCGGTCGGTGGGCCAAACCGGGGGGATGGTGCAGATATAAATGTCATTTTGGGGAATTACGAAAATATCAAGAGGGAAAAATTCATTTCAATCTTTGGCATTTGGGCCGTTGCCATGCCGGATGAAGAAGGCAGTTTGGGGAGAAGTTGTTGCTGTAGATACTTTATCCTCATCATCTAAACTCATTTAATATACCATACTATGTGCAGTGCTGAGCGAGGAGCGGAGTCGGAGTGGAATGGGAATAGAAAATTTCATGGTTTAGCTAACATGGTTTCCAGAGGGAGAACCATCGAGCGGATCATACAACTTGTTAGGGAGACAAATTTAACCGAGGGCTTTCAATTTCTAGGCCGCCCCAGACTATATCTTCACCATTGTCGTTTCTGCTCGTATTTCGCCTTTGCAAGAGAGATGGAAGACGTTGCTGATGCCGCCTTCATTTAGATGGGTAATAACTGGGAATGTTGGATTTAACCCCCTTGTAAAAGGACAAAAAAAAGTAAACAAAGTGTGCGGAGGGTGACACAATGAATTGGTATCCATTGTTGCCCGCAAAATAGGCGTTTGTTGGAGAAACTTGAATTGAATTAATTTCTAAAGTTTCCCCGATGGGGACGTTAACTTGTTTTTTTTTTTTCTTTTTGTCTTTGAGGTTCAGCTAATAAGATTAGACAATTCTGATAGAACATTGTGGCTGACAATTTTGGGATTATTAAATAAACGGTGTAGTAGCTTTGCGAACAAAGAGAGTTGAGTTAATATACGTTAAATAATTTTAAACGAAAGATCTATATCAATGCGTATGGTAAGTAGCTAGGGTAGGTATAATTATACTGGAAGGTAGATACACGTACTTGAAAGAATAATGGTCAACCCGAGTTGAATGTCTTCATCTGTACCAATACATTTAAAACAAACAATACCTTACCCTTTCCTAAAACATATAAAATGCTTAGATTTTGGAAATAGGTGCAGGAATATTATTATATTACTTTTTTGTTCGAAGAGGTTAAAATAAGGATTTTAGGGATTATAACCCACCTACCTTACTGCATATCCAAAGGGTGGGCCAAGTACAAGTTTCTTTTTAAAAATGAAATAAAATTAACAAAATTAAATTTTATTTATGTATTATGGCTTTATTAGAGCAAACATTTCTATTATTTATGGAACACAAGCGTCGTTCAAGTATGGCTGCATCGGCCAAAACTTCTTTTCGAAAAACGCACTGTTTGGGCTACACAGCACTCACTTTGGAAATAAGTTTTCAATATTTCCCATCGTTGTTCAAGAGTAAAGGGGCTCATTTCGAGCGGAAAACTGCTGTCAGTGTCAAAGTAACCTATGTTTTCAAAAGAAACCACTATGGTCCACCCTTTACATGTAAGTAACTGTATTGTGAAGGACTTTTAAATAATCAGTTACCTACCTCGTTCACATACTTTCAAACAGACACTCCCAACTGTAAAGTTGAGAAAGTAAACCTGACATTAAGTCGAGGAAGTAGAAAAGTTGTTCAAAGGACAAAATGAAAAGCGGTTAGAGCCGACGAGATACCCTCTGAATTTTGAGTTGAAAGCCTTCACGTTTAGATGGCTTATGATTTTTATTTACAAACTTTTAAGAGGCCGCCTCACTTATTATACTATCATATTCAAAGGAGAGATTCTTCCAACCCCTTTAAAGGTGCTATATCAATAAACATTCCAAGTTTCAATTATACACAATCGCAAAAGAAAGACAGCTCTAAATACTCCTGAATCACTCAAATGGCGAACTAGTGTAGGGAGGTTTTTCGATCAAGCTAGCTGACCCGTGCCCGCCTTGCGTCGCTCGCCTTTAGTAAACAAACAAATTTATATTTGGTCCATTTAAGATTACACTTACATTAACTACTTACCGATAACATAAATCACGGGTTTGGATAATTTTTGTTTTGTATGTATGTGTATGTATTGCCTTAAAAGTTTCATCACAATGTACTTTTCATTCTTTCTACCAAGCGCTATGCATAGGGTGACCAGATCCATGCCTACCAAAAAGAGGACACTTTCAAAAATTTCAAATGAAAAATTTATAAATTAAATTCTGAGATATTTCTAAAATTATTTTTATCAAAAAATTGCTTTTACATTTTACGACTTTAAGTCTATTCCGTTCTTCAGTCCAATGGCTCGTTAGGAAAAAAAATATTCGCTCAACATTAGAATTATGTGCTTGTGCAGGAATTGATAAAAACAAACTGCACTATGAAAAGTTCACTGTGCAAGTGTGTAATTCAATATTGTATTTTTTTTTTAATATTCTACCCATTTTTTTGTGCATAGGTGCATTTAAAGATTTATTATGGTTTTGTTCTTACTCTACAAATATTTTTAGGTTACAAAATTGGTCAAACAATTTATTTTCGCTTAATTTGTTGGGAATTTTTCTTAAATCCATCCATACAGTACACTTGACAACCGCGAGGACATTATCTCTCCAAAACTCCTTCTGTTACAGGACAAGCAAACTTTGGAACTCGCTTCTTGGGGATATATTTCCAGAAGAGTACAATTTGCAGCAATTTAAATGCAGAACTAACATACATCTGCAAGCATCTCGGGGCGCTGATGAAGCGTTGCGTTTCCCGATGTAAAACAATCAAACTCATCCAGAGATTCGCCTCACCTTTAAAGATATTTTAAAGACCTTGAATAAACCCCTAATACCTACAACATTTTTTGCACGTTTAAAGCATCATTTTCATTTCCACCTACAAATTTTTGTCATAGTTTTGTGGTGTCGAAAGATTCCGTAAACTGGGAAATCCCAAAAAGTGGACAAATTGTACATTTTTTTCAAAAAGATACCGGACATTATTTTTTTTAGATAAAAAGAGGACATTCCCTCTTAAAAGAGGACGTCTGGTCAGCCTAGCTATGCACCGTACAGCCTACCTACTCGCACATAGGCCACATCACACCATGCTTGCGATTTATGCCCACCACCCCAATGCAGTGCAATAACAAAAATTATTGGTTTAGCATTGATTTCGCATTTGATCAACTAAGATCTGATATTTAACTTATTGTTTCTCAGTTTCTGGATGAATAGAGAGATAAATCATAGCTCAAAATACTCAGAGAAGAATTGCCTATAAACAGTTAAATGCTTTTTGGTACTGATTGAGATTTATGAATATAGGTATGTAGTGGCACATTGAATGAAGCAAAGTCAAAATAAAAATATGGGCGTGTGCAGGCCCGTACATATGAAAGAAGTGTAACTTCTGGATCTGGATCCCCATATACCTACATACACAATAATCATTATGCAATCAATGGAGAATGGAAGACAACAAAAAACGTTTTTACGAAAATGGATGAAACATAATTATCATTCTATGTATCTCTCTCCACTCCACCCTCGCTCTCCATGATCTTGCTACTTGTTTATAATACTGCATTTCCTTTCCTTTGTTTTCCTCTTCCTATGAAATCCAAACAACTAGGCATCTACCCCAACTCTACACTGTAACCATACCACATATCAGATTGAAATTCTGAAATGTATTATACGTATCTTCTCTTATGAAGATTATTAATATAATACCCCATGCCATACTGCAGCACGCACCCCATCCGGCATCGGGCATACGATCATAATACACATACATAATTATACAACTGACCATAGCACTTACTACGAAAACAAATCAAGTCCTTTCGAATGCGAGGTATACGTATGCTAGTGTGGTTTTGTTTGTGTGTCGCACGATCGCAAAAGTATAATCATGCATTTGTAACAAGGTATATGTGTATGTATATATTTTCACTTCAAAAAATACATTTTGGCTAAAAACTGTTCCTAATGACGTGGCTTTAAACGACATAGCCTTAAAGGAACATTTTAAAAAAGTTTCACCGAAATCTGCCCAGTAGTTTTCGAGTTTTTAGCTCAGCACGAAAATTCCTAACAGTTTTATTATATGTGTAGATCATAACCTCGTCCATTTAAAGAAGAAGTAGAAAAAATTTGTCCGATACCGCCCGCAAGACTTCAAGGTGCTATAAACCTCAAGATAAAGTTTAATTTTGAGATTTGGGTATTCAGCGCCATCTTTAGGAAAACTTGAAAACTTTTGAGTTAAGTGGACTTGTCATACTTTATACCAAACCCGGCGAACGTTGTTTTGCCTGCTTATAAAACATCACGCAAATGAATGTACTCCTCAAAACGCAGCTTCGTTTGATTATACTTGATGTATCGTAATCTTTCGCTTTCGATTTTTGCATACATAGGTATCAACAATGGGTGCCTGTCAATTCGCGGTTTTCATTTCGCAAACTATTATCTCGCGACGTTTTAAATATTTTTCCATTATTTCGCAGAAGTCATGTGGCAAATTGCCATTTCGTCTTGCATTCATCTCGCTGTGAGGTTAACTCGCATTTTTTCTTTAGCATTGCTATGTTTTGCTATTCTTTCAACTAGGTACCTTTTGTAGTTTTTGCTTTTGCATATTTTGTAAAATGTTATTTCGCGCCATGCTATTTAGCCCCTTGTTTATATCAGCATGCATTTTTTTCCACTTTCACGAGGAAATTGTTTGTTTTATATGTAAAATGGCACTACTTTGCATAATACTCAAACTCGCACCTACTCCAAATCCTACAGTGACCACAGGCAGGGAGGTTGCAGGGGGGCAGCATGCCCCCCCAAACATATTTCAGTGTTTATGGGGTTTTTGTAAAGAAAAATTATAAAGAGTTAAAAATTAAGAATCTTAGAAGGTTTTGCTATTATTTTATTTGGCAAAAGCGAAATAAAGAAACGCAAAATAAAACCCTGACAGCTGACAATAAACCTATAGAAATAACATGCGCGCGCATTTTCTCTATCGAAAAGCATGCCTTTTTGACAGATGCGCATAACGAAACGAAAATACATGCTCGGAATTTATAGTACCATTAATATGTGTAGGTACTGTGAGCTTAATCAACCAACTACTTTTCTAAGGGTTGAGAAAAAGCGTTTGCAATGTAGGTACCTATGCATTTATTATTTTTTTTTTTGTATGGAAGGCCTCCCATTCGTTTGTCCACTTTTGATTAAACTTAACAGTTTTGACATAAAACTATTGGACGACAGATTTAAATGATTTTTGCCATATATTCCGAACTATATAAGCTATAAGTTGCTCTCTTTTTTAAGTGACTTTTTTGCTGGTTTTACTGTCTTTGCCATGCCATTACGTAAATAATTTATAATCATTAGCGCAAGTATTTTTCGAGATATATGTACGATTCTGAATGTTTTTTTTTGTATCCGAGCTCCATTTGTCATATTTAGCCCGAGTGATTGGAACAAAATTTACAACATACGTATGCTGATTCAAAATATCGTCTAATACTATCTACCTTAAGTTAAACCGATTTCATTGCTTCAGCTCTTGCCTATTTTTGCGAAAAAAGTGAATACATAGTACCTAGGTTTAAGTATAATGAAGATTAGAAAATTGATTTCATTTTTGATAGGGATAATTGGTTCAATTTTGATGACGACATTGAGAACGAGAATGGTGAAGAAGTGGTGGCAATTCGTCAGGAAATACTTATAGGACGATGTAGATTTTTTCGGCGATTTCGGTTGTCCAGAACAACGCTTTTTTACGTTCTTCAATTAGTATAGTGGTCGAATTGCAGCACCCACACTCACTGCTAAAATTTTTTTAAATGCATACTTTCAGTTTTAGTCGGTAATCGTTTTTATTCACAATTTTAGTCGTTAAATATTGCCTGAGCAGCAATTGCTGATCAGATCAGTCTACGATTCATGGCAAGTGGATCGATGTAAATAGCGGTTGCCGACGTCATTCGCGTATCAGCCGCTAGTATATGTCGCATACTGCCAAAAGTATGATGTATGCCCTTGACATGTCATTTGGACGGATTTATTCAAATGGCAGCAACATTGGCAGAACAGGAGGTGGCCGCTGCTGTATTTTATCGCTCTCCACGCACAATCGGTGCAATCTACCGTGCAATCTGTTGCATTAAATTGCAAACACCGAATTGGTGAGTACAGAAAAACAACCAATCACATACGCTATCATAATGCTATATTGCTACCCCATGCTGATACCCCCATACACACATATTATTTTACAACACGAAAGCAACAAAAATATTGAAAAATGTACTTGCTCTTATGAATAAAAATCAGTCCTCCTGCAAAATGAGCATAAAAATATCACTGTTATGACATTTCATAGTCAAAAATGGGTGATAAATTTTGCTCCGGTAGGTACTAGCAATGTGAAGAAATACACAGGTGCAAACTTTTCGTTAGTACCGAGTATCAGAGCTAGTACCAGGCCTAGCTAGACCGGGTACTAGTATATTCATGTAAAGAAATCGGCCGTAATCTTTTAAGTTACCCCAATGTTACTTACAGCAATGCAATTTCACTTTATTGCCCTTCAAAGTTCATTATTGTAATTTATAAGCCTTAACTCGGATTGAAGCATACAACGGAGAAATAATAATCAACCCAGGTAACTAATGATAATGACAAGTAATAAGCTCAGTCATTGCTTCCTAGTCGTTATTTTTGTCGAAAACTAACAGCATCATATTAGGTAGTCGGAAGAAAAATCAATTTCCCTTCTGAAACACTGCCGGATGCTAGGCGTCTCTTTATTAACTGACCAATTTAAGCAAGGCGAACACAACCGCAGATGAAATCACATAATTACCACCCGAGGAACGTAGGTAGTTATAACAGAAAAAAAAACACGAAAATGAGGAACGTACCTAGTTACCGAAAAGAAAACTATCCCATACTTATTAACCAATAAAGCTGACCAACACATTACTAAGCCCACAACCCATGACGGACTGTTCTACTGTTTTTGTGAACACAGAATCACTTGGCTACAAGTCAACTCCGCCCAACCTCGCGGTAAACTCGTTTTAAGTGAAATTACTTAATTTTCTCAGGCAATTTATGTGTGATCATAATCGAAGACAGCGAAGAAAGATGGACAGCGCTCAGCGGCCAGTCAACCGCATGACGGTCACCGCTTTTCCGTCATCGTTAAGCAACAGCCATTGTAGGTTGTAGTACCAATGCATGGTACTGATGGCTCCTTGTACTGGTCTCCCTGCAGCACTCCCCCGCAATAAAAAAAAAATTTAAATCTGCAATCGAGAGCGCACCTATATATAATAATTCTATACATAATACAGTTTGGACAAATTACTTAGAGAAAACCATCGCTTACGAGTGGCAACACTGTAACAGCCAGCAAATAAAGGCGATTACATCGGGGGCCGGCTCTTACCAATAATGGCGCTTATGGCTGCCTGGGCTGTTACCTTATTATGGTGTGTACTGTGTAGTGAAACTCACACATACAATTTAATTTTCGTTTTTATTACTATTTTTTCTGATTCTGACGCGATAAGACGCGGCTACACCAAGGCAACCCGCGCCCGAAAGAAGAAACGAATAATGTTTCTTGCACCTTTTTCTGAAAAGGTAATTAATTATAGTCAACACAATGAGTATATTATGTAGAAGCATATACACAGTGGATTTTGGAGTAAGAAAGGAATAATGTAGAAGAGGCTGATTACGGTTTTGCTAACTGACGGGGCAATGTCTAATCAAATCACTATTGAAGCTGCTCAAACATCAAAATAATTTCGTTAAGTTTCGATAAACGTATTAATTAAACGATTAAATTACAGTAGACGCGTGATATAGTGAACTAATAAAAACCAGACATGTGAGGGAGATTGTTCATTATTTCAAGCAGGAAGCTAAGAAGGCTTTCCAAAGTTAGATTTGGTCAAAAATGCACATTGACTTTTTTTTTGTAATTTATTAAAACGTAAAACAACAATCAAAATACATAAACAAACTAGGTCTAGGTACCTAACTAAAGGTTAAAAAAATAAATAAAATGCAGTTTCTTTCTACTTTGTGCGAGACCATTTATATCTATAGCCTCTTAAAAATGCCGGATGTCCTCAAAGTGTTCTTTTTCCATTGCCACTTTAAGTCTGAGTTGACGTATAGCTGTGATATAGGTCCCTCATTTTATTTACTTATTTATGGGGCTAACAGTTGCAACACTGTCTTAAAAAACCTTCTCAATTCAGCCGTTCGGACTGGGTATAAAATTGTAGGTCCATCAGAAGGTGAGAAGAGCAGGCGATGCCATTCCAGGTCACATCTGATGTCATCATCATCATCATTTTCAATGGTCCGCTTGTCCATTAAGTGGGCCGCGGGTGTAGGTTGCTCAAGTGGACCCTCCATAGCTCTCGATCTTCCGCCATCGACTCTAAATCATCAAGGGCAATCCCCATACGGGTATAGGAGAGATTATGGACTTGATCTAACCATCTCATCCTTGGTCTACCTAAAAGACGCCTACCCGATGGTACGGATTCCATAGCACGTCGTGGAGTCCTGGTCGGGGACATGCGTTTAACATGACCAAACCACCGAAGCATGGATCGCTCCGTCCGGAGAAGTAGCTGCTCGACATTGAGTTCCTCACGTATTCTGGTATTTCTGATGCGATCTCTACGGGTCACACCAGCAATACCGCGGAGAAATCTCATTTCGGCAGCTTGTATTAGCGATCTTATTCTTTCAGTCATTACCCTAACCTTATGACCATAAGTAAGAGTTGGAACAAACACCGAATTAAAGACTGACAACTTAGCTTTGACACCAAGTTCAGTCCTTCTAATAACAGAATGACCAAGCTGTCTCAAAATTGATCCAGCTTGACCAATCATACAGGAAAACTCAGCATTGCTCCTTCCATCACTCGTGAATAAGACCCCGAGATACTTAAACTTCTCCACCTGTTTCAATGGGACTCCACTAACATGCAGAGTGCATTGAACATGCGTTCTGGAGACGACCGTCACTTTAGATTTGTTCACGTTTACCTTCATCTCAGCTTCAGCACAAACGGCTACAAACCGATCGAGTGCGCGTTGAAGTTCAATCTGAGAAGATCCAAGGATGACCAAGTCATCAGCGAAGAGTAAATGACTTATCCTCAGATCTCCCAATTCGAAACGTTCCTCGCCAAGACTGCGCTGTAACATCCAGTCCATATAGGTAAGTGATGAAAAGGAGAGGAGACAAGACGCACCTCTGGCGAAGTCCACGGTGAAAGGTATTGATTTACGGTGAAAGGTATTGATTTAACGCCGTTTACCCGAACACAGCTTTTACAGTTTTGTAGAGAGATTGGATTGCTCTCAAGAGAGAACCGTCAATTCCATACTCCTGTAACACACTCCAGAGTTTACCTCGAGGGACTCGATCGTATGCTTTCTCCAAATCTACGAAGCATGCGTAAACAGGTGTAGCAAACTCCCAAGCCTTCTCAAGTACCATTCTGAGAGTGAATAACTGAATAACATCTGATGTGAGCGACAAAATTAAAGGCATTGAGCTTTTCTAGCCGGGTTAAGGGGCGGATCGTTAATGTTTACACCTTAGCGTTAACACCAATTTTCATCGCAAAATCGTCTTCAGCTATGAATCGAATTTTTGGTTAAATGGCTTCGTCAATAAGCAAAATATGCGTTACTGGACAGGTGAGAACCCTCATGTACTAACAGCACTTCATCCGCAAAAGGTCACTTGTTTGGAGCGGTTTTCATGGCGGTGGCGTCATTGAGCCATTTTTTCTTGTCGATGAAAATGACCGGCACGTTACAGTAAATGGTGTTCGCTACAGAGACATGTTGGAACGTGTTTTCTTTCCATGAATTGGACATCAGTGATAATTGGTTCCAAAAAGACGGTGCCACAAGCCACACTGCAGTAGCAACAATCGAGTTTTTGAAGTCTCAGGTCGATGAACGTGTTATCTCGAGAAACGGACCCGTCTCTTTGCCACCGAGATCCTGTGATTTAACGCCTCTAGACTTTTTTTAAGGGGCTACAAATGCGTATTCACTATATAGGTATACATACGTATAGTCATAGAAATTTTTATAGTTCATTATTTAGAATAGTATGTACCCAATAATTTGTGTTCACTATACTGTCTACATAGTTCACTCTACCAAGATGCAATAGTTCAAGCTTCTACTGTGTTTTAGTATATACCTGGTATCTACATGAGAAAAGAAAACTAGTCAGTTTCTTAGGGACGGCAATTTACATTTGCATTTTCATTAATTACGTTATCATAAATTAAAACGTAATTATAGTTGGAAGATTAAAAATATACCGCCACACATTTGTTACCTTATTCATCTAAGTAAAGACAGGTATATTCTGAAGAATAGCAATTCGAAATGAATGATATTAGGACGAAAAATAATTACTTGACCCATATAATAAGTGGTGCCTTTGGAAGTGGTATAGATATAAGACAATATCTCCTACGTCAGGTTTACACAACCCCGCACAGAAATACATAGTAGGGAAGTCGATTTTCAGAAAAGGATCATGGTGTATAGATAGGTATTTTGTATCTGCGTCACCTTTAACTTTTTGAATGGTAGATTCCCACCTCCTTATTTTAGGAGATACCAACACATGATGCTATAATGTGCTCAAAATAACTCCAGAGGGAAACGAGGCTCCCGCTGGGAACACCGGGGGGGGGCCTATTTCATTCGAATTAATTACCCAAACAAAAACAACAAGTAAGATAGAATACATAGACTAACCGAAACAGAAGCAAGCAATAACGGGTTTTCGGCTGCTTCAGACAACATTAACGATTCAATTTAGTATATGCAAAAAACATCTGCAAGCAGTAAAGCCTGACATCATAGCCTTAACTGAGATTCAAATAAATTTATCAACTGACTACTCCACATATAGCTTCGCTGAACTGAATACGAACTATCCTCATTTTCCATTCAAAGGGAGGCTTTGCCTAAATTTGGCCGAGACGATTTGGCATATGTGAAAGAAAAGTTGATGATCTAACCACTATATGGGTAAAGATTGTTTTTGGTTACACAATTCAACCGCGGCGACATCAGTGCACAGAAAATGAATTGGCATCGATATTCTAATATAAATAACTAGGCTAGGCAGGGACAAGGACAACAAGTTGAAAACTCCGCAGTTTGCTGCAATCTTATATTCAGCTTCTAGATAAACTCACGCCGATTCCAAACAGTCCAACATATTATTTCGGGAATAACCTAGATAACTATATGAACTAAAAGTCTCTATCTCATTATGACGTGTCGGTTCTTAAAGTTACATATACATTTTGAAAAATAAGATTGGCTCCGATGTTTGGGAAAACGATTTTTTTGTTGCTGAGTAGCTTGCTTGTATTATTTGTTGAACCACAGCATGAGCCCTGTCTCAGGGTAGAATTGTTCCATCAGATATTAGATATCAGGTAATTTTGCTGTATTTAGTGCTCTATTTGGGATTCCGCCCGGAATTATTGTTGTTGTTGTCGGCAATGTTTTTAAAACGCCAACAGCCGACAGCAAATTTCTCGCTGATGAGGACATGGAAAAACCATTTCTGCAGACTGTTAAACGGCGAAGACAAATTTCGGTGACAAATGGAACCTCAGGATCTATGTGGACGCTTAAAACCGTTCGTCAACAAACTATTTGGTCCATACCGATACGATTTTAGGCCCGGCATAGTGGTAACATCATCCACAAGGAAGCCACATTGGTCCACTTTTATTTATTTTATTCATTAACGATATTGTCAAATTTGTTCCTCATTGTAATATACCGATGATTTCAAAATCTTCTCCTCATGTAGTGATTCGGTTAGTTTTCATCGTTTGAGTGCTGATCTTCAAAAATTTGTTTTGTGGTGCTCGAAAAATTACTCGTCTCTGAATGTCAGTAAGTAAAGGTTCTGTCATAACTTTTTCCCGTCGTATACTTCACCTTGATTTCACGATTATTCCTTAGATTGCAGAGCGATTCCTCGTGTTTCTTTGATAAAAGATCTAGGTGTTATGCTGGATTGTAAATTATCCTTCAATTACAGTGTAGAATACATTGTAATTAAAGCTAACAGAGCGTGGGGACTGCTAAAGCAGTATGCCAGAGCGTTCACCGACCCCTATTCTCTAAAAATATGTGTCATTTGTTTGATCTTTGTTGGAATATGCGTCGGTCGTTTGGTGTCCATACCACAACAGTCATATTTTAAGAATCGAAGCAACTCATAAAAGATTTCTTAGGTTTACCCTTAGACTCTTAGCAGACTCTTAGCATGGTCTGATTTCAATAACTTATCTCCTTATTCAGCACGATTGCAACGTATTGGTCTCGAGTCTCTTGAGCTTAAGAGAAAGGTGTCAAGAGTTGTTTTTCTCCACATAATATTTATTGGAGAGATTGACTGTCCTGACATTTTAAGTCTTGTTAATCTTAATGTTCCGTCCCTCAATTTGCGTAATATACAAATTCTCATACAAATTACGACAGATCCTCTTTTTTAAATAATGGCTTACTGTTATTGTATAATGGTTGTGCGTCCTTAATTGACGTAATATGACGATACCCTTAATAAAATTGATCTTGACTAATTACTATGGAGTGCACTGTGCACAACTGGAGGCGGTTAACCAAAAATTGAGCTAACTGGAGACGCGTATTGGTTGAGCGCAGGTTCACCCCGAACTGTAAAACGTTTAACCAAGTTTTACGTTGATCTCTAGTTTTGGCTAATTTTTATTCTTTAACTGGCTCCCGGAAATTACGCCAGAATTTTTTTTGGAAAAAATGCCACAACATTTTTCATACAAAAGTCTGTCTTTCTTTCCTAGGAAAAAAGGCCTGACTTTTCTGGCCATCTTTCCACAATATTAGGCATTTTTTCAAAAAAAAAAAACTTTTTAAAAGAAATCTGTTTGGAAAAATTGCCAGAAAAAAATTGCAAGCGTTTTTCCACTTCTTGTTTTGGTAAAAGAGCCAGAAAACTGTAGTTTATAGCAATTGTTGTAACAAATTAACAGTAATATTAGTTTTTCTTGTTGGCGGAACGATTGCTTGCGTTGTCATTTAGTTGCTTTCGAGTGTTCATCAGTGACTGTGACGTTGTAAAAATAAAAAAATGGAAAATTTTCTTTACGAAATTCCAGAAGACACCACAGAAGCAGATATAATATTATGTGTTATAACTTATATGTCACGCTTGCAAACACATGAAAGCATGCTCTGAGTGCAACATAAAGTTGCAAGCGCAAGTAGTTGCAGACGGACAACAAAATTATAAATGTCCATGCTGCCGAAAAATCGTAGCAGACACACTTCATGTTTATATTTAATACAGGGCCGTAGCCAGGATTTTGGTTCGGGGGGGGCTTGATCCAAATTTTATGAAGCAAAAAACTAAGAATATTCCAATTCATTGAGTCGTATTAGTTTTTAAATCGTATGTACTTAAACGAACCTAGGTACTTAAATAATAATTTTACACACATTTTTTGAAGCAGAAGACTTCTTGATTTTTTTTTAACATGAGATCAATAAACTTATTTAGATCCACAATAATATCCGAATGAACAGATATCATAGCAAGTTACCTTAACCTTGCATTCTCTATAACGCTTCGGGACATTGTTTTAATCCTTTTCATAGCTGAAAGGGTTTTTTCAACACTAGCTGTGGTCACTGGAAGCGTTGCTAAAACCGTAAGCAAGAAATTTATCCCTCTAAAGTAAGTCTTGTCACATATATCAAGCAATTTCAAAACTTCGGTAGAAGTATCACTCGACGATTTTTTTTTCGCACCAAAGAATGTATTCAGCTTTCACAGCTGACAGTGAAATTGCATTATCAAAGTAACGGGTTAGCCTGTTAGCTTTTCCATTTCGTTCACTCGCTCAACTGCAGCAAAACCTGGGAGAAGAGCTTGAAACGATGGTAGAACGTCATCGTTGACCATGAATCTGTCCGTAAGATTTTGTATTAACGAGATTGTGTAATGCAAGGAAATAGTATATCGTATTTGTAGACACTTTAAACTAGGCTTCAGTAGAAAGGTTTCTGGATTGGAACGCGTTGTTTATTTCAATGAAGTTCTTGGAGCTCTTAATTTAACTTAAAATAAGTCCTCTGCAAGTTGGGATGCGGATTGAAAAGTCTCTCTGCAAAAATCTTCGGTATTTTCTCTGATGTTCTTAAGAGAATTCAGAACTTTTTTTGTGCGGTCAATTGCAGAAACGAAATCTAAGGAAAATTGATAAGGGCAGCGTTAAACTGAACAGATTTTCGCATGTAATGAGGCTTACTAGGAAATTACTTTTTTGGACCGCTGGCGCTGCCAAAAGTGTTGATGCTTTCGAAGACATCGTTCTGCTCGTTATTTCTTCAAGACTTATTGAGATGTATTTTCAATGAATCTTGTTTTACAAAGGCGTAGAAGTCGAGTTTTTTAGCTGGTGCGTGCTTTGTAATGACATTTTTGAAAGTTATAATATTTGTAATGCATTTGAACAGTTGCGGAAGAAATTTCACTAACAGGCGTATTTTTTTTAGAATCTAAAGCTAGGTCACTTTTACTTTTCCATGCAAAACTTTTCTACTCTCTTTTGGTTTTGTTATACTCACTTCCCCAAAAAATACGCCAAACTACACAAAGGCAATTGCGAATTGCAGGAGTTGACTTGGCAGAACCAGGTTAAAGATATGGCTTGCACAGTGTACATACCTAGTGTTTGAATACTGTATACCTACCGGGATAGTCTTATTTTTATAGATTTGAATTTAGGGCTTAAAGCCCTATTTTGACAATCATTTCAGTTTTAGTTCAGTTAAGCTTTCAGTTAAACTGATGTACTGCAGTGTATTTAGACATCAGTCTAGTATTCAGTTGAGCTTTCAATTTACTCGTGATTAGCCGAAGGTTAGAAGATTTATCTACTAAAACTTCTGAAAACTTATGGGAATTCCATCAGTTTTAGTCTCAGTTTTAGTTAAACGCTTTCATTTTTGCATTTAGTCATCAGTTTAACGGCCGATTTCTTCTGATACTCGGTACTAACGAGAACTTGTGTATTTCTTCACATTGCTAGTACCGGAGCTAAATTTATCAACCGTACTACGACTAATACGTCTAAAAACTGGTCTAGTACCCATTTTTGACTGAAATGTCATAACGGTGACATTTTTATGCTCATTGGGCGTCAAACATCTTGCAGGATGACTGATTTTTATTCATAAGAGCAAGTA
The DNA here is from genome assembly GCA_949372485.1 of Cheilosia soror. NCBI lineage: Eukaryota > Metazoa > Arthropoda > Insecta > Diptera > Syrphidae > Cheilosia > Cheilosia soror. Next base: position 35,303,883 of record OX443563.1, read on the forward strand.
TTTTTTTTAAATATTTTTGTTGCTTTCCTGCTGTAAAATAGTGTGTGTTTAGGGGTATCCAGCATTGGATAGCATTTGATAGCGTATATGATTGGTTGTTTTTTTTTTTTCTATTATTGCACATTATGGAACTGAACTAACCAATTCGGTGTTTGCAATTTAACATGAGTGCGGTAGGTTGCACTGATTGTTCGTGGAGACTATGCAAAGCGATAAAATGCAGCAGCGGCCACCTCCTGTTCTTCCAATGTTGCTGACATTTGAATAAATTTGTCCAAATGGCGTGTCAAGGCCATACATCATACTTTTGGCAGTGTGCGACATACACTAGCGGCTGGTACGCAAATGACGTCGGCAACCACTATTTACATCGAATCGATCGAATCTGATCAGCAATTGCTGCTCAGGCAGTATCTAACGATTACTGGTAAAATCTTGAATAAAAACGATTACCGACTAAAACTGATAGTATATAAAATATGTTAACCGTACTGCAATTCGTCCACATTCGAACGTAAAAAAACGTTACTCTGGACAACTGAAATTGCCAAAAAAATCCACATCGTTCTTAGTATTTACTGTATTCCATTGTAGCATAATATGGTAGATGCGCCGCTCATTGCGAAAGCAATGAAATCGATATAATTCAGGTACTAACGACGTTAGACTGCCGATTTTGAGGGTCAAGCTCATACCGAGTACTAATTAATACTCGGTACCAAATTCATCTTAGTACTTCGTGAAGAAATGACCTGATACCTAGGTATTTGAGTATCAACTTTTGGTCTAATACCGGTACTAGCGCTAGTACTTTGTGACGAAATCGGCTGTAACAAGCTTAACTAATAACTCAACTAAAACTGAAACTGAAATGATAGTCTTAAATTCGGCTTTAGAAAATTTTAGTTTTATGTCTAGACTTTCGGGGGGGGCTTCAGCCCCTCAAGCCCCCCCCCTGGCTACGTGCCTGATTTAATAACATAATTGTATGTTACATATTGATAAATCTATATATATAAAAATTGAGCCTTAAAATGTTTGTCGCCGATTCACGCTTTAACGCATTTACCGTTCTTAACCAAACTTTCGCACATCTTTGGTATTGGTCCATACATGAATCCTGTGAAGTTTGGTCAAAAATGGACAAAGGGGCGTGGCACCCCCCATACAAAAAAAACATTCAAAATCGTATATATCGAAAACCACCAAATCGATTGAGCTCAAACTTACAGATAATCTTAGTTATTGGCCCTGGAGTTGTCCTGTGAAGTTTGGTCAAAATTGGACAAAGGGGCGTGGTACCGCCCATACAAAAAACATTCAAAATCGTATATCTCGAAAACCACCAAATCGATTAAGCTCAAACTTACGGAAGATCTTAGTGATTGTCCCTGGAGTGGTCCTGTGAAGTTTGGTCAAAATTGGGCAAAGGGGCGTGGCACCGCCCATACAGAAAAACACTCAAAATCGTATATCTAGAAAACCACCAAATCGATTGAGCTCAAACTTACAGATGATCTTAGTTATTGGATCTGGAGTTGTCCTGTGAAGTTCGGACAAAACTGGACAAAGGGGCGTGGCACCGCCCATACAAAAAACTTTCACAATCGTATATCTCGAAAACCACCAAATCGATTAAGCTCAAACTTACAGATGATCTTAGTTATTGGCCCTGGAGTGGTCCTGTGAAGTTCGGTCAAAACTGGACAAAGGGCGTGGCACCGCCTATACAAAAAAAAAAACATTCCAAATCTTATACATATCTCGAAAACCACCAAATTGATTGAGCTCGAACTTACAGATAATCTTAATTATTGGCCCTAGAGTGCTCCTGTGAAGATTGGTCAAATTTGGTCAAAGGGGAGCGGCACTTCACATACAAAAAAATATTCAAAATCTTATACCTCCTATACAAAAAACATCTTCTATGGAGTGAAACTCGATGACGTTATATCTCCATAACCGCTGCTGGTCCGATTTTCATTATTCTTTTTTTTGTTTTGTTCGTATTGCTGTGTTTCAAGTTTAGGCAGAAAGAAAATTCCACCAAGTCGATTTATTATCATTTCTCGCATTTTACGAAAGAACATTATTACCTAAGACCTAAGCAATACAATTCCTGTGCACGGGCAAAGCCGGGCGGGTACAGCTTTTCGATAGTCTTGGAATTGGAATCCAAAGTTTTTAAAATTTGTAACATCGATATAAATGATGAAAGTCAATAATATTGTCTAGGCAATACAATTTCTGAAAAAAAAAAAAAAAAAAAAATGTTGTGTAAGAACTATAGAGCATTACAATAAAAACAGTTCTTCTATTTAACTATTTTGCACTACGAAGTGTGCACGGGCTACGCTAGTTGAGAAATAAAAATGCGAAAGTTATTAAAAACTTGTGCAATTTTACATTTAAACAGTTACATTTTTTCTGTTTTTTTTAATCAATACAGTTTGTGAGTAATAAGTAATTAAGAAATCAAATAATAAACGCCCGCGCCGGCCGTTTGCGTCGCAGCGCGCAAAATAATTTTCTGGCTCAATTTCCATCTTACTTTCTGGCGCTTTTTCCACACTTGTCTGGCCTAATTTCCAACGTTTCTTGGGTATTTTCCAAACAATGTTCTGGTGATTTTTCCAATTTCGACAAAATAAACATTTTCTGGCGTTTTTTCCAAAAAATAATTATGGCGTAATTTCCTCTGGCGTAATTTCCGGAAGCGACCCAAACGTCACGGTCAGAACCTAAACCTAAATCTTGTTGAGTTGTAACAATTCTCCAGATTTTGTTAATTCTTGTTGGATATCAATCCCATAATCGATTATTTCAGACTGTACTGCATGTATCTGTCAAAATTTAGCGCGCCCATTGGTTCGGCACATTTTCTCGAGCTGCGTACCCTCATACTACCTACCTACTTAGCTTTAAGGAAAATTGAAGACAATTATTGAATTGAATAATTAGATACAAAAGTATATTTTAATCTTGCTGTTGTTTTGAAATGTACCTACCTACTTTTCGCCCCAATATCTATAAAGTATAAATCGTTCTCCTCCGAGTTGAATTAGGTGTTTTATGTAGAATAATATGCCAACGCCCAACGATATCAAAAATGAAATTAATATAAATATGTACCTACACATCTGTTGTATAATATATATAACCTGCTAAAAGTAATCCAGTTGTAGATATACCGAACTACAAAAATGTATCCATTTTCAATGATGTCAATCATGGCATCTCGGCGTGTAATTGCGCTAATCTGACAGCATAGTCCATCAGCTGCAGACCACATTCTAATTCACAACTTCCACTCTACCGCTACCCAAAAGCAACGCTTATTAAAATTTAATAAACAATAATTTTGTCTACGCAATAAATTTTAATAAAACCTACCGAATTTCAATTTACCAATAAAGTTGAAATCGCAATTTTAATCAATTCGCAAATTAAAATTTCACATTAGGTGCGCTCCCGCCTTGTGCGGCGGCGGCGGCCGGCCGGCGAGGCGAGATAGTGATTGTGTGCGAGCATTTCATGGCGTGGCGTGGCGATGCGTCCGCAGTTTCGCATATATAGCTATATCTATGCCTATTAATGAATACTATAGAGAAAATTCGAAATTAATTTTTAACACGATAAATATGAGTGGCGGGAGCAGGAAACAGGATTGTTTCTGCCTTTACCGCAGTCCGAAAGTAGTTTCATGGCGTATGCCGCTGAATTTAATTTAATTTATTACCAATTTAGGTAGTTTGGAAATGCAGCACAAAACTGTGCGTTGACGCCTCCATTTGGAGAGTGAGTGAGTGTGAATGGATATTACTATAATCACAACATATATTTCGGAATGAAATTAACTGCGGCTTTAGCACTGACAACTGCCACACCGCTGTGCGCAATCAATATTAACAACAAATAAACTTTAGATATTCATTTAACGAAGTGTTTAATGCAGTAGCAGTAGGTATATCTCTAGTGGATTGCATTGCAGTCTGTTCTCGTTGGATTAAAATATTAATATTGGTCGAGGAAATTTTTGTTCAATTTGGGGGTGGTTGTGTGTAATTGAAAAGACTGCATTGGATAGGAAAAAAAAAGTTAAAATTCAAGCAACACACCTTGGAATGGAATGGAACTATGGATACTTTTTGAAGCAAAAAGATTGAATTTAAAATCGAAGCCACCGTCTGACCGCTTTGTGAAGGATAACATTTCTAGGACCACCCAATATATAATAATAATATTATCGGGTTTATACGGAAACGGCTTTGGCTTTGACACTACTTTTGGCAGGATACTAAAACGCATCATGATGGTTTTTAACATAGTTACAGCGTTATTGGGAGGAAGGTTGAGTCCGATCACCCGATCAGAACTGAGAATATATGTTTGTGATATTCGCGCCTCGAGAGGTGCTCATCATCTTCCGGTGTTGTGCAAATTGTATTTTAACCATCGAATACCTGTGCTGCCAAAGCATGATCCAAGAATGGTAACACAAATGCCAGGACGATGGGAAGCTTGAGTATAGGTACTTTGCACGGCATGTAAGGCCTGAAAGGTTTTAATTTGAACAAATTCCAAAAGCTTCATCGAATGTCGAGGAAGAATGGGTATTTTTTATACCCTCCACAGGAAGGTATATTCACTTTGTCATTACATTTGTAACGCCAATCACCGGAGACCCCATAAAGTATATATGTTATGTATATTCTGAATCAGGATCACATTCTGAATCGATTTAGCCATGTCCATCTGTCTCTGTCTGTTGAAAGCACGGTAGCGTCCAAACGAATTCACCTAGGTGAGTGAAATTTTGTGAGGGGTCTTCTTTTTACTGTCGTCAGGTTGGTATTGAAAATGGGCTATGTCTATCAAGTAGTTCTGGTACCTCCCATACAAAACCACTATTAGACCAATGTGTCGCTATGTCTGTCCCGATAGCGTCCAATCGAATCTGCTTGTACGACTGAAATTTTGTGAGAGGTCTTATTTTTATGTTCGTCAGGTTGGTATTGAAAATGGGCTACGTCGGTCAAGTAGTTCTGGTACCTCCGATACAAAACTAATATTAGACACATGCGTGTCCCTGTGCAGTACATTCTAACTCCGTCGAAAATATTTTGCATGACTTTTATGCAGTGGAGGGTATCAAAGCATAACACTTTTACTTGTTAGGATTAAGTTTGTCTAAATGAAGAACTTATTTTAGACCCAGCCTGTGGCATTAAAAAAGTGATGAGTTCTTTAATGTTACTCTTCGAGGCCTATTCGAGTGAGTCGAAGAAGGCTTTGTCCAGAGATCACCTTCTGGCCCTAGCTTTAGTGTAGCGACAGTCAAGCTTCTTTTAAGGTCTTGCTCAAATAGTTCGGGAATGCAAGAACTCTTTGAACTCGGTCGCAAGGCTGAACTCTTTGACTCTTGTCTGGGTCCCAGGTCACACTGGGATTGCTGAAAATGAGATATCCATTGAGATTGCTAAAAAAAAAATAGGTGGCGCAACAGGCGGGTAGACACCCAAGGTATAGCTTCTCGCAACCATTCGTTTTGTGTGAGTATCTATTTTTGGGACGAATGAAAATGGACCTACAATTTTATGCCGAGTCCGAACGGCTAAATTGAAAAGCTTTTTCATGACAGTCATACTCTCGGCTGTTTTTCAGACGTCCAAACACTATACCTATATATAAGTCGTTTTTGGCATTTCATCATTGACAGCGAGAATGAATTCTAACACGTATAATCACTGGGCAGTTAAAATAGTCGCAAGTGCAATATTTTTCTCTATTATTCGTACCTACTGCAAAAAACAACGAACAACACAATTTTCAACCTTACAACGTTGTCAGAAAACTGATTGTCAGACCATTGTCACAACTCCATCTAACAATAAAATTGTATTAGACTTTTGGGACAAAATCTTACAACCGTTGACAGATCTGACAAAATTATTGGATCTGGCAATCGTGTTTAAGTACCTAACACTATATTATGTACTTAATTAGCTTTATTATCGTGCGATGAATTTCCGTCGGGTAAACCACATGCAAGTTGGTTTTATTGACAAATGTGTATGAAATTCCGAATTTACAAAGTATTTAGGTATACCGAATATCCATTCAAGCCTGTAAAGAGTTAGCACAAGTGTCGTGAAAAGTTAAAGGCAGACTACCTAATCTAGGTATACCTACATTACCAGAAACTAGCTTTATTACCGACGGCAGATTTATGTAGGTATGTACTTAACTGCAAATGAAAATATTTTCTAATTTCTATATTATGCTCCTGCCAACCTGTTAGCCAGGTAAATAGGTAATAAACCTTACATTTTTTTAGGGTACAGAAGGGTTTTAGTTATTCCTAATTATGGCCGCAATTAGGTATACCGAGGTAGGTATGTAATGTACCTAACCTACACCTACATTCTGGATCTTCTATAGGATCCAATTGGCTTACGATATGCCTATTTGTCTATTTGTCGTTTAGCAATAACAAGCTCCGAAAATTTAGCTACAAAAGCAACTCGTTGAGGGCCTCTACTATTTTGGACCTTATACCTACCAATAATAATTAAGTGTGTAAGTACCTACCTACCTCTACCTTCATTTTCCGTAGATATTTTCGAAAGTAGGTAGGTTAGGTATCCAGCATTCCAATTGAAAACTCTTTATTTTCACTCAACATTTCCTAAAAACACTCTTCAACATAGGTATTCGATGCGACCTAGCAGTCTAGCACTGCTAGGTATCATCTCGATCCCAACAACCGAACTTCGCGCCATTCAGCCCTATTCACAATGCAAAGCTGATATTTCGAATATAACCACAAAGGTAGCCAGGTATAATACCTACGTTCTGACGTTGTTCGTTACCAAACCCTTCCAACACTCTTTCCAAGGAACCCCTTTAACAATTACACACCACGTTCTAGGTAGGTACCACACTTCACGCTCCGTCCGAATAGAGAAGGTATTGTGGTGACAATTGCAGTTATATTTCCTATCCACGCTTGCTTTCCCCTTGTAGAGTGTTGCAGGCCTTCTCGTACTCCCGGAACCAAAGAATGCCATTGTGGGAATAAGAGAAACAAAACATTCGCCCATGAAAGAGAGAAGAACAGAACGTGTTGTTGAGCAATGTTTGGAGGGGAAAATTCACAACCCTGATGCTGATAATAATAAGGAAGGATTTATAGGCGGAGCGAAGCAGTTGAAGGAAAATAAAAATACTGGGAAATTTTCAGTAAATTTCTGTCTGAAAATGGTGTCTCGCCTTGTGCTCTCTCTCTCATTCCATCACATTTTGTATCTTAAGTTATGTACACGGCGGTAATTTTGATTGGTGTTTGGCCCTGGCTGGTTGTTTATTCCATTTCCAAGTGTGTGCGTATAATGTTGGATGTGGTACAGTTTGGTGGTATTGGTCCTCTTGAATCTATAAGGACGATCTATTTAGGAAGGAACAACCGCTCTACTGAAGCTAAATTCAATTAATTAAGTTGTTTTTCCAATTTTCTACATTCCATTCCAGCACCATGACGTTCTGTTACAAGTTTTCTATTATGTCCTTTTTTGCAATTTTCGATATCATCTTCCTCGCCTCTAACTGCGCCGCGCGCCGTTCAAAACTTTGCTGGGGGAAATGGAAAATTTTCGGAATTATTGATTCTAAGTGCTTTGATAGAAACCAACGTTTGGTTATACGAGAAACGAGAAGCGTCTGCAAAAGGAACAGAAAATGAACTATGAAAGCACGCATCCGCAAGAAGTATGTAGGTACCTAGGTATACCTACTTACTACATATATACCTTGTTATATGGGAACGCGCGTCAATGGATTATGTAAGGATAAAGATATGCCGGCATGTATGTATCTACCTACTTACAAAATACGAATGCCATATGTACGAGCGAAGAAAAGGAGGAAGAAAATTCCGCTCAATCAGGAAATTGGAATCAAATTTGAATCAATTGGATTTCTCTCGCTTTTTCCTTGAGCGGGTGGTGAGGGGGTTTCCTTTGGTTTTTCTATGTTGGCCGGAAGCGGATAGACTGATTTTTGAGGTTATGGTTATGGTGATGACCAAATGAAATTGAATAGATTCTCTTCGCCTTTTGCTTCTTATGAGTAGTACTTTTGATGTAAAGTATCTAATGATTTTCTCTTTGGTCTAGGTTAGATACATACCTATAGCTTTAAGTACCCACTTTTAATCTTTTTTATGTCCCGGAGCAAGGGAGTGCTCTCGCACATTAGGAAATATTTTCCAATTATATGTGCCTAATACCTTTTGTACGTACCAATAGAATTCTACCAATAACTCTTTTTTAAGGCGAAGGTTATATTTTTTTAATTTTCTTATAGCTATAGAAAAATTACTTGTAAATTAACAAATACCATAAAATATTTTAATCTGTATAATATAGGTAGGTACTTATACCTAGCCTGGTTTTAGTTGAAACAAAATGAATACACCCATATACAAACTACAAAACCATTCTTTGGCAACAGGTATCTACCTATTAGGTATTGGGATCTTATGGGAGGACATTTTGCGTTAGATAAACCTATGCATAATGTCTGTCACCTGAGGGGTAATCTAAATCTACTAAACAGATTGGCCTTGCGCACATATAGAGCCATGAAATTTTATCGGTATAAATATTCCACTATATACTAAATACACGCATGAAAAAAGGATTGTTTGATACCTACGCATCCACTCTCTCCTTAATGAATGTTTTTCATAAATTTTTAAAATGCCAACATATGTACATACAATACATACTTATACGTTATTTTCAAAACCCTTAGTTGTATTACCTTGAAACATACCTTTAATGTAAACAGATGTAAGCATTTTACACACGTGAACCCAAATTGTTGGAAATGATCGCTATAGATAGGCCCTTTTGTGGGGTAAAAATATTAAAGTATATCCTAAATGTAGGTACTCTTTGTAAAGGGTATAGGACAAAGGTATGTTCAAAGCCGCTTTTAGGGGACGCATTTCAGGATACTGGAATATGTACCTATCTATTTCTGCATTTTTCAAAACTCCACTCAAAGGGCTGCAGGATCAACGTTAGTAGATCGCTCAAGACTAATAGATTTGACCTATATACCTACCTAATGGGTGGATTGAAAAACGTTCTCGGGTAGTTACGTATATACATACTCTCGGATGCTTAGAATTCTCAAGAGATATGTAGAGAGATCTATGGGCCACGTAGTGGGTTGAAAACTCCTTGCAAAATCGTTTAACGCAGCCAAGTAATTAGTTGCCCTTAAGAATTGTCTCATCAATATTGCGAGCGGAAATTGAGCTCACTTATCCTTATCTACATCAATGATCAATGTGCTGAAATATTGTCAACTCGCTCTATTCGCTGATGATGCCTTACTTTTCATCGATGGGGAAGATATTGAAGACAGCCATAATAAAATTCAAGAGGACTTAAATAGAATCTACGAGTGGCTTTGCCAAAACAGATTAAAAATAAATGCCAGTAAAACTAAATGTATGATATTGAATGACAGATCTAATTTTAATGTGAATCTTAAAATAGAAAACCAAGTTATAGAAAAAGTTCAAGTGATTAAGTATCTTGGAATAATAATTGATTGTAAGTTAGACTTTGAAAACCATGTTGATTATATGTGTAAAAAAATTGCAAAAAAAATTGGATTTATGCAAAGAATAAGGAAGCAAGTGACGACCCCAACTGCAATTAAAATTTATAATGTTATTTTGAAGCCTCATTTTGAGTATTGTTCAACTGTTCTGTTTTTGTGTAATGAAAGTCATTTGGGCAGATTACAAATTTTGCAAAATAAAGCAATGAGAAATATAATAAAGTGTAGTAGGTATACGTCCATTGTTTCTATGTTAAGTATGTTGCGATGGTTATCTGTTAAACAAAGAGTTGTAATGAATTTGTTAATTTTTGTTTTCAAGATAAAAAATAATACAATGCCAAGATATTTAACTAAATATGTTCATTATATTAGAGAGGTCCAACCTTACATTTTAAGAAATATGAATGACCTAAGGTTGCCAAATTACGTAAAAGCAAGAGCTCAAAACTCACTCATTTATAAAGGCTTCAAATTATATAATGAATTACCTACAAATATTAAGGAAGTAAATAATTTAAAATCTTTAAAAAAATGTGTTATAGAATTTGTAAAATCTAATATCTAGAATCAGATCAATGTAAAAATGTATCTATGTAAATAATAGCTTTCGACGCTAAATAAAGTTATCTATCTATCTATCTAAGAATTCTTAACCATAACTTATGTGATTTTCCATTGGGCACATCCGATTTTTATTTCAGATCTCAGATTTTTCGTGGCGAATGGAAGGAACATGAAATCCACAGATGACGAGGAAGAAGATGATATTAATTGCTCCAAAGTTAAGTCCATGTCCATTATTTACGTTTTTGCTCTGAATAATTGCTTTTCAAGAGGCTTTTCGTAATTTTGTTTTGAAAACAAATTCTGAATGACGTAAAACAGCTGTTAAAGTATATTGGTATTAGTGTGAAAATGTGTAAATCTGGAAAAATATCGAGATCTGCAAAAAGTGATCCGGATCAAAAAGATTGTTTTTTTTTGCCCAATAGAACACGAAAAGTGATCTACCAATGGAAAAATAGAAGTAATATAACTTTTAAATACATACTGACAATGTAATCATGAGATTAAGGCGGGTAAACAATTTTCTGAATTTTTTAAAGTGAATAAAAAAATAAATTGCCGATTAGTCGAACGACTAAGTCCAATGCAGTTCAGAATGACGAAAGTCAGTCCCATCGGAATTTTTTTTAGATCGGTTTTATCCTTCACTGTTGCAGAAATAGCCCTCCCATAATAGCTCTGCAATGTCTTTGGATGATTTTTCCTTCCAGCAAGCATCCAAACAAAAAAAAATTAAATTTTGAAAGAAATCACAACAAATTAAGAACACGTTACCCTCCGATGCAAAGTCAGTTATAATGAGTGAAGTTCATTTTCAGACGTGGTGTCATCAGTGGCGTTCCGTGCATTTTTGTCGCCTCTGCAAACGAAGAAAAAATTATGGAAACGAAGTTTTTTTTTAGAGCAAAAATAAAAAGTAAGCGGAAAATTAAAAAAAAAAAAAACTTTAATAATACTGTCATACTTCTTGGCATGTTAGCCAGACCGGTTAATTTTTAGCCTTGCTCATTATGTAGTTGATCTTAAATTTTGTTCAATAAACTTAAATTTTGTAAAGCTTTTTCACAGCTGGCGTTAGTGGACTTACATGAGTAATTAATTCATTCTTATAGTCTGCCTAAGCTACAAATTTCCTACTGCGAGTTCTAGATTGCAATTTATATTAGCGTCTACTAGGTAGTCTAGTTTTCCGTAAAAAAGTAAAATTTTTCAGATAAATTAGCTGTAGCTGCTAAAATCTATGTTGAATTATTTCTACACTGACCCTGCATCTGAATTTCCGTCTTCAAAAATGTGTTTATTATACCCTCCACAGGAGTATATTCACTTTGCCATTACGTTTGTAACGCCAAGAAGGATTCACCGGAGACCCTATAAAGTATATATATTCTGAATCAGGATCACATTCTGAATCGATTTAGCCATGTCCGTCTGTCTGTCTGTCTGTCTGTCTGTCCGTCTGTCTGTCTGTCTGTCTGTCTGTCTGTCCGTCTGTCTGTCTGTCTGTTGAAAGCACGATAGCGTCCAAAGGAATTGACCTAGGCGAATGAAATTTTGTGAGACGACTTCTTTTTACCGTCGTCAGGTTGGTATTGAAAATGGGCTATGTCGGTCAAGTAGTTCTGGTACCTCCCATACAAAACCATTATTAGACCCACGTCTCTCTCTGTCTGTTGAAATCACGATAGCGTCCGAACGAATCGACTTAGGCAACTGAAATTTTGGGAGTGGTCTTATATTTATGGCCTTCAAGGTTGTTTAAAAAATGGTCCATGTCGGTCAAGTAGTTCTGTTACCTCCCATACAAACCACTATTGGACACACGTCTCTCTCTGTCTGTTAAAGCACGGTAGCGTCTAAACGACTCGACTTAGGTGAATGAAATTTTGTGAGATGACTTCTTTCTACCGTCGTCAGGTTGGGATTGAAAATTGTCTATGTCGGTAAAGTAGTTTTGCTACCTACCATACAAAACTAATATTAGACACATACTAGCACGCATGGCAAACATTTTGCATGACTTTTATGCAGTGGAGGGTATCAAAGCATCGGCCAGGCCGATGATAACACTTTTACTTGTTTTTTTATTCGTAACGTGTTTTCAACAGATGGAGAGAGACATGGGTCTAATTTTGTTTTTGTATAATATGTGGTGGGTATGGGTAGGTATAATAAATAGTTAGCGCATCAGGTCCTTAGGCACCCTAGACTTAGCTTTTCACAACTATTCGCTTGTATTGTATTCATTTTTTGGGACGAATGGAAGGGAGAGACCTACAATTTTACGCCGAGTCCGAACCGAACGGCTGAGTTGAGAATTCTTTCCAGGACTATTTATACTCTCGGATGTTTGTCAGATGTCAAGAAGTACAGTTCAATACTCATACAATATGTTTATCGATTATATAGGTATAGGTACCTATAAGGCCGCATTATGACAGCCCTTAAAGGGACGAGTCATATTATAGAGCCACATACCACCTCTGACAAGGTCGAAAAAAAGCTCAGCGAAACTTTTGATTTCACAAAAGCATTTGGACAAGATGATGCGCTGTCACCAATGAATCGGACGGAACGTCCATGATAGAGACAGCTATAACTTTGAGGTACCTACTTAGGGGCTTCGCTATAAACTCTTAAAATGAAGTAATATAAAACCAGTAAGACAATTATCTTCGACTATGCCGAAGCTCAAATACCCGGTACTATATTATTGTAAAAATAAAAAAAAATATTTAAGTATTAAAAAAATTATATATTTGTATGGGAGGTATGGGTAGTTTTAATTCGACCAAGCTCATTTTTTGTCAACAAATTTTAAATATTATTAAAACAATATGTGCAAAGTTTAAACTTGCTATCTTTATTGTAGCTATTTAAATTTAATTTTTAACATCAAAAAGCTATATAAATCCGATATTTTTGTGTGGGAGGTAGTAGTAGTTTTCATCCGATCTTGCTCATCTTCGAACTTAGCCTCAATTTGGGGGATAAAAGCTTGCGTACCAAATTTCAAGTCGATAGCTCTTAAATTACGGCCGTAATCGTGCGGAAGGACATACGGACAGACGGACAGACAGACAGACGGACATCGCTAGATCGACTAAGAAAGTGATGCTGATTAATAATATAGTTTGTCATACCTACAACGCTTCCTTATGTGCGTTACAAATGGAATGTCAAAGTGAATATATACCCTCGCCACAGTGTGGTGCCGGGTATAAAAAGATTTTATTTTAACGAATTTTAACATAACAATTAAACGAAATGTTTTCCGAGGATAAAGATTATAATATTGTTACGAACAGTCAATTAACCAACATTCACCATTTCCTTCGCGCTCGGATTTGCCTTAGAGAACGAAACAATAACGACAAAAACCGCAACAGCTAGGTACACATTTATAACAAACGATATAACGCTCGGACAACCTGTAAACGAAACAGGCATTAATATCATCCGGCGCCACAAACTGTTCGGCAGCCAAGGCGATGAGTCTCATGGCAACACCCCGCCCTCATCGACCGATAGCCTGTGAACAGAATGTTAACTCATCAGAGTACTTTTTGCACTATCTACATGACATACCCAATTCTTCTTGTTTCGTTTCGCTTCCTAGGTCAGCCCTAGATGTAGTCCGACTTCTACCATTCGCCTACAAATGCCCAACAAATTTAAGTTACGATATCGCTGGCTCTTTATTATTCTAGGGGAATATACAAGACCCTCTGTATCAGGGTTATTGTTGACACTGGCATACTGGACCTGGACGCTAGGGCTGGAGATCATGCGGAATTTTATGCCACATCACATATTGCCTCATTACCTATATTGTTGAAACTGAGTCTCGGAGACTGTGTGATGCGCATGTTCCCAGTATTAACTATGAATGAATGAACGGAAACCCGGAGCAACAGAAATCACTGCCGGGCACGAGTACCAGGCTACTGGGCTATATGGAGACGATAAAATTTCGACGAACTAAAACGGAGGACACCGCACAGAAGAGGAGAGGAACAGTGGGTCAGGGAATTTCGCAGGCTTCCGAGGTGAACAGACGACAGGATTTTGGAAAAATTTGATAGAATTAAAGCATTTTCAAGATGGCGGTAAAAATTGGTAAGGTCTGGAATCTGACAGCCGAACTTTTTGGGAATTTTATAGGAAAAGAGTGAGATGGCACCGAAGGATGGAAAGCTAATAGGTATAATGCGACGAAAATTTTTGAGAACTGCTTGAAAGGGATAAAAGGATAGCGTTCCTTGGCTTTAGTTGGATTAAATAAGAAAAAAAGCGACGTTTATGCTAGGAAGCTGGTGTTGCGATTGGGAGTTGGTGCAACGGATTGAAGGACAAAGGTGGATTTTTTTTGTTTGTGGACTGGCAATACAAAGCATACCTCAACTTAAAATAAAATGTATACCTCTCGGATACCAGATTTAATAAAATTTAATTTTTTGTTTGGAATTTGCAGTTCGACGTTTTTTTTTTTTTTTTTTTGTCATTCCTGCAACATGCAAGAAGTACAGTGCTGGCTCGAACGCAGGTAGGGGTTTTTGGGGGCTCAAAACTGCCCTCGAAATATCTGAAACTAAAAAAATAATGCACATGGAGATCTCCCGATCAATCAACCGTCAACCTGATTGACCACAGGCACTGCTGGATGTCCGAACGTTCTGAGGGTCCAATACTGACCTTGTTGTAGTGTATATCCAAGGTATGCCTTCGGATATCCCGAACACCGCCAAGACGTCGGACGGCTAAAATCGCAAAAGATCCTTTTCCGATCGAGTCACTCTCAATCCCTCAAGAGGTTCTATGCAGCCAGCATTAAGCATTGAAGACCACTGGCAACATTGCCGACTCTGATGTGCTTAGTTTCACTCGACCACCACAATGAAACCCCGAATTCGACGACGAGTGCCGGCAAGCACAATGCAGCGAAACAAGAGGAATACAAAGCGGCGCTGCAAAGAAGGACCAGAGCTGCTGGTGATCGTGAGCTCTACGCGCAGAAAAGAAGAGACGAACACCGGCTTCTCAGGAGGAAAAAAGAAAGAGCACGAGATGCGCGTGATCGAGGAAATTGAGAGATGCTGCTACAGGAATGAGGTTCGGAAGTTTTACAAAAATGTAAAAACAACCTGCCAAGGCTACAGATACAGAGCCCGAACCGAAGCCTGCAAGGATGAACAACAAGGCATCAGCATTAACTGCGATTCTACTATGATTAAAGGTTGGAGTTTTTTTAGATAATATAACTTTGAGGTTGGTTAAGGACTTTGTCTACCTAGGCTCCGCTATGAACTCAGGCAATGACACCACCGCTGAGATTAAACAAAGAATAGCTCTTGCCAATCGCTGTTTCTTTGGGGTAAGAAAGCAACTGAGTAGCAAAGGCTTCCCTCAAACAACTAAAGTGACCCCTTATAAGACCCTAATCATTCCAGTCTTTCTCTATGGTGCAGAGGCATCGACTCTATCAAAAGCGAATGGGGTTACTCTTAGTTGTTTTGAGAGGAAATTTCTTCGAATAATTTTCGGTCCCGTGCATGCCAATGCAAGACATGCGCTATGGCGTATGGGGGAAGCTCGGAAAATAACGAACGAGGTGAGTCTCCTTTTGATTACCTTATAGAAAACAATCTATCAATATACAATAGAGGTAAAACTCCAACCTTTTTCTTTCCTAGTACGGATAGTTTTAATGGTTGGGAGGACGTTATAGATATTATAACACTCGGTAAAAACAACAATACAGCGGGCGCTCACAAATTATAACTTTCGGAAATTGCAATCTTCCAGAAATTAGAACCTTAGTTTTTAATGCATTGAATGCTCTAAAATTAGAACTTGAGGTTCTAATTTCTGAGCAATTTTTTTCTTAGTTTTTTTACATATTGGTGAATCCCCATTTTTATATATTTTTTTTTGCTTCAACAATGCAAAAATGAAAAGGGGAATCACCAAATTGTGTACGTGGTCATTTTCTTCGCGTTTCTATTTGTCATACTCAAGTACATATTTGACATAAATGTATTTGGTTCAACGCCTGCGAATATTTTATTTGCATGTATAGATTTGGCTCAGTCTTTTTCTTAAATATTGAATGTACATGTACATAATTCATTAAAAATGTCAAATACGTTTATTTCATATATTTTTAAATCAACCTGAAAAGAAGTGCACATTGACTGGACCAATATGAAAGGCAAAAGCTAAGTCAATTTTTAGTGAAGTATATGTATCTCAATAAAGAGGAAAATGCGTTCCGTACAAGTGATGGATGGTTTACCAAATTATAAAATTTATTGTTAATTAATAAAATACATTTGTGTGAAAATAGTAAATTTTGGAGGTAGTTTCACTCCTTTTTGCACTTTTTAATTGAACTAAAAAAACGTCCAGAAATTAGAACATTTCGGAAATTAGAATTACCTCAGGAACAAAGTGGTTCTAATTTTTGAGCGTCCGCTGTAGTAAGAAAGTAGGAAATTGGAGAGTTTCCAACCTGAAATCTTTTTCAGACCACAACTGGATACTCTTCGATGTAGATCTCGAGATCGAGAAACCAAAACCCTATAGAAACCCCAAAAAAATTCAATGGCCAAAGTTAAACTGCGCAAATCTCCACCCCAAATGATTGCCTCGACCTCAAAACTCGACACCACAGCATATACAGACTTTCGAAAAAGCTTTTAGCATAGCTTACAAAGTCTCGTTTCCGGTCAAATATAGCAAAAAGACCCTCCTTCCGTGATGAAACAATGAACTCTATAGGCTGAGAAAGCTGACCAGAGAGGCTTTCAATATCTGCCACAGTTGTAAATACTGGCAGCCCTACCGGCACTGTGTTAAAATATACAAGCAATCTATCAGAGTGGCCAAACAACAATCATGGATAGATTATTGCCAATCAGTCGAAACCTAAAAGACTCTGCAAGACTCAGTAAAATACTGTCCAAAGAACACTCCAACCCATCTCTTCTGGTTCTGAGAAAGGCGGATGAAATGTGGACGGAGCCAACGGCAGAGTCCCTAGAGCTCTTACTAAATACCCACTTCCAAAGGTTCAAAGACAACGTTCCAGGGTGTAGCAACTAACAACGTCCGCAACCCAGCGCTCGGGAAAATATAACATCCGTTATCACTGAGGAGAAAATCTTCTGGGCCATTAACAGTTTTGCTCCATACAAATCGCCGGGCCTTGTTTCTATGCTTAACACCAGGATCATTCAGACAACACTAGGAAATAGCAACATAACCAAATATGCCAGCAGAGGAACACCCCAAGGAGGTGTTATCACCACTGCTATGGTTCATATCGTCACCTCAGTATTGGAGTGATCTAAACGACAAAAACCTAGTTTCGAGAAAACGACGTTTAAAGTTTGAATACGAATAAAAAAAAAACCGTCAGTAAACCGACTATGAAACATATTTAATAATTTAGTGGTTATTGAGTTCTACTTATACTTTAGTTCTTGTTTCATTTGGGCTATTGGTTTTTTTGTAATCTCAAGTTGAAAAAAAGGAAATTGCATATCGTCGTGTATATGAGAACACCGCACAACTGACATTTTTTCGAAAATCCACTTTTTGTTATCAGCGTCATCTACTACTTAAAATACACATTTTAAGTCATTATTTGTGGTGGTGACATCTATATTTAAGTGTAAAAATTGGTTTGAAATACCGCACAAATGCAACCTCAGCATTTTTTGCTTAAGAAATTTAGCACATCTGCACATTTCCCATACATATCAGCTGTGATTGGGCTAAGGTATTTTTGCTTTACGATTTCTGTTAGAATTAGTTTGTGTTTGACTAATATTTTGGATTCATTGGTAAGCTATTTATCAATATTTTTGATAGTTCTATTGTTTTTATTTGTATTTTAAAGCTCTTAAATAACGTAAATGAAAATTAAAATTTAAATTGCAGATGTGTGCTTTTACCAGTTGCCCTAAAGTACTTGTGTGGCGTTTCCTTAACAAATCGTACCATATAAAATCAGACATTATCTCCAAAAATGTATAAAAACATAAATTGCATCACACAACACTGTCTTTTCAAATACAAATAGATACTATTTTTTAAGATGAATTTAATGAACATATTTCCAACCTAAAAATATTATTGATGTGTTTTTCGCATTAGTTTTAACTTGATATTCTTTCGCAGAAAACAGTTTTTTGCGTCTCCTGAACAATTTATAAAATGTTAGTTGTGCGGTGTTCTCATATACACGACGATATGTGGCATGATTTTTTTTTCAAATAACGTGTTTTTGTATGGTATGAGGCACTTTTTGACCAACCTATGTGGCATTTAAATATGGAACAAGATTGTGATTTTTGAATGCGTATGTGGCATATTTTCATACAAAAGTTAAAATAAAAGCATTTTTTTAAACAACTATTATTTTATTTTTCTTGTATTTTTTTTTGTTAAACTTATTTTTTTATGTAAAAAACAAGGTAAGTTATCGTTTCAAAGTAAAATAATTCTGTAATATACTTACGTTTGTTCATAACTGGGATCTAAAAATCCAATATTTCAGCTTTTTAAAAAATTATAAAAAAATGTTTAATGCCTTCAGAGGGTAAGAAAGGGAACAAATAAAACAAAATATGTATTGTATCCAACTTTTAATTCATATCAAACTTTTACAAAATGTATTGTCAAATACAATGCAGAAAAATTTAACTCCAAAACATAAAAACTACGTTAACTAAATAACATTTATTTAAAAAATAATTAAAAATTATAATAATACTTTTAGTATTAAGTATTTGAACTTGATCACTGCTTTCTTTTAATTTTACGGGTTGTTCTCCTTGGAGTGACTTCTTTGACTTTTTCAGCGTCAGGTGTACTTACATTGGCATCTTTTAATGCTTGATTTTTAGCAAAAATTGCGTTGTAATATGCCACATCAACCGCACTCATGTGCTTAAGCATTGACTTTAAATCTCTCTTTTTTTCTTCCGTTAAAAACCATTGGGCTGAGAGCGGCTTTAAAACAAAAATTGAAGGGGCTGGGCCATTCTTAGGTTTTTTAAATAAAATCATTTTCTCAAAAGGAACATCATTTGCTAAAGTTTTTTTGTGTTCTATTAGACAAAGGTCTTTTGAGCTATATCTCAACATTTTTAATTTGCAGAATGGTGGCATAACCAAGCTCTTTGATGCTGCAGCAAAGTTGAAAAAGTTATGATCTTGCATTTGCATTATTCGCAAATGAACTTTTTCATAATCAATTTTGAGAAGTTGTTGAATCAATGAAAGTGGGCTGTAAAGTGATACACCTCGCAAATGTCTTTCAATGGCACTGTGAACACTATCAACTTCTTGGAGCTGGGAGTGCCCCGGCTCAGAGTACTTATGAATTATATTTATAATTTGAGCATAGTACTGTTGACTCGATTTTTGTTCTGTGCAACGCAACTATCAGACCACAAAATAATGTTGGTTACGTGTGCAAGATCGTCTACGACGCTTTGTAGTATTTTATAAAGTGCGCTTGCGAGGTCGTTTCCAGACCTACCACTCTGCGCTTCGGTCCATATGCAGCAGTAAGTGACTTTGTTTAAATTGCAGTGACCGGTTAAATTGTAGACTGCAAATTTTCTTTTATAATAAAAGCTGGAAACCTCAGCTTTGGGTAAAGCAAACACATTTTCAAGGTCATAGGTTATTATAAAAGGCTAAGTTAAAATCTTCGTTGAAAATTTTAGAGTACACATGCTTCTTAACAGGTATTCCTTCACAACTTTCTTTGTATAAGTTATACATTTTCGAAATATTTAAGGCATTTGAGAAATGAATTATATGTATGTATCCCTTAAGTACTGAACACAGTAACAGTCTACAAGGCATTTATGAAGCCAACTGTATTGTATGTATCACTTATGCAATGAAATCATTTTTAATGCCTAAAAATTTGACTTGGAGTTTGGTTTGTATGTATCATTTAAACACTGAAAAATTATTATGCATATGAAGCACTTTTGAGGAAGAATTGTATGTTTAGATCATTTAAGTACTGAATTGGTGTTTGCAAATGAAGCATAATTTTAGTTTAATTGTATGTATAGGTCATTTAAAATATTTAAGAAATTTCAGAAAAGTTCATACGAAAATGTGAGCTTCACATACAAAGGATTATGTGGCAGACCAATACTGACCATTTATTCCCATAACTGCGTTTATATCATTTGTAACACTGATATCTTTGGCAATAATGGAGATAGGACAGATTTAATTACACCAAACGAAAGACCTCCTTTTTGTCTCTTAGAAATCATTCCTAACTCAAAAATGGCAAAAATGCATATGTGTCACTCCAATACTGAGGTGACGATATAGTAATGAACAAAATACTCAATAGTTTAGATAGAGAAAGAATCAAGGTAGTCGGATATGCGGACGATATGCTGATACTGGTGTCAGGAAAGTTTCTCTCCGTAATTAGCGAAATTATGGTAAATGCTCTGTCGAAGGTTAGCACCTGAGCCAGTTTGTGCGGTCTCGCCGTAAGTTTTATTAAACATCGAGCAAACAGTCTGTTATGACTTATGAGCCCAGCCATACCATAATATAAAGGCGAAACAATTTTTTTAGGCTACTCAAGTCAACAATAATTTGATACAGAAAGAAATAAAAGAGATTCCGATGATTGACGAAGAAAGCCAGAATTAGACAAAGCATTTATTTCCAGTCATCCGTGCAGCAGTTCTTTTCTAAAAATGATACCGCACCTTTTACTAACCGCTAAACTATATCTGTAAAAAATTAGCTTTTCTCACGATTTTCTTCACAATTTTCCTCAACTGGCTTTTGTTTATGTTTAACTGCTTTTTTAAATGCACTTGTTATGATCTTTTCTCGAAGCAAATTCTTTTACTGGACATTTATATATTCCACCACTACTCCGTTTGAATTATATCAATCAACACTTTTCATTTAAAGCCGCAAACTGTTTTTCATTTCAATTAATCACAAACAAATTGCCCAGACACGTTATAACTAATTAATAGCCGAGAGCTAGACAAACTTTCATATATTATCAGGTACGACGTTGATTAAATATTCAAACGAATTCAATAAAATTGTAATCACCAAATTCATTACAAGTCTACACTTTCCTGATCCAGGTACTTGGTCAATCACTCAAAATTATTGAACCCAACCCACAAAGTGGTTAAGATGTAAAACTAGCTTTTCTTAATATTCGCATCTAACTG
This sequence comes from Cheilosia soror, assembly GCA_949372485.1. NCBI lineage: Eukaryota > Metazoa > Arthropoda > Insecta > Diptera > Syrphidae > Cheilosia > Cheilosia soror. Next base: position 35,325,338 of record OX443563.1, read on the forward strand.
AAAAGCATGTGTTAGTGTTATGTGCATCGCATCGGTTTCAAGCTCAGGTTGGTGTCGTTAAAATCACATTAAAACCCGTTGTGAGTGGAAGTGGTCTGTGCTCACCACACTCATGTACCAAAGTCAGTGTGAGCTATGTAGCTGGTACAGTCTCAGAGGTGTGAACGATTTAAGCTGATTGATGTTATTTGTTCGTATATAGATAGACCATTTTACTGCACGTCGCGGTTGGCCCGTATATATTTGCTCGTCCAATTTGTTAATGTAATTTTTAACACAGGTAGGTAGGTACCTACTGTTGTAACTTAGATTTATTTGTGATATGGGTGCGTGCTTTTGCTTGCTGTTAACTCATTTGTACTCATTTGGCATTTATGTATACTGTTGGGGAATAAACGAAAAAACGACGACGAGATAAACAATTGAAGGACCAGCACTTGGGGAAGCAAAAAGAAATCAACCCAAGACTCCAAGAGAGACCAAACCAAAAAAAACCATCAAATTAAAATTTGTCCTCAAGTATATTTTGTACTTAGCTGTGCTCAGGCTGACGATCGAAATCCAAGTGGACGAGAGATCGATCTCGCCCATTGCGCAAACATAAATTCTAATAACAATTAAGTAGGTATGTACATAAAAAATGCCAATTACAACAATCAAGTGGCAAAACCAGTATTTTATGAGAGCAAGAAAAAGAGAGAAATTGTATGTAAATTCTTACGTTACGTTTCATAGAGTAAACTTCAAAATGTAGGCAATTCAATTAAAAATAATAATAAATCAACAATAAACGATTTTAACAAATTAGAAGTAATTTAACATTTAGGAAAATTAATTTAATTATTGAAATAAATACGATATATTTCCAAACATTCCGCCGCCCCTGGAACATAGTTTCAGCTAGTGGGGAGTGGTGCCAATTTATGAATTGGTCGAACTAGATTTCCATTAGCAGTGCGTAGTGTTACGACTCGAACATGGCCATCCTTGCCTGGATAGATGGTGATGACTCGTCCCATTGCCCATTTACCTGGTGGTAAATTTGAGTCTTTGATGACAACCAAGTCGTTCAATTGCAGGTTTCGTTCGGGTTGCGACCATCGAGAACGTTGTTGTAACGAAGTCAGGTACTCCATACTCCAGCGCTTCCAGTACCCATTGATTTTTGCCTGTATTGCTTGCCAACATGATAGGCGATTTTGCGGTATTTCAAGCGATGGCTCAGGAACAGCTGCGTACGATTCACCTATAATAAAATGAGCTGGAGTTAATGGGTCTAAATCATTATCGGAATTTTGACATATAGGACGACAATTTAAAAGGGCCTCAATTTGGGTGAGAAGGGTGTAAAGTTCTTCGAAATTCATAATATCAGAACCGATAACACGGCGAAGGTGTTGTTTTACAGACTTTACCCCCGCTTCCCACAAACCGCCAATGTGGTGCGGATGGGGGGATAAAGTGCCGCGGGCAAGAGACTGTGTCGCGGGCAAGAGACTCTGCAACTATGGAGTTGTGGTGTTCGGATAAGGTGAGTTGGTGCATATCGGATAAGCGTTTTGATGCTCCCCGAAAATTGGTACCATTGTCCGAATACATATGGGAAGGTTTCCCACGACGTGCGATAAAACGACGAAGAGCTGCGAGGAATGCGTCAGTAGTCAAGTCACTCACAAGCTCTAAGTGTATGGCTTTAGTAGCCAGACAGACGAATAGCGATATATATCCCTTTGTATAGTGAGTTTTTCGACCGATTTTAACTTTAATTGGAATGGGTCCAGCGTAGTCACAGCCGCAGTGTGCAAATGGTCTACTTGTCTGGATGCGAGGTGCCGGAAGGTTGCCCATGACTTGTGTAGCAGTAGATTTCCTTTGGCGAAAACAACGAACGCAATCATGTGTGATCTTTCGAAGTAGATTCCTGCAGCCGATAATCCAGTACTCCTGCCGAATAAGGACGAATAATGCGGATACTCCCGGATGTAACATGCGTTGATGGAAGTCAATTGCAATCAGTTGCGTCACTGGATGTTGCTTTGGTATGATGATTGGATGTTTGACGTTGAATGCGACATTAGCTTCGAGAATCCTTCCTCCCACTCGCAGTATATGTTGATCATCTAAAAATGGACATAAATTAGCAATGCGACAACCTTTTTTGAAATGGCCATGATTTTCAAAGTATGCAATATCATCGCCGAAATAAAGATGCTGTAGCCATTTTATGATACTGCATTTCGCATTAAAAATTTCGCGAGAGCGAAGTTGAAGTGTTGTGGATATATTTTCCTGCGATAATTTTTTACTTTTCGTAATAAACCGATAGACAAAGGCGACGATTCGAATTAGGCGATACCACGATGATACTCTAGGGTATAGTTGATGAAAAGGGTGTTCGATGTTGACAACTAGGCAAGATTGTTGGAAGTGCTTTTTCTCTTCCAATTTACAGTCTGGGTGGTCTTGAAGATGCTGTTCGATTGGCCAGTGTTCCTCACTCTGGCTTAACCAATGAGGACCTGTCCACCAGATTGGATGTTGAACGAGAGCCGACGGTGCTATTCCGCGCGAAGCACAATCCGCGGGATTCTGTTCCGACCTTATATAAAACCACCTATTTCTATTTATAGTGTTCAAAATTTCAGCTGTCCGATTACCGACGAATACATCCCAACGACGAGGGGGGGAAGAGAACCAAGAAAGAACCACTTGAGAGTCACAAAAAGCATAGATATTTGAGCAGACTATGCCCAATGATCTTTGAACAGTAGCTAACAGTCGTGCGAGTAATAGCGCTCCACACAATTCCAGACGAGGAATGCTAAGCTGTTTTATTGGAGCTACTCGGCTCTTAGCTGCCACGATATTTGTTTGGATGGTTCCATCGGGTAAAATGTAACGAGAATAAATGACGGCCGCGTACGCTGAGGCTGAGGCATCCGAGAATCCAAGCAGTTGTAGTGTAGCATTAGCAATGCCTATGTACCGAGGTATGCTCAGGTTAGCGATATCAGGAAGTTCCTGGCGATGTTTACGCCATTGTGTAACAAGGGAATCAGGTAGAGAATCGTCCCAGTCAAGTTTTAAATGCCACAATTGTTGAAATATAATTTTAAGTTGTACTACCGAGGGGGCGAGAAAACCGAGAGGGTCGAAAATTCGAGCAACTTCACGCAGAATTTGACGTTTTGTTATATGTTCGCTTGGGGTTAGATTTATACGATACGAGAAGCAATCGACCTTAGAGTTCCAGTATAACCCGAGTACTTTAACCCATGATTCACTTTCGAACGAAACGTTTTCACTTTGAAGGGATTCTTCTTCATACAAAAGTTCTTTGCAATTACTTTGCCATTTGCTTAGCTCTAAGCCACATTTTGAAAGAAGTTCGATTAAGGAATTTCGTTTTTCAATTGCATCAGGGAGTGAGTCTCCACCTGACACAACATCATCGACGTAAAAGTCATTAAGGAGTATTTCTGACGCAACAGGATACTCCTCGCGATAGTCACAAGCAATTTGTTGTAAAACACGCACCGATAAATATGGAGCACACGATGTGCCATATGTCACTGTACATAACCGAAAATGTTCAAGAGGATCTGTATTCGATTTTCGCCAAACGATTCTTTGGTAGTCGGTATCTTGATCTGCTACCCAAATCTGCCGAAACATTTTCACGATATCGGCAGTGAAAACATATTTATGACGACGAAATCGTAAACAGACGGAAAAAAGGTTGCGTTGGATTGGTGGTCCGATCATAAGCGCATCGTTTAAAGAGTTTCCGCTCGCATCTCTAAACGAACCGTCAAAAACAACACGAAGCTTCGTTGTTGCGCTGTCAGGCTTTAGCACCGCGTGATGAGGCAGGTAAAAAACATTAGGTTTGGAAACCTCCGACGACGGTATTCTACGCATGTGCCCAAGTCTTAAATATTCCTCTAGAAAATCGGAATAAGAACGAAAAAGCGCTTCGTCTTTCCGGCATCTTCTTTCCATGGCCGACAATCGAGAAACCGCACCCCCGAGGGTGTCCGCGAAAACCGGAGGTTGTTTAAAGGGAAGATTAACGATGTATTTTCCATCTTTACCCCTGCGATGTGTACGAACAAAGTGGTCTTCAATGGCCTTGTCTTCTTTTGAGACAATAGACTGCGGATCAACCTCTTCGATTGTCCAAAAGGCCTGTAAAGTTGAATCGATATCAAGAAGAGAGTGATGAGATTGAATGTTACGGTCAACCCCCGAAAACAGTTGTCCTGCCAATACCCAGCCAAAGGCTGTTTTTTGTGCTATGGGGTACCCATTAGCACCACGAACGACTTCACCTAATAGGATGTCCCACACCCTATCTGCTCCGAGCAAAATATCTATAGCGCTGGGTTGATTAAACGATGGATCGGCTAAATTGAGTTTTGAAATATGACCCCAATCTTTGACGTCAAACGAAATAGATGGCAATGCTGATGTTACGTTTGATAGAATATAGGTATCTACCGGGATACTAAATGAATCAAACCGTGAACAAATTGCCATTGAAACTAGACCCCGGGATGTCCCTGCGCAGGTTGCGCCAATACCGCTTATCGGTATCCGGGCATTTGTTCGTTTAAGTCCGAGTCTTTGGACACAAGACTCGGTGATAAATGATACCTGCGATCCAGAATCGATCAGGAGGCGGACTAGTTGGTGTTTTCCATTGCAATCCTTTACTTTAGCGACCGCTGTGGGTAGCAATGTTTTTGGCAGGAATTGGGAGAAATTGATGGAGTGATGAGCTACGAGATGATTTGAGTTGAACGACGAGGATGGCTGATTCGAGTTAGATGAATGAGGACGAGATGTTGCTGTATTTTCCGAAGAAGAGCTAGCGATATTTGCATTATCTGTACCAAGATGTACAAGGCTATGATGCGGTGAACCACAAGAGTTGCATCGAAACTTCGATTTACAACGAGCGGAATTGTGACCACGGCGCAAACAATTAAAACAAAGTCTTTTGGATTTGACAAATTCCCTCTTCGATTCTATTCCCATACTAATAAATTCCGGACACTGAGGAAGAGTATGAGATTGACTACATTTTGGGCAATGTATATCTGACGAAACATGCATACTTTTCAACGACGCAGACTTCCGATTTGTTCCGGGTTCACGAACATGCGATCGACACGATTCTAACGCCTCACACCGGCGTTCCAAGAAGTCTAAAAATTCCTGTATAGTGGGATAGTCAGAGTCTACACTATCAGAAGACCAAGCCTGTCGGGTATCTGGATCGACCTTGCTTATTAAAATGTAAATCATCCATGGATCTCTATCCATGGAGTTAAGAGAGGTTAGACCACGTAGGATTTCATCAGCGCAATCCGAAATCTTGCGCAGAACTCTAACGTTTGAGCTCTGAATTGATGGCAGTTGCATGAATGTTTCGAGAAGACCATTTATAATATAACGCGGCCTGTCATATCGTTTCTCCAATCTTTCCCATGCCTGTTCATAGGTAGCATCAGACAATGGGAGATGAGACAGCAAATTTAAGGCATCGCCGCGAAGAGACGAACGAAGATATTGGAATTTTTGCGTTGCTGATAAGTTCACCTTGTGATGAACCGAACTTTCGAACATGTCGCGAAAAGATGGCCAGTCACGATAATTCCCTGAGAATGGCTCGATATGGAATTTAGGAAGGTGGTCATTTATATGCATAACCGAATTTGTTGCGATTGATTGCGAACCGACAGGTGCACGTGTGTTGACTGACTGGTCAACTTCTACTAAATTTCTTGCAGGTTTCTTTTTTTCCCTTATAGATGAAAGCAATACCGATTTAATTAGGAGATATTTAGACTCGAATTCCTCAAATTCAGGTTCAGGATCAATGTAACCCTCTAGCCCCACGAATGCATACATATCTTGTTGAGACGAATAAAACTTTTTCCACAGATCATCAAGCTTTTCCACGCGTACTTCGAGTGCATCTACGGTGATTGATTCCGTAATCTTTTCGGAAAATGTGGCTAATTTAGTTAGCGAGCCTTTCAAATTTCCGCGAATAGCTCGTAGAATCGAAATATTATTTGAGGTCATTTTCTATAGAATAAGTCTTTATCACGAAAATATGAAAAATAGGGAAGTGAGTCTACGAATATTAATTATCAAATCAGCACGTGCAAATTTCAAAGTTCACGCGATGTGTATCATATACATACATATATTGTATCGTATATATACACGTGGGAGATAGATTTAATTCACCACGTGATCAAAAAATGAACGACTATTATGCACAAACCCGAAATGTCCACACTGTATATTGTCTAATTAAATCAATCAAATCTAATTAACCAGAACTCCGTTAATAATTGAAAACGTAGATTAATGTAAATGTCTGTATTTCCCAAGAGATTCCTGATGTGGGTAATCTTAATTCAAACCCAGAATCCGGCTCGATTTGGACCAAAAATATGTTGGGGAATAAACGAAAAAACGACGACGAGATAAACAATTGAAGGACCAGCACTTGGGGAAGCAAAAAGAAATCAACCCAAGACTCCAAGAGAGACCAAACCAAAAAAAACCATCAAATTAAAATTTGTCCTCAAGTATATTTTGTACTTAGCTGTGCTCAGGCTGACGATCGAAATCCAAGTGGACGAGAGATCGATCTCGCCCATTGCGCAAACATAAATTCTAATAACAATTAAGTAGGTATGTACATAAAAAATGCCAATTACAACAATCAAGTGGCAAAACCAGTATTTTATGAGAGCAAGAAAAAGAGAGAAATTGTATGTAAATTCTTACGTTACGTTTCATAGAGTAAACTTCAAAATGTAGGCAATTCAATTAAAAATAATAATAAATCAACAATAAACGATTTTAACAAATTAGAAGTAATTTAACATTTAGGAAAATTAATTTAATTATTGAAATAAATACGATATATTTCCAAACATATACATTGAATGGACTTGGACATCAACTCAAAAGCGTTTACTTTTATTTGCCGTTCTGTCAAAGGAAACATGTTTCTCTCAAAAAGGATGCCATTCGTGTAGCAAATGAAACCGAATTCAGCGCCAGTGATCAGATATTTCAATCAAATGTCACACGATGTATGCATAAGATGTTTATCTAATTTTTGCTTTAATACAACCGCACGCACAAAAGGTCCGTCTGACTTGAATGACAGTCAAGAGTTTCGAATGACATCGGCCGTAATCTGGTCCTTATTTATCATCCCTCCTGTCCTGGTAGTGGATCATGTGGTTAAATCAATACCTCTCTTAGTAAAATAGAATTCTGTGGCAAGTCGTGATGCTATAGGCCTGATTGGGCAAATTATATTCCTGCGGAGATTACAAAGATTGTAGAAGATAATGAAACAGGGTGTGAGAGAAAATCCTATACGAATCATTTCTGAGAAAAAAAAATACAGAGGGTTGATGCTGCAAAAATTTGTCCAAATATTTCTAATGGTTGTGTATACACAGAGCACGCGTTCTATTAGGGTTGCTCTTAATGTGACAATAATTAAGTGCTACGTGTATACAAAAACACGGGTGAGAAGAGTGATTGGTGCTTGCTTATAGGCACGTGCGGCAATCGTCGTCGGTCAAAAGAAACCACTGTGTGATGTGCTAATGCGAGGGATAATTGAGGAGATTACATATATTTATTGTTCTTACCATATAGGACGACTTACCTGTTTCCCTTTTTTAATACAGGCATTTATTGTAAAATTAGTTACCAAAAAAATGGGTACCATTTTGTGTTATAAAAATGCATTTTATATAACAGTTGCTTTCGATTAGCAATATAATGCGGTTACAAAAGTAATGAAGATCTGTTTAAAACATTCAGTGGGATAAAGAAGAGCTAACCAAGGCGCGTGAAGAGCTTAATTCCGGTGAATTGACTCAGAACTCCACACTGTTCCAGCTGCAACCGAAACTCTTTTATCAACCGGCAATAATTAACAAATTGGTTATTTAATGCCAAGTTACAAAACCTTTATTCAAATTCATTTAATTCTATTGGATTGGTTTAATTAATTTCATGTGTCTTTTATAGTTTACTTACTTGGTCTCCTTAGTAAAAGCAATATTAGTATATGTAATAGGTTTCGACAAGATACAATTTTTACTTTCGAATTTGAAATTTAATTTGGCTGGACAAATAGCGCCTCGTGGAAAGAAGCGAGCATAACCTCTTGATCTTGTTACAATGACATTTGAGAATTTCGCCTCATGGCTACACCTATCAGTCGATAGGGGGAATCTACTTTATAAGGTACCCCAGCAGTTGTCTTCCCACCAATTTTGCTGTGTCTCCTATTTAATGATTCTGCATCATGTACAAGATGACACCCGATGTTCCTTGGCTGTAATTTTTTTTCCTTAAGGGTTTTGTTTAGTTAAGAAAATGAAATGGCTAAAGCTACGAGTACACGACATGCCACACGCCAAACACGACATCCGCATGCCACTCTGACGTCACGTTAATTACTCGACATACTGTAGAATATGTCACGTTTTATTATATTGTGGCATATGCGAAAAGTATGCCGAGGACACGGCATGCACGTTTTGTCTCAAAATTGGCATATTCGTATGTTCGTATGTCGACGGTGACTCGCATGTGTTTTGCCAAATTTTTTTTTTCTTGGACGTTTTCCAATCCATTGGCTTCGTAGCCATCCTTTGATGGAATTTGTTACTTATGGCTTGATAGAAAGAAGACGAACCATATTTTGGGATATACTACATACAATGGTGACCATAAGTATTTTGACAAAACTAAAGTTAATTCTACTCATAATTTGTACTTACTTCATGTACATTTTGGCATCAATGGAAAGGTCATTTTAATTCCGTTTGAATGATACAAAACTTTACTTAACCCATTAAGTAAAGTACCCATTGAAAATTTCGAACTTTTATAAAAGTCTACTTTTTTTACTTTTTTCTCGGTCGAAACAACTATAGTACCATTTACAAGGAAAAGAAAACTTCAGAGACTGAAAGAAATACGACTGTCAGGCACGAAACTGATACCAGTCAATGAAGTAAAATACCTAGGACTGCACCTAGATAGTAAACTCATCACAACACGTGCTCCTATGATATGTAAGAGTTTAGCAGGCAAATCGTGGGGATGCGGCCAAGCATCCTGCGATGGATGTACATTGAAATTGTGAGACCCATGATCACATACGAAGCTATAGCATGGGCAAAATGAGCCTAGTCACAACAAGAGACATTCTCAACAAAGTGCAAAGACCGGTGTGCCTATGCATCACCGGAGCAATGCGTACATGCTCAACTGCAGCCATGGAGGTACTTCTAGAGCTAATCCCTCTACACCTCATTGTTGAAGACACGGCGGAAAAAACTATCCTGAGAATGGCAAAAGAAGCAATCGGAAGGGAGAAATGCATTGGCTCGAAAGAGTACGATGTACTACTCACAAAACTTCCACTTCTAGCATTACCCAGGGATGATAGTATCAGGAGATTCAATTTTGAGAAAAACTTCACAACGAAGCTCAGCAACCACACTGTAAAGTGGTATACAGATGGATCGAAAACGGAGGAAGGAACTGGTACAGGAGTGTTTGGGCCAGGAACTAAGCACTACGAATCAATGGGCAAATGTACCAGCATCTTTAAAGCCGAAATATGTGCCATAGATAGGCGCCTTCGGATCATTCTTAAGAAGAACTACAGAAACTGTGATATAGCAGTGATGTCAGATAGTCAAGCCGCCATCAAGGCACTTGGGGCCTATATAATAAAATCCAAGCTTGTGTGGAAATGCCTGCACAGGCTTAATGAATTAGGTAAGAACAACAGAGTAACCATCTGCCGGATACCTGGTCATGCAGGCATCATGGGGAACGAAGATGCAAGAGGCAAGACTGGGAGCAGCGGAGCCCTTCATAGGACCGGAACCGTTCTGCGGCATAGGGGAACATACCCTATGAGTACAGTTCAAGAGAATTGAAAAAGACAAAGAACCGCATCTTTTAAAAACCTTTAGAGCCTAAGGCAAGCTAAGAAACTTTTAGGGAACTATAACCTAAACAGAATCAAGGCATGTATTAAAATAAATATATAGGTGGCGCAACAGGCGTGTACACCCAAGGCCTAGCTTCTCGCAACCATTCGTTTGTGTGAGTTTGTATTTTTGGGACGAATGAAAGGGACCTACAATTGTATGCCGATTCCGAACGGCTGAATTGAGAAGCTTTCTCAGGACTGTCATACTCTCGGATGTTTGTCAGACGTTCACGAGAGGTGGCGCAGTAGAAAAAACCTTAAGATGTAATTTGTGTTTTTCCGGGGATCGAACCTGGGATGCCCCACAGGGATCAAACATCTGGGCCAGTTAACAGATAAGGATATACAAACCATGGACCCACTATACTCATTCTCAGATTCGTAAAAGAAACTGGACTATATAAAGTGCTCTAAAGTTGATATTCTTGCCAAAGCTAAAGACAGAGCAAAACCCTCAAACTCGGTTCCTATCGGAACTGTAAAGCGATGGGGCTCTGGAAAGGGCATGAACCTTTCCAAGGTATAAGAAGGGGGCACAATAGACGACAAGGTCGCAGTGCACCCTCTTCATTATTATTATTATTATTATTATTGTTATTATTATTATTATTATTATTATTATTATTATTATTATTATTATTATTATTATTATTATTATTATTATTATTATTATTATTATTATTATTATTATTATTATTATTATTATTATTATTATTATAAGGACTTTTGACAGCGGCCCAAAAAAGTGATTTCCTAGTAAGCCTCATTGTATGCGAAAAACTATTCAGTTTAATTATGGCCTTATCAGTTTTCCTACAAAGCAAATCCTTAGATTTCATTTCTGCAATCTAACGCAAAAAAGAAATTCTGAATTCTATTAAGAACATCAGAGAAAATGGTGAAGATTTTTTCAGAGAGGCTTTTCAATCCGCATCCTAACTAGCCGAGGACTTATTTAAAGTTTAATTAAGAGCTCCAAGAACTTCACTGAAACAAACAACGCGTCCCAATCCATAGACCTTTTCTACTGAAGCCGATTTTATAGTGTTAGTGTCTATACTGGTCTATACTTATTTCTTGTATAGATTCTTTAATACAAAATCTTACTGACAGATTCATGGTCAACGAAGACGTTCTGCAATCGTTTCAAGCTCTTCTCCCATGGTTTTGCTGTAGTTGAACGAGTAAACGAAATGGAAAAGCTAACATGACTTTGATAATGCAATTTCATTGTCAGCTGTGAAAGCTGAGTACATTCTTTGGTGCGATAAAAAGACGTTCTACTATCGTCGAATAATCCTTCTAACGAAGTTTTGAAATTGCTTATGTGGTGACAAGACTTACTTTAGAGCTATAAACTTCTTGCTTCCAGTGACCACGGCTAGTGTAGAAAGAACCCTTGAAGCTATTAAAAAGGACTAAAACAGTGGCCCGAAACGTTATGGAGAATGCAAGATTAAGCACACTTGCTATGATATCTGTTCATTCGGATATTAATGTGGATCCAGATAAGGTGATTGATTGATGCCAAAAAAAAAATCAAAACGTCTTCTGCTTTGAAAAAATGTGTATAAAAAAAATAATTTAAGTATGTTCGTTTAAGTACATACAATTTAAAAACTAAAAACCGGCCAAGTGCGAGTATCAATCGCTCACCGAAGGTTCCGGATGCGTGGCCAGAGTTGGTGGGTAACATGTCTTTATACGTTAGTGTGTTGGTTGTTTTTTGATTTGTAAGCATTTGTGCAAATTACAATACATATTACATTATAATGGCAATACTCTGCCACCAAACATAATAAGGGAAACGAATAATATGCGAATTGGTATTACAATGGGATTGGTCTGAGTGTTCCAGAATTCGGAATCCCCTTTTATAAAACATTATATTATGTAGATGTACCTATACTCGTATACACATATATTATGTATATTTCATGTATATAAAAAAGCATTCATGCTATTATTTAAAACCTTTCTCTTTGTGCATTTTCAATATAATTATTGTCACCCAATATGTAATTAGTATCAGAAGTAAAATTCAAGAAATCCGCATATTACTAATTCAAAGTGTTTCTGTAAAAACATTTTAAAAAGTCGTCATTAACATACGGAATGCCAGCGAATACTTCTAAAACCTCTGTATATCACAGAACAGAATCATTTCCACACTTCTCATAATCTCATTTCTTACCGTACGGCATTTCGAATCAAAATAGGAATAGGACCATATGCCATGCATGCCCCATACTCAGCGTTGCCATAAGTGCAGATTTGTCTGCATTTTGCAGATTTTCAGTCCAGCTGCAGACTTTTAAAATCCCAAAATCGGCGTGACAGATTTTTTCTGCATTTATTTGGTTTTTTTAATAATTCTGAGCTGCATAGAGGAGAACAGAAAAGTAGAGTTTTTTGTGATGTAGGTATAAATGTGACCATTTCACCCGCTTTTGGCGGGTTTTACACTCTTTTTTACCTTAAAACCCCCCACCCGCCACCACAACCATTTTCCCGCTTTTTGATAAAAAATCTGAATTTAATTTTCTTACGAATTTTCTTTAGTCCTTTTTTACGTTTGAAGATTTTTTTAATTAAAAAACGTATAAAAACAATGATGGCAGAACTAAGCTGCCGTAGACAGCTTCAGTTGGCATAAGTGCGCGAAAATTGCAAATGTCATGTGTCAAAGAAACAACCAATGTTATTCATTAACTTTCGCTGTAAATACGACGGCAAAATAACGAGAGGCTCACCAACCAATATTAAAAAAGCTCATGACGTTTATTTTTAAAGAATTATATTAAATTTTACGTGACAATACGTGAAATAAACTGTTAAAAGTAAAAACAAGTAAAAGTTTTATCATTTGATACCCTCCACTACATACAAGCCATGCAAAATATTTTCCTTGTGAGTTAGTATTATGTACCTACTCGCATGGATCTAATATTCGCTTTGTATGGGAGGCACCAGAACTACCGACATAGCCAATTTCCAAAACCAACCTGACGACGGTAAAAGAAGTCCTCTCACAAATTTTCATTCGCCTTAGTCGATGCGTACCTGATACCAGAGGTGGAGAGAGCGTATAGCAAACCGTGCTTCTGGTTGCAATCGGCCGGAGGTAAAACCGGCTATTAACGAGCTCCCTCAGACGCCTTGGCGCGGGTCTGTTGTATTTAGCCTTACCCAGGTATAGCGGCGCTGCCTGGGCTGACCTTGATATTTCCGGCTCTACTCGTGGGGACTAATTTAAAGTAACAAAAAAAATGGACAAAACAAAAAAAACAAATTTAAAAAAACAAAAAGCAATTCACGCTAAGGGGGAGTCGGAGCTGAGTGAAGGAGAGTTATCTTCTTCTTCAACCGTCTCCCTCCTGGCGTTAGAACTGGAGGAAGGGAGGTTGTTGGCTAGCGATAGTGGGGAGTCTGACGACACTCTCACTAACGTTAGCCTTCTCACTTGTGAGCAGGCTGGGACTCTCACAGGTGAATCAAAGGGTAACGCGGTAGAGGAAAAAGTTGAGACAGCTGGAACATCCGCTGTCAGTGAGGCTTTATCCAAAATCGCAAGACAGAAAAAGAAATTGGCTGAGGAAAAGGCTGAGGTAGCTGGAACTTCCGCTACCAATGAAGCTAGATCCGACGTCAAGGTTAGTCAGGGTAACGCTCAAGAGGGGGGAAAAGCGGGAACAGCTGGCTCGTCCGCTGTGACCGGTGCTCCCTCCGACTTGAACAGCAAGGGTGCGAAACACAATCAGCACCAGAAGGCAAAGGCTGCAATACGCGGCGCAAGGCGCAAGGTGGCCAAATATGAGGGTTGCGATCCCAGCACTCTCAGCAAATGGGAAAAATCTTCGTTTGAAAGAGCAAAGGCTACTCTGGCCGCTCCACCGCTCATTCAAAAGAAGATAAAAAAGAGGGCTACTGTGCAGACGAGGGAGGAAGCCGGACCGGCGCCCTCTACGTCTTACGCAGATATTGTAAAGGAGAAGAACTCTGCTGAGACGGGTTTCAGCAGCAAGAGAGGCAGGTCGGACGACGTCGCGGAGCCCAATGACGCGAAGAAGATGAAGGCTGGGACTTCATCGGCAATTCGTCGAGGGCAAAGCGACCCGGAAGATGAGCTTCTCGTTGCTGTAGTAAACGAGCGGGAACCTTGCGGTCGCCTGACAATCGACCAGTGGAAATACGTCGAAGAAAAGTTCCAAGACGCCCTGTGGAAGGAGTTGTCCGACACAGGAAACGCGGAACTTCTATTTGACGGTGCTGGTTGGGAAGGAGGGCGCAAGGTTGTTGCTTGTGGAAACACCTCTTCGGTGGAGTTCTTAAGAGGGTTCATCCTGGAGAGCAGCGACTCATGGGAAGGCATAAAACTCAAGTGCATGACGGTGGCGGAGTTGGCGCAGTACACTCCGCCGACGGCATGGGTTTGGGTTCCGTGCCCTTACACTTACCCAGAGAAGCTCCTAGGGCTTCTCCATGTGCAAAATCGGGAACTCAAAGCCGACACATGGAGAGTCCTAAAGACGGGACCACGGCGGCAATACGGCCAGCACTTCCTACTGTCCTTAAATAAGGAAAGTCTTCCATACCTGGAGAATTCCAACGGTATGGTTAGATACAGTATGGGAAGGATTATGGTCAAAATGACTAAGGGAAAGGACGAGGAGGAGCCGCCTGTCAAAGATGATGGAAGCGCTGCAGATAAACCTGCATCATAGTAGGGCAGCGACGGCCTGTTTGTTGGAGTACATCATCAAGCAGGACGTCGCAGCAATACTGATACAAGAGCCTTGGATCAACAAGAACAACGTGATCCAAGGTCTCAAGAACAGGAATTATACGTTGTTCTATAAGGGAAAAGGTAAAATCAGGACTTGTATCTTAATTAAAAACCATATAAGGGCTTTTCTTTTGAATAATTACAGTTCAGGAGACTTGACTGCAGTAATCTGCGAAAGGGAAGACGGTAAACCCTTGTCTCCAACACAGATAAGTTGGCAGTTGGGAATTGGAGGGTTGTGGAAGAAGCGTCCATGTCAGATCATCGATGGATACGCTTCAAAGTCAGCTTCCATAGTAGGGCATGTAGTTTTCACAGGAATCCTAAAAAAGCAGATTGGGCTAAATATGCGGTAGTGGTAAATCAGTATCTTGACACCCAGCTCGGTCCTGGCAATACTGCCAAGGACTTGGATAGGGCGGTTGAGCTGATAAACAAAACACTGACAACGGCTTTTGAAAAGGTGTGCCCGGAAAACAAGACACCAAAAAGGCTACAGCCGAAATGGTGGAATAGGGAGATAGGGCTGAAACAAAAAGAAGTAAGGAAACTCTACAATAGGGCAAAGTTGGTTAGGGATGATACCACATGGAATGAGTATGCCGAAAGCAAAAGGCAATTCAAATACTTAATCAGGAAATCCAAACGATTTTCGTGGAAACTTTTCTGCGAATCAATCTCGGATACAGATAAGGCTTCGAGACTACGCAAAGTACTCTCAAAAGAGGCAAGTGTGCCTAGCTACCTCAAAAAGAAAGACGGTAACTGGGCCGAAAGCAGTCAGGAGGTTCTGGTAACCCTGGTGGAATCTCATTTTCCTGGGGCTACTATCCCAGAGGATTCTGAGCTGCAAGGTCGTACGGATATCAACTGTGACATATAGTTGAGAGATAGTTGATCTCATAAACAGGAAAAATGTGCGGTGGGCTTTACAGTCCTTCAAACCGTATAAATCCTCTGGCCCAGATGGAATTTTGCCGATCATGCTGCAAAAAGCAACTGAGAGGGCGATACGAAAAATTACGGAGATTCTAAGACAAAGTCTTAAATTAGGGTACATACCAGCAGCATGGCGGGAAGTGAAGATGGTTTTCATTCCCAAAGCTGGCAGGCAGGGACATACAGCAGCCAAGGATTTCAGACCAATCAGTCTGTCATCTTTTATGCTAAAAACCCTAGAGCGGCTATTAGAAGTTCATATCAGGAGCAAATGTAATAAAGGATTCTTAAGCGAATCGCAACATGCATGCATGAAGGGAAAGTCAGTAGAAACAGCTCTGCATAATGTAGTAGGGAAGATAGAAAGAAGCTTGCACTTGGGTGAGTTTGCTCTTGCAGCTTTTCTGGACATTGAGGGTGCTTTTAATAACGTAGAGGGCAAGGCTATAAAGCGTGCCATGTCAAATATGAACATTGAGCACAGCATAGTTTTTTGGGTCTGCAACATGCTTGCGAGTAGGAAAATAAACTGCTCCCTGGGACAAAGTTCCATTAGAATGTCGGTGACCAGGGGAACACCACAGGGGGGAGTCCTTTCACCTCTCCTTTGGGTGCTTGTTATGGATGACATTTTGAAGAAACTGAGCTCCGGGGGAATAAGTGCCACAGCATATGCTGATGACCTAGTTATTATCATTCAGGGAAAGTTTTTAAACACTCTAAGTGAGATTATGGACAGTGCCTTAAGAAAAGTCAATTTATGGGCAAAGGGCTGTGGACTTAACGTCAACCCCTCCAAAACGGAACTGGTACTCTTCACCAGAAAGCACAAGATACCACACTTTAACCTCCCTAAACTGGAAGGAGTGGAATTGCCTCTGTCTGACAAGGCAAAGTATCTTGGGGTTATTCTGGACAGGAAACTGAACTGGAATGCAAATGTAGAGGAAAGAATTAGAAGGGCGTATAACGCTCTTTTCATTTGTAAGAAAATAGTAGGCAGGACTTGGGGCCTAAAACCAGCTATGGTGCACTGGCTATATACAGTAGTGGTTATTCCCATACTTACATATGGCGCACTAGTATGGTGGACGGCGACAAAGAAGAAAACAACAATCGGCAAACTAGCGTCGGTGCAGAGAGCGTCCAACGTAGCAATAACGGGTGCACTTCGCAGCACCCCTACGGCAGCGCTGGACACCTTTCTACACCTTACGCCACTTGAGTTGCACATAAAGCAACTTGCGGGGAATAGTGCGCTACGGCTCACAACCTTGGGCTACTTCAGAGAGGACAGTTTTGGACACTGTACAATACTAGCGGAGTTACTCCCGGGTGTACAGGTGCAAACTGATGAAATACACCCTTTGGTCGACTTCGACACTCCGTACGAAGTGTCATACCCGGAAAGATATGAATGGCAAAGGGATAAAGTAATTAAGCACTGCGAAATAGCGGTCTACACGGACGGCTCAAAAACAGCGGAAGGTACGGGTGCTGGAATCTATTGCCTAGATCCAGATCTAAAAGTGTCTATACGACTACCGGATACAAGCAGTGTCTTCCAATCAGAAGTTCTGGCTGTTCTGAAAGCGGCAGAGCTAATGCGGATGAGATCTATATCTGGAAAGGATATAGCCATCTACATCGATAGCCAGGCTGCACTCAAGGCACTGGAATCTACTAACATCAATTCTGAATTAGTCAGGACCTGTCGCACAATGCTTAAGGCATTATGCAGTCAGAACCGAGTGAGACTGTGCTGGGTACCAGGACACTGCGGTATAACTGGAAATGAGCAAGCGGATGAGCTTGCGAGGATAGGCGGGGAATTGCAAGACGGGGGAGATGTGGATATTAAACCACCTCCTTGTATCATAAAAAGCGATATTAGGAATAAAATAAATAAGGAAGCCGACCGGAGGTGGGAGGTACTCACTGGTCACGCAGTATCTAAGGCACTTTGGCCGCAATACGACCGTAAAAGATCTAGGGAAATCCTCAAACTAGGCAGGGAACAGCTTAGGACACTGATCGGCATATTATCAGGGCACTGTCTTCTTAGAAAACATGCTAAAAGACTAGGGCTAGCAGACTCGGACACTTGCAGATTCTGCAATGACCTGCAAGCCGAAGAGGACATAACACATATACTGTGCGAATGTGAGGCAATATGTCGCAGTAGAAGAAAATTTTTGGGCAGGTACTTCTTCCAACATTTAGGGGAGATAGACAATACCAACTTCAAGGGACTACTTGGTTTTTGCAGGGAAATTGGGGCTTTCTCAAGGGCAAGTGTTTAGGTGTTTTTCCATTGTAGGTCACTGCAATTGGCTCCCCCTAGGGATCGCGATGGGCCCTTATGGTGCCTAGTGTTGTATGAGACATCTCATACCCTTTTTTAACCTAACCTAACCTAACCTAGTCGATGCGTTTGGACGATATCGTGTTTTCAAGAGACAGACAGACGGACATGGCTGAAACGATTCAGAATGTGATCCTTATTCAGATTTATGGGGCTCCGGTGACTTCTTCTTGGCGTTGCAAATGTAATGGCAAAGAGAATATACCTTATTCCTATGGAGGGTATAAAAAATTGTTTTCAACTTTGTATACCACATTTATTATTTAATTAATAGAAAGATGTGTCAGTTAGTCACGAGACATTTAATGAAAAAAAATTATTGAAAACAACTACCTACAATCTTTTTTTTTTTCTTTTTTCTCAGCAAATTCTCTAATAAGACTGTCTAGGTTTTCTGCAATTTGATTTTCAATGGACAAACTAGTTAATCTTGTTTGGGACATTGTAGACTGCAAGTCCGTTTTATCAACTTGGTTTAGAAAAAAATGTGTTCTTGCGAATTCGAGGAATAATTACTGTATTCTATCGAATCCCAGAATAAGCGTGCATGTATCCGTACCGTAGGTCTTGTCTGATTGTCTTCGAAATAGTGTTGGAGACCTAAAATGTTTTCTTACCATTGGTATTTGTCATTTAACTAGAATTTATACCGGATGTTGTATGCAAATTTAAAATGTTCAAATTATTATTTTACACATATTTTTTCAAAGCAGAAGACGTCTTAATTTTTTTTGACATGAGATCAATCACCTTATTTGAAACCACATTAATATCTATATGAATGAACAGATATCACAGCAAATGGGCTTAATCTTGCATTCTCCATAACGCTTCGGGACACTGTTTTATTCCTTTTCATAGCTGAGAGGGTTCTTCCAACACTAGCTGTGGTCACTGGAAGCGAGGCCAAAACCGTAAGCAAGAAGTTTATATCTCTAAAGTAAGTCTTGTCAGTTTGTCACATATATATAGATATATCAAGCAATTTCAAAACTTCGGTAGAAGGATCACTCGACGATATTTGTTCGCATCAAAGAAAAGATTGTACTCAGCAGACAATGAAATTGCATTATAAAATCAAAGTAACGTGTTAGATTTTCCATTTCGTTCACGCGCTCAACTACAACAAAACCTGGGAGAAGAACTTGAAACGATGGTAAACCATATTCGTTGACCATGAATCTATCCGTAAGATTTTGTAGAATCGAATCTATGCAAGGAATCAGTATAGACTATACACTAAATTCTTGAAATTCTAAATGTGTTTCAAGCGGAAATTGCTGCTATAACCCTAGCGGCAAATGACCTAAAGAGACGACACATTGCCAACAAACAGATCACTATATACTCTGACAGCCAAGCGGCCATAAAAGCCATGGAGTCAGTCGTGGTGAAGTCAAGGGCAGTAAGTCAATGCAAGAAATACCTGGACGAAATATCACAAGCCAACACGGTGACCCTATGCTGGGTACCAGGGCATATGGATATTCCGGGAAATGGACAGGCGGATGAGATTGCAAGAAACGGGTCAAAAATGTACGCATCAATGGCCCTAGAATCTGTAAGAACTCCGCTAAGCACGCTTTCTAGGAAGGTTGATATTGAAGCCTTGAGTAGAACAAACCTACGTTGGAACAATCTCAGCACCTGCAGGCATGCAAAGGAATTATGGCCAGAAGTAAACAAAAAGAGATCCAAATTCTTGATCGGACTGAACCGCAAGGATATCCGCATACTCACGGGGGTCATTACTGGACACTGTGCGATAGGCGTACACGCAGGAAGGCTGGGCATACTGCATAATGACTTTTGCAGAAGCTGCAGAGACGTAGAAGAAATAGAATCCGTTCGCCATCTGCTTTGCGAATGCCCAGCCCTTAAAAACTGTAGACAGAGGACTCTCAAGAGTTTCTTCTTCGATGAACTAGAAGATCTGGAGAATGTTGATCTTAAGGAACTCCTGAGATTCATACTTAAATCGGGGTGGTTCCAATAGGTAAACAAACTTCACACCCTTCAGTTACTCTTAGAACAAACTTGAGAATCTGGATACATGAGCTAGGAACACCTGTGATTACTACTAAATCTAGGCGATCCAAATAAAGCGGTAATTTCTTTGTCTCCAACAGGTATGCAATGGAAGGTTCCCGTGACTGGACACAAATGGACCCAACGGATGGTCTATGTGAAGCTGTGGCAACCGCCACAAGAGCATCCAATTACCTAACCTAACCTAACCAGACACTAAATTAAACTTCAGTAGAAGAGGTTCCTAAATTGCAATTAGTTGTTTGTTTCTATTGTAAAGAAAACTTGAATTAATATTAATACTGGCAATGCTCTCTACTCAGGCAACACTATGTACAAAATGTGTCTACCATTACAAACGTCACTTTATTAAATCTCTCTATTCTTATTCTTTCATGTGCGGTGTTTTATTTCTTGTGCTCCTATTTCGATTTACAGATTTCATTAGGTTATGAGCCCAGAATTCGCAAATTAGTTTAGCACAAGAAAGTTAGGGAAAGTCGCGAATAAAATAAAGTAATTTTTATTAAACTTTTCTTGCGGATGCAGTTGATTTTGAGAGATTTCTTTTGAGGTTAGAAATCAAACTCATGGCAGCCAGTTCTTCAATTTGCATTGAAAAGCTCAAGGGTAGGGAGAACTATGACTCCTGGAAATTTGCTGCCAGGAATCTTCTGGAGTATGAGGATTTGTGGGACTGCGTCACAGGAAAATCGACTGATGAAAAGAAAATTACAAAGGCGAAGTCTAAGCTGATTCTGCTAATTGATCCCGTAAACTTTGTCCACGTACAGAACGCAGAGACGGCCAAAGATGTATGGGACAATTTGGAAAAGGCATTTCAGGATTCTGGTTTGACGAGAAAAGTTGGTTTGTTGAGAACCCTGATTACAACCAAGTTGGACGACTGCGCCTCAGTTGAGGAATTTGTCAACAAGGTTATCACGACTGCGCATAAGCTGAGAGGAATAGGGCTGCAAATAACTGAGGAATGGATTGGTACGTTACTTCTCGCTGGTTTGCCAGAGCATTATCAACCTATGATAATGGGTGTCGAGAGTGCTGGTATAGAAATCACGGCAGACTCGATTAAAACAAAGTTACTGCAAGATGTAAAGGCGGCACCTGACAACACAGTGGCATTTTACGGCAAAAAAACGTCTTCCAAATTTAATCAGAAGCGTGTTCGTTGTTTTCAGTGCAATCGATTTGGACATTTTGCTAAAAATTGCCCGGACAAGAAGTTACAGCAGCATAAGCCGAAGGACACGAATGCGTTGTATGCATCTTTAGTAGTAAAGGAAGTCAACCATCAGGCGTGGTATCTCGACTCAGGGGCATCTGCCCACATGACTATGCGCCGGGATTAGCTCGAAAATGTGTGCAGATCAGAAAACGACGAAGTAGTTGTGGCCGACAAAAATCGATTAAAAGTTGAGTGCATGGGAGATGTTCGTTTTAGTTTGTCAAATGGTGAAATCGCTACCGCAAAAAATGTGTTGTATGTGCCTGGCCTGTGTGCTAATTTGTTTTCTGTCAGTTGCTTGACAAAAGTTGGGAACAGTGTTAGGTTTCAAAGAAGTCGAGCTGAAATCTTTAATAGCAAAAATCACCGAATCTTCAGTGCGTCGCTTGAGGGAGATGTGTACAGAGTTCAGCTGCCATCATCGATAGGCACAAATTTCTTAGTTCAGGTTAGTCAGGATCAGAATTTGTGGCATCGCAGGATGGGACATCTCAGTTTCGATAGTTTGAGAAAGCTCAAGGACATGACAATTGGTGTAAATTTCCCTGTCTCAGCAACGAATTCACCGTGTGTTATATGCTGCAAAGGTAAACAAACGAGAACGCCATTCAAGCACACTGGTAAGAGAGCAACAGATGTTTTAGAGTTGGTACACTCCGACGTATGCGGACCGATGTCAGTGAATTCTATTGGAGGAGCACGTTATTTTTTAGTTTTGGTGGATGACTACAGCAGAAAGGTTTTCTTGTACCTGTTGGAAGCCAAATCACAGGTCAAAGAGAAATTCAAGGACTTTATGCATTTAGTTGAGAACCAAACAGGTAAAAAAATAAAAATGCTACGCACGGACAATGGTACGGAGTACTGTAATGAAGCATTACAAAGCTGTTTACGAAAATATGGAATCAAACATCAGACAACCGCACCTTATACACCAGAGCAAAACGGTTTGGCCGAGAGGAGCAACAGAACGATAGTCGAGAAGGCCCGCTGCCTATTGTTTGATGCTAATTTGAAGACTGAGTTCTGGGGCGAAGCTGTAACGACGGCTGTTTATATCATCAACCGTTCGCCAAGAAGAGGTTTGGCAGATAAGACACCGGAGGAAGTCTGGAGTGGACAGAAGCCGAATTTGGAGCTGTTCAGAGTTTTTGGATGTCGAGCAATGGTGCACGTTCCTAAACAGCTACGGAAGAAATTCGATCCAAAGTCCAGAGATTGTCTTATGATGGGATACTGCGAAAATTCAAAGGCATATCGGCTAGTGGATCCAAAAACCAATCGAATTTACATCAGTAGAGACGTAGTATTTTTTGAAAATGACCATCCAGTGCAGAAAAGAGTCACCGATAATCATGACGTCTTTGCGGTTATCGATTCAGTGAGGGAGCAAGCCGATGTTATCAATTGTGAGTCATCTGTGGATGTGTCGTCTAATGATTCACCCGATACTGAAGTTAATCCTGAATCAGAATTCACTGTGTCTCAGTCATCTGATGAAACCTACTATTCAGACACTGATAGTATTGAGCAGCCAGAGACAGATGAGGATTACCAACCACCGCCGGGGACTGGAGTTGAGGCTGATGATGTTAGGATGAGGAGATCATCCCGTAGAGCGAAACCAGTTCAGAGACCAGACTTTGTTTCATTTTTGACAACGAATACCGAATTGAATGATCCAGTCACCGTAAGTGAAGCGATGTGTAGAGCTGATGCAAATCTATGGCGAGCAGCCATGCAGGAGGAATTTGACGCATTGGCCCAAAACAAAACTTGGAAATTGACACCGCTGCCACCGAATCGTAAGCCAATTGATTGCAAATGGGTGTTCAAGACGAAAAGAGATGCAACGGGAAACATCTGTAGATATAAAGCACGTTTGGTAATAAAAGGCTGTGCTCAAAGAAAAGGCATAGACTATGAGGAGACATATTCTCCTGTGGTGCGCTACAGTTCTATCCGTTTATTATTGGCTTTGGCAGTGCGTTTTGATCTTGACATCGACCAGATGGATGCAGTATCTGCATTTTTGCAGGGAGATCTCGACGAGGAGATCTATATGATCCAGCCTGAAGGTTTTTCAAACGACACTTTGGAGGTTTGCAGACTACAAAAATCGCTCTATGGCTTAAAGCAGGCTAGCAAAATTTGGAACCAGAAATTGCATGCAGCTTTGGTGAAGTTCGACATGAAACAATCCAAAGTTGATCCTTGTATTTACTTTAAACTTCTTGGTAAGAAGAAACTTTTTGTGGCAGTTTACGTGGACGACCTTTTGGTGTTATCAAACGACAATAACATGAAAAAGGAGCTGAAAGCGAGCTTATCAGAAGCTTTCCAGATGAAGGACCTTGGAACAGCGCGTTTCATTCTTGGTATGCAGATAGAGCGTGACTGGGCCAATGGTCGTATTTCCATCGATCAACACCAATACGTCAAGGATATTCTTCAAAGATTTGGAATGGGTGATTGCAATCCCATTTCAACCCCGTTAGACATAAACCAGATAATTTCCCGAGGTATGTGCCCAAAAACCGAGATGGAGGTAGCAGAGATGGCAAATGTGCCTTATCAAGTAGCTGTTGGCAGCATAATGTTTCTTGCTCAAGTAACCCGACCGGATATAGCGTTTTCTGTTAGCAGCCTTAGCAGATACAATCAGAACCCTGGTAAGTCCCATTGGAATGCTATTAAACGTATCTTTCGTTATTTAAAGGGTACTGCTGATACTAAGTTGGTGTTCACAAAAGATGGCAACGCTAATCTAGAATGCTATTGTGGTGCAGATTGGGCGTCCGATAAAGACGAAAGACGTTCGACTACAGGCTACGTGTTCAAGCTACAAGGTGGTGCCTTATCTTGGAATTCTAAAAGGCAACCAACAGTAGCACTGTCGTCAGCGGAAGCAGAGTATATGGCGATGTCAGCAGCGACTCAGGAGGCTCTTTGGTTACAACGCCTCACAGCAGAGCTCTTAGAAGACATATCTCCAGTACTGATCTTTTGCGATAACAAGAGTGCTTTAGATTTGGCTACTGTGGAAGCGTACAGAGCACGTACCAAACATATAGATGTGCGACATCACTTCGTCAGACAACGAGTCAGCGATGGAAGCGTGATCTTCAATCATATTGATACTCACAAGATGACAGCGGACGTTTTGACGAAAGCAGTATCCAGACCTAAGATAGACTTTTGCTGTAATGATATGGGACTACAGCTTGCCAATTAAATTTTGTTCGTTTTAGTGGGGGTATTGTAAAGAAAACTTGAATTAATATTAATACTGGCAATGCTCTCTACTCAGGCAACACTATGTACAAAATGTGTCTACCATTACAAACGTCACTTTATTAAATCTCTCTATTCTTATTCTTTCATGTGCGGTGTTTTATTTCTTGTGCTCCTATTTCGATTTACAGATTTCATTAGTTTCAATGAATTTTTTGGAGCTCTTAATTCAACTTAAAAAAATGCCCTCGGCAAAGTTCTCCTTCAGCCCCTCAAGCCCTCCTGCCTACGTGCCTGCCTGTCCCATACTCCTCTATAGGCAAGCGGCTAAACGTCGTAGTTCTTTAGGAGTATAGCGATTCATGTCGTTTATCTGTTTATCTCACAATTGTCAAAGTGAAATTAGAATTATTATTCAAAAAGCAGAAGTCATCGCACCTTATCGGAAAATGCTATAATTTTTGCAGTACTTAAGTACAAAAAGTTACATTTGAGGTACAGCGAATATTTTTATTTTAAAATAAATAGATAATAAGAATAAATATTGTTGTTCGTAACGTTTCCATGACTTTGCTTGACGGTGGTCATGAAAATGTCGGATTTTCGATAACTCGAGCATATGCAAAATATGTTGCAATATGCCCGTTGTCAAACTGTCAAAACTCCATCGTAGTTTACTGAATAGCCCTTTATATTCTACGATTTTTTGGAACCCGACCCCACTGTCAATTTCGCAGCCATTTTCTCACAGAGCTTGGCGTTCGATGTACCATAGGTTAGGTTAGGTTATACAGTGGCAGACCCCAACTAGTGCAGCCTCACTTGGGCCAAAGTAGTCCCATTGTCCTATCCAATGATCTCAAAACTACAGTTTAACCCAATAAAAATTACAAATAAAATGTTGGAGGTGGCTGAAGCTTATTTTAGAGAGCTACCCACACAGTTAAAAGACAAAGAAGCGGCAATTAAGGACATTTTTTTGACTTGCACGTGAAGGAATATAGGGACTTAATCGCGGCTTGACTATCGGTAAAAATGGTAATAATAATTAGACCTTGCGGATATTATAATATACGACATATTATAGCCACGACAGGACCTTCTTAATCGCCATGATTTGCGCATGGAACATGCTACAGTGCTTAGGAAAGCGGAGAGATATTTTACAGTTTCGAACTTGGGAGAAAACACCTGCACCCACTACGGTTTTCGTTTTGAGCCCGTGCGTGCGTATAAAAGCAGACAGACCTGGAGGGTACCTATGTAGTTTTCGAAATTCTTGTTGGATCGAATGAGAGGGTGTAATCAATTTTTTAGATAGATAGATATAGATATAGATAGATAGAACACATGCCGTTTCTTTAAATACGACAAAGGTGATTATAGTGAATTTCATTTTTAAGCGGAGTCCAACAGACCACAACGCCAGTATGTATTTCGAGGCTGAAGTCCTTATTTTATTCCACCAGCTTTTTGCAGCAGTATCTACAGATCCGTGGTGGCTTTCTGAACTCTCTGCTGATATTATGGGTTTCTAGCCCAATTTGCTGCCTAGCCTATAAGTACTTGGGCGTGTTAGAGAACACCAACAGGGTGGGATTTAGTTTTAAAGGAACAAAGTTGAGAATTTTGTTCTTCTTTGTAGAGAGGACCATTTCGGTTTTTTGAGGATTGACTATAAAGCCACATATGTTGCTCCATCTTAAGGGCTTATAGGTCATTCTATACAGAAGATCCCTAGGAGCTAGCAAAGCAATGTCATCTGCATAGGTATAATTATAATTACCTTGCACCCTTCAATTTAGAAGTAGGTAGTTCATTCACCACTAGCTTCCAAAGAAAAAGAAAGATCATATGTGTCCTCTGTACTGACGAACTCCCAAACCGAAGCTTCGCCCAGCTTTGAGTCGATGACCCTGTTGGTGAGCAACTGATTCAACAATTTCCTAATCGACGTCTTAGTTCCAAGGCTCGTCAATGCACCTTTGGTTCGACGTTGTTAAAAATCAGATTTATTTCCATCCACTTGGAATTGTGAGCCAAATCCAGGTAGCTTTTGGGCAACTGTCGAACAAGGGGGATAAATTCAATATTCCACTGAAGTTCTGTATTATGCCGTCCGGTCCTGGAAAGGAGAAAGACCCTTTATCACTTGTTATCTTAAGTTTATTCCAGAATTTTGATGACCTTCGATTCTTGGGACGCTGACGGGAGGAACATAGATCATAATGCCTATACTTTGTAGGCTACAGCTTCCTGCGGGTACGTACGTGTACACATTTATGCCAGTAACGAAATAAACTCAATCGCCAATTTTGTTGTTATGCACCTGGCAATCCATGTTATAAGTGGTAATAAAAAATTGCTGACCCACAAACACTGTGTTGTATTTTTTTTTGTCAATTCTTTTCTGGTAATTTTCTGTTTTTATAATATATATACGAGTACCTACGAGTACCTCCATAAAATCCACTCCACTCACAATTCGCATATTGAAAACTGCTGAGTCCTCAAAAGTGTTATTTTAACGTCTTTAAAAACATAAACCCTTTTTCAACACTCGCACAAAATACCTACACTAAGTCAAACGAAATGGACGCATTTATTTGGACAAATGCGTTCCTCAGCTATTACCAAGCAAAGTGGTCAAGTATTTGCATGCAAATCGAAAATTTGTTTTGATTTCATTCCCCTTCTGGGTTAATAGGTATCCCCGGGGTCCTGTTTTCCTCTGTTCAGAGAGTTTCCTGTGATTCCGTCAGAGCCCCCTACTAATAATATCACTTTTAGTGTAAAAGGTTATTCGATTGCGTGTGTTTTTTTTATACCGGCTCAAGTGTAGGTAATACGATTATGGTTTATTGAAATGTAAATTTTTCTGCAGACTCGGAACTTTTATGTACCTCCATATGCTGGTTTGGTGAATTGTTGTGTCGTGATTTGCTTCGAGGTGCGAGTGCGATATACTGATAGGTTTTTTAAGGGTTAAATAAAAAGGGAACACGTAAGTACCAAACCACAAGGGCGCCCGAAAAGGTTAACTCGTTTTGTGTTTTATTTACTTTTAGGCATAATAATATAGGTATGTATCTGGCATTATAGGTTCACGACGACACACAGGTTTACGACAAAGCATATATTCTATTGCGCTATTGTTTCTCTAAGATGTCTATACTTGTCTTGAACATTTGTAAATTGGTGTCATGGGTTATTGGTTCACGATTGTATATGTATATCGAGCAGCCTTTCTAGTTTTATTCCAATACGAGACTATTCATTTTCTTAGAAAGGGGTTTTGTTATGATTGGTTTTGGGTATATTCTCTTACCAGTTTCTTTTAAATTACCAAGACCTTTGTTTTTGTGGTAGAATTAAGAAACCAAACATTGCCCCCTGTAGAAAAGTGGTAATTGCAGGGGGGGGGGGGCATCCGCATCAGCTAGTTTGAAATAAGAATGAGGGAACCTGCACCTGTATGATGTTTTATTATTTATTCCGCACTGATAGGGTCCAATCGTAGGCGCAGTAGCGCATTGGTTAGTGTGCTGGACTACTGTGAACGACTTGCACAAATGAGAATGAGGTGTGCCACCCCTCTTTTCAAGAGTCGGAAAATCAAGAAAGCTACATTTATTAACTTGAGCAACTTAGAAAAAATCAGCAAAAAAAGAGCAATTTTCAAAATTACCTACCTTGGAACAAAATGGTTTTAAAGGTTTCACCTTTCTGAAATGCCAATTAATAATTTGCCGACTGAAATCCTTAAAATTTATCGAGTGTGAATTCGATTTTGCCGAGTGAACACCTTCAATTTTAGCCAGTTTCGATTCGATTTTAAAAAGAACAGTCAGCATCGGTGAATTTGCCGACTGAAATCCTTAAAATTTATCGAGTTTGGATTCGATTTTTAAAGAATGATCGGCATCGGTAGATTTGCCGAGTAAACACCTTCAAATTTAGCGAGCTTTGATTCGATTTTAAAATGACTGTCGGCATTTCTAATTTAAGGTTTAATTTGAACGAATGTTTAATTAGCTAGCGGCTTAATGCTGTGGATTGCGAGTAAACTTTGACAATTCGCGCAAGGGTGTTTTGAAACGAAATTTTGCTATTTAAACTGTTTATAAACTTGTTTTCTTAATACATACATTTTGAATTTTGATGGGGTAATTAATTAAAAGGACTTTAAGCGACCATTCACATGAGATAGAACGAACGAATTGCTGAAATGCGAACAAAACACTTTTTAAGCACTTATGAACAGAAAATTGTACATTTTATTATTCCATGAGTAGAATAATTAATTATCCCATAAAAATGCATTAAGAAAACAAGTTTATAAGCAGTTTAAAGTTCATTCGCAATCCACATAGTCAATCGCGTTCCACAAACTAGGGAATAAAACAATCGTTTAAACTTAACCTAGAAATTGCTGATAGAAACTGATGGCTGAAATTCGCGAACTGCCATGACCAAGGAAAGTGTTCATGTGAAGTGAACGGACTGTCAAAACTCGCGAATATTCGTTCGTTTGTAGATAGTTGGTCGCTCTCCTGTGAATAGTCCTTAAGATACACTAGTATAACCTTTTTTTCTCACTTAGTGATTTCGCACTGCAAACCCGGTCGCCTTTGAAAATACATTGTGAAAAAAAAAATTTAAACATTCTTAACTCAATTCAACTTTTACCTAATTATGTCCTATATCTCGAAGACCACCAACTCGATTGAGCTCCAATTTGCAGGTTGTCTTAGGTATTGCCCCAGGAGTGTTCCTGTTAAGATTGGTCAAAATTGGATAAATGGACGTGGCACCTCCTATACAAAAAACATCGTCTATGTGCTGAAATTCGACGACGTTATAACTCAATATAACGGCAAGTTCCTAAAATAAGTCGGTATTTCAATGAACGTCACCTCCCCATCCTGCTCGAACCCTCGCTACGCCCCTGATAACTAGGTTAGGTTAGGTTTATATGTGTTGGCAGAGCAGGGTACATTCTGCTGTGCCACACTTAGGTCCTTGTGGACCCATTGTGATGCCCTTTTAAATGGGGGTTAACCGTTGATGGGAATGGTTAGGTTAGTCTCATGTCCCTTCTTCTAGTGATTACTCGACACGGGCCGTCCCCTGATGTCTCAGATCAGAAAGTGAGACATCAGAAAGTTCTTGTAGATCATGGAAGTAATGACTTCCAAGTGTTCTGTTCCTCAAGTGATAGAGACTCGGGCAGTGACAGAGGAAATGAGATGTGTCCTCATGAATCTCCGCTCGACACTGCTGTTATCAAAAACCCTGATTGAGCAGTGCATATTTAATTCCTCCGAGAATATATCAGCACCGGTTCCATATCCGCAGTCCATCTTCGATCCATCTGTGTAGTGTAGATAGATATCGACTTACTTTTCGTGGGTTCATTTGTGTTCCATTCATCTCTACTCGGAAACGAGCAGGAAAATGGTCTATCAAAGTTTAAATGGGAAATCATATAGTCAGAGGTGACAACGTTCTCAACGTATTTGCCCAGAATCTGTTCGTGACCAAAATTGCACGGGTTCCAAGTTCTAGTTTATCTAATCCCCACTTTTGGCAGCAGATTCCTCCATGTATAGGTCTAAAGGGGTCAGGTTGAGAATTGCCTCTAGTCCAGCCGTAGGTGTGGTTCTCATAGCACTGGTTGTCTCTACTATATAATTAATTCCATAACTCCAACATCACGCAATCGTGATACGGACTCAAACAGAAGTATGGTGCAATTGAATAATATTGAATCGACAATTCAATGACAAATTTTAAGGAGATCAGTGGCCTATTTCACCAAATTATAATTACACATTTGTATTTGGTGATTACATTTTCAAATTTGTTATCTGATTTTCTATTTCACATAATACAAAACTTAATTCCAACAAATTTGTTAAAAAGAGAAAAAAAAATAAAGGGAAATTGTATTTTTGTTATTTACAAATAGAAAATGAACACTTTTCGTGGTCGCTATAGTTCGTGAATTTCAGACATCAGTTTCTACCAGTGGCCTATTTCACCAAATTACAATTATAATTGCAAATTTGTATTTGTTGATTACATTTTCAAATTTGTTAACTGATTTTCTGTTTCACAAACTACAAACTTAATTCCAACAAATTTGTTAGAAAGAGAAAAAAATGAAGGGAAATTGTATTTGTTATTTGTTATTTTATAGAAAAAAAACCGTTTCACCGTATATTTCTTGGAGTTGTAAACAACAACTGTTTTTCATAATTTTGTAATTCTTCTAACAATCTTACTGATAGCATCAATGAACAAAATTAACAGAAACAACATTTTTATCGGTTTTATTCACAATAAGAAAAATGTTGGAAAAATGGTGGGCGCAGTGGTTAGTGTGCTGGACTACTGTGCGAAGGGTCCCAGCCCCATGTTCGATCCCCAGAAAAACACAAATTACATCATACTGCGTCACCTCTGGCGAACGTCTGACAAACATCTGAGAGTATAAAAAATCATTTCAATTCAGCCGTTTGGACTCGGCATAAAATTGTGGGTCTCTTCCATTAGTCCCAAAAATAAAACTCTCAAAAACGAATGGTTGTGAGAAGCTAGTGTATATACGGCTGTTGCGCCAACTATTTATTTATTTATTTATTTATTTAAGAAAAAAATTTTTTTTCGGCACATTTTCTAACCTGTTAGAAATTATTGATTTAAGTATGTTCATATCGGTGTCAGTGAAAAGTTTATTTTCAGACTGATTTGCAATCCGGCGTCCAATTTGTTTTAAGGACTATTCACATGTGAGCGAACAACTATCTATACTTGTTTTCTTAATACGTTTTGATCTGATAGTACCAGAACTACTTGACCGACATAGACAATTTTTAATACTAACTTGACAACGGTAAAAATAAGTCTTCTCACAAAATTTCATTCACCTATGTCAATTTGTTTGGACGCTAAGGTCTTTTCAATATTGGCTTTGTATGGGAGGTAACAGAACTGCTTTACCGGCATGGACCATTTTTAGTACCAACCTGACGACGGTGGAAAGAAGTCCTCTCACAAAATTTCATTCACCTAAGTCAATTCGTTTGGACGCTATCGTGCTTTCAACAGACAGACAGACAGACAGACAGACAGACGGACATGGCCAAATCGATTCAGAATGTGATCCTGATTCAGAATATATATACTTTATATGGTCTCCGGTGAATCCTTCTTGGCGTTACAAACGTAATGACAAAGTGAATAATACCTTCCTGTGGAGGGTATAAAAAAATTGATTTTTTTCTTCTCATTCTTAAAAATTCTTAAAAAAAAATCCTACCCGCAATTGAAATACATTTCAAACCAAATCTTGGAATAAAATAATTGTTTTTGGCAGAACAACATTTCAGCTAGTATCAAATATTATAGACTAGTAATGCCCGCGGCTGCGCTCGCCGGTTTCTTTTCTTTTAAATTACATTCAAAATTATTTGAGTTATCATATAATAATGCACGATTGTTTATATTTTGTCTTCTTTTTTAAGTTTACAAAAAAAATATTTTATCGCTAGCTATGCCTTTTCATTAACTATACCAACATGTTATTTATTTAGTGGGCGCAAGTAGCTATAAACAAATTACGCCTACAGCTCACACGCGAACATGCAATGTATAGTTGTTCATGTGAAAAACGTGGTTATCAGAGGTCAATTCCGGCAATGGCCCAGTCGTTTCGAAATCCGAAGATAGCGCCTATACCCCCGTTTCCCCTTGCCCCATAAGCACCCTAACTAACCTATACTGATCCGGAGGATGTGGCCAGTACAATGTTGAAAGAATTTTTTAAAATCGGCCAAATAGTTCCGGTGTTAGTCCCTACCACCCCCTTTACCTCCCCCCCACCAAACCGTCGCCAACTTAGTTCTTACGTAACCTGTACTGATCCGAAAGTCCTAAGTCAATGGACATAAGATTTCACAGCAGTAAAAACTCGTCACAGGTATGATCTAATTATCAAAGGGCACGTAGTGCCCCAGCCAAGTTCTCTAGTAAAGGCACTTCCCCTTTTTACAGGAATAAACTCAGGCTGTTTGAGACCCCCCTCTAACTTCGGAACGGATTGATCCAAAAACTTCAAACTTGAAACATTTATCAAATTAACTAAAAACGTCCACCTCACTACATTTCATCTTTATAGCATTAGTGGTTCTCAAAATACAGGACTTCAAAATCGCAAAAAACCCAAAAAACCGTAACTGTCTGACTCACTCACTCAGTCACTTAGATGATGTGATGATCATCAAAATTATGAAGCACTTCCGGCTATCCTAGAATAGTGAAATTTGGCAAATTGCTAGATCCTGTGGTGCATACGCTGGGAAAAGTCCAAAACTTGAGATTTTCCATTCAGGGGGCGTGGTATACGCCCACTTTTAAAAATTGGTTATGATTTATTTGGACCACTTCTCATTGCCGTAGAATGATGAAATTCGGTAGAGCGGTAGAACTTGCGGTGTACAGAAAGAAAAAGTCTAGGCACTTATATTCTCCCTTCAGGAGGCGTGGTATCCGCCCACTTTTGAAAATCGGTTACTATTTGTTTGAGCCACTTTCAGTTGCCGTAGAATGTTGAAATTCGGTACAGCGGTATGACTTGAAGTGTGCAGAAAGAAAAAAATGTTAAATTTTATATTGTCCAATAAGGGGGCGTGGTATACGCCCACTTTTGAAAATCGGTTATTATTTATTTGGGCCACTTCCCATTGCCGTAGAATGTTGAAATTTAATACAGTAGTAGGACTTGCACTTGCACTTTTGAAAATCGGTTATTATTTATTTGGGCAATTTCCCATTGCCGTAGAATATTAAAATTTGGTAGAGCGATAGGACCTGCAGTGTACGAAAAGGGGAAAACCAAAATTAAACATTTTCCATTTAAGGGGCGTGATATACCACCCACTTTTAACAAATAGTTATCATTTATTTGTAGCACTTCCGATTACCGTAGAATGTTGAGATTTGGTAAAGCGCTAGGACTTGCAGTGTACAGACAGGAACAAATCAAAAATTGTATATTCTCCGATTAGGAGGCGTGGTATCCGCCCACTTTTTTAAAATTGGTTACTATTTAGGTATTTGGGGCATTTTCGATTATCGTAAAGTGGATTTTTTAAAATGCTTTTTTAAAGGCGTGTATCTTTTTAGTTTGTGCAATGTGGCCTGCTTCGCTTTTTTGGATATGGTTTTAGGATTCGTTTTTATGACTTTATTCTTTAGTTATTAGACTCAATTATGAACCCTTGCAATTAACCCTTCAATCTTTTCTGAAAATAAAATCACACCAAAAACATAAATGTAAAAAAAGAGCCAAGTTCTTCTTTATAGAACAAAAAAAAACTGTGCAACTAGTCAGCCACTAAAAGTAATGAGATCTAAATGTTCGCCAAGTTCCAAGTTTAAGAAAGTTCAATGTTAAAAAAAAAATAGTAGGTTTACTTGGCAAGTTTTTTGTTATTAACTTCATTATAATTATATAATATATGTATAAAAAAAAACTGAAAACTTGACCAGAGTGAACCTACTATTTTTTTAAACAGAAGCAGATCTCAAATATGTGTATGTACATATATGTTATGTATACACGATTGTGTACATATATCTACTTAGGCATCACAAATGCTTATATAATGTACTACGTAGACGTACATATATACATATGTAGTTTGTTTTATGCATATTCATTCCCTACATCAAATTAAACTGCGCCATACATGAGCTGAGCATGTCGTACAATGTGCATTCTGAGTGCCAGTTGTGCGAGTAATAATATTCTATTTTTGGAACGCAATAGAAAACTACCCCTAAGCACAACTGCAATCGAGAAAACATTTTTTTCGCACTTGGCCAAATAAGATCTATTTTCAATTTATTATATCTCACCCTCTGGATGGACCAGAAAGATGAATTTTAGCTCAAAATACTCGGTGAAGTATTGGTTAACAAATAAAAGCATTTCTTGAAATGACATACGTAGATTAATGCGAATAATGGCAAGTTGAGCGTAGTAATAGAAAAGTGGCGTGCAAACGGTTTTCAACCTTTATAAGACGAATTTTGAAAAACAATGAATGAGGCAGGTAATACTTTTGACTTATCTACCAACATACAAACTTTCAAGTTCATACGACTAACGGTTCGTGTGAGGCCCCTAAATCCCGCGACCCCTTTATTCCTTAACAAATCTCACTCACCCCACATACGGTCTAATTTGGCCACACATCTATAAATCAGAAAAAAAGCATATGCAAATAGGACGAATGGTTCTCGAGTTATGAAGGGACGAACAGACGGACGTTGCCTTTTATAAAGTAGTAATGGATTTTAATTTTAATATTATTTATTTTAAAACATTAACTATGCTTCATTTTTATATAGAAAAATCTGAATTAATTTTAATTGTATGGGTTTGTAATTATATTAATTCTTAATAATCTATTTATTTGATTAAATGAATTACTATCACAATCACACTAAAAAAAATAAATTCTATAGGCAAAGAAAATTCCCATAGAGTCGTCATATCGAATTTATGACAATCCATTACATCTGTGAATGATTCAGTTCTTCCAAAGATTCCTCTGTATATTGGCACAAAAATGCTCACTAAAATACGGTTAAGACAAATGGCGAGCTTGGTCATGGTAAATGGCTGTACCAGTGATGCATTCCATATGGGGCAGCTTCATATCGGAATGTGAATTTTTTTTTTCCTTTTTTTTAGTCACGATCGGCGTTTAATGGCTTCAATCAAAAATATTCGATTGGTAGTAGTATTTCATAAAATAGTGGACGTGGGCTGGCATTTCTGATTTTTGAGTCACACCGTTCTGGTGCAACTCCCAAAAGGGTAGTTTGCATGTAAAATTGCAGAGTAGGTACGACAGCTGAAAATATGCATACAAGTGAAGTCAGATACAGATACAGTGCACTTCAATGAAGCGAGTTGAATCCTCATATTTTGTAATCGAAAGGGTAAGACGGACATCATTTGTTCACATTGGTGCCGGAATTGGTTTTATGGTCACAGAATGTTTAAGTAGTCCGTGAATCTCTTTTGGATTTCATATCTTTCATACAATAAAGTGCAATATTTCTACACGGCAAGATTAAGTTCCATTAAGAACGATTTATTTATCAAGAGCCAATGATGATGCTCGTTCGAACAATTGTGATAATGTAGACGTATGTATGAGGTATCTGACATGCCAATATATTTCCGTTTATTTATGCAAACGAAGAATTTCTCACCCAACCAGAATTTTCAACCATCAAAAACTTGGGGTGTCTATGTTTTACCTGTAGTCAGAAAATGTATTATGTAGATTAGATAGCATTTTTGTATTGGTTACAATTAAAGTACGAATGTTCGTAAAGGTTTGAAGTTAGGTAGTGATGCTGTTACATTTGTGTTTCTATGGGTACCTTAAGAATGTATAGTGAATTATTTGATTAATCAGTTAAATACCTCTAACCCCGAACCTCCTCTCAATTCAATGATTATAACAACAAATTTAGGGGATAAATGTAAACGTGAACAAATCTGAAGTGACATTAATTATCTTATTTTTTAAGATATTGAGCCGGACTTTAGATGAGGAGGCCATATTTAATTATTTTTTTTTTAATTTGTGCAATATCAATAACTTAAGTTAAGATTTTAACTCTAGATTTAACATGTAATTCCAAAAATATCTTTCACCACTTCATTCTTCATACTTTCTGTATTCTTTTTGGTATCTTCCATATCTATCTGCTTGTTGTGGTTTGTTTCATTGCTCAGATAGCTCATCAAAAGTTAAATGTAATTTGTGTAGTCTATGCGCTGAAAATTGTTTGCCAAATGGCTTTGAGTTTTAGTCATATTTGAGTTTTAAGTCATATCGAGGACCGGTTAAAATCGGCGAATCTGAACGCTAAAAATAAATAATTTGGTTAAACATCTGCAGAGTCCGATTTAAATATGTAAGGCACCTGGAGATGACGGGGTTTCGTATAGTTTTTCTTAAAAACACTCCTCAAATATACCGCGTAGTGATATTATGGACATGTAGATATTAAAACTAAGAATTTTTTTTTACCGACTTCTGAACATTTTTTAATCGAAATGTAAAAGCTTTACATACACTGTCGGTGTTTTTGATCTACGGTTTTACTTAATACTCCTATTACGTTGTGTTCACTTCGATTCAATGAGAAAAGAACGATTTTAATAAAAATTTATATTTTTTCTATATAGTACTGGCTGAAGCTACCCTACCCGGCTTTGTCCAGAGCTTAAGAATTGTTTATGAGGACAATGCACATCAAAATTCTAAGTTTAGAAATTTAGTTCCTTGGAGCTGGATTGTCTGTTGGAAATGGATGGGGGTAACCGTATAGCAGTCTGCCTCCCGTTTATTTCCTTTTGACGTTTGACGAGAGACAGAGACTGTTGCTGAGCAGAAAAGCTTGATTGAAGCACTGGGTCCTACTGCTTAATACCGAAAAAGAGAGGTAGCATGCCCCCCCATACATATTCTACTATTTATGTGGATTTTATTTCCACTTCTGCATTCTTACCTCGGTTGCAACAAAATAGTAAAGCGAGTCGGATCGAATATTCAGAATAATTAAGGCCTTGCGGTGATCCCAATGTGGTCAATTTAGTTGACGGTTTGTTGATCCAAAGACAGCCATGATCCTTTATAAACACTGGGATACCTATTAATATCGCCTTTTTGTATTTTTGTGGAAGATATGACGATAAATTAAGCATCCAGATGAGCGCTGTCCCTGCTCTCTAGCAATCACCGTAATAGATGTTACATCCGTTTATAGTTGTGTTATTTATCAGTCTAGAACATCTTCTAACCGTTTGGCTGAACGTGGTCTGTTCATTCTATAAACATTTCGTGTACGGATGCGAGGGTGTTTGTCTGTATTTTGTTTTCCGCCAGGGTTGGCAAAACTAAATTCGTCCACTTCCTATGATTGTATAGTTCGTAACTATATTTTCTTTCCGTGGTAGGGAAGTTACCCAGACGCACAGCTCCCAAACCTGGAGCGGAGCTCTATGTATTAAGTATATACACTTTGGCTGAAGTTTAAGTCTTAGGCACAGTTGCAAAGCTTGGACTTAAAAAGCATGCTATTTTTTGGTTAAGGTATTTTAAAATATTTGTCATTAGGTATGCATTAGATATGCAGTATACATAAATTGGGTTAGTTTTAAAGAAAAGTGTGGTATTCTTACGGAACAATTTCCTTTTGCCCATTTTAGTCTGGGCGGTCGTTTTTGTCTATTTTCAATTCCTGAGCTGGATTGAATGCAACATCACTTGCTTCGAAAGGAAACTTTCACCAAATGGAACAGTGAATGTTTCACTTGTTGCCTCTTCGCCAATTTGTGGTAAGATATATAGGCTTAATGACGTATTTAAGTATAGAAATATAACCTAAGACGCTTTGAAAAATGTTTTACTTAATTAGTCTATAGCATTTCTCTTGACCAAATTCTTCGTTACATATAGCTTTTGGTTTGCTATAGGTATCCAATTACGAACTCATCATAAATCTGATCAACACAACTTGACATTTACAACATATACGATCAGAGAAATGCATAATCATACGACTTTCTCCACGACCTGAGTGTCAATGGAAACGATAATCCCGGATAATTGGATTGACAAATTGTTAAATTGCTCTGCTCTTTGAGAATGTTAAACAAATTATTTTAACGACAACTGGTAGATATTGTATTAACGACAGAGAAGAATCAAATTCTATAAATCATCTCTTCCTATCAATATTGTGTGTGAAGTTTCCGATAAGAAACCCAGAAATTCAGAGGCCCAGTTCCAGAGTAAGACCCAGGCATCCTAAATGGGAATCATTGTTAATAACCTCAAGTACCGCACGCAAACAACGATGCGGCTTTACTCTGGCAACCGCAACAAGGAACGATATTGCTCTGATTGTCTGACAATTCCCAGTGGAACACAAGGGAGTGAAACTCGCGCGAACCTCACGATTGCTATAATGAATTAGCTGAAGGGAGTTGAGAAGACGTGGAAATAATTCCAGTTGCGAGCAAACTAATTGGTGGGGACTGGCGGACTGGTGAATGGCGGCTGCTTGGCCGCCGGAGCGAATAAATAATTTTTCCTTCTGTTAATTATCAATTCCAATAAATTAATCCGGGTCGCCGGAAATAAAGCTGATAACTGATGTACAGTACATACACTGTGTAATGTTTTCATCGAGTGGGAACAAAATCTTTATCACGGTTGGATTACAGATGTCAAACAATGTTGTTTATATTGTTTTTCTTTTTTGTTGCTTTGATGTAGCGAGCCAATTAGTCAAGATGTTTTCGGTCACGGTGTATTTCTTTTTTATATATATATATATATTTGGTTTGTTTTAAAGTGCTATTAGGCATTCGATTAAAAATAGAATTTTTCTTGAAATGTCGCCGAAATGACGAAAATATATTTTTTATATAATTATTCCGTAAAGAACTTAAATGTTTCAATAATATTTAATGCTTACTCCACAACTTTATTCATTTCTTGAATTAATTCTTGATTTGAAAACTTTTTGGTAAAACTGCGCCAGGCCACGGGCAATAAAAATTCCTATACGATTAAATCTTTGCCCAAAGACTCGTATTAGGTTATGGTTCACAGTCACTTTGTGTTTGTGATTCCATATAGTCTCGGTAAACATCGAGTAAACAGTGCGTCTAGGCAGATGTGGTGGTTCGTCTACTGATGAGCCCACCCACCAAATCGGGGCGAAACGCATTCGGAGTTGAGGCCACTTAAATGTTTCAATAATAGTGAATTTTATGTCTTACGGATTGCAAAATTACCTATATTTTGAGACAGTGATTGCAATTAAGTTTGCAAAATTCTACCCTCACAGTCACGACAGTGACTATTATACATATATATTAAATATTACACTTTGT
This sequence comes from Cheilosia soror, assembly GCA_949372485.1. Taxonomy (NCBI): domain Eukaryota; kingdom Metazoa; phylum Arthropoda; class Insecta; order Diptera; family Syrphidae; genus Cheilosia; species Cheilosia soror. The sequence continues at coordinate 35,365,000 of OX443563.1, forward strand.
TCATTAATTTATTTTCGATCGCCCGCTTATCCATTAAATGGTTGGCAGGTGTAGGTTGCTCAAGTGGACCGTCCATAGCTCTCTTAATCATCAAGGGCAATTTCCATACGGGTAGAGGGGAGATTATGAAATTGATCTAACCATCTCATTCTGGGTCTACCTAGACGACGCCTGTCTGATGGTAAGGCAACGGCGTACGGATTCCATAGCACGTCGTGGGATCTTGGGTTGGCAACATGCGTTTAACATGATCAAGCCACCGTCCGGAGAAGTATCTGCTCGACATTGAGTTACTTACGTAACCTTATGGTCATGACGTTTGGGTATTGGCGAAAGAATAAGATCGCGGATACAAGCTGCCGAAATGACATTTCTCCGTTGCATTGCTGGTGTGACCCGTAGAGATCGTATTAGAAACACCAGAATACGTGAGGAACTCAATGTCGAGCAGCTACTTCTCCAGACGGAGATGCTTCGGTGGTTTGGTCAGGTCTACCCGTATGGGGATTGACTTTGATGATTAAAAGTCGTTGGCGGAGACTCGGAAGTTATGCGGAGGGTCCACTTGAACAGCCTACGATCCACTTAATTAATAAGCGGGCTAATGAACAAATTTGTCCTTGACTATTTCGACTTAAATTGGTTTCATGCGCCCACAATGGCAAAATATTTGCCATGGGAGTTAATATGTTCTGTACAAGTGTACACGCATGTGTCTAATATTGGTTTTGTATGGGAGGTACTACTTGACCGATATAGACAATTTTTAATACCAAATACTAATAATACTTTTTACCGTCATAAAAAGAAGTCCTCTCACAAAATTTTTATTCGCCTATGTCGATTCGTTTGGACGCTATCGTGTTTTCAACAGACAGACAGACGGACATGGCCAAATCGTTTCAGAATGTGATCCTGACTCAGAATATTATATACTTTTAGGGTCTCCGGTGAATCCTTCTTGTCGTTACAAATGTAATGACAAAGTGAATATACCTTCCTGTGGAGGGTATAATTAAGCACCAAAATCTTTCCGTTATTTTTAAAAAAATGATTTTTGAATGTAATCTTTAAAAAAGTCCCTATTCAAGTGCGGCAAGAGAAAAATAATTTTAACAAAACGTTGCAAAATTCAGTTCAAATTAATTTCTTTTTATCTTGTTAAGCTTAATGGGTGTAGCCGCATTTGTTCGAAATAATTTCATAAATACCGTTTGGAAGTGAGTTATAAAGAGATTCTAGGTAGCTCTGGGAAAATGTCGCTCCATGCGTTTTTGATGGCTGCTATTAATGATTAAACATCTGAAAATTGTTTACCGGACTCGTATACTTTCCGTGACAACTATCCCCAAACAGGCTCAATTAGTTTGAGATCAGGGGAATAAGGTGGCACCCCAGTATAGGCACGTTTTGGGTACATACACTCTTTTAGCACGTGTGCGGTATGAATGGGGATGTTATCCTGCTGGAAAGTAAATTGCACCGGTGCAAATACATTATCGTAGTAAGGAAAAGCCTTTGGCAGTACGCCTTTGTAGTTATTTGCGTTCATTCTTGATGACAGAAACTGCAATTCACATTGATTATAATAAGAGATCGCACAACATACCATTACACCCCTTTCACAGCTATGGTGACGAGACAGATAATGTTTTTCTTTGCGTATGTCATGAAATTAGTAATCTAACCATCTGGGCCATCTAAATTAAATCGGTTTTCGTCCGAAAAAACAATTTGATGCCACTAGCTATTCCATGTCATGCAATTTCGAACTGTGCATCCTCTATAAAACTTTCCAGTGTTCGATTAAGGATTTATTTGGACAAAAATAAATTAAAAGCAGTACAAGTGTTATCATCGGCCTGGCCGATGCTTTGATACCCTCTACTGTATGTACGATGTACAGTACGCAGGTGCACGCATGTGTCTAATATTGGTTTTGTATGGGAGGTAAGAAGTACTTGGCCGACGTAGACAATTTGCAATACCAACCTTACAACGGTAATAAGAAGTCCTCTTACAAAATTTCATTCACCTAAGTCGATTCGTTTGGACAGTAAGCTGTTTACAACAGACAGAGAGATACATGGGTCGAATATTGGCTTTTTGTATGGGAGGTAACAGAACTACTTGACCGACACCAACCATTTTCAATACCAACCTGACGACGGTAAAAATTAGTCGTCTGACAAAATTTCGTTTGGACGATATCGTTTTTTTTTAACAGGCAGACAAACAGACGGACAGACACACAGACAGACGGACATGGCTAAATCGATTTAGAATGTGATCCTGATTCAGAATATAAATACTTTTAGGGTCTCCGGTGGCTCCTTCTTGGCGTTACAAATGTAATGACAAATTGAATATACCTTCCTGTGGAGGGTATAAAAAAGAAAATAGCGTAACGACTACATATATTATTATTAAATTCCTTGTTGATTAAGTTTTGTAACTAAGGTTTCAGTTATTGAAAACATATTTAAAATGCTAATTTACTAATAGCACCCAGAAAAACGTTTTTCATATTATTCAATTTACATTATGTTTTCAAAATGTACAAAAATGTTTTTACAAAGGAAATAGAAAAAAAAATATTATTTTCTTCGTTGGAAATTCAATTAATTTTAATAATTAAATAAATACGTACGTATTGTTTTTTAAAGGAAACAAACAAAAAATTGTTTGTAATATTATTTAGATCTTTGTAAAATTTAATAAATTCAAAGAAGTATAAAGTTTTTCTAATTCTCCCGAATTTCTCTCAATCTCCCGATATTTTTTCTGAAACCTCCCGATGTGTTAAGAAACATTTATGGCAAAGTACAGCCCGTACAGTTCGTCGTTGTATCTCCTCCTCCATTCACCGACTATGCAGACGGGACCGAAAATTACTCGAAGAATTTTCTTCTCAAAGCAACCAGAAGTAACCTTATCCGCTTTTGATAGAGTCCATGCCTCTGTAACATAAAGTAGGACTGGTATGATTAAGGTCTTATAAAGGGTCACTTTAGTTGTTCGAGAGAGGGCTTTGCTACTCAATTGCTTTCTTAGCCCAAAGAAACAGCGATTGGCAAGAGTTATTCTTAGTTTAATCTCAGCGCTGGTGTCATTGTCTGAGTTCATAGCGGAGCCTAGGTAGACAAAGTCCTTTACCACCTCGAAGTTATATCTGTCTATAGTGACATTCTGTCCAAGACGTCGGTGTTGGGTGTCCTTTCTCGATGACAGCATATAGTTTGTCTTGCCCTCATTGACCGCCAAACCTTTGCCGCCTCCGTCTCAATGCTCACGAACGCGCCAGTGACATCACGCTGCGTTCTGTCGATTATATCGATGTCGTCGGCGAACGGAGAAGGTGGACGGACTTTTGAAAGATAGTGCCTCTGCTGTTAGCGTTTGAGTTTTGCACTATTCTTTCAAAAACGGTGTTGAAAAAGTTGCATGACAGCGCATCGCCTTGTCTAAATCCTTTTTTTTTTGACATCGAAGGACTCGTTGAGTTCTTTACCGACCTTGATGGAGCAGCGTGCATTCTCCATTGTCATCCTGCACAAACGGACGAGTTTCTATAAATGCTGTCGTAGGCCGCCTTAAAATCGATGAAAATGTGGTGGGTATCGATTTGGACTTCCTGGGTTTTCTCCAAGATCTGCCGCAGTGTGAATATTTGGTCGGTGGTAGACTTTCCTGGCCTAAAGCCACACTGATAGGGACCAATCAGGTTGTTGCTGGGGTTCCATTCATCGGGCATACTTTCTTCCGACCATATTTTACAGATGAGTTGGTTGGAGTTGGAATAACTCGGCGGTTAGGCCATCTGCTCCAGCGGCTTTTTTGGACTTAAGCTTAGATATGGCCATCTTCACTTTGTCCAGGTGGGGTGGACGGAATTGTTGGTCTTCAACATCCAGCTCGGATCGTTTTTCGCTGCATGTGCTTGCCAGCACTCGTCGTCGAACCAGGGGTTTAGTAGTGGTGGTCGAGTGAAACCAAGCACATCAGAGGCGGCATCTTGATACTGGTCTTCAATACTTGATGCTGGCTGCATAGACCATCTTGAGAGATTGAGAGAGACTCGATCGGAGAAGGATCTGGTGATTTCTTGCGATTTTAGCCGTTCGACGTCAAACTTCCTCCCAGTATTTACTTGTCTTGGCGGTGTTCGGGATATCCGAAGGCGTACCTTGGCTACAACAAGGTAGTGGTTCGAGTCAATGTTGGCCCCTCGGAACGTTCGGACATCAATAATACTGGAGGAGTGCCTTGCGTCGATCGCAATGTGGTCAATCTGGTTGACGGTTGATTGATCGGATTGAAAGGGCCAGGCCTTTTGATGGACCCCTCTGACGAAAGGGCCGGATTCCTCCGGTGTCAGTAACCCACTTCGGAGATGTGAGAGCTGCCGTTGGCCCATAAAGGGGTCATCCCTCACTAGTCCTGAAAAATCCTCACTGACCTCAGCTCCAAATACGTCAAAGTAGCTCAAGTAAGGTAATGTGTATGAAACCATGAACCATATTTTGGGATATTTATACTGCATTTATTTCGAAATGTCACCAGATGCTTCCTGGTGATGCAGTGTATATCCCAAAATATGGTTCGTCTTCTTAAAAGCTTTAAAAGCTTTTCTTTCTATCAAGCTTTAAAGTAACAAATTCCATCAAAGGATGGCTACGATGTCAATGGATTAAAAAACGTCCAAGAAATCTTTAATTGAGTAGATTTTTTTCCATTCACCGTCAACATACGAATATGCCAACTTTGAGACAAAACGTGCATGCCGTGTACTCGGCATACTCTTCGCACATGCCACAATATAATAAGACGTGACATATTCTACAATATGTCGAGTAATTATCGTGACGTCGGAGTGGCATGCGTATGTCGCGTTTGGCATGTCGTGTAGTCATAGCTTTAATCGAATAGATAAAAGAATACATACTAATTTTGTACCCAGAATAATAGTAGCAGATAATGAATTTAATACAGCTAACATTGTAGAATTTATAGAACAAGAAAACCTATCAATCCACTTCAATTCTCCGAATAGCCATACAGTGATCACTACAACACTACACTACCCTACTTGAACATATCAGAATCCTAAATATAACAGAACCCAATCTTGATAATAACAGAACAAATTCTTAAAGCTACTAGCGTAACGACTATCATTCAACAGTGATTTTCTTATTAACCTTTTGGTCGAATAAGTCAATTTATTTTTTATTTTCAATTTGCACATTTTTCTCATATTTCTTTGTCTTTAGTTTGAAGAAATTCCTATCCATTTCTGTTTTATAAGTGAAAGTAAAAATACGTGCGACAAAAGAAACAAATCTTCAAAATTTTCAATGTTTTGGTTAAGGAACTATAATTTTGGAATTTTTTTCACAACTTCCTTTTATACTTTTTCATGAAAATTTTTTATTTACTATAAGAATGTACTAAATAAGTCGTTTATGTATATATTTTGTTAAAAAAGTTATTGTTGTATTAATAAAAGGGGTGCCAATAATTGAGTCCACTAAAAACTGGGGTTCAATTATTGGCAGGGGGTGCTTAACGGTAAATTTAGGTTTTCTTTTTTTTTAATACATATATCTTTTACTTTCTTGAATAATATAAATTTTGCAAGGATTTATAAAATATTAAAACCAATTTTTTGTTTGTTTCCTTTAAAAAATACTACATATTTATTTAATTATTTAAATTAATTAAATTTCCAACGAAGAAAATAATATTTCTTGTTTATTTGCCTTTGAAAAACATTTTTTTACGTTTTAATAATGTATACTTTGGTATTCAACAGATTCAAATCACTCTATAAATGAAAATGTTATAGTTGATCAAAGTTGAAATTTCCCTAAGCCAATAATTGAAGTCGTTACGCTATGTATTGTAATAAAAGCCATTTTTTATTATCAGATTTTTTATTATCTGATCCGGATCAGATCATGAAAATAAAACAAACTGGATCATTAAAAGATTTTACATTTAAGTTGTGGCAACAGTTGTTTTTCACATATAAAATCCAATACCAATTATTAAAAATTTCGTATTGGCTTGGCATCAGCCATATTTCAGCCACACGGTACAATGTGACGTCACAATGCGGTGATTTGCCCATTGCACTTGCTCATATTTTAGTTGGACATTTCGCTTGTTGTGTCGGGGTTGTTACCATATGAATACAAATCTGCATACATTTTGCATTCGGTATTTTTTTGTGGGAAACTATGTCCAAATGTTATGATTTGAGCATCATAATTAACCGTATTGTACTGCTAATATTTCCATTTATGTGCTATATAGCGAAACAAAACATCTCGAAAGGCGGAATAGTAACTTATTCGAATTTGAAAAAAATGCTAATTGATTTTATGTGTTGTTAATTATTGTGTTTCACACTTTGGTCTGGCAACATTACTGTGTGGCTATAATTTACAGGGACACCAACATTTAGTGAATAAAATAAACAACGCCACGAAACAACAACGAGAAATAGTTGAATTAATTCAAACGCTAGTCTTCGACAGTCAAGGGAGCCAAAGTTTGTAAAGCCAAATAGAGAAAATTGTATACAATTCCTGAAGGCAGCAGCAATGATGGCCGGGTACAGCTATAGTCTCATTTATAAAACAGTTTGTCCTGACTGATTGACGATCAACGTCCGGCACAAACAGTAAGTGCTCAAGAAAACTGGCATTTTGAAAAAAAAATTTCCTTTTATGGCCAAAGTGAGCACTTAGAAGTGATTTGGGGAAATTCGAACTCCAAAAAGGAACAAAAGGGGATTACAACTTTATGGGAAATGGGAAAATTCGTATTTTTCATTCGACCGACTTCAAATTCGGTTTGTGTACTATACTCTACTCTATATTTCAAAATGCAAAAAGTAATTTCTCCGATCTTGGAAATGTTGCTTTTGGCCCGAGTTATTACCGACGGACAAATGGGGACTTAGTTTGTATGCGGCGAACATTTTTTTCAACCTTTCGAGCACGTACAATGTAACAATGCCTGCAACGGTCTCGATGTTCATTGATTTTCACAACAGCTATAGGTTTAAGGTTCTTTAGCATTAATACTTCAATGAACTTCATTCATAGCTATAGTAACGAAGGCTTTCGAATTTTGGTTGCTGTTACTATTGACTCTATATACTTACCCTACCAAAACTTTCCTTTTAATGTTGACAAATTTTACTCAGGTATAATCTGTCTATCAGCAATATGCAAATGACCTTTTTTCTTCTTTACATAAATTTAATTGGAATCTCCTTCTTCCACACAAATTGGCATTTACGAAGTTTAGTTCGAAAGCCCTCTGATTGATGACACATAAAATGTCATACATTCTAAATGAGCCATTCGATTTGAAAAGTACATTTTCGACTAAGGGCGAGGTTACCCGACAGCAATAAAATGACCAACAGATCTATTAATAACAATAAAAATGAAGTAAAATAGATAATCTCCGTGGCGCAACCCATGCGGTGCAACTTCAAATGTTTTGCAAGGTACATCAACACCATACCACACATACAAAACAACATTACATATCACATTGTTGTTGTAAATGTCTATTTTATTATGTAGTATGCGCGCATCATCATCCCTCAAGGTAAGGGGACTCTCTAGTAGTAAATTAAAAGTCACTCACCCTTCGTGATTATTACTTGGTGTAGCAGAAGCAGCCGTGACAGTCTACAGAACCGCATTGGGGGAAAACTCAATTATAACAATCTGTTCAGATTTTTGTACACATCATCAACCGCCAAGTGAATTCCAGTGCCCACCCCCAACCTCTCTGGTGCTTCGTTAACTGGTGTGCAATAGTACCAGTAATATCTAGGGACAGAGAATCAGAGAATCCTGTTTGGATTGTCCTTTTTGTGGGCTGAATTTACTAACGAACTGTTATAGCAGCATCACAGCAGGACCTATGCCGAGTTATCTTACAGTTTCATCCGTCAATGTGGTGTGGTAGGGTTTAGTATACCTGATACCTTCCGGGAACTAACCCCTCTCGTCATTTGCGGCTTTCATAATTTTTGGTAGCACACAATACCCGTCAGAAGGGTGACATTCAAATATTCAACGGTGTCACAGGTTTACGACGATTTTGTCGTTATTGTAATTATTGTGCTCATTGCTCTCGAAATATCTCTGTGAATACCTGTGCCTTTCTTATAAAAAACATTTGGGGGTTGACGATGGATCCAAATAGTATTATTGAACAATTTAATTAGTTTTTGCTAAATTTGTCAAGCTAAAATATTGGGTTCGGTTCACGCACTACAGAGAACATTATCGAAAAACACAATACAACTTATTATAGATTATACGTCTTCAAACAACAAATTCTTGAGTCAGAATTAGATTTATAAGATAGGGCATTAAATAAGCCTTAAGGTAGCCCTATATCGCTATAGGCAAAACAGTAGTTGGACATGCTACTTGGCTACCAGCTCTGTCTTTCTTTCGAGAGTGCAATGGTGTTTTTGGCAAGATATGGGGCTCATCATCAAAAAATGTACTTGGATATAAAGGGTTATGATAGGATCACGCATCTTGTATGCGTCAAATGGTTAATAAGCTCGTAAATGTGTCATTGACTTACTTGTAACTATTAGTAGGTATTAAGGGCTTTCCCTATAGCTCGCCTGGATCTGTCCTAGATGATCTGATGAAATTCCCCCCTCTTGATGGCTGCATGGGCACGCTCTAGGCTGTATTTCGAATAAGCAGATGCGTTTTTTTGGTGCTACTTGTACTTGCATTAGAGTTTAGATCTTAGATGACATTGATGATGCTTCTTTTTGAACCTTAAGGAAAAGGCTAAACGGTACGAATTTCAAACAATGATATGGAATGGAATTTTTCAATCTTCGCTGTTGTTTGTTATATAGAGAAGTAACATATACTGATGATTCTGTAAGTGTCACCATTGCAATGCTCACATTTTTATTTAATCGGCCGAGTAGTTTCAGAAACAAACATTGTGAATTGTGAATGTTTTCTCAGATTCATAGGTACTCGTAGTATGTATCGTTGTCAGGGTTGACCTCAGGGTGTTCAAATCCGGGCGTCGATGTCCTTGTGGTGGTAGAGAGGGTTGTTCATCTTAGTATTATCCTCGATGGTGGGTTGTCTCGGTCAAATCGTAGAAGGGTATAGCTGCCCTGTCGGTGTCTCTTGGGAATAGGTCCTCGTTTAGTAGAGCCAATACATGGAGGTAGCGATGCTCAGAGATGTGTTGGGTTTCCGCAATCCTTCGGACTAGAGGGTTTGGATGGTTGGATGCATTCCCAAGTATTCTCTGGAAAAGTGTGACCATGTACTTTTCCAGGAGGGTGATGCCGGCTTCTTCGTAGAGTCTTGAACTTCTGACGTTTTTCTTTCGGATTGGATCATAGTGTAGTCCTGTGCAGATCCTTAAGAGTTTTCTCTCAAAAATGGTCAGCTTCTTCATGTGAGTCTTGGAAATGGTGTATACCGAATGGGAAAACCGTATGTCATTACCGGTCTTATAAGCTATTTGTAGAGCAGCAGTTTGGTTTTTTTACTCAGTCCGTTCTGCTTCTTCATCAGCGGGTATACTCGATAAAACGCGAATGCAGCCTTCCTGAGAACAGTGTTCAGGTGTGGGTTTAATTTAAATCGCTCGTTAAAGTTGACTCCAAGATATTTAATGTCGTTTGTGGTTGATAGCGTTAACCCATCAGGTAGTCTCAGCGTTACGTTACGACACTTGGTGGCTGATTGTCCTCTACTTCTTCCTCTAATTGGTCTTCTGATGCAGATTAGGTCTGATTTGGCAGTGTTGATTCGTATGCCCCATTTTTTGGTAGTATTCGAGAAGTTTCGTGACATGGACTTTAACTCTTCGTGCTGCTATGGCTGGGGACATTGAGCTGCTATATGTGGCAGAGTCGTCGGCGAAAAGGCAGCTCGAGAGGCTGGTCGGATGTGAAGATGTTGAAAAGTAAATTTATGAATAAGTCCTTGAATCCATACAGAATCGAATGCCTTCTCCACATCTAGAAAGCATGCGACTGTGACTTGTTGAGAGCCTTCGTGACATCATGGTGGAACTTCATTAATGGGTGCAAAGAATGTTGGCTATAAACGACATAACGACATTAAATATTTTTTTTTAAACGGTGGATATGAACAATTGTTAGATGAAGAGTCGGATAGTTTTCACCTTCTAACACTTTTGAGGATTCCTAAAAAGAACTTAAAATTTTAATTAAACCACTTAGGTAACTTAAATTAATGTTACTAATTTTTTGCAATTAATTTTTTTTCCCGCAAATTATTTGTAATTTCGACCCAACTTTTTTCAATGGAAAGCAATAAATAATAAATTGTATTAAATCTAGAACAGACATAAATTTTTAAGGATGTTTGAAGAGAACAATAATTAACACCCGATTTTTTAAAATATTTTACTAGCTTAGTGCACGTATTGCATATTTCAATAATTTCTGGGATTTCCTTAATACTTTTTTCTATAATATTCTGTAATAAATGGTTTATGCAGAAGTTATGACCAAATGAGCGGAAAGCTGCAATCATATTCGACCCTCTATCCGTCACCATAATGGCCTTGTGATTTAAACCACATTCAAATTCACTTAAAGGTGGTGTGATTTCCGAATACATATACCTTACCTGTGTTTCCATTTCCACCTGAAATTTCAATGGAATGTTTTTTTGCACTTTAAACAATTTTAAAAACAATCACCTGAACATGATACGCCCTTCATAGATTTTAAACCCAGAAGTCTGGAAATTAATTTCCCTTCCTTGGCGTAATGGATTTTCAACGATAGGTATGCAGTTCTTAAGTAATTGTCTGGTCAAATGTCTGAAGTCAGTCCATATCCAATATTCTTAACACTCAGTATATCAGCTTTTACCACTTCTAAAAAATATTTATTGTATACACTTTGAATGTTACGTGAAACAGTTGTAGGGTGTGGTAGTAACTTATCGATGTCAACATTTGGTCCATATTTTGCACAGATGGATATTAAAAATTCAGTGAAATTTCTTAAACTACAATCTTTTATAATATTAAAGGGTCGGCAGTTTTCTATTGACCATTTTGTTATCAACAATACACTTCTTTTCCTATATCTTCAACGTCGACTTGTGTTTTTTCTTTTTTCTTATCAGTTCTTATTTTTTTTAATATGTAACATCTGTGTTTCACTAAATTCGAAGTGCTTTTAAAGTTAAATTTCTGTACCGAAAAAAAATTTGTACACGCCACAAAATTTTGAATTTCTTCGCCGTTTTAATTTTTAATAGTTCCAAATACATCCCATACCTTACTACGGACTTTTTTATTATTAATTTGAAATTCGCCGCTGAAAATTTTTTCTTTGAAAATGGAATTGTTTAACAAATGACTAACGCTGGCCATTGAGTCATCGGAGTCATTTGTTAACTCCTAGTTAAATAATATCAAACGTTAGTATAAACAAAACTCTTCCATAAAAGTCGAAAATTAACTTACGTCAGTAGTTTCCATTTTATTATTTTGCTTTAACTTTTTTCATAAATATTCTAAATAATTTATTTAATTTTCCTTTTTCGCACTTTAATATGATTGTACCTAAATAACCAAAGCTAGAAACCAACTAGAGTTAGTAATCGTTTTATTTAGGGCAATTTTATTCACTCACAACTTGGGGATTTTTATTCTCAACTTAAGAAATTGCTTTTATTCACTCGAAGTTGACTCGCTCAACTTTGGATATTCCGAAGTTGAGAAAACCAAGAGTTGATTAACTTTGGATTCGCTCAACTCCGCGAAAAAGTAGAAGTTATGAAGCAAACTTGGGGTTTCAAACGTCAGAATTTTTTAATTTTTTATTTCTGTGTTTGGCAGTTCAGTTCTTAAGTGACAAAAAAAATTAATAATTCATTTTTAAAATTGAATAAAATAATGTATCGTGCAAACTATTTCTGGAAGAATTGGCCATCGTCTTCGAGCAGCGAAGATTGGCATCAACTTGGCGGTGCCCAGCTGTTGCAACTTTTTCATACACATCAATTGTGCTTATTTTACCTCCGCGTGGTAACCACCGGGTAATGGTCTCGCTCAACCGGGCTTGGCTTGCTAACCTTATAAGCGCGAGTGTTGAACACGAAGAAAATAGCAACACTATAATGCTCTGTCGGAATGACTGACTGAACGAGTCTCAGAGGTCTTACATGAGCCCCTCAGAAAGAGGACATACAGCGGATGAATACACAAGATTGAATCAACGGTGTTGTCAACAGTCGAAATGGCAGATACCTTGCGTGAGCTTCTCTGACATATTTGGAGCAAAGGTCTGTAAGGATTTTCAGCACTAGTCAGGGTGCTGAAATAGAGATGGTGGCGGATGAACCTTTTATGGGCCAACGGCAGCACTCATATCCCCGAAGTGGGTTACTGACAACGGAGTATCCGACCCGCTGTCCTAGGGTTATGTTAGGGACTGGTCCTCCAGGTTGGGGGTTGTGCGTGGGGTTAACTACCCAACCACGGAAAAATTAATGGTTACGAAGCAACCAAGAGCCTCGGATACGGATGGATTCACTGTTGACGACCCTGCAAAACGAAAAAAGGACAATGACGTTCGGATCTGCACGTGGAATGTTCGAACCCTGAACAGACCGCGTGCAGCCGAACAATTAGCGGAGGCCCTAGACTGTTACAAGGCAGATATCACCGCCATTCAGGAGGTGCGGTGGGATGGGCCAGGCAAAAGAAGAAGAAGTGACATCTACTACGGGGATTGCTACAGAGAGCAGAAGCAGTGTCTATTTGGATGCGGATTCGTTGTAAGCGGCAGACTTAGGCAAGAAGTCTTGAGCTTTAGACACGTAGCTGAGCGCCTTACAACTATCCGCATCAAGGCTAAATTCGCCAACATCAGCCTGATATGCGCTCACGCCCCCACAGAAGATAAAGACGACGCTACCAAAGAATGTTTCTATGAGCTCCTCGACAAAACATATGAGCAATGTCCTAAATACGACGTTAAAATTGTCTTAGGTGATTTTAACGCCAAAATAGGAAAGGAGGACATCTTTGGTAGCACAATCGGAAAGCACAGCCTACACGACACCATGTCTGGAAACGGACTTAGGCTAATTGACTTTGCTGCGGGACGTAATGTTACTATAGCAAGCACACGGTTTCCACACCTCAACATTCACAAAGGAACATGGCGCGATTGACGCAAGGCACTCCTCCAGTATTCTAGATGTCCGAACTTTCCGAGCGGCCAACATAGACTCGGATCACTACCTTGTTGTAGCCAAGGTACATATGCGGATATCCCAGACACCACAACAACGAGGAAATACTGTGAGAAGATTCAACGTTGAACGGCTACAAACGCAACAAACCGCCAGAACTTTTGCCGATCGCGTCTCCCTCAATCTCTCGAGAAGTCCTGTGCAGCCAGCATCAAATGCTGAAGACCAGTGGCATCGATGCCAAGAAGCCATCAGAAAAGCCGCAACTGATGTGCTAGGTTTCACCCGACGACCACCGCCAAACCCCTGGTTTGATGAAGAGTGCCGGCAAGCACATACAGCAAAGCAACTGGCCTACAAAGTGGCGCTGCAGAGAAGGACGAGAGCAGCTCGTGAGCTCTACGAGCAAAAAAGGAGGGAAGAACACCGGCTTCTCCGGATGAAAAAGAAAGAGCATGAGAAGCGCGCGATCGAGGAAATAGAGAGGTGCTACTCCAGGACCAATGTTCGGAAGTTTTACCAAAAGGTAAAAAGAACGTGTCACGGGAACAAGACCCGAACAGAGACCTGTAGATACGAACAAGGAAACCTTGTAGTAGAGTCACAGTCGGTGCTGAGGACATGGAAAAACCATTTCCGTAGACTGTTAAACGACGAAGACGACACAAATTCCGCTGTCAGGCAGAATGAACCATTCAACCTGGGCGATGAAAGCCAAGACTTCCGTCCACCTGACCAAAATGAGGTAAGGATAGCAATATCCAAGCTAAAGTCCAACAAAGCTGCAGGACCGGACGGTTTATCGGCCGAGCTTTTTAAGGCAGCGGGGGATGACTTGGTAGAGAGCATACACCAACTCGTTTCTAAAATTTGGTCAGAGGAAAGTATGCCTGATGAGTGGAGCCTCAGCATTGTTTGCCCGATCCATAAGAAAGGAGACCCTCTAAACTGCGCCAACTATAGAGGCATCAGTCTCCTTAACATCGCTTACAAAATCCTGTCTTCCGTACTGTGTGAACGCCTCAAACCATTTGTCAACGAACTGATTGGAACTAAGTCTACAACCGACCAAATATTCACACTACGGCAGATCCTGGAGAAAACCCAAGAAGTCCAAATCGATACTCATCACCTATTTATCGATTCTAAAGCCGCATATGACAGCATTTATAGGGACGAGCTATACAGAGCCATGTCTAGTTTTGGCATCCCTGCCAAACTTGTCAGATTGTGCAGAATGACGATGGAGAACGCTCGCTGCTCCGTAAAGGTCGGAAACAATACAAACAATGTCAAAAAAGGATTTAGACAAGGTGATGCGCTGTCATGTGACTTTTTCAATATCATTCTTGAGAAAATTGTGCGAAACTCGCAAGCCAAACCCAGGGGCACAATTTTCCAAAAGTCTGTGCAACTACTTGTATACGCTGACGACATCGACGTCATTGGCAGAACACAGTGAGCTGTCACTGGTGCGTTTGCAAGTATCAGTACAGAGGCGGCAAAAATGGGTTTAGTGGTGAATGAGGGCAAAACAAAATATATGCTGTTAACGAAAAGGGACACACAGCATCGACGAATCGGACAGAACGTCACGATAGACAGCTATAACTTTGAGGTAGTTCGGGACTTTGTCTACCTCGGCTCCGCTATTAATTCTGAAAATTACATCACATCAGAAATCAAGCGAAGAATTACACTTGCCAACCGCTGTTACTTTGGCCTAAGAAGGCAATTGATTTGTAAGGCCTTGTCGAGAAGCACCAAGGAGACTCTATATAAGACCCTCATCATCCCAGTCCTGCTTTATGGCGCAGAATCATGGACGTTGTCAAAAGCGGATGAAGATCTCCTTGGTCGCTTCAAACGCAAAATTCTTCGAGTGATTTTCGTTCCCGTTTGCGTTGACGGGCTTTGGAGGAGGAGATTTAACAGTGAACTCTACGAGCTGCACAGTGACATCGACCTTGTCAGAAAAGTACGTATCAGTCGACTAAGATGGCTAGGACATGTAGAGCGAATGAACACCAACGCTCCGTCCCGAAGAGTCTTCGATTCCAACCCGGAGGGACAACGCAGTAGAGGAAGACCTCGAATTAGGTGGCGCGCACAAGTGGAAGGGGACCTCAACCAACTTGGAGTGCGCAACTGGAGGCAGTTAGCCAAAGATCGTGCTAACTGGAGAGGCGTGTTGGTTGAGGCCCAGGTCCACCCCGGACTGTAGCGCCATCTAAGTAAGTAAAAAAGTAAGAGGGGCGGCAATACAAGATGCTACCACGTTTGGACTGGAAAAATGGGATGGCCGTGATTTCAACTATGGTTTTCGTATCTGGCGGCCACATAATGTTCCGTCGGCTACGCCTTTGCAAGCACTATCAACATTCACTGACCAGTGACCACGTCTGCTCTCGATTGGTTCGCACTTACTTTCGGTCAATTTTAGATGCTGCTGAAAACAGTTCATTGAATGTTATAGAGGAGTGAATGAGAAAAATAATAACCAGACAAATTTGTATTGTTATGTTATGCTAGATGTTTATTAAATATGTGGAAACATAAATTTTGATAAAAATTTGATAAAAACAAATATTTCGATAAAATCATTTAAGTTTTTTATTGGAATATTACCTCTTCAAATAATTCCGACAGTTCTTTCCAGTTTGTGGACGTTGGTTCACCTAACATGCCTATTCGAACTAAAGCCTCTGCATTACGATGTGAAAATAATTGTGTCGCGAACTAAACTTTTTGCCTTTTCCCGTATTTTACAGTTAGGTGGGTATGGGTTAATTTACTCGATATATTAAGATCTGTGTTTGACATTTTTTGCAACAACTCTTCAACTGGCTCTTTTGTCAAATGTTTACCGTTTATAAGTAGGCCCGTATCAAAAAAATGGTTTCTTAGCAGTTTTATTAAGTGCGGCGTATCACTGAATACATAAACTTTCTTTGACTTGTCGCAAGTATTTAAAAAATAAGGCTTGCTTTCGCTAATTTCCATCTTTGTTAGAAGTCCTTGGTTGCGTCCTCCCAAATCAGAAATAATAGCTACTACATGGAAGTCCTTTGAATGCAATTTTGTAATTATTGTTGTAAACATAGCTTTTGTGAGGCTGGTGTCGTACTGGTAATACACTGGTTGCTTCCAATTTTTAAAAAGGCCATTATTACTTGTACATAATTCGTAGGAGGCAAGAGAGTATCAAATATTGTTTCTTTTGACAAATTGTATCTCGGTGTAGAAGTTCAAGACCAATTGAATTCTTTGAATCTACATAAAATATGTTGAAGCATTCAAACAGACTTGCTTGGGTTTCTATATAGAACTTGTCCATCAAATCTTAAAAAGATTTGATTTCAAGAACCAAATGCTTCAAAGTTTAACCCTTCTAAGTCCACTAATATAATTAAAAAAATGATTCTTTTTAGGTATCTATTATTCAAAAGTTTTCCATATTTAATTCTAAATAAAAATTATCAAGACACAGATGCTGAATTTCGTGAGATAAGAAACCTGAATTTTGAAAATATTTTTTCTGAACCTCGATCTTCAATAGATGTAACAGTTTTTTGGAAAAACGTTTTACAAACAAAGCATGGTAATGAAAGTTTAGCATTTCAGTTAATGAAAAAATTTATGTTTGAGTTCTTATCACTCCCTAATTCATCTCCTACTGTATTTTCGGTGGTTAACCTAAATAAAACGGTAATAAAAACATGTAGTAGTAGTAAAAACATGTTAACATATACGTTTTTTCTTATTTAATAAATTAAAAATTTTGTGTTTCGAAAAATGTTTATGTTATCCAAACTAATTTATGTTGTAATAAATTGAAGTATAATAAGGTTCTTCTGTGTTTTTTTTTTTTATTTCCAACAAAATCGTATTTCCACGATTTTTTAAGCTGGTAATTACGATTTCTGATGAAAATATCTGGCAGCAATGAAAATGCTTACTCTCACGCTCTGCCAACTGTCAAGGGATGCGACGGACTTTAAAGTAGAAAGTAAACCTACTTTATCCGTCGCATCCGACACGTACGTTGCTCATGGGTCACCTTCCATAAGCTGCTGTGTATTCTATCAACCTGTCAGTTGAATACGTTGCCGCAACGGATGGGACGGATTCTATGGGTCGGGGCCTTCAGTCTTAACATCGTTCTCATATGACTGTTGGATTTTCATCTCATCAGCCATAAGAACACAAACTTTTTGAAATAGAGACAGATTCGCATCAACGCGAAAACTGAGCCAATGTAGCCAGGCTCTACATTTACCTTTGACGCTCACTTTCTTAATGTGGTTATACAGCTGGTAGAGGATATTTTCTTTTTAATAATAACCTGTATGCCTTTGGACCGCAAGAATAACTAACAATGGCTCATCCATATCCCACTTTATTCTTTTGTTATATTGTTGCATTTTCTTCTTTGTCCAGGAGTAAAGAAGCTATTTATCCAATTACTTTCTTGCTGTAACAAATAATTCTCTCTCATTATGCGCTTGTTTTCCTCCATAAGTAAAGCTACCTTTGTATGTACTGTAAATTAAAATAGAATAACTTATAGAAAACTAATGCAAAAAGTAATATACCCGATAATCCTACCTTTCAACTTGTTTTTGTAAATCATTAGTACTTGTAGATTTGTCAATTGTTTCGACTCGACATTTACTTCAGCCGCTGGGGCTACAATTTCCGCTGTAGCTGTAATTTCTCCAGTTGTAGAAATCGTCTGAGATAAACTGGAATCCGTATTGGCTTCTTCATTGGGATCGGAAAGGCTTTTCCTAGAGAAATCAAAGTTCGTAACTGTACCTATCTAATATAAAATATTTTTTTGGCAATTTCTTACAAAATTTGCCGCACGACCTCTTTTGCTTTTGAAATCCTTTGAAGGAAATGGCAAATTTTCGGTGGGAACTGCATCTAATTTTAGTTTTTTACTATTTGTTGGCGAATAGTTTAGTAATTCATGCATTAAATTACGATTGATCGGGTGTAAAATGCTTAGAGCAAAGGAATGCATTTTTTGCATTAAAATTATCTTTCCTGGCACATTTATGCACCCACACTTTTAACATTTTTTCATTCCTTGGAAACCTAAGAATTTCACTATTCCACGCCCATCGGATATTTGATTACGCTGAAGACTTTTGTCATTACTGCTATTGCAGCCATACATAGCACAAATAACCATTTTACACTTTGTTTAGTTAATTTTTTTTACGAAATTAATCGGAATAAAAATATTCGCACCAACTAGTACCAAAGTGTCAAACGGAAAGCGCGCGCAAACCGATACAGATACGTAGCAATGCGCGAAAGAGATAGAAAGATAACATGCGCAATATCATACCATTATATTCTATATACCTTGATGCGACTTAAGGTCATTAAAAATGCATATTTGGTACACCGAAAATTCGAAATCCGCACGAATTCAATTTCACCCGGAATTGAGCACAGGGGTGAATGTATGTACATAATTTTACCGCATTTTTCCGTAAACAAGGCGTATTAAATTTTGACGCTCATATTGGATCAAAAAAAAAAAAAGCAAATTTTCAAGCAATTTTTGTTTTGTTTTATACCACCTTCAAACAAGATATTTTTTTAAAAGTATAAGTAGGTAATTTAATTTCATAAGATTATAGATTTTGTTGTTTTAAAATTAACATTTGTCTAGAACCAGATATATGTCTTGGCCAGCAATAAAACATCTGCACCATCACCATTAGGGGTCGTAAACTAATTAAGGATTATCGTTACTGGCTACATGTGGGGTAAAACCCAGCGAAAGACAATACGATCAGCATGCATTTGCATGTATTCCTGAAATCTACCAGCAGTATGAATACGGCTGGAATTTCGAAATACAGTTCATTCAGTAGTTAACGAACGTTTGCAGTCGATACAATTTTAGAACGATTTTCAGTTTCTCCAATAAGTATCAATTTTTTGAACATACCATTTTCCAACTACTGTCAAGAAGCAACAAAAAAAAAACATGGCGAAAAGGTAAACAAAATACAATCAAAACAATTTTGATGATTTCACGTAATGTTTTTATACTTTTGGGAATCAAAACGTTGGACAAGAGAAGAAACATTGGCTTTCTTACACTTTTATAGTGCAAGGAAAGAAGAATTTTCGGCAATAGTGTACACGAATTTGTTTATTTTGGTGTGGTTTTCCTTCTTGAAAGAAGAATCACTTATTTCTTATGCACCCAAGAAATAATCACTGAACTCATCATCTTCATCGCTTGATGATTCCAATAATTGCAATAAGACCTGCAGTTAAAAAGATTATTTAGAGCTTACAAACAATTCATTTTATAGTTTCGTACCTACCCCTTTTATTGCATTATCCATTTTAGTTTAATTCGCTTACCCTTATTCAAATGTTTTTTCTTGACCGATTTAAATTATTTTGACATCTAATATGTCAAGTTGAAAACACACGCACCAACTTCCAAATAAAATTAAAGTGAGTTGGGAATGTTTTTTTGAGACTCGAAAAGTGAGTATAGTAAAAAGTCTCAAAAAAAATATGCCTATTGCACACTGGAACTTAGATGGTTTGGAATTTAGATGATTTGTGTCGATATATTACCCTATTTTAAAACTTTTTTTGTTTTTCTTATAAAGAAGTTTCCACAGTGTTACCGAACCTCTTACTTACTTACTTTACTTATCGGGCTCTATTATAATTCTTCGCCGGATCTCCACTAGGGTGTCATTCGTGGAGTTCATGTTTACTACGAGGTAGGTGAACTCCTGAACTACCTCGAAATTGTTGCTATCAATAGTGACGTTTTGTCCGGGATAGATGCTTGTTTGTTTGTTGATAGCATGCCTTAGTCTTATGCTCATTTACTTTAAGGCCAACCGCCAACAGATTTCGCCAATTCTTCAATTGCCGTGAACGCTTCTATCACGTCACGCTGGGACCGACCGATGATGATACCGTCCGCATAGGTTAGGTTAGGTTAGGTTAAAAAGTGGTATGAGATGTCTCATACGGCACTAGACACAATAAGGGCTCATCGCGATCCCTAGGGGGAACCAATTGCAGTGAGAAAGCTAGAAATTTCCTTCTACTGGGGCATATTGCCTCACATTCGCACACTATATGAGTTATATCCTCTTCGGCTTGCAGGTCATTGCAGAATCTGCAGGTGTCCGAGTCTGCTAGCCCGAGCCTTTTGGCATGTTTTCTAAGAAGACAATGCCCTGATAATATGCCGATCAGTGTCCGGAGCTGTTCCCTGCCTAGTTTGAGGATTTCCCTAGATCTTTTACGGTCGTATTGCGGTCTTAAATACTGCGTGACCGGTGAGGCCCTCCCACCTCCGGTCGGCTTCCTTATTTATTTTATTCCTAATATCGCTTTTTATGTTGCAAGGAGGTGGTTTAATATCCACATTTCCTCCGTCTTGCAATTCCCCGCCTATCCTCGCAAGCTCATCCGCTTGCTCATTTTCAGCTATACCGTAGTGTCCTGGTACCCTGCCTTAAGCATTGTGCGACAGGTCCTGACTAATTCAGAATTGATGTTAGTAGATTCCAGTGCCTTGAGTGCAGCCTGGCTATCGATGTAGATGGCTATATCCTTTCCAGATATAGATCTCATCCGCATTAGCTCTGCCGCTTTCAGAACAGCCAGAACTTCTGATTGGAAGACACTGCTTGTATCCGGTAGTCGTATAGACACTTTTAGATCTGGATCTACGGAGTTGATTCCGCTGTTTTTGAGCCGTCTGTGTAGACTGCTATTTCGCAATGTTTAATTACTCTATCACTTTGCCATTCATATCTTTCCGGGTATGATACTTCGTACGGAGTGTCGAAGTCGAACAAAGGGTGAATTTCATCAGTTTGCACCTATAGTAGATCCGCTAGTATTGTACAGTGTCTACAACTGTCCTCTCTAAAGTAGCCCAAGGTTGTGAGCCGTAGCGCACTACTCCCCGCAAGTTGCTTTATGTGCAAGTCAAGTGGCGTAAGGTGTAGAAAGGTGTCCAGCGCTGCCGTAGAGGTGCTGCGAAGTGCACCCGTTATTGCTACGTTGGACGCTCTCTGCACCGACGCTAGTTTGCCGACTATTGTTTTCATCTTTGAGTATGGGTCTAACCACCGCTGTATATGGCCAGCGCACCATAGCAGGTTTTAGCGCTCAAATCCTGCCTACTATTTTTTTTACAAATGAAAAGAGCGTTATACACCTATTTAATTCGTTCCCCTACATTTGCATTTCAGTTCAGTTTCCTGTTCAGGACATGGGGTTAGATACTTTGCCTTGTCAGACAGAGGCAATTCCACTCCTTCCAGTTTTGGGAGATTAAAGTGTTGTAGCTTGTGCTTTCTGGTGAAGAATACTAGTTTCGTTTTGGAGGGGTTGACGTTAAGTCCACAGCCCTTTGGCCATAAATTGAATTTTCTTAAGGCACTGTCAATAATTTCACTTAAAGTGTTTAAAAACTTTTCCTGAATATAAAAACTAGGTCATTGGCTCTTATTCATGTGGAGCTCCGTTTCTTCAAAATTTCATCCATAACAAGCACCCAAAGGAGAGGTGAATGGACTCCCCCCTGTGGTGTTCCCCTGGTCACCGACATTCTAATGGAACTTTGTCCCAAGAAGCAGTTTATTTTACTACTTGCAAGCATGTTGCAGACCCAAAAAACGGTGCTGTGTTCAATGTTCATACATGGCACGCTTTATAGCTTTGCCCTCTACGTTATTAAAAGCACCCTCAATATCCAGAAAAGCTGCTAGACCAAACTCGCCCAAGTGTAAGTTTCTTTCTATCTCCCCTACTACATTGTGTATGTGTAGAGCTGTTTCTACTGACTTTCCCTTCATGTATGCATGTTGCGATTCGCTTAAGAATTCATTATTACACTTGCTCCTGATATGAGCTTCTAATAACCGCTCTAGGGTTCTTAGCATAAAAGATGACAGACTGATTGGTCTGAAATCCTTGGCTGTTGTATGCCCCTGCTTGCCAGTTTTGGGAATCAAAACCGCCTTCACTTCCCTCCATGCTGCTGGTATGTACCCTAATTTCAGAATCTGTCTTAGAATCACCGTAATTTTCCGTATCGCCCTCTCAGGTGCTTTTTGCAGCATGATCGGCAAAATTCCATTGATTGATGAGATCAACTATCTCCCCCGGGCGCAGTAGCGCAGTGGTTAGTGTGCTGGACTACTGTGCGAGGGATCCCAGGTTCGATCCCCGGAAAAACACGAATTACATCTTAAAGTTTTTTCTACTGCGCCACCTCTCGCGAACGTCTGACAAACATCCGAGAGTATCACTGTCATGAAAAAGCTTCTCAATTCAGCCGTTCGGACTCGGCATAAAATTGTAGGTCCCTTCCATTCGTCCCAAAAATAGAAACTCACACAAAACGAATGGTTGCGAGAAGCTAGGACTTGGGTGTCACCCGCCTGTTGCGCCACCTATTTATTTATTTATTTTAACTATCTCCCCCATGGTGAGAGGGTCACAGTTGATATCCGTACGACTTTGCAGCTCAGAATCCTTTGGGATAGTAGCCCCGGGAAAATGATATTACACCAGGGTTACCAGAATCTCCTGACTGCTTTCGGCCCAGGTACCGTGTTTCTTTTTGAGGTAGCCAAGTACACTCCCCTCTTTTGAGAGTTCTTTGCGTAGTCTAGAAGCCTTATCTGTATCCGAGATTGATTCGCAGAAAAGTTTCCACGAAACTCGTTTGGATTTCCTGATTAAGTATTTGAATTGTCTATTGCTTTCGGTATATCACGTTCCATGTGGTGTCGTCTCTGACCAACTTTGCCCTAATATTTCCTTACTTCTTTTCGTTTCAGATCTATCTCCCTATTCCACCATTTCGGCTGTACCCTTTTTGGTGTCTTATTTTCCGGGCGTACTTTCTCAAATGCCGTTGTCAGTGTTTTGTTTATCAGCTCAACCGCCCTATCCAAGTCCTTGGCAATATTGCTAGGACCGAGCTGGGTGTCAAGAAGCTAATTTACCACTACCGCATATTTAGCCCAATCTGCTTTTTTAGGATTCCTATGAAAACTACATGCTTTACTATGGAAGTTGACTTTGAAGCGTATCTATCGATGATCTGACATAGACGCTTCGTCCACAACCCTCCAATTTCCAACTACCAAGCCAAGTATTGGAGACAAGGGTGATATCTAAAACCTCCTCCCTATTTCTAACTACAAAAGTAGCTGAATTCCCTCTATTACATAGTATGAGGTTGGACGATATAATAAAATCATAAAGACACACCTCTTGCATTTATGTCAATGCTGTTCATTGAGAGTGATGAACATTCGCATCACAGCCCATTACGTGCATCCAGTTTGTCTGACCAGCCAGCTTCTTTAAATTCTCCGGGATCACTACCTCAGAGTCATATGGGAGGTAGGCTGATGTCAGACATAGCGCTTTACCGTCTTCCCTTTCGCAGATTACTGCAGTCAAGTCTCCTGAACTGTAATTATTCAAAAGAAAACCCCTTACATGGTTTTTATTAAGATACAAGTCCTGATTTTACCTTTAAAGAGCAGCGTGTAATTCCTGTTCTTGATACCTTGGATCACGTTGTTCTTGTTGATCCAAGGCTCTTGTATCAATATTGCTGCGACGTCCTGCTTGATGATGTACTCCAACAAACAGGCCGTCGCTGCTCTACTATGATGCAGGTTTATCTGCAATGCTTCCATCATCTTTAACGGGGGGCTCCTCCTCGTCCTTGCCCTTAGTCGTTTTGACCATTATTCTTCCCATACTGTATCTTACCGTACCGTTGGATTTCTCCAGGTATGGAAGACTTTCCTTACTTATGGACAGCAGGAAGTGCTGGCCATATTGCCGCCGTGGTCCCGTCTTTAGGACTCTCCATGTGTCGGCTTTGAGTTCCGGATTCCCTCGTCTGCACAGTAGCCCTCTTTTTTGCCTTCTTTTGACTGAGCGGTGGAGCGGCCAGAATAGCCTTTGCTCTTTCAAAAGAAGATTTTTCCCATTTGCTGAGAGTGATGGGATCGCAACCCTCATATTTGGCCACCTTGCGCCTAGCGCCTCGTACTGCAGCCTTTGCCTTCTGGTGCTCATTGTGCTTCGCACCCTTGCTGTTTATATCGGAGGGAGCACTGGTCACAGCGGACGAGCCAGCTGTTCCCGCTTTTCCCCCCTTTAGAGCGTCATCCTGACTAATCTTGACGTCGTATCTAGCTTCATTGGTAGCGGAAGTTCCAGCTACCTCAGCCTTTTCCTCAGCCATTTTATTTCCCTGTCCTTTTACGGTTTCGGATAAAGCCTCTTTGACAGCGGATGTTCCAGCTGTCTCGCGTTACCCTTTGATTCACCTGTGAGAGTCCTAGCCTGCTCACAAGTGAAAAGGCTAACGTTATTGAGTCGTCAGACTCCCCACTATCGCTAGCCAACAACCTCCCCTCCTCCAATTCCAACGACAGGAGGGAGACGGTTGAAGAAGAAGATAACTCTCCTTCACTCAGCTCCGACTCCGCCTTAGCATGAATTGCATTTTGGTTTTTTTTAAATTAGTTTTTTTAGTTTTGTCCATTTTTTGTTACTTTAAATTAGTCCCCACGAGTACACCCGGAAATATCAAGGTTAGCCCAGGCAGCGCCGCTATACCTGGGTAAGGCTAATTACAACAGATCCGCGCCAAGGCGTCTGAGGGAGCTCGTTAATAGTCGGTCTTACCTCCGGCCGATTGCAACCAGAAGCACGGTTTGCTGTACGCTCTCTCCACCTTTGATATCAGGTACGATTTTAGGGTTTTCTCCCACCTCAACTAATGGATCACGACATACGATTAAAGCGTAAGCATAAATTCTTGGCTGACACCAACCAGACAAGCTGATTGGCCATTTTCAGACGGGCGGGCGCCCGCGGGAAGGAACAACAAGTAGAGGATTTTGCCCAGTCCCTTGGTCCGCATAGCCCAGCAGTTGGGCGGACCTGTTGAAGATAGCGCCTTCCGTGTTGACACCTGCCTGCGCACTACCTGCTCCAGTACGAGATTGAAGTAGTCCCATAATATCGCGTCTCCTTGTCTAAATCCAAAGCAATGTTTGAATTTGAAATAGTTCGGAGGAGCTACTTCCAAACTACATGTCAACTGATTTAGTTTTGACGGGTTTCCGAATTCGGCCATAGCCATATAGAGTTCCTGACGACATATTCTATCATACGTGGCTTTGAATCCGATGAGTGAGTTGCGACTTGAAATTGGTTGGTATTTTTAAGGATTTGCCTCAGTTGAAAATTGGGTCTAGTCGATCTGCCGGGCCGGAAGCCACACTCATACTTTCCAGTTAGTGTGATGCAGAACGGTTTTAGACGTTCACACAATATTTTGGATAGGATTTTATATGCGACATTAAGCAGGCAAAAGCTTGCCTTTTTTGTAGATCGGACATATGTTGCACTTTCTCTTTTCTTAACCTTTAGATATATTATCTTTTTGTTGTTTGGCTCGTCATATTTTCTATAAGAGATTAAATAGTAAAAAGGATGCTATTCGCTTTCTTTTGCATTCGATATCAAACCATAACTGTCTCTGGCTTCTTAAAGGATTTTATGCAGTTCCTGATAGCTTATGTTGTTCTGTATCTTTGAAAAAGGAAACACTGTACTTATTTTCAGAAGAAATTTATTTATTACAGTAAGTTAAAGTTTAAAGAGAGCTTATAAATACACTTGCTCGATGGAGGAAGGCTTAAATGTGAGTGACATGACGACACTGTCGGAGATAAAACTAGTTGTAATTAGTACATAGTTTAGTACGCATGGCGCTTTAATGCTAAATCTAGTTCGAGGTACATGGCATGATGTTAACGTTCAGACCGTAACATGTACATAGCCAAAAGTTATTATTGAATATAGTTAATACATAGCACTCTCCACCACTCAAATTTAAGTCACCTCTTGCTCTTACCTAAGAGTGCTCATACCCTGTTGAAGCTATTGTTACATAGCATTGTACACCAGATTATGGGTTCGTATTCGTTACCTTATGGTACGGCACGTACATTCGGTTTTAATTTCAGTGACACTCTAAACTGGGAATTCGGCCTATTATATTCCAGTTCACAAAGGACAATGATCTCCTTTACCCACATTCTTTTATTGATTTTATTTATTAAAAGCCGTTTCACTTTCAAACAAATTATTATCATCTCACAGTTTACTCCAAATAATACCTGCCCAATTTGCATCACGTCAAATTACGACACAATTCGGTATCTTGAATTTATAATCCGTTCATTTCAATTAACAGAGTTGGGATCCCGAAAGGTAGCAATATGTCGTCCTTGTACGTTATACCTCGTCGATATAATACGTTCACAGTCAACTCCTAGCCCAGTGATTTATGAACTGCGTTGCCCCATAATCGGTTGGGTTAATAAAATTTAATGAAAAATATCTCCAATTTCTTGTTAATTATTTTTTTTTTGATCGAGACGTAAACTGCGCTGATCTCGCATCGCAACGAATATCACTATACTTGCTACTCGTCCCGCCGCGCTGCCGCACCGGCCGGCCGTCGCGTCGGAGTGTAATCTGTTTATTTATGAATCTTTTAACCGAAACTCACCTTAATTGGGACTCGCTCTCTGTATGCGTGCAACGTTCGACGTATGACACTGCCATAAAGTAGTTCCGAAATTTTATCGGCGCGATTATTAGAGTGCCTGCTCATTTAGAGTTGTTACCTACTATTGCTGTTGTTCTGTAAGGTATTTCTGGAGCGGAAGATCACTGAGGCTGAGCTGAGGCATATAGCATATAGCAGCGCAACACACAGCAGGGGGCTGCTCTGCTAGAACCATTCGAATATTAATTTCATGGCAATTTTATTGCTTATTAATAATTTTTGAGTTGAAAAAAGGTCGCTCTTGCGCCGTCTTTTGTTTGAAGTTTTTTTCTTTCAGGTGGTTGATTATTATTTATTTAATTATATCTACTCCTTCGGAATCCAAAATCAGTCGTATAATTAGGTGTCTATGAATTAGACGATGAAATTCTTGTCAGATGTGAGATCTGAATTGATTTGGTGTTAAACGTGTATACATTCTTGTAAATATGCACACGCATTGGAAGCTCAGTGCCCCGCGGTTCGATTAAAAAACTGATGCTACATTAGCTGAAACAATTTTAATACAAAATTTGATATCCAATAGTTTGTTTTTACTGAAAAGATAAATTTTAGATTTTCCAACCACTTTTGCTTTAAATATGTTTTGACAGAGAAATGTTATACTGTTTCATTCAATTTTACTATTTTTATAAGAAAAATCTTCTGGATTACTACTTAGATTAGATTAGATTATAAGTAGGGAGAGCCTTCACCGGCCCTGCCACTAAGTCGAAGGCCTCTTTAAAGGGGGCTACTGTGCCTTCCCTTCCCTGGTAGGGTCCTAGAGCCTATTTCTACTCCGGAGACAGTCAGGAAGACAAGTATCTGTGTATTTCATTATCCTAAATTAAAAATAAAAGTGTTATCATCGGCCTGGCCGATGCTTTGTTTCCCTCCACTGTATGTACTGTACGGTGGTTGGGTGTGTATGAATCGGGCAGGCGCTGATCGGCATCAACCTGGCGGTGCCCAGCTGTTGTAACTTTTCGTACACATCAATTGTGCTTATTTTACCTCCCAGTGGTAACCACCGGGTACTGGTCTGCCCATCCGGGTGTGACTTGCTGAACTTATAAGTGCGAGTGTTGAACACGAAGAAAATAGCAACACTATAATGCTCTGTCGGAAAGACTGACTGAACGAGCCTCAGAAGTCTTACATGAGCTCCTCAAAAAGAGGACGTACGGCGGATGAATTCATTAGACTGAATCAGCGGTGTCGTCAACAGTCAATACGACAGTTACCTTACTTGAGCTACTTCGACATATTTGGAGCTGAGGTCAGTGAGGATTTTTCAGGTCTAGTCAGGGTGCTGAAACAGAGATGGTGGCGGATGAACCCTTAATGGGCCAACGGCAGCTCTCACATCCCCGAAGTGGGCTACTGACACCGGAGGAATCCGGCCCCTTTTGTCCAAGGGGTCCAACAAAGGGCCTGGCCCTCCAGGTTGGGGGTTGTACGCCGGAGTAACTGCCCGACTGCGGAAAACAAACCCAGTTCCGAAACGACAACAAGCCTCGGATACGGATGATTTTACTGTTGACGAACCTGGCAAACGAATAAAGGACAACGAATTTCGGATCTGCACGTGGAATGTTAGGTCCCTTAACCGACCACGTGCAGCCGAACAACTAGCGGAGGCCCTGAACTGCTATAAAGCAGACCTAACCGCCATCCAAGAAGTGCGATGGGATGGACCGGGCAAGAAGAGGATGAAAGACTGCGATATTTACTATGGCGACTGCTATCGGCAACAAAAACAGCGCTTATTTGGATGTGGATTCGTCATTGGAGGCAGACTTAGGCAAGAAGTCTTAAGCTTCAACTGTGTGAACGAGCGCCTCACGACAATCCGCATCAAGGCTAAATTCGCCAACATTAGCCTAATATGCGCCCATGCCCCCACGGAGGAGAAAGACGACGACACCAAAGAGAGGTTCTACGAGCTCTTGGACAAGACACACGAGCAGTGCCCTAACTATGACATTAAAATTGTCCTAGGTGATTTTAATGCAAAGATAGGAAGAGAAGGCATCTTTGGTAGTACTGTCGGGAGGTACAGCCTTCACGACACCACCTCCGATAACGGATTCAGGCTGATCGACTTCGCGGCGGGGCGAAATGTTGTCATATCAAGTACGCGGTTCCCGCATCTCGATATTCATAAAGGCACTTGGAGATCTCCCGATCAATCAACCGTCAACCAGATTGACCACATTGCGATCGACGCAAGGCACTCCTCCAGTATTATGGATATCCGAACGTTCCGAGGGGCCAACATTGACTCGGACCACTACCTTGTTGTAGCCAAGGTACGCCTTCGGATATCCCGAACACCGCCAAGACAAGTAAATACTGTGAGGAAGTTTGACGTCGGACGGCTAAAATCGCAAGAGATCACCAGATCCTTCTCCGATCAAGTCTCTCTCAATCTCTCAAGAGGTTCTATGCAGCCAGCATCAAGTATTGAAGACCAGTGGCAACATT
Source organism: Cheilosia soror (assembly GCA_949372485.1). Classification (NCBI taxonomy): domain Eukaryota; kingdom Metazoa; phylum Arthropoda; class Insecta; order Diptera; family Syrphidae; genus Cheilosia; species Cheilosia soror. The sequence continues at coordinate 35,394,433 of OX443563.1, forward strand.
GCCAAAAAGCCATCAGAGACGCCGCCTCTGATGTGCTTGGTTTCACTCGACCACCACAACGAAACCCCTGGTTCGACGACGAGTGCCGGCAAGCACATGCAGCGAAACAAGAGGCATACAAAGCGGCGCTGCAAAAAAGGACTAGAGCTGCTCGTGAGCTCTACGCGCAGAAAAGAAGAGACGAACACCGGCTTCTCAGGAGGAAAAAGAAAGAGCACGAGAAGCGCGCGATCGAGGAAATAGAGAGATGCTACAGCAGGAATGAGGTTCGGAAGTTTTACCAAAGAATAAAAAGAACCTGCCAAGGCTACAGAGCCCGAACCGAAGCCTGCAAGGACGAACAAGGGAACATCGTAGTAGAATCGCAGTCGATGCTAAGGATATGGAAGAACTACTTCTGCAGACTGTTTAACGGCGATGACGAACTAAATCCCGCTGTCAGGCAGAATGAACCATTCAACCTGGACGATGAAGACCAATTCCGTCCACCTGACCTGGACGAAGTGAAGATAGCGATATCTAAGCTTAAGTCCAACAAAGCCGCTGGGGCAGATGGCCTAACCGCCGAGCTATTCAAAGCGGCAGGCGATGACTTGGTTAGGAGAATGCATCAACTCATCTGTAAAATATGGTCGGAGGAAAGTATGCCCGATGAATGGAACCTCAGCATTGTTTGCCCGATCCTCAAGAAAGGAGACCCTCTAAACTGCGCCAACTACAGAGGTATTAGTCTTCTTAACATCGCCTACAAGATCTTATCTGCTGTGCTGTGTGAACGCCTGAAACCTTTCGTCAACAACCTGATTGGTCCCTATCAGTGTGGCTTCAGGCCAGGAAAGTCTACCATCGACCAAATATTCACACTGCGGCAGATCTTGGAAAAAACCCAGGAAGTCCAAATTAATACCCACCACCTTTTCATCGATTTTAAGGCCGCCTATGACAGCATTTATAGAGACGAGCTATACAGAGCAATGTCTAGTTTTGGCATCCCTGCCAAACTCGTCCGTTTGTGTAGGATGACAATGGAGAATGCACGCTGCTCCATCAAGGTCGGTAAAGAACTCACCGAGACCTTCGATATCAAAAAAGGATTTAGACAAGGCGATGCGCTGTCATGTGACTTCTTCAACATCGTTCTTGAAAGAATAGATTAAAACTCAAACGCTATTACCAGAGGCACTATCTTTCAAAAGTCCGTCCATCTACTCGCCTACGCCGACGATATCGACATAATCGGGAGAACGCAGCGTGATGTGACTGGCGCGTTCGTGAGCATTGAGACGGAGGCGGCAAAGATGGGTTTGGCGGTCAATGAGGGCAAGACAAAGTATATGCTGTCATCGAGAAAGGACACCCAACACCGACGTCTTGGACAGAATGTCACTATAGACAGATATAACTTTGAGGTGGTAAAGGACTTTGTCTACCTAGGCTCCGCTATTAACTCAGACAATGACACCAGCGCTGAGATTAAGCGAAGAATAACTCTTGCCAATCGCTGTTTCTTTGGGCTAAGAAAGCAATTGAGTAGCAAAGCCCTCTCTCGAACAACTAAAGTGACCGTTTATAAGACCTTAATCATCCCAGTCCTAGTTTATGGTGCAGAGGCATGGACTCTATCAAAAGCGGATGAGCTTACTCTTGGTTGCTTCGAGAGGAAAATTCTTCGAGTAATTTTCGGTCCCGTCTGCATAGACGGTGAATGGAGGAGGAGATACAACGACGAACTGTACGGGCTGTACAGCGACATTGACCTAGCCAGAAGAGTGAAGGTCCAACGACTGCGGTGGCTGGGTCATGTAGAGCGAATGGACGTGAATGCTCCGGCCCGGAAGATCTTCGAATCCACACCCGAGGGACGGCGCAGTAGACGAAGACCGCGACTCAGGTGGCGCACGCAAGTGGAAGGGGACCTTAACCAACTTAGCGTGCGAAACTGGAGGCAGCTGGCCAAAGATCGTGCTGGCTGGAGACGCTTGTTGGTTGAGGCCCAGGTCCACCCCGGACTGTAGCACCACCTTAAGTAAGTAAGTAAGTAAGTATGTACTGTACAGGTACATGCATGTGTCTAATATTGATTTTGTATGGGACTATGGGAGGTGCCAGAACTACTTGATCGACATAGACAATTTTTTATTATCAACTTGACAACGGTAAAAACAAGTCCTCTCACAAAATTTCATTCACCTGAGTCGATCGTGCTTGCAACAGACAGACAGACACACAAACGGACAGATAGACAGGCAGACAGACGGACATGGCTAAATCGATTCAGAATGTGATCCTTATTCAGAATATATATACTTTATAGGGTCTCCGGTGAATCCTTCTTGGAGTTACAAACGTAATGACAAAGTGAATATACCTTCCTGTGGAGGGTATAATAACGGCCTATGCGCCACTCATTGTAATTAAAAATTGCCCGTTTTTGCCGTTGTTCTAATGCACAACAAGCGCATTGGGAAAAATGAATCGCTCTCTTTGCTGTTGACCGCGATTAAGTTAACATCTTCTGAAAAAAGGCTCTTCTTGGTAATGCCATACACTTCGTAAATTTTTTTATACAATTTTATTTATTTATTTATTAAAAACTAATTTACAAAAATTAATTTACCTATAAATTAATATTGAAAAGGCATCAGGGTAGCAAGACCATAAATGCCGTTTAGTATTTTAAGAATTATTTGTACGTTACATTATTATTATACAATTGCGCAGTAGCGCAGTGGTTAGTGTGTTGGACTACTGTGCGAGGGATCCCAGGTTCGATCCCCGGAAAAACCCAAATTACATCTTAAAGTTTTTTTCTACTGCGCCACCTCTCGCGAACGTCTGACAAACATCCGAGAGTATGCCTGTCATGAAAAAGCTTCTCAATTGAGCCGTTCGGACTCGGCATAAAATTGTAGGTCCCTTCCATTCGTCCCAAAAATAGAAACTCACACAAAACGAATGGTTGCGAGAAGCTAGGCCTTGGGTGTCACCCGCCTGTTGCGCCACCTATTTATTTATTTTTTTAATTAAAGATATATTTTAGTAGATAATGTAGTATATGAAGGTGTATTTTATATTTCTTTAAACTTGTTGTGTAAGGAGGTGGCTTCTTTAATTCACTTAAAAGTTCTATTGTCAGATGGGTTTAGAGAAGATAACGTGGTTTGATATCATTCATTATTATCGCCATTAATCTATCGCGTCGTGTCATTTCTCAAACCTTGTCCAATTTGGCATCCCTGCCAAACTCGTCCGTCTGAGAAGGATGACGATAGAGTAATTTCGCTGCTCTGTCAAAGCCGGAAAGAATATGAACTGCCAGACCCCTTTATGTTGCGACGAGGTTACGCGCTATGGAGATGTACTTTTTTTAACCTCATTCTTGAAGCAATTGTAAGAAACCCACAAACCAATATAAAGGATGTCCCATGACGTAATTTTGATAGAAAATATAGATTTTGAATTAGAAAGCTTAAATTTTTTATTGATTCATATAGAGCAGGTATATAGATTTGGGTTGTTATGTTTGGAATAATACATCGGATAAATGGCCGCCACGGCTTTGCTGGCAAGTACGTCCCCTTTTTAGAAATTTTGTATAACCGTTTCGCATTAATATGGCTGAGTTTCATGAATACACCTCCCGATTTCCTCTTTCAAGGCGTTGGTGGTCGTGGGCTTGTTTGCATAGACCTTTGACTTCAAAAAAAACCCATAGAAAATAGTCCGATGGCGTTAAATCGCAAGATCTGGCTGGCGGTTTCCGAATACACGATAAGGAAATGACTCATGCAGTAATTGAATTGTTTCTCTAGCTGTATGGCATGTGGCACCGTCTTGTTGAAACCACATATGTTGGTCACACCCATATCTTGTAATTTATGCACTAAAAATTGGGTTATCATGTCACGATAACATCATTAATTGTTACTGGATGACTAGCCGCATTTTCGAAGAAGAATGGTCCGATAATGCCTCCAGCCCCAAATCCGCACCAAACAGTCACGCGTTGTGGATGCACTTGGTTCTTAACAATTACTCGTGTGTTTTCTGAACCCCTAATGTGACAATTTTGACGATTAACGAAGCCATCAAGATGAAAATGAGCTTTATTACTGAAGATGATTTTGCTTGAAAATTGCGGACTGTAGCTGACAAACCTTCATTATTTTTAAAATATTGCTCAACAAAGAAAATGCGTTCTTCTTTCGTAAAGCGCTCCATGATTACTAACCCCGAACTGTTAGCTGTCAAATTGTTATCTATTTTCCGTTGGCATCACTGTACTATTAAATGACATAAAATTAAAATTTTGCGTGAATTATGGGACACCCTTTATTATAGCTAATTTAAATAATGCAATACGCTGATGGTGTTGACATTATTGAAAAAACACCAGTGAGTTTTCTCCAGAAAGTTTCATTTTATTTAAAATTCTTCAAAGTCCAACAATATTCAATATTGTTATTAATAAATTCAAAAACGGTATTTCAAATCTACTCGAATCAACAAATTTTGAATCTTTTTGGACAAAATTGAATGAAAACGAGAATTTGGCCAAGTTCAATAGCAATAGGAGTTCCAATATCATTCTTTCAACAAAGGAACAATTTAAAGATCTCTTAACAACAATTATCGACCAAGTCATCAACGAAATCGATATTCGGTTTAGTTCCCTGTCATGTTTTCAGTTTTTGAAACTTTCGGTCACCAGCATTGTATAAATATTTTAAATCCAATTTTCCCGTTAACTTCCTCAAAAATTCACAGAGCTCGGTACCCGGGATATTTTGACATTCCAGTGTTGAAAACAGAACTAAAGTTGATTTTCGATGACGAGAATTTTACGTCAAAACTGATATTAAGATTTTTAATCAGTACTGATTTGGATAAAAGTTTCACTGAATGCTTTAAGCTTTGTAAACTACTGTTGACTTTCCCCGTGACAAAAGCATCTCTTCGTGTCTTAAAAGAATAAAAAAATATTTACGAAATAAATGTGGACAGGAAAGATTGTCAAATTTAGCCTTTCTTTGGTATTGGTTCATACATGAATCCTGTGAAGTTTGGTCAAAAATGGACAAAGGGACGTGGCACCCCCCATACAAAAAAAACATTCAAAATCGTATATATCGAAAACCACCAAATCGATTGAGCTCAAACTTACAGATAATCTTAGTTATTCGCCCTGGAGTTGTCCTGTGAAGTTTGGTCAAAATTGGACAAAGGGGCGTGGTACCGCCCATACAAAAAAAATTCAAAATCGTATATCTCGAAAACCACCAAATCGATTGAGCTCAAACTTACGGAAGATCTTAGTGATTGTCCCTGGAGTGGTCCTGTGAAGTTTGGTCAAAGTTGGGCAAAGGGGCGTGGCACCGCCCATACAGAAAAACACTCAAAATCGTATATCTAGAAAACCACCAAATCGATTGAGCTCAAACTTACGGAAGATCTTAGTGATTGTCCCTGGAGTGGTCCTGTGAAGTTTGGTCAAAATTGGACAAAGGGGCGTGGTACCGCCCATACAAAAAAAAATTCAAAATCGTATATCTCGAAAACCACCAAATCGATTGAGCTCAAACTTACGGAAGATCTTAGTGATTGTCCCTGGAGTGGTCCTGTGAAGTTTGGTCAAAGTTGGGCAAAGGGGCGTGGCACCGCCCATACAGAAAAACACTCAAAATCGTATATCTAGAAAACCACCAAATCGATTGAGCTCAAACTTACAGATGATCTTAGTTATTGGATCTGGAGTGGTCCTGTGAAGTTCGGACAAAACTGGACAAAGGGGCGTGGCACCGCCCATACAAAAAAAAACATTCAAAATCGTATATCTAGAAAACCACCAAATCGATTGAGCTCAAACTTACAGAAGATCTTAGTTATTGTCCCTGGAGCGGTCCTGTGAAGTTTGGTCAAAATTTGGCAAAGGGGCGTGGCACCGCCCATACAAAAAACTTTCACAATCGTATATCTCGAAAACCACCAAATCGATTAAGCTCAAACTTACGGAAGATCTTAGTGATTGTCCCTGGAGTGGTCCTGTGAAGTTTGGTCAAAATTGGGCAAAGGGGCGTGGCACCGCCCATACAGAAAAACACTCAAAATCGTATATCTAGAAAACCACCAAATCGATTGAGCTCAAACTTACAGATGATCTTAGTTATTGGCCCTGGAGTGGTCCTGTGAAGTTCGGTCAAAACTGGACAAAGGGCGTGGCACCGCCCATACAAAAAAAAAAACATTCAAAATCTTATACATATCTCGAAAACCACCAAATTGATTGAGCTCGAACTTACAGATAATCTTAATTATTGGCCCTAGAGTGCTCCTGTGAAGATTGGTCAAATTTGGTCAAAGGGGAGCGGCACTTCACATACAAACAAATATTCAAAATCTTATACCTCCTATACAAAAAACATCTTCTATAGAGTGAAACTCGATGACGTTATATCTCCATAACCGCTGGGCCGATTTTCATTATTATTTTTTTGTTTTGTTCGTATTGCTGTGTTTCAGGTTTAGGCAGAAAGAAAATTCCACCAAGTCGATTTATTATCATTTCTCGCATTTTACGAAAGAACATTATTACCTAAGACCTAACCAATACAATTCCTGTGCACGGGCAAAGCCGGGCGGGTACAAATTTTCGATAGTCTTGGAATTAAAAGCCAAAGTTTTTAAAATTTTTAACATTGATATAAATAATAATGAAAGTCAATAATATTGTCTAGGCAATACAATTTCTGAAAAAAAAACAAAAAATGTTGTGTAAGAACCATAGCGCATTACAATAAAAACAGTTTTTCTATTTAACTATTTTGCACTACGAAGTGTGCACGGGCTACGATAGTTATTTATATTATTATTTTATACTATTATTTAATTATTGGAATTCTATACATTTTCCTTTCATATGTGTATTATATATTATTTTAATAAGAAACGATATCAAGCCAAAGGATAATTATTAGATCATAGATAAATTTGCTTAAAAAAAAGGTTGTATCTAATTAATGTACAAGACTTAATATCGCACCCTCAGTGCAAAAGAGCGATAAGACAAAAAACGGCATTTCGAGAAAACGCGACTCAAAAAACTTGAATACAAACTTTTGCCTGTAACTTAAAATAAGAAACAAATTCTTTAAATGTTTAAACTTCATTACAAAAAGAAATAAATAATCTTTTAATTTTCATTAAAAACTTCAATTTTTTTTAATCACATCAAATAAATAATTTACGTTTTTTAGTTAATTTAAAAAAAATCAATACAAACTTTTAGTGTAAAAGAGCGATAATTCTTGTTGATTTAAACAATATTATTCTTGTGCAAGAAGGATATAACTCGAAATATTTCTACATTGTTAAAGGAAATGAGTATTCAAAATAAAATAAGAATTTTTAGAGTACCTATGTATTTAAAGAACAAAAATGTTATTTCAAGCTCCAGCTCTTCTCTTTCTGTTAACAGTTTATTTAGGACTTCCTGCTTCTTCACTTTTTAAGTTTTTTAAAAAGTGGGGATGGCAAGCTGTGATATAATTTTGTTCGCATAAGTCGCATATTATTATATTATATTGTTTTTATACCCTCCACAGGAAGGTATATTCACTTTGCCATTACGTTTGTAACGCCAAGAAGGATTCACCGGAGACCCTACACACAGAAAAAAACCAATGTAAAATCAAAAAAAATAAATATAATTCAACATTTTTCAAATACGATTTTGCTTCATAGCTGTTTCTTGTTATTTTAAAATGTTTTTGCTACATCTCAAACGCAAACAATTATCATGTCAAAACAACAAGAAATTTATTTGAATTGAAAATATGCTCATGTTAAAATGAAACGACGATACCTGTTGAATCATATTGATCCTCATGTTAAAACAAGATGAAGATTCCTGTTGAATCATACTAATCCTCATATTAAAACAACACGACAATTCCTTTTGAATCATATTGGTCCTCAAGTTAAATCAAAACGACGATTCCTATTGAATCATATTGATCCTCATATTAAAACAACACGACAATTCCTTTTGAATCATATTGGTCCTCAAGTTAAATCAAAACGACGATTCCTGTTGAATCATATTGATCCTCGTATTAAAACAACACGACGATTCCTGTTGAATCATATTGATGCTCCTGTTGATATAACTTGAAAAATCTACATTTTGTATTAATACGAACTTTTGGTTTGTTTTTAAAAAGTTTTATTTTATTTATAATACAGATATGTATGTAAAATCACAATGATTAATAAACGAGTACCTAAATCAATTACTAAAAATAAAAATGTAAGAACATACTTTTAGAATATAAATAAGTATAAAAGTAGGATAAATAATTATGCTGATCTAGAACACAGCGTTTTTACGTACCTTAGACAGCTGCGAACCTCCAACTGCTGTTGAAAAAGTAGATGTGAACGTTGAAGTTGAGGCGAAACTTGATTGGCTTTGCAGCCAAGAAACAACTTTGTTGGCAATTGAAGAAGACAACGTTTCGTCATCAATACCGAACTGTTTTATAATAAGAGAATTAAATTATTATAATTAAAAAAAAAACCCTCGAAGTACACATTTACCTCACTTTTTCTCCAACTAAATAATTTTTCCCGAAAATGTGCCCGAAGACCAATATAGGTGGTATAGCTTCCTGAATATCTTCCTTAGACAAGTATTTTAAGCTCTCATAAGTAATAGCATCCTCTATACAAGAAAAATATAATTTTGTTAATTATGCTGAAATAAAAAAAATTATACGAGAAAAACTTAACAAGATTTTATTTAACAAAACATTTGTATTTCTGTCGTTTTTTATGAGGCAGTAGTCGTTCGATATTGAACAGAAAATTGTAGGTTTGATACAAGTAAATCTTATTTTGGGTACAAATTTTCAAATATTGCCCAATGCAATATAATAATTGCTCTAACTAAAAATAAAGTGCGCGAGATTTCTTGAGATTTAAGCCATGTTTGTAGTTGTTATGTATTATATTATTTAGATTAGATGATTGATCGGGAGAGCCTTATATTATTTAAGTGTAAACTACACAAACATGGCTTCCTCTAAGCCCCTTCCTGGATAAAAAAATTGATTGGTTAATTATTTTTTTTGCTTCTTAGTGCAGTATCTTTATAGGTATAAGTTTTCTTTATTTCTCATAGGGAGTACACAAACGAAGTTTGAAGTCAATCTGATGAAAAATAAAAATTTTCCAATACAAACATTGACCCCACTTGTACCCCTTTCAGGGTTGAATTTCCAAAATCGAAGAAATTTCGAAAAATCCTTCCTTAGTGGTTGTATACATCATAAAGGGCACCTCTGAAAAAAAACAATATATTTCTCTAACAATGTAACAATTGCATACGAGGAAGTAAAAAATGTATAACCTATCTCATCAGAAACGACAGTATACAAAAGTCTGTTTTAATATAATCCGATTTTGATTATAACAAAACGTTTTTCTTTAAATCATTTAATTAAAAACAATATCTACTTACTTGTTAAATAATATTTCACGTCCGGCATTTAAATTATTGTTGTTTGGCTCAGCCATTTTTTCAATATAATAATATATAAATAAATCTAAACAAACGTTCACTTTTACAACGCTACGTTCCGTTCACCAATTTCTACGTTCCACCGATATTGACTGTGACGATTTAATAAATGAAAATATTGAGTGAACAATAGGTAAGGTACCCAATTACACGAATTTAACGCGAATCAACGTTAAAACACACCAATATTTACAATGATCATTTTATTTTAACATTTCTTCATATTGAATGTAAAGGAACCAATTTTGTTTTCAACCTTATTCCATATAAACCGAAAACAAACCGTTAGGACGTCTGGTTTGGATTGTAGTCGTCATGCACAGGCACAGCTGCTGTCTGGGATTGCTATAGTATAGGTACAGTTGAATATCAACACGTGACGAAAAGTAGGATCTCTGTCGTCAATATTGAAGAATGTATGATTGGTGTATGAAAACTAATGTTGACACAGGTCGATGTTGTTTTAAGTCGATTCAATGTTAATTATATGGGAAAAGGTTGACATAAGTAGTTAAATGTTAATTTAAATATGTTCAATTTTATTTTAAAATGAACTTAATGATGATTTATTTTGTACGATATAAAATGTTAAAATAATTATATTTCGTTTAAAACCAATAATTTAAAATATCAGTTCAAAACTAAAATAAAATCAAATCAAAGTGAAATGAATGAACTAAGATGAAATTGAACTATTTGTAATCAACAATGTTTCATTTTAATTTTACAATGCAATATTTTTCTGTGTGTATAAAGTATATATATTCTGAATCAGGATCACATTCTGAATCGATTTAGCCATGTCCGTCTGTCTGTCTGTCTGTCTGTCTGTCTGTCTGTCTGTCTGTCTGTCTGTCTGTCTGTCTGTCTGTCTGTCTGTCTGTCTGTCTGTCTGTCTGTCTGTCTGTCTGTCTGTCTGTCTGTCTGTCTGTCTGTCTGTCTGTCTGTCTGTCTGTCTGTCTGTCTGTCTGTCTGTCTGTCTGTCTGTCTGTCTGTCTGTCTGTCTGTCTGTCTGTCTGTCTGTCTGTCCGTCTGTCTGTCTGTCTGTTGAAAGCACGATAGCGTCCAAAGGAATTGACCTAGGCGAATGAAATTTTGTGAGACGACTTCTTTTTACCGTCGTCAGGTTGGTATTGAAAATGAGCTATGTCGGTCAAGTAGTTCTGGTACCTCCCATACAAAACCACTATTAGACCCACGTCTCTCTCTGTCTGTTGAAATCACGATAGCGTCCGAACGAATCGACTTAGGCAACTGAAATTTTATGAGAGGTCTTATATTTATAGCCTTCAAGTTTGTATTAAAAATGGTCCATGTCGGTCAAGCAGTTCTGTTACCTCCCATACAAAACCACTATTGAACACACGTCTCTCTCTGTCTGTTAAAGCACGATAGCGTCCAAACGACTTAACTTAGGTGAATGAAATTTTGTGAGAGGACTTTTTTTAACCGTCGTCAGGTTGGTATTGAAAATTGTCTATGTCGGTAAAGTAGTTTTGCTACCTACCATACAAAACTAATATTAGACACATACTAACACGCATGGCAAGCATTTTGCATGACTTTTATGCAGTGGAGGGTATCAAAGCATCGGCCAGGCCGATGATAACACTTTTACTTGTTTTATTATTATTTTGTTTTTAATGAATTTTAAAAGTATTTTTTTTATATACATACCATTTTGGCCTTAAATAATTTTAATAAAGCGATATCTTTTTGAATAAAGGACTTTTAATTTTAAGTTTAAATTTGAGTGCTTCCGCTTTCCAAAAAGTCACGCTTCGTGCCTGGTACATAATGTATATGCTGTCATCGAGAAATTACTGTCAACATTGGCGGCTGATCACAACTTTGTCTGGCCACTCTCAATTACCTCGCAAAATGATATCGGAGTAGATATCAAGTAAAGAATCTCTCGTGTCATTAAAGTGGCCTGGGATGGGAACGCGGCGAAGCTCCCAGCATTTGGCAGCTTGGGGTGATTGTGCCCCTTTTCAAGAAAGGGGATAAAAGGGATTGCTCCAATTACAGGAGTATATCACTTAGAAGTCTCCTCGGAAAAGTCTGGAAATGGAAATGGAAACGGGTAGCAGAGCCGTGGTCGAGTCACGATTAGGAAATGAGTAGTGCGGTTTTCGTCCCGGCAGAAGCACAACCGACCAGTTATTCACTCTCAGAATGGTACCTCAGAAGGCTTGGGAGTATGTATGCTACACCTGTTTACGCATGCTTTGTAGATATGAAAAAAGCGTACGAGCGAGTCCCTTGAGGCAAACTCTGGAGTGTATTACAGGAGTATGGAGTTGACGGTTCTCTCTTGAGAGTCATTCAATCTCTTCACACAAACTGTAAAAGCTGTGTTCGGGAAAGCGGCGTTAAATCAATACCTTTCACCGTCTGTGTTCGACTTTGTCAGGGGCCGTCTTGTCTAGTCTTCTTTTCATTAGTTATGGACTGGATGTTACAGCGCGGTCTTGGCAAAGAACGTTTCGAATTGGGAGGTCTCAGGATAAGTCATCTGCTCTTCGCTTTATGAAAATTCATAAAAAATGGATTAATTGGAGATGATCAACACACTGGCGTTTAAACAATATTGAAAAGTCCCAGCAATCGTTAATCGTAAAAATTGCGGCACTTATAAGGTGCAGAGAAATAACATGTGATCATCGAAAACAAATGCATACACAACATGTCATTGTTGTTGCACAGGTGTATTATTTTAAAAGACCTTTATTATCTCGGTTCTGCTGAATGGTTTAGAAGCACGGACCTTATCGAAAGCGGATGAAAACCTTTAGGGAGAGATTCTTTGGGTGATGTTCTTTTTTATCATTGGAGAACGGAAAATGATACCTGTACACTGACGATCGCGTACACCTGGTAACCCATCGCGATCCCTACAGGGAACCAATTGCAGTGACCTATGGAAAAAAAGAAACAATGGATCAATGGAAAAACACAAACACTTGACCTTGAAAAGGTCCCAATTTCCCTGCAAAAAGCAAGTAGCTCTTTTTAGTTGACATGGTCTATCTCCTAAATATTGGAAGATGTACCTGACCAGAAATTTCCTTCTACATATATATATATGCATATATCTTCCTCGGCATGCAGGTCATTACAGAATCTGCAAGTGTCCGAGTCAACCAGTGTGAGCCTTTTGGCTTAGAACACAGTTCCCTGACATGACAATATACCCGGTAAGTGTTCTGAGCTGTTTGGTTTTAGCAGTTTGAGAATTTCCCTAGATATTTTACGGTCGAATTGTGGCCAAAGTTCCGTGGATACTCCGTTGTCCGGTAAAGCCTGCTTACCTCCAGTCAGCTTTTTCTGTTATTTTATTCCGACAGTTCCTGGATTCCGCATTAGCTCTGCCGCTTTCAAAACTTCTGATTGGAACACACTACTTGTATCCGGTAGTCGGTAGTTTGCCTTTCCCGCGAGAAGTATTTAAAAAAAAAAAAAACGGATTATCGAAGTCGACCAGAGGGTGAATTTCTTCAGTTTACACCTGTATGCCCGGGAGTAGCTCCACTAAAGTATTGTACAAAACTGCCCCACTGACAAAGCCCACTATGAAATGGAAATCGACTCTTGAGTGGTATTTGAGGGAGAATCCATGCTTAAGTGAACACCGTGAAACCGGGCTTTAACATATTCAGAGACAAATACTATTAGTATTAGATACTCACCAAGATAAATAATAAACATTCTGTCACACTTTGTGCTAATAAAAGACCGACAGTTCTCATTTCAATTTTACTCTACAATTATTGCATTTTCTCTTTATTTTCTTAATAAATAATAATTTCTACAAGTGTTTACATACTATTACTATGTATTTGTGTTCCATATACTTAAGACTTAAAATAATATTTCGTTTCATTCTTATATCATTTTTAACGTTTCTATAAGTTGTCTGTCTGTATTTTCTCATTTCACATTCATAAACTAATATTGCGATGTTCTTGAGTAAGGTATACGTTTATCTTGTCACTTTACCCTCACGATGAGTTGCTACTGAACAAAAGCGACTCTATGCTAAACGGATTGCTCCTTCGAATACTAATAGGATGGTGGGTGGGTGACTTGTCCGCCTTTAAGAAGTGCGTCTGATGGGAGTTGTTGTTAAATATGAACGAAGGATTCTCATTCGCTTCTTCTTGTTGGGGGGGATTCTGTTGAGAGAGTGGACTTCCAATGCTAGTCGGACTCGCAGTCGAGGGAAAACTGTTGGCCAGATCGTTGTTGGAACTTCGGAATGAGAAATCCTCGGGCTCGTCATCACTATCGGTTCCGCCGACAACATCGATCTGAATGCCATCATCTTCGAGATCAGAATCTGAGAAAGCACCACTACCCCGATGCTGGGATATGTATTCAGCCTTGAGGGCCTCTAGGTCGACGGTAATGCCTTTAGCTTGGAGTTTCCGAGCCTGCCGATCGATAGCCTTGGCCAGCTTTTTGCGTCGCCGCGCTCTAAAGTTGAAAAGGAATAGAAACAGAAAAAATTTATTTTTAAAAACTGATTGTGAATGAAAAGGCTTGTAAGACGTTGTACCTCTCTTTGGCTTTCAATTCATTTGGCGGGATTGGTTCACCAGAACACGTTTGCGGTTGGGCATTGTGCGCAGGTCGGCCGGGTCCTTTTTTAGTGTGCTCACGTTTTCGAACTTTTGCTCGTCGATTCTGGAACCATACCTATCTGAAACAAAGTGTATAATTTAGCAAATGGTGCTAATGATATGGAATGTCGATACATGAATGTCAATTTCAATGAAAGAATGTTATTGATGTCAAACAATTAAGCGAAACTATAGGTACTGCCTATCTTTTCTAGAAAACGTTTAACTGATGATGAGTGAATAAAATTATTACTCGTTTCATTTGTTATTGCCGCAAAGGTTGCAGTCGAGAAGTGTTTCCATCTTGGGCCTTATTTGCATTTACATATTATATTGTTTCAATTGTTTGTGATACGGTTGGTTTAAAATACACAAGATATAGGGAGGGAGGCTGCTTTGTTAAACATTTTATTTTCTCTTGTGCCAGGACATCACTGCATCATTTTTACATTATCTAAAGGTATGTGGACTGGGCATATACCTAGAGGACGCCTGCGATATATGGCAAGAATTCCATTCGTAGCACTTCATAATATTCAAGTTGGAGACATGCGTTCAATGTGTCGAAAATCAATTTCAATGATTTAATTTTGTATGCAAGTTGCCTTTCATGGTGCAAGTATGATTGTTATCTAATAAGCCGAAGAGGGCGTATTCGAAGGACTGGGGTGGGATTATTTAAAAAGCGAAAATAGATCCGCTTTCGTTTTTAAAGAAAACTATAGAAATTATACGAAAGCAAAGTTGCTTCATGTAACTTCTTTCCCTTTCTCTTCGGGAACGTTTAAGAAGCAGTGTAGTTAAAATTGCTTACTTTATTCAAAGAAACTCTGTCTTTGACAGCAGTACATAAAAGAATGCTTTACCGCTTTTTGCTTTTCTGATTGTATATTGCAGAGGTTCCCTAACTGTGCGGCGTGATGCCATCATAGGGCTATCCTAGGGGCGTTGCAAGAAGGTACGCACAGGTCGCCTGCACACGACGTTCAATCAGCCTTAAGCTCAATTTAAAAAAAAATGCGGGTCGGGTCGATGTTGGCCATTATGATTTGCCGTGCACAAGAAGTCGGCGTTTTCCAGACTTCAACTTGGTGAATTTTGCGTCGGGACTTGGGCCTATAGCCGTTCAAGTTCCAACTGACCCAGGGGCTCAAAGTTAATGATAATGACCATAGAAAAATCATCTTTAGTCACCAAGCCCAAAACATTGTTTTCTCTGTTGAGTTGATGCGATTAGCAATCTATTTACGTTTCCTTTTCTTTGGCTTAATCGCTATCAAAGTTGTCGTGTTTTTATTATTCAATTTAAAACTACACATTGGTTTCTGACTTATTACAATCCCTATCCAATCAACAGAACTGATGCGAATGCAAGACCATGGCATCTAGTTGTCACATATTGGTGCTGGGGCCAGATCACGTAAAATGAAAACGAACGAACAATATAGCGTTTCGACAATAGCTATAGCAGTCTTTGTCGATTGCCACAAATATAATAGTGACAGGTTTGGTGAAAACGAAAGCGGTTTTCGTTTCGTATTTTACAGAATCCCACCCCTAGTCTTAATGGCAAAAAAAATCATATAAGCTGATTAAGAAGATTTTGATTTCTTCATCTTATATTATATATATATATTTTTTTTTATTTTTTTTTATTGCCAACGATGAGTGAATAAAATCAAACCAAGAAAACGCAGCGAATCAAATCACACTTAAATTTATTAACAAAATTAGCAAAATGAATGCTGTTCCGGCTGTGAGATGAATCCAAGTGAAAGAGATTATTATGGTCCACATCACGGATCTCGCAGCAGCACCGACAAGAGGGGCTTTTAATGAGCACAGCCACTTTGCATTAAAAAGAAATATAGTCCTTTTCGAATAAAGACCCGAATTTCCCATAAATAGCTATACATACCACAAAAATAGCCAACAACTCTGTCCACCTACACGAAGTGAGGATAGCGATATTCATACTAAAGTCGTACAAAGCTGGGGGGCGGATGGCGGGCTACCGGCCGAACTTTTCAAAGCAGTGGGAGGTGCTTGATATGCACCAACTCATCTGTAAAATTTGGTCGGACGAAAGCATGCCCGACGAATGGAACCTTAGCATCGTGTGCAGAGGAATAAGTCTCCTGGATGTCGCATATAAGATCTTGTCAGATGTATTGTGTGAACGTCTAAAACCTTTCGCCAACAACATGATCGGCCCATATCACTGCGGGGCCAGGATAGTCTACCATCGACCGAATTTTCAACAGATCTTAGAGAAAACCCGTGTGACTTTAAAGTCACCTATGATAGCGTATATAGGGCTGAGCTTTACAAAGCCATGTCACGTTTCGGCATTCCTGCCAAACTCGTTCATTTGTGCAGGATGACGATGGAGAAATCTCGCTGCTCCGTCAAAAAGGTTTGAGACAAGGCGATGAGCTATCATATACATTTTTTTACATCATCCTTGAAGCAATAATTGTACGAAACTCACAAGCCAACAGAGGTATTTACAATCTTTCAGAATCTGTTTAACTGCTTGCATATCGGAAGATTGCAGCGAGCTTTCAGTAGGGCATTTGCAAGTATTGAAACGGAGGTGGCGAAGATGGATCTGGCTGTAAATGAGGACAAAACGAAGTACGAGTATATGCTGTTAACGAGAAAGGTGTCTCAGCATCAACGACTCGGACAAAACGTCATGATGGACAGATACAACTTCGAAGTAGTTGAACGCTTTGCCTACCTGGTCTCCACTATTACCTCGCAAAATTACATCAGCGCAGAGATCAAACGAAGAATCACTCTTACCAATCGCTGTTTTCTCGGGCTAATAAGGCATCTAAGAATCTAAGAAGTAAAGCCCAAGGAGATATTATACAAGACCCTATACCCTAATCATCCCGATCCTGCTGTATGGTGCAGAATTCTGTCGACATCGGATAAAAAACCTCCTGGGATGTTTTGAGAGAAAGATTCTTCGGACGATATTTTTTATATCGAAGAGGAGAAGATTTAACGACGAGCTTTATGGGCTATACAGCGACGTTGACATGGTCGAAAACCTAGATACAACGTCTGAGATGGCTGGGGCACGTGGAGCGTATATGGACAGCAACGCACCAGCCCGACGAATCTTTGAGTCCACCCCTGAGCTGAGGGACAACGTAGCAGAGGAAGACCCAACCTTATGTCTCGCGCACAATTTGAGGGCGACCTCAACCAACTTGGTGTGCGCAACTGGAGACAGCTCGCTAGGGACCGAACTGGCTGGAGGGGCTTGTTAGTTGAGGCCGTGGTCCACCCCGGATAAAAGTAAAAGTAAAGTAAAATATGTACCACAAAATGTGCGTTACACTCTGATGTCTTCATTAAAGTTTTTTTCTAAAAAGGCCAATAAATGACCTAAGACGGTCCTGCTTAGACCAGTTAGAAAGTTGCAACTTTCTTTTACAGAAATTGTTTCAGATGAATACGTTTATGAGCATTTAAGTTTTTAGACTGCTTGTTTTATTTTATTTTTAAACATTAATATTCTATGTAGGGTCATTATATGTATATACATATTTGCAAAGGCTTTAAATGGTAGACAGTAAACACTCAATTGATTACATTTGCGAATATGTATCGAAGAAAAGTGTCGAACCATATTATTTGACAAGAATATCTTTTTATCGTTTTCATTTAATAAATAAATTTTAACAAGTTTATTTGATAAGTAACTGAAACTAGACCTACCGCAACGCGACTCTCTTTCAGGTCCAAACGCATTGCCAGAGCTTCTCTCATAAAGATATCTGGGTAATGGCTTGCGGAAAAGGCTCGTTCTAGTTCCTCTAGTTGCCAAGAATTGAAATTCGTTCTCGATCGTCGCCGTTTAGATGAACTACTATCGTCCTCGCCGTCCGCTGTGAAACCTGCAAATATAAATGGAAAATTGAGAATCATGAAGTAAAAATGTACAAATTGCAGAAATATTTTAAATAAAAAAGAACGTGGGATTGATTGATATTTTCTCTTCTTTCAAATTGAAGTTTTCCTTTCGTTGTTTCCAAAGGTTCTATTTTGTAAATTTATAGCATCACTTAAAAATATGTAGGTATGTAAATAATTTTTCAGTAGAAAGACAGGTATACATTTGTAAATCATATCTTTGTCTGAATAATGTAAATATGGATTTCCAAAAATTAAATAAAGTCGAAAACCTTTTACACGTCAGCAATTTTGGTTTTCAACAAAAAAAAAAATATTTTTCCAATACAGCACAAAATCTATACATGCCTATACAGTGAGCGTTAAAAGTAAGTGAACAAACACCCACTGTTGTTATACCCTCCACATGAAGGTATATTCACTTTGTCATTACGTTTGTAACGCCAAGAAGGATTCACCGGAAACCATATAAAGTATATATATGTATTCTGAATCAGGATCACATTCTGAATCGATTTAGCCATGTCCGTCTTTCTGTCTGCCTGTCCGTCTGCCTGTCCGTCTGTCTGTCCAAACGAATTGACCTAGGTGAATGAAATTTTGTGAGAGGACTTCTTTTCTAACGTCGTCAGGTTGGTATTGAAAATGTTCCATGTCGGTCAAGTAGCTCTGTTACCCCCATACAAAGCCAATAGTCGACCGATATATCTCTCTGTCTGTTGAAAACACCTTACCGTCCAAACAAATCGAATTATGTGAATGAAATTTTGTGAGAGGACATAATTTTACCGTTGTCAAGTTGGTATTAAAAATTGTCTATGTCGGTCAAGTAGTTCTGGTACCTACCATACAAAACCACTATTAGACCGATGTGTCGCTCTGTCTGTTGAAATCACGATAGCGTCCAAACGAATCGACTTGTGCGACTTTTATTTTGTGAGAGGTCTTATTTTTATGGTCGTCAGGTTGGTACTAAAAATGGTCCATGTCGGTCAAGTAGCTCTGTTACCTCCCATACAAAGCCAATAGTCGACCCATGTATCTCTCTGTCTGTTGAAAACACCTTACCGTCCAAACAAATCGAATTATGTGAATGAAATTTTGTGAGAGGACATAATTTTACCGTTGTCAAGTTGGTATTAAAAATTGTCTATGTCGGTCAAGTAGTTCTGGTACCTACCATACAAAACCACTATTAGACCGATGTGTCGCTCTGTCTGTTGAAATCACGATAGCGTCCAAACGAATCGACTTGTGCGACTTTTATTTTGTGAGAGGTCTTATTTTTATGGTCGTCAGGTTGGTACTAAAAATGGTCCATGTCGGTCAAGTAGCTCTGTTACCTCCCATACAAAGCCAATAGTCAACCCATGTATCTCTCTGTCTGTTGAAAACACCTTACCGTCCAAACAAATCGAATTATGTGAATGAAATTTTGTGAGAGGACATAATTTTACCGTTGTCAAGTTGGTATTAAAAATTGTCTATGTCGGTCAAGTAGTTCTGGTACCTACCATACAAAACCACTATTAGACCGATGTGTCGCTCTGTCTGTTGAAATCACGATAGCGTCCAAACGAATCGACTTGTGCGACTTTTATTTTGTGAGAGGTCTTATTTTTATGGTCGTCAGGTTGGTACTAAAAATGGTCCATGTCGGTCAAGTAGCTCTGTTACCTCCCATACAAAGCCAATAGTCGACCCATGTATCTCTCTATCTGTTGAAAACACCTTACCGTCCAAACAAATCGAATTATGTGAATGAAATTTTGTGAGAGGACATAATTTTACCGTTGTCAAGTTGGTATTAAAAATTGTCTATGTCGGTCAAGTAGTTCTGGTACTTCCCATACAAAACTAATATTAGACACATGCGTGTACCGTAAGTACAGTACATACCTAATAATAGTGGAGGGTATCAAAGCATCGGCCAGGCCGATGATAACACTTTTACTTGTTTAATATCTATAAAGTATGTTATGTTGTCGAAACTTTTTACAAATTGTCACTTACTTTTGACTCTCACTGTACCAAATAAAAAGTAAACTTGAAAGACACCGTTTTCGGCAGCTGGTCAAGGATTGAACTAGCTGTAGTTGATTGCTGAAAAATTAAGTCAATAAATTTATCAATAAAAATATCTGATTGTTACTGTTTTTATCTATGCACATATAAATCATAAGAATAGAGATGGAAGAGCCCAGTTAAAATAATTCCATCGAAAACCCTCCTTTCTTAACCGCGCTATGTCCCATTGAAATTGCTTACACAAGGACACAATTTTATTGTCGTGATCTTATCTTAACGCATTGCATTGTTTCCTTTTATTATTTACGAACTCCGCTGGTAGCCCAATAAATAACCAATTCAAATATTCTCCCACAGTAAGTGGATATTCGCATATCTATGCGCATATACATACATACAAATACAAGAGGAATAACAATTTCACAAACCTGCGAAGGACGAAGGGCGACCAATACCTAAAAACAAATGAACACTTAGTATACACAGTCAGCATAAGAAAACCAGGGCAGAAAGGGGAACAACGATTATAAATCATAAGCTTTTGCCATGCGCCCATGCCATATACAATACATACAGTATGTAGTTACATTGCACGGTACAATGTTTACATCAGGGGATTTGGGTTTGAAAATTCGATGACCTATTACATAGTATCAGTGTTGCTACTTATTTTAACACATTTTAAAAAAATCAAAAGGAACTGTCCCTATATCCCCGTTTCCCCTTCCTTCATCAGCACCCTTGATTCATTTTCAACTGGTCTGCTTGTCCATTAAGTGGGTCGTGGGTGCAAGTTACTTAAGTGGACCCTCCATAGCTCTCGATTCTCCGCCATCGACTCCAAATCATCAAGGGCAAACCCCATATCTCATCCGCACCCTATACCTATTACCTACTGATCCGAAGGATGTAGCCGGTACAATGTTGAAAGAATTTTTAAAATCGGCCAAATAGTTCCAGAGATATTCCAAACTACCCCGTTACCCCTCCCCCGTCTGCAACTTAGTCCTTACCTTACGCAACCTGTACCGAAAGTCCTAAGGCAATGAACATAATAGCTATTTCACATATATAAAAACTCGTCACAGGTATGATTTGATTATTTATACTACGCGATCATATCGTTTACACTTTCCATAGCTGCAGATCTCAAATATATATATGTACGATTGTGTATATCTACTTACGCATCACAAACTCCTTATATTCACGTCTATATATCTACATAGTTTGTTTTATGCCATACATTGGCATGTACGTACATACAATGTGCATTCTGAAAGCCCGTCGTGCGAGTAATAATATTCTATTTTTGGAACGCAATATAAAACTACCCCTAAGCACAACAGCAACCGAGGAAACAATTTTGTTCGCACTTGGCCAAATAAAATCTACATATTTTCAATCTATTATTATCTCACCTTCTGATGGGTGGACCAGAAAGATGAATGTTACATAGCTCAAAATACTCGGTGAAGTATTGCCTAACAATTAAAACCATTTCTTGAATTGACATACATACATAGAAATCCTCTAATATCTAACTCATTATATCTAGTGCAACAATATATTTTCAGACCGCAATCCACTACCTATCGCTCGTAACAATAGTTTATAAGTTTATTTATAATTAAAAAAAAATATATATGTATATTTTACTAACTATTCATAAACGTTTAATAAATTATGAATATTTTATAATATTTATATGAGAATAAAGAAAAATTGAATTGGAAAATAAATAGCCTACTTCCATGGTCCATGCATATTGAGCAACCCTACAAAATGTATAATTCACATCAACAAAATCAAATTTGGCAACAACCATCATATCCTGTAATGTATTTATTGCAGTTGGAGCTCATTCCATCACGTAAGCCGTAAGGAATGACGGAACAATGCATAAATGAGTAATTATTACCTACAAAATAAATCCTTGCCAGCCACGACCCATGGGTTTAGTATCGTACATGCATTCAGTTTGCATTGCATTCTCATGTACCTACACACAGAAAACAAATCAATTTTCCTCGATAAGCTTCAGAACAGGAGGTTGAGGTAAAGTAAACTAATATGAAGTTATCGCGGTTTTTGTTTTGTTTCTTTCAGTTATAGCGCCTTGTGTTCATTAGCAAAGGGTGTCCATATAAATACGATTCCGGGCTCAAATTATGAACTCAGAGTGAGGAATACAAACGGATTCCAAGATCATTAAATACCTTGGGTTGGCGTTGGAGAGGTGGCCGTTCGTAACTGGCAAGCGTGCAGTGCCAACATTCGAGTGTTATTTTATCTAGCTCCTGCTTGGCACTTTCATTTTACTCGACGGACATAGAGGACACAATTATAGGGTTGCAGTGCGCGGTTCAGCTAATAGCGTCTGCTGCTGCTGCAGTCCAGCTCAGGTATAATAATTCTTTTAAAAGGGGGTAATTGAAATTTATTATGATTATGATGGTGATGGCGTTGCTGTTTTATTGGGCTTTTATATTATTTCAGGCGGTTAAATTGCATTGTCGATATTGTTATATTATGATATAGATGTTTAGGTGGGTGCGCAAGAAAGGAAAGCTAGCTGGGGCTCGTGAAAACTTGAAGCGCATAAAAGTCACGGAATGTCAGAATATATACAAGATGTGGATGTGGAGAGTTGCGTACCGCATAACTCTGCGTAGAGCGAACCAAAAGTGTGATTTAATGAATTAATTTATGAAGACCTGAAACGGACAAAGGGGCTAATAAAGTGCTCATATTCTAGGATGATTAATTATGCATTAAAATATATTTCCGTGAACTGTAAATAGACAGTTAACCAGTCACCACCGCCACAGTTCTGAAGCAAACTTTTGACGATCGAACTAGTATACATAGTACACTGAAAAAAATATTGGTTGTCATATTGAAAATCGGTAGTTAGTTGTTAACTGGAAATTGACGAACACAATTGTCGATAATGATGAAAATTTTTTGAAAATATCAAATACATTTAACAACCGGATAGTCAATATGAAGAACGGGCTGTTGTCAATTCTTAGTATATGTACCAAACATTGTGAAAAAAGTTGTAAGATTAACAATTGCAGTTGTCAATATAATGTACGTACTTTCATTGTAATCACATTGAAGAATGCGTTTGTTGAATTGAAAATCGGGGTTTTCAATATGACTATACCTACCACATAAGTGCAGTATTTCAAAATATTTATATTGATGAACTTTGTTGTAATATGAACAATCGCACTTGTCAATATGAATACTCAAGAAAATACGTTTAGGTTTATAATTCAGTCACTTTTGACTGTGAAACACATGATAGTCTCGGTAAACGTCGAGTAAACTGTGCGTTTAGGTAGATGTGGTGGTTCATCTACTGATGAGCCCGATGTGGTGGGTCATCGGGGCGAAATGCATTCTGTAGTATACCTATGCCACACATTATCAATATAATATGTTGACACTCCACTGTAAGTATAAATTCCTTAATCTAGCAGCAGCAGGTGTTTTAAATCATGACGGTTTTTATTTTGAAAATCGAATTCTTTAATTAGATTGAAAATTGCAATTTTCATTATGAAAACCGAGTTTTTCAGTTTAACAACTGTGATTTTCATTATGAAAATCGATTCCTAAAATTTAACTATTGCGATTTTCGTTATGAAAACCGAATTCTTCAATTTTGCTTCACCGGTCTTCAGATTGACTATTGCGATTTTCATTATAAATTATCAATTCCTCCAATTTGACGACTGCGTTTATCAATTCAACAACGACGATTGCCAATATGAACATTTAATTGATTCAAATTTAACTGACAACCCAAGTTCATCATATTGACAACTACGGTTGTTGGCTCAAAAATAACAACTTTTTCTTCAATATGACGAACTTTGTTGTAAATTAAGACAAAATCGGGCTGATGTTTTATGCAGGTGTAAGATCATTCAGAAAGAGGTGTCATTTTAAATTTGTCGTTATAACTGTCAACATTCAACTGATGATTTTTGATAGTAAAATCTATAGGAGAGGTTATTAAATATGGGTCGATAGAGTATATACACTCGCAAAACGTTTTATAAAATTGAAATGAAATTGGAATTTTACTATTGGTGAAAATATCGCTGAAACACTTCTTAATTTTTGACAAAAAAATTATGTTGAGTCTGGATACGTAAACAAACAAAATTGTCGCATGTGGGGAATAAGTGAATCAACTTCTGTATTTATTATCGTTGCGTTGGTGCGTTTGTCTGTGATCGTGCAACTGTTGATCGATTTGACTGATTGATTGATTGATTGATACATTTTAGTTTCGTCAAGGTGATGGTCCGTGGAAATAAATTCTATATTAACAGACCTAAATGACTCATCGGGTCATAGGTAATTTATAATTTTTGAGTTAGTTAGTATCAATGAATATTATTACAAATAGACAAATAAAATCATTTCGGGTCCATTAAATATGTTTAAATGAAAAACATGTGTTAGTTAAGTGTATTTAAACAATTTGTTTTTTTTTGGATTTGGATTGAATAACTTTAAACAGTTAAAAGAGTCTAACTTTTTTAACTGTTTAAATTATTTGAATTATTGTTAATATTCCATTTATTGTGCAGCATTATCCCAAATACCAATGGCGGATACATCTAAGCGAGATTTATCTCACAATTTGTCGATAATTTGCGACATTGCAGAATATTTTAGCGGCATAAAACGCTCCATTCGCGAAGGGGAAGAGCTCGTCAAGGCTGATTGGGTCTATGCTATAGGTGTGATACCAAATCAGCAAACAGTAATGTAATGCCCAAAACACACGTGCAGAATTCACTATGCAGCAAGATTAGAATACAGATGTTCTTATTTGGTGATACAAATGGAAATTCTGCACCCACTGCAGCACTGCAACAGCGTCTCTATTTCTAAATCCACTGCATAACAACGCAGTGAATTAAATAAAATAGACTCGGCAGCATTGAATTTTTAAATTCAGCCACGAAATCAAACTAAGAATTTTGTTCATAGTTATACCATTTTGTCTATATGAGTTGCATTTGGTATGGGTTGAGTAACCACGCCATTTATCCTGTATTATACAGGATTACGAATGATACCAACTGTAATAAATTTTTAAATACCATACTGGATTCAATGTCCAATTACTGGATAAATTTCCATACTGGATTTTATACCGGAATTTAATAAATTTTGTCAGTATTTTATGAATGCCTACTACGAATATTCACCCTTACTTCGCAGGTATTCTTTAAGGCTACGAACTCCAGAAAACGACAAGAAAAACCAGTAAGACAATTATCTTCAACTATGCCGAAGCTGAAATACCCGGTACATGTGGCAATAAGACAGAGTAGCTTATGTCGACATAAGTGATTTCTCTGTTTTCAAATTGATATTTATAAGCAGTTTGATATCTACATATTTCTGCTTTACCCCCATTTAAAAAGATTTGTCCGTTACAAAAACATCGTATTATTCGTAACCACTTATGACTGCACGGCTTTACAATGCATTCGACAGAGAAGCTTATGTCATTCAATGTTGAATTAAGATACTTTGCTAACATTTTATTTGGATTTTACACAATCAGAAAAATATTAAGTTTGTCAGAACCACTTATCTCTACATACGATTTTCTATTAAATTTTGCTTTTCAAATAACCGTTGCGTATGTCAATATAAGATGGTTTTGTTGGCTGCATTTCAGTTGGTTTCGTTGACTTAGAGTGCTGAAGTGATCAGACTTGTTTAGTGTCTAAAAATAAATTTTGTGTATTAACTATTTTATTTATTACTTTTTGAAATTGTGTGCGGTATAGTTTGTACTTAAAGTTTTTTCATAAATAAAATAATGGAACGCGCGAGAAAAATTTTAACTTTGGCATTAAAAAAAACAAAATCAGCTGAATAATAGAAATTCCACACCATTTACAAGATACGAAGAAAATACAAGTTTCTTAAATAGTAAATTCTTCTTAGCAAGTTTATCATAGAATATGAGCGGTTAATTACCTTAACATAAAACTAAATTTCAAGATGCAAATAAAGTGCCAGACATTTTTGAGGACCAAGCCTTACGGAGCGTATCAGAACAAGAAAAAGAAGATTGTGTTTGTAAAGAAAACGCTGTTTTCTCCACTGAAGCTGAAGAAGACAGTTCAGCGGATTTCGATGACCATGATTCATTTTGTGATCTCAATTTTGTTCCTGTTGATTCTGACAACGTTAGTAATGAATCTGATATTTCTTTTGAAACAAAAAACGCTGTCCATCCGCTAGAGCAAAATCTATTGTTTGGAGATTTTGAAACTGTGATTTCGGAAATTGAAGACCCAAATAACGAAATGACTAACGCAAAACTATCAAAAAAGATGCGAAAAGACAATAGGAACTCTGGCAAAAGCTACATATCTACAGCTGGAAAAACAGTATAAGAACGAAGCTTACGCAAGTTAGGTAACTAAATGAGGAGAATGCTTATAAATCAAAAGACTTAGACAAAACAACTGCTGAGAATAATAAATCTTTAAAAGTTCTAGCATTCGACCTGCAACAATGCCTCCCAACACCTTTTTTATGGTACTCAGTTTCAGTTTATAAACCCCCATTATGGACTAACAATCTAACTGTTCATGACTGTAAAACCGGACAGCCAGTATGTTATATGTGGGATGAGGCAATTGGAAATCGTGGTGAAATTTCTGCATGTGTTTTCAAACACCTTCAAGACCTCCCATCTGACACTAAACACGTTGTCCTGTATAGTGACTTTTGTCCAGGACAAAATAAAAAATGTTTTATTGGTTCAATGTTAGAAACTTTTTTGCAACTGGACAGTATCTTGGAGATCATCGATCATTCTTCTTCCTGGACACACTCATATGGAATATGACGTTGACCATGCCTTAATTGAAAAAAAGAAAAGGCGCACAACAGTTAAAATGCATCATCCTCGAGACTGGTATCAATTTGTGAGAATGAGAACTGAGGGTGTTAAGCACAAATTTGATGTTCAGGAAATGAATCAAGACCAGACTTTCAATTTCTCAACTGTTTCCAAGGAAAAATGTATGTGGCGTAATGTTGACAATGATGGTCAGAAGTTATGTTGGCAAAATATAAAGTGGATGAGGTTCACGAAGGAGTTTGAAACAGTATATTTCAAAACTTTACTCAACGAGACAGAAGAGTTCAGGTCACTGAACATAAGACGCAGTGGATTTAATTCCATAAAATTACGGATTTGAATAAATGTTATCGTACTCCTCTCGAAATCAAAGAAAAGAAAAAGTAGGATTTACTGGATATGCTACCACTGATTGACAGTATTTACCATCCTTTTTATCAAAATTTAAATCATAATAATAAAATTTGCGAATTTCATCCAGACATAACCGAAGCTAACGAAGAATTATGAGCTAATGTTCATTGTTCAGCTCATATCTAAGAGCACAATTTATTTAAACTCACATTTTGTATTGGATTCAGTTTCTTTATTTCTTACATTTCACAAGTCTAATGAATTTGGTGTTGCTTTAAATGTAGTATTTCTGTTATTATTAGAAATAAGTTTTATAAATGAAAATATTAAAAATAAATTTAAAAAAACCAAAGTTTTGCCTTATGTCTATTTATTTTAAGATCTGGGATTCGATATACAATCTTAAGTCCACTTAAGGCACTCTTATTATTTGTTATTGGTTTGACAGAACAACTTATGTTACTTAAGACATTCTTTTTTTGCAGTTTGATTTTTGCATAACATCTTAAGAATACAAATTAATTTTTTTTTTCCTTTCTTTCCATCAGATTTCCATGAAATAGTTAAAAATAGTTAAAAATTTCGCCCATATTGTAAAATACGCCACAGTATTGTAAAAATAAAAAAATATTTTATTATTAATTAAAGAATATATATGTATGCGAGGTATGGGTATGGGGTTTTTATTCGAAATTCTTTTGATCGCTTTCATGAATAAGACGTGGACGAACGAACAACTGAAATTGAAAGTTGAAACGTTGAAAGCCATTCTGAGCACTGGTATTGATCGAACTGAAGACGAATTAGATGACGTAACCATTAACGAAGACTCTAATTAAATTTGAAATATTAAATCAGGCGTCCCAGGATGAGATAGTTACATTAAGTCCATAATCCCTCCTCTACCTTTAGGATATCCATTGATGATGTAGAGTCGATGGCGGAGAATCGAGAGCTATAGAGGTCCACTTGAGCAGCCTACAACCCGCGACCCAATTAATGGATAGGCGAAATAAAAATTTTTCTTTGATTTTTTCTGTTTTCAGTTGAAAAATAAATGGCATGGTTTGGTTAGGTATGCGGGTACACGCTCGATTCAACACATTTTCTTTAGTTTTCATTAGTGTAAACTAGTGAGGAATTAACTTTTATGTTTTTACTTAATAAATGTACTATTGATTTTTCACAATATTTTATTTAATGTCGCTTATCTTCTTTTCCGTATATTTTTTCACTGATCTGTCAAATTTGTGTATCTAGAAAGGTCAAAATTATCGCCGCTGGGGTAGGTACCCTTCATTTCTCAATACGAGCATCATTTCTGAACCAGTACAGATTTTTTTATTTATAAAGCATGATAAACTAGCCGGATATTTCAAAACGATTAAGAAAATTTTACCATTTCTGCATTTACATATACCTTTAATAAGGGAAAGTTACGAAGGATGTATCAAATAAAAGGGGGAGAGTACGATAACTCAGGCGCCAAAAATTGATAACGGTATTTTGTAGAGGGCTTAAATACAAGCATTTTTTACTATAGAAGGGGGTCTATTTCGCTTAGGCGGGAGGGGTAATTTAAAAATAATAATACTTAAAATTAAAAAAAAATATATATTAAAACATAATGGCAACACTTACAGTAAAGGATTTTGGCGTTTTTGTAAGCCAGGAATCTGTTCTTTAATATTGTTTTTTAATTAAGTTATTTCAGTTAATAGTTTTTGTAAAAACCAATTTCGAACTTGAAATTTAAGGGCAAGAAATGGGGAGAGAACGATAATTTTTGCGATGAAAACTAATGACAAATTTACGTAGAGGGGTTAAATACAAGCATTTTTTGTTAAGGGAAGGGGTCTATCAGTCTATCTCGCTCCGTTTAGGCGGGAGGGGTAATTTATAAAAAATAATACTTAAAATGAAAATAAAACAATGAAATACAATGGCAACACTTACAAAGAAGTACTATAGCATTTTTTAAAGGCAAGAATCTGTTCTGATTTGTCTATAATGCAAATCAGCAAAAAATTTGTCTATAATGTGAAATTTTAGGCCATGGACTGTTGCTAAAGTATGTTGTTGAAAATCGGGTAAACTAATTTAATTTAAATAAAGATTGCATTATATTCAAACTCGCACCCACCCCAAAATCCAACAGTGACCCCAAGCAGGGGTGTTGCAGGGGGCAGCATGCCCCCCATAGACATTTCAAAGTACGAGGGTACAATTGTTCTTGGGCATATTCTTTTCTTCAAATTTCGTTTGTATTTCAAACGGTATATTAAATATTGTAAATATTTGTAAATCGTGGATAGGTATAGATAATAATTAAAAAAATTATAAAATAATTTGTTTTTAAGATCGTGTGAAAAGAAAAATTAAATTTGTGACCTGACAAATGAGCGCATTGGTTTAATAGTTAGTATATGCTGGACTACTGGCCGAGTGTTCGATGCCCCGAAAAACACAAACTAATTAAATCTTAATTACATCGCGCCACCCTTTCGCGAAAGTCTGACAAACATACGACAGTAAACAACTGCCCTGAAAAAGCTTCTCAATTCAGCCCTTCGGCATATAATTTCATTCGTCCCAAAAATAAAACTTAAACAAACGAATGGTTGTGAGAAGCTAGGCCTTGGCCCTTGGGTGCCTATAACAAAAAGAAGAAGCTCGCTGCTGACACAGTAATATTGGAAAATTGCGACAATCCATAAAGTGTAAAAAAGTAACTGGACGAAAAAATGGAGAACAGGGAAATAAAGACGGTAATAGCGTTATAATAGCCGCGTTTTATTATCCCCAATGATCCATAAATCTACGAGATCCTGTGTTCTATCGGGTTCAATTTTCATGTTCTAGATATCCAATCCCAAAACCCAAAGAGTTAAGTAATTTTTACTTCTGAATGTTTCCACTTCTGCTCTGTCCTATCATGTACGGAGTTGCCGCATCGTAGAATGGCAGAATAGATATTTGCAACTACGAATTTAATGTGTTTAAACGAAAATTGTCCAAATCTAAATATCCAATCTATATATTAGTGTAGTTTTTAGCAATTCAGTAGCAAAAGAAAAGAAAATAGGCGTAGTTTGATGTTGCTCGAAATTTCTAAAAGTTGAATAAAACAAGAAAAACCCACGCATGGCAGCGCCATTAAAAAGTAAATACAAAGAAACAGCTGTGCGCAAGATGTCATCAAACATCCAAATAAAACAGCAAGCAATGGATATAAATACAAATAAATAGCAAATGTAATATGTCCTTTTAGGTATTAAAAATATTTCCAATACAAACAAGAGTCTGGACGAGGGACGAAACAATCGCTTTCCTCCATTCCTATTCAATGTACATCAATTACAGCTGGAGTTATGTTTACTTTGCTTCGTAGGTATGTCGAAAATTGCCAAACTTGCAAAGTAATATTTTTTCATGATCTGGGTCGTTTTATTATCAGTGGATGATCCATATAGATAGATCATTAGCAATAATAAAACTTAAGTGGACAGAACATGTCAAAAAGATAAAAGGTGAGTTAGGCATTCTAACTTTGAATTGAAAACAAACTCCTGCTTTATAACCAGATCCTAAGACCCGTTGAACTTAAGCTAAGGGTTGTATACGAAAAAATCGGCCCTACGAACTAAGTCCCAACTGGAACTAACTCCCACTAGCCAAATGAACTAAGTCCCACCAAATATTCAGTGGGATTTAGTTCATATGTTTGGGGGATAGTTCGTAGTTCATTATGAACAAATTCCCAATGAATTAAGTCCCAATTTGAGAAAGTGGGAGTTAGTTAATTTAACTTGTTTCGAGTAAAAATATAGTTCTGTTGAAAGTGGGAGTTAGTTCATTTTGTGAAAAGAATGTTCTTAACAAATTAGGAATGGTAAATCAGACATACAAATACGGTTTGTAGATTTTGTACAGTACATACATAGGTTTGCATTATGTACCAGCAGTTATTAATGAGTAGTTGCGTTGTAATTGTCGGGCTGATCGGCTGGCTCAAAGCCAGCTCAATTTTGGAAACAACTTTTATTTTTATATGTATAATGTATTTAATTTACCCTTATTTTGTATCTTGTAACAAAAGTATATACCTACCTATGCTGGATTAAACATTTTTGGGACTTAGTTCATTTCAAATCGTGAATTTTCGTTTTATTTTAAATAATTTGGGAGTAAGTTCATTTGGGACTTAGTTCATAAAGAACATGAACTAAGTCCCACTATTGGGCTTTAATTCATTCTCATATTGGGACTTTGTTCATTCTTAGTTGGGTCTTAGTTCCTAAAAATCGTGGGAGTTAGTTCATATGAACTAAGTCCCAAATTTTCTCGTTTTGGCTAGTGGGAGTTAGTTCCAGTTGGGACTTAGTTCGTAGGGCCGAAATCTGCAAAATGATTTAAATTTTTCAAAACAAAGTAAATACTAAGATGTAGATGTTAACGCTCCGACAATCTACACAGAGATCTAGGTTTAGTGTATGTCGAAGATATATTAAAAAAATATGCGCTTAAGTATTATATCCTCGTTTACGAACATTAGGTGAATCCTGCTATACAGCACATGGTGCAAGAAAATATAACTGTATTAAGAAGGTTTAAGAAACTGAATCCAACTGATTTGGTTACTTATTGTTATTAGCTACAGAAAAGAATAATTAGCCATTTTCATTTTCTTTTTAACTGTATCGAGATAGTTTAACGCTAACAGATGCGAAATATAAAAAATTCAGTCGTAAGGTGGTTTTAGTGGGTTCCGGATCTCACACTATTAGCTTGACTAGTGTCTTTCAAGATTTCCACCGACCCCCTTGCGAAAATAAAAAAATTAGAAGATGCAATTATGGGGATACCGCTTTGCTGATATCAAGCCCGTCATTATACATATAAGGAACGATTGTCGACCTAATGAGTAAAAGTTATATTGTTGCTGTATGTCTTATTTCTGTTGTTATTATCAGCTGAATTTGCTTATAACAAATTACTTTACATATATACTTTTCGTATATAATCTGTTAAAATAAAAGTCCGCAGCCAACCAATTAATCCCAGTAAAAGTTAAGCATGCATCCTAACTATTCTGGATTTGAGTCTAGTTCGGTGCGAGTTTTTTAGTAGGTATACCACGTTCCTTAAAAATTCCTTAAATTAAGTGCATTCAAAAATGTACATCTGTCATCGAATCGAAACTTAAGATAAGCATCATATCAGCATTTTCTGATTGCGCTTTCCGTTTACACTTACTCATATGTCATATTTCTATACATAGTTCTATATAAAACAAAGTGGAAAAATCTCTATGTTTCCCTCTGTCGCCGGTATTTTTCGACCAATTTAATTAAATTTTTTAATGTCTGTAATAGGCCAAATAATTAAAACAGCAAAGAAACGGCCTGGCGAAGCCGTCGGGGGTTCAACATCAGCTAGTCATAATATCAATTTCTGACGAAGATAGTCTTCAATGGAAAATAATTAATTGCATGTTTGTTAGTTGTCAATCAACAGCATCAGTCATCGGAACACCCTTTGTTTTCGATTTATAAACCGAGCTACATAACTGATCGATTATTATTGAACTCTGATTTAGAACGAGCACACGATTAAAATAAACTATGATCGAGTTCATGACTAATCATTCGAAATGCATATGCCCAGCTATACTTAAATAAATGACATAGTTTGAACTCGTTCGAATACTTTCCGCTACTTATAAGAAAAATTCTCCCCGTCAAAACTGCAAACGAAATAAAAGAATGCAAAGTCTGGAACAAATCCATTTGAACTTGAAGTGAGGTTATCTTCGCACACCGAGTTAATCAATTAGATATACCATTTTGCATATATTCAGACTATGACAAATTTGAAGAAAAGATTTTGTAATCAAGCAGCAAATTAAACAGAAAAACATCTTCTAATCAATTTTGGAATTATGTATACAATTTGTTTATTTTAATTTGCTTTGTGTTGTACAAACTATAGCGTTCATATTTGAATATTTTATATTAACAAATCCGAATTAGTGTCATGTTTTTGATTTTATTAAAACACCAAACATAGAGAGGTTTTTTTTAAAGGGGATTAAATTTGTGAACACTGAACAGGAACACCCCTTTCTTAATGGTAATGGAATTGATTTCTCATCAACGTTTGCCGATGAAGTTCATTAATCATCTCCGCACGAGATGATCATTTAAGTGGAAACCCAATCTCTGACAGTGTGTGGGCCTAATGATTATCGGGTAGTGTAACTCCCCCCATTCCCACGCACAATACGAAAATCGTACGGCAACTTGCAAAACTTTCTGCTGGTGAATGAAATTCAGGACAGGAAATGAAAAATGTCACCTAGTCAAGTCATCAATCATGCAGTAGCTTTAGTTTTGAGCGAAATAATTAGCAATTTTTCCTTACGAACAAAAACCGAGGAAAATGTAAAATTGATTCTGAGTTTTCAAATACGTGAATGAGATTCAATTTAGATAGGCATTTCTAGGTAAACGTTATAAGCTAACGTAAATGGCGAAGCGTGCTGGAAATAATAATATAACCCTTTTAAAAAGTAAGGACGTAGAGGGAGGTAGGTACATATAATTATGAGTTAGAGAAGGCTACATTGTGTTGGTCGTGGAGTAGTATTGTACCTCAGGTCAGAACTAGTCTTTGAAAACTAGAGGGCTTGTTTTACGGTAAGGATGTGAAGCACTTTATTGATTCAGTTTGCAGACGAAACGTATTTGTGTCCATTAGGTACAACATTTGCGAGAAATTAAAGTTATGCCAGGATAGAAACAATTTCGACTTTTAATGTTATCTTATCTAGACGTATTATGTAGTCCGTAAAGATATACCATCAAGCAGGCGTCCTCTAAGTTAGATCCAGGCTAGTTCGAGTTTAAAAAAAAAACAATGGCACCATTGGCAACAAAGGACTTTAGGATTCTTGAAAGCCAAGAATCTGTTCTTTCATATTACATACATTACATATTTTTAATCAAGTTATTTCTACTAAAAGTTTTTGAAAAAAAATGCTTTAAAATACAGATATATGAATATGATAATAACGAAGAACCATATTAACAAATATGTTTATAAATTAACAAATATAAATAAATAAATAATAATAAATAAAAAAAATTATTTAACGAATAAGTATATAAATTAACGAATAGATGCGCAGTAGCGCAGTGGTTAGTGTGCTGGACTACTGTGCGAGGGGTCCCAGGTTCGATCCCCGGAAAAACACAAATTACATCTAAAGGTTTTTTCTACTGCGCCACCTCTCGCGAACGTCTGACAAACATCCGGATTATAACTGTCCCGAAAAAGCTTCTCAATTCAGCCGTTCGGACTCGGCATAAAATTGTAGGTCCCTTCCATTCGTCCCAAAAATAAAAACTCACACAAAACGAATGGTTGTGAGAAGCTAGGTCTAGGGTGTCTACACGCCTGTTGCGCCAACTTTTAACTTTTTTTTAGATAAATTAACAAATTTGTATAAATTAACAAAGATAAACAAAAAAAATAATTTACATAGCTTGGAAAAGAACATGCGTAATTCAGTCTTATTATATGTATGTAAGTGTTATTCAAATCATTTATTAGAGGATTATCAGAGAAGATGCTTTCGAATTCTATCGGAGATCAATTCAACATTAGCTCTGTTATATAGAGAAGAGGTGGAGTAGTGCCAAGGGAGGTTCAACATCATTATTAATAACTTATTTTGCTGTATCTGCAATTTTTTGATATGGCAACCAGCACATTTTCCCCAAATGACAGCCATATAACAAAATTGTCTGGAATATAACTTTTTGTATCAACATTTTATTCTCGTTTGACAATAAAGAATTCTTATTAACAAAAGGATATAGCATCTTAATTGCAATACCTATTTTATATAATGTCCTTGCAGTATGTTCCTTAAATGTTAGTTTACTATCAAGATAAACGCCTAAATATCTAACAACCGGAACTGCCTAAATTAACTCTTAATCAAACACTGAAAACCAGATTGATTTATGTCTTCTAATTTTTGAGAAAATTGTACAAATTGTTACCCTTGCACCTTGAAACTGCAACCCCTCTTGGTATTACTGTTAGATTTTGGGATGGGTTGGGTACAAGGCTGAGTATATGCAAACTTTCTTTAGATTATATTAGTTTACCCAATGTCAACAGCATTCTTCAGCAACTGTCTCTGGCCTAAAATTTCACATTATAGTAGAGACAACACTTTGCTGATTTGCACTATAGACAATTTTTAACAGTTTCTTGGCTTTGAAAAATGCTATAGTACTTAATTGTTAGTGTTGCCAGCTACAGAGGTTGTCTAGTTGCAAAAGAAATCCAACTTGCAAGGGCCAAAAAACAAAAGAAACCACAAAGGAGCTCAAATAAAGAAGCACAAGGATACGAATTATATCACTCCCCACATCCTCATAACTGTGCAAAAGGGGGGATTGCAGTGTTAATAAAGAATACAATTAAACACAATCAAGAGGCAAAATTTCAATCATGTGCAATCCAAGGCATATCCATAAGTACAGAAACGGACAGTGGGCATATATCTGTTGCATCAGTATATTGCTCTCCCAGCTATTTATATAGAAAAATGATTTTAAAAGTCTTTTCCGAATATTTCACAATAGATTAATCGCAGGAGGAGATTTTAATGCCAAGAATAAATATTGGGGATCTAGATTAACAAATGCTAGAGGCAGAGAATTGTACGAAGCATTTAAAGAAGATGGCGGCAAATATCAACTGGAAAACCGACCTATTGGCCAACAGATAGGAATAAAACACCAGATCTTGTCGACTTCTTTATATCTAAAAATATATCTTCGAATAAAATAAGTGTAGAAGAAGGGCCAGATCTTCAATCAGATCA
Organism: Cheilosia soror; assembly: GCA_949372485.1. Lineage (NCBI taxonomy): Eukaryota > Metazoa > Arthropoda > Insecta > Diptera > Syrphidae > Cheilosia > Cheilosia soror. Next base: position 35,430,768 of record OX443563.1, read on the forward strand.
TTCCTCTATACTTCTTACACTTGGCGATAAAATAATAATAAAAGAACATAGCCCAAAACTAGTTAATAGGCTGACTGACTGGAACTATTTCAGACAGAAGTTGGAAGAAAATATTCATCTGTCAACAGCTATTCAAACAGAAGATCAACTACAAAAAGCAGTCCAAATATTAACATTAAATATACAAAAAGCTACGTGGGCTGCAACTCCCACAACAACAAAAAAGATCAAACAAAACTCTTATCCTCGCGAAATATGTGAAATAATTACAGGAAAGAGGAAAGCTAGAAAACGCTGGCAACAGACAAGGGCGCCACGCGACAAGAGTACGCTGAACAACTTAAATAACAAGCTTAGAAAATCTATTAGAGAATTCAAAAACGAATCTTTAAAAACTTACCTTTCAAGCCTTACAAATGATGCTATCACTGACTACTCACTCTGGAAGGCAACAAATAGGATGAACAGGCCGAAAGCTCATATTCCCCCAGTAAAAACTAGAGAAGGTAACTGGGTGAAAAGCAACCAAGAAAAGGCAAACACTTTTGCAGAGTATCTTGAAGACGTATTTAAACCTTATGAAGATAAAGGTTATCAAGGACTCGAAATAAGGCGCGAAGAAGATAGACCTATACGGTCGGTAACAGCTAAAGAACTTGCCAAAGAAATGAAAAATGATATATAGATATAAAAAAAGCTCCAGGGTATGATTTGATTACAGGAGAAATTTTGAAACAATTTCCACGAAAATGTCTGAAAAAACTAGCGCAGATTATAAATGCTGCATTTAAGTTGAGATATGTCCCAAGCATGTGGAAAGTCGCTTGCTTCCAAATCTTACGAAACAAAAAACTATGTATATTCCTATTCATTGATTCCTATTTTTTTAAATCGTATGTACTTAAACGAGCATACTTAAATAATTTGTTTGCAAACATTTCTTCAAAGCAGAAGACGTCTTGATTTTTTATACCCGGTACCACACTGTGGTGAGGGTATATTCACTTTGACATTCCATTTGTAACGCACATAAGGAGGCGTTGTGGGTATGACAAACTATTATATATTATTGATCAGCATCACTTTCTTAGTCGATCTAGCGATGTCCGTCTGTCTGTCCGTCGTCCGTCTGTCCGCACGATTTATTTAAGAGCTATCGACTTGAAATTTGGTACGTACGTTTTTATCAACTAAACTGAGGCTAAGTTCGAAGATGAGCAAGATCGGATGAAAACTACTACTACTTCCCATACAAAAATATCGGATTTATAAAGCTTTGTGATGATAAAAAAAATTAAATTTAAATAGCTACAGTAAATACAGAAAGTTTAAACTTTGCACATATTGTTTTAATAATATTTAAAATTGTTCGTCAAAAAATGAGCTTGGTCAAATAAAAACTACCCATACCTCCCGCCTCCCATACAAATATATAATTTTTTATTACTACATAAAATATTTTTCACAATAATATAGTACCGAGTATTTGAGCTTCGGCATATAGTCGAAGATAATTGTCGTACTAGTTCTTTTTTTTTTGACATGAGATCAATCACCTTATCTGGATCCACAACCACAATAATATCCGGATTGTGGATAATATAACGCTTCGGGACATTGTTTTAATCCTTTTCATAGCTGAAAGGGTTCTTTCAACACTAGCTGTGGTCACTGGAAGCGTTGCTAAGACCGTAAGCAAGAAATGTATACTATGTAAAGTAAGTCTTTTTACATTATATCAAGCAATTTCAAAACTTCGGTAAAACGATCATTCGAAGATTTTTTTTTTCGCACCAAAGAATTTACTTACAGCTGACAACGAAATTGCATTATCAAATTAAAGTGTTTGCTTTTCTATTTCGTTAATTCGCTGAACTGCAGCAAATCCTGGGAGAAGAGCTTGAAACGATGCGATAGTAGAACGTAAAGAATCTATGCAAGAAATCAGTATCGACACTACACTCTAAGATAGGCTTCAGTCGGAGAGGTTTCTGGATTGGAACGCGTTGTTTGTGTTGTTTCAATGAAGTTCTTTAAACAAGTCCTCGGCAAGTTAGGATTCGGATTAAAAAGCCTGTACGAAAAAATCTTCGGCCATTTTCTCGGATTCTCTTAAGAGAATTCAGAACTTCTTTTGTGCGGTCGATTACAGAAATGAAATCTAAGGATTTTTTCTGTAGGAAAACTGATAAAGGCAGCGTTAAACTGAATAGTTCTTGGCATACAATGAAGCTTACTCGGAAATCACTATTTTGGACCGCTGCCAAAAGTGTTGATACTGTCGAAGAAATGGCCCACGTTCTGCTCGTTATTTCTTCAAGAATTATTGAGATGCACATGCATTTGAAGAGTTCTACACAGGAAACTCTCTGGTGCGTGTTCTTTAATGACATTTTTCAAAGCTATATAACATATGCATTTGAATGGTTGCGAAAGGAATTGGCTATTTCACTTACTACACCAAGGCAATTGCCAATTGCAGAAGTTGACATGGCAGAGCCAGGTTAAAGCTATAGCTTACACAGCACAGTGTACATACCTAGCGTTTTGATACTGTATACCTACCGAATTTGTAAGACCTATTTAGACGTTCATTTCAGTTTCAGTTGAGCTATAAGCTATGTAAGCTTCCAGTTAAACTGATGTTCTACAGTGCATTTAGACATCAGTCGAGTTTTGAGTTGAGCTTTCAATTTACTAGTGATTAGCAGAAGGTTATAAAGCCCCATTTAGATGATCGGCTTCAGCCTTTCACTGGCTATCTTAATAAAGGATGTGTATAAAACGAAAAAATATTTTCTGTAGCACATAAAAATGGGACTTTTAATTTACAGAATTATTTATTTAAGTAAGACAACGAACATTCACAACCAATGTGTGTCGTTTCTTGGCCACTGAATTTTAATTTTTCTGACTGAGATTTAACTATAAGCCGAACATTGTTTGCGAAATAAAGCCCTAAAACCTCGCACCCACCCCATATCCAAACAGTAGGTAAACCCAAGCAGGGGGGTTGCAGTACCTATATATATTTAATGTGTTTAATATTTTTGAATACGTGCTCACTGTAAATTTTCTAGTTTGAAATATCCAAACAGGTACCTCTCTCTAAATGTGTGTATAAATTTAAAGTGCAATAAAGCCGACTCAGCTTTATTTCTCTTTTAAAAGTTAAATATGGCCGAATCTCAAAATTCGGCCTTATTTCGTTCGGCGTTATTTCACGGCACCGGTATTAATATGGATTTAAATATTACCTGCCAGTTATATTTTTATTATAATTGAAATTGACGTTAAGAATGACCATAGTACATTAAAAATAACTTTTTGTTTAAATCGTTTTTACCATTTTCGAGAAAAGCCAATTTTCAAAAGTGCCGTTGCTGGACTTTTTAGCGAAAAACAGAGTTTGCAGTCATGTTAAGCATGCCTACATTAACTTAACTTTAAATTTTGGTTTAAATCATTAAAGCCGTTTTCGAAAAAATCTAAATTGTGCAATATTTCGTAAAACTTTTATATGGGAAGTACCGTTAATATTAGAGCTAGAATAAAAAGAAAAAACTCCTTCTAGCGAGAAGCACACAAACTCTAAATACGAAGTTTGAAACAAATCCGTCCAAGCGATTAGATTTCCCAGCTATAGGTCAGACAGACATACGCCAGAATTGCAAGATCCACTTTTTTGAGTTCGCCTATCATCGTAATATCAGAATTGATCAAAATCTCGAATTCGAAATTTTGTACGAAAACAGTACCGTATTTAGAATTTTGTTTTGAGAATAGTTACTCCTTTTCGGCTTTTTTGGTCAAATTGGTGATGCAATGAAACACTGTTATTTCATTAACTTTCCCGACATTTCGACAGAGGTTGCTGTCTTCTTCAGGGGATCTTTATTACAAGAGAACATCATGACCATAATCAATACATTAAATAAACTGAACTTACATAAGGGAACAAAGTTGACGTAAATTTACATTAAGAGCAAATGTAATCACAAAATTCAAAAGATTTTAATCGAATTAAAAAAGTTAGGTTGAACTGAACCACTTCTATCGAAGTTTAGTCTACTAAAACGGACATGGATAAAATTTCTTCGCAGAAACGAGAGTTATATATCGCCGAGATATTTTAGGTTGTCCTGCTTTCTGTTCATATAGTTCTTGTTGTTAATGATGTGCAGGGTTTCAATGGTGTACTTCTTATACATATGCTTCTCCGTTTGCAGGATTTTGACGTTATTAAAGTCTGGCTGGTGGCCACTCTCCACTGTGTGACTGGAGAGTGCTGTCTTCGCAGGGTTATTCGTCAGTATATCTGACCGGTGGTTGGATATTCCTTGCCCCAAGAATTGTTTGGTGGTTCCAATATAGCACAGGTCACAATTATTTGAACCCTCGGTACCCAGACAGTCAATTTTGCAGACGACGACGACGTCCGTGCGCTTTAATTTGTTGGGTTAATTTTTCAGTTGGGAAAATAGCGGTACCAGGGTTCTTTTAGATGTGTATGCCAGTTGAACTTCCTTGGCACTGTTGGAAATTACTTCCTTGAAGTTCTCAGCCAGTTTTGGGACGTAGACGACGCTTTTGTATATCCCCTTCGATTCTTCCGCATTCTTGCCTATAGGAATCTTGTGGCTTTGACTCGTAATTAGGCTCCTTATGACATGGATGGGATAGCTGTTATTAGTGAGGATAAGAGTGATCTTTTCTTCATTGGCAAAGTGGAACTTCCCATCGCTCAAACCGAAAACTTTGCTTACCAGGATTGACGCCGTATTCATTATAATATGTTTGGCCTAGTTGGACCGAAAATTGATAAATCTTCCAGATGCTGTCTCTTTTTAGTACCAGTTGAACGAGAGGCGATCATTTTCGCGATGGATTTTGACACCCAAAAACGCTTTGGAATTGAATCCATTAAGGCACCTGAGAATGATGTCAATTTTCGTATTGTCAATGACAGCAAATAATACAATCACCCCTATCGTGGAATCCGACGGGGGGAATTATTCACGGAAAAAAATATTTTGGTATCGTCGAATCCCAAAAGTGAACAGAAATATGGAAAAAAACCACACCGTACCAATAGTATGTGTTAATATTACGTGTATACCTACCTATATTTCATAATAACTGTTCAATTTGCGGATTCGACGATACCAAAATATTCTTTTCCGTGAATAATTCCCCCCGGCGGATTCCACGATAGGGGTGAATATCTTTTTCTTACTACGTATTCGAGAAAGTTAAAAAACTTTATCAGTTGAATTAACTGATTGTGACGCTATAATATCCTTAGTGTAATCGAGAAGAACTATTAGATATATGAATACGGTATACCTAATACAAGCTGTTTTGGTTAAAATGATCCGAATATCTATCTATGACTGTCTCTTTGAGTCCACCTCAATGCAAATTAACAGGCTGCTGGTGATGCGCAAAGAGAAGGGTGAGATAAACCAACATTATCATGTAGGTACTTCAGGCAGCTAGCTTGGGAGGGATCTGTTAATGTCCATATATCACAAATTATTGTAGTTTCATCTATGTAAAGTTGAAAAGAAAATACCAATCTAATTTGTTAGCGTTATTAACCTGTTTTTGAAGCACCGAGAAACCTATCCAATATTAGCCGCAAATATTCTGGTCTTGGCAGGGGGCAGGATTCGCACATATCTACAAACAAATTATAATAAATCGGGCATCATGTAAATGTTTTAGGATTTGTATGAAATACATTTTAACAGTTTTTCCAACGAAGTACCAATACGAGTAAATATACGTTTTTTTAATAACAAATTTTATAAAATAAGTCAATTTTTGAGAGGATGTGGTAAATCGAAGCGTTGTTGTTATAAACGCATAATCTAAAAATGTTCACTGTTTTCAGTGACAATTAATTTGACAGCTTACGGGATGATTTGTGGTCAGTATGCTTCATGTTGCTATGAACATAAACAACTTACGCCAGAACAACAACGCTCGAAAGCTGTGCAAATAATATTGCGAAAATGTTGGTTCAGCGGTGAGGCTCTATTTTTATACCCTCCACAGGAAGGTACATATATTCACTTTGCATTACATCTGTAACGCCAAGAAGGAGTCACCGAAGACCCTATAAAGTATATATATTCAGAATCAGAATCACATACATTTCATACGAATCGGAGGATATTTGTTTCGAGGTACTCTTCCGAACAGATTTTCGGAACAAATTCCGAATAAATATGCAACGTACACTGGCGTTTTGCGTTTCAGTACGATCAAGTGCGTTTTTGTTGATATTTTTGACAGCTTCATATGAATTTTCTTCCGCTATGCTCCGACAGGTATTATTGTTTGCGGAATTTGTTTACGATTTGCAGTGAAGCATTGATAAATGAAAGCAATAAAGAAAAAAACATTTTAGCAACGTAATTTTTTGTATTTATTACTTAAATTTGTTTTTTCAAGGCAAAATCAAACGAAAACAAGTAAAAGTGTTATCATCGGCCTGGCCGATGCTTTGATACCCTCCACTGAATAAAAGTCCTGCAAAATGTTTGCCACGCGAGTTAGTATGTGTCTAACATTACTTTTGTATGGGAGGTAACAGAACTACTTTACCGACATAGACAATTTTCAATACCAACCTGACGACGGTTAAAAAAAGTCCTTGTATGGGAGGTAGCAGAACTACTTGACCGACATGGATCATTTTTAATACCAACCTGACAACCGTAAAAATAAGACCTGTCACTCAATTTCAGTCGCCTAGGTCGATTCGTTTGGACGCTATCGTGATTTCAACAGGCGGAGAGACACATGGGTCTACTAATGGTTTTGTATGGGAGGTACCAGAACTACTTGACCGACATAGCCCATTTTCAATACCAACCTGACGACGGTAAAAAGAAGTCCTCTCACCAAATTTCAATCGCCCAGGTCAATTCGTTTGGACGCTATCGTGCTTTCAACAGACAGACAGACAGACAGACGGACAGACAGACAGACAGACAGACAGACAGACGGACATGGCTAAATCGATTCAGAATGTGATCCTGATTCAGAATATATATACTTTATAGGGTCTCCGGTGAATCCTTCTTGACGTTACAAACGTAATGGCAAAGTGAATATACCTTCCTGTGGAGGGTATAAAAACAAGCACTAAATTGGAAAACCCGATTTAGCACGAAACAACATCATGTCAAATCAGTGCGTTGTCGCATTTTAATCAATTTAATTATACTTTCTGAAGACGAATACCTCGAATGTGATTTGAGTTTCCGACGTAGTATACGCTGCGGGGAATTATCTGTTCCAACGGATACCTCGTTAGGGCCGACTATCGAATAAAATGTTTATGAAAACAACGCTGGCTTACAAGGACCGGCTTATATAGCTGGCGTCAAACCTTTTATACGACATGACGCCATGACGGCACAATCCTTTTAATGATAATTGTTTTATAGAGGACGGCTTTATTCTGTAGTACATAGACCTTATCTGACCTTAGCGATTGACCGAGAATGAAAGTCTTACCATCAACTGAAGTTAGAGCCCAATCTTAAACCCTGAAGATATATGCGACCTGACCTATAACCTTATCGTCATTCTTGCTTAAAACTCTAACCCCGTATTAATAAATACCGCATAGCGGCGAGTTAGCTCTAACACATCTGCTAACTCGTAATTCTTATTAATAAACATATCTTAGCTTTCACTGACATGTCTTATCTTAAGGAGCGGATAACTTAACTCACCGAATTCGGCGTATAGAGAGTGGTTAACTTACTCACACACAGAGATAACTTTGTCCAACAACTAGACACATACTTCAAATACACGTATACCAACAAAAAGTTCGATTGGACGCAAAAATTTTAAAGCTGAAAGAGAATTTCAGAGAGAATCTAAAAATCACAAGTAAAAACACATAACATGCTCTGAGCACGATAGTGTCAGCTGTTGGAATATAACAGATTTACAACCATGTTTAGTACAGTTTGGACGCAGTGCTACCGTGCGTTTAATGATAAAGAGTTGGGAGCTAATATGGATATAACATGTATTTATGAATATTAAAAGTTATCAAACGAACAAGTCCACTATCCGTCTGCTATGAGATTGGTTAAAGAGCGGATAGGGCTTTTTTTTATTAATACCCGCTGTAAATATTTCTTGATGCTGCGTTTAAACGCAGCGGTGATACGCGCCTTTGTGGAAAATTACAGATTATTCTCTGACGCGAAGCGTTGAGAGTCATTTCTGTAGAGCCAAATGGTGATATGGGTAATGAAATGTATAAAAATTGTTTTAAAGGGTGAGATATTGGAGATAATTGCAAAAAAAAAATGAGTACTGTATTCTCCGACTTTTTTCATCTTTTTATTATTATTTTTTAAAATCTCTCAAAATGTCAACCAGCTAATTAGTCACCCAAGCTCTTTGACATTTTGAGAGATTTTGATGATAGCTAGGTATCTGTTTGACGTCGTCTACCGCGGCGTTGAGAACGTCGCGTCAAAATATTCTTAACGCCGCGTAGAATAATCTTACCGCGGCGTTAATAACGCGTTCTGTTTGACGAAACCTTTACCTATACGTTCTTGCCGCTTTACTACGCATTTTTGATTGGCAAACACAAATTTACAGCTAAGCCGGCTCTCACATTGAGGCAACATTCAATAAGCAAAAGCAACTGGCAATAGGAAACACGCAATATTATCGCTCACATTATTTGACTTTGAATTAAATTAGAGGCCTCACATAGCCACATTTCACATGCCACATCACATGTCACATCAAAGCAACTCAATATCGGTCGAACGAAAAATGTTGCTGATTGTGACACGTCGCTAGACGTTTGCGCATACTACATTTTATTACTTTTTAAAAATATGTTGAATGATACAGTTTTTAATATAAAGTTCGTACAAATAGTGAAAAAATATCCCTGATAGCTAGGAATTTCTGGCAATAATGTTGCCTCAATATGAGAATAGGTTAAAATAAAGTTGAGTATTGCTTATTGGAAGTTGGTGGGTGCTTTATGGCTTATTGCTTGTGGCCTAAATGTGAAAGCCGCCTTGTATGAGGTAGGTAAATATAAAGACAACTTTTTTTACAGCTCAGGCTATAGTCAAAAGATCTTTCAGAATTTAGAATTTAGATGTAGAATGTCCACGACATACATGTTGAGCTACGATATTAGTTTCTGTTGCAATGCAACAAACCCGACGCACAATTCGCACCATGCATCGGCATCAACATCTCTGCACAGAGCATATAATCGATTATCTGATTTCGCAAAGGCAAATTTGGGCGCTCAGAACTGCAGCAGCAAGCCGATGCGGAAACGAAACCCAATCAGTGGTGTGGTTTAGGAGGTGTTATAGCAAAATGCATTGTTTACATTAATTAGCTCCACCCACTGAGCAACTCGGGCCAGCAAGATATGGACGTATATGTATTGGTGATGGCTAAACTCGCTGATTAGCTGGTCAATAGACAATATGATGCGCGGGGCGGGAGCAGTTTTTAGCGGTGGAGATACGTTGTGGACAATTTGTCAACAAACGGATAACCGTCGGGCAGATCCACAAACCAAAGTCAAAGACCAGGAACTTAGTCAAGGACAACTAAAACCAAGTTTACGGCCGGAAGTACAAAAATTATCAATATCATTCCCATTTGTAAACCCAAAGAGGAAAAATAACACTCCCCAGCATAAATACACCAAGTGTTGTTGTTTTAATCTTTCTTTGAATTTCGTCGGTTTTTTTTTTGCGCAATTGTGCTAAGCCAACCGGCAGTTTGAAAATTTTAATTTGTTAATTCAATTAAAGTATAATTATTTGCTAGTGTCCTTGCGACAACAGTTTCATTTGGATTGCCTAGCATTTACCATTTTGTTTAAAGGCTAACAGGAAGTTGAAGAACAATTACTTAATCAATTATTATTTGCTATAGAATGCTATTTAATTAATGATATAGACGGTACATAGTTTAAAAATTATGTAGATATTCTGTCTCCAGAATATTCTCTTAAAGAGGAAAAACATTTTGTTTTGATATATGTACTTATACCTAACTAACTTTACCAGCTAACTAACCTAACTAGCTACAGAGGTACGTGTGCTTTGCTAGCCGCTCGACATAGGAAATATTTTTTCGCATAAAAATTAAATCCTACTTTTCCCCTTTTGGAGGTAGATTTTTTTAAAACCCCTCCATTTGTCGCCAAGTGTCATTTTCTATACATATATATCTATATATACTCTAGGTACCTACTTTCTGTCACAAGAGCGAAGCCGCATTTATCTGTTAGTTAGTTAGTTAGTTAGTTAGTTAGAGTACAAAATGTATTAAGTCAAGTCGCCAATAACTTTGGCATCAAACAAAATTTCAAAATCGTAAAATAAAGCTGCTTTATTTCTACAAACCGAGTTTGAAGTTGATCACATGGAAAATAATAATTTTCCCCCATTTGGAGTTCGAATTTTCTCGTACAGTCCTTATTTGTACAAAATATTTCCTTCGCGGATTGACAATGGAACCCTAAATTGCATTTAAATTAATAAAATAATTCACTAAATAATTTCACTAAGTTGAAACTGAAATAAACAAATTGAAATTAAATAATTTCTGTTGAATTGTTATTCCAAATAGAATAGGTATCTTAATTATCTGGAAAAATCCCAAAAAATATCTCAAACAATTTTATTTTTTTTTTATCGATATCTATTTTCTGGACGAAATTAACAATAAAAAGAACTATATAGCTGTTCAATAAATTGAAAATGAAAACAGGACACAAAAATCGCATACCTAAGTTACTATGTAATTTGAGTTACTTCAACGGGTTTCAGCTTTAAGAAAAATAAAACAATATTATATAATTTTAAGTTAAAATTCGTTTATTTATATTTTCAAATTGAATTCGTTATCTCTTTTAAGCAAAGTATGCTGATACGAAATAAAAAATCCGAAGCAAAACTGACACGACAAAAGCATTTGGGAAAACACTCAATTTATAATTTGCAAATTAACGAATTTACACTTAAAATGCTATAAACTATAATTGTTCGGTAATGTGTTAATGCAACTGCTAAAGTTGAAGGTGTTTGAAAGAGAACAATTTTAAAATTCGACGAAGGCCTTACTTAAACATACACGAATTTAAGCATTAAGTGCATGAGTAAGAGAGTACCTATACTCTAGCTCACTCTGAAAGCATACCGGAACTGGACTGCTGCATTTTAAGATCGCCTTTCTCGAGATAAGTATTTACAAAAATAAAGTAGCAGATCACAATTTTGAAAGTTCTCCGATTGTAGATATTATTTTAGTACAAAATTTCGGAACTCATGATTGTAATCAATTCTGATATTACGATGATTCCGTCGGTTCGTCTGTCTGTCCCATAGGTCTGCGGCCTAAACGCTTGGGCGGACTTATTTTAAACTTCGTATTTAGAGTTTGTGTTCCTACCGTTCAGGGTCATATTAACAACGCAACGGTAGTACCCACTTCCCATATACAAATTTTAAAAAAAGCTAGTTTTTTTTTTGAAAACGGCTCTAACGATTTTAAACAAATTTGATAGTTAAGTTAATGTAAGCATGGTTAACATGATTGCATACCCCGTTTTTCGCTAAAATGTCCAATAGTTGTTATTTTGAATATTGGCTTTAACAAAAGCTCATTTTTAAGGTAGATACAATCGTCGTAACATTACTTCTTAACTTGATAGAAAACTCAGTTTTACTTTTAGATTTACATTCAAAATTCAAATTATATTTATCAAGTAATCACTAAAGTATTGTAACTTTGTTTGATGAAATAAACTAAACTAAACTTTAAAATGACTGCGTCCTTCGATGTCGACCTCAACCAGCAACGATTGAACTTTAAAAACAAACTGCTCATATCTTAAAAACCCCATTTTGGATTTGAATGAAAATAACTGAATAAGGTAATGCTTACATTCTGAATAATACTTGGCACTCTGTTTTCAGCTAAACAGTTCAAGAAAAAAGCTTTTCAAACAATCAACACATGGTAATATAATTTTAAAAAAACCGCTCTAACGCTTTGATTGAAATGATTGCGTACTTAGTTTTTCTCAAAAAATGCAAATAAAGCCGCTTTAAGGATATTTCTTAAAAATTACTACACAAATTCCGATATGTATTCACACATACTGACTCCGACATTCAGCAAGTCCTAGTCCAAGTCGTGTACTTTTTTTTAACAGCAATTAAATGCTCAGACTACTTGTTAAAATACTTACCTAAAAGATGGATTAATAATAAAACGTAAACTAAGCAGGATTACAAATCAACAAATCTTGCAAGCCATTTAGAATACTTTGGCAAGGAAATAACAACAGCAAACCTACACTGGTCGGCATAAGTATTTTGACAAAACTAAAGTTAATTCTGCTCATAATTTGAAACTTACTTCGTGTAAATTTTGGCATCAATGGAAAGGTCATTTAAATTTCATTTGAATGATACAAAACTTTCCTTAACCAATTAAGTCCACATTTAAAAATTTTAGAATTTAGAGTTTTTGTGAAGGTCTACTTTTTTGAATTTTCTCCTCGGTATAAAAAAAATATGTTTTGATGCAAAAAGTTTCTCCAAACAATTCTAATAGTGACTAATAGTGAATTCTAAGATTTTTTTTTTCAAAAATCTCATCGCTAATATTTTTTATGATTTTTTGAAAATTGTTAAAAATGACTATTTTAGTAAATTTTTCCTCCTTTTCATACAACATTTTTCTGAGATCATCCCATTCAAAAAATCATAAAAAATATTAGCGAAGAGATTTTTGAAAAAAAAAGTTTGCGGTCACTATTAGAATAGAAGAAACTTTTTGCATAAAAACATATTTTTTTTTGGACCGAGGAAAAAAGTCAAAAAAGTAGACTTTTACAAAACTTCAAAATTTTCAATTGGTACTTAATGGGTTAAGGAAAGTTTTGTATCATTCAAATGGAATTTAAATGGCCTTTCCATTGATGCCAAAATTTAAATGAAGTAAGTTCAAATTATGAGTAGAATTAACTTTAGTTTTGTCAAAATACTTTTGCCGACCAGTGTATGTCATGTAGATAGATTTTTAAAAAAAGTAATATTTGCCCCTAAATTAAATTATGATGATTGAAGATGTGAGGGAGGTGAAAATCGTAATATGCACAATTGCATAGCCGAAAATGTTTGTCCAGCCTTAAAGTTTAGACATTTTCAGAAGTGTAACGAATATTTCATGACATTCCAAAGTCAAGTTTTAGCTAGAAGTGATATGAGATATACTTGTGTACCTACATATTTTAGAAAAAGTGTGTAGGTATATTTAGGTATTCTTGATAATTTTCAGGTTTTTCGTTAAAATATATTTCGATATATTATAATGCTAGCACTAACTGGTTACGAGCTGCCATTTTTGGCTCTGCTGCCCCTTTCAATATTTAAATTTGTTATTATTTCGTTATTAATACAAGTTAATTGAGTGCCCGGAGAAACAGACGGTTAAGAAAGCAACCTCAAAAGCGGGAAAGGGACGGTGAACGGATGACAACATAAATGATATGAAGCAGATATGAAGCATGAACGTTTACCATGGTTAATAAGTTTAATTTTTGTACTATTTATTATGATCGTTGAAAATGTCGTTGAAGTCGATTTGGTCACTTTGAAAGGACAGGAGCTGACCGCTGGCGATAGTCAATGCAATAATTGAAATCCCTATTGTTATTTTCAAATCTCAATGAATAGCAATTTATACCTACTATATCTACTAATCAGTCAAATGTCAAACCGGTAGCGGATCAGCTGGTCATAAAAACTAACGTAATTAGAATTGCTGGTGACAATCGTATATACCTAGGTAGCTTCAGCGATTTTTAAAGCACTTTTTAAAAGCCGTCGGCATTTTCGATTATTATTGTAAATTTTTGTATAAACAATTCAGATACTATTTTGAACAATTGTTGACCCAAGTTAGCAAAAAAATGTTGATTAACATGTTGGTTTTCATAAGTAGGAAAAGTAGTCATGAGCAGAAAAAAATACTTTTGGTCGCTTACATAATGCTAATGATTTAAACAAAAATAATTGGAAAACTATCATAAATTCTCCAGTAAAAAGACAAAAGATCGTTAATACGTTTTTTATAACCTGAAATTATACCTATTTAATCTATACCTACCTATCTATTAACATGTGAAAAATAATAGAGTAAAGAGGCTAATTGGCATAAAACAATATTTTAGTTCTAAGTCGGTCACGCCTACCGACTAATAACTAAACTGGCGGCCTTGGAAATTTTGATACATATATGTATTTGCTAAGAGTGTATGTAGATATGTGGAATAGATTATACACATAGTAAGACGTCCCCAATATATTATAGTTGTTTAACCTTACTTTTCAGACATTATCTAAGAAGCAGTAGTAATAAGGTTTTAGCACGTTTTAATTTCAAATAATCCCGCCGGGAAAAACATCGGTCAGAAGTTTTTCCTGTCACCTATGAATTTAAGTTTCAGGTATCTACCTATCAATCGATCGACCGCTTTGCCCACAACTTATGTTATGGTACACATACGTAGATATACCTACATAAGTGGCAATGCGAACTTTTCATTAGGTATTTTCACATATTAAACGAAAGATAGATATATGTTAGGTACCACCATTACTTGAGACACATTGGACACGGGCTGCTCATAATATCAATCCCAATTATATACATAGTTATATCAAAAGTGCATAACTCACCATTATCCTCATTGGATCCTTCACTTGGAGGTCCCTGTGGCATTTGCCTATTTCCCGATGATATGAGCAATCGGTGGTGTATCGCCACTGACGCTACAGCCGCCGCAGCAGCCGTCTGTTGTGCTGAGACATTTCTCATCGCCGCATTTAATCCACTTAGGTTAGCGAATGCATTTGCATTCGAACTGGCCGCAAGAGCAGCCGCACTATGCGCCGGGTTTCCATCGAATCGATGTCTACCCATAAACGGTCCCCCGGCGCCACCAACTCCACCTGTCACTGCAGCGGCGGCCGCTGCCGCTCCACCAAACACTCCGGGCACACCAAACTGAAGGAACGGTCCCCATGGCGGCACACGGACCCCCGGTGCACCCAATTGTGCCGCCGCCGCAGCGTACAATTGCAATGCAGCGGTCGGATGAAGCCCTTCCGACGGTACACTTGACGCCACTTCTGTTGACTGTTCGAGCACCATCATTCCAATTACAACAAATCAAACACTAAACACAATCACTGCGGTGACAATTAATTTCCAACAATACAAGGTATACACATCGATAAACAGTCCGACACGAGAGTACTCAGCGCCCAGAAAATCTCGTTTCAATTAAAGTTTACAACCCCCGCCGCGTCAAATCAATTTACTGCTGCGCTGCCAATTCAATTACACTCAATTAAAGTCAATTATGATAAACAAACACACATGTATGTAGGAACCATACTGACTGTTAGTTCTACAGAGAAAATTGTAATACAACAACCGACACTCCTAAATTTCTGAATTGAACTAAACTTGAAAAACGTTGCACAGGTCCAAGAAGCCCAATGCCATTCGTCTCCGGCCATAGATAGGCGGGCTATGTTCCAATAGGATTTCTGCCATTTCTTAGTCACATAAGGGAGATAGTATACCGCCTGGCCGCCTGTGTGTGCGCAAGCGAGATGGCGGCGCAAGACAGGTTTGGCCCACTTCAGAATCAGAAAACGAGAATACAATAAAGAAACAATACCATCTCACTTCAACGCCACCATTCTTATTAGCAAGAGAGCTGTCTACATCTGCACCCCAAACGAGCGAGACAAAAATACTGGGAAATTTATATTGCCTGCTGGGAATTTGGGGAGGAGTCCCGCCGAACTTATTCAATTTGTAATGAAATATCGTTTTATTCACCCGTGTCGTGTGTTTTTGAGCTATGTGTGGCAGTTTTTCGGTGGAAGTGTGAGCTGCACTCACTCTCACTCTGCCGGATTCTTAGGCGACCAATTTGCTTTTAATTTGTTAACATAAACGCCTCGCTTTAAAGAAAATGCGCATGAATCATTTTGTGTTCACTTTACGGGTTTTCGGTCTTTTTTTGTTTGTTTTTTTTTTTTTTATTTCGAGAATGTAGTGAATTCTCCCCACCATCGCTAACGTAACAGTATTCCAACGAGAGAAATTCTCGTCTCGTTCATCAATTTAAGGATTTACTTTTGGGGTACTCACCTCTCACCACTGCCGGTGCCAGTGGCTGTTTCTCACTCCACTCGTGTCATTTGGCAACTGTGTGACTCTGGCTGTCACCTTGACTCCCCACTTTGTGTGCATTGGGCTGGACTCCGTCCCCCGCTCTTAGTAACGCCGCCATTATAGCCATATTTCTTTCTCACTCGTTCTCACTTTTTGTGTACTCGACTGGAGTGTAGCTGGCTGGATGAGGTGACGTGACGTGAACGGTGAATGGTGAACGAACGGTGGAACTCCTACTCCATTCGGTGGTGGGCTTGCGAATATTTGATATGTTGGCAGGTTGCTTAATTGGTGTGTGCCGTAGTGATAATTTTATAAATGACGTCAAAGTTTTGTGGCGGATTCCTTTTAGACTGGCTTTTCTCTCTCTCAGTCGGTCCTTGAAATATTATGGAGAAGAAAATACTTTTCAAAGATGGTTTGACAGCAGCGTTGGTGCTGGAGGTGAATTCCATTTTTCTGCTCTGTTGTGTAAGTTGATTCCGGCTCTGATGTGATAAAACTTAATTAATTCTACTTTCACTTGGCGTGTCCCTTTATTTAAAAATAGAAGAAGTAGAAGACCCCAGCTGCCGGGAAGCTTAGCAGGTATACTTACTTACATAATATACCTACATGCATATCAGCTACCTATATCTAGATACCTACATTGGTATGTACCTACCATTTATTTGTTATAAGTATAGGTATTCCTTCTGCCATTCTAATTAAGCTGGTGTTGGGCTTATCTAGTACTGATTGAAGAGAATTTTAATTAAAAAATGGACTTAATTTTTGGGTTGATGTGGACCAGAGGTAGATTATAGGTAGGTATGTATTTTCATTTCTAGCGGTAGTTATTGAAACACTCCAAGCCATCTACACAAGAGTACTTATACCTACGGGTGAGTGTGAGTTCCTACTTAGGTATCGAATAGAAATTTAAGAAACAGTACCTAGTAGGTATATATTATAGCAGTGGCGTCGCGTGAATTATTTAGATGGGTGTGCAATTCTTGAAGATTATATGTTTTTGTACCTACAACAGAAAACAAAATATAACATCGCAGACTGTCGTGCACTGTTTTTTTTTTTTTTGCACGAGCGTCGATGTAATGCATTGGATATTTGACCTATGAAGCTTTACGGAAACAGCACAGAACAGATACCTACAAACCCTAATTCTGAGATTCTAATCGAATCGAAAGTCATTCGATTTCAGTCAACTGGCATTCCAACTTTCGATTTCGATGGACATTCGTATTTTGTACATTCCCCCCACATTCTAAAATTCGACAATTTGTGGTCGAAGGGTCTATAAACCCGGAAACTTCCAACGAAAGAAATACCAAATGCAAATCTATATTTCGTCGGGCTAAGTGGATAAGATTTGTCTCGTAGTATTTTTCGGTTCAATTTGATCGTTTCCTCTTCCAAGAATAAATGTCATCTTTACTCAAATTAAAACCAACAACAATTGACAATCTGAAAGCTAAATATTTATTTAAGGTAAAGGTAAACGTGAACAAATCTGAAGTGATGGTCGTCTCCAGAACGCCTTTTCAATGCACTCCGCATGTTAGTGGAGTCCCATTGAAACATGTGGAGAAGTTTAAGTATCTCGGGGTCTTATTCACGAGTAATGAAAGGAGCAATGCCGAGTTTTCCTGGGTCAATTTTGAGACAGCTTGGTCATTCTGTTATTAGGAGGACTGAACTTGGTGTCAAAGCTAAGTTGTCAGTCTTTAATTCGGTGTTTGTTCCAACTCTCACCTATGGTCATGAGGTTTGGGTAATGACCGAAAGAATATGATCGCGGATACAAGCTGCCGAAATGAGATTTATCCGTAGTATTGCTGGTGTGACCCGTCGAGATCGCATCAAAAATACCAGAATACGTGAGGAACTCAATGCCGAGCAGCTACTTCTCCGGACGGAGCAATCCATGCTTCGGTGGTTTGGTCATATTAAACGCATGTCCCCGACCAGGTTTCCACGACGTGCTATGAAATCCGTACCATCGGGTAGACGTCCTCTATGTAGACCAAAGATGAGATGGTTAGATCAAGTCCATAATCTCTCCTATACTCGTATGGGGATTGCCCTTGATGATTTAGAGTCGATGGTGGAGGATCGAGAACTATGGAGGGTCCACTTGAGCAACCTACACCCGCGACCCACTTCATGGACAAGCGGAACATTAAAAATGATGATGATGATGAAATATTTATTTCGAAAATTGAATTCATCAAATGAAATCATTCAATAATGAACTTCTTTCCCTCGAAACTTAGAATGCGAGAAGTTCATTCGAGTGAAGGTTTTTTAATTTGAGGAATACTCGATTCGATCGAGTCTCAAAATAAGCGTGAATAGGAATGCAGCCCGTGCACGAAAAACCGTCGCATGAGTTCAGTCTTCAGTGCAAAAAGTTGATACAGCAGATACTTTTTCTTTTTTATTTTGGCTCAATTTGATACATTTTATAATTTTCAATGAAAATTCTGCAAATTCCCCCTTGTTTTATTATAAATATTTTAAATTTTTTTCAAATAAATTTTTATCTGGAAATATCAAATTGTTTGCTTATTTTTTAAACTGACTATGGTAAATGTACCTATTTCAATATGATGTTCACATACTGGCCTATAGGTACAGTCACAGTGAGCGTCAAAAGTGAGTAAACACTAATGCTCTTCAGTTTTGTTAGGGTCTTGAAAAAGTTACTAAAAACCAGAAATCTGTAAAAATTTTGATAACGAATTAACAATAATAACACGTATTTCACTTCGACAAGATAAAATACTTTTTAGATAGGTATTTACAAAAAAATAGTTTTCAAGTTCCAAAAAGAAGTCGAAACATCATCGGTGTTTAGAACATGGTATAACATTGAATATGACCGTATTCTACCTCATATTCACACATTAATACATCACGTGTGTCACATTATTTTAATATTTCAGTACAAATTCAGCAACAAATTAATCTAATTTCGAATATTTCGTGGAATACAAAATACATTTGTGCAATAATTCGGGTTCTATAGTAATAGTGTCAAGAAATGGTGCCAAAAAAAAGCCAAGCGAAATAAGGCCAAATCTTCAGATTACAAAAGTGAAATAAAGCCATACCTATTTCAACGTTTGGCCATTGATCCATATTTATGTCCAGTAAAACCTGTCAAGTTGGCCACCCTTGTAAGTTGGCCATCTGCCGAAGTTGGCGGTAAATAGCAGCACCAAAAAGTGCATACAGCATATATATATGCACAGCATACAAATATTCCACCAAATACCCCTTATGTTGGTCACCTGTCTATCTTGGAACTTGGCCACACATTTATATAGTTAACTTTCGTACTAAATAACCTGAAAAAGTTGGCCTGCCGTTCGCACTTTTTCAAGTGGGCGTTTAAAAATGCACAGAACAAAATGTACAGACAATGGCCGCCGTTCAATGTGCTTAGGCACCTAAATATTCAGGTGACAGTTTATCATAAAACTTAGGTAGAAAATCTTGCCCAACACACGAAACTTGCCTAGATTTGAAGGGAAATCAACCAATTAGAGGCTGTTGACTAGCTAGGCAAAAGCTTTTTGAACGCGGCCATTGCTAGAGGTAATAACGAAATGTTCGTTCGTGTTAGATCTTCTTGGGATAGATTTTACTGAATTTCTACAGTTTATGAATAACTTCTGTGTTCCTCTGCCTTTCGTGAAAAATCAGAAAAAAAACAAAATTTTTATGAGCTATGTAATACTTTTCGTATTGGTTAAAAAAAACCTGTTTTTTTTGTGGATTTTTTGTTTGTTTTTAATAAATTAATAATATGGATAAAAGCGCCATTTTTTTTTAAAGAAAATAGGTACCTGCCCTTATAAGTTGGCCACCTCTCTAAGTTGGCCAAAAATGTCTGCACCACAGGTGGCCAACTTACGCAGGTTTCACTGTACATATAAAATGTAGATTGCCTGATTGCTTATGTGTTGTGTATACCTATATGTACATATTAGTACTCCATCCCAAAAATTCGAATAAAATTCAGTAAATCTTAAATAAATCGAGCAGACAGACAGATTTTTTTTTATTTGTAAATAATTAAAATGTCCAGTTCTCCAAAAGCAAACCAAAAGGAATAAGGAATGATTATTAATCATGTCATTTTAGCAATAAATTCGTGCGCTAACTGAAAAAATGTTAACAGAATTGCATTGCTATCTTTCATATATTTTTACAAAATTTGTGTAAAACAATCTAAACACGGTTTAAAGTGGTTACACGGTTGGAGAAGAATCATACGTTCATTTGTAAAGCAAATTCACAGGATTCTGGTTTCATTGGCATTGCAAAGATCGTCATCTACAGGATCGTGTCCGTGTGTGTATCCATGTCGACTGTTTGCGGCGACCGTCTGCGTGAATTCAAAAATTTTTGAATTTTTCTTGTTCTGCAACGACATGTCTGTGTCGTGTATGGTGAATCGGTTCCCTCATTAAAGGTTTTTTGTTTAGTTATTTAATGGACTTTTTTGTATAGCAGCTTCATTCAATTTCCTTTATCCATTCGGCCAAAATTAAAAAAGTCGGCAGGCAGTATCCGCCATTTTTCCGACCGGACGACCACGACGAAACGATACAAAGTAATATCTGTGCAGATTGTCTGCACCGTGTGTGGCAAAGGCATATTTGCACAGACTTAAGGTCTGCAGCGACGTTTCTGTGTCGTGTATGGGCCCTATAAGGGAGCTGACAAATGTTGCTATTTGAGACGCCATTCTCCTAACAGCCTGGCAATAGTGAAACCAACAACAATATCTAACCTATAAATCATTAAGATCTGTAACTGGCGCATTTGTAAACGTTGAGGCATCGAAGCGGTAAAGAATACCTAACTGTCCGGGAAAATCTCCTTAATTGAGCCGATCGTCATAAAATTAGGTCCATTAGACCCAAAAATTAAAAACCGCAAACAAATGATTTTGAAAAGCTAGGTCTAGGTTGCACTTACGTACCTGTTGTTGTGTCGAATATTTACCTATTAATTTTGTTTAGAGCAGCAAAATGGGTTTACTTGCGTGACTTGAGACTAAATCAAAACTATATGTATGTTTAAAAGTGTCCTATGTCTCTTTTAGAAAACAAAGAGACATAGGACAATTCAATTAAATTCAATTCGAAGCGGTCAACTATAAAGAAAACTGTCGATCAATTGCCACAGTTCTCCGTATTTATAAAATACTTGCGAACCCCCTGCACAGCACACTTACCTATACTGCAAAATATAAAAATAAAAAAATCAATTTGATTTAAATCAAAGATATCTAAACAGTTTTTATTGGAATGCTCTGTGGTACACACGATTTTTGGGTTTTCCAGGAATCGTATTGCCTTTAATATTCCTGCCTATCAGGTACCTACATATCAATGCTACAAATTTTCAAATTTTGGCTCCTCCTCCTATGACATGACTGTGACTTTGATAGCGTTTGCAATGGTTTTTTTTTGTACGGGTGGTGCCACTAATTTTTCGAATTTTTTACAGGAACATTCCCTGGCCAAATACCTAAGATTGTATGTAAATTTGAACACAATCGATTCTGTGGTTTTCGAGATAGCTAGGTATAAGATTTTGAATGTTTTTTTTTGTATGTGAGGTGCCACGCCCCTATAACCTATGGTGGTAACTCTATTGCTTTATGCGAATTTCTTTTAAAGAGATAACTTTTATAACTTTGCTATGAGGTCATAATGATGTCTCAATGTCGGTTGGAAATGTTCGACTTTTGCGTCTCCTACTGGCGGTTTGTCTTTTTCGGGTAGGGGCGGAGGTTAATCGTAGCAGTCTGCCCCCCAGTTACCTTTGACAACCCATCCATGTGACATAAGACTGGTGCTAACCAGAAGAGCTTGATTGAAGCAAACTATCAAACTGCTTGGTACCGAAAAAGGGTTGGAAGGCGAAGGGTGACCGAAACAGTCTAACCCCCATCTATTCCCTCTGACGACGATGTTTAAAAACAGTAGGTACAACTTATTTTTATATACATATATATATAGACAACACATAAGCTGTAAATTAAAATATAAAATAAAATGTTTGTTGCCAGTGAATTTGAAGTGCAGGTAGGTACCTATCTAACACAATTTATAACTTTTATCGCGTGCCTAATTCAATAAGCCCTATTATATGCTCAATTATTTCCCTCGGCTAAATGTAGGACAGCTGTACCATACCTAATAACCAAGTATCATCACAACATAAAATGCACCTCCCACAAAGCCCTCATACATAAATTACGAAACACCATTCATCCGCCACTCGATTTATATAATCCCAAGCATATGGACCACAAAAAATTAACCTACCTACCAACTATAGGCGAATACTGATTTCAAATTCAATTATGTGGGCCACATGTTTAATGTTTTTTTACGTTACAACCCCAAAATTATTATCATTTTATTATTAATATGATGTCAGACCACAAAGAGAAAAAAAAATTGTTTGTTTTTGTTTCCAAGCAGATACAATGGCAAAGGGGTGTTGCAGTTGACACTCCAACTGCAATCCATTATAATGGTAGGTACCTACCCCTTTTAAATTAGTTCAACACCAAATGCTTTCGAAATTACAAAAAAAAAATCAAGCCGTGAAAATCCCTGCAACCACTTGTACTTTATTGAATCGAAGTGGGATAATTATATCAGGAACTGACAGGGCGACATAGAATCCACCACCATAGCCACGACCCCCTTTTCAAGTCGCTGGCGGTCTGTCCCTGGGGGTTAATAACGTCTGCATCGTTGAGCCTGAATAACACTGAAGTGCGACGCGTCTTTCTTACATTACGAAGACATCACCACGAATTAAAACAAACGTAATCATCCCTAAGGACAACATTGGAATTCACTTGCTAGCCTCCCATAGTGGGGATGAAAGACACGACACGAAAGCATAGACAAACACAACCACATTATAAACCGCAATAGCAATCTCGTATACTCGTTTTTGAAGACAACAGCTACAGCACAGCCGGTGTTGGTAACGGTAAGGCTAATGTAGTCAAAGTGTAAACGTCAATGTGTAAACTCATCATTAAGGGGCAGCAGACAGCCAGAGTCGTAACAACAACAAGAAATAAAAAGTAGGTATATAGTACGAAAGCAATCATCGAACATGACAAATGAGCTATGTAAGGGCGAGTTTACACTTATCAGCTTGAATTCATGTACCTACAATAGAATCTGTTGTTGAGGGGTATTGATTTGCTTTTTATGGCAAGTTGTTGTGTTCTGGGAGGGGGATGTTATTGCATGTCTATTATGTTATTTCGATTGCGGTTAGACAGAATAATAAGGCAGCTGGAGAGGGCGTTAATGCCTTGTTTTTTCGGAATAGGATGCTGGGAAATGTGAACAGATTTTCGAAATTAGTTTCGTCTATTTTCGACGTTGACCTTTTTTCGGGGCGTAGTCTATTTTCACTCAATTTGAATTGCTCATAAACCATAACTGATAAACTTTAAGTCAAAGCGACCAGGTAGCCGTCATGCTCAGGTTTGAATATTTGGTTTAAAAAGGGATCGCGTTGTCTTAAAGTGTCGTAATTTAATGCGCCTTCTAGAAATGTTACTCCCTAGGTAGGTATACGGGGACGGGGAGTCGTTTGCACCGAGTTTGTTTTTTTTTTTGTCACTCAGACGCAACTGGTCCATTGTACTACCAGGAAGCAAATCCAGTATTACCCATTTTACTGGAATTTCTTCGACTTTCGGAGAAAGCCGAGAATGCACTTCAGCGATGATGAGCTTACATCAGTATCAGCACTCACTACATCAGCGCCAAAAATCTGCCACCTGATCCGAGCAAAAGCAGGACAATAACAAAGGAAATGATACGAAGTATCGTCGCAGACAGTGGTATCACTTAAGCCTAGCACACAAACATGCTTAGCAAAAGCGAAGTGCCCCGTAAAACGCCAATAAGTTTTCTGCAGTCATTTCTACTGAGAGACAGCAGGAATGCCGCAGAGACTTACTACTGACTTTCGGGAGCATGCGTTTAGTCTGTCCTCTTCCTGTACCTGTAGAGCCTTGCCATACACAATTGTGTTCGTTTGAGACCCAATCGTCAACCGCCATCCGTGAAAATACGACTACATCCCAAACCAGGCTCAGACTCTGGCTGAAGCCAGTCCTGAAAGCAAGGAAAGTCGACTCTAAATTTGCACAACAGCCGAAGTTCCGGTGTCATTGCATCAGACGGCATATCCATGGAACTAGGTTCGTAGGATAAGTATCGTGCAATGTGATCGAAACTCCAGTTTGGATTACCTAAACCAAAAATCACCCCGCCTGAGACGGTAGATTGCTGATAGTAAAATCCATGATATAGGTATCAAGGGGCGGTAAATCAAGCAGAGCATCTAGAGCAGAGCCCGACGTACTCGAGAAAGCAACCGTGCGGCCAAGACAATCCGTTCCTTGGAGTTTTGTGCAGAACGCAGTCACATATTTTCTCGACAGCCCTCTCCACCAAACAACCGACGCATAGGCTAGAAAAGGCATTATCATAGCCGTATAGATCCAAAGGACCTTTTTGAGAGATAAGCCCCACGTCTTACTGAAAGCAGCCTTACACAGCCAGAAAACTGAGAGCACCTTGGGTGTCTTCGACTTGATATGCTTTGCCCAAAGAAGTTTCTTATCCAGGATCACTCCCAGGTATTTTCCTTCATCTGAGATCTAGTTAGTGACGCCTTTAAGCATTGGCTGAATCACACCGGTTAAAATCCTCCGTCTCGTGAAGAGAACAACCTATGTTTTCAAAGGATTGACCGAAAGCCCATTCCTAATGCAGCATTAATCGACCACTGCATGTTAGCACTGCACAGACAGAAAGTATGGCAACATACCATCGCGTATGGGTATGCCTAAACGTAAACGTTTGAACCGTTTAGAGGGTATGCAACAGAGAGTCAACTACCATGCACCATAACAAGGGAGACAGAATACCACCTTGTGGGCAGCCTTTGTTTACCCCTGTCCTAACATGGCGTCCACAGTCCGCATCTACCACAAAGTTCTATTCATCAGCATTGCCCCGATCTACAATACCAATGTCTCGTCTATCCCGTGCTGTCTTAAAGAGTCATTGTCGAAAGCGCCTCCTATGTCGATGAAAATGCCCATAGCGTATTCTTTCCTATCGAGCGCGCATTCAATTCTAGCAAATAGATTTTGAAGCGCAGTCTCACAGGACTTTTCACGCTGTTATGCATGTTGCATCTCAGAAAGAGGGTGCATCCTTAGTGCAAACCTGCGCACGTGCATATCGACCGGTCTCTCCAAGCTTTTCAGCAAGAAGGAAGATAGACTTATAGGTCTGAAACTCTTAGCGAGGGAGTATTCATCTTTCCCAATTTTTGGAATGAAAACCATTTGAACCGTACGCCAAGGTATATATGGATATTTATGCCAGTGCCAAACACGCAGTATACCTAGATTTTCTTCAGAGTTGGCAGCAGCTGGATTATACCCTGGTGGAGCAGAGCTGGGTATAGACTCTATCAGTACCAGGCGACTTAAAGCAATCAAAAGATGCTACAGCATACTCTAATAATAGAGTTTTTCGGGTTAGATCATGCT
Organism: Cheilosia soror; assembly: GCA_949372485.1. NCBI lineage: Eukaryota > Metazoa > Arthropoda > Insecta > Diptera > Syrphidae > Cheilosia > Cheilosia soror. The sequence goes on from OX443563.1 coordinate 35,456,689, forward strand.
CAATCTGCACAAGCAGGCTTAGCTGTGACCCACTCGTTATTTGATTACCTGGAAAATGAGTTTCCAGCAAAATACTGAAAGTATCCGCTTTTGTCTCATAGTCCAAGAGCCGACCGCATGATATCCTAAGGGATAAAATAATAGGATGAGTTTAGTAAAAAATGAAAGCTTGCTATTAGACTTAAAGAAAACGTCCAGGGTTGTCGGGAATTTTTGCCCAGGGGAGGAATAAATGTGTTACTTCCGGTAACATTTTGTTGTGATATTCATAGGCATAAAACAATAGAATAAACGTATAGCCATCCGAAAGAGGGCATTGAATGCTCTTCAAAAATATAGGGTTGTCAGGCACCAACTGCCCACAAAGCCCTGACAAGCCTATTTTACGTGACATATTTTTTCGATTGACCATAGGCATAAAACAAAAGAATGAAATATACTCCAAATGGAAGATTGCGACTTACCGTTTACGAATATGTAGGGTTGTCTGTGATCATTTGCCCAGGTACATAGACAACAAAAATATTTCATATCTATATACCTACAAAAATAAGTTGCATTGTGTTTGTCGATAATGTTCTCTGTAATTCGTAAACCGATTTTGATTCTGAAAATTTCCTATGAAAGGTGATGGTTTGTAAGTACATACGGTCTTTGTATAGGTGTTTTGTTTCATGAGTTAAAAATGCATTCAAAAGCTTATATCTCGAAAACCACCAAATAGATTGAGTTAAAATTTACACACATTCTTAGGTATCGGCCCAGAAGTATTCCTTTGAAGATTGGTTAAGATTGGTTAAAATTGGACAAAGGTGTGTTGCACCGCCCATACGAAAAGTACATTCCAAATCTTATATCTCGAACACCACCGAATCGATGGAGTTCAAATTTAAATATAAAATTATGTATGTATTATGCCCAGGAGTATTCCCGTGAAGATTGGTCAAAGTTGAACAAGGGGGCGTGGCACCTCCCACACAAATAACATTCAAAATCGTATATCTCAAAAACTACCCAATCGATTGAACTTAAACTTATAGATAATCTTAGTTATTATCCTTGGAGTGCTCCTCTGAAGATTGGCCAAAACTGGACAAATAGACGTGGCACCGCCCATACAAAAAAACATTCAAAATCGTATATTTCAAAAACCACCGAATCGATTGATCTCAAATTGACAGCTAATCTCAGGTATATAAAGGGGTGTGCCGCAATTTTTGACAGTCATGGGCGCCAAAGTTTGTAAAATTTTTAACATTGACAGCTATGCATTGTCCTGAGACAAGAATACTTTCTACTTTGGTGGTGGGGTGTGTATGAATCGGGTAGGCGCTGATCGGCATCAACCTGGCGGTGCCCAGCTGTTGTAACTTTTCGTACACATCAATTGTGCTTATTTTACCTCCTAGTGGTAACCACCGGGTACTGGTCTGCCCATCCGGGTGTGACTTGCTGAACTTATAAGCGCGAGTGTTGAACACGAAGAAAATAGCAACACTATAATGCTCTGTCGGAAAGACTGACTGATCGAGCCTCAGAAGTCTTACATGAGCCCCTCAGAAAGAGGACGTACGGCGGATGAATTCATTAGCCTGAATCAACGGTGTCGTCAACAGTCAAGATGACAGTTACCTTACTTGAGCTACTTCGACATATTTGGAGCTGAGGTCAGTGAGGATTTTTCAGGACTAGTCAGGGTGCTGAAACAGAGATGGTGGCGGATGAACCCTTTATGGGCCAACGGCAGCTCTCACATCCCCGAAGTGGGTTACTGACACCGGAGGAATCCGGCCCCTTTCGTCCAAGGGGTCCAACAAAGGGCTTGGCCCTCCAGGTTGGGGGTTGTACGCCGGGGTAACTGCCCGACTGCGGAAAACAACAATAGTTCCGAAACTAAAACAAGCCTCAGATACGGATGATTTTACTGTTGACGAACCTGGCAAACGAATTAAGGACAACGAATTTCGGATCTGCACGTGGAATGTTAGGTCCCTTAACAGACCGCGTGCAGCCGAACAGCTAGCGGAGGCCCTGGACTGCTATAAAGCAGACCTAACCGCCATTCAAGAAGTGCGATGGGATGGACCCGGCAAAAAGAGGATGAAGAACTGCGACATATACTATGGCGACTGCTATCGGCAACAAAAACAGCGCTTATTCGGATGTGGATTCGTCGTTGGAGGCAGACTTAGGCAAGAAGTCTTAAGTTTCCACTGCGTGAACGAGCGCCTCACGACAATTCGCATCAAGGCTAAATTCGCCAACATTAGCCTAATATGTGCCCATGCCCCCACGGAGGAGAAAGACGACGACACCAAAGAGAGGTTCTACGAGCTCTTGGACAAGACATACGAGCAGTGCCCTAACTATGACATTAAAATTGTCCTAGGTGATTTTAATGCAAAGATAGGAAGAGAGGGCATCTTTGGTAGTACTGTCGGAAGGTACAGCCTACACGACACCACCTCCGATAACGGATCGACTTCGCGGCGGGGCGAAATGTTGTCATAGCAAGTACGCGGTTCCCGCATCTCGATATTCATAAAGGCACTTGGAGATCTCCCGATCAATCAACCGTCAACCAGATTGACCACATTGCGATCGACGCAAGGCACTCCTCCAGTATTATGGATATCCGAACGTTCCGAGGGGCCAACATTGACTCGGACCACTACCTTGTTGTAGCCAAGGTACGCCTTCGGATATCCCGAACACCGCCAAGACAAATAAATACTGTGAGGAAGTTTGACGTCGGACGGCTAAAATCGCAAGAGATCACCAGATCCTTCTCCGATCGAGTCTCTCTCAATCTCTCAAGAGGTTCTATGCAGCCAGCAGCAAGCATTGAAGACCAGTGGCAACATTGCCAAAAAGCCATCAGAGACGCCGCCTCTGATGTGCTTGGTTTCACTCGACCACCACAACGAAACCCCTGGTTCGACGACGAGTGCCGGCAAGCACATGCAGCGAAACAAGAGGCATACAAAGCGGCGCTGCAAAGAAGAACTAGAGCTGCTCGTGAGCTCTACGCGCAGAAAAGAAGAGACGAACACCGGCTTCTCAGGAGAAAAAAGAAAGAGCACGAGAAGCGCGCGATCGAGGAAATAGAGAGATGCTACAGCAGGAATGAGGTTCGGAAGTTTTACCAAAGGGTAAAAAGAACCTGTCAAGGCTACAGAGCCCGAACCGAAGCCTGCAAGGACGAACAAGGGAACATCGTAGTAGAATCGCAGTCGATGCTGAGGATATGGAAGAACTACTTCTGCAGACTGTTTAACGGCGATGACGAACTAAATCCCGCTGTCAGGCAGAATGAACCATTCAACCTGGACGATGAAGACCAACAATTCCGTCCACCCGACCTGGACGAAGTGAAGATAGCGATATCTAAGCTTAAGTCCAACAAAGCCGCTGGGGCAGATGGCCTAACCGCCGAGCTATTCAAAGCAGCAGGCGATGACTTGGTTAGGAGCATGCACCAACTCATCTGTAAAATATGGTCGGAGGAAAGTATGCCCGATGAATGGAACCTTAGCATTGTTTGCCCGATCCTCAAGAAAGGAGATCCTCTGAACTGCGCCAACTACAGAGGTATTAGTCTTCTTAACATAGCCTACAAGATCTTATCTGCCGTTTTGTGTGAACGCTTGAAGCCTTTCGTCAACAACCTGATTGGTCCCTATCAGTGTGGCTTCAGGCCAGGAAAGTCTACCATCGACCAAATATTCACACTACGGCAGATCTTGGAGAAAACCCAGGAAGTTCAAATCGATACCCACCATCTTTTCATCGATTTTAAGGCCGCCTACGACAGCATTTATAGAGACGAGCTATACAGAGCAAGGTCTAGTTTTGGCATCCCTGCCAAACTCGTTCGTTTATGTAGGATGACAATGGAGAATGCACGCTGCTCCATCAAGGTCGGTAAAGAACTCACCGAGACCTTCGATGTCAAAAAAGGATTTAGACAAGGCGATGCGCTGTCATGTGACTTCTTCAACATCGTTCTTGAAAGAATAGTGCAAAACTCAAACGCTAACACCAGAGGCACTATCTTTCAAAAGTCCGTCCATCTACTCGCCTACGCCGACGACATCGACATAATCGGGAGAACGCAGCGTGATGTCACTGGCGCTTTCGTGGGCATTGAGACGGAGGCGGCGAAGATGGGTTTGGCGGTCAATGAGAGCAAGACAAAGTATATGCTGTCATCAAGAAAAGACACCCAACACCGACGTCTTGGACAGAATGTCACTATAGACAGATATAACTTTGAGGTGGTAAAGGACTTTGTCTACCTAGGCTCCGCTATGAACTCAGACAATGACACCAGCGCTGAGATTAAACGAAGAATAACTCTTGCCAATCGCTGTTTCTTTGGGCTAAGAAAGCAATTGAGTAGCAAAGCCCTCTCTCGAACAACTAAAGTGACCCTTTATAAGACCTTAATCATCCCAGTCCTACTTTATGGTGCAGAGGCATGTACTCTATCAAAAGCAGATGAGCTTACTCTTGGTTACTTCGAGAGGAAAATTCTTCGAGTAATTTTCGGTCCCGTCTGCATAGACGGTGAATGGAGGAGAAGATACAACGACGAACTGTACGGGCTGTACAGCGACATTGACTTAGCCAGAAGAGTGAAGGTCCAACGACTGCGGTGGCTGGGTCATGTAGAGCGAATGGACGTGAATGCTCCGGCCCGGAAGATGTTCGAATCCACACCGGAGGGACGTCGCAGTAGAGGAAGACCGCGACTCAGGTGGCGCACGCAAGTGGAAAGGGACCTTAACCAACTTAGCGTGCGAAACTGGAGGCAGCTGGCCAAAGATCGTGCTGGCTGGAGACGCTTGTTGGTTGAGGCCCAGGTCCACCCCGGACTGTAGCGCCACTTTAAGTAAGTAAGTTAAGTTCAATCGATAGGGTAGTTTTCGAGATATACGATTTTGAATGTTCTTTGTGTGGGAGGTGCCACGCCCCTTTGTTAAACTTTGACCAATCTTCACAGGAATACTTCTGGGCTAATACATAATTTTATCTGTAAATTTGAACTCCATCGATTCGGTGGTGTTCGAGATATAAGATATTGAATGTACTTTTCGTATGGGAGGTGCCACGCACCTTTCTCCAATTATAACCAAACTTCAAAGGAATACTCCTGGGCCGATACCTAAGAATGTGTGTAAATTTTAACTCAATTTATTTGGTGGTTTTGGAGATATAAGCTTTTGAATGCATTGTTTGTATGGGAGGTGCCACGCCCCTATAACTCATGAACCAAAACACCTATACAAAGACCGTATGTACTTACAAACCATCACCTTTCATAGGAAATTTTCAGAATCAAAATCGGTTTTCGAATTACAGAGAACATTATCGACAAACACAATGCAACTTATTTTTGTAGGTATATAGATATGAAATATTTTTGTTGTCTATGTACCTGGGCAAATGATCACAGACAACCCTACATATTCGTAAACGGTAAGTCGCAATCTTTCATTTGGAGTATATTTCATTCTTTTGTTTTATGCCTATGGTCAATCGAAAAAATAGGTCACGTAAAATAGGCTTGTCAGGGCTTTGTGGGCAGTTGGTGCCTGACAACCCTATATTTTTGAAGAGCATTCAATGCCCCCTTTCGGATTGCTATACGTTTATTCTATTGTTTTATGCCTATGAATATCACAAAAAAACCCTGGGCGCATGCACCTAGCCAGGCTGAAATAATAGTCTAAATGGGGCTTAAATTAAAAAATTTAAGCGTCTAACTGAAACTGCAACTGAGACTGAAACTGGTGGAATTCCCATAAGTTTTCAGTTCAGTTGTCAGTTTTAGTAGAAACAATCTTCTAACCTTCGGCTAATCACGAGTAAATTGAAAGCTCAACTGAATACTAGACTGATGTCTTAATGCACTGTAGAACATCAGTTTAACTAATATAAATTAAAAATCTATAAAAATAAGGAGACTATCTCGGTAGGTATACCAGTATCCAAACGCTAGGTATGTACATACATTGTGCAAGCCATAGCTTTAACCTGGCTCTGCCCACTCGGAGAACTGTTCACTTTGCGGATGCGACGATACCAAAATATTCTTTTCCGTGAATAATTCCCCCGGCGGATTCCACGATAGGGGTGATAGTTTTTTGTTTCGTGAGATTTGGAAGTGACATTTTCTACTTGCGTGCGCCACCTGAGTCGCGGTCTTCCTCTACTGCGCTGTCCCTCGGGTGTGGATTCGAAGATCTTCCGGGCCGGAGCATTCACGTCCATTCGCTCTACATAACCCAGCCACCACAGACCGTTAGACCTTCACTCTGCTGGCTAGGTCGATGTCGCTGTACAGCCCGTACAGTTCGTCGTTGTACCTCCTCCATTCACCGTCTATGCAGACGGGACCGAAAATTACTCGAAGAATTTTCCTCTCAAAGCAACCAGGAGTAACCTCATCCGCTTTTGATAGAGTCCATGGCTCTGCACCATAAAGAAGGACTGTGATGATTAAGGTCTTAGTTTTATAAAGGGTCACTTTAGTTGTTCGAGAGAGGGCTTTGCTACTCAATTGCTTTCTTAACCCAAAGAAACAAAGCGAGTGGCAAGAGTAATTCGTCGTTTAATCTCAGCGCCAGGGTTCGGACTTTACTGCAATTGCAGTAGATCTGCTGCTTTTTTCGTAAACAAAATGAATCCACTGCGCTACTGCGCCCACGCCTCAATCTACTGCACATTTTCAGAGATGTAATTTGACTTTTTTAGTTTGATAATTAAAATATATTTTCTGTTTCGAAATGAAAGGAAAGGCTGTCATCATCATAAGTAAAAAGTGAATTGCACTCAGTAACTCAGATGGCAGTAGATAAATGAGACTATTCAAAAGTATACCTAACCTAGTCGGCTTAAGTTGACTAGATTTGTCTGGAATGCGACCGTCATGATTGCTATGTATATGCAGTTATCATTACGTATGTTTACCTATTCCACAAATAATGTTAAATTTGAATAATAATTTTATGAAATGGAATGTCAAATTAATAGGTTAGGTACTCAGATTGACACAAAAAAAAAGCAATTTATTTTGAAATCGAGAGCTCTTTTCCGATTACTAATTTACAAATTTTTATAAATCAATTTAAGGGCACATTTTAAATAATTAAATTTAACATTTAGTCAGTGAATAGAATTTGATTGCACAGGCAAAATCTGAAGAGCTCAATCGAAAACGCTATAAAAAAAATACTCTCGTGATCAATAAAGACCAATAAAGATTCAAACAGATCGATTTATGAACAACTAATAATTTCTTTTTAAATAGGTATGTATATGAAATGTAGGTTTCCAATACAAACAAAAAATTTACTGCGGAAAATTTGATTTTACTGCTGTTTTTTGAAAAATCTACTGCACAAATGAATTTCTCAAGTCCGAACCCTGCTCAGCGCTGGTGTCATTGTCTGAGTTCATAGCGGAGCCTAGGTAGACAAAGTCCTTCACCACCTCAAAGTTATATCTGTCGATAGTGACATTCTGTCCAATATGTCGTTGTTGATTGTCCTTTCTTGATTACAGCATATACTTTGTCTTGCCCTCATTGACCGCCAAACCCATCTTCGTCGCTTCCGTCTCAATGCTCACGAACGCGCCAGTGACGTCAGGCTGCGTTCTGCCGATTATGTCGATGTCGTCGGCGTAGGCGAGTAGGTGGACGGACTTTTGAAAGATAGTGGCTCTGGTGCCTAGCGGTCAAATGCTTTTTGACCGAAATAGAACTCTTTTTGACCGAATTTGACCGAATTCCAAGTTCAGTACCAAATATATTTTAAGCTGTCATTAATTTGTAAGCAACTGGTTTCGATTTCAAGATTCCCTGGGTGTTGTCCCGCTATCTAAAGGACATCACAAAACGGTACGTACAGGTCACCTGTACTTGAACTCGCTTTGAAACAAAATATCTCTCATTTCCGAAACAAAGCAGGCGGTCGAAGCAAAATCCAAATCTACATTTTAGCCATATTGCATTAAAAGATTTTAAGAGTATTTGTGATTCCCGCATAATCCAGCCAGACTTGCTCTTTAAATAAATTAAATAAATTTAAAAGGCTAACATTTTCTCAATATTTTTTATTGAATGAAAGATAAAATATAAATATTTAAGCTATCTGAGCTATCTTCTCACAATTATTCTTTTGTGTGAGTTTTATTTTTGGGGCGAATGAAAGGGACCTACAATTTTATGCCGAGTCCGAATGGCTGAATTGAGAATCTCTTTCAGGAGAGTTATAGGCACTCGAATAGTCGAATGTTTGTCAGACGTTCGCGAGAGGTGACGCAGTGGAAAAACCTTAAGATGTTGTATTTTTCCGGGGATCGATCAACGGTGGGAAGTGGGACCCTCGCACAGTAGTCCAGCATAAACCACTGAGCCATTGCGCCAAAGCTTAAAATAAAAACTAATAATAAAGAAGAACGGTGCAAAATGACGGGTTTTTCGATTGAGACGGTTCGATGTAGCGACCATGTTGTTTTGTTGGCGTCTGTCTAATCTGGTGCTTTTTATTTAGTGACTGATGCCAAATCACCATGACACGTTAGGCGGCTCTCAGATTGCGGCAATACGCAATAAGAAACTAGCAACTATCAATAAGCAATCAGCAACATTTTTCGTTTGAGCGATATTTAGTTGCTTTGATGTGAGACCTCTAATTTGATTCAAAGTAAAATAATTGTGACTGTAAGCGATAATATTACGTGTTTTTTATTGCCAATTGCTTATTGAATGTTGCCTCAATGTGAGAGCCGACTTACATGATTGAGCAGGATGTCCAAATGATAAAATTTTAGTATCAATACGCCGGGATCCTTCAAAGTCGACTCTTCAACGTTTGGTGGCTAACTTTCAACATCGATCCGTCCTTATTTGGCCCGTTAGTGAATCTTCAGTAAGATCAGTTTTTATTCATAAAATATTACATGCTATATCGAGAGTCGTAGTACGAAAAAGAGTAGGAACCCCTGGGATAACTTATATAATGCATTTGTGGAGACTTTTTATTAGTCTTTTTTAATGATATTAGGTACAAGGTTTAGACTTTTTTACCGAATTTAACAAAATGGAATTCGGTGAAATGTCAGATTTTGACCGAAAATAAATTTTTCTAATGGCAACACTGCTGTAACATGTCTCCATTTCCTCGATCGCGCGCTTCTCGTGCTCTCTCTCTTTTTTCTCCTGAGAAGCCGTTGTTCGTCTCTTCTTTTCTGCGCGTGAAGCTCACGGGCAGAGTATATCCATTAATGAGTAGGGACACTCTCTCTACATATGCATTTCATACTACCACAAAGCAAAACGCAGAAAAAATTGTGCAATAAGTGGAAGCAGGTCGAAAGAATACTTTTTACCTGAATACGACGAATGCCTGAGAAGAAAAGGGTAAACAACACATTTTACCTGTACCACTACATACGGCTTGCTGCGTACGACGAACGATTGTGGGTTTTTTCATAAAGCATTTTCAAAGGCGGTAAACTCGATTTCGATGTGTGTACCTTTTCACTTTTATGCAGTGTGACCTGCTTTGCTTTTTGGACATTTTCCATTTTCCATTTTTTATGATTATTTTTTTCAGGAATTACACCTAATTCTAAACTCCTACCATTAATATTTCAATCTAAAATATGAAAATAAATGTTTCTTCTCTGTTCTGACTTCGCTAAAAATAATGCAATTCGACATTGGGCGCAGTAGCAATACAAATGATTTCACTCCATAATTGCTAGTTTTTATAAAAACTGGTCACACTGGTTCTGCAGTGACAATGGGGTAGGTTTTTTCATAATGCATTTTTAAAGGCGGTAAACTCGAATGCTTATCAGTTGTGCGAAAGAAGGGAAATAAACACAATACAGGGTGACCCGTGATAGTTTTCGGTGCGAACCTACAGTGCAATTGTTTTTGGATTAAATAGAAATTTAAATAGGAAATGGGAAAACATATTTTGAAGTGTTTAGCCTGCACGGTCGGGAACAAAAAGAAAATGCAGTAAAATATTTATATGTCCCGATAATGAAGGGCATTAAAAGTTTAACTTTATTGGTTTTTTAGTGATAACTCCTGAAACTATTCCTTTTCTGACTCCTTTTTTGGAGGTGTAATTTTTCATTACAATTTTTTTACGCGCTGTTTATTTTTTTTTTTGTTTTGCTTGAACACATTTAAAATACATATCTGCCTTTTGGCTTTAAAATTAATAGTATTGCTTGTGGTCGAAATGTGTCCTAAGTTATATTAATCTTTAATTCAAACAAATTTAAAGACCCCAAAAAATTCAGAAGACCATTTTTGGAAAATGAAGAGCAAATCAATTTCTTATGAAATGCATTTTTTAAGTATTGCTTTTTTCGATAAGTCTGAAATATGTAGGTTTGTCAAATCGAACAAACCTAATTCTGGTGACTTTTGGGCTCACTGACAAAAAAAAGCCGCTGTAAAACTAGATTGTAAAAGTTAAAAAAACAGGAAGTAGGAAAAATATGTCTGGATAGTGAATTATCAGTTGTGTTCATGTTTATATTAATATAACTAACAAATTAATACTTTAGGTACAAACCTCTTTTGATTTCGAAACACAAAAAACATCTGTAGGTAATCAATTCTGATACTTTGAAATGCTGAAGTTACAGTGAGAACGCAAAATTGGATTTCGAAATTTTGTCTGTTGAAATGTTGAATTTAGGTGCGGTGTAAATGTACTATAAGTCAGCAACACATGGCATATTTTTTTGGGAAGTGAATATAACAAAACCAAAAGTGAGTATAACAATTTTGCATCTAAAACCAAAAGTGAGTATAACAAAACCAAAAGTGAGTATAAAAGTTTTGCATGTAAAAGTAAAAGTGAGCTAGCTATATAGATTCTCAAAAAAATACGCCTATAGTATTTCCTCCATATTTATAGATTTTTAAGGAAGATGAAAGTGCGCATTTAACACGTTCGCCTAAAGAATTTTTAGATGCATTAGAAAGTTTACCTATAGCAAAATAAAAAAAATAAATTTGAAATGAAAATGTATTACCCATATGTTAAAAATAAATGTGATTGATTACTGTAAAAATATATGTAGGCACGTGTTTGAGAGCATGACTTTATCAAAAAATTTAATAGAATAATCAAAAAAACCAACAACAAGCATAAATATCTTAGCGTAACACACATGTAATTATAATTTTGTATTTAATAAAAATGTTTGACAAGTTAAAAATTTTCCTTATTTTAACGGAGCACCCTGTGTCATTTTCCGAAAGAATACTCCTCCTCTTTTTTCTCTCTCTCACTACCCACTTTATATATCCGTCTATTTCTCATGTCTGTGTGACATAGTAATACTTGCTGATAAGGAAATTGTCGAGAGTGTCCCTACTCATTATAATGGATATACTCTGCTCACGGGCAGCTCGGGTCCTTCTTTGTAGAGCCGCTTTGCATGCCTCTTGTTTTGCTGCATGTGCTTGCCGTCACCCGTCGTCGAAGCAGGGGTTTCGCTGTGATGGTCAAGTGAAAGAAAAGCGTCTCTGATGGCTTTTTGGCAATGTTGCCACTGGTCTTCAATACTTTCATAGAATCTCTTGAGAGATTGAGAGAGACTCGATCGGAGAAGTATCTGCTGATCTCCTGCGATTTTAGCCGTCCGACGTCAAACTTCCTCACAGTATTTACTTGTTTTAGCGGTGTTCGGGATATCCGAAGGGCGTACCTTGGGCTACAACAAGGAAGTGGTCCGAGTCAATGTTGGCCCCTCGGAACGTTCGGACATCCATAATACTGGAGGAGTGCCTTGCGTCGATCGCAATGTGGTCAATCTGGTTGACGGTTGATTGATCGGGATATATCCAAGTGCATTTATGAATATCGAGGTGCGGGAACCGCGTACTTGCTATGACAACATTTTGCACCGCCGCGAAGTCGATCAGCATAAATCCGTTATCGGAGGTGGTGTCGTGTAGGCTGTACCTTACGACAGTACTACTACTACCAAAGATGCCCTCTCTTCCTATCTTTGCATTAAAATCACCTAGGACAATTTTAATGGCGTATTATCGTGAGGCGCTCGTTCACACACTTGAAACTTAAGACTTCTTGCCTAAGTCTGCCTCCAACGACGAATCCACATCCAAATAAGCGCTGTTTTTGTTCCCGATAGTAGTCGCCATAATATATGTCGCACTTCTTCATCCTATTTTTGCCCGCCCATCACATCGCACTTCTTGGATGGCGGTTAGGTCTGCTTTATAGCAGTTCAGGGCCTCCGCTAGTTGTTCGGCTGCACGCGGTCTGTTAAGGGACTTAGCATTCCACGTGCAGATTCGAAATTCGTCGTGCTTTTTTCGTTTGTCAGGTTCATCAACAGTAAAATCATCCGTATCCTAGGCTTGTTATTGCTTCGTAACTAAGTAAGTCGGTCAGTTACCCCAGCGTACAACCCCCAACCTGGAGGGCCAAGCCCTTTGTTGGACCCTTTGGACGAAATGGACCGGATTCCTCCAGTGTCAGTAACCCACTTCGGGGATATGAGAGCTGCCGTTGGCCCATAAAGGGTTCATACGCCACCATCTCTGTTTCAGGACCCTGAATAGTTCTGGAAAATCCTCACTGACCTCCAAATATGTCATCTGTCGACTGATGACGACCGTATGTCCTCTTTCTGAGGAGGATGAAAAACGTAAATGTGAGGAACACTTACCTTACCAAAACCTATCGAATAAACCAAAATTTTTTAAGGATTCACATGTATGTTATATAAAGGGTCCGCCAAAAAATTTTTTTTTTTTGAAAATGCTGTAAAAAAAACTACTGAATATTTTCTCAAATTTCTTTTTTTATTTGAAAGTACAATCCTTCCGGTTAATAATGGAAAATAATTTCATTCAAATGGCTGCCTCGGCTGGCCATGCATTAGCCTACACGATCGGTCCAATTTTTAAGCACATTATGCCTCTGGACTAAAATCCGCACCAAACAGTGACTCGTTTTGGGTATATCGGCTTTTCAATGTATGCGTGCGGATTTTCTGTGCCCCAAATGCGACAATTTTGCTTGTTTACATACCCGCCAAGATCAAAATGAGCTTCACCTGAAAAGATGATTTTTTTTGGCAAAATCGGCATCTTCTCTAAGTCGATCGCAGGCCCACTTAGCGAAGCGAAAACGCATTGGATGGTCAGTTGGCTTCAACTCCAGAACCAATTGGACTTTGTATGGCATCATACCAAGGTCTTTATGCAAAATTCGTCTCAATGATGTCTCCGAAATGTTCAATTGTTGAGAACAACGGTGAATTGATATTGATGGCGCTTCACGCACACTTTCTGCCACAGCAGCAATTTTCTCGAGTGTACGCACTGTTTTTGGCTTTTCACGCTTTGGTTTATCGATGAGGATGCCAGTTTCTTTCACTTTTTTCACAAGATAACGAACATACGGAGCTGACCGGTGCTTCTCTTCTTCCAAAATCCGTACGCAATTTTCGCACACATTCTGCAACATTACCATGATTTTCAAAGTAATGTCGCAATATTTCCCAGCGTTGTTCAAGCATATACACAACCATATTCGTTCAGCGGAAGAATAAAACTAATTATCTGTCAAATAAGTGTTACCATTCGCGAAATAAGCACTAGTTGAAAAAAAAAAAACGTTAGATGGCGGACCCTTTAGATGAATACAAAAGAAATGAAGAAGTTAGACCTGGAGTGTAGGTACGGTCCTCCTTATTTCAGGCTGGATATCCATGCAATAGAATTGTGCATCCGAAAAAATCTAAACAGATATATAACTTACAATTAACATCTTTGAAATAATATCGATATAGGTACTGGTCTGTGACTGCCTTCAACTTCGACATCTACTCTTACTCTCAATTACAAAAAAAAATCCATCCCATTTAGATGCCAGGACACACGCGAAGGCAATGAAGAAGCAGACAAACTAGACTGAAAATGATCCAAATCTCAAATTATTATTCCAAGACCATTCTGTGAGCTACCAATAAACACAATAAAAACATGTGTCAAAAGCTGGAGTTAGGAAATCCTGTCAAGGATTCCTAAAAAAAAAACCGAACACCAACCTGGGTTGGTCCAACTGGTTCGTAGCTAAAATAGATAATTCAAAAAGACGAATTCTACGTTACAAAAGGTATTTTATTCCGAACTGTTCTAAGTCAAAACTAAGACTAATCGCTTAACTCTAATATTCTGCCATGGGTAGTCCCATTGACCATGGCCAATCCGCTGAGTCGCCAGAATGCACGCAGCGCGTGTATCCGTCTGCATCGGGTGTCATCGTGCTGACGCAGTTATATTGCCGTTATCGTATGGGACGTGGCCAATGACCTGCTGACTCAGTGGGAACAGGTTTATTCGCGTTGCTATATTTTTATCGATGTGGAGTATCGGGTGGTGATAACTCTGGCTAGAGGAAGAAGAATAATAAACAAGTTAGGTACATCTTTATTATCATTATCGAAGATATAGCGTTATATCGATTCATTGCATTTTTTTTTTTAATTTGTCTTAACAAACGGATTAGTAGATATCCATATTTGGCTAGTGCATGTATATGTAGGCACAAATACAATAATTTTTAATTGAATCTTTTAGCCACAGCTGACAATTTTGACACCAAAGATACGTAGATAATGTATTTCATCCAATAACATATTGCACATCCAATTGCCAACATTTCATTTATGCTCTTCACCAGCGAACGGTGGGATGGTTCGAACTTATTACCCGATTCCAATGCATACAATGTCGATGTTGTTGGTATGGCAATACAATACAGCAACTTCAAGTCAAGCCGCACGTTGGGTCCAACCAGATGTATTAGCAGCCACATTTGCGGATGAGTCTCATGGTAGCATTGCAGTTCAATCGGGATTAGTGCATGTTACTTCGTTGATGTTGTTGGCGCATTCTTATTTCCACTAAGGCAAAACTCAAAATAGAGTCTTCACAGTTCCACCGATAAGGGAATCGCACGCTATGTTTTCAATATATATATAGGCATAACTCATTCACATAGCTCGTAAAACAAAGAAGGGATAAATCCAAAGAGGTGAGCGAGGCAGGCATAAGGCATTCTTGGCTGGGCCCAGGGATCAGATAACTCAATTATCTATACACCGTAAACAAATGCCATTCCTATGGACAGCCACTTTTGAAACCGATCTTTCAAGCATCCACAGCGACAGAGGAGAAGCCTGACCATGGGTTATGATTCCTGCGCCAATGGTTTGTAAACGTGATTTTTATGATCATTTAACATAATAATGCATTTTATGACCACAAAAACTGATGCGCGAGTAAATTAGGAGTTAGTTTAGCAGTTCTGTTACGTTTACAAATTTGTATATAGGTACAAGTGCAGGTGATTGCTAGTGGGTGAAGCAATGAGTTTGTTAGGACAGTAGGGACTGGTGGTGTTGGTGCTGGCTAAATCGTGCGCAGGTAATCGCTATGAAGGTGTTATAATTTACCATTATGTCGACTGATGAGCTATGAGATTTCTTTCGTTTCTCGTGGACGTCTATTGCTGTTCGAGTACTGGTGAGGTGCAATTCATCTTCTTGCGAAAAAATAAATGGAAAGGGCTTTTTTCATTCCTTAGTGGTAGAAGCAAATTCGTTATAGTTTATGTGAAAAACTGATGACTCAATTTGTCATGGAGCTGTAAGCATGAAGAAGTGTTTCATGGAAAATTAAATTTGTAAATAATGTGGCACAATAGCTTTCGATTGTCTACTACCTATACAGATTTAAAATATAGTGGACTATTTTGCGAATTGTATTTAAGATTTAATAGTCAATTAAAGTCGTCTAATCAATATTTAATAGAAGGAGTACTACGTTTAGGGTGGGCATTTTCTTAAGCCACTAATTTACAAAAAAGAAACAGAAGTCTCTGTACCTACTCTGTAGTCTATTCCATCAAACGTGAAAAGAAATAATTAGCTTTTTTGGTATGTATTCTAATTTCATACAAACCCAATTCTATATAGAATTGGATTTTTTTTGCATTTTGCATGCATCATGAAACTAGAGCAGTACGAAAAATTAGAACGAAAATGCCCGATAAGTGTGAGTGGTGTGGGGTATGGTTTGTTTCGTCTGTTTTATCTCGTTTTTTTGTTGTTTTGTTTTAGACGTTTCGCATTTTGTTGTTTCAGCATTTTTATTAATATGTTTTTCAATTATTTGGTTTATATTTATTTTGAAAAAAAATAATTTAGTCTTTTACTTAGTTCGTTTTAAGCTGATATGAGCCAGGGACTAGCAACATGGGAAGCTTTGGCACAGGAGGAGGGCGCGGCATGCTCGCGGTCGCTCGGCTACAGCTTTTCGAACGGGATAGTTCTTGCCTGCCTACTCACCGTATGCCACATGCTCAACAAACATTTTATTCCATGCAATATTAAATCAACAAAAAAAAAGAAGAGGGGAGAAAGCTATGTTATGCAGACCTCGGACGGAAGAAAGGACCCTTGTAAGACGAATGAAAGAAAGAAAGAGAAATAAAGCGGAAAAGAAAACACTCAAGAACTTGTGCCACTACCCTTGAAGAAGACCGGGAAACAACACGCGAAGCTGAACCTAACTATAACCTAAACTAAATCTATTCTAACCTATTAGTTAAACTAGGCCCTAAACTATACCTAAACTATCTTAAGATTACGCTCCACTAAACTTAACTCGCAGTTCTGGCCTTCCCAGTATTACTCCTAGATAGTGGTTCGCCATAACTCTAAAATATGTCTGATGTAAGTGGCAATCGTTGGCCAGCCCCACCCCATGTCCATAAGAACACTTCCATGGCTATCTTTTTGGCCGATCGCGATGAAGATAGCCCCTTAAAGATTCCCCCCCAGTCACAATTCATGCTGTGGTAATCACCGAATCACGTAAAAGTCGCATCCTGTCATCTCGTTAGTAACTGTCCAGTACGGTCATTGTTTACCTATAGAAGGACCATGACATCCACACACCGATAGCGAAGCGAAATTCAACGTACATATTGTTTGGTTATATTACCGAGCTCAAAATATATTAAAAATCGTTATAAAACGTGCCACTTTGACTTAAATTAACTATACCCTACACCAAATCGTAATATTAATAAAAAACAAAATAAAATATAAAAAAGAAAAGAAGAAAATGCAAGTAAAGCAAAAAAACTAAAATACGAAATAAAAAGAAAACTATATGGTTCTGATCTTAATACTATACATACTTAAAACACTACATGATTCAATTCAAAAATTCAATTAAAAGGTTGAAATTACTCACGGTTGTTGTCCCCGATGTTCGTTCTGCCGGCAGCACAAAAAGAAGACGCTAGTTTCTGCTTTAAAAATAATTCCACGGACAACAAAAAATTCAATATTAAGACCACAACTATACCCTAACCTTACGTTAAACTTAATCATAAAAAAAAATTCAAAATTTAAAATCCAATATAAAAACTATTCTATTCAAAAAAAGTAATATTTCTGGTGGCACTGTAAACACAATACACTGTTTCACGAGTTCTCTCGTGCTTGTTGTGGGGTACACACACATCCAGAAAAGCTTAAATAATAAAAATGAAAACGTAAATAAGTTTCTAAAATAATCATTCACCAACTTTCATATATCGTTTATTTAAACTTAACTCTTTACTTTGAAGTCATTTGAAGTCCATAACAAAATACAAAATGATTGTCTCTGTGAAAAAAAAGTTGAACGCAGTGACATTGAAATTATAATAGCCCTCTCCCGGTTTCTCATATTAAAAAAGAAAATTAAAACATAACAATTGAAATGGTTTACAGTGAAGTACAACAACTAAAAAAAATCAATATTGCTTATCTAAAATCACCGTTTTACAAAACGAAAATATAGATCTTAAAACAACAGTCAGTGTACTACAAAATCGAATTAACGTTTTGGAACAATCAAAACTCGATTTTTAACGTGCCAAATGTTGACAATTCAACTGCACTGCAAGCAGCGTTAAACATTATTCGTATTGGTGTCGTCTACGATCTTGATGAGCGAGATGTTGGGTTGTATTCTAAAAGATGAGTTCAAGCAGTTTACTAATTTTTCTGAGAACTTTCTTAGCATGGTACGCAAAATAAAAATACACTCCCCGAGTAAGTGCTCATGCTGTGAGTTTGATCTTCAGTGTAGAGAATGATCTTGTTTCGAAAGCTTGATGTACAATGGTGGCCATAATATATTTTGACAAAACTATAGTGACTGCAAAAAATTTTTTTCAAAAATCTCTTCGCTAATATTTCTTATGATTTTTTGAAAATTGCTAAAAATCACTATTTTATTCACTTTTTCCTCCTTTCTGTACAACATTTTTCTGAGATCATCCCATTCAAAAAATCATAAAAAATATTAGCGAAGAGATTTTTGAAAAAAAATGTTTGCAGTCACTATAGTTTTGTCAAAATATATTATGGCCACCATTGTACATCAAGCTTTCGAAACAAGATCATTCTCTCTCTCTCTTTTTGCATCAAAACATTTTTTTTTTGGACCGAGGAAAAAAGTAAAAAAAGTAGACTTTTACAAAAGTTCGAAATTTTCAATGGGTACTTAATGGGTTAAGGAAAGTTTTGGAAACGGAATTTGAATGACCTTTCCATTGATGTCAAAATTTACATGAAGTAAGTTAAAATTATGAGTAGAATTAACTTAGTTTCTGAATTATTGTTTGAGAGAATTACATTAACAACAACTCGTAGACACAATCACTTTGGTAGGAATTATAGCTATTTCGAACTACACCACTAATTCATCATCAGACTCCTTTAAGTGATTGTTTGAATAGTTTTGAATTCTGACAGTCAATTCTCCGTATATATCCACTTGGGAAGACATTTCTGTTTTTCCCTGTCAGGAAGTGAACTTGCACCTCGATTTTTCTTAATTGACCAAGTGACTACCACTTGCGCTAATTGAGCGACGATTACAAGCCCGCCAACTGGTGATTAGAACGGAGGAGAAGACCAACCTCTGTGCGTTGTTGTTGCTACGAGGTGTTTTTTGTTTATTGTCGTTCTCTCGGTTTTCTTCGCCTTTAGTTTTGTCAAAATACTTATGGCCACCATTGTAAGTGCTTGCTTTAATATGCAAAAAGAGGAGAAAATGGTTGCTTATATGAGATCGTGCTTATAAATTTTTAAGCATGGGTATTTTTTTACTCAGTCCACATATAGCCGTCGAGATGGCCGAATTTCAGCAAATCTCTGTAACACGTAGAATTTACAAAAATAGAAGATGTCCATCTGGTAAAGATTTTCGTCGGTTGTATAGTTTTAGTGAAGAGGGTGTGCGATTGTTAACGGAACACTTCTTGGGGCCGACTTTAGAAACACGTGGTGGTGCTTGAACGAATGAAGAAAAAATGAGAATTTTGTTGCGCTATATAGGAGACCCGGGGTTTCAAATTGGAGTGGCTGAAGATACCGGTATACATCAAACAACTATATCAAGAGTGATCCAGCAAGTTTCGGAAGAAATCGCAAGCCATGCGAATGATTGGATTGTATTCTCATATACTTCGGAAGAAATACGAGAAGCACACATGCTGTGGAGCAGTAAGTATGCATTTCCTTATGCGATTGGTGCTCTTGATTGTACTCATGTTCGTATAAATAAAACTGTCAAATCACCATGATCATCATGATCATGAATAAATCGCAAAGGATTCTTCTCAATAAATGTGCACCCGTGACCTGTGGCGTAGTCGTCATTTTCAGTTAATTAATTTAATTGAATACTATTATTTTAATTATAAAATAAAATTGGTTTCAGCACCATGTAATAATAGTCAACGCTTTAATATAAATTCAATTACTTTATTAGGTTTTTAATTCAGTATGCAAAAGGATGGTTTATAATGCTTAGCAAGTGAGGTTAGCAAGTACCCATGTGGGTAGATGTCATAATTACTCGGGGGATGACAGATAGAGTGATTCGTAGTTTCACGAGTAGGTCATTATAGTCCTGAGGGCCAGGCCATGTGTTTCCCTCTCTGTTGAAATCACGATAGTGTCCAAACGAATCGATCTAGGCAAATGAAATTTTGTCATAGGACTTATTTTTACCGTCGTCAGTTTGAAAATGGGGTATGTCGGTCAAGTAGTTCTGGTACCTCCCATTCAAAACCACTATTATACCCATGTGTCTCTCTGTCTGTTGAAATCATGATAGCGTCCAAACGAATCGACCTAGGCAAATGAAATTTTGTGAGAGGACTTTGTCAGGTTTGTGTAGAAAATTGTCTATGTCGGTTAAGTAGTTCTGATACCTTCCATACAAAACCAATATTAGACACATGCGTGTACCTGTGCAGTACATTCTAACTCGCGTCGCAAATATTTTGCATGACTTTTATGCAGTGGAGAGTATCAAAGCATCGACCAAGCCGATGATAATGATAACACTTTTTCTTGTTTTATCTTATAATGTACATAATATTGTCCTTTAATTCTATATAAAAGTCCTTGAAATGAGCCTAAGCCTTTAAATAAAAATCGAGCATTCGGTGTTTTTGTGGAGCTTCATTCATTTACCTACTCTTTGGAAAATGTTTTCAAACTTATTTAGTTACGCAGATCATAGCCAAGACCCAAAACAGTTAATTTATCAGCTGCTTATTAATTTGCATAAGATAGCGGGCGTTGAACAGCCGACATATTTCGGTTTCGGGTTATTTTAGCTTTGGTTTATGCTCAGAGAGTGTGGGCAGTTCCTTATACTAATGATAAAGAAGGATGTGTGTTTTCATGTGTGATTGAAAATAAAGTTAAGTAGGTATGGGATTGGGGATTGTGTAGCTTGCGCAGATGAATAGATACATATTATGTATTAAGTTTATCCCGTGGGTTTTATGTTGCTCGTTTTTAAGTAAACATTGTTGTGTAGCTGAAACTAACTTTTATGGGGTAACTCGGTAGGTATCGGGTTATATGAACGCCACGGGTTATTCAACACCATTTGTCATTTGCCTCCCGTCACTTTGTAGTCTATCTTTTTGAAAATATGTGTTGACTTGCAAAAAATCTTGCTACCTACCCCTTTCGTAATACTTACACTTTTGGCCTCTTTTACACGCAGATGACTTTTCAACATGATTTAATGTGATAGATAATCGTAAATGACATCTGATATCACGAAATTAATTTAAAACCTTCATGTCAATAAGTACACGGTTAGTCAGCGCGACGGGTACCCCCACACATTTTGTTTGTAAAAGAAGAAAAAATTATGTAGATAAAGTACTAAAAAGAAGTCAAGACCGCAAGAGTAAATTTAACTCAGTTAAGAGTCTACATAAATATTTTAAAAATTATTTAACTAGGCGTATTTTTTTGGGAATCTATAGCTAGCTCACCTTTACTTTTACATGCAAAACTGTTATACTTACTTTTAGTTTTGTTATACTCACTTTTGAGATTATATTATATTTTATACTGAATACTGAATCTGAGCTTAAACACAATCGATGAAGAAGCTAAAAGCCTGAATATTCTACCAAAAATTATGTATAATAAACAATATGAAAATGTATAGGTACCGAAACAAGTTACAAAGCATGGCAGAGCAGTATTCGAAAACTAATGAGGTTGTCGAGGTAAAACATTTAATAAACACTTTTCTTGCTACAACGACAGAATAAAATCATTTGGAGCTTTAAAACTATGGAGGCGGACTAACAATGAGGAGACAAAACAGGAATATCAACAATCGAATTGGAAATATAAACAAATATGTGAGAAGAAACGAATGGAATATTATTTAAATTTGGAAAGGAAATTAAACAAAGTTAAAGACTCAAAAACGTGGTGGAGATTTGCTAATGAACTACGCCAAAACAGTTTTAGAATGGGGTCAGAAATGCGCATAGAAGAATTCAAACATTATTTTGAAAATCTACAACATTTATAGCCTATGCAGCTTAATTAAAATAAAAAATAGCGAACAAAAGAAAGTTTACGGATTTTTTGTAGATCTTAAGGCAGCTTTTGATGCTATCGACAGAATATCTCTATTCTATAAATTGAGTAACATGGGAGTGTCATCGAAGTTTTTGGCTCTAATTAAAAGTTTGTACACAAACACAGTATACTGTTGGGATGGTGAACAAGCGAAAGACTATTTCGAAACCACGATGGGAGTAAAGCATTAGGATTACTTTGGGGTGTGGACTTTACTTGGATGGTTTTCTTGTTCGACTTTTGATGTATGCGGATGATATCGCTATATTAGCTGAAGACATATCCGTGCTTCAAGGTTTGATAAAAAAGTTGAAAGAGTAATTTCACAATCAAAAATTATGATTTTCAGCAAAGGCAGAAGAGCAAAAAACGAGAAATGGTATTTCAACGGGGCGGAAATAGCAATAGTCAAGGAGTACAAATATCTAGGAATGATTATAACACCGGGACTTCCGTTACGGGGGCAGCTTAAAGAAAGAGAAGCAAAGGCAAAAAATTGCTTAAATAGAACCTGAAAAATTTTCATCGGAAAGAAGGAGGTAAAGCTTTTAGCGAATTTGAAATTATTTAACGCTGTGTCGAGAGCTATACACCGCAACAGGCGGTAGACACCCTAGGCCTAGCTTCTCGCAACCATTCGTTTGTAAGAGTTTCTATTTTTTGGGATGAATGGATGGGACCTACAATTTTATGCCGAGTCCGAACGGCTGAATTGAGAAGCTTTTTCAGGATAGTCATACTCTCGGATGTTTGTCAGACGTTCGCGAGAGGTCTTACTTTTCCAAATTTGTCATCGGCTGGATGACGGCTGTTATCACATGCATGAACATAGGTAACGTAAAAACTCTTCAAATCGATTACTGGTCATACATGACTGCATGAGGCAACCCTGGATGATGGGTATCAATGCCCTTATCCCAGTACAATCTGTAACGCGAAGTTTTATTGTAACCTCGAATTCCGCCACCAATTGTCGACGAGCAAGGTTGCTAATATTTCCTACATCCTCACTTCCACTGTCTTCATCACTTACATCGACATTCAGGAGGTGTGATAAATATGTCTTGAGAAATAATAGGGCTATATTCTTCCAGGGTTGATATAATATCATGAATAGTCAGTCTATACAAAGAAAAGTCAAGAAACACAATGATAAATAGTAAAAAAATTATCCCGAAATGTATGAAAGAAAACGTCCGCGGTGCCTACTGTTCCCAGCGCACCTCAAATGGGGCGCTAAAAAAAAACGAAAAAAAAACTACACAAAAATACAAAATATCATTGTTTTTACAGTATTTACTAATAGTAGGTGGTAGACAGGGTCCCATTCACCTGTCGCCCGGTGAGATACCACCACATCATGCTATAGGCTCCGTGAAGTAGTCTTGACTGCGTTTCGCAGTTTGGCAGATGGGCCGGTGCAAAACGGATGGGACACAAAAGCCATGATGCCTGAGATAAAGAATTCCGGAGGTAAAACGGATTTCTGCAACTTTCGAGGTCTAGGATTCAACAATGTCAACGTCAGCTGCGTGCACCAGCATTCATTCATTCATTCATTCATTTTCAATGGTCCGCTTGTCCATTAAGTGGGTCGCGGGTGAAGGTTGCTCAAGTGGATCCTCCATTGCTCTCGATCCTCCGCCATCGACTCCAAATCATCAAGGGCAATCTCCATACGGGTAGAGGAGAGATTATGAATTTGATCTAACCATTTCATCCTGGATCTACCTAGAGGACGCCTACCCGATGGTACGGATTCCATAGCACGTCGTGGAATCCTGGTCGGGAACATACGTTTAATATGACCAAACCACCGAAGCATGGACCGCTCCGTCCGGAGAAGTAGCTGCTCGACATTGAGTTCCTCACGTATTTCTAATGCGATCTCTACGGGTCACACCAGCAATACAACGGAGAAATCTCATTTCGGCAGCTTGTATTCGCGATCTTATTCTTTCGGTCATTACCTAAACCTCATGACCATAGGTAAGAGTTGGAACAAACACCGCATTAAAGACTGACAACTTAGCTTTGACACCAAGTTCAGTCCTCCTGATAACAGAATGACAAAGCTGTCTCAAAATCGATCCAGCCTGACCAATCCTACAGGAAAACTCGGCATTGCTCCTTCCATCACTCGTGAATAAGACCCCGAGATACTTAAACTTCTCCACCTGTTTCAATGGGACTCCACTAACATGCAGAGTGCATTGAACAGCCGTTCTAGAGACGACCATCACTTCAGATTTGTTCACATTTACTTTCATCTCAGCTTCAGCACAAACGGCTACAAACCGATCGAGTGTGCGCTGAAGTTCAGTCTGAGAGGACCCAAGGATGACCAAGTCATCAGCGAAGAGCAAATGACTTATCCTCAGATCTCCCAATTCAAAACGTTCTTCGCCAAGACTGCGCTGTAACATCTAGTCCATATAAGTAATGAAAAGGAGAGGGGACAAGACGCACCCCTGGCGAAGTCCAATGCCCACGGTGAAAGGTATTGATTTAACGCCGTTTACCCGAACACAGCTTTTACAGTTTGTGTAAAGAGATTGAATGGCTCTCAAGAGAGAACCATCAATTCCATACTCCTGTAATACACTCCAGAGTTTCCCTCGAGGGACTCGGTCGTATGCTTTCTCCAAATCTACGAAGCAAGCGTAAACAGGTGTAGCATACTCCCAAGCCTTCTCAAGTACCATTCTGAGAGTGAATAACTGGTCGGTTGTGCTTCTGCCGGGACGAAAACCGCACTGCTCATCTCCTAATCGTGCCTCGACCACAGCTCTGCAACGCGTTTCCAGCACCAGCAAAGACTTTACCGGGGAGACTTAAAAGTGATATGCCCCTGTAATTGCAGCAATCCCTTTTATCCCCTTTCTTGAAAAGGGGCACAATCACCCCAATCTGCCAATCCCTGGGAGTTTCGCCGCATTCCCAGGCCACTTTAATGACACGAGAGAGTCATTTGACTCCCTCTTCACCTAAGGCCTTTAGCATTTCTGGCCGGATTTCATCCACTCCGGCAGATTCTCCAGCTTTTAGCGATTTGATCGCAAAAGTGACTTCCTCTACCGTGGGACTATTTTCCGCCCTGCTGGAGGCGATGGATGTGTCATCCTCAATGCCCTCGATTGGATTGAGCAATTCGAAAAAGTGCTCGCTCCATCTGCGCAAGATGTCCTCCTCATTAGAAAGAAGAGTGTACCATCTTTGGATTTGACTCCTTCGATAATGTTCCACTTCCTTCCTCTAAGACGGCGGATGGTCTGCCAGAACACCTTGCTTGCAGATCTGTGATCACGGTCTAATTTTTCGCCGAACTCCTTCCAAGACTGTTCTTTGGCTGCTTTAACAGCCAATTTGCAAGTTATTCGCGCCTCAATGTACCGGTTTCGAGAAGGAGAGTCCCCCAAGTGAATCCACACCTTGAAAGACTTCTTCTTCTCTCTGATAGCTTCTTGAACTCCGGGCGTTTTAAACCACGCAGTTTTTTTCTCACCACCAGCCGCCACACCGAGCCGCTTTACTCCGCAAACATGTCCTGCAGAGGCAATAACTGCTGTTGAAAACAACTGCCATTCTTCCTCTACATTCAATGGAACATTTGGAATTTGTTCAAACCTTGCAGATACCTGCCGTGCAAATTCCTCCGGTATCTTATCATTCTGTAGTCCCTCCCACCGTATGCGCGTAACCATTCTTGGTTTACGCTTTGGCAGGATAGGTATTTGATCGTTGAGATACAATTTGCACAACACCAGGTGGTGATCAGTTGACAGTTTAGCCCCTCTCAACACACGAACATCACAAACCATCCTTTTAATACACGATGGTACCACAAAGAAATCGACGGTACCATGTGTATTTATGGATATCTTTGTGTGGAAAGAAACTGTTCATAATGGACATTCCATTTGAACAACAAAAGTCCAACAACTTCTCTCCGTTCACGTTCTGATCAGGGTCACCGTGTTTCCCAATCGCGCTGCCCCATGTCGAAAAATCCGCACCCACGTGAGCATTGAAATCACCCATCAGGATATAAGAATCCATATCTGCAACCTTTTCAAGGGCTGCATCAACTTCATCTAAGAAAGGTGCGTACCCTGACTCCAGATTCGGTGCATACACCTGCACTAGAGCCAGAGTTGATCTTTCAAGCTTAAGCTTTAAGATCGCAACTCTCCCTCCTAATGGTATCCACTCCAATACTCTGCCTGCCAGCCTGGGACTTGTGAGTATCCCCACTCCCGCCTGAGCAGACATTGAAGGTGCTACTCCCGACATGAAGAGTTTCCACCCATCCGCAAGATCCACAGTTCCAGAACCCCTTTGCTTTGTTGAGGAAACACCAACTATATCTAGTCGATATAGTCGATGCGTGCACCAGCATCTACAAGAAAAAAAGCCAGACGTCCTACTCTTAACCGAGACTCAAATAAACTCAAACACTGACTACACATATCTTCGCTGTCCAGGATACGAACTACTTCCTCGTTTTCGATATAAGGGGGGACATGTGTGCTTGCCCGAACAGATCTGGCGTGTGAAAGAAAAGAAGAGATGGAACCTGCGGATCTCGACTTAATATATGGCTAAAGGTCAGCCTACAAAGTTGTACCAAATTCTTTTTCATCATCCAACGGCTGAAGTTATTATACTTGGTGACTTCAATGCCCATAACATGGACTGGCTACGATATTCTAACAGAACGGACGATGCAGGGAAACAAGCTGAAGACTTCGCCATTAGCTGCAATCTCACTCAGCTCGTTGATGAACCAACGCGTATTCCTGACAATCCATCGAATTACAGGAACACTTTAGATCTGTTTCTAAGCTGTTTAGCATGTCGCATTCAACCTATTCCAGAGAAAGTGAGGAAATGTCTGCCACAAAACTATCGTCCAATAGCGTAGCGTTACTTTCAATGCTCTCAAAAGTAATGGAAAAGGCAATAAATGTCGAAATAATCAAATATCTAGAAGGCCACCTATTAATAAGTGACAGGCAATACGGATTTCGGAGCCGTCGTTCCACTGGAGACCTGTTAAGCTACGTAACGCACTTATGGACGCAAGCAATTGAACAGCACGGCAAATACAGAGCCGTAGCCTTGGACATATCAAAGGCATTTGACCGAGTCTGGCATAGAGCCCTATTAGGCAAGTTGGCGTCTTATTGATTACCATACAACAACTATGCGGATGGATGCAAAATTTTCTTCTGGGAAGATCGATCCAAGTTGTGGTAGATGGTGTATCATCTAATTCGTTTGCTATAATATATAATAAATAATAATATCTACAGCTTTGCTGATGACAGCACTCTTATATCCTCTATCTCGAACAGTGGGCCTGTGAATGCGGCTACATCACACAGTCAGAGATGTGAACAAATTAGTTCTCTAAATGGTGATCTGGACAACATCTTGAAGTGGGGAAAAGACAACTTGGTTGTATTTTATGCAAACAAGACACAGCTCACAACATTTTCCAGGAAAAATGCATCAACAGTTCCTCAGATCCAAATAGATGACCATCCAATCCATCCCAAGGACTCAATGCACCTTCTAGGAGTCACAGTCAATTCAGGAATCACATGGCAGGACCACATATCTTATATCGCAAGTTGAGCTACCTACTTAGAGCAAAGAGGTACTTTAGCCCCAAGCAACTTCTCCTTCTCTACAAAGCACAGGTTAGACCAGGCCTGGAATATTGCTCCCATATATGGAGCTCGGCCCCAAGACATTCACTTAACCTACTTGACAGCATACAGAGACGAGCAGTTCGACTTATTGGAGACCCTACACTCACATCGAATCTGCAAGCGTTGGTGCACAGAAGACAAGTCGCTGACCTATGCTTGTTCTATAGGTACTTCCATGGTAGATGTTCCGAGGAACTCAAGGACATTATCCCTCGAAATGCAACTTTTGGGCGCCCCACAAGACAGGCTGCTAATGCTCATGACCATACAGTACACTTGACAACCGCGAGGACATCATCTTTCCAAAACTCATTCTGTTACAGGACAAGCAAACTTTGGAACTCGCTTCCTGGGGATATATTTCCAGAAGACTACAATTTGCAGCAATTTAAGTGCAGAACTAACATACATCTGCAAGCATCTCGGGGCGCTGATGAAGCGTTATAGCTTTGAATTTCCCGGGAGAAGTATTTAAAAAAAAAAAAAAAAAAACAAATAAAAAGTCTAGTTAATAAACATACAAAAACAAAACAACAGTAATATTGTAAAAAAACAATTATAATAGTTATTACTTAAGGTGCTAGTACACGATACGTAGCACGCCTCATATAAAGGGTCCGCCATCTAACGTTTTTTTTTTCAACTAGTGCTTATTTCGTGAATGGTAGCACTTAGC
This sequence comes from Cheilosia soror, assembly GCA_949372485.1. Taxonomy (NCBI): domain Eukaryota; kingdom Metazoa; phylum Arthropoda; class Insecta; order Diptera; family Syrphidae; genus Cheilosia; species Cheilosia soror. The sequence goes on from OX443563.1 coordinate 35,485,132, forward strand.
TCATGTCTGATTTGACAGATAAATTAGTTTTATCCTTCCGCTGAACGAATATGGTTGTGTATACGCTTGAACAACGCTGAGAAATATTGCGACATTACTTTGAAAATTATGGTAATGTTGCAGAATGTGTGCGAAAATTGCGTACGGATTTTGGAAGAAGAGAAGCACCGTTCGTTATCTTGTGAAAAAAGTGAAAGAAACTGGCATCCTCATCGATAAACCAAAGCGTGAAACCCGAGAAAATTGCTGCTGTGGCAGAAAGTGTGCGTGAAGCGCCATCAACATCAATTCACCGTCGTTCTCAACAATTGAGCATTTCGGAGACATCATTGAGACGAATTTTGCATAGAGACCTTGGTATGACGCCATACAAAGTTCAATTGGTTCAGGAGTTGAAGCCAACTGACCATCCAATCTTTTCAGGTGAAGCTCATTTTGATCTTGGCGGGTATGTAAACAAGCAAAATTGTCGCATTTGGGGCACAGAAAACCCGCACGCATACATTGAAAAGCCGATATACCCAAAACGAGTCACTGTTTGGTACGGATTTTGGTCCAGAGGCATAATGTGCTTTAAAATTGGACCGATCGTGTAGACTACTGCAAGGCCAGCCGAGGCAGCCATTTGAATGAAATTATTTTCCATTATTAACCGGAAGGATTGTACTTTCAAATAAAAAAAGGAAATTTTTATTTGAGAAAATATTCAGTAATTTTTTTTATAGCATTTTCAAAAAAAAAATTATTTGGCGGACCCTTTATATGTATGGCTCTGACGTCAACAGAGAGTGCACAAAGAGAGCTTGTACACGGCATGTACCCATTGGGACCATTCGCTGACGTCAAAATGACGTCACATGACGTCAGTGCTACATGTATATGAGGCGTGCTACATAGGGGCTAGTTGGGCCATGGGGCAATTTGGGACACGCGAATTACTCAGAAACAGTAAGCTCTAAAAGAACAAGATTATACACAAATGAAGCTTGCACAATAATCAACACGTGCAAAATCGGTCCCAGCTGCATCATATCAGCAGGAGGAGAAGCACATCAAATTTTCAGTTTTAGCACGAAAAACTAAAAAAAATGCCGGTGTTTCTTTTATTATTTTGATGGTGATAAGTTGCAAAATATATACATTAAGGTAGGGTTTTGTCATGAGATACGTTAATATATTTTAGTATTCAGTATACGAAATTGTACAGTTTTAAGTAGTTTTGTTTTTCTGACACAATATGTTCATCAAACTATGTGTGGGACATGTTGGGCCAGGTTGAAAAACTAGCCCTGCTAAATAAATAAATACATGTGTTATCTGTATGTCCATTATTATTTGTTAGAATGCTTACGTATAAGCGAAAAACTGAGAGAGCTGGCGAGTAAGGGAATGCCATACTTATCGTAAGTGGGCATGTTTTGAATGAGAAACTATTATAAATTCTGGCTTTTTTTGTCTTTAATGGAGCTTATTCTTCCACTTTTTAGGCCGTGGTCCAACTTACCCCACTCACTGGCCCAACTTACCCTGTTGGTGGGGTAAGTTGGGCCACTTGGACTTAGTGCATTTAGGGCAATGTTATTCCCTTGCGGATCAATATTTTCAATTTTTTCCAAAAACATTAAGAAGGACGAACTTCATTCTATCTTTTGATACCACACTTGAAACAATGTGATTGACTTTTCTTTAAATTACCGGATAGTATTTGGTTTCGAATTTTTATTGTTAACCATGCCAATGCCAAGCAATTAAGTTCACCTTTTACTTTCGAACGATTTAAGCGTAGGCAGTCTAATGCGAGAATACTATAACATTCTATGTCGTATTTAAATTTAAAGAGGCGCTATATACTTGATGTACAAAAATTGTTATTTCAATATCTACATCAATCACTACGGAGCCAAAAACTATAAAAAAATTAAATAAAAAAATAAACATTTAAAATATTGTATACGTATGTATTTACAATCGTATCCTTCTATCCGCATACCTGTCCTACCGGATTTATTTCGATATCTGTTGTCCTTCGCATTGAGTACACGTATAATTTCTGTGGGATTGTTCCTTTTATTTTTGCTTTATATATAAAAGTTATGACATTTTAACTGCTCATAAAAAAATAAAAATCGTTTATTATCTTTTGTTGTTTCATTGACTTCTGTGCGGTTTCGCATTTGCAGACGATTGTGAATGGACAAATGGGAAGAAACGCAGTTACTTTCACAGACTGCCCAAAATTATAGTCATGTTAAGTTTTTCGGCTTTCCGGTCTGTCATATACCTACCGCTTTTTGGCTGTTATTATTTTTTATGTCAGGCTTATCGTGTCCTTTGGGAACGAATTTTTTTTGCTGAAATAAACAACTAAAGTTTAAACATGAATGACCAAAAATTATTTTTCTTTTTGAAAGCAATGCCTATGGAGGAGGTACAATCGTTTTCGGTTTTAAATGAGTAACTGTATAAGGTTGACTCGCTTTCTATTTGAGTTCATAATAATACATTAATGCAATGGCATATAGAGTATAACGTCTGGTGACAAAATATAATGTTTTAGATTTCGTGATTTCGTAGAAAAATCGGCTCGTCAAGAAGAGTAAGTGACAACACGAGATGCTGGCCCTGGCAGGTCTGGCCGGCAGTCGCTCTACTGAGAATATCGTAGCTGTGGCTGGAGATATCGCAGAGGAACGCAGAATATCGACCAGACACGGCGTGGCACGCAAATAGGCATTGCTTAATCGACGGTCTTTGCATATAACGCTGGTGAACGACTGTAAGATGTTGCCTTAATAAATGCAGTAAGGCAGCATCTGCAGTTTATAAGGGATACCATAAATAACATTATATGACAAACTATATAAAGCATCATTTTCTTAGTCGATCTCAATAACCGTCTGTCTGTCCGTTTGTCTGTCTGTCCGTCCGCACGATTACGGCCGTAATTTAAGAGCTATCGACTTGAAATTTGGTACGTAAGCTTTTATCCACGAAACTGAGGCTAAGTTCGAAGATGAGCAAGATCGGATGAAAACTGCTACTACATCCCATCAAAAATATCATATTTAAGTTAACACTCTAGTTCTCCCACTGAACTATCCATTTTCAAACAACAACAACAACAACAAAAATACAGCAAAGCAGGAGGTTGAATTGATTTCCCACACTATTTGGGAACGAGATAACGATCGCGAGAAAACATCTGGCGAACGATCGTAAAACCAACACAACACCTTGCATCATCCGACCCCCATCAACAATAACAAACGATCGTGAGAACCATGATAGAACATCTGGCGAAAGGTCACCGAGCGACACACCCGAATCGACTATAAAAGGGACATCCACGGTAACCAGGACACACAGTCATCAGTGCAACGCGTAATAGTAACCTAATAATAATAGATTTTGTTGTGAATAAAATTTGTTCCGTTTTTGTAAAATTTAATTGCGTTTTGATAATTATTAATTGGGGGCTCAACCGGGATGCTCAAGTTTAATTAAAGTTGAAAAAATAAAGTAAACTTAAACTCAGTGCATCGCCAAATAAACAGCCAAAGTACTCCGCACGACAGAGGAAAGAGCAGATCAAAAAGAATAAAAGCAAAAGGATTCATCAGATCGAGACGACCGAGTATCCAGCTTTGAAAACCAGGAAAAGTATCCAGAAACAAGGAGAAAATAATAGTAAGAAATATTTTTAAGAATTGTAAGATTATAAGAGAAAAAAGTGTTGTATGGATAGATTTAGAAAAACTAAAAACAGTTATTTTAAGCCATATAAAACTTGTTTAAAATTAAACGATTTAGAATCAGATTCCGAACTTGAAAATAAAACAGAAATGGCTTTTGGTACTACTCTAAATCAACAAACAGTTGATGAAATTATAGCGAGGACTTTAACACTCAATAACGAGTCTATTCAAAGGTCATTCCAAGAACAAGAAAATAAACACCAACAGGAAATTAATAAATTAGAGAATCTCATATCATCAATGGGAATTACTAGCTCTATTACGGAGTATAAAGTTCAGACTATCGATCCTACGATAAACTGTAATGAGGCACTTGATGTAATCAAGTCACTTCCCGAATTCTCTGGAATTCAAACAGCATATGTGAGTTGGCGAGAGGCTGCTCACTATTCTATATCTTTATACGATATAGGAAGCAAAAAATATTTCGCGGCATTGACAATATTCCGCAATAAAATCACTGACCACGCTAACGATGTACTCACCAATCACGGAACAGTACTAAATTTCGATGCGATCATAGCACGTCTCGATTTTGCTTATGCGGATAAACGCCCTGCTCATGTTATAGAACAAGAATTGAGTATCCTTCGACAAGGATCCACGTCCTTGTTAGATTTCTACAATACAGTGAACCAAAAACTAACACTGTTAACTAATAAAACCATAATGACACACGGATCTAATTCTCTAGTTACTTTAGAATTAAATAACATACATCGCAGAAACGCGCTGCGCATATTTATCACGGGACTAAATGGCCAACTGGCAAATATATTGTTTTCACTAAATCCAGAAGATTTGCCAAACGCTCTTGCCAAGGCTCAGGAATTAGAAAGTAATAACACAAGAGCAAATTTCGCCCTTCAATTTAGTTCCCAGAAAGGCGGAAATAAAAGAGATTCTAACGTCCTGCGTTTTCCTACACGGAATAATTATGCCCAAGTTCCACAACACCAAAATAGCAATGGTTATAGACAGTTACCACAGCATTGTGAACCAATGGTTCTCGGCAGCTCCGCTAACAAACCTATCAGTTCTCACGAACTGAATAGATTCAAACAAATACATCAGCAGACAAATAATGCCCACCAATTCCGTGGTAACAATAATTATTTTTATAATAATAACAAAAACCCACACTGGCAAACACCCCAGTACAACACACACAACAATAATAAGCATCCAAACTTTAAACGAGAGAGAGAACCGAGTGCACAATACTCTGCTCAACCTCCCCCACAAAAAAATGAGAGAATCAACAATTTAAACGAAGATGTTGATTTTTTAGGCGAAGAGTGGGGCTACCCCACTTACGCCGACGAATAAACAATAAAAATATAAGAATACTCATCGATACCGGAGCTAGCTGCAACTACTGCAAATCTGGTATTCTCAGCGATGAGATTATTTTGCCCGTAAAAAAAAGAGTATGTACAGTCAATGGTGAGACCATAATTGATTCTTGTCATGAAGCTCTAATTCTGGGGACAAAAACAAGATTCTATATTTTAAAAAATTTAGAATATGAAGCTCTGATCGGAGCTAATTTATTGAATCGAGTGAACGCTAAAATAGACTTCGAAAAAAGTATCCTTAGCTACGGCGACAAGAAGGAGAAAATTTATTTTAACGATTCAACTAAAATTAATAATATTCAGGAGAAGAATACGGATTACCTTTCTGAATCAATGATGAAGAAAATAGAAAATATTCATAGTAACATTGATACTACTTTACCATTCAGAACGGACGTTTTGGCAGAAATTCGCACCAATAACGATAAACCAATCTGGAGTAAACAATATCCGTACCCTTTATCCGCAAATAACTTTGTGAACAGCGAAGTGCTAAAACTATTAAAAGAAGGTATAATTAGACCTTCCAAATCTCCATACAATAGCCCTGTATGGGTTGTACCGAAAAAAGGTACAAATAAAGATGGCTCGCCTAAAAGCAGGTTAGTTACCGACTACAAGAAATTGAACGAAAATACAATTTCAGACAAGTATCCAATACCGGATACCAATGTAATTTTATCTAATCTCGGAAAAGCTAAATATTTTTCCACGTTAGACTTAGAATCAGGGTTCCATCAGATAAAGATGAAGGAATCCGATATAGAAAAAACAAGCTTTTCTGTCAATAATGGCAAGTACGAATACATACGATTGCCTTTTGGATTGAAGAATGCTCCTTCAATTTTTCAAAGAGCAATGGACGACATTCTCCGACCATATATTGGCAAAATATGTCATGTCTATATAGACGACATAATTGTGTATTCCCATAGTATTCAAGAACATACACAACATTTGGAAACGATAATCCAAGTGCTTAAAAACGCGAATATGAAAATTTCAATTGAAAAGTCGATGTTATACCAAGAAAAAGTAGACTTCTTAGGTTATGTCGTGGGACATAACGTTATCAAAACAAACCCGGACAAGGTAGCAACAATCAAAGAATACCCTGAACCAACGACTCTACGTCAACTTAGAAGTTTCTTAGGCATGATTGGTTACTACCGTAAATTTATAAAGAATTATGCAAGCATAGCTAAGCCATTAACTAAATATCTCCAAAGCGAGAGCGGGCAAGTGTCTACCCATATGGCAAAAAAGACCAATATAAAATTAGATGCGGATGCGGTGCAAGCATTTAATACACTTAAAGACCACCTAATAACTGAGACTGAACTTACCCAGCCCGACTTTTCAAAAAAATTTGTCCTCACTACCGATGCTTCTGACGACGCAATCGGAGCGGTCTTATCGCAAGATGGAAAACCTATTACTTTTATATCCAAAACATTAGGCAAAACTGAGAGAAATTATGCGGCAAACGAGAAAGAACTCTACGCCATAGTTTTCGCTCTAAAAAATTTACGCAATTATTTGTATGGAGTGACAAATTTAGAGATTCATACGGATCACCAGCCCTTAACATTTGCGGTTTCACCCAGAAACCCTAATGCTAAAATGAAACGCTGGCATGCTCTCATTGAAGAATATGCACCGAAAATGGTCTATAAACCTGGAACTACAAACATAGTGGCTGACGCCCTATCCAGGCAAAATTTAAACCAGATTTCGGACAGCTCTTCTGAAGCCACTCAGCACTCAGCCGAAAGTAGTGATGAATATCAAATTGAATTGATTAATAGACCTCTAAACCAGTTTAACCAACAGATAATAATAGAGAAAGGAATAGCAACTATTCACGAACATCTTAAACCATTCCCTACAAAAGTTAGACACATCATCACATATAGTGAACCTTCCGACCTGATACCTATATTCAAGGAATTTATAAAAGAAGGTTTAGTAGCCTGGTTTGCTACCCCCGAAACAATCTATGAAATCAAAAACATTTTGAAAGAGTGCTTCAAGAATAAATTCATTCAGGCAAAATATTTTGCCCACGATATTTCTAATAAAGATGATCAGGTATCAATAGTCGAGCAAACGCACACTCGCGCCCACAGAAACTTCAGAGAAAACCTTAAACAAGTTATTGATAAATATTATTGGCCTGGTATGTCAGATGAATTCCAACAATTCACGAGGAACTGCGAGATATGCAACGTAAATAAATACGATAGGCATCCTAATAAACAACCAATTGGCGAGGCACCAATTCCTGTAAAAGAGGGAGAGTGCGTACATATTGATGTAATGTTTGCAGAAAAAATAAAGATTCTCACATGCATCGACGCATATTCTAAATTCCTAATTTTAAAAATTCTAGACAATCGTCAAGAAATGCAAAATAAAGTTCTCGAACTACTGCAAGCATTTCCTGATTGCAAAAACTTAGTCTGCGACCAAGATCCCACATTTACCTCCGCTTCCTTCGTAGCACTAATGAGAAGATCGAAAATTTCTGTATACTATACACCAGCTAACCACAGTACGACCAATGGTCAAGTGGAACGAGCTCATAGTACCCTTCAGGAGATAGCCAGATGCGTTAAAGAAGAGTTTAAATTATTAGATCCAGTTGAAATATTCATTAGAGCAGCTAAAGAATATAATAAAACTATTCATTCTTCTACAGAGAAGAAACCCGCAGAAGTTCTGTTCAACAGAATTAATCATTCCGATGTTCCATTGAAACTAGCGATGGCCCAAGATAAAATGCTTGAAGCCCTTAATAAAAAACGGAAATCTATAGAAGTCAAACCCAATGAAACGGTGTATCAAAAGACTACAGGTGCCCACTGGGCAAATTGCAACCCAAGTATAAACCTCGGAAGGTATCCGAAGATTTAGGGAACAAAGTCAAACTTAAAAATGGTAAAACTGTCCACAAAGATAATCTGAAATTTTAATTTCAGACAATGGACATTATCACCCTTCTGATAACATTCATGATAACAACTCATGCAGAAATCATCGACTACACTCGAGACAACTATGTGTTAATCGAAACTGGGGACGCACTCCTATACGAAAATACTTCAAGCATCTTCCACGTAACAAACTTGACTTATTTCCAAGATTTTCTTGACAAAACCAAGGAATCGTTGAAACAGCCTCATGACAAGGAAACCTATGCCGACTCACTGCCGTATGACACACATAATAACAATTTCAATATCATACAAATGCTTTTAGACCAACTTATGGTTTCTCGCTCTAAACGAGCAATCGAAACAATAGGAACTATCTGGAAATGGATAGCTGGTACCCCAGACCATGATGATGAGCTTACGATAGAGAATAAAATTAATGATCTTGTAATAAACAACAATAAACAATTTGTAACAAATTCTAAAATATTCGAAGCAATCAAATCTGTAAAACATGTTTTTAAAAATGAACTTATTTCCGAAAAATGCAAGTTAATTATCTTTGAACTTCAAAATTTGATAAACACACTCACTCTAGCCAAGCTAAACATTTTAAATCCAGCTATATTAAATATGGATGATATAAACAAAATTGTAAAAAATGAACCTATTAAAACTTTTACTATAAGCGACCTAATTGATATGTCTAAATTTAAGATTTTACAAAAAAATGGAATAATTATAATTTACATTAAATACCCCATCATTAACAAACATTGTAAATTATATGAAAGTAGGGCCATAAGCCAAGAGGATGGGAAATTAATTTTAAGTAAAGAAATAGCCAAATGTAATGAAAAATTTATTAATATACAAAATTGTAAACATGAATTAAAGCACACATTCTGCAAAACAGATAAAAACCAAACATGTCTATCAGAACTATTAAACAATCAGAAAACAGTATGTAATAAAATTAAGGAGAAGAACTTAGATTTAGAAGTAATTAAAGATGGAACCATTCTCATATCTGGCGAACATACCGTGGAGAATAACACTTTAAAGGGCGTCTACCTTGTAAATTTTGAAATTAACACAACGATCGATGGAAGATTGTACGAAAATCCTACACGCCTGATCCAGAATTACCTGAAGACCTTCACAATCGATAAATACGAAATTGGCCAATATCTGGAATCACTTGATGAGCAACTAAAGTTTGATAATATAAACCTATTACAATCTTTACAGATAGAAGCAGCTAAAAGCCCTATTATCTCTACTCTTGGACTAGTCTCATTCACTGTCCTCGTAATAACATTTATAGTTGCTCTGAACAGACGAAGAACTCATAAGCCTACCCCAGAACAACTCCTTGAACAGAGAGCCGAAAAAATACAAAACCTTGTACGGCAATACGAAGCTGCGGGGCGCGCTTTTTAAAGGAAAGGGGGAGTTAACACTCTAGTTCTCCCACTGAACTATCCATTTTCAAACAACAACAACAACAACAAAAATACAGCAAAGCAGGAGGTTGAATTGATTTCCCACACTATTTGGGAACGAGATAACGATCGCGAGAAAACATCTGGCGAACGATCGTAAAACCAACACAACACCTTGCATCATCCGACCCCCATCAACAATAACAAACGATCGTGAGAACCATGATAGAACATCTGGCGAAAGGTCACCGAGCGACACACCCGAATCGACTATAAAAGGGACATCCACGGTAACCAGGACACACAGTCATCAGTGCAACGCGTAATAGTAACCTAATAATAATAGATTTTGTTGTGAATAAAATTTGTTCCGTTTTTGTAAAATTTAATTGCGTTTTGATAATTATTAATTTTTATATATCTTTTTGATATTAAAAATTAAATTTAAATAGCTACAATAAAGATAGCAAGTTTAAACTTTGCACATATTGTTTTAATAATATTTAAAAAAATTTGACAAAAAATGAGCTTGGTCGAATAAAAACTTAGAGATGTAGCGGATATCCGGTTAGTATCCAATATCCGGCCTATCCGGCTCCTTTTCTGATATCCGGTACATTTGACCGAAAGGTCATCAATTCTGGCAGTGGCCACTTAGACCACTTGGACACAAATTTACAAGTAAATATAATGCAAAAGCAGAACTAAATGAAACATCGGGTAACAACATTTGCCACCTTGTATGAACAGCGACTCTATAGTCATACGGAGAGTAAACTTCTAGAGTCATCTTCTGTTTTGCTCTAGATCGGGTCTTTCTCAAAGTGGGCGATATCGCCCCATTACGGGCGCCAGAGATCTAACGGCAGCGGTAACGGCTAGGCACAGAGAAAATTGTGGGTGTTAAAGCGGTATAGGAGGGCTATGACTAGTTTGTGTTACATTTAGGTAGGATTGCTCATTTCGAACAGCTTTAATATTATTTATTATTAATGCGGACGGCGCCCGGCTATGACAGGGCGTCACAAGGGCTTCCTTCATAACGTACTTAAACAGAAGTTCCAAGAGTTCTCGCTGTACAGGAAATTTAAGTGAATAGCTGTTTAAATCTTTCCAAAAAGTCATGAAAGCTGTCAATTAAATCCGAACAGCTGTAACAGATTATGTAATCAGATTTGTGTTGTTAATGACGAAGATTTCAACCGATTGCTGTTTGACACATTGAGTACGTAGGCTATCAAGAGGTACATGTTTGACTCGATTTTGCAATCTGTTAAACACTGAGCCAGGATTCTTAAAAAAAAACAAGGCAGAGAATTGCACGATAACCTCATCAATTCAAATAGTGATATTACGTATACTTGAAGGACCTGTAATATTGTTAAATGATATCACATATCAATCTTCAACTTTAACGTGACGACTTAAACTTCATTAAAAAACAAAACTTTCGCAACCACACTGCTCTTATCCAAGCAAAATATCGGTGAGCTTGAGTTTCACAGTTACCAAAATTTATCAGCAGAATTCTTTAATAGTAACGATTTGCTTGTTTAGTGACCGTTTGTTTGGAACGCTCCAAAGTGATTTCAAAAATGTACTAGTCAACATATATACATACATATATGTCAACACTGCAGAATCATCCCAGCTGGAAGAAGAACTTCTAAAACAGACAACAAACGAGGAAATAAAAATTCGATTCAAAAATTATTACCAAGCATTTTGATTACATTTTAGTCGATTGATCAACAATTTTTGAAAACATTCCCATCGTCATATTTGGATTGATGTGAATTTAGTGCTGTATCAAAACTAAAAAAGGAAGTCGTTTCCATGTTACTGACTTAGGGCTGTTTTTGAGTAAATTGGATCCTGATACTCGATAATTGCGATTCAGATTTTTAAGAAATAAAACTCGAATCTCAAATGTTCGATATACTCGGTAGACAAAACAAGTTTGGGAATCTCTGCTCTAGATGGACCGATACCCAAAGGTTCCACGTTTAAAGTACAAGCTTAACAGTGCGAATTGGTTTTCTTCTAGCCTCTAAATTGAACTGTAACGTTCAAAGGGGACTTATTTTTACCGTCGGTCTCATCGTCATGTTGGTATTGAAAATGGGATTAATTTGTCGAATAGTTCTGGTACCTCCAAACATTCAGCCCATTATTTATGAGTAAGGGCGTCAAATGTTCGAAAAATGAATGTAACATTGGAGCTCCATAAAAGATAAAACAGCTACTGAAACACTCACATAGTGGTCATATGCCCAAAATCCATTTCTTATACTGTTAAAATTAGTCCATTAGAAAAACATTGGCTAATTTGTTGTTGCGTATCTGGCTGATGACAAGGATATAAAATAAAATTTATCTGAGATGCTAACAAGGCATCGCACTTGGCATGCCGTTAGCACTAAAAGGCAACTCAAAGAACAAAATTCTCATGCCAAGATGTGTCTTTACAGTACGAGCACATACTAAGTAAAGTACTAGACAATTAAATATAAAATCAATCACTCATATAAATCTTATGCAAGGCTGATGGTATGCTGCATTGGGTACATTTTTACCCTCCTTAATCACTCAATGTGACTCACCGTTGGCAACTAAAATACCCACAATTTGACTTAGATGCCCCTAATGTAAAAAGAGTAGAACCTAATAAATTTCTAAATTAGACCATCAAGTTAATCTAAACTAACATAACAAATTTATTCAAAAAAATAACTAATAGATTTCATTTAAAAAAGATATGCATAATGCATATACAGGGTTTTTCAATAGGGACGCTACAAAAGTAGAGCGACAGGGACAGCAAACGACGCCGAATTTCTTGCCGGCTTTTGACATTTCTCTTCAGTAAGGTTTGCCATTTCATGATGGAAAGATATAAGAGCCAACAACGAGTCGAAATTATTAAAATTTACTACCGAAATTCGGAGTCAGTGGCCTCAACGTTAAGAGCGCTACGTCCAATTTATGGTCGTCATAATCAAAAGATTTTTTTATCCTCTTTAAGGATATTTGTTGTAATTTAATTTATATTAATTTCTCCGCTCAATTAGCGCAAGTGGTAGTCACTTGGTCAATTGAGAAAAATCGAGGTGCAAGTTCACTTCCTGACAGGGAAAAACAGAAATGTCTTCCCAAGTGGATATATACGGAGAATTGACTGTCAGAATTCAAAAACTATTCAAACAATCACTTAAAGGAGTCTGATGATGAATTAGTGGTGTAGTTCAAAATAGCTATCATTCCTACCAAAGTGACTGTGTCTACGAGTTGTTGTTAATGTAATTCTCTCAAACAATAATTCAGTTCAGAGACTGAAATTCGACAAAATTTCCCAACAGAAATTGTCATGGTCAATCCCAAACAAGCGAAAATCGTTGTTTCTCCTCGCTTCCCCACTCAGTAATTTAAAATAGTTTATTCTTGCGTCTGTCTGTTGGTGTAAATGTTTGTATATATGTGTGTTCCAGTCTTATGTTTATTGTTGAAGTGTTGTGCGCACAATCCTTCGTTGGAATCTGCTTAAATGTAATTTGGAGCTATTTTAGTTCATATATATAGGTATATTTAAATAAATCTTTGATTATCGCCCCCTCATGTAGCTGACGAACGAAGAACACACCCAATGATGGATGACAAAGCGATGAAAGCGACCCTCGTATATTGCCAAGCCTGTCAAAATAGGGCGCCCTTTGGAACCAGGACTGAAGGGTGGCAGTTTGCGAGCGTCTGATGGCCGGCTTGTCACGCTCGGCAGTCGGCCGGGTTTAACCCGAAACGGCTACGAGCTTCCCATCAATGGTCTCGCAAACCATTGTGGTGGTCAGATGGTGAATGCGCTATGCACCAATAGGGGCATAAGTGGACTTTCGGTTACTCGACAACGGCATCGACTTAGGATAGGCACGTGGAACATCTCTGCGCTCACGGGAAAAGACCTGGCGCTTGTTGGGGAGGCTGTCAAATATGGACTAGATATAATTGGTGTTTCCTCAAAAAAGCAAAGGGGTTCTGGAACTGTGGACCTTGCGGATAGGTGGAAACTTTTCATGTCGGGAGTAGCACTTTCAATGTCTGCTCAGGCGGGAGTGGGGATACTCACAAGTCCCAGGCTGGCAGGCAGAGTATTGGAGTGGATACCATTGGGAGGGAGAGTTGCGATCTTAAAGCTTAAGCTTGAAAGAGCAACTCTGGCTCTAGTGCAGGTGTATGCACCGAATCTGGAGTCAGGGGACGCAGCTTTCTTAGATGAAGTTGATGCAGCCCTTGAAAAGGTTGAAGATATGGATTCTTATATCCTGATGGGTGAATGCTCACGTGGGTGCGGATTTTTCGACATGGGGCAGCGCGATTGGGAAACACGGTGACCCTGATCAGAACGTGAACGGAGAGAAGTTGTTGGACTTTTGTTGTTCAAATGGAATGTCCATTATGAACACTTTCTTTCCACACAAAGATATCCATAAATACACATGGTACGCGTCGAAGTCTTCAGCAGAAATCGCTGAGAGATTTATTTGTGGTACCGTCGTGTATTAAAAGGATGGTTTGTAATGTTCGTGTGTTGAGAGGGGCTGAACTGTCAACTGATCATCACCTTGTGCTCATCTTCATTATCTCAATGATCAAATACCTATCCTGCCAAAGCGTAAACCAAGGATGGTTACGCGCTTACGGTGGGAGGGGCTGCAGAACGATGAGATACGGGAGGAATTTGCACGGCAGGTATCTGAAAGGTTTGAACAAATTCCAAATGTTCCATTGAATGTAGAGGAAGAATGGTAGTTGTTTTCAACAGCAGTCATTGCCTTTGCAGGACCTCTTTGCGTGGTTTAAAACGCCCGGAGTTCAAGAAGCTATCAGAGAGAAGAAGAAGGCTTTCAAGGTGTGGATTCACTTGGGGGACTCTTCTTCTCGAAACCGGTACATTGAGGCGCGAAGAACTTGCAAATTGGCTGTTAAAGCAGCCAAAGAACAGTCTTGGAAGGAGTTCGGCGAAAAATTAGACCGTGATCACAGATCTGCAAGCAAGATGTTCTGGCAGGCCTTCTTAGAGGAAGGAAGTGGAATATTATCGAAGGAGTCAAATCCAAAGATGGTACACTTCTTTCTAATGAGGAGGACATCTTGCGCAGATGGAGCGAGCACTTTTCCGAATTGCTCAATCTAATCCAGGGCATTGAGGATGACACATCCATCGCCTTAAGCAGGGCGGAAAATAGTCCCACGGTAGAGGAAGTCACTTTTGCGATCAAATCGCTAAAAGCTGGCAAATCTGCCGGAGTGGATGAAATCCGGCCAGAAATGCTAAAGGCCTTAGGTGAAGAGGGAGTCAAATGGCTCTCTCGTGTCATTAAAGTGGCCTGGGAATGCGGCGAAACTCCCAGCGATTGCAGATTGGGGTGATTGTGCCCCTTTTCAAGAAAGGGGATAAAAGAGATTGCTCCAATTACAGGGGTATATCACTTTTAAGTCTCCCCGGAAAAGTCTTTGCCAAGGTGCTGGAAACGCGTTGCAGAGCTGTGGTCGAGACACGACTAGGAGATGAGCAGTGCGGCTTTCGTCCCGGCAGAAGCACAACCGGCCAGTTACTTTCGACGATGGGGTACTTTCGACTTTCGCAATTACAGAAAGGCGGTTAATTTTCAGATAAAATGTTTATATTTAATTGTTTCGTATGGGAATTCTTCGGTTGTGAGTGTCAAACGTTTGTGGTTATAACACATTTAAGTTAATTATAATATTTGAAATAGTCTAGGTACTATAAGAAAGAATGGGGCACTGCCAAAAGTAATGAAAATCAAATAAACAGCTCTAGAGATCCACTATCCCCGCCTCTTTTACCCCTCGTCATTTACCACCCACTCGTCAGTTACCACCCACTCTTTGGGCAACAAATTTATGATTAAGAAAAAAAAATCATGCAAATCGAATAAATATGGGTTCTTAAGTTATGGATGGACCAACAGACAGACATTGCCTTTTATATAGTAGTAGTATGGACTCGAATAAAAACCATGATTTCAGCAGTACGTTATACTCTAATATATAAAATGTTTTACTAATTGATTTTTATTACCATTCTTGTGTCTTCTAAATTAATGTCGAAAGTCCCCCACCTGGATGATCAGTAGCGCAGTTTCTTCATTCGTTGCTGTTTCAGCGTCCATATTGCACTTTGCGAATACGTGTTTTGCTCGATCGAATAACGTTTGCCGGCCATTGCGCATTATAAATGCGGATTTCTTCATTGTGATTTTGTGAGTTTTTGTGAATTAAAATTGATAACGAGAATATATAGAAGAATAGAAATGAGTGTATTCATATTGGACTATTTTCATTTTATTTGAACAGTGGCGATTGAGCGATTGAGGCATTTTGCGAATTTGTGCTGTGTTGCATTTTTGGTTGGCTATTGGGATTTGTCTGTAAGAAGTGGTACGTTTCTATTGGTGTTTCATTGTTTTCAAATTTTCTATTCGGGATTTCATTGTATTGCAGTTGTTCTTCATAATGCCACCAACAAAAATATCAAATTTAGGCCGACGTTCAGCTGGTGCACGAGCAGTGTCGACTCATCGTGCGAATATGAGTCAAGAAGATAGAGAGATTGGAATGTAAATTCTTTGGTTTAGTTTAATAGTACAATGCCGCCATATTTAATTCGAAACGTCATCTGCTGGATTATTAAAGTTGAAGTGGCATTGTTAGAAATGCATTGTCTTGCAATAGTTTCGTTGTATTTTTGGATGGGACGAAGTCCGCCGGGCCGCTAGTTCTTTATAAAACCTAATTTAAAATCCATTCATCATAACTCTCCTTATAGATAAAATGAAACAATAAACATACCTATTATAAATGACCAACATAGTTTTCGTTTAACTTTTATAATTATTTATTCCAAAATATTAACTACACTTTAATAACAGACACAATCATCGAAAATATGTACATTAATTTTCTTGAAAATATAAGCAGGAGCTCAAAATGTATACCTACCTATCAACAAAATTGCAAAGAATCCCGTTTAGCTGATTTCATGCTTGCAATTTAATTTTACAGATTAAAATAATATTTTTTTTTGTTTTGTCGTTTTTTATGCAATGAATTGATTATAATGAGAGAGTGAACATCAGCCGGTGATTAATCTTTCGTTGACGTTCGTGGTGATAGTTTTTGTTTTTTTATTTTTTTTATTTATTTGTTAACTACATTATATTTATCTATCCTGAGGCAGGTTTCGCGAATCCGTATGCGGAGTCTTCCATATGTCATTGACTCCGTTTATGAACCGAAAACGGACTCTCTTGCTTGAAGGGATGCAAATGCAATCCCCCTGCTGCAGTGGAACAGTCGTCAATTGTAGGAAAGCTCGGCAAATTGATAGGGAGTTAGCAGAAAATTCTGTTGACCACTTCCCGCAAAAATGATCACAGCCACAATCGCCTATATACAGATTGTTTTATCAAATCGCATAAACTAAAAAGGGCTCTTTATAATGAACTTACCAATCTAAGCTTTAGAGTTTTATATTTTTTTTATAGCACAGACTGTAATATATAATATAATTTAATATATGTTTAAACTTAAAAAGCTTAACTTTTTTTTCTCTACTTTAACTATTTTTATTTAATTGCTTAAACTTTCGTAACATTGTTCAACTTTTGTGTGTTTTATCTCAGTTTTAATTAGAATCGGTATCTACCAAGTTTCTGACTCAGCCTCACAGGAAGTCAATTCTAAACGACATTTTTAAACGTCAAGAAACAAAAGCAGTTGTTGCTTGTTGCTGAGTAAATCAAAGATTCTGTCAATGGCGCTGCAATATTGTATTAAAAAGAAATATATTTCTTTTATTTATACACAAACTCGAATTTTCCACAAATGCCCTACCTAAAGGTTGTCCTAAACCAAAAAAAAAGCTTGCATTTATCTGCGGCTCTGCTCTCGTTTAAGAAATACCTACCTATAGTACGCAACGCAAAATTTCCTAAATTAGAGAAACTAATTTTCTTAATTCCTTATATTGAATAAGAGAATTTTTTACCAAATTTTTAAAATTTGACCGCCACTATTGGGAGTTTGAAATTCTCCAAATCGCTTCTTAGTGCTCACTTGAACGATTGAAGGATATTGTTTTAATATTTATCAGCTTCTTAGCTCTTACCGTTTGGACTGGGCGTTGATCACCATTCGCTGTTTTATTTACCACTTACTAAAAGAATAAAGCCAACTTTATCCGACTCTGAATTTACGCCAATAAGTTTTTCAAAGCCGGTCTTTCACGATGAATCCATATCCATTATGAACAATATTTAATTAATAAAACAGTTCGACACTTTGACAAACAAAAAATATCCTACCTACTAAAACGTTAAAAATATTTTGCAAGGATATTTTTGCACAATTCCTTCGAATTTTGTATCAAAAACTGGATCGTCCGACATATTTTTAAAAAATTAATAAAACGTAGTAGCTACGCGCAAACGTCTAGCGACGCCGCACTGACCGACGACGACGTGTCACACTAAGGGCCCAGTTATAGCTATCATTGAAATGCATCATTGAAAATTTTGATTTCCCTTTTTAAGACCTTTATCAAACAATATTGGCTTTAATTGGTATCAAAATAAAGCTCATCAATTGTGGAAATTTTTTACAGAAGAAATTACTTAATTCTGATTAAAACTTTTCATTAAATCCACTCTTATTATTTCACTGATTGAAATCGATTTCAATGAACAGCTGATTTTCGTTTCTCTAATTTGAAACCCAATCCTTTCACTGATGTGTTCGATTCTCTTTCTATTCTCAGCTGTCAGTTTTGCTTTCAATGATCAACTCTAACCTCAAGATCAAGACTTGTTTGCTGCCAAGTCACTGACAGGAATTTTCAATGATTGCTACAACCGACTTGTCAAAAAAATTAAACCACCGTTCCACTGATTTGTTCCAATGATGCATTTCAATGATAGCTATAACTGGAGCCTAATGATAATGACAAATATTGCTACTATTCAAATCAATCTGTTGCTTTTCAACATGCGCTGTGTCTGTGTATTGCTTTGATGGAGTTCTTAGAACTTAGAAGAAGAAAAACAACATATATGTAATTTGTGACAACAAAAAATCGGTAGGTTATTAGTGTTTTGAAATGATTAATTCTTAGTTGCCAAATACATGCGACATACGCTATTAATTGGTCAGCTCTCTTTGACTGTCAAATGTGCCAATTTTCAAAACAATATTTTTGTTATCATGTACATAATTATATAACGTAAACGTAACTCTATTATTTGTTCTCTCAGCTTCTGATATATACTTGTTACTTATGTTAATGTTATTATTTCCGTTTTTTTTTCTACTTGTCATGTTAAAGCAATTGTTACTCGTTCTCTTTGCTTTTGGATCGTCGACCCGACAACATCTACTTGGTAAACCGTAATAAACAAACCTGATAATTTTGTTAATTTTGTATGAAATTCTCGCTGCTTTTTTCTTGTCGCTGTCGCTCATCGCTGGTGTAAGATTACAGAATTTCCTTGGGTGTAATTCGCTTTTCGTCATCGCTGGGTTATTTGTCATTGTTTGATAAATTCAACCAAATCCTACTACTCTTGGTTATCATCAGTAGTCGCTCCTAAAGCAATCCAAGACATTTTCTGGTCCTTCGAGCCGGATTTATTGAACATTTCAACAATTTTTCCTTGATAGGTATTCATCCTACAAAAGTGCATGCAAAGACATTATTTATACGTTAGGCACTCGTGCGGTTGTGCAAACACGTGATTAATTATGAACGTAATCAAAGTTAAACGGGGTCAGGCAAAGGGGAATTAACTCGTGCTGCTGCATTTGCTGATATAGTGGATGCTAATACCACATTATCGATGCTGGAAATCCACTTATCCAATCTGAAAGACGCATGGTCTGATTTCGTTTCATTGCAAAATGAGATGTATGACTTAGTTGGCAGTCCCGTTTTTGTAAATCCAGGATCTGAGTTTGAAGAATACGAAACTAAATATTTCATATTTCGATCTTCACGAAATTCATTAAACTCAAAAATACATGTGAGTCTCCAAAAGAATCAGTTGCTGATAAATTAGCTGGTCAACAAGCTACCTTTTTAGAAAAATTTAACTCCACTTCTAATACCTCGTCGTCTTCAGTTAATTTGACAAAAATAATGATACCATCTTTTTTAGGCGACTATAAAGATTAGCCAGGATTTAGAGATCTATTTTTAGGGTCGATTGACTGTAACGCGTCTCTCAGTCCTACGCAAAAGTTATATTTCCTGATATCTTTTGTTAGCGGAAAGGCGGCTGATCTTATAAGACATGTGTGATCCGTAAACGAAATAAACAACGACTTTTTCTTTCTTATTCTTTATTTATTTTTAACAAAACGATCAACGTCCGCTTGCGGCTATAGTTTTAATTCAAGTGACAACTGACAAGCATATGATCTGTATATAAAAATAAAAATTTCACTAATTTTTCTTATAGTTTTCTAAGTACTAAGACTATTAGAGAATAGCATGGCGTGAATCTCCTGCGGAACCAGTAAAACATTTTAGACTTTTAACAGTCTCCTATGAAACTGCACCTGCACCATTTCTTGCTGTTCTCACACTTAAACAATTAGCTCTTGATTCAGCTGCTTCACATCCTGTTGCATCTGCAACTGTTTTATACGACTTTTACGTTGACAATATTCCTACAGGTGCTGACACAATAGAGGATCTAATAGATCTTTATACCAAACTCAACTTGCTAAAATCTGGTGGTTTTAATTTACGAAAGTGGACAACTAATCCAATTCAGTGAAAATCCCCGAATTACTGTGGTGCCCATCAAGAGATTGCTTCTCATATAAGATAAAGTTGAATGCACTAAACGCCGTATATTGACCGACGCATCACGGGTGTTTGATGTTAGGATCTGTGACGAGAAAAGTTAAACTGGGACGATGAACTTCCTAAGGAATTAAAAGATCGAGGGACCGTCATCCGCAGTGAACTGCGAGGATCTACTCATTCCTATAGGATTTTGTGGACAAACAAAAGAAGTTTTGAATTTCACGGGTTGTGCGATGCATCTTTGGATGCATATGCAGCTGTAGCTTACTGCTGGAGTGTTGATGTCAATAGTTCAATTACTGTGTCAATAGTGGCTGCTAAGACTAAGGTTTCGCCCATTAAAGTGTTGTCTCTGCCAAGATTAGAACTCTGTGGAGCTCTTCTATTTTCTCGTCTCATCAATAAACTTAAAATTTCTTTACATGAGAAAGAAATCAAAGTATTTGCTTGGACGGACTCTGAAATTGTCCTACACTGGTACTCTGCCCATCCAAAAAAATGGTCGGTGTTTATAGGACACCGAACTTCCGGAATCATGTCCAATCAGCCGACAACCCCGCCGACAGCGCCTCTCGTGGGATTCCACCATCTCCTTTGTCTGTAAACGATTTGTGGTGAAAGGGACCTTCATGGTTGTGACAGGAAAGAGGTCAGTGGCCTCAGTCAAATCCATCTACAGAGAAGTTTTCAATCGAACAATTGGAGGAAAGAAAAGTGGGGAAAAAGGTACCCGTGTCGCGCGTGGACCAAAAAAACTTCTTAGAAACATTGGTAGAAAGCTCATCAATCGTGTCGTACAACATTCGTTTTATTTTTAAATCTTAAAAGTCGTTCTCTTTTAGTCAACCGCAGACGTAAATCTGTATCCGTTAAAGAAATTTCCGAAGCAAAAATTCATAAAGTGCGTTCAAATGTCTTTATTCCCGTCGGAAATCCCCACGCTTAAAAGGGGAAACGAACGAAACAAGAAGCACAAACTATTATCGCTCGTTCCGTTTCTTGATACTAATTGTATTCTTCGTTTAAGAAGTCGTGTAAGGCTTCAAAACTATGATATAACGAGAAGCACCCCATAATACTTTACTCGATTATCTGAACTGATTGCACGGTACATAAACACCATTTGCATGGGGGTGTAACCCAAATGTTTGCGTTGATTAAACAAAAATTTTACATACTCGGTTGCCGAAATCTATTGCGAAAAATAGTGCATCATTGTGTCCACTGCTGCGGCAACGCCAAACCTCGTCCAAAAAGCTTATGGATAATTTTCCAGCATCAGAGCGAATTCGTTACTCGCGCCCGTTTAGCAAAGTTGAGTGTGACTATGCTGGCCCAATAACATTAAGATTATCGCGCGGTAAAAACCCCAAATTCGTAAAAGCATATATCGCTCTCTTCGTTTGTTTTGTCACCAAAGGGATTAACCTCGAACTGGTCGGTGATTTGTCGCCAATGCGTTCCTTTCGACATTAGATCGGTTCTGTGCATGTCGCGGGAAACCGACTGGAATTTCGAGCTACACTACAATGGATCGAATTTTCATGGAGCAAAGCGGTTGCTCAACGGAATGTATGAGTGTCTCCTAAGTCAACTGCACCAAAACATCGTCGTCAATCATCTGTCCAAGGACAATATCACATGGAAGTTCCTTCCACCTGCCGCTCCCCATTTCAGGGGATTGTGGGAGGCAGTTGTCAAGTCCGTAAAACAACATTCAGAGAGAGTGATAGGTGATACAAGGCTGACATACGAAGTAATGTATACGCTGTTGACTAAAATTGAGGCACTTCTGAACTCGCATCCTATGTTATGTGGCAAACCTCGGACACCGAACCAAGTTCTTTGACTCCGACTCATTTTATGATCGGGAAGTCCTATTCTGCTATTCCTAAACCTGATTTGCAAACATCTAATTTTTCTGTTAATACTAATTGGAATCTTTTGCAGACTTTAATGCAAGGCTTCTGGAAAAGATGGCATCTGGAGTACTTAACATCGCTCCAACAACGACGAAAATGGGAAGGCACTCAACGAAACATGGCGGTAGACGACGTCGTATTGCTAAAAGAGCCCAACCTGCCTTGATGGTGGCAGGTTGGGCTCTTTAGTGGATCCGTCTTGGCCGTATCAAACAAATTCATCCAGGAAGGGATAACAAGGTCAGAGTGGTAACTGTGCAAACGAAATATGGAGAATACACACGCCCTATCTTCAAGGTGGCTCCACTTCCATTTTCTGAAAGACCGGAGTCTTCCAGGGAGGCCTGAATGTTTTGGATTGATTCTTAGTTGCCAAACACACGCGACATACGCTATTAATTGGTCAGCTCTCTTTGACTCTCAAATGTGCCCATTTTCTAAACAATATTTTTATTAGTATCTCTTATCTCTTCTCTCTTCTCATTTTAAAACAAAGTGGAAAAAACTG
The DNA here is from genome assembly GCA_949372485.1 of Cheilosia soror. NCBI lineage: Eukaryota > Metazoa > Arthropoda > Insecta > Diptera > Syrphidae > Cheilosia > Cheilosia soror. Next base: position 35,507,938 of record OX443563.1, read on the forward strand.
TTTCCCAATTCAGTTGATTTTTTTTTTAAATGTGGTAATTACGATGATCGGGCGATAGTCTAAACAAATTCAAAATCGGACAAAGGGGCGCGGCAACGCCCATATAAAAAAACATTCCAAATCGTATATCTCGAAAACCACAAAATTGATTGAGCTCAAACTTATAGGCAATATTACGTATCGGCCGTGGAATGCTCCTTTGAAGATTGGGCAAAATCGGACAAAGGAACGTGGCACTGCCCATACAAAAAAAAACCTTTAAAATCGCATATGTCGAAAACCCCAAAATCGATTGAGCTTAAACTTATAGGTATTATTACGTATCGGCCGTGGAGTGCTCCTGTGAAGATTGTTCAAAATCGGACAAAGGGGCGCGGCAACGCCCATATAAAAAAAACATTCCAAATCGTATATCTCGAAAACCACGAAATCGATTGAGCTCAAACTTACAGATAATTTTAGGTATAGCCCCTGAAGTGCTCCTGTGAAGACTGGAAGTAGTTTCCATGATCGTATCGGCGACATGCGATAACTTTTTAAGCTCCTTGGTTTTAAAGGCAGCGAGAATCGTTTGAAGTCGTTGCACCCAAATACTTTTAAAGAATTCCTCACCAACGGAAGTTCCAGCCAAATTTTTTAGCTCGATATAAAGCTGGGAAGGCTTTTTGTCACCCAAATCGACTTCGGAAAAAAGTTTTCTCATCCTTTTTTGTTCATAATCGGAATATCACTTGATAATTAACAATTATTCATATATTTGTCGGTAGCTGGTAGATCAAGAACAGCATCTTGGACTTCTGCAAGTACCTTTGCTTCAATTGCTCCTACAACCGTATTAAACTTGAAAGTATCCGTTGTACAGTGGCCGGCAAAAGTATTTCGCAAAACTAAAATTAATTCTGCTCAGAATTTGATCTTACTTCATGTAAATTTTGGCATCAATGGAAAGGTCATTTAAATTCGAACGAATTTTTTATTCGCGGCTTTGTGGAACTTGATTTAAATGATGTAGATTGTCAATAGACTGACTATTCGCGCCAGGGTGTTTTCGTTCGGCCCAAAAAGTTGGGAATTTGAAATTGTGTTATTTAAACTGTTTATAAACTGGTTTTCTTAATACATTTTGATGGGATAATTAATTATTCTACTCTTGGAATAGTAAAATGTGAAATTTTTAGTTCATAAATGCTTAAAAAGCTGTTTGTTCACATTTCATCAATTCGTTCGTTCGCTCTCATGTAAATGCTCCTTTATATTCTTTTTGTTTGGATCGGAAAAGATTCCAGTGTCCATCCAAATTTGTCTTGTGTGACCGATTTAGAAGTTTTCTGACTTCCTTTCTAAGTCGCCGCAGGTCTGGTGATGGTCAGGTTCTGAGTAGAATCCTCGCCCTTCCTTCTCGTTCTGAGTTTAGAGAGAGTTTTGGCAGACTTGTCTAGCTCGTTTTTCGTCTCTAAATCGAGAAGGGGAGAACCCGAAGCATGGCAAAAAAGAAAGAGCTTAATCTTACTCTACGACGACATAAAAGAGAGTCATGGAGGGACTATTGCTCGTAAGCCAAAGGACACTGAATGTTTGGACAAAACCGAAGCCTCAGTTGTCATCGCGGCGAGCGTGGTGGAAAGCAACAAGCTGTCCAGTACGCCTACAATAGAAGACCCATTAAAAATGCGTAGGAATGCACGTCGGCTGCTCAATAGGCTTAGGAGACGTACCCCCGATTCCGACTGGAGAAGGGAAGATGACTGGACCAAGGGAGGAATGCCTTTTGCCTTCCGCCTTGAGTAGGTCAAAACCCGAAAAACCGGGCATCAGCTCAGCTAAGGATTCATACAAAGCTGATGAGACACCTGGCTGCTGTAAAAAGGTTCTGTCAGTCAGCAAAGTTGAGCAAGCCTAGGGCGCGTGCCTCTGGAGGAGCAGGCATGAGATTGGAAGCAGCGAGGGCGAAATGCCTCTTACCTTTCATCTCGACTGTGACCGATCCCAAGCCACCTGGAGCTGTCCCAGATCAGGATGCGTCCAAATCTGAGAACGTTCCTGGAGTCTCCAAAAGAGGTAGGCACAACGACACTATCTCCCCGGTTTCAGGCAGGCAGGCTAAAAGACAAAAATTTGCTGAAAAGGTGAAGGAGACTCTTCGTGTCGCTATAGTCGACCTTGGTAATCCAAACCAAAGACTCACCACTCACCAATGGGAACTGATAGAACAGCTAATCCTGGATGGTGTCAATGACGCTATCGTAAAGGCGGCTGGCGTAATTCCATTGTTTGGACACCTGACCACCTTTAAGGGATTCAAGGTCATACAATGTGACGACAATGAAACATTGGAATGGTTGAAGACCTTCGTTACCAACACTAACGCGCCTTGGCCAAATGCCGACCTGCGTGTTGTTGATAGGAAGGAGATCCTCAATATCACCAGACCAAAAGGCCGAATACACGTTCGAGGACCGTACCTACCCGCGGAAAGGATAGAACGCAACCTGCAATTCCTTAACCCGGAACTTCAAAGCAGGGAGTGGAAAGTCCTGGAAACGAGTGAGTACACTGAGAATGGCATGGACGTGACGATACTCCTGAGCCACAAATCACTGCCGCTACTCCGCAAGCAAGAGTTTAAGGTCCGCGTAGGCATAACGCGGTGCAAACTCAGGCTGGTTGCGGCAAATCAAAAGAGCAGAGGAGAAGAAGCGACTGCCCGTGATGAAGATCATACAAATAAATCTTCATCACAGTAAGGCGGCCAGCGCCAATCTGGTCATCCTTATGGAGACCAAGAAAATCGCCGTCGCTCTGGTGCAGGAATCCTGGATCTTCCGGGAGAAAATACGTGGCTGAGCTCAAAAGACCTGCATACATATAGCAGTACGTCTGACAATGGTAAGTTTCGTACATGTATTGTCGCCAGAAAACAGATTGAACTTTTTCTTTTACCTAGCCTCAGCGATACCTATCAAACAGCGGTTAAATGGGACAGGGCAGGAAAGAGCGCACTCATACTGGCGGCAATTTACATTACATACATTCACATTACAACTAACCACCTCACTGGTTAAAGCTGCAGAACTGGAGAGATGGGATCTAATTCTAGGCTGCGATGCCAACTTCTATCATACACTCTGGGGTAGCTCCGACACTAATGACCGAGGTCCCTCTTAGAATTTATTATAAGAAACAATTTACTTATAGCTAATGTTGGCAGTGCACCAACTTTTATAACTAGGAATAGGCGTGAGGTCCTTGATATAACTCTTTATAGTAACTCACACACTCTTACTGTGCGGGAATGGAAGCATCATTCTCAGATCACAGAACTATAGAATTCCTCATTGATGAAAAGGTTGCTCCGTTAGGTAAATATAGAAACCCCAGAATGACTAACTGGGAAAGATTCTTATCTGAAGTAGCGAAGAATAGTCGGAAACTCAGTCAACAAAAATTAGGTTCGCCTGAAGAAATCGATGCAACGACAGCATTAGTGAACAAAATTCTGAGTGAGGCATACGATAGGGCATGTCCTCTACGGGCAATAAAGAATAGGAAGTCTCCACTTTGGTGGACAAAGGACCTCTTCGAAATCCGTAGGAGAACCTGAGCTCTCTTTAAATTAGCTAAGACCACGAATACTGGGACCAATACAAAGCTGGCCAGCGGAGATTAAAAAAGGCCGTAATTAGTGCTAATCGTATTGCCTGGCGCACGTTCTGTAGCGACATAGAAAGCACTACAGAATCAGCTAGACTTAGGAAGATCCTGTGCAAAGAATCCGCAGTTTCGGGATACATCAAAGACACTAATGGAACCTGGACACAATCCTGCGAAGAGACTCTCAGTCTGCTACTACAGACTCATTATTCAGGATGCACTACGCATCAGACAAACCAGTCTACATTCGATACCGCAACAGCGATAGTTCCCGAAGAACTTATAACTGAAGATAAATTAAACTGGGCAATTGACACTTTCTCCCCGTTCAAATCCCCGGGAAGCGACGGGATTTTTCCAATCATGCTCCAGAAAGCTAAGACCATTATTACACCGGTCTTAAACAGACTTTTTATTCGCAGTGTGGAATGTGGCTACATTCCTAAAGCCTGGCGAGAGGTCAAGGTCGTCTTCATTCCGAAGGCGGGGAAATCTTGTCACACCACTGCAAAAGATTTCAGGCCTATAAGCCTAACATCCTTTATGTTGAAAACCTTTGAAAAACTTATGAACGTCTTTGTACGCAGTCGACTGGATGACAGAGCGATTTCCAAATCTCAGCACGCTTACATCAAGGGCAAAGGGGTGGAAACCGCGTTGCATGAGGTCGTTAGCACTATAGAGAGGTCATTAATAGTCAAAGATAATACGCTAGCTACATTCATAGACATTGAAGGAGCCTTCAATAATGTTAAAACGTGCGCAGTAATAAGGGCACTACAGAATCTAAACGTTCACCAATCTATCACTAATGTGATTCCGCCTTACCAATAATCAACTTTAGTCTGGCAGCTAACACAAAGACTACACACTTTCCAAAATGCTCATACCAATAAACAAATTTAGTTGCCAAAATATCTTTAACTGTAGGGTTAAATGTTAATGTTGAGAAAGTCATGTTTATCTCTGTCATTAGCTAAATAGGTCTACCCTTATGTCATTTTCAAGAGGAGTGTTGCCTATGCAATCAAAATTAGAGTAGGTATCAAAAATTGTAATAGGAGTGTATTTAAATACCCTGCATCTGATCTGCCTGTACAGATCATTTGTATATATTAATTAACTTTGGTAATTGTGTAACATGATTCATTTATTGGTTGTGATAAAACAATTCAAATGTTTGCTGAGCCTGAAATTGAAATTGAGCAAAATCATTGAAATACACACCAAATAATAGAATATTCCATTCCTAAACACAATAAAAAAACAAAAAGAACATTTGGTTAACATTTTAAATTACCTGTCAAAGCAAAGTTTTTTTTTTCAACTACAAGCAGTAGTTTATAGAATGTAATGGCTTATACACTTACAGCCTTAGTTGGTTTAATTGCAGAAAACGTTATTCATAATCTTTTTTCAAATTTTCATTTAATCAAGTGTCAAAAATTTAAATGCCGAAATAGGCATTCAGTAGCAAATTAACTCTGAATTAAATTGTTCGTTGATTCAAATCATGGCATATAATAATTATTATGTTATTAGTTCACTACCGAATATCTTATATATAGTTATTGATTTGTGCATTAGCACAACAAAAAACAGTGTTATCCAAATTTAAATAACAAAATTCTGTAAAAAAAAAATCTCATGATAACTGCGTAATACAATTTGCTTAAATCATAATGGCGTTTTATGAATGAACTTTTTTTAATTCTTAATTAAAATAACAGTTTCGAGTTAGCTGAGACACTGATAATTAACAGATTAAATTATAATCTAATGAAGAATGCTGTTATATTTTATTTGGTGTCGCTTTCATTCTGAAAGTTAAAAAACGAAGTCAACAGTCTGGATCATATAAATGATATTTTATATATCAGTGTGATTTGTTTTGTAAATGTAGGTACAAAATAAACAACGTTCCATGAAATCCGCAAAAAGTACCTACATATGTTCACATATTCATGTGATGTTTCAGTAGTTTTTCTATTTGTAACATTGTAATTGTGATTTGTATACTACAAGACAAATTTCGTTTTGCATCAATAGCCTACGAATAATTAAAAAATTGTGTTCTTATTATTATTCAATAATCTGAAATGACTTTTATTAGAAAAGCTCTCAATTTTCGAAATTAATACAAAAGTTCCGAAATGCATAGGAAAACGTATTGTAAATAGTATTAAAAATATACCCTCTTTGTATGATACGGCATTACTAATTTTCGTATGAATTTGACAAAACAGCTGACAATTTGTAGATTTCCTAATTCGTGTTTCGGTTTTTGCTTTTAATAAGCGTTTTAAAGCCTTTGGGCGAAATCTGATGGGCGAATTTAATTGTAATTTGGGTATAAATTCGTTTAGAATAATTTATTCGGCATAAACATGGTCAGTGGTCTTGTTTCGGCGAAACCAAATTATGGAATTTGAGTCCTGCAATGACAGAAAATGTAATAGATCCCAATAAAGTTGTCGCACTAGTAAATGTGGAGATCAAAATGTTTATTGGTACCATTTCAATAAAGCTATACATTTTATTTAAACCTGGCAGCCAACTAATAGTCGGAATTAGGGTTTGATTATTAGTAAGGCCGATTGTTAATTTACTTAGTGAAAGAAACATCAACGCGAAACTAGGTGACATGGTCCTTAGAGTAACCGCTTCGAGAGGCACTCCACAAGGAGGGGTCATCTCCCCTTACTCTGGGTACTTGTCGTTGTCATGAATGAGATACTAATGAAATTCAATAACATGGTTATCACGGTAGTTGCATATGCAGACGATGTTGTCTTGCTTGCAAAAGGAAAAACCGACCATAAGCGACCTACTAGGAAACTCACTACGAGTACTCAATACGTGGACAATGCGGCCTGGGGGTTAACCCCCAGAAAACTGAGCTTGTCCTGTTCACCAGCAAGAGAATAATACCACTATTCGAGCCACCAACTCTCGAGGGAATACCTCTAAAGGTGACGGATAGTGCGAAATATTTAGGAGTGATTTTAGGCAGAAAACTTAATTGGAAGCCGAATGTCAATGAAAGAGTGAAAAAACCAGCTAATGCTTTCTACGCATGTAACCCCATCTTTGGCAGGAGTTTGGCACCAAACCCCAAAACAATCCTGTGGATGTGCACGGCAATGACAAAAATACAAAGACTATCATATATAGGGACTGACTCCTCTAGACCTGTACATGGAGGAATCTGCTACCAAAAGTGCATTAATGATTAGTCAAACTGGTACTTGGAACCCGAGCAACTTTGATCACGCACAGATTCTAGGGAAATATATTGGGAATGTTGTCACTTCTGACTATATGATCCCACATCTAAACAACTTTGATAGACCATTCTCCTGCTCGTTCCCGAGTAGAGATGAATGGAACAGAGATGAACCCAGAAAGAGGAAATCGATATCCATCTACACAGATGGATCGAAGATGGACTGTGGAACCGGTGCCGGCGGAGGAATTAAATATATACTGTTCACTGTACCATTTTCATTGACAGCCAGGCGCCTATTAAAGCAGTTTCTGCTATTGAAGTAAATTACTGCATGAGTCATTTCCTACTCGTGTAATCGGCCCTTTTGCGATCAGAATTGGCCATCCAGATCTTGCGATCTAACGCCATTGGACTTTTCTCTTTATATTTTTTTAAAGTCAAAGGTATATACTAGGATGAGGCCATACATTTTGCAATACATACATTTTGCTCCAAGCGACATGTTCTCTAGCAAAATTCATTCGATGATCCTTGTGTTTTGGGTACTTGCCTCAAAGCAGGTTTCTTTTTAAGATTTCTTCTCTGTATAGTACCACTTTTTCGTATTATCCTTCGGACCTATGCTATTGCTATGCTGACTGATAGTCCACTGTTGGCCCTCACTTTAGTCGCTTGTAGAGTAGAATTTGAGGCAAGCCGTAGAATTAACCGCTTTTTTCGCCATGTTGTCACTTCTGCCGTGCGTGCTTTTTAATTTTTCCCACAGTGTTTTGGATCCGCCAGATAACTGTTTACAACAGTCTTACTTCTGTTTAGCCTCCTTGCAATTTCTGAGAGTCCTAACTCCTTGAAAGAATCTATTTTTAATTAAAGGCTTTTACTTAACTTCGTAAAAAATTTGTTTTGTAAAAATCTTGCAAGTCAAATTTGAACCACTTTCTCTAAACTTAGAATTTTGAAATTTTCCATGCTGTGTAGCGGTCACTACGGAAAGAAATTATGTACATATCGATGTACCAACGCAAATAAAATATTTCCTTTTTGTATTAATGCTTTTTGCCATTCATTTGTCTATAGCTCAGATAGTACTCTTTGCGATGTTTTATCCGAATGAAACAAAATCTTAACATCCCTGACTTAAAGCCTTAAAACATCGAAAACTTCATCTGAACCATCGGGCCATTAAAGCCGCTAGCTCCAAAATGTCGGACAGAGTATAGGGTTAAGTAACTCATTTCCGGGATGGGAACTTTCTTTTTGATTCGAGTTGCCAGAGAAGCAAGAAGACTGAGAGCTCAGTTACTAATACTAAAGCAAATCCCCGTCGTCAAAAAACCCGCATGTCAATTTTGCGAACCGATTTTTTTAATTGAAGTTTCATACAGAAAAATTGCATAGAAATTTCCTTCTTTATCAAAAAATCGCCGTCAATAAATACTAGCGAGCTAATTACAAGCACGCGATAATAAAACTTGGTGACACCGCCGGCCGTAATAATCGATTGGATCCTCGGCACTTGTCCAATGTGCACAACAGCTGCCGAAAACAAGGTACGTAAAAAATTTAAATTATTTTGACTAGAGAGATCATTGGTAAGAGCTAGTTAACTATTTGATAGTATGGATACAATTTGTCAAACTTAAACATACAAAAAAAAAATTCTTTATTGAACTACAGTTATTTTTTTTTGTCGGAATTAGATATTATTATAGTAATTAATAAATATGGATTGAATTTGCATGTAAATAATGGTATATTTTTAAATTTATTTGCCATAATGAGTATGCGTATCTAATTTGACAAAGATTAAAGTTATGGGTGGTGTTTGTGGTAATCTGAAGTAGAGGAGCAGGTCAGTTTTAAATCGGGGACTATCTAGATAAATCAAGGGTGCTTAGATAATGCAGGATAGTGATCTTGTGCAAGAGGGAATACCCAAATTGGCAGAACCATCTTATGCCATAGTTACGCACGTTCATTTAATTTCTTTTAATGGTATAGGCACTGGGAGGTGAAAGATCCCACCCCATCCGGAGAGTTTCGGCTAGGCTCTAGGCGAACAGAACGTGCAAAACGTCGCTCCAACAAAAAGGAAAAATTTCATCGTTCCCCAATCATTACAGCTGGTTGGGTTGTGAAGACAATGCAACATTTAGAAAGAATTTTTGGATTTTGATTTCCTCTGCCCCTTTAAGGGAGGCTTTTTCACAACGCATGGTTCATTAGCCGTATTGACTTGAAACTTTAATATGTCAATAGATGTTTGGGATTTGATATTTAGTTTGTTACACAATTTATAATTACCTACCAAACAACAGAAATGTACCCTATAATATTGTTACTTACTGTATTTTTTATACCCATTTGCGCATACAGTTTTGTTCTCTCTAAAATCATTGTAATATGTAACGTAATTTTCGCTGAGTTTTTTGTATTCATCTTTATATTCTAATTCTGCTAACTAAACTTTCTGCTAATCATTTTTGTATTGCTCTCTTGCTTTTTGAACATCATCCAGGTCGGTCGTCTCTTGGTAACTTATATTATCTTGGTAAGACAAATCAAATATGGAACACAATTAATTCGATCGAGGGGTTTTCTTTGGTTCTCTACAAGTTGGATATCGTCGTCACTGAGTTGCTGAATTTATCATTCTTTGGTCCTTCGAGCCGGATATTCAAGAAAATCTGTTGTTTTCGATTAGAACTAAATTAAACCTTTCGCTAGACAACGTGCATGATAATTGTATGGGGAAAATACGGAACAAAGAATTCCTTATATCTTTGCGATACTCTCCCTTTGACTTATAGCGTAATTGTTATAATTTCATAATGTGCTTCGCTGAAATAAATTCAGATTTGTCTGCTGGCTCTACTAATTTGCTTAGTATTATTTCGTATCCAAAATGAGTTCGTTAAATCATAAGCTCGGTAATGCGAAAGGTCGTCTAACACGTGTCGTTGGATTTGTAGACACTATTACTCCATCCACCCTCTTAGAAGCAATGGAAATTCGATATACAAGACTAGAGGAAGCATGGAAAGACTTTTTAACTATACACATAGAGTGCTTAGAAAGTGCAGAAGCAAACGAAAATGTAAATGCATTTGAAGCCGAGTTCGGTGAATACGAAACGAAATATTTTGTAGCGCATGCAGCATTAGTGAAATCCATTCGCGAACGCAGGGTCACGGCTCAACCTGCTATGAGTGAGGAATCTGTCATAAAGCGTTTGGCTAATCAACAATCGACGTTTCTTGAAAAACTAAACAGTTCTGCGAGTGTAAGCACGTGTTCCACAGTGAATTTACCAACAATCGTCGTACCTCCGTTTTCGGGCAATTACAAGGACTGGCCTTCCTTCCGCCAGTCTATTTACTGGTTCGGTCGATAATAAACCAAATTTGACCGCAACGCAAAAATTCCATTATTTAAAATCATTTTTGCGTGACGATGCGGCCAATCTAATTAAGCATATCTCTATTTCGGATGCTAATTATATAGAGGCCTGGGATAAGCTTGAGAGTCGTTATGATCGCGTGAACTTAATCGTCCAATCCTTAATTCAGACGTTTATTTCGCTGCCTTGCACTAGTGTCTCAAATGCTTCAACACTTCGCAAAATTGCTGCTGGTGCTGACAAAGTGATTCGCGGATTAAATGCAATCGACAAAAATAGTCGCGACCCGTGGTTGATCTACCTTCTGCTATCGAAATTTGATCAAGACACAAAACAGGCATGGGCTGAAGAAATAGGGTATCGGGATGATAGCTCTATAAGTGATTTAATTGACTTTCTTGAACGACGATGTGACGCTCTCGAATCGTGTCAGACTATTAATAGAGCGAAACAATCCGTCCAAATTCGAACTCACTTAGCAAAATCAAGTGACACTAATTTATGTCCTTTGAGTAAAAACGATCATACTACATCTCATTGATCTCAGTTCCTTACGCTAGGCATTGATTCGCGTAGAACATTCGTCAGACAATACTCTCTATGTTTCAATTGCGTCCATTCTGGGCATTCCTCGAAAAGATGTCGGTCATCGTTTCGCTGTCGCATCTATAAGGCGCGTCATCATTCCCTAGTACATCAGGACAATGCACGGAATATTTCTTCGTTAGCCTCCGATGCTAGCCAAAGTGCGACTTCGCCAAATCTATCGTCTGCTGCGCAGGAGATCCCATCTTTACCGACTCCTTCCACTTCTTCTGATGTAGGCCCCACACTCGTAACTAACCACTCGATGGAGCTTAGCTTTAGAAAACAGACTATTCTTCCAAGTTCCAACTATACTTGCTAAACTTAGAGATTCTCAGGGGCTTCTTTTTGATTGCCGCGTATTACTCGATACGGGATCGCAGTCGTCCTTTATTACGGAATCACTCATACAACGCATCGGTCTTCGGCTAACTCATGCCCCTATCAAAGGGCACGGTAGTGCCCCAGCCAAGTTCTCTAGTAAAGGCATTACTACCCTTTTCACAGGAACAAACTCAGGCTGTTATCGACCCCTCTCTAACTTCGGAACCAATGAAGCCAAAAACTTCAAACTCGAAACATTTAACAAACTCATTAAAAACGTCCACCTCACCAAATTTCATCTCTATAGCATTAGTGGTTCTCAAAATAGGTACAGGACTTCAAAAATCGCAAAAACCGTAACTGACTGACTCACTCAGATGATGATCATCAAAATTATGAAGCACTTCCGGCCATCCTAGAATCGTGAAATTTGGCACAATGCTAGATCCTGTGGTGCATACACTGGGAAAAGTCCAAAACTTGGGATTTTGCATTCAGGGGTCGTGGTATATGTGTAGTATTTATGTATATTGTCACCAACACATTCTCATGTAATGCATATTCTCTTACTATCATCTATTGTTACCTATTGTTAAGTAGTTCAGTTATTAAAGTACTCTCACGAAGCAAACATCGGCGTGTTATTATTTATGCGAACACTACATGGTGGCAGCGGTGCGCAAACGAAACCACGCGGCAGAGTTTAATTATATCTCATTCAATCATATCAATTGTCAACTATTTTTCTTACGTGAAATTCTATTTTCTGGCGGGGAAAAATTAAATAGGTAAAATATGACGGAACCCAAAGATGTTAAGGTTACTATTAACCACAGCAATTTCGCGGTCGAAGCGCCAAGCCAATTCCCGTTCGACGACACTTCGCAATGGGGCAGATGGAAAAGGCGGTTCGAACGCTTCAGAATCGCATCTGGCTTATCCGCGAAAGCACAAGAGGATCAAATAAATACACTCGTTTATATGATGGGCGACCAAGCAGACGATATATTCTTATCCTTCAGCTTAAGTGCAGGTGATAAGAAGGACTATCAAAAGGTCTTGCAAGCCTTCGATGATTTTTTCGTCGTAAGACATAATATAATTTTTGAACGTGCCAAGTTCAACTCCAAGTGCCAAGAAGAAGAGGAATCAGTAGAAACCTTCATAACAGCAGTGTATAGGTTATCAGAGAGCTGCCAATATGGAACTCTTAAAGAAGAGATGATTCCCGACCGTTTAGTTGTAGGCGTGAGAGACAAAAATCTCTCCGAAAAATTACAGCTAGAGTCATCTCTTACGCTAGAAAAAGCTATCACAACAATTCGCAACAGCGTTTCCGTCCGTCGTCAGCAAGAAGAGCTCAACACATCATCGGCAACCATGAACCGTTTTCAGTCAGCACGCTTCAATAATCCAGCAACTGACAAAAGGCGATCACAACCTTCATCGGCAACGAGCAGAAAAAAAAAACAGCAGCAGCGAAACTCGTCCAACAATCATAGGAGCAGCGGTATTAATTCTCACCCAGCAAGCACATATAAAACCAAACGGTGCAGTAACTGCAATAAGTGGAATCATTTCAGTTATGTGTGCAAATTGGGCAGTGCTAATTCCAGTCAAATTAATTCGATAAGTGTAAGCGCATCAACATCACATCCACATGATACATTTCTCGGCACTTTTCACACCAAAAATAATAATCAGGCAATTAAACAGTGGAGCGAAACGGTTACTGTTAATGGTGTAGATGTCAAATTTGTTCTGGATAGCGGTGCTCCCGTTAACGTGATTCCTATACAAATTTTTGATACCAATTTTCCCACCACTAGCTTAAATGTTGCCGATCGCAATCTCATAGGGCCAGTAGGAGAAAATTTAAATATTATCGGTTCATTCGATGCAAATATAAAATGCAGGGATCGCATACTAAGTTCCACAATTTATGTTATAGAAGACTTAAAGGCTCCGCTATTGTGTTTGAGTACATGCGAACAATTAAATCTCATACAAAGAGTGAATGCGATAGACAGTGATAGGGCTAATGTACGATCTGCTGTCAAAATTGAGACAGAGTTTCCTAAATTGTTCGACGAATTAGGTTGTGTACCGGGGCAGTATGAAATAAAACTAAAGAGCACATGCAAACCGTATGCGATATACGCAGCGCGTAGAGTTCCCATTCCGTTAATAGGAAAATTAAAATCTAAATTGGATGACATGGTCAGGCTCAGCGTCATTAAATTCGTAGACGAGCCAACGGATTGGTGTGCTCCACTGGTCATTGTTCCCAAACCCGATGGCGATATACGCCTATGTGATGGACTTAAAAAGGCTTAATGAGTGCGTGGAAAGGGAAGTGCATCCTATGCCAAGTGCGGATCACACCCTTGCTCAGCTGACAGATGCTAAATTTTTCACCAAATTAGACACCAAGAATGGGTTTTGGCAGGTGAAACTTTCACCTCAATCGCAGCTACTAACAACTTTTATCACTCCGTTTGGGAGATATTGTTTCCGTCGACTACCGTTTGGGATCTCAAGCGCTCCGGAGATTTTTCAAAAGCTCATTCAGCGCTTCATTGATGGTATTCCAGGAGTAGTGTGTCAAACGGATGACATTCTCGTGTACGGGCCAACCATCACAAGTCACGATAATAGTCTCCGCAGAGTATTGCATGAGTTGGAAACGAATGGAGTGACGCTAAATTCGAAGAAGTGCCAAGTGGGTATAACATCAGTTAATTTCCTGGGACATCGAATCCACCAAACCGGCATTCATCCAGGGGAATCAAAAGTGAAGGCAATCGAAGAGTTCTCACCACCGAAAAACGTTGCAGATTTAAGAAGATTTTTGGGCCTTGTTAATTATTTAGGCAAGTTCGTCCCGAACCTATCTACAAAATGCCATCCTCTCAACGAACTATTGCGAAATGATAGATGCTTTCAATGGGGTGATGCATTTTTAAAATTAAAGGAAATTTTGATTACAGAGCCTGTGCTTCAGATGTTCAATCCAACCCATAAAACGATTGTTTCAACGGACGCTTCCTCTTTTGGGCTAGGAGCTGTCTTGCGACAGGAAGACTGCGATGGTATTCTGAAGCCAGTTGCGTACGCATCAAGAACTCTGACGGAATCCGAGAAGAGGTACGCTCAAATTGAGAAAGAGGCGTTAGCGATTACATGGGCAACATGCGAGAAATTTCGCGATTTCGTCACAGGTATGTCTTTTTACATTGAAACCGACCATAAGCCATTGGTTCCGATCTTCACTTCCAAGCACTTAGACGAATTGACACCGAGACTTCAGAGATTCGAATGCGTATGATGCGATTCATATATAAAATATATTACACCCCAGGCAAAGATTTGATTGCAGCTGACGCTTTGTCCCGAAACCCTATGATATCATCAGCGCACGATCCAGATAGCGAAGAGGATTTGAACACCTTTATAAAAGCAATCATTTCGGAGATACCAGCAACTGATAGTAAGCTCGAGGAAATCAAGAAAGCCCAACTAGACGACAAAACATTATGCGAAGTTGCAAAGTACGTGCAAGAAGGATGGCCCGACAAACATCAGATTTCCCCAGAGGCAAGGCACTACTATAACGATCGATCCAGTATAGCTATCAACGATGGAATGCTGATGTATAGCAACCGTTTAGTCATCCCACATAGCCTACGAAATGACATGTTAAAGAGAATTCACGAAGGTCATCTCGGAATCAACAAATGCAGAGCTCGCGCGAGACAATCCCTTTGGTGGCCTGGATGCTCAAAGCAAGTGGAACAAGTCGTCAAAGGATGCGAAGTCTGCATACAACAGACCATCCCGAGACATGAACCACTTATGCCTACGACGACTCCAGAATACCCTTGGCAGATGGTAGGAGCTGATCTCTTTTCCTGTCAGTCGAAAACGTACCTGATTGTTAGCGATTATCACTCGCGCTTCCCAGAAATTGCTTTAGTGGAAAATCAGTCGTCAAATTGCATAATTTCCAAGTTTAAATCTATTTTTTCCAGACACGGCATACCCGAGTTAGTACGGACGGATAATGGACCACAATTTAAACAGCTCGAGACGTCCGAATTTCGAAAATTCGCTAAGCAATGGGGATTTACACACACACAGCTGTCAAAATTGTGAAACGCATTCTGAAGAAAAACGAAGATCCTCACCTTGCTCTACTTGAATATAGAGCAACGCCAATTGCAAACGGATTAAGCCCAGCTGAAATGCTGATGAATCGACGATTAAGAACAACTTTACCACTTGCATCACAGCAACTGCGCCCAAAGTTAATTAATCAAATCGAACGTCAGCAGAAAGAGTGTCACCTCAAGCAGAGACAAGCAGCCAGCTTCAACAAAAGACATCCCGCGGTACTAATAATCATTTTTAGTGTCCAGGCTAACTTTTACGAAGTCACAATGGCGAAAATTTCCATATAAAATAATCCACTGTGACCGTCAAAATATATAAGCTTAAGATTAAAAGTGATTATTGGTAAGGCCCATCGTGTTAACATCCGCGATTGCTTCCACCCAGGCGATGTGGTCTGGGTTCGAGACCTACGAGTTTGGGGCAGAATCCTGAGCAAATCTAATTATCCACGCTCATACAATGTGGAAACTCAAAGAGGTAAATTGCGCAGAAACTCATTTCATCTTGTTCCCTCTTGCAGAAAAGACATTCCTTATGTGAATAATGAGATCTATATTCCCGAAACAAGTTCTTCTAACACTGACAGCAGAGGTAAGGTAAGGTAAGTCTCTCTTACCTCTGACTGACAGTCCTGAAGGAGGAGAAGATGGTGGAAGAAACAACTTGGTTCCAAATGTCTCTAGTCAAGAAATCAGACCTCCCAATTTTGTGACGACAACACGATATGGTCGAACTGTATTGAAACCAGATCGATATACATCATCTTAGTTTATACCTTTCTCGTTTTGTATTATTAATTTAGTTAAATTGCATTTTTGAGTTTCGATAATTTATGTTCAAATTAGAATATTTACTTGTTAGTCTCAAAAGGGGAGATGTGTAGTATTTATGTATATTGTCACCCACACATTCTCATGTAATGCATATTCTCTTACTATCATCTATTGTTACCTATTGTTAAGTAGTTCAGTTATTAAAGTACTCTCACGAAGCAAACATCGGCGTGTTATTATTTATGCGAACACTACAGTATACGCTCACTTTTGAAAATTGGTTATTATTTATTTGGGCCACTTTCCATTGCCCTAGAATGTTCAAATTTAGTACAGCGGTAGGACTTGCAGTTTGAAGAAAGAAAACAATTTTTAATTTTATATCGTCCATTCAGGGGGCGTGGTATACGCCTACTTTTGAAAATCGGTTATTATTTATTTGGGCCACTTCCCATTGTCGTAGAATGTTGAAATTTGTTAGAGCGGTAGCACTTGACTCCATAGAAGCTTTGCTAGAATTGCAATCGGAATTGGTAGCGTTATTATCCAAAGCAAAGCTACAGCTCCGGAAATGGAGCTCCAATTGTTGGGCTCTCCTCGCGCAGCCACCTTCTGAAGATTGTGAATATTCGTTTGTCGATCCCGAGCGTTCAGAGTCTCTAATTAAAGTTCTATAGGGATGTATTGGAATCCTGCCATGGACGTATTCTCCTTTCGAATAGCAAAACATTACTCTCGGTCGTCTCCCTCGGACGTTGCTTTCAGAGATTGCACGTATTTTCGACCCACTTGGTTTATTGGCTCCATCGGCAATACTCTTTAAGATAATGTTCCAGAAACTGTGGTCATCCGAGTTGAAACTAGCTTTGGAGTTTGTGACGCCCCTTACCCGTTGGACTCTCTACAAAATGGGATACCTACCGAGAGCAACTTAAATTTTTTGAAAATATCAAGGTTCCGCGACATATTTTTCCATTCGACGAATGGATTGAAATACACGGATTCTCGGATGCCTCTGCAGTTGCATACGCCGCTATTGTTTATATTCGATCATTGGTACAGGGAAAGATCTTTTAGGTGCGATTCGGAAATCGTGCTACATTGGCTTTCGTCTCCCTCTCGCCGATGCACCACTTTCGTTGCCAATCGTCGTCGAGTGTGAATCAGTAAACAGGGAAGAAAGGCAAATCTCTAGGCATACACTGGTCTCTTCGTTAGATGGTAATGTCATTCAAAACTGTAACGGTATAAAATGACCTTCCACCTTTCTAGACACAGGAATCTACTGTTTTTGACTTTCGGTGGAAGGGTGTCCGGTCGACGACGGTTTAGTCGGCATGCTAGCTTTTAGCTCTTGCTTAACTCGTCAGTGGGCTGGGGTCTTTAACCGGCCTCCGGACTACCGTACTTTTCATGCCTATGATAAAATTTGATACCAAAGAAGAGGGAATAAATGATAGGATATCAAAAAGGGAAGGAGAAAATTTGGATTTAAAATTTTGAAGGGAAAAACACTCGAAATCACTGATCAGTCCGCATGCTACAGCTGATATAACGTCAGGATAGCAGCGTTCTGATCGGCCTCCTCTCTTTCCTCAAGACATATGGTACCACTGGTGTTATGGGTACCAAAGAGCTGCCCTCCCAATTACCTTTCCTGTTACCAAGAAAGATACCTTGGTTGCCACTAGCTCCAGTTTTTGTGACAACCCCTAAATGAAACCAAAAAAATACGCCCTCATCAGCCCCATCGCTCTCGGTCACTCCACTTTAATCCTCTTAAAATATAATTTTTAAGAAAAATGAATACCTATACTCATGAAAAAAGGTCCTGGAACAAATATGTGTCTTGTCATAAGGAATAAAAGATCTGTAGACAGAAATTCAAACAAAACATACACATTTTTTTATTATAAACTAATTAATCTACAATACAAATACAATATAATTATAAACATACAGTATCCTACAATACATACATGCAAAACAAATAGCTTAACATAAAATTGACATGAAATTTAAAATGAAAGGGTAGAAGTAAGAGAGCAAGATATAATTACAGAAAATACAATTGATTGAATAAAAGGGTTTCTAAACATGCAAAAAAAAATTCAAGTTCAAGTTTTTAAGTTCTACTTAAATTTCTCTTTGAATTCAAACAAAAGTAAACAAATTTTGGTCACCAGCGCGGTCAAGATCAACAATTATTGGAAATATATAGTATCTATAGATAATAATAAAAAAAAAAAAAAACCTAGTAATTATATACGTACGGGTCTTCAAAATATATGTATCTAAATAATATACATACGCGGAATGAAAGAAAACGAAAAGTAAGAGAAAACAAAAATTAATAAAAAAACAAATAGTTACCTGTATATCCGGGCGGTGATGTGCACAACACTAGACTGGATATAGCTATTGGGGTAGAAATTATATTAACGATATTTAAACTCGCGGTAATACATATTTCCAAATATGCGCTCTTAACTTCACCGCTTATCTTTTGCACAACAACACGAAACACTCAAACTATGTAGGCAATTTAAATTAAATGCGGAGAAATAGAATTTACTACAAAACACAAAAGATATAAACAGAAATGTATGCCTTAAAACATTATAATACACTTAAAAAGGAAACAAAACACTTACAGCCTTATTTATAAACTTTATACACTCTCTATAAATTAGTCTTAACGCGTTTAGAGTTATTATAGAGAGTGTATAAAGTTTATAAATAAGGCTGTTAAGATATAATCTAACACTAAAGTCACTGATAAGAAAAATTTAAAAAAAACGAAAGGAATTTGAGAACAAACAAAAAAAAAAAAAACGGGAAAGTTTGAATTTCGGTAGAGATGAGTAGGTAAAACCAGGATCTTCAACAATTTCCAATTTCGATGTAGATGAAGGATATTCACGATTTAAGTAATACTCCTTTAAGTACATTATACATTTTTTTTTTTGTTTTGATTTTATTTGATTTCGATTTTATTTATGGGCATTTATAAATGGGGCAGTTTTATTAGTTTTGGGCACTTTTTTTTCAGGATTTGGGCACTTAATAGTCTTTCACCTTTTGATAATTTATCTATACTTTATTTTTTTCGAGAAACCCGAGGACTATCACAAACTAGCTATGTAACACAAGAAAAATATTCATTTTGCATGGGGATACCCTTTATTATTATACTAGATGGTTGTACCCGCTTCGCTGTGGATTAGATTCAATATACCTACACCTTCATTTGACTTGCAACTCTTGATCGTGATAAAGCCACATCACATACAGTTGGCCGTGTGAAAATACTCCGGTCTTCAAATGCATGTCAACGTGATCAAATGACTGGCCTTTGAGCCTTGTTTTTTTTTTTTTTTTGTTTTTTTTTTTAATACGTACTTCTCCCGGGAAATTCAAAGCTATAACGCTTCATCAGCGCCCCGAGATGCTTGCAGATGTATGTTAGTTCTGCATTTAAATTGCTGCAAATTGTAGTCTTCTGGAAATATATCCCCAGGAAGCGAGTTCCAAAGTTTGCTTGTCCTGTAACAGAAGGAGTATTGGAAAGATGATGTCCTCGCGGTTGTCAAGTGTACTGTATGGTCATGAGCATTAGCAGCCCGTCTTGTGGGGCGCCCAAAAGTTGCATTTCGAGGGATAATGTCCTTAAGTTCCTCGGAACATCTACCATGGAAGTACCTATAGAACAAGCATAGGTCAGCGACTTGTCTTCTGTGCACCAACGGTTGCAGATTCGATGTGAGTGTAGGGTCTCTAATAAGTCGAACTGCTCGTCTCCGTATGCTGTCAAGTAGGTAAAGTGAATGTTTTGGGGCAGAGCTCCATATATGGGAGCAATATTCCAGGCCTGGTCTAACCTGTGCTTTGTAGAGAAGGAGAAGTTGCTTGGGGCTAAAGTACCTCTTTGCTCTAAATAGGTAGCTCAACTTAGCGGACGCCGATCTTGCGATATAGGATATGTGGTCCTTCCATGTGATTCCTGAATTGACTGTGTCAGCAATTATCTCAGTTTCTATTGCTCCAATGATGTTAATATCTACTACAAAATTGTAAAGCATAAAATTTTCAACAAATTTTATTATAACCATTTTTTTCATGCGCTAAACCGTTTTTGAGATAGAGGGCGGTGAGCGTCCAACGCTCACCCATACGTGGTAGATTTTACTTTTCATGTCCATGCAAACAAAAATACTTTTTTCTTATTTAATGCGATTGATTTTAATGCACTGAGCTCAAATCTGCAAAAAAAATGTGGCATTCTCTTACCGTTTGGGCGTGGCACACCCCAAATGTTCCATAAATACATACATAAATACATAAATACATACAAAAATTACATTATTTCTCCGGTTTTTATCATCCGATTTTGATGACACTTTTTTTATAAGTTAACTGCACATTTTGTGAATATAAAACTATTAATTTTAGAAAAATTTTACATTCCGTTTTTAAATTTTGGTACTATTTCATATGGTATTTTTGAAATTTTGGGGGCGTACCACGCCCAAACGGTAATAGAGCGCCACAGGCAGTAAAGTAAAATCTACCACGTCTGGCTGAGCGTTGCGCGCTCACCGCCCTCTATCTCGAAAACGGTTGAGCGCATGAAACAAATGGTTATAACAAAATTTGTTGCAAATTCTATGTTCTACAATTTTGTAGTAGATGTTAACATCATTGGAGCAATAGAAACTGAGATAATCGCGAAAAACAGATTTTGTTGACCTTTGACCTTCAATAACTTGAGATGTTATGAGACTTTTGAGAGAACATTTAGAGCGGCAAAATTAACGTATATACAAAAATTCAGCTTATTATCTCTCATTCCGAGATTTACCCCTTTTTATGCTAAAATGACTGGACTAATATTGAAAATTTATTCAAATACCCACCGCCTACTTTTATTTAAAATAAGAAAAGTATGAAGCGTTACGGAGTCAGTATGTACTGGTAAATATGTATATGAATAATTATGAAAGAAAATATCTTTGGGGAAATATTGTCTAGCGTAATCTCCGAAAGGCCTTCAGATCATAAGTGCATATGCTTAAAATTATTTTTTTTTGCATTAATTAAACTAGCAAAATATTAGGCAATTGGTCACAAATTTGTGTTTCACAGGACGACAGTCACCATCCAATTAGGACACAAGTCAAACTTTACAGTTTATTTGAACTTTAGTTTATTTTATTGCAAAATTATTAACGCAATTAACACTGGAGGTGTTTAAAGTTGGATTTCAACTTTTAATGGCGTTTCTCTTCCACAGCAAGTAAATTGTTTGCACAAAAAAACTTTTTCATACTCTGTGAGCAGCTCTAATGGCTCAACTGTAGCATTGCCAACTGGCTCATAATTTGAATAGAAAACACATTACGCTGTACCTTAATAACTCATTAAAATCCCATTGATCCTGAGCGAAACTTTTCGAGGCTCTCCCAAAGGCAATTATAAGAGTGTTCTTCTGTCATATATACTACATGCTATAGACATGACCCACACCAGCATGGTAGGTACAACTTAATACACCTTTTAAAGAAATAAAAATCTCATTTGGGGCAATGTTTTGTTGGAACTTCCACCTAAGGGGAGTGGAAACACATATACCCTTCAGACACGAATTATTATTTAGTTTTCTACTCGAGTACCTATTCCTATCGAAAAAAAGAATTTTTTTCATTGCCAAAAAGGGGCTTTGTGCGGTCGCATTGAATCTATACTGGTTGAAAATTGTGGGATTAAGGTCCTCTTTTAGGTTTTATTGAGCCGAAGCGGGGATGGGTGATGGGGTGTAATTTTCGGATACCGGGGTTAGATAAATGCTCTTGAACAATAAATTTTCGAGGGGATTGCGTTAAGGCAACAAGCTCTTGTTTCGTATACACGTATATGAAAATTGGAGGATTTACTTATGAAGACGTTTTATTTTTGTGGTCATCCTTTAGGGGGAGCCCATAAAGGGAATACGTAAAGGTGTTGACATAATCTTTGGCGTTGATCTTTGTTTTGTATTTTCAATAAAAGAAACATGGATCTGAATATCTAAGTATATGTAGATACGTGAGTATGGGCCCTTTCGATTAAGAAGCGATATTATAGATTTAGCTTTTAGGCACTGGTATCCGCAGCTATAACTTTATAATACGTTGTTAACAACTATAAAGACAGGTACCTACTATGTTGTCGCGAAAATGTCGATTCCTTGAATTTAATCAAACTTGGTACTAAATAAAAATGGATTTAAAAAATTATTTCAGCGTTGTAATGGTGACAACCTCCAGATCAGTTATTTTACTTAAGGAGGGGGGGGGATGTTAAGACGAAGTCAGCCGATTTTAAAAGTTTTTCAGCGTTGTAATGGTGGGTTAAGTAAAATGCTCCACTTTAGGGAGGGCTATAGGTGGCTATTTCTGAAACTTCTCGGCTGATTTTATAAGCTTTTTAGCATTACAATGGCGACACTTATCTGATCAGTATAGAATTATAAAACTAAGGGTATTATTATACACACGAGCGGCGGCGCGATAATAGTCTATATCTATGCTACTACATAAATTGCAACGCGGACAGACGTTTACAAAGTATCTTTCAATAAATAAATGCGATCATAAGAAATATATAAAATTGCATGTCAGCACATTTTGCCTTCAGTAACTTGTGTGTCCAAAGCATATTCTCATTTAATGTCCGTGCCAGCTTGGTTTGTTGACACAAGTGTGCACCCTTATCTTTTGTGTCCGCAATAAAAGAAAGACAAAGAATCGCAGTCGATCTTCAATAGAATATAGATTTGCCGACTAAGCAAACTATTAGTATAAAAGGGTTTATTCAGCAAATAGATTTTAGTTCTTGTTCAAACGTTCACCAAATAAAATTATTAAAATATAAAATCAAAGTCGGTTAATTAGCGTTGTGTTCTCGAGAACAAAATTATATTTTTTTTATTTAAATCGAATCAGTAACGAATTTGGCGCAGTCGGTAGGATCCCCAAAGATCCATAACTAATATATGTATCGCACTTTGTTAAAAGTTTAAATCGGGATTAAAAAATCGTCCTTTAAACTAAATTAAATTAAAATTACAAAATGGTATAGGACAATAAAAAAAAGAGAAGAAAAAATATATAATTCAGTGAAAAACATAGTGAACCAAGATCCATAAAGGACAATTTCATGAAATCCCATAGAGGGAATGTTTAACTGTTAAATCAAACAATTCCCCAATGCTACCATAGGAAATAAATCCTCAAAAAGGAGCAGAAGCACCGCAAGAAGAAAACGCAGCTAAAACAGAGAGCTCACAAAGTTGGATAGATGACGACGCAACAGCCGATTTCCAGGAATATATAAGAGCAATTCAACAAAAGCTAAGAAGACAACAACTTCGACAAAATAAAATTAACGCAAAATAAAGAGTTACTCAAAATTAAAACGCTGATGGAGCAGCGTGCATTCTCCATTGTCATCCTACACAAACGGACGAGTTTGTCAGGGATGCCAAAACTAGACATTGCTCCGTATAGCTCGTCTCTATAAATGCTATCATAGGCGGCCTTAAAATCGATGAAAAGGTGGTGGGGATCGATTTGAACTTCCTGGGTTTTCTCCAAGATCTGCCGCAGTGTGAATATTTGGTCGATGGTGGACTCTTCTGGCCTGAAGCCACACTGATAGGGACCAATCAGGTTGTTGACGAAAGGCTTCAGGCTTTCACACAACACGGCAGATAAGGTCTTGTAGACGATATTAAGAAGACTAATACCTCTGTAGTTGGCGCAGTTCAGAGGGTCTCCTTTCTTGAGGATCGGGCGAACAATGCTGAGGTTCCATTCATCGGGCATACTTTCCTCCGACCATATTTTACAGATGAGTTGGTCATGCTCCTGATCAAGTCATCGCCTGCCGCTTTGAATAGCTCGGCGGTTAGGCCATCTGCCCTAGCGGCTTTGTTGGACGTAAGCTTAGATAAAGCTATCTTCACTTCGTCCAGGTCGGGTGGACGGAATTGTCTTCATATCGTCCAGGTTGAAAGGTTCATTCTGCCTGACAGCGGGATTTAGTTCGTCATCGACGTAAAACAGTCTGCAGAAGTAGTTCTTCCATATCCTCAGCATCGACTGCGATTTTACTACGATGTTCCCTTGTTCGTCCTTGCAGGCTTCGCTTCGGGCTCTGTAGCCTTGGCAGGTTCTTTTTACCATTTGGTAAGACCTCCGTACCTCATTCCTGCTGTAGCATCTCTCTATTTCCTAGATCGAGCGCTTCTCGCGCTCTTTCTTTTTTTTCCTGAGAAGCCGGTGTTAGTCTCTTCTTTTCTGCGCGTAGAGCTCACGAGCAGCTCTAGTCCTTATTTGCAGCGCCGCTTTGTATGCCTCTTGTTTCGCTGCATGTGTTTGCCGGCACTCGTCGTCGAGCCAGGGGTTTCGTTGTGGTGGTCGAGTGAAACCAAGCACATCAGAGGCGGTATCTCTGATGGCTTTTTGGCAATGTTGCCACTGGTCTTCAATACTTGATGCTGGCTGCATAGAACCTCTTGAGAGATTGAGAGAGACTTGATCGGAGAAGGATCTGGTGATCTCTTATGCGATTTTAGCCGTCCGACGTCAAACTTCCTCACAGTATTTACTTGTCTTGGCGGTGTTCGGGATATCCGAAGGCGTACCTTGGCTACAACAAGGTAGTGGTCCGAGTCAATGTTGGCCCCTCGGAACGTTCAGATATCCATAATACTGGAGGAGTGCCTTGCGTCGATCGCAATGTGGTCAATCTGGTTGACGGTTGATTGGTCGGGAGATCTCCAAGTGCCTTTATGAATATCGAGATGCGGGAACCGCGTACTTGCTATGACAACATTTCGCCCCGCCGCGAAGTCGATCAGCCTAAATCCGTTATCGGAGGTGGTGTCGTGTACCTTCCGACAGTACTACCAAAGATACCCTCTCTTCCTATCTTTGAATTAAAATCACCTAGGACAATTTTAATGTCATAGTTAGGGCACTGCTCGTATGTCTTGTCCAAGAGCTCGTAGAACCTCTCTTTGGTGTCGTCGTCTTTCTCCTCCGTGGGGGCATGGGCGCATATATTAGGCTAATGTTGGCGAAATTAGCATTGATGCGGATTGTCGTGAGGCGCTCGTTCACACACTTGAAACTTAAGACTTCTTGCCTAAGTCTGCGTCCAACGATGAATTCACATCCAAATAAGCGCTGTTTGTGTTGCCGATAGCGGCGCAGGGACATAAGTCCATAAGACATAAGTCCATAATGGCCTTATGACCCACTTCGGTGGGAAATAATTCCATATTTTGATTATGAACTTATGTCTCATGGACTTAATGTCCCTGCGCCGCCGATAGCAGTCGCCATAATAAATATCGCAGTCTTTCATCCTCTTCTTGCCCGGTACATCCCATCGCACTTCTTGAATGGCGGTTAGGTCTGCTTTATAGCAGTTCAGGGCCTCCGCTAGTTGTTCGGCTAACATTCCACGTGCAGATCCGAAATTCGTTGTCCTTTATTCGTTTGCCAGGTCAGGTTCGTCAACAGTAAAATCATCTGTATCCTAGGCTTGTTGTTGTTTCGGAACTATTGTTGTTTTCCGCAGTCGGACAGTTACCCCGGCGTACGACCCCCAACCTGAAGGGCCAGGCCAGTCAGTCTTTCCGACAGAGCATTATAGTACTTCTATTTTTTTCGTGTTCAACACTCGCGCTTATAAGTTCAGCAAGTCACACCCGGATGGGCAGACCAGTACCCGGTGGTTACCACTAGGACGTAAAATAAGCACAGTTAATGTGTACGAAAAGTTACAACAGCTGCGCACCGCCAGGTTGATGCCGATCAGCGCCTGCCCGATTCATACATACCCAACCACCAACCACCACCAACCACTTAATGAACATATAAGAATATATATATATGCACAAGAAAAAAAAAGTACATAGGTATTAAATACGTAAAAGCTGACGTAGTAAGAACAGCAAAGAAAATAGCTGCAAAATATAAGAAAACCGGAGTAGAAAAGATTGATAATAAATATTATGCAAACAATAAAAAAATACATAAAACCCATTTCAAAAGAAAATGTAAATATCAAAGCAGTGATAATAATAATTTAATCTCTTTACAGCCAATATGAAAACCATATATATAATTAAATAAATAAATAAATTATAATATTATTCACTTTAACCATAGCGCTGATGTCACTATTCTTATTACAAGAAATACATAATCAAGCAGGTTACTTAATTATAAAACAAGAACTCATTGAATTAATTAAAAAATATATTATAAAAAAATCCATATAATTAATTTAGAAACCTACAATGAAATTATTAAACAAATTGAATTTTCTATAGAAACTGGCTATAACAATTTTCAAGACTTATGATTAAAAAGGTTAATGACAAGAGCTTTAGGAGATTCTAAATCAAAATTACAAAGTATACTTCCTTATTCGAGACAAAGGAGAGAATTAATAAACATAGGAGGTAACGCACTCCATTTTCTTTTTGGAGTTATGTATAATAACGAAAGATTAGAGATTGAGAATCATTTAAAAATAGTGAAAGAAAACAATTTTATTGCTATAAAAGAATTTAATAAACAGATAATACTCAATTCCAATTCGAATTAGAAACCATGGCAGACAGAATTAATAAACATCAAAATGTAATAAGAAATTTTATCAATTCCACCGAAATGAAGCAAGAAAATTTAGCTAAAAGCATATTATCATCATTACAAATCAATACAGACATAATGTTGCTAAACAACGAAATAGAAAAATTACAAGACAATATAGTCTTTTCAAGATTAGGAATTCTAGGGAGAAATATTCTAACAAAAGAAGAAAATGAAAGATTTGATATATCTGTAAAAAAAACTAGAACATATAGAAAGCAGCGTAATTAATAACTAAAAATAACTATTTAGTGTTTATTTTAAAAATACCAGTATTCACATATGGTGTGCGCAGTAGCGCAGTGGTTAGTGTGCTGGACTACTGTGCGAGGGATCCCAGGTTCGATCCCCGGAAAAACACAAATTACATCTCAAGGTTTTTTCTACTGCGCCACCTCTCGCGATCATCTGACAAACATCCGAGAGTATGACTGTCATGAAAGAGCTTCTCAATTCAGCCGTTCGGACTCGGCATAAAATTGTAGGTCCCTACCATTCGTCCCAAAAATAGAAACTCACACAAAACGAATGGTTGCGAGAAGCTAGGCCTTGGGTGTCACCTGCCTGTTGCGTCACCTATTTCATATATGAATATGAAAGCATAATTATTTTACCCGTTCCAAATAAACAAGGACTCGAAATTGAAATATCAAAATATAATCATATAATTTATAATAAAACATTATATGAAAACAAGTAAAAGTATTATCATCGGCTAGGCCGATGCTTTGATACCCTCCATTCCATAAAAGTCATGCAAAATATTTGCCATGCCATTTAATGTACAAGTGTACACGCATGTGTCTAATATTGGTTTTGTATGAAACTCGGTGTGTGTCGGAGATTATGATGGCCACTCCATAACATTGATTTTGTTCTTACGAAACCATTATTTTGGGCATTAACTCCCAATTAATAGGCATGTCTTCTTCAGCAAATGGCAGCATAATAGTGTTTAAGATTTCCACGTAGTCTACGGCACACATTTTATCCTTTACCATTAAAACTGGACCAACCTCAGATGCTGAAAAGCACCCCCAAATCATTCAATTTTCTTCGACATGTTTAAATGTCTTCTTTGTATATTTGGGATCGAATTCGGAATTATTTGGTCGCCTGACGTACATTTTCCCATCGGAATCAACCTAATTGGCCATCGTTTCATCCGACCATAAGACGTTATTTCAATTAGCACGGTGGAGGTGTTTGTTGGCGAAACTTATTCTCTAATATTTTTGTTGGTCAAGTATGGAACTTTTCTGTGACTTCTTCCAGGAAGAAATACTTCCTTTAATCTACTTCTTATTGTACGACTTGTAACTGGTGCGTTTAACTCATTTTTTAGAAAAAAAATGGCTTCTTCTTGCATAGTCGTATTAAAAGTTTGTCAAATCGTGGAGTCGTTTTTTTGTTTTCTGCCTCTGGTTTTTAATTTTGGACTTAAATGGATAGCTGTGAATACTTTTTAGGACTATTTTTAGAACTTTACTTTCAAGTGGTGCTAATGTTTTTCCCCGGAAATTGTCCGGCCTCCACCCAAATCTCTGGAAAGAAAATCAAATAGAGTTCGAAAAAGAAAGAAAGTCCACGATCTACACTGACACCCCGGAGAAAAACGAAAAACAAAAAGAACACAAAGCAAAGTTGAAGAAACAAAAGGCTAAGCAAGTTAAGAAAAAATTGAGCGATGCTGAAAACAAAAAAAAAACAATACGAAAACTATAAAAAATAAAACCCAACAACAATCTTCAAGCTCAGAAGACGAGGAGTACTATTGACTCATTTGTTTGGAACCATATTCTGAGAGCAGATCAAAGGAAAAGTGGGTGCAATGCATCAAATGTAAAATGTGGGCCCACGAAGAGTGCACCCAAGGTGGCAACATTTATGTCTGTCACAACTGCGACTCAGATTAATCTGAGAACTTATTTTTATTTATTATCAAGACTGAAGAAATAAGTTCTTTTTATTTATTTTTATTGTTAACTTTGTTTAACTTAATTTAATGAAGAAAGTTTATTCATTTTTCTTTTTTTTAATTAATAAAAAATCTTGTATAAAAAATATTGTTCATGTGTGAAATAAAAAAAATAATTAAATATGTTATAACGTAAGATTTTTTTATTTCAACGTATTCCATTCGACTCCACTCATTGTTTCAACCGCCCCTGGTATGGGGACGGTTGAAACAAATTGACTTTTTTCATAAAATGTGAAATGCTTCTCCTCATATGGTCCACCGCTATTCTTAGAAGTTTAAAAACCTTGAAAAAATTTTAAATAATAATCAGCGACTTAAAAAAAACTTTATGTGCTTTTCAAGCTTCTTTCAAGTGTTTACTTCTTTAAACGGAGGTCCTACAATATTTAACTTCGTGGTCACGCTATTTCACATTTTTATAGAAGTAACTTTACCTTGTGAAGTATTTGGAAACAAGTTTCTTGCCAAGTTCAGTCATCCCTCATGTAATCCCCCAATATGATCTTTTGAGTGGGAATTATTTTGGTTTTTTTTTATCTATATATATTTATTAATTGGCATCCAAATAGGTATTTAACATTTATAATCTATTTAAAATTATTAAACTTACATCAAAATCAAAATTCATCTTTAAATAAAAATTATAAATTATTTCAAATAAAAACTCCCAACATTAATATTTGCATATACAATTGTTATTGATCTAACAAGAATATAATTTGTATATAAGACGGATTAAGCAATAATATTTGTGAGAACTTTTCTGAAAAGAATAACCCACATAATTCGATTCAAGCCGATTTAGAAAACCATTTTATTGATGTAGTAATACTATCTCCACTTCCGAGTGGCCTTTGATCATAGTTAAATCAACCATTTCTTGCTCTGGTGCGTGTCAAGGATTCCGATGTCACGCCTAACTTACGTTTCACAAGTGCGCCGCACACATAAAGCCAAAATAAAAGAGCAAAGGGACTACATAATCTGATTTTGGTTGTAGATACATGAATTTAACACGCTACAGGCTTTGATTTAATCTTCAATCACTACCACCTCTAGCAGTAACGTCGCTACAGATTTAAAAATCCATAACAGAGATGGATTCTTCTAACATCAATTCATTTGTGGATGTGGATTCCTGGTGGTTCCTTGCGTCGCAGGATCAGGAAGCGTTTATCATTGCTCTCTATTTGCTAATACAATCAGATAACATTATTGTTTTTCATGTTGTACGTAAATAATATGTTCCCCATATTCACCCTCAATCGAGACACTCAGACTCACCCTTGCGCTATTCACTGCGATTGCGACCAAAGCCTTATTTATCACTTTAAGGAGATCTACGACTGGTGACATCACCACAGTTACAACAGTTGACGGTGCAACATTTTGATAAAAAAAATTGTATCTAGCAAGACTTAGAGAGTATATGACTCCACCCTTTGTACATCCTTTTGTTCTCCAATTGCAATCTTTATACAATTCTGGAGGTTTATATTTTACTGTTTTGCCAAGGCAGGCTGGTGCGGTCGGAACGGAACTAAAATATTTTCATATTATTTCTGTCGGAATGATGCCTATGACATCAGATAAGTTCGTTGGCAATATATTTTCATTATGTTCCTCCTTTGAGTGGTGTGTATTAAAAGGGCCTGTGTGATGTGTCAGGGGGAAATTCGAAAATTACATTTTTCGCCGATGAGTGAAGCAAGGTCACGTGGTATGATTGCGAAGATAAGTAAAGATAAACTCGTTTTGATGAATGTTAGTGTGACATAATTTTCATTCTAATATTTTGATCATATTTCATTTGATTTGTGATGATGATTAATTGCTTTGAGGTTGACAAACGAATGAAACAATGACACTATTTTTGAAATGGTGTAGTGGAAGTATAAAATTGATACATTATACTAAACCTGTATATATCGAGGGTGGGATTCTGTAAGATGAAAACGTTAGATCTTTTTTTGCACGAACATTTTGCTTCACGTAACATAGAAAAATTGAACTTACAGCCCATCGAGCTATAGATACACTAATAACGTGGCAGCAAAAGCTGCTCCCAAACTAAGAGGCGACAAAAATTGGAAGCCCAAATCATTCGGTCACTAGCGCATATTTCACATCCTTAGAGCCGACACATGCCACTTACGGACTACAAGAAATCAAGTTATGACTTTGATAAGCAATTTTAAGCCTGTAAGTATACCGGACAGGCAGGACTGGCTCTCCCGAGTATTGTTATAAAAGGTATACCCATCTTCACTGATGGCTCAAAGTCAGAGATCGGGAAGGAAGCAGTAGTCTTCTCAAAGTAACTATATATCAGGCAATCATACCGACTGGCAAATCAGTCCAGCGTTTTGTTTTCTACTCAATTAAGAAAGCGGCTCAAACTGTCTTAGCGAGGGAACTACCACAGCGATAGATACCTTCTGTGTGGACAGGATAGCCAAGCAGGACTTAAAACGATAAGCTCCAATCTGATGGTAAACTTCAAATACGTACGTCAGTGCTTGTCGGCATTGAGAACAACAAACTATCACACAGTACAGATGCGCTCCTGTGCACAGGGGCGTGCCACACCCCCCATGCTTTGGCATCGGTGAATTTGCCGACTGAAATTCTTAAAATTTTGCGAGTTTCGATTTGATTTTAAAAAGGACGGCCGGCTAGGTAAATTCGACGACTGAAGTGTTAAAAATTTAGCGAGTTTCGATTAGATTTTGAAAAGAACGGTCGGCATTTCAAAATTGAAGTTAAATTTGAACGAATGATTTATTTACTACCTAGTTCCGGGCTTATTGATGTGGATTGCGAATAAACTTTCGTTTCGTTCGCGAAAAAAAGTTTGGAAAATGAAATTTCGTTATTGAAACTGTTTATAAACTTGTTTTCTTAATACATTTTGAATTTTAATGGGATAATTAATTAAAAGGAATTTAAAGGACTATTCAAATTTTTAAATTAGATTAGAATGGAAATTTGAATTCAAAATCCTATACCTCGAAGACTATCAACTCGATTGAGTTCAAATTTACAGGTGGTCTTACGTATTGGTCCAGGAGTGTTCTTGTGTGTTGGCAAAGGGGCGTGCCACCTACCATACAAAAAACATCTTCTATGGGTGAAATTCGATAACGTTATAACTCGATAACCCTGGGCCGATTTTAATGATTTCGGCATTTTAATGAAAGTCGCCCCCACGACTCGAACCCTCGCTATTCCCCTGCCTGTGCATATTGGTGTGGAGTGTCAGATAAACTGGCTAGATACAGCTTTGAAATGGACATACTATTAGCTGATTGGACAAAAATGATAATGTCACATTCAACTTGGCTTAAGAACGATGGAACCACATACTTCCGGTGTACCTTAACTCGCAGATTGTGGCCCGCAATTGACACTAACAGGTCAAAGATTCTAACATATTTTGATTGAAACCAAATCCGAGTGCTCGTCCGGGTAATAACCGGATTTCCGAAGAGGAAATAGAATCTGTGGAACATCTCGTGTGTCACTTACCCAAGAATGTCGATACTCCTGTATTGGAGCACAGTTCTTTGACGGCTTGGAGGATCTAGCAAAGATACCTCTACCAGAACGGAATGGTGATTTTAGTTGCATGTCAAATCATGTACTATAAAAGGGTAGTCACAATAAGCCTCAATGGCTGCTGGGTGAAAAGCGCATATATTGAAAACTGCACCTCTAACCTAACATAACCTATGCAATATCAACTACACTGCTGCTGCTACAAACGTTTGTAAAGAGAAAGACAAAAATTAAAGGAGTTACATGAAGCAAAGGACGCTTTCGCATTATTTCTTTCGTTTTTTGAAAAGCTAAAGCAGTTTACGTTTCGTTCGTTTGACAGAATCCTACCCTCCCCCAAAAATTATTCTTTTGAAGAAAAAGAAGAGCTTACATAAAACTCGGTGAAGCCTTTCCTGCATTTCGTAGACTGATATAGATCTTTGAATTTAGGTATAACTTTTAAAGAGGACGCCGCCTTGACTTTAGACTTTTTTAATTTTACTTTCATCCCAGCTCCAACTCCAACATAAACTGTTTCAACATATCCACTGCGTTCTGAAGTTCAGCCTGAGAGGGCCCAATAATGACCAAGTCATTAGCGAAATGCTAACACTTAGGTCTTCCAATTTGAAATTTGTTCTCCTGGGCTGCGCTGTAACGACCAGTAATGAAAAGAGGAGGAGACAAAATGCTCCTCTGACCACCAATTTCATACTCCTGCAGTATACTCTAGAGTTCCGGCATACTCCCAATCCTTCTCAAGTAGTCATTCTGAAATGGAAAATTAGGAGTGATGTACTACGTACCCCTAATAATTTGAGCAGTCCTCCTTAAAGACGAGTAGATATTATTGCCCTAGCCAATCGCCGCATTCGCAATCCACTTTAATGACACGAGAGATCCACTTACCTTCCTTTTCATCTAGGGCCTTATGCATTTCTGGTCGAACTTTATCTACAGCAACAGATTTGCCAACCCTTAGCAATTTGATCGGGAAAAAAATGGAGCGCGCCCTAGCGCTGATCACGTCGAACAAACGCTTTATTGTGACACAGTATAATCGGCATAGCCGAAACGAAGATAT
Source organism: Cheilosia soror (assembly GCA_949372485.1). NCBI lineage: Eukaryota > Metazoa > Arthropoda > Insecta > Diptera > Syrphidae > Cheilosia > Cheilosia soror. The sequence goes on from OX443563.1 coordinate 35,541,387, forward strand.
GAATTTATTCGGGACAGCAGCCGCTTATTCGGGGCATATATATTACACATCTTACACACATTTTGCCACATTGCTTGTCTTTCGTTGTTTTTCATACTTCAACATCGCTTCGAATTATTGGGACAGCCGCCTAATTGGGACAAAACAATATAGCCCGATGTCCTCTATAACGAAACCGCTTGAACCGGCAATATGCTTAGTTATAGAAAAAAGCGATAATCACAACTTAAAGGACACGCGTAAAAGCAAAGCAATTGTACAAAATGTACCGTTACCTTGTCAGACGTTTCTTATGCGCGCATCTGAATAATTTCGTTATAGAAAATGATTCCATAGGAAAGTCTATTTTCGTTCTGTAACTTGGTCACAGAGGAGTCTTCGCTATAGGAAAGTTTGTTCGTTTTAAAAGAGCCCGCCTCTATATGCTAAAGTGACAACAGCTTGCCCATTATACATTATAGCATTGCCATTCTGTCGAAATTGATTGATGTTAATAATTTACGATACAGTTATCGGTTAGTGTTTCCATAATATGTCTATGGAGAAATATGTAAAGCAAATGTTCGCTCTACTCAATCGCGGTATCGCAAAAATACGTATCCTATTTTAAAACTACTCACTAATTACATCTGTAATTACGGCAGCTTCATTTAAAGGGGCGCAAAAAAGTAACGTTAAAAAAATCTGATATTTTCAAGGCTCGTCATCCATCTTTCGCATACTCTATTTTAATTTCTCATCATTAGGCTACTGTTTGAGTGCCGGCGATTCTCTCCTTGGTGCTCGCAATCAGATAAATAAATCAAATCAACAAAAAAAATAAATGTCGCCCAGATGCACTACACGCAAACGCAGCCGCAACCGTAAAATGCTCATTAAGGTCTAAAAATCAGTTAGGAAGCAAAAACGCAATATTAAATTCATATTTGCCCCTAAGGCAAATTGTGTTGCACTTTGCATTACACTTGGACTTAATCACTTAATTTAATGCAAAACAATTCATATTGCTACTGGGTCGCGCAATCAGAGATGTATAGCCAACTGGGACTGGGATGGGAGAAAGGAAGTGAACAAACCCTTAGGCTGGATTCCCACTTGAAAAAGCAGAGATGCGCTGGTTGTTCTTTGATGTAGCTCAAACGTTTTTACACATCGGTAATTGTTTCACATTCAGACTAGAGCGAAGCATTGTAGAGTAGAACTTATCACTGATCACTCCACAATTTAAGTTAGTCTTCAGTCTTAGTCTTGGGAACGGAACACTTTCAGTATAAAAAGTTAAATTACTTTTTATTGAGAAAAGTCCGCGTCGATATGTACCTCTATACCAACCTTATATGCACTCAGAAAATGGCTTTCAGTAAGTGCTGTTGACTGTTCTTATTGCAGTCATTTGGAATGAAAGAAATCGCAGACCCACTAAAGTTCTGAGGTATGTAGTCATTGAATTATTTCAGGCAAAAATTAAAAAAAAAATTGAACCGAACAGTTATGTTATGTATATTTTAGTTCGGCGAAATGAGAGAAACCTGCGTCCGCCCCACTTAGATCAAAGTAGATTCGTTATGATGTCCTTGGTGTTTATATAGAACTGCCACATACTACATATTATATATGGACATCTTTTAAAAGCATACAGATTGGCAAACCATCCTACGCATTTACAAATTTGAGTAGGCCATTAATGGAACTGTCGAAAAGTTTTACTAATTCCTCGAAAAATTACCTCCCAAGGATTATATTTCTTATGTGACAGAGCCCACTAGTCTAGAGTGTCCTCAGGCACCTCTCCCCGTCACGGCACCGTCTATACAGGTCAATCCTTATTCTCATTTTCTTAGTATGGTATAGGTATTTCATCATTTTGTATTCGGTGACGGTGATAATGCCCACAGGAGAGAACAATAATTTTATTGGTCGTTTGTCAGATTCTCTGCCATCATTGCTGACTGTTTAGCAGCTTTTGTCACTGCTGGCACCTCAACTTGGAACAGGATAGTCCGAAACTTTCCGAGTAAAAACCGCCACCAACGATGACGTCCATCTTTAATCCATCTGTCTAGATAGGTATGGGTGATCCGCTTACAAGCTTTTGTTTAAATGAATAGTCAGCATTCAATTAACGCTGTCTGTCTATAAAACATTGAGACAAGGTTAGAAATCCGATGCAGGGGTTATTGTTTCCTCAAGTCCATAATCCAACATCTCGCTGAATCCTCACACCATTTAGGGCCGTTTTATTCACTATTGATCAATTTGCCGAAAACTCCAAAGTTGGCCTACTTCGATGTTGAACACAAATCGAGAGTTGAACGGCAAGTTGAAAATTGATTTTATTCACTACACTAATTTGCAACTCCGAGGTTGGAATCCTAAAGTTGGCCTACCTGCAGTTTGTAAAATATCCCTGGGATATTTGTGGCAGATGACACATAATATGTCAGTTCAACTTTAGATTTGCATTTCCCGCGTAATTTCATGTGTGCATTTTAATGTGAAATTAATGAAAGCAGATTGATCTGCTTTTGCAAATAGCTATATTAGTAATTAGTGCGTTATTAGATAGTGTATCAGCTGTGCAAATTGTTTTCATTTGTCGATGAAAACATACGAACTTAATAAGGATAGGTAATCATATCGACGAAAAATCTAAATTCATAGATGAAGAAGAAGATGACGAATATGATAGTAATTGCTTCAAAATTAAGTCCATGTCCATTATTTACATTTTTGTGCTGATTCTGAGTAATTGCTTTCACAAGGCTTTGAATTATTACAATACATCCAACATTCCAACACCAGCAGCAAAAAAAATATATTTGTTCGATTAAGTTTATGTTTCCACATATAATAAACATCTAACATAAATTTGTCTGTTTATTATTTTCCTCATTCATCCTTCTATTACATTCAATGAACTGTTTTCAGCAGCATCTAAAATTGACTGAACTAAAGTGCGAACCAATCGAAAGCAGACGTGGTCACTGGTCAGTGGATGTTGATGTTACTTCCAAATTCGTAGCCGACAGCATATCAGTGAATCTTAGTAGGTACTCCCGCTGGTGGTTGCGAATGCTCACTCCAATAAAATCGGCAACCGCCAATTGAATTGATACGAGTGGATAGTATCTACCGCAATAAGATTAGCAACTGGGTTATTGGTCGCAATCAGTGTTGTTAGGACTCTCTCTTCATTTTTCCCATGAAACGTGGTCATTTTTCCCTTTTTTCCCTTTTCACCGAACTCAAATTCCCACCAAAATCCCACTGTACATTAAAATGAAAAAAAAAATTGCTTAATTCATTTTTATTATGTTAAAAGAAAATCACAATGGCCGCGTTGCATTGATCGCTAGATGACTAGCGGTATGCCACACTCCATTATACAAATACTGACATTTCAGCATTTGCACTAGGTCACTAGCACATATTGTGAAATATCCTTTTCTGCGAAATGTTTCAATCTAGCGCAAAATTAACTGAATAAATAAAATAAAATAAATAAATAAAAATAAAATAAAAAAAAAAATAGTTGACGCAGTAAGTCCGTATCACCGAAAACTCGAGTATCTGCGTAGCATGATCTCGCGTTCGCTCGACTCAGCTCGTCGGATGTAGGTTGTTCTTGCGCCTTCACCTTACACCACCTGCTCAACACACATTTGTATCGTGCCATTATTCAAAAATCAAAAGAAAGAAGGAGAGAGGAAGCTACGTTTTAGTCAAAGAGCCAGTGAATTTTTTTAGTGATGATTTAGGTAAGGTCTACTTTCTGAGAGAATGTTGTGGGCGACTTGACTAAGGGCCGTTTTATTCACTATTGTTCAATTTGTTGAAAACTCCAAAGTTGGCCAACTTCGAAGTTGATCTTAAATCGGAAGTTGAACAGCAAGTTAAAAATTGCTTTTATTCACTACATTAATTTAAAAAAAAAGTTGGCCTACCTAGAGTTTGTAAAATCCCTGGGATATTTGTGGCAGATGACACATAATATGTCAATTCAACCTTAGATTTGCATTTCCCGCGTAATTTCATGTGTGCATTTTAATGTGAAATTAATAAAAGCAGATTGATCTGCTTTTATAAATAGCTATATTAGTAATTAGTGCGTTATTAGATAGTATATCAGCTGTGCAAATTGTTTTCGTTTGTCGATGAAAACATACGAACTTTATAAGGATAATCATTTCGGCAAAAAATCTAAATTCATAGATGAAGAAGAAGAAGATAACGAAGATGATAGTAGCTAATTGCTCCAAAATTAAGTCCACGTCTATAATTTACATTTGGGAATGGGCCATAATTCTGGATTTCAAAATACTGTATCGACAAAATTCTGTATTTTTTTTTTTTGAAAATACTGTATGAACAAAATTCTGTATTTCAGAATTCTGTATTTCAGAATTCTGTATTTCAAAATGCTGTATATCCAAAATGCTGTGTATCCAAAATGCTGTATATCCAAAATGCTGTATATTCAAAATACTGTATGTGCAAAATTCTGTTTTCCGAATAGCTGCTTATACCCAATTCTATTTTTTGAAAAAGCGTTTGCATAAGAAAAAGCAAGCTGTAATATAACTTTTTAAATTTATTGGAAAAAAAACAAAAATTGGAAATCATTTAGGAACATAATTTAACAAAAACATAACAGTAAACTTAATACTTCAAAGAAATTTAATAAACAATAAACATAAAAATAACAAATTAGCATAACAGAATTATTTAAAACAAAAGCAAACTTTTTGCTATTCGCCTTAAATAAGCAACGTTGCTTAAATCGGGCCTCTTTCGCATAATACGTCGAATTCTCTTGTTTTTAAGTATTGTTTTTTTGTTTTTTAATGTGCGCCCCATTCCTAACCCTTTCCACCTGTGCTTTAGTAAAAATTAGCTCCTTTTTCAGGTCGCTGATAAGTTTATACAGGCCCGGCTTTTTCCTCCCAACCAAGACTTTTAATCGGCGATGCCATATGCCTCAACGCTGTTTTGGGTCCTCGGAAACACTTCTGTTCTTGTTTTTGAACTTTCAAAAACAGACCAAAACATCGGTTTATGTCTTCCCAGTATATAGTTTTTCTCAAACCAGGATGCCAATTTCAAAATATCATCATCTTCAAATGTACTACGCAAAGAAGCGTAGTATTGATTGACCTCCTCGGCAGGAAAAAAAGCCATACTCTTGATCATACGGACCTGAAGAGAAAAATCTTCATTGTTCCCGTATTTCTGTACTAATCTGAAAAAAAAGTTCCTGTTGAAATCAATGATCTCTAATTAACTTTTTAACAAACCTTTCTTTTTGCACTCGCCTCCAAATTATTTGCCCAAAATGGAAAAGGCAGCCTCTCATTTCAACGCCAGGAAAGCATTTTCTTACAGCTGTTATGATCGCACTCTCAAAGTCGCAAATTATTCTTTTAGGTTGCAATTGATAAGAATAATCAATAGCAACTTTAAGCAACTCAAAGAAAAACGATTCATACAGCTGTAGTGTTTTCCTGCTCATTAAGCAAAACACCAGTGGAACGATTTCTCCCTCAACTCTGCCGTGAATTAAAAAGAGCTGCCTCATGATGGTTGGGACTACGTCAAAAGTTATATTGCAGTAGCAAAATTCTTCAGGTATTCTTCGCACTTTGTTTTTATAAATCTATGTAGATATGCAAGGAGACAGTAAAATATAAAAATAAAAGAAGTGGTATGTTAGAATTCTGTATTTAAAAAAATGGTTTTGATAATGTAAAAAAGTACATCACTCAATCCTGTATTTATAATTCAATCGATTCGGACCAATTCGCGATGTACAATACCTTCTCTCATGACACGGCAACGAATTTATTATTAGCCTGAACACTATCATTGTCGTCCGCTTTGAGAGGCGAAAACCATTGTTGACGGCCATCTCATTTTTCCATACCAAACGTAGTAGCATCTTGTATTGTCGCATCTCTCGTACAAAATTATCTATCTCCTCATCATCATCGCTGCTCGAAGACTATGGCCATATCTCCCAGAAATAGTTTGCACGTATGGGAGGCTGGCAGAACGCCATTAAGGTGTAAAAAAAAAGTGCGTAAAATTATTATTCAGTTAAGGCTAAATTTTATTTTAGTATTCGTCTGGCAGTCAATAAATATCGTTATAATATTGGCAGATCGATTGGCCGGTATGAACAGGGTGGCAAACGCGTCGTGTGAGCAACGAAATTTTTATTATTTAGTTACATTTTCATTGGCACAACAATATGTCGGCATTAACCCCCTGGCAGAACGCTTCAAACATCTCTTATGCGCAAGGTGGGCATAGTATAAAATTGTATAAAAATTGTGCGCTTTGTGATAAAAGCATGCAATTTTTACAATGATGGACACATTATATGAAAATGATTTTAAGATATTGGGACACTTTATATTGCGCATGTGTGAGATTTGGCAGCCATTTTAAATCTTCATATATACAAACGTGGGGCGGTGGCCATGGTGTAGTGGTTAGAGTCATTGCTTGTGACCCGAGCGGTATTGGTTCGAGCCCCGGCGGGGGACAGCAATACTCTGCCACCGACCATCATAAAGAGAAATGAATAATATCAGAGTTTCTCCACCACTACACCAAAAAGAGGGTTTCTGCTTGGTAGTACAATGGACCGAGATTCGTCTGAGTGCTCCAGGATTTGAAATCCCTTTTTCAAACAACAAAAAAAAAATATATATATACAAACGTTGGTATACGTTTCTTAGCGATGCTGTAACTCCTAAACGACTTGACCAATTGAGATTATATTCACACAACAAGCCGATAGTTTATAGATATCCGATAGGTGGCGCTGTAGTCAAGTAACTAACATATTCTTTATTTATGAACCAAAATGATTCATATTTACAATATATCTTGGTGTAGTGTAAAAATGGGAAAATACAAGATCTGCACCCGATAGGTGGCGCTGTGATCGAGTTAATAATAATTTTTATATTTAGGTAGGTACCTACACTGTAAAAAATGTACGAAGTAAACCCGGATTAAAACACAAGTAAATACGGAGTGAATGTGAAATCAAATCCACTAAACTCAAATAATAAAACGCAATGTTACTCTGATACAATTCTTTTCATCTTCTAAGACAGATTTGCGAAGCTTACCCTTATAGAGGCGCTATAACCCGGGTGAACCTTGGCCTTAAACTGCAACGATCTTTGACTAACCTCCAGTTACGCACTCCAAGTTAGTTGAGTCCACTTCCATATTGCGTTCTAATTTAAAACGACCAATGCGCAGTAGCGCAGTGGTTAGTGTGCTGGACTACTGTGCGAGGGATCCCAGGTTCGATCCCCGGAAAAACACAAATTACATCTTAAAGTTTTTTCTACTGCGCCACCTCTCGCGATCGTCTGACAAACATCCGAGAGTATGACTGTCATGAAAAAGCTTCTCAATTCAGCCGTTCGGACTCGGCATAAAATTGTAGGTCCCTTCCATTCGTCCCAAAAAATAGAAACTCACACAAAACGAATGGTTGCGAGAAGCTAGGCCTTGGGTGTCACCCGCCTGTTGCGCCACCTATTTATTATTTATTTTTTTTAATGATATCATCATCTACCTCAGAAAATGTCCATTCTTCTAGGCAGTTTAGCAGAACTTAATGATGAGAGTCTTATATAAAGTTTTCTTAGTGTTTCTTGACAAGGATTAGGTAGTTACTAATGTCATTCTTAGGACAAAAAATAGCTACTGGCATCAGGCTCTTCGCTTGATTGCTGATATACCGTTTCCGTCGTTCCGTCCGATTCGTCGGTGCTGTGTGCCCTTTCTTGATTTTGTCCTCATTCACTAAACCCATTTTTACCGCTCTGATCCAATATTTGGAAACGCGCTAGTGACAGCTCTGCGAATGATATTAATGTCATCCGTGTTTCTTCTTGTTTAGATACTCTAAGTAACTATTCTCTATAATGCTATTAGATCTAGATGCCGACCTTAAAATTGATAAACAGGTCTTTGGTGTATTAAGTATTTGAATTTCTTGTGTTTTGCCGTAGTGTGAAAAGTTAAAACTGCATTTATAGGGGCCAAACAGTTCGTTGATGAATATCGTTTTAATCGGTTACACAGTTCGGGATATTGTACGCAATGTAAGACAGACTAATGCCTCTATACTTCACGCAGTTTATCTTAGGGCAGGGGTTCCCAATCTTTTCCATACGGCGGCGACTCCCTAGTCCCTGTGCATGTTATAATATTTTTGCGACGCTCCTCATTGTACGAGAGTAACATTGCGTTTCATTATTTGAGTTCAGTGGATTTGATTTCACATTCACTCCGTATTTACTTGTGTTTTAATCCGGGTCTATTGTACGAATATAATCTCAATTGGTCAAGTCGTTTAGGAGTTACACGATCGATAAGAAACGTATACCAACGTTTGTATATATGAAGATTTAAAATAGATGCCAAATCACATACCCCAATATCTTAAAATCATTTTCATATAATGTGTCCATCATGCCCCCTAGCTGACCTCCCCGTGGTGGGGGGCGGGCAACATGTCTTGGGCGGGCAACATGTCTAGGTTTACCTAAGTTTACCTAGACATGGCTGACGAAGCACACACCCAACGATGACAAGAAGAACTAAAAGAGCCTCGAATATTGCCAAGCCTGTCATAATAGGGCGCTCTTTGGAGCCAGGCCTGGAGGGTGGCAGTTTGAGAGCGTCTGGTGGTCGGCTTGTCACGCTCGGCAGTTGACCGGGTTTAACCCGAAACGGCTACGAGCTTCATATCAATGGTCTCGCAAACCATTATGGGGGTCAGAGGGTGGATGCGCTATGCACCAATAGGGGCATAAGTGGACATTCGGTTAATCGACAACATCTCTTCGCTCACGGGAAAAGACCTGGAGCTTGTTGTCGAATGTCAAATATCGACTAGATATAGTTGGCGTTTCCTTAACAAAGCAAGCGGGTTCTGGATCTGTGGACCTTGCGGATGGGTGGAAACTCTTCATGTCGGGAGTAGCACCTTCAATGTCTGCTCAGGCGGGAGTGGGGATACTCACAAGTCCCAGGCTGGCAGGCAGAGTATTGGAGTGGATACCATTGGGAGGGAGAGCTGCGAAGTGGAACATTATTGAAGGAGTCAAATCCAAAGTTTGTACACTTCTTTGTAATGAGGAGGACATCTTGCGCAGATGGAGCGAGCACTTTTCTAAATTGCTCAATCCAATCCAGGAGCACGGTAGAGTCACTTTTGGGATCAAATCGCTAAAAGCTGGCAAATCTGACGGAGTGGATTAAATCCGGCCAGAAATGCTCAAGGCCTTAGGTGAAGAGGGAGTCAAATGGCTCTCTCGTGTCATTAAAGTAGCCTGGAAATGCGGCGAAACACCCAGCGATTGGCAGATTGGGGTGATTGTGCCCCTTTTCAAGAAAGGGGATAAAAGAGATCGCTCCAATTACAGGGGTATATCACTTTTAAGTCTCCCAGGAAAAGTTTTTGCCAAGGTGCTGGAAACGCGTTGCAGAGCTGTAATCGAGGCACGATTAGGAGATGAGCAGTGCGGTTTTCGTCCCGGCAGAAGCACAACCGACCAGTTATTCACTCTCAGAATGGTACTTGAGAAGGCTTGGGAGTATGCTACACCTGTTTACGCCTGCTTCGTAGATTTGGAGAAAGCATACGACCGAGTTCCTCGAGGGAAACTCTGGAGTGTATTACAGGAGTATGGAATTGATGGTTCTCTCTTGAGAGCCATTCAAACTCTTTACACAAACTGTAAAAGCTGTGTTCCGGTAAACGGCGTTAAATCAATACCTTTCACCGTGGGCGTTGGACTTCGCCAGGGGTGCGTCTTGTCCCCTCTCCTTTTCATTACTTATATGGACTGGATGTTACAGCGCAGTCTTGGCGAAGAACGTTTTGAATTGGGAGATCTGAGGATAAGTCATTTGCTCTTCGCTGATGACTTGGTCATCCTTGGGTCCTCTCAGACTGAACTTCAGCGCGCACTCGATCGGTTTGTAGCTGTTTGTGTTGAAGCTGAGATGAAAGTAAACGTGAACAAATCTGAAGTGATGGTCGTCTCCAGTGGCCTATTTCACCAACTTACAAATTGTTGTTTACAGGAATTTTTTTAACAACTTTGTGCAAAAATCGATTTTTTCTGTTTCACAAAAATTTTGTATTACAAAATTGTTTTTGTTATTTACAAATGGAAATTTGTAGAAATTTCATTATTTCCGTTTCACCAAAAGTTAATTTTCTTTGTTGCTTACATGTACAAATATGTTAAAATTCATATTTTTTTTCAAGTTTGTGTTTCACCAAATCAAAAAGTTTTACAAATTTGTTCAATTACTGAAAATTTCTTACACTAGAAAGATCGTGTGTCGATTTAGTAACAATTTGTAATTTTTCAAAGGAAGGAACGTCGAAGGCATAATAGCACCGATAGTGATATAAGTTTGTGCTAAATAGACGAAGAAAAAACTACGAAATTTCAGATTCTTTTGTTTTCAATAAAAAGTTTCAGTTAAAACGTGCTAAGCCAGAGGAAATAAAGGACCATTCAGATGAGAGCGAACGAACAAATTGATGAAATGCGAATTGCGAACAAACCACTAGGAACTGAAGGCTGAAATTTGTGAACTGCCGCCACCATGAAAAGTGTTTATGTGGACGAACCGTCAAAACTCGCGAATATTCGTTCGTTTGTAGGTAGTTGATCGCTCTCATGTGAATAGTCGAATAGACAAATTGGACGTCGAATTGCAAATCAGTCTGAAAATAAACTTTTCACTGAAACCGATATGAACATAGGTACTTACATCAATTTCTAACAGGTTAGAAAATGTGCCGAAAAAAATATTTTTCTTAAATAAATAAATAGTTGGCGCAACAGCCGTATATACACTAGCTTCTCACAACCATTTGTTTTTGAGAGTTTTTTTTTTTTTTGGGACTAATGGAAGAGACCCACAATTTTATGCCGAGTCCGAACGGCTGAATTGAGATGATTTTTCAGGACAGTTATATACTCTCAGATGTTTGTCTGACGTTCGCTAGAGGTGACGCAGTAATTAATATGTAATTTGTGTTTTTCCGGAGATCGAACCTGGGGCTGGTACCCTTCGCACAGTCCAGCACACTAACCACTGCGCCCACCATTTTTCCAACATTTTTCTTATCGCGAATAAAACCGATAAAAATGTTGATTCTTTTAATTTTGTTCTTTGATGTTATCAGTAAGATTGTTAGAAGAATTACAAAATTATGAAAAACAGTTGTTGTTTACAACTCTGAAAAATATACAGAATATACAGTGAAATGGTTTGTTTTTCTATTATTGTAAAAAACAAATACAATTTCCCTTCATTTTTTTCTCTTTCTAACAAATTTGTTGGAATTAAGTTTGTAGTTTGTGAAACAGAAAATCAGTTAACATATTTGAAAATGTAATCAAAAAATACAAATTTGATGTTGAAGCGTTCTGCCAGGGGGTTAATGCCGACATATTGTTCTGCCAATGAAAATGTATACTTGAAATGATTGCCCTAACAACATATTTAAAAATTAAGCTTAACTAAATAATAAAAATTTCGTTGCTCACATGACGCGTTTGGAGTCATCTGCCACCCTGTTCATACCGGCTAATCGATCTTACAATATTATAGCGATATTTATTGACTGCCAGACGAATACTAAAAAAAAATTTAGCCTTAACTGAATAATAATTTTATGCACTTTTTTTACAACTTAAGGGCGTTCTGCCTCCCTCCCATACCGCTACCGGGGTCCATCCTCACGGATGACTCTTAGTCAAGTCGCCCACAACATTCTCTCAAAAAATATACCTTACCTAAATCATCACTAAAAAATGTCACTGGCTCTCTTACTATTTGACTGCGGACGGACAAAAAAAATAGGAAAGTGAAAAGAAAGAAATCGGAAAGCCCAAGTAACTATGCCAGTGCCGATGAGAGAAAACGGGAAGGTTACCACGAAGCTTACTCTAACTAGCCTAAACTACATCTACTCTTTTTTTGTTATTATTATTATTATTTATTAACCAACAAACATAAATGTACAGGTTAATCTTAAAACTAACAGCACTAGCTACAAGGCTTACGGCTGGTACTCTTTTTTTTTTTTTAAATACTTCTCCCAGGAAAGGCAAACCTATAACGCTTCATCAGCGCCCCGAGATGCTTGCAGATGTATGTTAGTTCTACACTTAAATTGCTGCAAATTGTAGTCTTCTCCAAATATATCCCCAGGAAGCGAGTTCCAAAGTTTGCTTGTCCTGTAACAGAAGGAGTTTTGGAAAGATGATGTCCTCGCGGTTGTCCAGTGTACTGTATGGTCATGAGCATTAGCAGCCTGTCTTGTGGGGCGCCCAAAAGTTGCATTTCGAGGGATAATGTCCTTGAGTTCCTCGGAACATCTACCATGGAAGTACTTATAGAACAAGCATAGGTCAGCGACTTGTCTTCTGTGCACCACCGGTTGCGGATTTGATGTGAGTGTAGGGTCTCTAATAAGTCGAACTGCTCGTCTCTGTATGCTGTCAAGTAGGTTAAGTGAATGTTTTGGGGCCGAGCTCCATATATGGGAGCAATATTCCAGGCCTGGTCTAATCTGTGCTTTGCAGAGAAGGAGAAGTTGCTTTGGGCTAAAGTACCTATTTGCTTTAAATAGGTAGCTCAACTTAGCGGACGCCGATCTTGCGATATAGGATATGTGGTCCTGCCATGTGATTCCTGAATTGACTGTGACTCCTAGAAGGTGCATTGAGTCCTTGGGATGGATTGGATGGTCATCCATTTGGATCTGAGGAACTGTTGATACATTTTTCCTGGAAAATGTTGTGAGCTATGTCTTGTTTGCATTAAATACAACCAAGTTGTCTTTTCCCCACTTCAAGATTTTGTCCAGATCACCATTTAGAGAACTAATTTGTTCACATCTCTGACTGTGTGATGTAGCCGCATTCACAGGCTCACTGTTCGAGGTAGAGAATATAAGAGTGCTGTCATCCGCAAAGCTGTAGATATTATTATTTGTCGATCCAAGCAAATCGTTGATGTGGAGAAGAAATAGAGTTGGGGGGGGGGAAAGAATAGATCCTTGGGGCACCCCTGGATCGGTCGGGTCCCGTTGCCTTATTGCAATCTAGTTCCTTAAGGATGCGTTGAATTATTCCAGGCCGAAATTTCACTTCTGCCATCGATGTTTGCACCCTCGGGATATTTGGTGGCTCTAGTTGTGCAGAATCTAGGGTGGAGTTCAGTGAAAACATGCTAGCGAAAAGGTCTGCCTTTTCTTTAGGAGTTGTTACTAGCGTGCCATCTTCTTTTACTAGAGGTGGAAAGGAAGAGCAACTAAAGTTAGAACTGATTGTCTCTGCCATGGACCAGAATGCGCGTGAGCCGTTAGGACATCCAATTACTTTGTTAGTGACTCTTTCGTTGTAAGTTGTCTTCGCCGATTCAATAATTAGGTTGCATCTATTTCGAAAAGAATTATGAATTCTGATCTTTTTTTGCTCCGATGGGTTTGACCGCCATTCACGGAGAGCCTTGTTTTTCGCTGCGTTAATTCGCTTGCATTCTTTGTTAAACCAGGGTTTATTTGAAGCTGGTTTTTTGATGCAATGTAAATTTTAAAGTTCCATATCCAGTAAAATCATTTCGGTTACGGCTTTTGCGAACATATTGACATCGGTAACTCTAAAGCACATATCAGCCCATGGCAACGAACCGAAGAAATTACGCAGCTCGTCCCAGTTAGATTTACTATAATTCCAAATCAGACGATGGCGATCCTGGTTCGCTTCTATTGGTGTCGGTAAAGAGAGGATAGCAGATATTAGAGCATGATCCGAATTCCCTAAGGGAGCAGATATTTTTATTTTATAATTATCTGGCTCGGTTGTGAGAAACAGATCTAAAGTGTTACCGTAATTCGATGGATTGTTAGGAATTCGCGTTGGTTCATCAACGAGCTGAGTGAGATTGCATTGAAGTCACCAAGTATAATAACTTCAGCCGTTGGATGATGAATTTGTATCCAGTCTACCTTTTTGGATGAATGACGAAATAATTTAGATGGTTCGTTATCGTTTGGCGAGCGGTACAGGCAGCAAAAGAATTTAGTACAACTTTGTAGGACGACCTTTAGCCATATTAAGTCGAGATCCGCAGGTTCCATCTCTTCTTTTCTTTCACACGCCAGATCTTTTCGGGCAAACACACATAGTCCCCCCTTATATCGAAAACGAGGAAGTAGTTCTTATCCTGGACAGCGAAGATATGTGTAGTCAGTGTTTGAGTTTATTTGAGTCTCGGTTAAGACTAGGACGTCTGGCTTTTTGTCTTGTAGATGCTGGTGCACGCAGCTGACGTTGACATTGTTGAATCCTAGACCTCGAATGTTGCAGAAATCTGTTGCTAGCTTTCTTCTGTTAGTGACCTTGTTTTGTGTATTTTGTCTTTGTGTTCGTTGTTGTCTGTCGTCTTGAAAGTCCTGTTAATGAATATTTGCATGTTGAACCTCCTGAGATAGTCCCCCCCGGAAATCCGAATGGGAGACTAGTTTACCTTCGGAATTCTTTATCTCAGGAAGTTGCATCATGGCTTTTGTTTCCCATCCGTTTTGCACCGGCCCATCTGCCAAACTCCGAAACGTAGTCAAGACTACTTCTAAACTTAACTAATCTAAACTTAAAATAAGCCCTAATCTATGCCTATTCTAACTTAAAACTAACTATAACTACATCTTCCCTAACCGCAACTTTCTTTCCCATAGTCTCTCAAACGCAATGGTTCGTCAAGCACCCGAGACCTGCCGGATGGTAATGGCAAATGTTGGCCTGCCCACCCTGTGTGTCATCTGTCCATTGTCCACACACCGAGTGCGAACGGTTTTTAAGCGCACATCATTTAATGATCAACCGACACTATTTAAAGGGGGAAAACAATCATCTTTTATTAAAAGAAAACTAAAAACTACTAAATCTGCAATTAATAAAATAAAATAAAATAACTATCCTAAATTAAAATTCAATTCAAATACCTTATTTACTATTACTTACGGTACGGATACAAAAAGATCCCCCATTTGGCGATATCACGAGGAAGGACGATGAATATGTCTTCAGCGACGACAGTTCAAAGAGTTTCTTTCTGAATGTTAATCGGCGTATTCGGACTTACTGCAACACAACAATATTCGTTGGCTTAGTAAAGGTAAAGTTATTGAGCGTTTCTGGCTGATTAAAGAACAAGTTATGTCCTTCTTGCAAAGCAGTGTTTTCAAAGTTTCTATCCGAACTAAAAACCGAATTTGCTCCAAGGCTTTGCAGAGATTGGGAAGCTATCTCAATTCCTTAAATTACCTTATGAAGTCGCTGAAGTAGCAGAATGGACTGACGTGTCTGCGAAGTTATTCAGTCTTCCAAAGGCTTCACTGCAAATGGAATTAATTGAACTGCAAGAAGATATTTCCTTGCAAAAGTATAAAACTGTTTTCACTGTTTTGGGGTAAACATGTTTCGGAAAAGTATCAAAATTGTAAAGAAATTTGCTGTCAACTTGGCTACTATGTTTGGCTCAACTTTATATGCGAAACGTCTTTCTCAAAAATGAATTTTTTGAAGAACAAATATCTTTCGAGATTATCAGACGCCCACCTTGATGACACTCTTCGCATTTGCTGTTCCCCGCGTGAACCAAACTTAAAAAAAAACTGGCTCAAGACCGTCATTGTAATTTCTCTCACCTATTGTGTAAATAAAAACAAAAACAAAAAAAAATTATGAGTTTTTTTTCAGGACCTCGATAAAAGTTTTCAACCGTATCTGGACCCCACTTAAAATTAGTTGCCAACCCCTGGTATATACAAACACTCTTAGAACAGCTATATCGGGATCTATCTTCGTCGGTGCAGGGAAATAAGTCCACGGGAATCTGCTCCACATGGGAATTTCGGTAAATATGATGCATATTTGAACCTAACATTTGAACATAGTTTTTTTTTTTTAATATTGAATGCAAAATGTATGCAGATTGTGTTTTCACAAGCGAAATATTTGCAGATTAAAAGATATCTACATTATATTCTTTTTTTCAAGATTTATAAGCTTCAAAATATATGTACTAATATGACTTTTTACCTTATATTCATGACATTTCAAGATTTTTGATATAAGTGCAACATCCCCCCACGTTTTTCAAGAGTCGGCAAATCACGGAAGCTACATTTATAAACTTGAAAAACTTACAAAAAATCGGCAAAAACAAGCAGTTTTCAAAAATTGTCTCGGAACAAAATGTTTAAAATTAAAAAGTCTGAATTTTCATTAGGTAGGTATATGTTTTCAAATTTGTAAATATACCTATACAAGTCGGCATTTTAAAAGTTTCCACCTTTCGGAAATGCCAATTTAACTATATTTGTTTATTTTTATTAACATTTTCCAAGTTTCAATTTTAAAAAAGGCCGTCGGCATTTGCCGACTAAACTCCTTACAATTTACCGAGTTTCAATTCGATTTTAAAAGTAAAGGACCATTCACATGGGAGCGAACGAACGAATTGATGAAATGCGAATAAACCACTTTTTATGCATTTATAAACAGAAAATTCCACATTTTATTATTCCAAGATATCCTCCTCTTGGAATAAGGTTAAGTTCGAACGTATTTTTTATTCGCTACTTTGTGGAACGCGATTTAAATGATGTGGATTGTGAATAGACTGACAATTCGCACCAGGGTGTATTCGTTCGCGGCAAAAAGTTTGGAATTCGAAATTTCGTTATTAAGACTATTTTTAAACTTGTTTTCTTAGTATATTTTGATGGAACAATTAATTATCCTCCTCTTGGAAGAGTAAAATGTGAAGTTTTGTGTTCATAAATGCATCAAAAATGGTTTGTTCGCATTTTAGTAATTCGTTCGCTCGCTCTCATGTGAATAGACCTTAAGGTCGACATCGGTGAATTTGGCGACTGAAAACTTAAAATTTTGCAAGTTTCGATTCGATTTTAAAAAGGACGTTCGGCATTTTTAATTTGAGGTTAAATTTGAACGAATGTTTTATTCTCTAGTTAGCGGCTTATTGATGTGGATTGCGAATAAACTTTCGTTTCATGAATTACTGTTTGAGAGAATAACATTAACAACAACTCGTACACACGGTCACTTTGGTAGGAATGATAGCTATTTTGAACTACACCACCAATTCATCATCAGACTCCTTTAAAGTGATTGTGATTGATAGTTTTCGAATTCTGACAGTCAATTCTCCGTTCATAATCCACTTGGGAAGACATTTCTGCTTTTCCCTGTCAGGAAGTGAACCTGCAATGGAGAGAGTTATGTGGGGAGTCTATACTTTACAAAAGCACAAAACCACCGAAGAATGGATCGCTCCATTCGGAGTAGCTATTCGGCATTACTATTACTAGATAGAGATACCTCACTTATGCTGGTGTTGCTTATACAAAATATTTCTCCGAATCACACCAGCAATACGAATTATCTTTGTAAAATGAGAAATGAATCACTTTGTGAGTAGAGTCCTCCTCTATGATTCTTAAAGAAAGAAATAAGAAGATCTGTCCTTTTCATTGTCCCAGGAAGCGAAACCGAGCGAATAATTCTACGGAACCAATTTTGTTATTGGCCCATTACGGAGAATGTCGCAAACGGCGAAAACTGTAGATAATTGTAATTAACGTGGCGGTGTGCATACTCAACGATCGGAGGAGTTAGAGCGCCCAAACTAAAGCGAATATTTCGAATGTTGGACTAGCTTGAGTCTTAATTCTGACGGGCGATGCAGTGAACCAAAACCAGTATAGAATAATTGACCAAGTTTTCTTTTGTTCCAAAAAGGTGTGCTATAGTGTAGTTGTAGGCACTCAGCTTAAGACTGAACAAATCAGTCGGATAACATAAGTAACATCTGTTATACACAACACACCCATTGAAACACCAAGTTCAATACTCACCCATTCATCAAAAGAAAATAGCCCAACACCAGACCCTCATCTATTTTTTACCAAAATCAATGATCCAAATCAACATCAACTCCCAGATTGCCCAACCGCCGTAATTGAGCATTCGCAATTTGAAGTAATCTCCTCGAACTTTGTGTACCCCGTCTCTTTCCGATTTCTCCATTTCTCTACACCTTTTCCTGGTTTTATTTTTCAATTTAAATTTGATTACCAGGAATTCTCGTCGTTATGTTCTCTGAGTGAAACACTAATAATACGAATTCACTTTACCCCGACAAAGGGGGCACTGCACAGTGCACACACATTCTCGCATAGGTATTGTGTATCACTCCATCCATGGCAAGCAAGTTTCTCTGTTCCTTCCTGATCCTGACGTTGTTTTCAGTTGATTGTATGGCTATAAAAGCTCCATACTCACAGGGTAGAACGATTGAACAATAGAACACAAACCCGTGCCACTGAGTTCTTAGTGGTTGAGTCTTGAGTAGCATGGCTGCTAACTACCATCACCCGCATCCCCCGACTGTAACCACTTGGCGGAAGCCATTTTGTTGGAGCCGGATAAATAATTCCATCCACATTATTTTACTTGATGCTATCATGGAGCTAGGATAGAGAAAACGGGGCAATGGAAGGCATATATGTATGTATATGAATATGTAGGTGTGTATATTGTGCCCAGGTTTCAATCCAAGGGTGATTCTCTATAACACACAATGGAATGATGTTCACAGGACCGGGGATATTGTCATCCCCAAAATTAGGGGTCGCAAATTAAAATGTATTGGTGTGGTTGCAGGGTGGCATGGCGGTTGAGACGATGTTGCAAGAATTGCCAATTACCACGTAGAACTTTCTAGTTCCAACGCTACACATTCGCCATGGCATATTTATCATAACGTATAGATAGACAGCCAGAGAGGTGTGAAATAGCTATGTCCTGGCTGTGCTTCAATAGATATGTATTATGTAGATATAGTATACAATATGTCTCTTTTCTCATATATGGTGGTAGCATAAATTATATTGTGAATAAGGATCTTTAAGCCCTGGGCTTTTTTTCTCGTTGTTTTGATGGAGGCTTAGAACTTTCATCGAGGGTTTGTTGCAAAAGAACCTAAACCTATCTAGTCAACTCAGTTTGACTTGCTGCAAACGTAGCGAGTTAGTTTTTGCGGGGAGTTTGATTTGATTTATTCGACGCGATTAGTATGAAAACACGCTACCGCGTGTAGTTTTTGCCATTGTTCTTAATTTGGAGCCTGACCGATATGGCGGGAGGTGTATCGCACAATTCACAATATATTGAAGAGGACACTGGGTGTAGGGGGATAAGAAAGTCCTTCGGACGTTAATGACTGTTAATAATTGGGCTATTTGTTTCTGTGTGTAATTTGCGGGGGATTTTCTCATCCAGATGGGAGAATTTATTCAGTCATTAGGTATATAGAATGTTTGAACGTCCATGGTGGGTTTGAGGAAGGGTTTCCAGAACATCTCTTTTTAAGAGAACAGGTCCTCTTTTTTGTCCGTGATCTATTTTACACTTTCTTTTTTCACTTGGTTCTTTTTTGTCCTCTTTATTTGTTGTGTCCTCTTTCTCTTTTTTAATATTTTTCAATTTCAATATATCTACATAGAAACAATGTAAAAAGTGTAGAAATAGCAGGCTTTAACAAAATTTTTTTCTAAACTTAAGTCCAGTACCTATCGGAAAAGCCTTAATTGGAATCTGTTGTCCAGTCCATATCATTTCAAACGCAGTCAAAAACGGATTTTTCATTTCCAATTGATATCGAAATTATTGTAATAAAAATATTTTTTTTTGTCTATTATAAACCTACACTATATAGTAACAACTAAGGGTTTAAAACAATTTTGTATTGCGATGGAATTAGAATTGAAGGACTTGCCCTGGCATTGTACATGTACATGTACAGTACATACAACCTACTAGGTGGTTATCATTATACCCTACTATTAATACAGTTTTATCGTACAAGAGTTTCCAGCTCTTAAACAATATTTTTACCTAACGAAAACTGTCCGGCAGTTTGCAAATATTTTTGAATTTAAATCTAAACGAAGCTTTTTTATATTTCGAGCATTCATTAACTTATAGAGTAAGAGCTAGCAACGTTTTTTTCAAGTCATTTTAGCAAGGCTGTAACTTTGTGAGCTTAGTTCGTGGTGACTACTGAACACAAAAATACATTTCTGGCAGCGCTGCGTTGGTAACTGAGGTAACTGGGCAGTATTCGATTTGGGTGCTATTATGTTAGCAATTTTTGTTGTTGGCAAAAGTTCACCAGTCCCATTAATAAATCTATTAATCCATTCTACCCACCGCTTGAAAGCCTGGGATGTTATTCAAACCTTTCTTTAAGTTTACGTGTGAATTCTGCTGTCAATTTGGAGTTCATTTGACGGATTTTATTTATCTGCTAACTGAATAGATTCAGTTAATACTAAACATTGAGTTTCGAGCTTTGGATGTGAGAGAAAAATGAGTGCATATTCATAATACAGCATTGTTTTTTGTTAATGTTCGAGTCGGCTAGAATTAATTGGCGAAAATATGCATCATCATTAGATTTTAGTTAGAATATGCCATCACCGGTTATACTGGGCAAAATATGCGAATGCATATGCAATATGCAAAAATACCCGTTATGTTTTTTTATAAAAAATTGACAATGACCCATTTGTTGAAATGATAATGCACCATTGGTTGACGCAAAATCAAATAAGGTTCATGCTTGATTTTACCAACGTTTTTCTTTCGATGTAGAGCTTTTCGATTAGTTTCTGTTACCACGATGTCTTCCATAATAGGAGTGAAAAAAGCCATGAAAGTATCAGCTTCAGCTTTAATCTCGAAACCAGCAATAGGCCCCTTTTTTTGGCGAATATCTAATGTTATGCGCAGGGGTTCGAACACTCGTATTTGGCGGAACTGTACTCCACTGCGTTATTCCATCCTTACCAGTCATGATTTCGCATGAATCGGGAAACTCTGTAGTCGCATCCTCATCATCTGCGTTTTCAGCAATTTCAAACTCGAAAGTACCCAGGTACCTTGGCACCTACACAAGGGTTAAATAACCTTTTAAATTATTTATATTATTATTTTTTTAAATTAATTCTGTACATATTTCTTTTATATGTGCAATTAGTACGAAACGATCTCAAGCCAAAGTATTCTTATGGCTAGATCATAGATAATTTTGCTTAAAAAAAAAGTTATATCTAATGTACAAGACTTAATATATTATATTGTTTTTTATGAATTTTAAAAGTATTTTTTTTATATACCATTTTTAATAAAGCGATATTTTCTTGAATAAGGGGCTTTTAATTTTAAGTTTAAAGTTGAGTGCTTCCGCTTCCTAAAAAGTCACGCTTCGTGCCTGCAATGCACACACTTTTGGTTTTTGAAACATTTAACATCAACTTATTTTTACATAGCCATAATATACATCGCATGAGCATCTAAATTTAGCTTATTTTCACATTCTTTTAAATCTTTTCCAACTATATAAATTAATGTATCATCCACAAATAAAGATACTTTTGAAAATTTAAGACAACCTTTAATATCATTCATAATTAGAAAGAGTATAACTCCCAGAATTGTACCCTGTGGGACGCCCAAATTTACTTCCTTTACCAAAGAATAAACTCCTCCTAGTTTTACCCTTTGTGTTCTGTCTGCCAGATAGGTAAGACTCAAACCATTGAAGCTCTTTCTGTTGAATTCCATGTTTAGATAATTTACCTCGATGTCTCAAATGCTCTTTTCAAATCCAGGAAAAGTGCCAGCACAGAATTTCCCGAGTCAAGTTCTCTTTTCCATTCATTAAGCACCCATCATACCAAAGCCGTTTCCGTCGAATGACCTTTCCGAAAACCTGATTGCTCTTCACAAAGAATTCCATTTTGAATGAGGTGTCTCTCCAACTGTACGTACACAACTTTCTCCAAGATCTTTTCATAAACAGGCATCATATTTATTGGACGAAACTGGTCCAGCTTTTTTGCATTGACTATCTTCTCAACAGGTATCACCATTGATTCTTTCCAAAAGCTTGGAAACACACCTTCCTTTATTGATGTATTTATAACATTTAATAATGCCGGTAAGATATCTTCCTTACAATCCAATATCATTTTTGTATTAAGGCCATTGAAGTCACTTTTATTATTTATACTTTCAATTACTTCTGCCAATTCAATTTCGTTAATTTGCTTAAAATGAAAGATACTGGAGGTTTGGAATGCCTTTATTAATTTTCACCACACTATCGACAAAGAATTCATTCAATTTATTTGATGTGTCTAGGTTGTTATGAATTATTACATCATTTACGTCAATTTCACACAGGTCTTGACGACGCAAGGCACTCCTCCAGTATTATGGATGTCCGAACGTTCCGAGGGGCCAACATTGACTCGGACCACTACCTTGTTATAGCCAAGGTACGCCTTCGGATATCCCGAACACCGCCAGGACAAGTAAATACTGTGAGGAAGTTTGGCGTCGGACGGCTAAAATCGCAAGAGATCACCAGATCCTTCTCCGATCGAGTCTCTCTCAATCTCTCAAGAGGTTCTATGCAGCCAGCATCAAGCATTGAAGACCAGTGGCCACAATGCTTCTCAGGGGAAAAAAGAAAGAACACGAGAAGCGCGCGATCGAGGAAATAGAGAGATGCTACAGCAGGAATGAGGTACGGAAGTTTTACCAAAGGGTAAAATAAACCTGAAAAGGATACAGAGCCCGAACCGAAGCCTGCAAGAACGAACAAGGGAACATCGTAGTAGAATCGCAGTCGATGCTGAGGATATGGAAGAACTACTTCTGCGGACTGTTTAACGGCGATGATGAACTAAATCCCGCTGTCAGGCAGAATGAACCATTCAACCTGGACGAGGAAGACCAACAATTCCGTCCACCCGACCTGGACGAAGTGAAGATAGCGATATCTAAGCTTAAGTCCAACAAAGCCGCTGGGGCAGATGGCCTAACCGCCGAGCTATTCAAAGCGGCAGGCGATGACTTGGTTAGGAGCATGCACCAACTCATTTGTAAAATATGGTCGGAGGAAAGTATGCCCGAATGAATGTTCGCCCGATCCTCAAGAAAGGAGACCCTCTGAACTGCGCCAACTGCAGAGGTATTAGTCTTCTTAACATCGCCTACAAGATCTTATCTGCCGTGTTGTGTGAACGCCTAAAGCCTTTCGTCAACAACCTGATTGGTCCCTATCAGTGTGGCTTCAGGCCAGAAAAGTCTACCATCGACCAAATATTCACACTGCGTCAGTACTTGGAGAAAACACAGTAAGGCTGAAAACACACCGGATAAAGCAAAACGTGTTTTTTTGTTTCGTGAAACTAGAGAACATGGTTTCTTATGAGACAAAACACACCAAATCAAACGAAACAAAACACACGTTTTTGTTTTGAAGCGTTTCGGTTGTGGTTGTCGAAAATACATGCCATTGCATACGAGCAACACACACCGAATACAACAAAACTGTTTCGAATCAGCGTCGTTGTTGATAATTGCATAATTTCTTATGGCGCAACACACACCAAATGAAACGAAACATAAAAACGAAAGCAAATCAGAAAAACATGTTTCGTTGCCGATAGCTGACCTGTTGTTTTTGCGAAACAAAATTTAAAATCCGTTGTTTTTATTTTCTTCTTTCGTTGCACTTTTCACCTTTATTTGCTTCTATGTTTACTCCGTGCGCAAACCACATGTTGAACAACACTAAAAGCACTAAAAGCATCGGAAATTCCGTTTTGTTTTATTTCAACGCACACCAAACGAAACAAGAAAACAAAACGTTTTGTTTTGTTACATTCTGTTTCGCTCGGTGTGTGTTCAAATAAAAAACGTTTTCTTGATTTAAGAATCAAAAACGTTTTGCTTTATCCGGTGTGTTTTCAGCCTTAGTTAAAATCGATACCCACCACCTTTTCATCGATTTTAAGGCCGCCTATGACAGCATTTATAGAGACGAGCTATATAGAGCAATGTCTAGTTTTGGCATCCCTGGCAAACTCGTCCGTTTGTGTAGGATGACAATGGAGAATGCACGCTTCTCCATCAAGGTCGGTAAAGAACTCACCGAGACCTTCGATGTCAAAAAAGGATTTAGACAAGGCGATGCGCTGTCATGTGACTTCTTCAACATCGTTCTTGAAAGAAAAGTGCAAAACTCAAACGCTAACACTATCTTTCAAAAGTCCGTCCACCTACTCGCCTACGCCGACGACATCAACATAATCGGCAGAACGCAGCCTGACGTCACTGGCGCGTTCGTGAGCATTAAGACGGAAGCGACGAAGATGGGTTTGGCGGTCAATGAGGGCAAGACAAAGTATATGCTGTCATCAAAAAAGGACACCCAACACCGACGTCTTGGACAGAATGTCAATATAGACAGATATAACTTTGAGGAGGTAAAGGACTTTGTCTACCTAGGCTCCCCTATGAACTCAGACAATGACACCAGCGCTGAGATTAAACGAAGAATAACTCTTGCCAATCGCTGTTTCTTTGGGCTAAGAAAGCAATTGAGTAGCAAAGCCCTCTCTCAAACAACTAAAGTGACCCTTTATAAGACCTTTATCATCCCAGTCCTTCTTAATGGTGCAGAGGCATGGACTTTATCAAAAGCGGATGAGGTTACTCTTGGTTGCTTTGAGAGGAAAATTCTTTGAGTAGTTTTCGGTCCCGTCTGCATAGACGGTGAATGAAGGAGGAGATACAACGACGAATTGTACGGGCTGTACAGCGACATTGACCTAGCCAGAAGAGTAAAGATCCAACGAGGGTTTGAGGTAACGGCTAGCCTATCTTCAGTAAATCCCACCCACAGGAGCCAGTGGTTAACACTCAAAACTGGATATGAATGGAGAACCATACGGAACTGTCTACTCCAGGTGGTAATGGCAATAGCCATAATCCATCCGTAGTCTTCTCGACTACGGCCGGGGCACGGATTCTGGAGGCCCCAACATTCATACCCGAACCCACATGCGACTCATGCAGCTCTATGTCCGATTCACTCGGCAGACTGAGCATGAGACAAGCTGTGGCTCACTGCACTGCTACTGACGGTCAGACACGGGATACCTTCATGGTTGAACGAGCTCCTGATGAGGCGGTCCTTGAGCTGCGCCTGTCTAAGGGACAGCGGAAGAGGAAAAGAAAGAAGCTGATGGACCTGCGGCGCAAAGATGCTCTATCTGCTAAAGGCGCCTGCACTTCTTTCAGCTCTTCGGCGGTGCCTTTGAAAAGGAACAGGTCGGTGGAGGTCTCAACAACTGAAACTAACCAACCCCTTGGATCGGGCACTGCCTCCTCTTCTGCTAACCCGAAAAGCAAGAAGAAGCGACCCAAGCTCGAAAAGAGAATAAACCCCACTCAAGTCTGTGAGTCTGTTCGTGCACGGTCTCCAAATGAAGCCGGTGCTACTACCAGCAATGGAAGTAGTACTGGCGGACGGAAACTGGACGTCGCGATTTCACCTACAGGCGAGAGCTCCCCAGGCTCTCCAATCGTTGGAGCTGCCCGTGCACTGGTAATGAATGATGCAGGTGCTGAAATCAATTCAGGTTTCAGTACCAGCGGACAGAACTTTGTCGTCGCGGATGGCTCTGACGGTCAGAGAGATAGTTTTGAACGCAGAACAGCTGAGGTGCGAGATCAGAGGCCGTCTTATAAGGATGCCGCTGTCTCCTCTTTGGCAGTTCGTACACCAGAGTTTACATCCATTTTGTTTACTCAGATCAATCTACAGCACTGCAAGGCTGCTACCGCTCTTCTAAGTAGGAGACTTGCTGTCAGTAGGACAAAAAACCGCATAACATCCATCCAGGAACCATGGGTGTGGAAAAATCGCATCTGTGGCCTGAGTGAATTGAGCGGTTCTCACCACGTTCTTTACGACAAACTGTCCGAGAGACCTAGGACATGTCTTGTTGTATCGAAATCCCTCACGGCAGTTAAAATCGAACGGTTTTGTGGCCAAGATTTGGTTGCTGCAGATATCACTTACCATGCAAACGGCAATTGGGAAACCTTTGTTGTTGCATCGGCTTACTTTCCCTATGACTCTCTAACTCCTCCACCACCAAAGGCAGTTGTTGAGCTCATAGAGTACTGCGAGTCTAAAAAGATTGGTCTTATCCTATGTTGCGACGCTAATGCCCAAAACACTGTTTGGGGCAGCAGCAAATGTAATATACGTGGAGATCGTCTTCTGGACTTCATTCTCTCGTCTGACATCACCATCAACAATGTGGGTTGTCGACCTACATTTGTTACAGCCAGGAGACAGCAAGTAATCGATATTACTCTGTCCAACAGGCACTCCAAGTCTATCAAAAATTGGAGGGTATCGCCAGATAGCACTTTGTCAGATCATCGATACATCGAATTTCAAATCTACTGTGAAGTTTCGCCTTCGCAAGAGAGGAGAAATCCGAGAAAAACGAACTGGGCACGGTTTAGGGAGGAACTTGGCAACTCTGTTAAAGTTCCACTTAAATTAAGATCAATACAAAGGGTAGAGAGGTCTGCTCAGGAGCTGAACAGCGTCCTTATCCGTTGTTTTGAACAAGCGTGTCCGGTTACAAAAAACTCCTGTAGAAAACCGGTACCTTGGTGGAACACCGAACTACAGTGTATTCGTAGAGAAACCAGGAAGCTTCTAAATCGGTCTTTAAAAACCAACTTGGAGGAAGACTGGAATCTCTATCGATCGAAACAAAAAGAATTTAAGAGACTAATTCGAAAATCGAAAAATGACTCTTATAGGAAATTTTGTGAGGAGGTCGAATCACTAAGTGCAACCAGTAGGCTTGTTAAAGTCCTCAAAAGGGACGGACCAAGTAAACTGGAATCGCTCAAAAAATCTGATGGCACCTACACTGAGACAAAGGCGGAGACTTTTAGTCTTCTGCTGGAGACTCACTTCCCGGGAAATCAGGTCACTATGCGTTCTTCAGTGGTACCGGTAACGGTGGCCACTATGGAACTGACAAACTCCACGCGGCGTAGCTGGTATATTGCATCCAGAGTGGTGACGGATGACGCTATCAAATATGCAATTGCATCGTTTGACAGTTTCAAGTCACCTGGTCCGGATGGAATTTACCCGGCTATGCTGAAACAAGGTTTTAGTCAGCTGATGCCGACGTTGAAAAGAATTTTCACCGCTAGCTTGGCCTTGGCCTACATACCTTCCCTTTGGCGTATGGTTAAGGTCGTGTTCATACCAAAAATCGGTAAGACTGACTATACTCTCGCCAAAAGTTTCAGACCCATAAGTCTGTCTTCCTTCTTGCTGAAAAGCTTGGAGAGACTGGTTGAGCTGCACATGCGCAATGTTGCTCTTCGATTGCATCCTCTTTCTGAGACGCAACATGCTTATCAACGCGGAAAATCCTATGAAACTGCGCTTCAGAACCTCGTTGGTAGGATCGAAAGTGCTCTTGATCGGAAGGAGTACGCGTTGGGTATTTTCGTCGATATTGAGGGTGCTTTTGATAATGCGACCTTTGATAGCATGTGTAATGCAGCCAGACATCACGGTATAGATGAAACGTTGGTGTTGTGGATTAAAGCAATGCTAATGCACAGAACGTTGATTGCCGAAGCGGATTGTGGCAAATGCGTCATGACAGGGGTAAACAGGGGCTGCCCTCAAGGTGGTGTTTTGTCTCCCCTCTTATGGTGCATGGTAGTAGACTCTCTGCTGACGACTCTCAATCTTCCTGGAACCTATACACAAGCATACGCGGACGATGTCGCCGTTCTGTCTGTCGGTTCAGACCTTGGGACTGTCTGCTCTCTGGCGCAGAGATCCTTGGGTTTGATCGATGATTGGTGCACAATGAATGGGCTTTCAGTGAACCCTCTTAAAACTACGGTTGTTCTCTTCACGAGAAGGAGGAATATCACTGGTCTGTCTCAACTTGTGCTAAAAGGTGTCACTATTCCGATTTCTGATGAAGTCAAATATCTGGGAGTAATCCTCGATAGAAAACTTCTTTGGTCCAAGCATGTTGAATCAAAAACCGATAAAGCGCTGTCGACTTTCTGGCAGTGCAAAGGCGCTTTTGGGAAGACATGGGGCTTATCTCCTAAAAGGGTCCTATGGATCTATACGGCAATGGTAAGACCACTTCTCTCATATGCATCGGTTGTGTGGTGGAACAGGCTTTCGCGGAAACGTGTTGTGGCCTCTTTCGCCAAACTCCAAAGAACGGTTTGCCTTGGGTGCACAGGGGCCTTCCCCAGCACTCCGGGCTCCGCTCTAGATGCTTTGATGAACCTCCCCCCCCTTGATATTTTTATCATGGGGTGTACGCTGAAAACCATCTCTCGGTTAAAGAGAGGTGGCTTTTGGTACCACGCGCATTGGAATTTTGAAGAACTTGTGCGAGAATTATCCTTTGACCCCTGTCTTATGGATATGCCGTCTGACGCAATGACACCAGAAATCCTACTGCGACAAAACTACCACGTCAACTTTCCTCAGGCAACAGAATGGCTTCGGCCAGACTCGGAGCCAGGGAAGGAATGCCATCGTGTATTCACGGATGGCTCTAAAACCGGACAGGGGTCTGGTTCTGGAGTCTTCGTGGAAAGCGAGAACATTAGACTACACTACCCCTTGGGTAACCATGCGACTGTCTTCCAGGCGGAGATTTTCGCTATCCTTATGGCTATGCG
This sequence comes from Cheilosia soror, assembly GCA_949372485.1. Taxonomy (NCBI): domain Eukaryota; kingdom Metazoa; phylum Arthropoda; class Insecta; order Diptera; family Syrphidae; genus Cheilosia; species Cheilosia soror. The sequence continues at coordinate 35,570,162 of OX443563.1, forward strand.
CTATATTGTGACAAACAGGTGGAGGGCTAGAAGCATATGCGTTTGCAGTGATAGCCAAGCTGCATTAAAAGCGCTGCTCAACCCTCTTACCTCGTCCAAGTTAGTGCTCGAACTCAAGCTTTCTCTGAACTTGGTCGGTAGGCTAAACACGGTCAAACTTGTTTGGGTTCCAGGTCACACTGGTATCCAGGGAAACGAGATCGCTGACGAGCTGGCCAGGTTGGGTTCAGAAGAAGATTTCTTAGGACCTGAACCTGCGTTGGGTTTGCCTGCATCTGTGGTTAGGTCATCCATTGATACTTGGGTTTCTCGTGAACACGAGCGTCGTTGGCGTGACTGTGCTGGGTGTAGACAGACCAAACGACTGCGTCCGGACATCTGCAAGAGGTCCTCGTCTTTCCTTCTGTCTCTCAGGAGAATCGACTGCAGACTTCTTGTGGGCGTTCTTTCGGGCCACCAAGCTTTTGCCAAACACTTAAATGTGTTGGGCTTGAGCAACACCACCATCTGTCCTGCTTGTGGAGAGGATGACGATACAGCGGAGCACTTCCTCTGTAGTTGTCCTGCCTTTGCTCGCATCAGGTGGCGGATCTTTGGGGCTGACGTGGTGAGTGCCGAACATCTAAGCTCTTCATCACTGAAGCTCCTTCTCATCTTTCTTCGAAAGACGGGAAAACTAAGTACAGCAATGTAAGGTGTCTGTTTGGCAGTACAATGGACCAGTAGTTGTGTCTGAGTGCTCCATCGGATAGTAACAACCTCCGACAAAGAAGAAGAAGAAAGAAAGATCCAACGACTGCGGTGGCTGGGTCATGTAGAGCGAATGGACGTAAATGGTCCGGCCCGGAAGATTTTCGAATCCACACCCGAGAGACGGCGCAGTAGAGGAAGACCGCGACTCAGGTGGCGCACGCAAGTGGAAAGGGACCTTAACCAACTTAGCGTGCGAAACTGGAGACAGCTAGCAAAAGATCGTGCTGGAGACGCTTGTTGGTTGAGGCCCAGGTCCACCCCGGACTGAAGCGCCACCTTAACTAAGTAAGTTGTGAGACTTGCTTTGATACCAAATTTTCCCTGATTTTTGGAAAAAGAGTCATGAGACTTTTATGCTTTTTTTAATGTAAGACGCCTTTTCACATTAGTAAACACACTGTGTATGCAGCCTTTCATGTTTTATCCATAGTTAGACTCATTACTTTAAAATATGGCTATGACGTGTCGGCTCTTCTCGATTTTCATATCTAAATTGGCAATACATAGGCGAGCGTCCTTAAAGCTTTGATTTGTCCTTTTTCCGCCTCGGTTAAGGCTTTTTCTCCACCCATTTAATTTTTTTTTTTTTTAATTTAGTACTTATCGGGCTCCCGACCCGTGAAGAGTCTCTGCTTGAGACACTGCAGCCTTCCATCCTCTACGATCCCGGGCACGCTGCTTCCAATTGTCCAGACCAAGCGCTCTGGCATCCGCGATGGCTTGGTCTTTGAAACGGAGGTTCGGTCTTCCTTGTCTTCTCGAACCTGGGGGCTGGGATTCGAAGACCCTCTTGGCTGGAGCATTATTGTCCATTCGCTCGATGTGGCCGAGCCAATGTAGTCGACGTGTTTTGGCTTTTTGGACTACATCCACATCTTGGTACAGCTCATAGAGTTCGCGGTTGTATCTTCTCCTCCATTCGCCCTCCTCGCACACAGGACCAAAAATCCGCCGAAGTATTTTTCTTTCGAAGGAGCCCAGTATCAGCTCTCCCTTCTTGCTTATCGTCCAGCACTCGGCGCCATAAAGCAGAACTGGCAGGATAAGGGTTTTGTAGAGCACACATTTCGTCCTTCGAGTTAGGAGTTTTGAACCCAGTTGTTTTGCCAAACCGAAGTAGCAACGGTTTCCTAGGGTAATTCTTCGCCGGATCTCCACTAAGGTGTCATTCGTGGAGTTTCCGTTTACTCCGAGGTAGGTGAACTCCTTAACTACCTCGAAATTGTTGCTATCAATAGTGACGTTTTGTCCTAGGCGGTAGACAGATGATTATTTGTTTGTTGATAGCATGTACTTAGTCTTGTCCTCATTTACTTCAAGCCCAACGGCTGGGAGCGACCGATGATGTCAATATCGTCCGCATAGCCAAGCAGCTGGACGGACCTATTGAAGATAGTGCCTTCCGTGTTGACACCTGCCCTTCGCACTATCTGCTCCAGTACGAGATTGAAGAAGTCGCATGATAGAGCGTCTCCTTGCCGAAATCCGGTGCATGTTTGAAAAAGTTCGGAAGAGCTGCTTCCAAACTGCACGTTGCAGCGCGTGTTTTCCAGCGTCACACGACACAGCTGAATCAGTTTTGCCGGGATTCCAAATTCGGCCATCGCCATATAGAGCTCCTGACGATGTATGCTATCATACGCGGCTTTGAAGTCGATGAATAGGTGGTGAGTTTCGACTTGAAATTCGTTGGTCTTTTCCAAGATTTGCCTCAGTGTGAAAATTTGGTCTATAGTCGATCTGCCGGGCCGGAAGCCACACTGGTACGTGCCGATTAGTGTGTTGCAGAACGGTTTTAGACGTTCACACAGTACGTTGGATAGGATCTTGTATGCGACATTTAGCAAGGATGTGCCTCGATAGTTCTTGCAAGACATAGGATCGCCTTTTTTGTAGATGGGGCATATGGAGCTGATAGTCCAGTCATCGGGCATGTTTTCTTCCACCCATACTTGGTTGATGATTCGGTGCATGCTCCCTACCAAAACATCACCACCGTATTTAAAGAGCTCCGCTGGTAGACCATCAGAGCCTGCGACCTTGTTGTTCTTAAGCTTTTTTATAGCTAAGCCAACTTCTTCTATACTAGGTGGTGGAACTAGTTCTTCATTGACTGGATGTGGGTTCTCTTCTTGCCCTATCACTCTCTCTACATGATGCCCATTAAGCAGCTGCTGGAAATGCTGCTTAAACACATCTACTATTCCCTGCGCTTCGGTGACTAGGTTCCCTTCGCTTTCTCGAAGAGCCTGCGTTCCGGTTTTGTAGCCAGCAGCCAGTTGCTTAGCTTTTTTATAAAACCTCCGGATGTTATTACGATCGCGCGACTCTTCGATCTCCTTGAGCTGGGAAGCTGCGTAAGCCCTCTTCTTTCTACGCACGATCTTCTTTTCCTCCCTTCTCCTGGCTCGATACTCTTCTCTCGCTGCCCTTGTTTTGCGCTGCAGCGCTTTCTTGTGTGCATCTTCTGTCACCTTTTTCCTGTACACGTATTAATCATCATACCACGGGCTCTTTCTCTGGGGTGGCTGGTACTCTACGGTGGTTTCGGCTACCTCCTTGATGATGTCGCGATACTGGCACCACTGATTGTTGGCGTTTGTGGTAGATGAGTGCACAGAGGAGAGTTTCATACTCAGGCGCTCGCTGTAGGCTCTGGCTACTCCAGGTGTGCTAAGGCGTCCAACGTCGAATTTCTTCTTCTGGGCATTTCGCAGCTTCTTCTCGTTGGATAGTCGAGCTCTGAATTTAGCCGCGACAAGAAAATGGTCAGAGTCGACGTTTGCCCCTCGGAATGTGTGCACGTCGAGGATGTTGGATGCGTGCCTTGCATCGATTAGCACATGGTTGATTTGGTTAGCGGTTCGACCGTCTGGAGAGCGCCAGGTTGCTGTGTGGATCCTTAGCCTTGGAAACCTAGTGCTACTTATCACCGTATTACGAGCTGCTGCAAAATCGATTAGTCGGTAGCCGTTGTCTGTTGTCGTTTCGTGGATTCTGTGCTTACCAACTAACCCGCCAAAGATGTTTTCCTTTCCGACTTTAGCATTGAAATCCCCGAGTACAACTTTTACATCATACTCCGGACAGGTTCCGTAGGCTCCATCCAGGAGGTCATAAAACTCCTCCTTGATGGGATCTTCAGCCTCGTCGGTAGGGGCGTGTGCACATATTAGGCTTATGTTTTGGAAAGTAGCTTTGATGCGGATCACAGAAAGGCGATCACTTATCGGCTTGAAGTCAATAACTTTTGTCCTAAGCCGATTTTACAACGACGAATCCGCATCCTAATACATGCAGCCTTTTGTTGCAGCTGTAATAAATGTCGCAATCTTTTCTTTTCATCATGCCTGATCCTATCCATCGTATCTCCTGGATCGCGGTAATGTCTGCCTTGTACCGCATGAGGACAGACTCAAGTTTTTGAGTGGCACCTGGGGTGTAGAGTGTTCTTACATTCCAGGTACATACTCTTAAATCATAGTCCATTGGTTTTCCGGGTCTGGTTGCCATTTGAGGAGTTCCGTTATCCGAGGCTGGTTGCGTCTCTCTCATAACTATTTATTTTTTCCATGGTCGGGAAGTTACCCCGACGGCACAACCCCAAACCTGGAGGGCCAGGCCCTGTTTTGACCCTAGGACAGCGGGTCGGATATTCCGATGTCAGTAACCCAATTTTAGGATATGAGCGCTGCCGTTGACCCGTTTAGGGTTCGTCCGCCACCAACTCTTTTCCAACACCCTGGCTCAGTATTGGAGATCCCCATAGACCTGGTATCCAAATATGTCGGAGCAGCTCATACAGGGATTACACTTTAGTTCGACCTGACCGGAACTGTAGACGCCACCGTTGATTCCATCTAGGGAATTCATCCGCTGCCGCCTGAAACAAGAGGAAGTGTCTTAAAGCGTAGACACTCCTCCCCCCCCCCCCCTCTCTCGTTCGCTGCCACCAACGACCTTCCACAGGGGTTAGTTACCCCATCTCCAGTCGAGGTACTAGGCACCCACCACCCACCAGTCACCAACGTGGAGGTGAGAGTATGAGTTGATAGTGAGAGGCTAGAGTGAGAACGCTTGTGTTCTCATATAATCGCATCACTACCCTTAAACCAGCTTTTTTAATTTAGTACCTAGTCGAAATGAACAAAAAAAAATTAATCCACGTGCCAAAGATAACGGTCAAACTAAATGCATTGTCTAATCAAGTGGCACAAAAATGTTGCCAAAATTTCAGCGAATGCTAAAATAAATTGGGAAAAAAAAAACTTTATAACGGCTCTTTTCCAGAACTTGCAATTTGTCGCACAGAAAGAAGAAGAGTTAAGGTGCAGTACACGATCAGCGTTGCCACAAAAATACAATTGTATCAAATTAGATACATTTTTGTCTCCGTGCAAAAAGTTGATACATAGATACTTTTTTTTTGATTTTGGCTCAATTTGGTACATTTTATAATTTTCAATGAAAATTCAGCAAATTCCCTCTTGTTTCATATATTTAAATTTTTTTTTTCAAATTCATTTTTAAATGATTGTGGAAATATCAAATTGTTTGCTTATTTTTAAAACTGACTATGGTAAATGTATTTCAATCTAATGTGCACATACTGGCCATAGGTATATGAAAAAACATGGTATAACATTGAACATGACCGTATCCTACCTCATATTCACACATTAATACGTCACGTGTGTCACACTATTTTGATATTTCACTGCAAATTCAGCAACGAATTACTCTAACTTCGACTATTTCGTGAAATACAAAATACATTTGTGCAATAATTCGGGTGCTATAGTACCAGTGTCAAGAAATTAAAACAAAATAAAGTTCTCGGACGCGATATAGTAGCTACATTTCTTTCAGTTTTCAAACGAATACCGTTGTGTTTTTACAAAATAATGATCATGATGATAACAAAATATATGTTCTATTGTACCACTACCATCTCGTTTTAACTCAATTTCCCACCCGATCACTACATAACCCTCTACAATTGCAGTTGCGCAACTGACATAAAAAACCGATATTTTCTTGTGATACATTTGATACATTTTACAGACAGAAATTTTGATACTTTTGATACAGTTTTCAAAAACAAAACATACATTTTTCCAAAAGTCGACGGCAACGCTGTACACGATATGTAGATGTAGCACGCCTCATATACATATATGTGGCTCTCACGTCAACAGAGAGTGCACAAAGAGAGCTTGTACACGGAATGTACCCATTGGAACCATTCGCTGACGTCAAAATGACGTCAGTGCTACATATATATGAGGCGTCCTACATATCGTGTACTAGCACATTTACAAAAAATTACGTTCAAATATACCATTATTTTATCATTCCGCTTTGGAGATATGAGCAATTGTAAGGAGAATGTACAGGGTTTTTATTCAAGTTGCGAGTAGATGATGTAAAAAGACACACCTAGGATGTTAACTAACTTATCTGGATAGACCCTCAATTCGGGAATATGGTTGGTGACAGCTTTAGTTCATCTAAAGTACCTACCTACAGCTAAATTGCTGTCTGTTCCCAAGAACTGTCGATACCTAGTCGATCACGTAATTAAATGTTGCTGCGGGTTGGTCGGCACGAAGGATGCGGACAATTGTAGATCAAAATTTAAAAATTAAGGAATCCGCTTGGAATGACATTTAGCTGTCTATTCTTTATTGGTAATTCATATTTAATTTGTGATTTTTATTATATTTATAAGCCAAGGCATCGCTGCATATAGCAATTTTTTAAAATTTGGTATATTAAATGAAATTTTGCTATAGAAATACCTAAGTATTTACTTTTTGGAGTACTCCCAATATGTACATTGTACAATATCAAAACACCTTGAATTACAAATTGTTGTTAGGCTAAATTACATAGTTTTTTACATGATTTAAAATGGGGAAACTCTTATTTTTCTATCCAAAATGGGGAGTTTCTACTGAAAAGGGTTTTCACAAGTTCAGTTCACGCTGAACTCGATTCTCGATCTATGAAAATATGAAAACAATGTCAACATTTTTTCATATGATAATATTTTTATCACAGCCCTTTCATCTGTGAAGAAGTGTGAAAATAGACAAGGCAACTGAGACTCACAATAGAAACGAAAAATAAGCGTGGAGGGAGCAAAGGGTTTCAGAAACCCAAAAAAAGTATTTTTGCCTCTGAAAAGTAGTAACTTCGAATGGGTTTTACTTATGAATGATTATGATATGACCATCTCGAAGGGAACATCGCAAAAATGCCAGTTTATTTATAGGAACGAAAAATCAACGCATTATTTTTGTTGGGAACAAAACAACCAATTGATAAATCCATTTTGTTCAATAATATTGCGACATTTATTAAAGCTGCAACAAAAGATTGCATGTATCAGGATGCGGATACGTCGTGGGAAATCGGCTTAGGACAAAAGCCATTGACTTCAAGCCGATAAGTGAAGGCCTTTATGTGATCCGCATCAATGCTACTTTCCAAAACCTAATATGTGCACACGCCCCTACCGACCAGGCTGAAGATCCCATCAAGGAGGAGTTTTATAACCTCCTGGATGGAGCCTACGGAGCCTGTCCGGACTATGATGTAAAAGTTGTACTCGGGGATTTCAATGCTAAAGTCGGAAAGGAAAACATCTTTGGCGGATTAGTTGCTAAGCACAGAATCCACGAAACGACAACAGACAATGGCTACCGACTAATCGATTTTGCAGCAGCTCGTAATACGGTCATAAGTAGCACTAGGTTTCCAAGGCTAAGTATCCACACAGCAACCTGGCGTTCTCCATACAGTCGAACCGCCAAGCAAATTGACCATGTGCTAATTGATGCGAGGCACCATTTTCTTGTCGCGTCTAAATTCAGAGCTCGACTATCCAAGGTCTTACGCACGCAGCTTCCCAGCTCAAGGAGATCGAAGAGTCGTGCGATCCTAATAACATCCGGAGGTTTTATAAAAAAAAGCCAAGCAAATGGCTTCTGGCTATAAAACCGGAACGCAGGCTCTTCGATACAGCGAAGGAAACCTAGTCACCGAAGCGCAGGGAATAGTAGATGTGTTTAAGCAGCAATTCCAGCAGCTGCTGGTAAATCCTGGGAAAGACCAACGAATTTCAAGTTCGAAACTCACCACCTATTCATGGACTTCAAAGCCGCGTATGATAGCATACATCGTCAGGAGTTCTATATGGTGATGGCCGAATTCGGAATCCCGGCAAAATTGATTCAGCTGTGTCGCGTGACGCTGGAAAACACGCGCTGCAACGTGCAGTTTGGAAGCAGCTCCTCCAATCTATTTAAAACTTGCACCGGATTTCGGCAAGGAGACGCGCTATCGATCTTGTACTGGAGCAGATAGTGCGCAGGGCAGGTGTCAACACACTAAGTACCTATATGCTATCAACAAAAAAACAAGCATCTGTCCACCGCCTAGGACAAAACGTCACTATTGATAGCAAGAACTTCGAGGTAGTTAAGGAGTTCACCTACGTCGGAGTAAACATGAACTCCACGAATTACACCTTAGTGGGTATCCGGCGAAGAATTACCCTAGGAAACCGTTGCTAATTCGGTTTGGCAAAACAACTGGGTTCAAAACTCCTAACTCGAAGGACGAAATGTGTGCTCTACAAAACCCTTATCCTGCCAGTTCTGATTTATGGCGGCGAGTGCTGGACTATAAGCAAGAATAGGGAGCTGATACTTTGAAAGAAAAATACTTCGGCGGATTTTTGGTCCTGTGTGCGAGGAGAGCGAATGGAGGAGAAGATACAACCGCGAAGAAGACCGAACCTCCGTTTCAAAGACCGAGCCATCGCGGATGCCAGAGCGATTAGTCTCGACAACTGGAAGCAGCGTGCCCGGGGTCGTAGATGATGTAAGTCTGTATCAGGCAGAGACTCTCCACGGGTCGTGAGCCCGATAAGTAAGTAAATAAGTAGTATGAAGCGAACTATTCGTCTTTTGGCAAATAGGCCAAGTGAATTTCAATAAACAAACAATTAAAATATAAAGTGCTTTAGTTTTACTACACAAAAGGCAAAGTTAACAGTGATAGCGCTGCACATGACCTAACAAGTTATCATAAATCCACTTTTAATGTAGGTAGGTATGCATTTATCCGTTTACCAAGTGGAAATACTTAATTTGTCGGTCAGATGCACTTGTGAGATTTATTGCCAACCTCTTTTTGGTTTTAGTATTCTTATTATAGGGATTTGCTATGCCTGAAAATGGTTTGTATTTTTCTCAAAAATTTACGACTCCTCGTTCAACGAACATTAGAAGAAATATGATTGTTAAAAAAAAACGCCGTATTCCAAGGTTGCACACTTCGGTGAACTAAACGCAAACAGCAAATGACATTTTTATACTTATTTGTTTTGGTTATCCTCCCTAATTTTATTTGGTACTCGCACCCGAGCCATAAATCAAAGATAACTTTTCCAATTTAACTAAATAACAAGTATGTCGTGTCGCATAGTTTTAAATATGGTAGTATGTACTAGTGTCAGTATGGTTGTTGATACTACACATCGTGAGAGCTTATTTATTTGTGCCTTTTGTTCAAACTGCTATATTTCTACAGGGGTGGTTTGAATTATGATTCTTTATTTTTATTACAAAGTGGCTTAAAAGATGCAATTTTTAAAAAGTGCATCAAAAACATCATGCTAGATTAGGTATAATAGTTGCATGGTGAAAATGGAAGTAGATAATAAGTAGGGTTGACAGTATAACAAGAGCTACGCCCACCGGCACAATTAACTGCCCACCTATCTTTAGTGCCACCAGCTTCGTTTAAATGAAGTAAAGGTTATCACAATGAATGTTTTTTATCAAGTGGACATTTAAACCATTACCTAAGCGGTTTCTGCACTATTCCTATCTCTTATTTGTGTATTAAATTTATTTTTGTAATTTATTCCTAATTTGACGTTTTTAGCGATTTCATTTCTGTGATCTTAAATCCCTGTTTTCTTTATTTCTGAATAACAGAAAGAGTTTGTGACCCTCTGATGGGTATTACAAATTAAAAAGTAAATTGTCATTAGATGCGACTGGAGCAGCTAGGGCTGTAGCTTTATCGGATGCTAGCTACAACCAACGTCGGATTGCGGTGACACTTGCAGTTAGGTTCCAGAAATCGAGTGAAATCGAAATTGCAAATCGAGTAAATTCGTTTTCAATGTTCTGCATTTCGAGCGATTCGGAAACTCCAAAATTTGTTCGCAATCACAATTTCACTTTGTCTCAATTCCGAAAATTTTGAAATCGAAATCGAATACAGTGAAATGTAGAACATAAAAATTAGTTTCCGATTTCATTTCGAGTGAAAGTGAAATGTGGAACCTAGCAGTTGGTATGCCTCGAACCACTATAAAGGACCATTGGACATGGGAGCGAACGAACGAATTGATGAAATGCGAACAAACCACTTTTTATGCATTTATAAACAGAAAATTGCACAGAAATTTGTAAGCAATTACTTTCTTGCAAGTAAAATGATGGAAGACAAACAAATAACACCCATTATGTTCTTAAATAGGTCTGCGATCGAATCTATGTACGGATATGGAATCATAGGCTGATCTTTCCGAAGGTAAATTTAATTTTCCATTTCACACAGACCGATAATAACAAACATTTGCTTTCTTATTTTTGAAGATTGCGCCAATGGCGTTGAAGGCGATGAAGATTTTCCGGATGATAATGACGATAACTATGAAGGAAACCAGGCAAAAAGGGCAGAGTTGGAAACCGTTATTTTATGGGTAGTTTGTCAAGTGCTACACCCAAAACATTGTAATGTTGCCATGTAAACATATGAAGGTAGGTATGTTCCGAGTGCAAAATCCAATTACAAGCCCAGTCAGTGACTGATGGAGAAGACAATTATAAATGTTTGTGCTGTCGGGAAATTGTCGCAGATACGCAGATAGATGTACGTTTAATACAGCAATATGAACAGATTACCTTCTTAACTCGAAATAAAAAAAAGTTATTATAATTGGTTTGTTTTAAATGTGTTCGGTGGCTAAATTCTAAAATTCTCATAAGAAGCGGCGCGACCGCGCGTTGCCCGCGACCACCCGTTGCCCGCGATGGCGCGCTGCCGGCGACTGCGACGGCCGGTTGGCGGCTACGCGGGTGGCCCGATTTGGCGAGACGGCGGTCTTTTTCCCAAAACACTTTTTGGCGTAATTTCAGGGAGCCCTTGCAAAAGAAGAGTGCGAGCTTTATTAGCTGTACAAAAGCGATCGCTCGGCGCATTATTGCCAACAAAGCGGTCGTTTCGAGCGGAAGTGCACCGGTGTCTACCTTGACCTGGCCCCCTATTGTAAGAACCAGTCTCTATAGTGGTTCGAGGTCGAGGCATACCAAGAGTCACCGCAATCCGACTTTGGTTGTAGCCAGCATCCACTAAATCTACAGCCCTAGCTGCTCCAGTCGCGTCCAATGACATTTTTCTTTTTAATTTGTAATACCCAGAGGGTTACAAACTCTAATTAAACACTTTCTGTTATTCAGAAATAAAGAAAACATCGCAGCCCAATACATCGAGATCGATTCAGTTGATTACAGACTTAATAAATGAACATTTAAGATACAGCAATACAAATCATTTTGCAATGTTCATTGATGATAATATATGCGAACATTTGCAAGTGGGCTGTATACAGTTTGGGGAACTGTCAGTAAAGGTTTTATTGTATGCTGATGACCTTGTGATATGTGATTCTCGCGCATAAACCTGTGACTCTACATACAACTCGTGATCAACAAACTGAAGCGTTACTGCGATATGTGGGATTCGCAAATCAACATATCGAAGTCTAAAATCATAGTTTTTGAAGCAGCATTTCGAAGGAACTCCCGTGAACATTGGACTCCAAAAAGGAACCCAATAGAGGTAGTTCAGCAATTAAAGTATTTGAGTTTTCTCAAGTCATACAACCTATGACATGTACGTTCACATGTAACAGAGAAATGCTCTACTGCAAAAACGGCTATCAATCATATGTGGAGCAGTGATACCAGATCGGGGGATTTATCCCTTTTTGAGGGATTTTCTCACTTAAAATAAGCTAAAAGGGTCAAAGGGATTTTTCACCTCATAGTACAAAAAAAAAAAGGGATTTTACTCTTTGGCCAATTTTTGTTCTTCATTTGCTAGTTTCATTAAGAACAATGAAATTTTAGAACTTATTTCTATTTCTTAAAACATGTACTTGCTTTATTTAATCAGTTTCAACTCACTTTTTCAAAACAGAAAGGTTTTAGTTCACTGCATTGTGCGGGAGAGCAAGATATTGGTTTTGAAAATGTGTCGCTTGTTTGTTCAAGCAGACTTTTTTGAACTCCCAATATAAAATTTTTAGAGATTCCAACACACATTTTATGAATAATTTAGATAGTCTATTTTTGGGTCAAGAATGTCAAGACTCCTTGACAGAGTTAGATGCTGATGGTAAATTGAAGGTTAAGAAAAACTGTCTCAGTTTTTATAAGACTGCCATCGTTGAAATGGATACTATCCTACCTTATGTTGAATATTATTTTCATTTTAATGCCGAATGCAGTTTTATGTTCCCTTTTTTAACGTTTTAACAATGTGTAAGATGTACCCACATTTCTTTTTTTGTATTATATACGAACGTACCTATCTTAGTATGCTTATTTTTGTTAACTTGCATAGTTAATGTTAATGTAACTCGTATTTGTTCATAGTAAAAAAGACTGAATTTAATAAAATACATGTTTTTTTTATCTATTATTTCATGGGATAAAATGTGGGATTTTTTAAATGTCGGCGGGGGATAAAAGGGATTTTTTTGGCATAACTATGGGATAACCTGCTTCCAAAGTCTGGGATCACTGATTCCATCATGGTTTGGGTATACGATTCTCAGTGGGTCTTATGAGCTACTTCGAGTGAAGAAAAAGCGGGTTGAGAAGAGTGGATAATTGGCTTAAAGATCTTTATTGCAGAGGTACGTAAAGTTTTCTCAAACGAAAGGAAAAATATATCTAAGTGTCTCGATCTCTAATATACAGCCCTATTATGGCTATCAAATATCAATTATTTGATACTTGATAAGATCTATCAATTCATTGATAATTTGGTATTATGAGTATAAATTGATAAATGTTATCCCATTGTGAATACTTATCAAAATATCATTGAGAATGGGTTCTGTTTTCACGTTTGACGTTACTGATTTCTAGTTGGTTGTTGTTTTATGGCTGACGTCTAGTTTTGGTTAATTGCTTTTGTTAAAACAGTAGCTTTTTTCGCAAATCAAAAGAACGATAAACACTGTTGATTGTGCAATGTCAATGCTAAAGTTATTCCCAACGCTCAGCTGATAGTTTCCTTATTGAGCAAATAATTTTAAAATCGCTGCTAGTCATAGTATAAGTACATTTGGGATGTCTACCGAAAACATTTCGCTCTGAAGTCGTTATATTACAGTAAAAACGAAAATATACATTTTTTAATTTGATGCGCCCGAATATTTGATACGTATCAACGAATAATTTGTGTTTGATAGAAAATTTGATGAGCATCAACTTTTTTGACTGCCGTAATACCAAGTTTATCGATAAAACTGTTCACAATAGATCTTAAATCTAATACAATTCACAATTCATCAAAAATGTTGCTAGGTTGATAGCCATAATACCGATTCATTCATATTGTTGATACGTATCAATTTTTATCAAATATCGTGTTGATATTTGATAGCCATAATAGGGCTGATAGGTTTAGGGTAGTCCAATCCGGCAGTCCTGGTGACCGGTTGACCTTCAACCTCTGTGTCATTCATTCATTCATTCATTTTCAATGGTCCGCTTGTCCATTAAGTGGGTCGCGGGTGTAGGTTGCTCAAGTGGACCCTCCATAGCTCTCGATCCTCCGCCATCGACTCTAAATCATCAAGGGCAATCCCCATACGGGTAGAGGAGAGATTATGAATTTGATCTAACCATCTCATCCTGGGTCTACCTAGGGGACACCTGCCCGATGGTACGTATTCCATAGCACGTCGTGGAATCCTGGTCGGGGACATGCGTTTAACATGACCAAACCACCGAAGCATGGATCGCTCCGTCCGGAGAAGTAGCTGCTCGACATTGAGTTCCTCACGTATTCTAGTATTTCTAATGCGATCTCTACGGGTCACACCAGCAATACAGCGGAGAAATCTCATTTCGGCAGCTTGTATTCGCGATCTTATTCTTTCGGTCATTACCCAAACCTCATGACCATAAGTAAGAGTTGGAACAAACACCGAATTAAAGACTGACAACTTAGCTTTGACACCAAGTTCAGTCCTCCTGATAACAGAATGACCAAGCTGTCTCAAAATCGATCCAGCCTGACCAATCCTACAGGAAAACTCGGCATTGCTCCTTCCATCACTCGTGAATAAGACCCCGAGATACTTAAACTTCTCCACCTGTTTCAATGGGACTCCACTAACATGCAGAGTGCATTGAACAGGCGTTCTAGAGACGACCATCACTTCAGATTTGTTCACATTTACTTTCATCTCAGCTTCAACACAAACGGCTACAAACCGATCGAGTGCGCGCTGAAGTTCAGTCTGAGAGGACCCAAGGATGACCAAGTCATCAGCGAAGAGCAAATGACTTATCCTCAGATCTCCCAATTCGAAACGTTCTTCGCCAAGACTGCGCTGTAACATCCAGTCCATATAAGTAATGAAAAGGAGAGGAGACAAGACGCACCCCTGGCGAAGTCCAACGCCCACGGTGAAAGGTATTGATTTAACGCCGTTTACCCGAACAGAGCTTTTACAGTTTGTGTAAAGAGATTGAATGGCTCTCAAGAGAGAACCATCAATTCCATACTCCTGTAATACACTCCAGAGTTTCCCTCGAGGGACTCGGTCGTATGCTTTCTCCAAATCTACGAAGCAAGCGTAAACAGGTGTAGCATACTCCCAAGCCTTCTCCAGTACCATTCTGAGAGTGAATAACTGGTCGGTTGTGCTTCCGCCGGGACGAAAGCCGCACTGCTCATCTCCTAATCGTGCCTCGACCACAGCTCTGCAACGCGTTTCCAGCACCTTGGCAAAGACTTTTCCGGGGAGACTTAAAAGTGATATACCCCTGTAATTGGAGCAATCCCTTTTATCCCCTTTCTTGAAAAGGGGCACAATCACCCCAATCTGCCAATCGCTGGGAGTTTCGCCGCATTCCCAGGCCACTTTAATGACACGAGAGAGCCATTTGACTCCCTCTTCACCTAAGGCCTTTAGCATTTCTGGCCGGATTTCATCCACTCCGGCAGATTTGCCAGCTTTTAGCGATTTGATCGCAAAAGTGACTTCCTCTACCGTGGAAGAGGAAGTCGCGTCGCGGAGCCCAATGACGCGAAGAAGATGAAGGCTGGGACTTCATCGGCAATTCGTCGAGGGCAAAGCGACCCGAAAGATGAGCTTCTCGTTGCTGTAGTAAACGAGCGGGAACCTTGCGGTCGCCTGACAATCGACCAGTGGAAATACGTCGAAGAAAAGTTCCAAGACGCCCTGTGGAAGGAGATGTCCGACACAGGAAACGCGGAACTTCTATTTGACGGTGCTGGTTGGGAAGGAGGGCGCAAGGTTGTTGCTTGTGGAAACACCTCTTCGGTGGAGTTCTTAAGAGGATTCATCCTGGAGAGCAGCGACTCATGGGAAGGCATAAAACTCAAGTGCATGACGGTGGCGGAGTTGGCGCAGTACACTCCGCCGACGGCATGGGTTTGGGTTCCGTGCCCTTACACTTACCCAGAGAAGCTCCTGGGCTTCTCCATGTGCAAAATCGGGAACTCAAAGCCGACACATGGAGAGTCCTAAAGACGGGACCACGGCGGCAATACGGCCAGCACTTCCTACTGTCCTTAAATAAGGAAAGTCTTCCATACCTGGAGAAATCCAACGGTATGGTTAGATACAGTATGGGAAGGATTATGGTCAAAACGACTAAGGGAAAGGACGAGGAGGAGCCGCCTGTCAAAGATGATGGAAGCGCTGCAGATAAACCTGCATCATAGTAGGGCAGCGACGGCCTGTTTGTTGGAGTACATCATCAAGCAGGACGTCGCAGCAATACTGATACAAGAGCCTTGGATCAATAAGAACAACGTGATCCAAGGTCTTAAGAACAGGAATTATACGTTGTTCTATAAGGGAAAAGGTAAAATCAGGACTTGTATCTTAATTAAAAACCATATAAGGGCTTTTCTTTTGAATAATTACAGTTCAGGAGACTTGACTGCAGTAATCTGCGAAAGGGAAGACGGTAAACCGCTATGTCTTACATCAGCCTACCTCCCATATGACTCTGAGGTAGTGATCCCGGAGAATTTGAAGAAGCTGGCTGGTCAGACAAACTGGATGCACGTAATGGGCTGTGATGCGAATGCCCATCACTCTCAATGGGGCAGCAGCGACATAAATGCAAGAGGTGAGTGTCTTTATGATTTTATTATATCGTCCAACCTCATACTATGTAATAGAGGGAATTCACCTACTTTTGTAGTTAGAAATAGGGAGGAGGTACTAGATATTACCCTTGTCTCCAAAACAGATAAGTTGGCAGTTGGGAATTGGAGGGTTGTGGAAGAAGCGTCCATGTCAGATCATCG
This sequence comes from Cheilosia soror, assembly GCA_949372485.1. Classification (NCBI taxonomy): domain Eukaryota; kingdom Metazoa; phylum Arthropoda; class Insecta; order Diptera; family Syrphidae; genus Cheilosia; species Cheilosia soror. The sequence goes on from OX443563.1 coordinate 35,586,587, forward strand.
ATGGATACGCTTCAAAATCAGCTTCCATAGTAGGGCATGTAGTTTTCACAGGAATCCTAAAAAAGCAGATTGGGCTAAATATGCCGTAGTGGTAAATCAGCATCTTGACACCCAGCTCGGTCCTGGCAATACTGCCAAGGACTTGGATAGGGCGGTTGAGCTGATAAACAAAACACTGACAACGGCTTTTGAAAAGGTGTGCCCGGAAAACAAGACACCAAAAAGGGTACAGCCGAAATGGTGGAATAGGGAGATAGGGCTGAAACAAAAAGAAGTAAGGAAACTATACAATAGGGCAAAGTTGGTCAGGGATGATACCACATGGAATGAGTATGCCGAAAGCAAAAGGCAATTCAAATACTTAATCAGGAAATCCAAACGAGTTTCGTGGAAACTTTTCTGCGAATCAATCTCGGATACAGATAAGGCTTCGAGACTACGCAAAGTACTCTCAAAAGAGGCAAGTGCGCCTAGCAACCTCAAAAAGAAAGACGGTAACTGGGCCGAAAGCAGTCAGGAGGTTCTGGTAACCCTGGTGGAATCTCATTTTCCCGGGGCTACTATCCCAGAGGATTCTGAGCTGCAAGGTCGTACGGATATCAACTGTGACCCTCTTACGAGGGGGGAGATAGTTGATCTCATAAACAGGAAAAAAGTGCGGTGGGCTCTACAGTCCTTCAAACCGTATAAATCCTCTGGCCCAGATGGGAAGGAGTGGAATTGCCTCTGTGTGACAAGGCAAAGTATCTTGGGGTTATTCTGGACAGGAAACTGAACTGGAATGCAAATGTAGAGGAAAGAATTAGAAGGGCGTATAACGCTCTTTTCATTTGTAAGAAAATAGTAGGCAGGACTTGGGGCCTAAAACCAGCTATGGTGCACTGGCTATATACAGTAGTGGTTAGACCCATACTTACATATGGCGCACTAGTATGGTGGACGGCGACAAAGAAGAAAACAACAATCGGCAAACTAGCGTCGGTGCAGAGGGCGTCCAACGTAGCAATAACGGGTGCACTTCGCAGCACCCCTACGGCAGCGCTGGACACCTTTCTACACCTTACGCCACTTGAGTTGTACATAAAGCAACTTGCGGGGAATAGTGCGCTACTACTCCGTACGAAGTGTCATACCCGGAAAGATATGAATGGCAAAGGGATAAAGTAATTAAGCACTGCGAAATAGCGGTCTACACGGACGGCTCAAAAACAGCGGAAGGAACGGGTGCTGGAATCTATTGCCTAGATCCAGATCTAAAAGTGTCTATACGACTACCGGATACAAGCAGTGTCTTCCAATCAGAAGTTCTGGCTGTTCTGAAAGCGGCGGAGCTAATGCGGATGAGATCTATATCTGGAAAGGATATAGCCATCTACATCGATAGCCAGGCTGCACTCAAGGCACTGGAATCTACTAACATCAATTCTGAATTAGTCAGGACCTGTCGCACAATGCTTAAGGCATTATGCAGTCAGAACCGAGTGAGACTGTGCTGGGTACCAGGACACTGCGGTATAGCTGGAAATGAGCAAGCGGATGAGCTTGCGAGGATAGGCGGGGAATTGCAAGACGGAGGAGATGTGGATATTAAACCACTTCCTTGTATCATAAAAAGCGATATTAGGAATAAAATAAATAAGGAAGCCGACCGGAGGTGGGAGGTACTCACTGGTCACGCAGTATCTAAGGCACTTTGGCCGCAATACGACCGTAAAAGATCTAGGGAAATCCTCAAACTAGGCAGGGAACAGCTTAGGACACTGATCGGCATATTATCGGGGCACTGTCTTCTTAGAAAACATGCTAAAAGACTAGGGCTAGCAGACTCGGACACTTGCAGATTCTGCAATGACCTGCAAGCCGAAGAGGACATAACACATATACTGTGCGAATGTGAGGCAATATGTCGCAGTAGAAGAAAATTTTTGGGCAGGTACTTCTTCCAACATTTAGGGGAGATAGACAATACCAACTTCAAGGGACTACTTGGTTTTTGCAGGGAAATTGGGGCTTTCTCAAGGGCAAGTGTTTAGGTGTTTTTCCATTGTAGGTCACTGCAATTGGTTCCCCCTAGGGATCGCGATGGGCCCTTATGGTGCCTAGTGTTGTATGAGACATCTCATACCCCTTTTTAACCTAACCTAACCTACTATTTCAAGATATCCTCCTCTTGGAATAAGGTTAAGTTCGAACGAATTTTTTATTCGCTACTTTGTGGAACGCGATTTAAATGATGTGGATTGCGAATAGACTGACAATTCGCGCCAGTGTGTTTTCGTTCGCGGCAAAAAGTTTGGAATTCGAAATTTCGTTATTTAAACTGTTTATAAACTTGTTTTCTTAACACATTTTGATTGGATAATTAATTATTCTACGCTTAGAATAGGAAAATGTGGAATTTTCAGTTCATAAATTCATCGAAAGAGGTTTGTTCGCATTCCATTAATTCGTTCGTTCGCTCTCATGTGAATGGTCCTTAAGCGCCCACGAACATCGAACAAGAACAACAACAGCAGATAATAGGTGCTCCGCCACCGTAAGGATTGTTAATTGCCCTTGGATCCTCCAAATAAGCACACACAGTGATGATAAAAAAAAAAGCATTATTGCTTACAAATACAAAAACATTAAATCAGATTGTGAAGTGCCAAGAGTTTAGTTTGGTTTAACTTTGAATTCTTTTAAAATTTAAAATTAAAATTAAGGTTAGGTTACATTTAAATAATAAGATTCTGCGTTTAGCACTTGTGTTGTTGTTGTACGCGTTAATAGGACCATTTTTGAAAAATCATTCAGCGGAACATCTTTCATTGTGCTGGCGCCAGGACAACGGCTAAGTCCTTTGAATTTGGTGTGTGGATTGTTGGGAAGGCCATCCTTCTGTAGATTAACGATGACGTAACGTGACTTAACGAACTTTGACGACAGGATGTGACTACTGACAGTATTTTCACTACCGACAATGACTTAGGTTGTGACTGGAGGGCGCGTTAAGGAGCCACCACTCGCAGTATCGGCCAGAGTGGTGGCATTTGGTTGTGTTTTCATACACACAGGGTGGATTGGCCATCCCTTACCACAACACCTGGCATGTCTTGGGTTCGTTACGAACCTTTACCCTATAGAGACCGTGGGAAGGGATAGAGCGTTTAGGGTAAAGTTGGAGTCTAGTTGTAAGTTATAGTAGGATTAGCTTAGGATGTAGTTTCACTTGTAGGTTAGCTTAGGTCTAGTTTAGGTTAGATAGGTTTCCCGTTCTTTCTGTAGGGTACTGGCAGAAGTCCTTGAACGTTTTCCTTTGCTTCTGTTCTTTTTAGTCTATTTAATTATCCTCTCGTCCGTCTGATGTCTGCGTAGCGTAACTTTCTTCTTTTTTTTTTATTCTTTTTGTTTGATTGATTGATTGATTGATTGATTCTTTTTTAGTAAAAAAAAAATTACTTTTTGCTTACAAAAGAAAATTTACAGTATTCCTTCAATTAAATTTAAATTTGGGCAAAAATAACAAAATCCAAACTAATTATAATATTAACCAATATTAAACTATAAAAAGATAACAGCAAAAAAATTAAGAATTAACAAAAATAAATAATTATTACTTCATAACAAAACAGGAAAAAAATAAATTGTAAAATATTAAGAGGAACTCAATATTTATATTGGCTGCAACTAGTTCTAAATTTGCTTAAAGATGTTTCAGCTTTTATTTCGCGCGGAAGTTGATTGAATTTTTAAAAGCCTTTAAACACTAAAGTATTTTGCGACGCTGCCATGGTCACAAACCCGATTCGTAACAAAGACTAATACATTTAGGTCCATCCTCTGCCTTATATTCATCAACTTTTGAGTCTGCAGCATCCAGCGAATTGGTGTGAATCTACTACACCTCAGAATGACTTTCATAGCTCGGTTTTGCATCTTTTGTAGCCTCGCTATTGAACTCTGGCAGCAGAGGAATAAAATTGTAGCGCAATATTCAAAGTATGGTTTTATAATGACGTTATATATTTTTATCAAACACAATGTTGACACCTTATTCCTAATTCGTTTTAGGAATCCAATCTTCTTTCCAACCTTCTTACATATATATTCTGCATGCTCATTAAATCTCAGCTTATTATCAATAATAACCCCTAAGTACTTCATCTCACGTAGTACTTCGATGTTTTCTCCTCCATCTCATCTTAATTTGGCTCGGAAGAGTTTTAAAACGGACTATTAACGCTTTTGTTTTGCTGACATTCAATTTTAATTTATTTTGCATTAGCCATATTCCTATCAAATTTAAATCTTCTTGTAGGAGCCTTGCACATTCCTCAGGATTACTACCCGATATATATAATAGAGTGTCGTCTGCAAACAGCATTACGTGGCTGTGTTTTATCACAAATTTGATTTCATTTATGTATACCAGGAAAAGAAGAGTACCAAGTACCGATCCTTGAGGTACTCCCAATTTGGTTTCCTCCGCTTCAGAATAATAATCATTGATTTTAACTATTTGCCTCCTCTCTGTTAAATAACTCTCAAACCACTTAAGCTCAGTATTGTGTATTCTGTATCTTGACAATTTTTTTATTAATATTGTCCTATCAATGGTTTCGCAAGCCCGTTTGAAGTTAAGAAACACAGAAATAATTCCATTCCTTTTTTCCAATTCACCTTTCTATTTCAGGACCAACCAGTTTATGGCTGTTTCACATGAATGATCTCTTCTAAATCCAGACTGCTCCTCGCTCAGAAGCTTATTGTTCTCCAAGTAGTTTACTAGCTGATGGTTCACCGCTTTCTCCAATATCTTTTCAAGCATGGGTAACATATTAATTGGTCTGAACTCTTCACTCTTTTTACTGTCCTAGCGACCTTCGGCACAGGTACCACAACCGCTTCCTTCCAACATTGTGGAAAAATTCCTTGTTTCAGTGACTTATTAACCAGTTTCGTTAAGCTATAAGAACATATATCGCAGTGATCTAAAATCATCTTAACATTCATATGGCGCAGGTCATTTTTTTTGTTTATACCTACTTCTGCAAATATCTTTTAACGCAGCCGTCGACACCTCCGTAAAACTGAAGATAGAAGTAATTTCGGGAACGTTATCTTCATACAGCATATTGGGAATAGACTCATTTATTTCCTTAATACTATTTATGAAAAATTATTGAAATCTTTCGCCATTTGTTGTTCATTTGTAACCATTTCATTATTGAACATAATAGCACTAGGGTTGCCATAACTCTTCTTCAGTACATGTTTTTTTATTTCTCTCCACATTTCTTTTTGACAAGAAGCATTCGTAATTCTATTTTCGATTGACTTATTATTTACCGCACTCCTGTATCGATTTCTTAATTCTCTGTATAATTGCCACTCTGTACAATCGTTAGTATAGCAGGCTCTCTGGTAGCTTCTAATTTTGTTATTTTTCATATCGTTTAATCTTCTATTAAACCAAATATTATTACCACTTTGTTCGCGTATTTTGCAAACGGGACTATTAACTGCAATACTCCTCAGGGCTTGGCTCGGGCTACTGGGGGGGGTCACAGGTGGCGGATGGTGAACGGCCTGCAGATATGTAGGTTAGCTGCGAATAACCAATAAGCAGTCCCCGACCAAGAGCGGCAGTGATGGAGGGTGTGGGGGAAAAAACACAATAGCCCTGAGAAATCTCTGCGACGAGGCGAGTAGATGCCGCCTCCAAATAAGCGTCCTATCCCAAAGGCAAAGTTTTATGCGACCCGTGCCGAGGCCTGAGTGGTGCTGGGGATACAAAATCAATACAGCATCGCTAACGGAGCCTTCCAGATACCTGGTGACCTCTGTGTTATGTTACTACTTCAAAACTGTTCTCTTTATTTAGCGTGACTTCAAATATATTGTTACACATACTAATACAATGTATGGTAGGGTGTGTGTAAATATAAATATATAAACTAATACAACACATCCCCCTTCTTAAGCAAATAACAAATTCGGAAAATATTTTTCAAAAACATAATTCATTGAAGGTAATTCATTATCTAAGTTAAATTTAAATTAATAAATATAATGTGCATTATCGCATACACTACCAATTACAAAATCTTAAGAGGATATCCTAGTAAGTCAATCGATCTGGTTTCTTCACCATTCTTCCGCTTCTGGTAACATATTGTTGCGAGTTTTGAACCTTTGGGTTTACATCTGCTGTTTCTGCATCTACTGATGTTTCTTGAAGCTGAACGTGTGTGGTTTGATCCGTATCTGCCTGACTAGGAATATTTGTTTGAGGCTCCTTTGGTTCAAAGTCATCTGGCTCTGCTGGAACCTCGCTATGGAAAGATTTTGTTAAATGATAAGAGTTTCTCCGAAACTCACCTCGATTAGTATTGACAATATATGATCTAGGGGTGTTGGCTGATGATTTAACTTGTCCCCAGATTTTCAAATCGCGAATCCATACTACATCGCCTGCCCCAAATGGTTGTCGCTCTTGCACGCCATGTCTCCTGTTGTAGTTGGTTCCCTGAGCTGCTCTATACCTTTCTTCTTTCATCCGAACTTCCTTATCACTGCATCCTTCAGGGTGGAATCTCTGCGAAATCACTGGTAGACTGCCGCGAATTCTCCTTCCCATTAAAAGTTCTGCTGGACTCTTTCCGTTGGCTAAAGGCGTGGCGCGGTACTCCAACAATGCCGAATACTTGTCGCTGTTCTTTCGTAAAAGCCGCTTTACTGTTTTTACCGATGATTCGATAAATCCATTGCTTTGAGCAAACCTAGGGCTGGATGTCACATGATTGAATCCCCATTCGTTGGCAAACTTAGCGAACTCACTTAAACATAGGGCTCGAAACTGTGGTCCGTTGTCCGTTCGCACCATTTCTGGAACTCCGTGTCTTGCGAAGCATGCTTTCAGCTCGTTGATAACGCATTCGGCTGTTTGACGTTCTAATTGGGCTATTTCGGGATACCTGGAATAGTAATCAGCCATTATAAGAAATGTTTTTGAATTAAAATAAAACAAATCGACTCCAATTATCTGCCACGGACGTTCTGGAAAAGTTGAGCTTAACAAGGGTTCATGTCGACCTACTGACTCCTTGATACATATACTACACCTCTTGATATAGTTCTCGATATCCCTTGTGCAATTGGGCCACCATACGGACTGCTGCGCTCTTGCTTTGCATTTAACAATGCCCAGATGTGCTTGATGAATTTGTTTAAGTAACTCCTGACGTAGCGACGGTGGAATTACTAACCGATTTCCATACATTAAAAGGTCATCGTTGACTGCGAGACTGTATCTGTCGTTCCAATAAACCCGTGCCTCTGGTGTCATCTTGGAACGGTTGGGCCATTCTGTTACACAAAACTTCCTAATTTCCTGTAGCGTGGTATCTTCCATTTGACAATTTCTGATTTGCTCCAAACGTTTGTCGGTAGCTGGGAGTTCTGATACAATATTGTGAACAAACGTTTCCAGTTCGGCAAATTTTTCGTTGTCATGTGTTTCTAGTGGATTTCTTGACAGGGCGTCAGCTGCTACTAAGTATTTTCCCGGAATATAGTGCAATCTGTAAGTAAATCTCATTAGTAACATGCGAAATTTTTGTAATCTAGGAGTCAAATCATTTAAATTTTTTGAAGATAATATCGGAAGCAACGGCTTGTGATCTGTTTCGATAGAGAATTCCAATCCACTAAGATAGTCACAAAATTTCTGGCACACCGCCCAAGTGATGGCGAGAGCCTCTTTCTCTATTTGCGCATAAAGCTTCTCGCTCTCTAAAAGTGTTCGCGATCCGTAAGCAACCGGTTTTAAGTGTCCATCTTCTTCCTGCAATAGAACCGCGCCTAGCCCATATGACGAGGCGTCACAAGATATTACAGTACGATGGTTTCTATTGTAGATCTTTAGGACTGGTGCCGAAGTCAACATGCTTTTCAGAGTTTCAAATGCTGTCTGGTAAATACTGTCCCATAAATAGTTGCACTCTTTTTGCAAAAGTGTATTTAACGGTTGACAGTGTGTGGCTAGGTTGGGAACAAATTTACCCAGATAGTTCACCATACCCAAAAATCGTCTTAATTCCTTAACGTTCTTCGGCGCCTGAAACTTTTGGATAGCACATACCTTTTCTTCCGTCACGTGTATTCCCTTTCCATCAATTCTGTGTCCTAGAAAGGTCACAGACCTCATGCCGATTTTACACTTTCCTTTATTCAACGTCAGTCCTGCTTCTAGTAGGCGCTCCAAGACAGACTTTAGTCGGGTATCATGTTCCTGCATGCTGCTTCCAAATACCAGGATGTCATCCGTCTGACAAACCACTCCGACTAAACCCGCCAGCACTCTCTGAATATTTTTCTGGAATACTTCCGGGGCACTCGAAATACCAAAGGGCAATCTGAGAAAACAAAATCTCCCAAATGGGGTTAAAAATGTGGTCAAGTATTGTGATTTCCTGCCTAGTTTCAGCTGCCAAAACCCATTCTTTGTATCCAGTTTTGTAAAAAACTGTGCTCCTGCTAGCTGCCCCAAAGTGTGATCAGCTGACGGCATCGGATGAATTTCTCGCAATATATTTTCATTTAGTTTTGAAAGGTCGACGCATAGACGTATATCTCCATCAGGCTTATTGACGATTACCATCGGAGCACACCATTCTGTTGGTTCATCTACTGCCATAATAACTTTTTGTTTCACCATTTCTTGAAGTTTTGTTTTTAATTTGTCTATTAATGGCAGTGGCACCCGCCTCGCACTGCAAATTGCAAATGGTACATAGTTATTTTTCAATCGAATTTCATACTTCACCTTTTCCAAACAACCTATTCCTTTAAATAAATCCGGATAATGTTTTTCTATTTGTATTTTTGTCTTTTCTTCTTGTAAATTGTTTATTTTCTGTTCCTTTTGTTTTCGATCTAATCGCGCAATTATTTTCAACTCTTCACATGCTTTCAGACTCAATAAAGAAGTTGTTAATCCATCGACGACATATATGTGAGTGTGAAAATCGCTGCGACCATACGACAACTTGGCCTCGAACATTCCCGCTACTGTTAGCTTTTCCCCAGCTGGCCCTGTGAACGAACGGTCGGACGCAGTCAATTTATGTGTAGTTGAAAAAACTTGCTTATATTTGTGCAATGAAATGACACACTGTGGTGCGCCTGTGTCTACAATAAAATTTACTGTTTTGCCGTCTACGCATACTTGTATTGTCCATCGTTCACCTTTTCTCTCTTGAGAAACGAAGTTACCCAAGAACGTGTACAACTGTTCTTCGTCGATAGCCTTGACCGATGAATTTTGGTATGATTGACGTTGCGCTTTGGACGAACACATTCGTGAAAAGTGATTCCATTTGTTGCACGACAAACATTTCTTTTTGAATGCGGGACACACATTTTTGGAATGGTTTTGGTTGGCACCGCATCGACTGCAACCGGTGTGTTGATGCACATTTTGATGCCTACTTGCTTTATTTGCGTGTATTGATTTCTGGTTCTTTATATCGGATTTCTGATTGTGGTTGTGTGGTTGTTGTTTTTGGTGGTAAAATTTATTAACGGCTGATGGAGATGTGCTACTTATCTGAGACAGATTCTGATTATTTGCTAAATCATGCTGTTGTCTTTTTACCGCGTCGTGTTGGCGTACAACTGTTTTCGCCTTTTCCAAGGTTAAGGCAGATTCGAGTTGCAGTTTTTCGCTCAAGCGTTTGTCTCTGACACCTACGACGATTCGGTCTCGGATCATTTCCTCTTTGAGACATCCGTATTCGCAATGTTCTGATAATATGTAAAGTGATGTTATAAAGTCTTCTATCATCTCCCCTTCGCCTTGGCACCTCGAATTGAATTTTGCCCTTTCATATATAACATTATATTTGATAATGAAAAAATCGTCAAAGGCCTTAAGTACTGGTGCATATTTCTGTTTCTCAGCCGGCGTTCGAGTAAAAGACAAAAATATGTCGTCTGCCTGGTCTCCCATTAGGTAAATTAAGGTGCTTACCTGTTCCTCTTCGGGTTTTCTGTTGAGTCCTGAAGCAATTCGAAACCTCTCGAATCTCCTCTTCCAGCGTGGCCATTCTGCTGGGCTGTTGAAACTGAACGGGTCTGGCGATTGTACCGTAAAACTGTTCGCCGACGCAGATCCACTCGCTTGTTCTGTCTCCTCTGGCATTTTAAATTGTTTTCTTTCCTACTGTTGAACGCAGGGGACGATTATAAATTTAAATTTTTTTTCTAACTAGACTTAGTATTTCGTTTCCGGATTTAACCACGCTGCCACCATGTTATGTTACTACTTCAAAACTGTTCTCTTTATTTAGCGTGACTTCAAATATATTGTTACACATACTAATACAATGTATGGTAGGGTGTGTGTAAATATAAATATATAAACTAATACAACACACTCTGGATGTAATAAATGCCCTACCACGTTAATGGGGGCTATGACGTGGTCGACATCCTTTCCCCCGTACTCGTGGGATCCTAATTAAAACAAAACATGGAACAAAACAAAAAAGAACAGAATAAAGAAGACAAAAAACAAAAAAATGAAAGCTTATCGATTAACCAGGAAATGGTAGAAGACCCGTTCAGGCGGAGATCCGCGATAATGCGATCACCGCCACTGAAAATCGACAAGGCAGATGAACAGAAGAGAGATGCGAGTACCCCAACCAGCGTTCCCACTTTCACTACGATCGTAATATTTCACTACAATTTTGCCTTAGTTCGGCAAAATCATTACGTCACTACGAAAATTTTGAAAACACTACGATTTTCCGTTCGACTTCGTATTCATATATTTCTTGTATAAAATTCCTTGAGTAAGTAATAATATTGATTTCTAAAATTTGTTCCCTAGGAAAAGTTGTCTGAACGCATTCACAACAGGGCGATCAATTGAACACATTCACTTTTCAGCCCAATAATGGTGGTTAAAAGCTCGATTTCCGTCCTGTGATAGTGTGAAGTGATAAATAATTTAATTTAATTTTCAACTTTCGAGGTTCATTTATTTATAAGGTAGAATATACTTTTCATTGGCCATTATTCAGATATTCGATTAAATACATATTTTAGACTTCTGAATCCCTTAGTCCGCGCTTATTTTTCGTTTCCATTGTGAGTCATAGAGCCTTGTCTCTGTTTTTCACACTTCTTCATAAATAAAACGGCAGTTGATAGACATTTGTTTTTACTTTTTCATAGACCGAGAATCGAATTAGCCCGAACATGTAAAAACTCTTTTCACTTCATTATATCATAGAACGAGAATCGACCCCCAGTTCAGTGTATTGCATCGTATAGTCGTACTAGGCTTAAAACTAAAAAATGATGGGGATTGCAATTATTTTTCATATTTCACTACGATTTAGCTCGAAACACTACGTTTTCTTCATCTCTGCACTACGCTTTCGTAAATTTGAAGTGGGAACGCTGACCCCAACATCAGCAGATCCAAGGAAGGCCCGAGACGAGACACTGGTAGGAGCGGTAAGAAGTTCATTTAGATGGATGTTACAGCAATCTGCCAAAAACTGCTCTGAACTAAGAGGAGTAGAGAGTTCGTCACAACCCGAGCCCGAAGCCGTTGAGGGAAAACACAAAGGTGCGATGCTTAAAATAGGCACTATGGAACAGGAGGTGCAGAAATGCAAAGATATAATTATGAAGATGCGAAACGCTACGGAGAGACAGAAAAATATTAGCACGGAAGTTAAAAAAGGGCTTTCCGAGCTAGAGGAGTCCCTGGATATTATCGGGTTTGCTATTGAAAACAAAAAACTCCGACAAAAGGACCAATCGACGCAGCGTTCTTCGCCGACTATCGTAGAAACCAGCGTAAAAAAGAGGCCACCATCAAGCCCTGCCGAAAAATACGCAGAGAGGAAAAAACGGCCAGCTCGAGGTAAAAAAACACCATCAAAAGGAAAAAGTCCGGTGAAAGAGGCAGCACCTCAGAAGGAAGCCTCTTCAAAGACGAATGAGGCCAGGAGACCCTCTAAAAAACAAGCGACCCAGGCACCACCCAAAAATGAGAACGTAATTGATAGCGGCGGTACTTTAAGCTTGAAAGAGAAGGAAAAAACGAAGAGGCCACAAAAACTTAGACCAGAAGCGATTCTAATAAAACCGCAGGGAACGGAGACGTACGCTGAAATACTTCGAGAAATACGTAGCAAATCCAACCCAGACGACACGGAACGAAAATCAAAGCAGTGCGCCAAACAAAATCAGGCGACCTTCTGCTGGAACTAGACCCCAGATCTAAGGGCAGAGATGGATTTAGCTCATCCTTAAAAGCTATCTTAGGGGATAGGGCTAACATCCGACATCTGGAACCAAAGACAACACTGGAGATAAGAGATATGGATGAGCTCACAACAAAAGAGGAAATAGAGGAGGCCATTAAATCAAAACTCATTGATCCCTCACTGGATATTAAAGTGAACATGCTGAAAGTAAACAGTAGATCACAACAGATGGCTTTAGTTCAGGTAAACGCGCGAGTAGCAAATGAACTACTAAAAACTCCCCGCGTTAAAATTGGCTGGGTATATTGCAGAATCCGTCGCAGAGTGGAAGTAATACGCTGCTTCAGATGCTTCGGGTATGGCCATCAACAAGCAACGTGTAAGGGGCTAAATAGAAAGGAACAAGGGCTCTGTTTTAACTGCGGCGAAAGTGGTCACAAGAAAACAGAATGTAAAGCAAGTGCCAAACCCAACTAACATTTCAACTTCCTTAAGGCACAAATGTTTCAGATCCGACAGGTCAAGGCTTCTTTAGAGCTTCTGTAAAGCTTCTAGCAGAAGCAAACTCTTTACCGAAGTCTTGACTTCTATAACAACTTCATTAAGGCCTTTTAGAAAAATAAGATGAAGCTTTAAAGAGCAATTAAATTCATAGCTTCGTTTATTGTAGTTATCGAAAGAAGATGAACTTACAGTTTCTATAAAGCTTCGAATAAATATGATTACACAAGCTTCTATAAGGAAACTTGTATAAAACTTCCAAGAGTCATTAATCGAAACTTTACGGAAGACTTCTTTGTGGCTTGCATTATTTTACTAGCGACGCTTTATAGATATGATGGGAGGAAGAATAAAACATCGTAGGCAAACATTTCTTCAGTTTGGTTAAAGGTCCGAAGATAAATATGTAATGCTTCCGAAGGTAAATATGTAATGCGAATGAAACTCTTAACAAAGCTTGTTTTGATAATAGAAACAAGTTTGAACTGGTTAAGTTTTCAGTTTGTAAAATGCATATTACAGGTAGCGCATATGATGAGTAAGATACTTCTGATACTTAGAAGTCTGGGTTCGAATCCCGCGGTAGTTCGGGTTTTTTTCTTTCGTTGTATAAATTTGTTACGTCTTTTCATGTTTCATTCCAGGCCTAAAAGAATCCCAAAGAGAGAGAATAAATAAAACAATACAAAATAACAACAACCACATTCATTCATAGTTAGTTAATACTACTTTACTATAATTACCAAATAAATGAAAAAATAAATAAAATGAATGGAAATGAAACATCTTTTTTTTTTACGAATTCGTAGTTTCGGTAAAGCTTCGATTATTGAGCTATTAGAGTCCTAATAGAAATCGTTTCAGAGGCTTTATAGATAAAATGCTTTCGATAAGTGTTCGCCTTTCGGACCTTACCAAAGTTTTATAGGATTCTTTTGGAAACTAAAAGTAATTCTCTATTGAAGCTTATCGAAGCTGAAATGTTAGTTGGGAATGCTATCTATGTGAGGAGCTTAACGTAAATGTGGACTTACTATCTCACGTGCCGGGAACAGGCTCTTGCCTGGTCTTCAGGAGAGCCCTACAGGATGCGAAAAATAAAACACTACAATGATGCGAATACTTCAAGGAAACCTACACAGAAGCCGCACAGCAAATGATGTCCTCAGTCAGCTCAGCTCGATCTGAAAGCAGATATAATCATTATAAGCGAACAATATAAAAATAGAGACGAACCAGGATGGCTCACAGACTTGACAGGCACAGCTGCTATTTGGAGACCAGACCAAGTGGCTGTCCCCATAATAAATCAGGGAGCAGAAAGAGGTTTCGCTTGGATCAAACATGAGGCAACCACAATAGTTAGCTGCTATTTCACGCCTAATGAAACTATCGGCGACTTTCGGGAAAAACTAAACGCGCTAGAGGACACCGTACGTGAAATTGAAGGCAAAGTAATTGTAGCCGGGGACTTCAACGCAAAGGCAGTAGAGTGGGGTATGCCAACAACGGACTCGAGAGGACGACAAATCTTGGAGATGGCCGCTAGGCTAGGACTCAATGTGATAAACAACGGCAACACATCCACATTCAGACGCCCTGGATATGGTGAGACAATTCCAGATATAACTCTAGCATCAGAACAAATATCCTCAAACATCCTTAACTGGAGGGTTATCGAGGATTACACGGGCAGCGACCACCAATATATCGCCTACGAATTACAAATAGAGCAACGCTCGTACCGGGCAAATCGGAACCGAGAACCTCGCTGGAAAGTAGATAGGCTTAATATAGATCTCCTTACACGCACAATCGAAGATGGGAAAGAAGAAATACTGGAAATGACGGGAAGTGCCGAATCAAAGACGGAAGCCACAATGCAGCTTATCTACAGGGCATGTAACGACTCAATGCCGCGGTTTACCCATAGGAGCGAGCGCAGGAAACCAGTATACTGGTGGACCACCGAGATTGCTGCGCTAAGAAGAAACTGTCTACACTGTAGACGCAAGGTCACCAGAGGAAGAAGGAGACATGCTGAAACAACGGAAGAAGCACTTGCAGAGTTTAGAAACGCAAAATCAGAGCTCAAGAGGGCCATATATTTGAGTAAACGACGCAAATGGGAGGAACTCCGCCAAGATGTAAACAGCGACCCTTGGGGACTGGGCTATAAGGTTGTGATGCGCAAGTTGGGCGCAAGATCGACCACCCCACCCATGAGTGCAGAGACAATGCAGACGATAGTGGAAACACTTTTCCCAACCCATCCTAATAGACGGCAAGATACTTCTCCTGTATCCCAAGACATCCCGATGTTCACGGAAGAGGAGTTGAAACTAGCAGCGAGTACACTACAAAATAAGAAAGCCCCAGGACCTGACGGCATTCCAGCAGAAGTGCTAAAAGCCATCGCTCAAACCTGCCCCCAAATTCTTCTGAATATGTACAACAGCTGCTTGGAAGAAGGGATTTTCTTTAAGAAATGGAAAATACAACGCCTAGCCTTAATCAGCAAAGGAAAAGGGGACCCAAATTCCCCTGCAGCCTATAGACCGCTTTGCATGTTGGATACGGCAGGGAAATTACTAGAAAAGCTGCTGAAACCCCGGCTCACCACTGCAATCCAGAGTGCAGGAGACCTATCCGAAAGACAACACGGATTCAGAAAAGGATACTCAACGATTGGAGCAGTTCAGGAGGTGATAAGAACAGCAAAAGCCGCTCATCGAGGAAGACATAGCTCGAAAAGGCTCGCCGTTCTGGTTACCCTCGACGTGAGGAACGCATTTAACACAGCGAGATGGATAGACATGTTGAAACCGCTCGAGGAGGTCTATAGGATACCGCAGTACCTACTTCGTATAATCCAAAACTACCTCAGCGAACGAAAACTCATTTACGCCACAAAAGAAGGGCCTCGTGTTAAAGAAATCACAGCAGGAGCAGCGCAGGGGTCAATCCTTGGACCCGACCTCTGGAACATCTTTTATGATGAGATTCTCCGTATCGAAATGCCTAACGACACCTATTTGATAGGGTACGCAGACGACATTGGCGCGGTGATAACTGCGAGGGACACGGAGGAAGCACGAAGAAAGTTAAATCAAATTATGAGACGTGTATATTTCTGGTTAGAAACCCATGGTCTTAGTCTTGCATCTGAAAAGACCGAGATTGTTCTACTGACCAGAAAACATATCCCGACGCATATTGAATTCCATATAGGCCCAGAAGTAATCACCAGCAAAAATGCAGTAAAGTATCTTGGGATAACTATCGACTCAAAACTTACTTTTTGGAGTCATATTAAATCCGCTTCCGAACGAGCTGCTAAAGTGACCACATTCCTTAGCAGACTCATGGCAAACGTTGGAGGACCAAGAGAAAGCAAACGAAGGCTCCTGATGTCAATTACACACGCGATACTTCTATATGGTTGCGAAATATGGGCAGATGCGCTCAAACAAGAGAAGTACAGGAAACAGATGGCAGCAGTACAGAGACGCGGAGCCCTCCGCATCGCAAGTTCTTACCGCACTGTATCAGAACCAGCCGCTCTTGTCGTTGCAGGAGTGGCACCCATTGACCTCTTAGCCGCAGAGAGAAGGCTAATATATGAGAAGAGAGCGGAATTAGGATCAGAAGCGGCAACCGCCGAAGCAAAACAGGCCACCAAAAATTTATGGCAACTAAGGTGGAACTCTGAAACAAGAGGCAGATGGACCGCCAGGTTGATCAGAGACGTCGCTGAATGGACAACGCGAAAACACGGGGAAATAAATTATTATACCACGCAGTTTCTAACCGGGCATGGATATTTTAATTCATACCTACACAGGATGCGGAAAGTAGACCATCCGACATGCCAGTACGGCGACTCACTGGTAGATGACGCTTCATGTGCAACAGGTGGACCGTGGAAAGACAGAATCTGGAATCGGAGATAGGTTATATTTCCCCTGAAAATATCATTGGGAAGATGATCGCAAGCGAACGTAGCTGGAAACGGGTATCAGCGTTTGTCGAAACCGTGCTCAAAACCAAGAAGAGAGAAGAAATCCAGAGCACACCCTCATAGAAGAACAGGAAAGTTTATGAGGTAGAAGGAAAAAATGGCCCCCCGAAGTAATACGAATAGTGGTTCCAGGGGGCTGTTGAAGAAACCCAAAGGGAGAGGGGGAGTTTAGTCAGTAAGAGTCTGACACACCAAGAAAATTTAAATTTCTTGACGGTGCATGCAGCATTCTTCGCCCTCCCTAAAAAACAAAAAAAAAAAAAAAAAAAAAAAAAAAAAAAAAAAAAAAATTAACTGCAATACTAATTTTCCCATAGAATAGTGTATAGTTTAACGTCGCTATGTGCAATATCATTAATAAACTCCATTCTCAATTTCGTTCTGAAAGTGTTTTTATTGTATTTGCAAACTTCGATAAATCTGGTACTATCTTGCTGTAACTTCAAGTTATAATTAAAATCAATCTGTAACGATTCATGATCAGATATCTTAGCTTTGATATCTACATGAGCTGTAATCTGATGCATATTAGTTACAAAGTAGTCAATAAGAGTTGCTGTTGAGTCAGTGATCCTTGTGTACTCGTTGACCTTCTGCCTGAAACCACATTCCATGAAGATTCCCTTCACCTTCTTTGGTACGTTGTATTTACTAACCAGTTTATATTGTTTCTGGCATGGATAAAAGTTTGTTGAGCAGGTGCTACATGGATGATGAGGGGGCAAGAACACCCCCATCCGTCGAGCTGAGCCGAGCGACCACAAGCATGCCACGCCCTCCTCATCTGTATCGAAGTTGCCCCTGTGTCTCGACCCTGGCTCACAACATGTCCTTTTCGCATTGCCATTTTCTATTGAGCAAATGTGCTATATTCCATTTTTTCAGTAAAAAAGGTTGCGTGTAAAAAGTGAAGCATTCAAACTCGCTTGATGTGCCAGAAACTCCACCGCATAATTTACAGCTGAAGGCGGAATCGATCATAATCATGTTGCGGAGTCTGAATCATCCGAAATTGTGCAACGGTACGCTATTGTCCGTCGAGAAACTGATGTGATTCAAGCGACGATCATCAAGGGCAAATTCAAAGGGGAGAAAGGCCTTAATTCCGATTATTCCAACTGATCTTCCATTCCAATTCAAGCGGATTCAGTTTCCCCTTCAATTAACTTCTGCGATGACAATTAATAAATCGCAAGGCCAATCGTTGAAAGCCTGGTATTAATCTCGAATTTCCCTGTTTTTCTCACGGTCAGCTGTAAGTTCTGTTCGAATGTTGGCAAACCGTCTTCGTTGTTTGTTTTTGCGCCGGAAAACATTTCGAAAAACATTGTTTATCGCATCCCTATCTACTGATTTCGATTCCATTCAAAAAAGTCACATTGATATTTGAACTATCTGTTTTATTATCACTCTAGAGTTCGTCTGAAGGCGTTAAATTGGGGCGTCGGTCGTCGGGTCCTCTAGTAATATTAGGTATAATTAGCAGCATCCCCATGCAGCTGTATGTTTTCCTGTGAGCAAAGATATGTTCCAATAAAATTTTCGAGAGAAACCTTTCCAGGAGTCCGTTCTCCCTGAGAGTGCCTTCGAAGTCTCTATAGAAGTAACTTGCTTACAACATTCGTCTCAGGACATTCCACACGACAATATTCGGGATTAACTTGCCATTATACGCATCGACCCGTTAAGATAGTGCACAAAAACTACTAAAACATTTTCAATGTGATGACCATAATGACCACGAAGTACAACGTTTGCTTATATTCTTTTCAAAATCGTGAAATATCAAATTATCCGCCCAATGCCAAATGTGTAGAAATGTAGATGATGGTTTGCGGCATATACCTACTTGATCACCGCCTAATTCTGCACTTGACGCGCTGAATAATACAGCGCAAGTAGCAGAGCTATAATCTCGACCTGATAAACTTTTGTTCCCATCTTCCATATTGCTGACTAAATAGACTGATTCTGAGAAGGCACATCATGCCAATCCAACATACGTCGATGATCAATTCGTGAAGATGGTGACATCTTCTGATTTGGTGAAGATAATGCGAACCTTTTCATTCCATCCATAGGCATTTTAGTATTCCTGATCTCAGTTTTTATAAGGCCAAGGATACTCCTATGCCCATAGATGGTACAAAGGATATGGTCCATGTTATTTCTCACTACTAGTACAAAACAGATTATATATATTCTTCAGCGAATGCTCATTTTTATCATCCCAACCTTAAACTTCTAAATATTGTAATAATTAAAATGTTTCAAAGCTTAACTGCCCTCAATCGCTACATCCATCGCAACCTGTACATAGTAAGGACCTTCATTGACGTACTTTTTCAATTGAAGCTGGGTCTGTACATCAAATGCACTGCTCTCTGATAAGACCTGAACTATTTGAAATTTCGCATACTTGGCATCTTTATCGAACTCGACTCTCCTATCTAAAAGATACTCGATAAAACCAGCGGTATGCTTTAGAGCCATAATGCCCCAACGATAGCGACATAAAGTACGAATCAAGTTTAAGCAGGAAACCTTAATGTCCGGGAATGGATTGCGGCAGAAGTCCATTAGAAATTGTAGGTTCGGTCCTCCGGCGAGTATTTGACACCATTTCTCCATGATTTTGCTATAGACAGAGAATTAAAACGATATAAAAAAATTATCAATAAAATCTTCTCACCTAACTTCCTGAGAAACATCACCCTCACATGAAAATACAACTTCCAGGGCATTAAATGCACGATTTTTGAGCTCAGTTGGAAGATTCCTAAGATATGATATAAAATCTTCAAAAGTCTCACGAAGATTATCGGAGTAATTATCTTCGAGAAGAATCTTTCCTTGTTGGGAGTGAGCGAGATTGCCTAGAGTGTCAAAAGCGGTTGGCAAAACTGATGGATCAGCCGAATGCAGACAGTCAAACAAGCACTGAACCATGTTTGGATATCCTGTAATGATCTTCTGTGGCTGCGAATACGCAACCTTACCGAAAAACTTCATAATGCCCGGTACTAGCAACCGATCCAGAGGCGTTTGTTCAATTCCGTCCACTCGCTTTGATATTTTTTCAAACACTGCTTTCTGTTCGAGAAATACCAACCCATGATTTTGTTCAGCTAATGATACCAAGATCTCTAGTATATTAACTTGAAGAAGGATATCATTATGTTCCAACTCTGCTAAAGCAGCGTTTAGGATCTCTTCTATTTTACTGAGATTTAATGGAGATATTTTTGACAAATTGACTGCAATCTCATAAACTCTGCATCGCACCACATCACCTTGCTGCAGTTTAGAAAGCAGTGACCTCTTTAAATTCACATTCTCCAACTTATTTGCAAGAATGATTGATAAAATGCTTACAGCTGGAGCTCCTACACTCGTCTCGTGCTCTTGTACACAATCAATTATGACTTGTATAAGATCATCTGGTAGCATAGCACGCGGATTTCTTGTGAGTTCTTTTAAGATTGTGTTAAGTGCTAAACTACGAACTTTGGGGCAATTGTGCTGAAGAGAACGCTCTAGTAGACTGGGCAGATCATGTTGATTGATTAGCAAATGAGACATACAAATTGACAGGATATCGATGGCCAAATCACATTGCTCACTGAAATAGTGAAATTTAAAAAGTTACAAATGTTTTCACAATCAGGATGCGTATTTTTTAATATGTGTACATACCTTGCAGAACTATCCTCCAAGCAATCGTAGATCTCTGATGATTTTAAAAGCTTTGCTGTAACAATGTTCTCTAAAGAGGTCCCGTCACCAAGGCGAAATCGAATTTCATTGAGCGTTTCAACTCGATTTTCTTTAATGCGAAGATTATCGAGTTTCTCCAAACACCAGTCTTCGACCATTTTTCTGGTAGTTTATGAATTTTAAAATTTCTACAAAATATTCTAAGCGGGTAGAAAGAAAACACGAAAAACAATCGTTCATAAAACAAAAGTCAAAGTCACTACCAGAGACGAGCAGCTAAACAAGATACATAACTTTTGTACGGTTGTCTCTTCAACACATATTTCCAGTGTTTTTTTATCCCAATGTCACTGGAAACGTGGAAGTTAACAGGAGGACTGTTTTTTTGCACATCGATCTCAGTGAAGTAAGTGAAGTAGGATCCAAATTGCACAAAAATTTGTTCCCCTGGTGTTCAGAATTGAAGAATGCTCCAAAGTTGGTCTTGCTGGAAATGAATAGCTTGTGTGAATCTCAGTGATGTCAAATTGAGTGCAGTTGTTGTAATTGCGTGCTGGGGCAAGATCACGTAAAATGAAAACGATCGAACGACATCGTTTCGACAATAGCAGTCTCTGTTTATTGCCACAGATATGATAGAGACAGCATGCGTGAAAACGATATCGTTTTTATTTTACGTGATCTGACCCCTGAAAATCCTACTTTACTTTACTTCACTGAGATCGATGTGCAAAAAAACAGGCCTTTTGTTGGCTGTGGTGGGTGTAAATGTATAAAGGTGGGTTTCCACATGTCGGTTGATTGACAAAGTTTGACAGCCCTCGCGTTTATGTCATTGAACGACACCAACGTCAGTTCATTTCCACGTATGCCAATTATTGGCAAAAAATCGTTTGTCAGTTAATTGACCAACTTATGAACTCGATGCCAATTAAATTTTCTCTGTCAATTTTAGACAAAGTGACATTTTGTTTGCCAATTCAGCTATTTCCACTTGTCCAGTGGTTTCTTTGTCAGTTATTGGCAAACGCTGTTAGTCAATTCATTGACAAGACATTTTTCGCTATTTCCACTTGCCAATTGTTTAATTGGCATAAAAATACGTCAATTCTCAATTTCAAATCGACAAGTGGAAACCCAGCATAAGGAATTGCATATTTTAAACAACTGATGATGATTTTTTGTTTTTATTTAAGTTGCACTTTGTTTACAAAATATAATTAAATATACACGACTTATAATAATTGAAAACTATCTTTGATATGTCATTATCGGATACATTTTTTGTAGATAATACAAAATAGCAAATCCTCCCATTTTGTATTCCCTGTTGATTTTTTAACTGAAGTATGTAATAAAGGTTAAGTATTATTTACACTATTTATTTACGCTACTCCTACTACTACTACTTTTTTTTAAGTGATTTCGATGGAGATTTTTTTTGTTTATTTCTCCGCACATTCTCATTTTCGATTGCATTGAGTTAAATGAGTTTTTTCGACTGAAAATTTGTGGTCCAAAAAGTCTTTATTTAAAATATGTTTATAGTGAAATTTACATAAAACATATAAAATTGGAAGCAACATTTGTTCGTCTTATGGAGAAAAAATTTCAAATGTAAATAATCGCATGTCACAATAAAATGAACAAACCAAAACGATTTGAAATGCTCATTTATTTAATTTTTATTGCATTTTTTCTGTTCAATTTGATCGTTGTCGAGTAACCGAAAGTCCACTAATGCACCTATTGGTGCATAGCGCATCCACCCTCTGAACCCCATAATGGTTTGCGAAACCATTGACAGGAAGCTCGTAGCCGTTTCGGGTTAAACCCGGCCGACTGCCGAGCGTGACAAGCCGACCACCAGGATCCCAAGACGTGCTATGGAATCCGTACCATCGGGCAGGCGTCCCCTAGGTAGACCCAGGATGAGACGGTTAGATCAAATTCATAATCTCTCCTCTACCCGCATGGGGATTGCCCTTGATGATTTGGATTCGATGGCGGAGGATCGAGTGCTATGGAGGGTCCACTTGAGCAACCTACACCCGCAACCCACTTAATGGATAAGAGGGATATTGAAGATGAATGAATGATGAATTTGATCGTTTCTTCCTCCAAGAATGTGTAAATAAACCCATCCTTTCTCAACTTAAAGTCAAAACCAACGCAATTCGAAAACGATTTCGAAAATAAAATTCATACAATTAAATCATTTGGTAATGAACTTCTTTCCTTCAAAACTTATGCTGGATTTACATTACCACGCCACGCAATTTGGCATGACTTTAGAGAGAGAGATCCGTATTTCCACAGTCTAGGCTAATGATCTGTAAGAGTGAGACCACAAATCTCCATAAAAAAGTTATGGCGGTCTAAATTCAACTGTTAGGCTCTGGTCTCACTCTCACACATCATTAGCCTAGACTGTGGAAAAACGGATCTCTCTCTCTAAAGTCATGCCAAATTGCGTGGCGTGGTAATGTAAATCCACCATTAGATTGAGAGAAGTTCATTCGAGTGAGAAGTTCATTCGAGTTAAAGTTTTAAATTCGAGGAAAACTCGATTCGATCGAATCTCAGAATTAGCACGAATACTCCTTACTTTAGGACCCACCTAATAAACACACCCACGCATGTTTTTATTTTTTTTTTCTTTGGCAATTAATTTGTGATTTTATTTTGACCATACAAGACGCCAGGAAGAGAAAAAAAGTAAACAGAAAAAGTAAATATTCTGTAGAAATTGATAATCATTATTTTTTTGCGCTAAAAGGTTAATTATTCATTTTTCTAGAAGGATTTTGATTTTGAAATTGAATTTTTCATTGATGGCCATTTTGACAGCAATGCCAGCTGTTAACTTTCAGGGGTAAAACCGACTGCTCAGAAAAGTGGTTGGGGACTGTTGTTTTGCACATTTTCTTACTTTACTTTACTTCACTGAGATGGGTGTGCAAAAAAACAGACCTATAATTGGTTGCAATTTTAAATTATAAAATTATATTATGCAAACCTTTATTCACCTCACAGTAAAAGCCAAATCACAATGGCGCTTTGCCGCTTGCGTGCGTTGACAGATAAAGTAGAACCAATGCTTTCATATGGTGCAAGCCAAAATGCGGCGTCAGGCTTCGGGTCGCGTTTAGATCGTAAATATCGTAAAGTCCAACGCGACGCCCAAGTAGAGCAACTTTCTACTTTCGGTGGCGTTGGACGGCTTTGACATTTATGGCCAAACCACAACGGCGCTTTGCCGCTTGCGTGCGTTGACAGGCGTTTTAGAAACTTTACCGTACTTTATGTCAACGCACGCAAGCCGCAGTTTTCCAAAACTAAATGCCGCTTCAGAGCTTTGGCGCGTTGAGAGACTAGAGTATGAGAGATAGAAAGTTCTGTTTGGTTTATGTTAATATACCCCAATTCAGAGCAGAATGCAAGTCTACTCCTTTTTGCTTATACCTGTTATTTTTAATGCACGATTTAAGAGGAAATTTGTTCAAAATAGTAAAAAATTCATAAATAAATAACAGTTATTGTATTTTCACTTTTCTTGTCGTGGAATATTTTTGTGGCAGAATTGTCTGGTGCATGAAATGTACATAGATACACAGGTACAAGCCTTCCCATGAAAGCCATTTCAGGCGAGGCAGGTAGATGTTTAGTTTGGTTGAGAAAATGTGGATAAATTACACCGAAAATCCCTTCCCTTTAAATTGTGAATTGATTACTTTGTGGAATACTTGAAAAACGATTTAAGTGTGCAAGATTACCAAATGTCCAGCATATTTTATCTACGCTGTGGAAAGAAGTTCAGTCACTAAAATACAGAGGTGCAATTTTGTTAAAAACTTGCCTTGGCTATTTAAAAAAAAATAAAAATCTATTAATAAATTCTCAAATATGGATACCGACGATCTACTCGATTTTTCAATTCATATTTATATTTTATTTCACTTATATTTATACATCTGGTGGTATGCTGGACATTCATTCGGACGATTGCGACCGCAGGTACTGTTTTTCGTCGCTCGCTGGGTTTTTACCACATCCGTTCACCTATCGCCAGTAATGGCAATGCATATTGAAAGGATTTTATGACCCTCTAAATAGGGTCATTTGCCTGGTATTAATTAAATACACGAACATTTTTTTTTTGCTATATTTCCGCGAAGATCTTGCTGTCCTGTCCAGACATTTTTTTTATATTCCTATGGCTGGACTTCAAAACCTACCCGCCTATGGAGTTCAAATTTACAGGGAATCTTCGATATAGGACGGAGAATTTCCGTGAATTTAGGTCAAAGTCGGTACGCATATTCATGTTCATTGTCCCGATAGACCATAAAAAATATGTAGCTATATCTACCTAAGGATTTCAATTCATTGGCACGAGCAAAAAAGCGGGTACACCAAGTAATAATTAATACCAATCATTTGCACATAGCAGAAAATTAGATTTTCCCTCGACTAGAAAAAGAAACTATAAATATTCTAAACAAAAATGTTTATTTCGTTTATCAATTGTATAAAGCACAGAGTAGTTTCAGAGAAAATTAAAATTTCAAAAGCGTGCACATAACATTTGGGCACATATTTTTTTGTTCAACAATCTGAAGAAATCACTAGTAGCATTACAACAAAAATAATATTCGTAATTTCCACACAGTAAAATAATTAATTTGTATTGCAAAAACCTCATATTCTACTAAAAACGAGTACATGTATACCCTAAGTGAACCCACGCTACTCCAACATAAACGGCATATGCTCTACCACTTTAAATATTATCAAATCGAACAAACCAAACCGAAAATGAAATGTCAAAGCCGCCCAAAGCACCTGAAAGTAGAGAGTTGCTCTACTTGGGCGTCGCGTTGGACTTTACGATATTTACGATCTAAACGCGACCCGAAGCCTGACGCCGCATTTTGGCTTGCACCATATGAAAGCATTGGTTCTACTTTATCTGTCAACGCACGCAAGCGGCAAAGCGTCGTTGTGAATTGGCTTTTAATTTTCGGTTTGGTTTGTTCGATTTGTTAATATTTATTGTGATAGAGCATATGCCGTTCATGTTGGAGTAGCGTGGGTATACACGTACTCGTTTTTAGTAGAATATGAGGTTTTTGCAATACAAATTAATTATTTTACTGTGTGGAAATGACGAATATTATTTTTGTTGTAATGCTACTAGTGATTTCTTCAGATTGTTGAACAAAAAAATATGTGCCCAAATGTTATGTGCACGCTTTTGAAATTTTAGTTTTCTCTGAAACTACTCTGTGCTTTATACAATTGATAAACGAAATAAACATTTTTGTTTAGAATATTTATAGTTTCTTTTTCTGGTCGAGGGAAAATCTAATTTTCTGCGATGTGCAAATGATAGGTATTAATTTATTACTTGGTGTACCCGCTTTTTTGCTCGTGCCAATGAATTGAAATCCTTAGGTAGATATAGCTACATATTTTTTATTGTCTATCGGGACAATGAACATGAATATGCGTACCGACTTTGACCTAAATTCACGGGAATTCTCCGTCCTATATCGAAGATTCCCTGTAAATTTGAACTCCATAGGCGGGTAGGTTTTGAAGTCCAGCCATAGGAATATAAAAAAATGTCTGGACAGGACAGCAAGATCTTCGCGGAAATATAGCAAAAAAAAATGTTCCTGTATTTAATTAATACCAGGCAAATGACCCTATTTAGAGGGTCATAAAATCCTTTCAATATGCATTGCCATTACTGGCGATAGGTGAACGGATGTGGTAAAAACCCAGCGAGCGACGAAAAACAGTACCTGCGGTCGCAATCGTCCGAATGAATGTCCAACATACGAACAGATGTAAAATATAAATATGAATTGAAAAATCGAGTAGATCGTCGTATCCATATTTGAGAATTTATTAATAGGTTTTTTTTTTCAATAGCCAAAGCAAGTTTTTAACAAAATTGCACCTCTGTATTTTAGTGACTGAACTTCTTTCCACAGCGTAGATAAAATATGCTGGCCATTTGGTAATCTTGCACACTTAAATCGTTTTTCAAGTATTCCACAAAGTAATCAATTCACAATTTAAACGGAAGGGATTTTCGGTGTAATTTATCCACATTTTCTCAACCAAACTAAACATCTACCTGCCTCGCCTGAAAGGACTTATATGGGAAGGCTTGTACCTGTGTATCTATGTACATTTCATGCACCAGACAATTCTGCCACAAAAATATTCCACGACAAGAAAAGTGAAAATACAATAACTGTTATTTATTTATGAATTTTTTACTGTTTTGAACAAATTTCCTCTTAAATCGTGCATTAAAAATAACAGGTATAAGCAAAAAGGAGTAGACTTGCATTCTGCTCTGAATTGGGGTATATTAACATAAACCAAACAGAACTTTCAATCTCTCATACTCTAGTCTCTCAACGCGCCAAAGCTCTGAAGCGGCATTTAGTTTTGGAAAACTGCGGCTTGCGCGCGTTGACATAAAGTACGGTAAAGTTTCTAAAACGCCTGTCAACGCACGCAAGCGGCAAAGCGCCGTTGTGAATTGGGCATAATGCTAATTTCGATTGGCAATCTGAGATTTTTTTAGATTTCTCTAGATTTCGTCTGGCCAATCGAACAAAAAGAAGTATACTGAGCTGTTCTTTGTTGGTGTTGGTGGTGTGCCTGCCAAAAGTTGTTTACCTTTTTTGTTGTGAAGATTTTTTTTTCTTATGCCCAAATCACAATGGCGCTTTGCCGCTTGCGTGCGTTGACAGGCGTTTTAGAAACTTTACCGTACTTTATGTCAACGCGCGCAAGCCGCAGTTTTCCAAAACTAAATGCCGCTTCAGAGCTTTGGCGCGTTGAGAGACTAGAGTATGAGAGATTGAAAGTTCTGTTTGGTTTATGTTAATATACCCCAATTCAGAGCAGAATGCAAGTCTACTCCTTTTTGCTTATACCTGTTATTGTTAATGCACGATTTAAGAGGAAATTTGTTCAAAATAGTAAAAAATTCATAAATAAATAACAGTTATTGTATTTTCACTTTTCTTGTCGTGGAATATTTTTGTGGCAGAATTGTCACATACACAGGTACAAGCCTTCCCGAAAGTCCTTTCAGGCGAGGCAGGTCATGTTTAGTTTGGTTGAGAAAATGTGGATAAAAAGTGTGCAAGATTACCAATGGCCAGCATATTTTATCTACGCTGTGGAAAGAAGTTCAGTCACTAAAATACAGAGGTGCAATTTTGTTAAAAACTTGCCTTGGCTATTTAAAAAAAAAAAAATCTATTAATAAATTCTCAAATATGAATACCGACGATCTACTCGATTTTTCAATTCATATTTATATTTTATTTCAGTTATATTTATACATCTGGTGGTATGCTGGACATTCATTCGGACGATTGCGACCACAGGTACTGTTTTTCGTCGCTCGCTGGGTTTTTACCACATCCGATCCGTTCACCTATAATCGCCAGTAATGGCAATGCATATTGAAAGGATTTTATGACCCTCTAATTAGGGTCATTTGCCTGGTATTAATTAAATACACGAACATTTTTTTTGCTATATATTTCCGCGAAGATCTTGCTATCCTGTCCAAACGTTTTTTTATATTCCTATGGCTGCACTTCAAAACCTTCCCGCCTATGGAGTTCAAATTTACAAGGAATCTTCGATATAGGACGGAGATTTCCCGTGAATTTGGGTCAAAGTCGGTACGCATATTCATTCATGTTCATTGTCCCGATAGACAATAAAAAATATGTAGCTATATCTACCTAAGCATTTCAATTCATTGGCACCAGCAAAAGAGCGGGTACACCAAGTAATAAATTAATACCAATCATTTGCACATAGCAGAAAATTAGATTTTCCCTCGACTAGAAAAAGAAACTATAAATATTCTAAACAAAAATGTTTATTTCGTTTATCAATTGTATAAAGCACAGAGTAGTTTCAGAGAAAATTAAAATTTCAAAAGCGTGCACATAACATTTGAGCACATATTTTTTTGTTCAACAATCTAAAGAAATCACTAGTAGCATTACAACAAAAATAATATTCGTCATTTCCACACAGTAAAATAATTAATTTGTATTGCAAAAACCTCATATTCTACTAAAAACGTGTACGTATATACCCTAAGTGAATCCAAGCAACTCCAACTTGAACGGCATTGCTCTATCACATTAAATATTATCAAATCGAACAAACCAAACCGAAAATGAAATGTCAAAGCCGCCCAAAGCACCTGAAAGTAGAGAGTTGCTCTACTTGGGCGTCGCGTTGGACTTTACGATATTTACGATCTAAACGCGACCCGAAGCCTGAAGCCGCATTTTGGCTTGCACCATATGAAAGCATTGGTTCTACTTTATCTGTCAACGCACGCAAGCGGCAAAGCGCCGTTGTGAATTGGCTTTTAGAGTGGTTGCAACTTCCAAGATTTCCATACATTTTCAAATAACTATAAAAGAAATCTCATAATAAATATTCCGAGTGTATGCTCACCACGGTCCACGGCCTGCACAAAATTGCAAACTCGATGATTTTTCTCCCTTGCAAAGAACAAAATACTGCAACTGCATAAATTGCTCGTATGACGAAGACGAGCCAGTATTATCCGAAGAGGACGACGACGACACCGATGAACAAGAAGTGCCACATGATGAAGATGAAATTTACACCTCTATTATTTGTTTCATATTTATCAAATTTTGGCTTAAATTATTTATTTTAATATGGTTTTTCAGTAGCTCTAACTTTTTCGACCGACTTCCATAAAACGTAAACAAACAAATGTCAAATCATATGTAAGTGTATTGGTAAATCTCGAGCGACTCTGAGAAAAAATCTAGATTCGCAAAAGTGATCTCGACTCTGAAAAAGATTGCTTAATTTTTGTACCAAACGAACGAAAAAAGTCGAATCGAAATTAATGTTGAATTCGATTGGCAATCAGAGATTTTTTAAGATTTCTGTAGATTTCGTCTGGCCAATCGAACAAAAAGAAGTATACTGCGCTGTTCTTTGTTGGTGTTGGTGGTGTGCCTGCCAAAAGTTGTTTACCTTTTTTGTTGTGAAGATTTTTTTTTTCATCATAATGTAAGTGTATTGGTAAATCTCGAGCGTCTCTGAGAAAAAATCTAGATTCGCAAAAGTGCTCTCGACTCTGAAAAAGATTGCTTTTTTTTGTACCAAACGAACGAAAAAAATGATCTCGGGATAGAAAGAGTGCTTTTTTCTGGCGAATCGAAATTAACACATAAGAGGGATGTTTTAGATCTCTGTATTTGGCAGTTTCTGAACAATTGACAACAGATAGCCATCAAACTTTTCAAACAAAGAATCCAAAACTTTAGCTGTCAGTTTTGACATAATTTCAATACAAGCCATTCGCCATTTATAAATTTCTTATAGAAAAATATTTTCTCCTTGTGACGCCGACAATTTTTTCTAAACATACATAAAATCTTTTCGACAAATTAAATAGTAACTGAAATTGGAAGCATGTCCCAAAGATTTACATCAGCTCCACCGGGGCAACCTCCTGTTCCTGGCCAACCCAGATATCAACCACCACCTTCACAATCGACAGGAATGCGACCGTACAATACTGCTGGAAACTTTCCGGTATACAAAATAACTCTTTTAAATTTGTCGCATATTCATTGTTTTTAATTCTAACCGATAGCAACGTGGTTTCCCAATGCACCAGAATCCACCGCCACCAGTTGGGAGCGCACCATCACCTGGAGGCCCACAAATGCATCAACGTTCGTCACAGCCAGGATTTCAGAGTGGTCTCCGGGGAAGTTCCTCTGCTGCCGGTGGTAAACGATCGCAAGAATCTCGAAGCATCAATCAAACTCCTGGCAAGGGCGAATATGTTGCGGCCAAGAAGAAAAAGAAGCTTGCAGACAAGATTTTGCCGCAAAAAGTGCGAGATTTAGTTCCTGAATCTCAGGCGTACATGGACCTTCTAACATTTGAAAGGAAATTGGATGCCACTATTATGCGAAAGAGGTTAGATATTCAAGAAGCACTTAAACGTCCAATGAAACAGAAGCGAAAACTGCGCATCTTTATTTCAAATACATTCTACCCCAGCAAGGAGCCCACTGGGGATGGCGAGGAAGGCGCTGTGGCTTCCTGGGAGTTGAGGGTTGAGGGTAGACTTCTCGAAGACAACAAGGGTGATCCAAACACTAAAATAAAAAGAAAATTCTCATCATTCTTTAAATCGCTGGTGATTGAACTTGACAAAGACCTATACGGTCCGGACAATCACCTTGTAGAGTGGCATCGCACGCATACCACTCAAGAAACCGATGGATTCCAGGTGAAACGGCCTGGAGATAGGAATGTTCGCTGTACGATTTTGCTTCTCCTTGACTATCAGCCGTTGCAATTTAAACTTGATCCCAGATTAGCCCGTTTGCTGGGTGTACATACTCAGACTCGTCCAGTAATCATTTCTGCACTTTGGCAATACATAAAAACCCATAAATTGCAGGATGCACACGAGCGCGAATATATAAACTGCGATAAATATCTCGAGCAGATATTCGGTTGTCCGCGAATGAAGTTCGCTGAGATACCACAGCGCTTGAATCCACTCCTGCATCCCCCAGATCCAATTGTCATCAATCATTTTATAGAAAGCGGTGCGGAAAATAAGCAGACCGCATGCTATGACATCGATGTGGAAGTCGACGACACGTTAAAGAATCAAATGAACAACTTTTTACTGAGTACCGCTAGTCAACAGGAAATCCAAGGACTGGATGCAAAAATACACGAGACAGTCGACACCATAAATCAGTTAAAGACAAATAGGGAATTCTTTTTGAGCTTTGCTAAGGATCCTCAGACGTTCATTCATAGATGGATTGTTAGTCAGACGAGGGATCTTAAGGTAGTTACTTTGATTTAGCATCTAAATATATATGTATATCGGATTCACTTTGCTTTTCCAGACAATGACCGATGTTGTTGGCAACCCAGAAGAGGAGCGCCGTGCTGAGTTTTATTACCAGCCCTGGACTCACGAAGCAGTGTCGCGTTACTTCTTCACGAAAGTAAATCAGAAACGCGCCGAGCTGGAGCAGGCTTTGGGTATTCGTAATTCATAAGAAAGGAGTTTCCTCTTATTTAGGATGCCAGATTAAGAGTTTAGGTTTTATTTAATCCTTGGATGGCTTCACGTTTAGAATCGCATTGTAAGAAAAACAAAAATGATATTTCAATAAATTTTATGATTTTTAACATTATCGATATTGAGATGTTGCTAATAACATGAACATTTATTTTCAAATTGTGTCTGCGTGTGAGTGTGATGCGACTGCTTTAAAGAAATCGCGGCCCAAATGGAACTACCCCACAAAATTTGTGATTTGTGTAAGAGTCACTGTTCGATTTGGACAATTTGGATATATGTATACAAAGTTTCTTTAAATCCATGCCAAGCCTTGCATATGGCTAACCACGCACCTACACCAAATTAAAGAGAGGCCCCAAACAGGGGACAGCATGCTCATACATATTCCAATGTTAATGCCTTGTTAACTTACTTACTTGAACGAAGTCTCACTGCTCCATTTTTACTAAATACTAATCACCCTTATTCTACGTTGCGTTTATATTAAACTACAAATGGCGTTTTTTGAAATCGGTATTACAAGTGGCGTGTTTCTAGGCGTTTTATGTCGTTTAACGACATGTGGCGTTTAACGACATGTGGCGTTTAACGACATGTGGCGTTTAAGTAGTGTGGAACACAAGTTGTACGCAGTTTTTCGCATTCTGACTGTCGTTTTAGTTGCACAAAACGACTCATAAAACGCCGATTATTGTCGATTACAAATTCTTAAACGACTAGGATGCAAATTTAAGAAAAAAACATGTGAGTTTTGGTAATTGTTTATATTTATGCAGTGATTTCATTATTCTCATTATTAAGGGTGAAAATAACAAATCCCGATCAAATGAAATTCCAGCCTTTTGGTATAAAACATCATTTTTCCACAATTCCATTTTTCTGCCGTGTAATGCATGTTTATCCATTTTGAGCATATTCTTCGATATTGGTAGACATTTCTGGTAGGATTTTACTAAGGGTTGGTTGGGCAAAACCCAAATTAAAATCATTCCCCAGACCGCAACAAAACGCAATATCGAAGCCAGTTTTAAAATGACTGGAACTTTAAAATTCATTCATTCATTCATTCATTTTCAATGGTCCGCTTGTCCATTAAGTGGGTCGCGGGAGTAGGTGGACCCTCCATAGCTCTCGATCCTCCGCCATCGACTCTAAATCATCAAGGGCAATCCCCATACGGGTATAGGAGAGATTATGGACTTGATCTAACCATCTCATCCTTGGTCTACCTAGAGGACGCCTACCCGATGGTACGGATTCCATAGCACGTCGTGGAATCCTGGTCGGGGACATGCGTTTAACATGACCAAACCACCGAAGCATGGATCGCTCCGTCCGGAGAAGTAGCTGCTCGACATTGAGTTCCTCACGTATTCTGGTATTTCTGATGCGATCTCTACGGGTCACACCTGCAATACTACGGAGAAATCTCATTTCGGCAGCTTGTATCCGCGATCTTATTATTTCGGTCATTACCCAAACCTCATGACCATAGGTGAGAGTTGGAACAAACACCGAATTAAAGACTGACAACTTAGCTTTGACACCAAGTTCAGTCCTCCTAATAACAGAATGACCAAGCTGTCTCAAAATTGACCCAGCCTGACCAATTCTACAGGAAAACTCGGCATTGCTCCTTCCATCACTCGTGAATAAGACCCCGAGATACTTAAACTTCTCCACCTGTTTCAATGGGACTCCACTAACATGCAGAGTGCATTGAACAGGCGTTCTGGAGACGACCATCACTTCAGATTTGTTCACGTTTACCTTCATCTCAGCTTCAACACAAACGGTTACAAACCGATCGAGTGCGCGCTGAAGTTCAGTCTGAGAGGACCTAAGGATGGAACTTTAAAATACAAAACATAAATACCTACAACAGTTTAGAAGACGAACAGCTTATTAACCTCGTCTTCTTGATTTAAACTGTTTTAATATCGGGACCATTAGGACTGTTCAACAGTTTTTTCGTTTGGTTTTGTTTGGATTTTAAATTACGTGGTTAAACAATTTACCAAAAAAAATCCCTCTTTTGCTGCCATAAATACCTACTTCTCAACTATCAGTTGTTGGTGTGGAACTCATGTGGAATGTAAAATAAATGAGAGAGGAGGCGTTCAAGGAATAGAATACCGATACTAAAACGACACTAAAGGGACTCGACTCAAAAAACGCCAGCTGTCGTTTAATATAAACGCCACGTAGAACAAGGGTGAATATGTAGGAAACGTGGCCGATAGCGTCCGTACCACCTTCCAACGATACGGCGCGGTTGGCGGGATTTTTAAAATCGTTCGTTCTGCCCCATCCAGTATATAAAAGAAAGTTGAAAATCTATACGACAGACCCTAGTGCACACCTTTGGACGTATATTTTTCTAATTTGGCATGTAGGTTCGTCGTGTGCTCAAGATGCTTACTAAGAAGGGATTTTGGAAAATCCGTCTTCAAAGGGGTGAAAGAGGGCGCAAACTTTTTGTCCTTACTTATTCAATCAACTTGCCATAAGATTAATAAATTGTAATGAGTATATTAAACCTTGTACCTAATAATTTTCAGGCAATATTTCACCGAGTATTTTGAGCTATCATTTAAAACAGATTTTGTTTAATAAAATGGGAAAACCGTTGATTCCCAATTCCCAGTGCTGCACAAAAGTATAGCCAAGCAAAATGTTTCCTTAGCGCCAATCACTGACCATGGCTGGGGTCATTGTGTACAAAGAGTTTATGTTTCTTCAATGGTCAACTGTATGTAGCTAGCTCTAGAGAAATACATTACAGAAATGTTGCTCAGTAACTAAATTAAATAAATAAATCGAGCGGGTCTGCTAGTTTTATTTTAAAGTTCAATATTGTGTACAAAGACTTAAGGGTATAAATCATCTTCATATACATGTTACTACTGGAAAGGCTTTTTTTTAATAAAACTTAAATGCATACATTACCATTAAAAACCAAAAAAAAATTTATTGCAGTTTCATTCCAATTGTTACAAAATACCCCCAGAAAACAATGGAAAATGCTGACCTTATTAATTATGAAGACGGATTTGCTTCAAATACAAACTACTACTTTAAATTAAATTCTAATTGTTCTTCTTGTTGCTCTCCAGAAGCTGCTTTGTAGACTCATCAGTTTTTTTATCAGTATCAGTTCTTTCTTCAATCGCGATGCCATTGTCTAAACGATTTTTATCAACTGGATATAGCCATCGTTGGTAAAGATATATTAAGAAAACCACATCATCCCTAAAGCAAGCAACACGATGCGATGTTGGCATGGTTATTATAAACGCAAACACGTCATCGATGAAAGTGTTGAACGCTTTGTACATAAACGACCGCCATGGCAGTGCAGCCACGGACTTGAGTTTATAATTAACAAACAATTGTGGCAGCATAAAAAGGAAATCGAAAGCATAGACGCCATTCACTAAAGAGTTGAGCGTCCATGAATACCAACTCTTGTGTGGTTGGTATATCAAGGAATATGCTGCTCCAGCTATGCAGAGTGGGTATAGGAGATAGCTAAGGTATTTCATGGCTTCCCGGTCAAATTGTTCTGTTTTCTTTTCCGCTTTGCCGTCCATATTTGCAGCGATTTTATGGATACCTTTTAAATTTATTTCCAGCTTGAGAATCTTTTTACATTTCCATAATTCAATGAGAGCTCCAATGCCAGCGGGGACTAAAATTAAAAGAGATGTACTTTCATCCATCAGGTAGGAGAAAATAACAATTTGTGAAAATGCTCTCCATAAAGTCGTCCGTGTAGACAACCCCTCGTATGATTTCTTTTTCCTCCAAAATGTAACGTCGTTCTTAAAGGATAGGAAATCAAAGAGCAGCTAAAAAGATAAACAGAAAACATTTATTTATTTTGATGCTGATGTTTGCCGTTGCGGTCTAGCAACTTACGTGGATACTTCCAACAAACAATGTTCCGCAAAGCAGATAGACATTTGTGTCTGAAAATATTCCTTTCACTTCATCGACATCCTTATTGGAGAAACCCATCATTTGCATAGATTTGGTGGCATGTTCAATGAGAAGCATGAGACGCAATTTTCCTATGCCTATTGGTTTGTACTCTAACGATATGATGAACTCAGTTGAATTTTTGGTCACCTGCACTAGATTCTTTAGTCTGGTGTTAAAGAAATCACTTTTGATGATTGGCAGGATCTCGCCATTGCGGCTTACACGAATAAAATGGGCGAGTTCGGGTGGAACATCTTTTTGCGATAGGCTTATTAAATCAGTAAGTATAGTTACAAATGCTTTTGATGTAATGTGGGTTACTGGTTTGGTTGAAGCTGCGGAGATTGTGGAATGTTTTTGTGAGCGCGGGCTTGTTGAAGATTCCTGAAAAAAATGAGCAAGTTGTTATTATTTGCCATAGAAAATTTCAAAAATATAATACATTATGTAGAAGTTGTTTTCCCTACACAATAAAGTCAGCTCCTCTATAGGAGGGATAAAGGTCCACTGATTAATAGGCAGCAATGACCGTAGAGAAGGTGTCCTACAACGATTTATGTAGGAGCTGCACACAGAACGAAGAAGGACAAACCACTATCCAGACCTTGTCACTTCGCGCAAGGATACCTTTGGGTGAATACTTGAACGAACTGGTGGTATTAGGAAATACTACGTCAAACAGCTAGGTTCCAGAAATCGAGTGAAATCGAAATTACAAATCGAGTGAATTCGTTTTCAGTGTTCTGCATTTCGAGCGATTCGGAAACTCCGAAATTTTTTCGAAATCACAATTTCATTTTGTCTCAATTGCGAAAATTTTGAAATTGAAATCGAATGTAGAACACAAAAATTCATTTCGAGTGAAAGTGAAATGTGGAACTTAACCTAGCAGAAATTATCCGTATGGATACTAAAACGCAGTTTGTTAAGGGCCAATAAATATTATCAAACGACAGCGTACCCATTGCATTCGCTACTGTCCCAAAACGAAATTGAGTCTAGGTTACTGAAATTAGTTAAAACTAAAAGGCGCTGCATGGCTTACAATAAGACAATGCCCGTAAGCGTGGGTGACGCCCGATGCCCCACCAAGAGTGACTGGTCGAAATCAGTAAATTATCTACCCTAATGAAAACAAATCTTCTATAATCGTTAGCCAATTAGTTGGGTAGAGGACTGAATTTCGCTGAACTTTAAAAATTATCTAAGAAATATGTAGCTAATGAAATTCCATTTTATTACTTACACTATCGCCCAATAAATTAAAAGCTTCGGGTCTGGGAATCATATATTCCGTTAAGCAAATGCTGTGTATCACAGTTGGTCCGTCTCTTTTCAATGTTTTCCACTCCAATGCTGGTCCATCGAGTGCGAATACTACTTGCAAATGTAATGTCCCATTCTTTCGAGTCTTTCGCGGAATGTCGATTTGTATGTCTCTGAAAAACGTAATTGATTTAAAAATTAGCCACTGGCTGTACTGAACTTACTTCTGAAAAGTTTCAAAATAATTGAAGTTGTTCACATTTAAAATTTTGTTAGTTTCCGCCGCAATTGGATTGCTACCCACTGATGTGAATAGGGCTAATTGCATTTTCGGCTTTTTAGCCAAAAACGATTGATAACAAGGCACTGATGAACACTGTAGGCTAGTGAAAAGCTGAGCCATCGTCCACATTGAGTGGGCAATGTAGACGAGGAAAATGCATCCTAAGATGCTAGTAAATGATGGAATATACATAATAGAACTTGTACTTTGATGAACAAATTTGGGTTTGATTCATAACACGCAGTTGTGAGATGATTTTATGCCCAATTTAAGCACCTAAAACAATTTAATAATCGTCTGTCCACCTCATCAAAAAAAATTTGTTTGTTGTTGGAGCCGGGCTGTCAAAATTGCGAATTGGACTGCTGGCCGTATGTGCGAGACAAAAACTAATGCCGATATCGATTGTCACAAAAAAAGCCTGAGATCAGTTTTTGCTTTCGTTTAGTACAAAAAATGGCTATCTTTTTTAGATTTGAGAGCACTTTTACGAATCTATTTTTTTTTCTCATGCTAATTTCGATTGGCAAAAAAAAAACACTTTTCTTGCTCGAGATCACTTTTTTCGTTCGTTTGGTACAAAAAAGCAATCTTTTCCAGATGCGAGAGCACTTTTGCGAATCTAATAGTACATTTACACCGCACCTATATTCAACATTTCAGCAGACAAAATTTCGAAATCCAATTTTGGGTTCCCACTGCAACTTCAGCATTTCAAATGACAGCTAGTATCAGAATTGATTACCTACAGATGTTTTTTGTGTTTTGAAATCAAAAGTGGTTTGTACCTAAAGAATTAATTTGTTAGTAATATTAATCTAAACATGAATACAACTGATAATTCACTATCCAGACATATTTTTCCTACTTCCTACTTTTTTAGCTTTTACAATCCAGTTTTACAGCGGTTTTTTTTCGTCAGGGAGCCCAAAAGTCATCAGAATTAGGTTTGTTCGATTTGACAAACTTACAAATGCAGCAATGAAATTCAACATTTCGCTGAAATCCAACATTTCGAAATGTTGGAAAATATATGGCGAAATGTTGAACATTTGGCCTGAAATGCTGAATTTAGCCGAAATGATGAATTTAGGTGCGGTGTAAACGTACTATAAATTTTTTTCTCAGAGTCGCTCGAGATTTATCAATACGCTTACATACGATTTGACATTTGGTAACTGGCGTTTGTTTGTTTACGGTTTATGAAAGTCGGTCGAAAAAGTTAGAGCTACTGAAAAACCATATTAATAATAAATATTTATTATGAGATTTCTTTTATAGTTGTTTGAAAATGTATGTAAAACTTGCAAGTTGCAACCACTCTAATAGTACGTTTACACCGCACCTAAATTCATCATTTCAGGCCAAATGTTCAACATTTCGCCATATATTTTCCAACATTTCGAAATGTTGGATTTCAGCGAAATGTTGAATTTCATCGCTGCATTTGTAAGTTTGTCAAATCGAACAAACCTAATTCTGGTGACTTTTGGGCTCAAGGTAAGATTAGACTGTATCCCAAGTGGTCATAAAATGCCAATTTCTGACAGTTTTCCTGTCAAAATATGGTCATACAATGTAATGGGCATATCTCATATGCTCTAATGACCTAAATGCCACATATTACCAGGCTGATTTTGACAGATAAAAATGCCCAAATGGCATATAGTGTAATCGGACAATAAGCACGTATGCCAGCATAAAGCCCTATATGCCCATATGCACTTTATTGAAATTTCGTTATGGCATTGCTGGCATTTTTGATGGAACAAGAATTATTTTGTTGTCATCGGTGTTTGAGTTCATGGGATTGTGATTTATTTTCATTTTCTTTCTCTTTTTTGTGGATTATTCAATCTATTATTTGTGTATACTATTTATTTGATCTATTCTTTGAAATTTGTTTTTGTAGAAATTCTTTGCTATCTATTTGTTTTGTGCTAGTTATTTGTATTTTTGTTAATATTCGTTATGTGTTTTCATTGGTTCGATTGCTTATTTCACTTGATCTATATTTTGTTTGTTATTTTACCCTTTTTAGTTCTTTTGTGTGTTTGCTTTTTTTCTGTTTGTACTTTTCTGAACCATCTACATGTCTTTGGGGAGCTCAATCGAAGCGGGCAGCGATGGCAGGATGATGGAGGAACCAAAATCAAATTTTTGCTTTGTTTTTCTTTACATCATTACCCTACTACAACATTTGGCAATAAATAACAAATGCCTTAAATGACCATCCAGGCAAATATGACCATATTAGTAATTTTGGTCATATAGTCTAATATACAGTTTTGATAGTCCGGACATTTTGATCACTTGACAGCTAATCTGGTCATTTGCCTGTTGGCATTCATATGCACAATTGGCATACAGTCTAATCTTAGCTTCACTGACAAAAAAAAAACCGCTGTAAAACTCGATTGTAAAAGCTAAAAAAGTAGGAAGTAGGAAAAATATGTCTGGATAGTGAATTATCAGTTGTATTCATGTTTAGATTAATATAACTTAACAAATTAAATCTTTAGGTACAAACTTCTTTTGAATTCGAAACACAAAAAACATCTGTAGGTAATCAATTCTGATACTAGCTGTCATTTGAAATGTTGAAGTTACAGTGGGAACGCAAAATTGGATTTCGAAATTTTGTCTGCTGAAATGTTGAATTTAGGTGCGGTGTAAATGTACTATAAGAAAAAAATCTTCACAAGACAACAACTTTTGGCAGCTACACCACCAACACCAACAAAGCTCAGTATATCGTATATGACAGTTAAATTGTTTACGTGAAGCAATAAAAAACGATGATCATTCAATAGTTTCGACGTTTATCGTTTTTTGGTTGTTACACGAAGCATAAGCATCGTCGAGACGACGTCGTTCGCTCGTTTTAGCCTTACGCGATTAGACCTCAGTATACTTTTTTTTCGTTCGATTGGCCAAACGAGCTGTTCTTTGTTGCTTTTGGTGGTGTACCTGCCAAAAGTTGTTTACCTTTTTTTTTCGTAGAGTGGTTAGAACTTGCAATTTTTACATACATTTTCAAATACATAACTATAAAAGAAAAAGAAATCTCATAATAAATATTCCGAATATAATGTTCACCACGGTCCACGTCCTGCACAAAATTGCAAATTTGATGCTTTTTCTCTCTTGCAAATAACAAATACTGCAACTGCATAAATTGCTCGTATGACGAAGACGAGCCTGTATTATCCGAAGAGGACGACGACGATGAAGATGTGCCACATGATGAAGATAAAATTTACACTTCTATTATTTGTTATAAATTTATCAAATTTTGGTTTAAATTATTTATTTTAATATGGTTTTTCAGTAGCTCTAACTTTTTCGACCGACTTCCATAAAACGTAAACAAAAGGCTGAACTATAATAGTCGAATTGCTCCGTACGACCACGTCCGCAATAGTGCGAATACATGGGATTTGTATTATTCGACCATAATGGCTTTTGGCTCAGTTTCGTTAAGTTTTCTATCACTTGCGCTCACTTGCGAAAGAGTGATCTTACGCACTTTTGTACGAAAACTTGACAGACAGTCAGCTGTGTTTTGTATTTGCAAGAAAAATAATTTATTCAAATCAAAAATCGGCTTCCGTAGAGGAGTATGATTTTCTGTCCGAGCTTATAAATTTAGTACAGGAAAATAAATTATTATATGACAAGAGGGATCCATTTTATTTTAATAAAATAAAAAAAAAAAAAAAATATAGGAGCACAATTGAAAATAAGGAAACAACACAAAGCCGCTTCCGTATACACACGCCTATTATGGGCTACTTAAGCAATTGACAGCACTGAAGAAAACTTGACGTAGAATTACGACATTAGCTTCCGTTTGCTTTCGACTATTATATTCTTATATATATATATTATATTATAGTTCAACGCCAGCTACCAAATGTCAAATAATATGTATGTGTATTGGTAAATCGAAAAAAGTGATCTCAGGCAAGAAAAAGTGTTTTTTTTCGGCGAATCGAAATCAGCATATAAAAGGAAACGTCAAATTTGACGTCGGAGTTTAAAAGCGGTAAAAATTATATACAAATAGGTACAAACAAACCATAACGTACTACAATTTTGAGATTGTTCAATTCTAATTTGTGTTATCTGTGAATTCAAAAGATGTCTATAAATTTAGAAATTAACAAAAAACAACTGAGTGAACAGTTGGCTCTTCATTATTTACCAGCGGGGATTGAAGGCGATGGTGAAGCAAATGTTGATGACTATTTTAACAATTACACGTCGAAGGAAGACGGTCATCTAACAAACTCACTACGCGGGTTTCCGCTAATTGGAATTGACTTTGAAGTGCCGACGAAGTTTACTGGAGTGGTATTTCAAGAGACGAAGAGCACCCTAGATGAGACAGCCAACAGACTATTCAGAGTTACGGGAACATTTAACAAATTTACATATTGGAACTACGATAAAATACCATCTGTTTCTGATGCACTACGACAGGCTTTGCAAGTGTCAATAGTTTCAGATGAACTTTCAAAAGTTATTTCTGCTGAAGATGTGGAAAAAGAATTGTCCAAGACGCCACAAAGTTAATTAATTTATTGTTTAACTTTAAGGTAGCAAATAAAACACTTATGATTACTTTTCTATATACATACATACATAATTATGTTTGACTGTTTAGGAATACCATTTACTAAGTAAAATCTTCAAATTAATCTTCCCCTTACGTCGTTTTGGGTAGGTTGACTGGAATCTGTTATTCTCGTCAATTTTGAATGAATCATACATTGGCTGACAGCGCAATCTTGCTCCTATTCGGCGTTTAACATATTGGTCCTTTCTGGAAGGTGTCAACATGAACTACTCTATTAAGTCACTTCTTTTAGTTACTTGTCCGGGGTGCACCTGGGCCTCAACTCTAACTGCATAAGTGCATACAGTGTCGCACCCTAAATTACCTAGCGCGACTTACTAGTGTGAATTTTAGAAGTGTGAAGTAGTACTGCAGTTGTTGTAATTGCGTGCTGACATCGCCGTGATGATTAACATATTATATCCCCTTGGCTCTGTGAGAAAATCTTTAACTTTAAATATGTCTTCTTACCTCGAAGAAATAGCTCCGTCATTCATCACCTAGTCTTTAACTTTTTTCGACATCAAGTGGTTCAAACTATTTTCAAATCATAAAAATGTTTATGAAATAAATCACCCCTATCATGGAATATTTTGGTATCGTCGAATCCGCAAATTGAACAGTTATTATGTCATATAGGTAGGTATATACATAATATTAACACATACTATTGGTAGGGTGTGGTTTTTTTTTCAGATTTCTGTTCACTTTTCGGATTCGACGATACAAAAATATTCTTTTATGTGAGCAATTCCCCTCGGCGGATTCCATGATAGGGGTGAATATATTGGTGGAGTGTATGTTAGTAATCACGAATTTGTGATTTAAGTGACCTCTACTCCAAAATTACGTTTTGCCCCGATCTAGTGGGTGGGCTCATCAGTTCAGTTGCGAGATTACGCCATATCTATAAAGACGGAGAGTGCAGGAATACCGTTTTTTTCTAAGATTTGCCAGAGTATGAAGATTTTGTTGAATTTCCTCCTCTAAAACCACACTGATATAGAGCGAAGAGGTTACTAGCAAAAGGTCTTAGGCGTTCACGCAGTATATCCGACACGATTTTATACGTGTAGTTTAGTGCTCAGATTACCTTCTTTCTTGTGGATGGTGCACGTGCATACGATACTGAGCCACTGAGGGTCCTTTCATCGGGCATAGATGTATTCAACCAAATTTTGCAGATAAGTATGTGCTAGTCTATGTCATCTTATCCAGCAGCCTTGGATCTAGCTATCCTCTCTTTCGTTTTAATAGGGTGGATTCCATCATCGTTTTGATTGAACGGATCATACAGCATGACAGCCGACTCTTGGCTGTTTCCCAGTTAAATAGTCTGCAGAAGTATTCTTTCAAAATCCTTCATATTATAATGTAAGCATTATTAAAATTTCCCAATTCGTTAATGCACTGAAAACATTTACTTTTTTTTAAATTACATATTTTTATTTTCTGCTATTATCGTACAAAACTTTGTGTAAATAAAAATAATATCCTATGATAATAAACAATATATAACAAGTAAAAAAAAAAATAAAACCATAACAATAGAATTGAAACAAATTAAATAACTTCCTCACCACCGACGACGACAATTGAGGGAAAACCGTGTAGATATGGTATGAGTTAAATGGCCTAAATGATACAACTTTAGTTACGTATACTTTTTGGATGATTTAAGTATAAAATGATTTTTAAATACAAAATATGTTATAAACTTTCATCAACAAGTCTCTAAAAATTAAGTCGACATACATAGTAATTGTTTTTATAGTTACACTTAACAAATAAACAATTTAACATCCTTTTTGGTGTGATTATAAAATGTTTAAATAACAAACTTAACATATAATAGTCTTAACAGTTAATGTTATAAATGGACGATAACAAACGATCAAATGTAGGTATTTTGTTTTCCTTTCGATAACAGTAATCAGTACTACCATGTACTACTAACTGATCACATGAGCGTAATGAAGGCGAATGTGTAATGTCAGAGAAATCTCCAGTAATCGTAATTGACGATGATGTTTAAA
Organism: Cheilosia soror; assembly: GCA_949372485.1. Classification (NCBI taxonomy): domain Eukaryota; kingdom Metazoa; phylum Arthropoda; class Insecta; order Diptera; family Syrphidae; genus Cheilosia; species Cheilosia soror. The sequence continues at coordinate 35,630,458 of OX443563.1, forward strand.
GACTCTGGAGTGCGACGAAATAAATGAATGCAGAAATGCATTTCGTAACTCGAGTGCATATTATGCATTATATTGTGCATGCGTAAGCGTGCGGGCGTGTCTATATATATATGTACAAAGGTGCTGACTCAACAGGTAATTATAATTGATGATGATCATCATCATTGTGCTATGCGTTTCTTTCTGTTCGGTGTTAATATTTTGAGCATTGTTACGACAGGAGCCTCAAACGAGAGTGATACGATAAACGAAAGCAGCCACGACCAGACCACGAGTCCGAAAAATGTTACGATCTGAAAAAGAGAGAGTTTGTATGAAATATTGTATAACCATTACGAGGGCCATCTATAATTGCAATAAACTATACACATATTGGTATCAGTAACATACAAAAACCTGCGCTTCAGTTCCTAGAATTTAAGCAAAACCATAAAATTGAAGCTCTTACCAATTATTCTACCGTTGAAAATTATCTCTAGAATTAACTATTGTTGAATCGACGAAAGATTAGTCTCGCTGGAGGCTTAAAATAAAATACAAACAAATTTTTCTTACCATAGAATCAGTTCCTAAATGAAGCGGAGCATCAGAATTGAGAGCCATTGCTCTTATCACAATTGGATGCACGAGATATGCGCAATATGTAACCCTTGAGAATGGATATAGGCAAGGGGCTGATAAAATTGTATTGATAAATCCACCATATCCTGTAGAGCATGCTATTGTTATCCAAGCAAGAGATACAGCCCACGCTGAGTGGCTTAGTGAACTGTAAGCCGCAGCTGTAAATTGTGACAGTTCTGTATTATAGAGTCCGAATACAAGCACAAACAGATTCGTCATCGCAAGTATCCATGCGATGGACACTGTAAACTTTGATAACCGAATTTTGCAATTTGTCTTAAACAGTATCCATCCAGCAGCCATGCCTATCAAATAGGGACCCAACCTAGTCCATGGTTTGTCGTAGATTTTATCGAATAATGCCAGAGGATCATCAGTATTTGGCTTGTGGTTATTTGTGAAAGCGATGCTAGCAGTCGTGATCCAAGACGAAACTAGAAAGATCGCCATTGTACTAGCAGCGATATTAAAATGTCGAACGGCAACTATAAGAATAATGGCTCCAATTATGTAGAACTGTGTATCATTGGCTAGATACCAACTCCACAGCATACACTAGAATAGACATATGACTTGATATTTTGTTCAACAAAGGATTTGGAAGAATTTACCATTTGTTCGACAGGAAAGAGTGTGTTGACATAAAGCAAATTTCTCCACCAGAATTGAGGACAAGTGACGTGATCCATAGTTGGTGGGTCAAATATTGAAGTGGTCTCTAAATACTTCATTGTGACTTGGACAATACCCAAGACATACATATATGGCGCCGTTAACCTGAAATAGAACAAATAAGTTATTAATAAATTATCGTACTGATACTACATGCAGCAACTCACCTCATAAATCTATAGGCAACCAATCCAAAGAAGTGGACCAAACCTGCAGTGAATTCATTTGCTCCCTTTGTCAGTTTGTTGAGATTTCCTTTTGCATTTGTTCTAAAGTAAATGTATGACACTAAAACTCCACTCAAAAAGAAAAATGTGTCGACGCTGAAGGGGCCATTAGTAATGGCCTGGAAGAAAAAGTTCTTTTCGACGTCTTTTCGCATTTCCATGTTGTCCGAATACTTAAAGACAACGATGCATGTGTGTCCCAATATAACCCAGGCCATAGAAAATACTCTCAGCCCATGAATAGAAGGGATCGTATCTGATCCCACATTACGATCACAAATGGCGTTGAAGTTTGTTATAACCGAAAACGATAGAAGTAACTCCGAATATACGCTTAGCTTGTCTGGTTCATGTAAGTGTCCCTCAAGGTGTTCATCAGAATTGTTAGTGTTCATTGTGTTCGCAGTATGAGGCAAATTCAAAACAATGTTAAGGTCCTTTAAATCCTTCTTAAGATCATTTGTTCCAGAGTCACTGTAATCAGACGCCGCACACCCAATACCTGAAGATGTTTCGCTGTTGTTCATCATTTCCTTGTCTTGCTCGCGAAGTACTTTATGTAAACGCCTTCTTAGGTATACTTCATACAAAGTTCCGAGTATCATTAGAATAAAGACCAAACCGGATACGATGCTATAAAGAAGGAAACGTTCTTGCGTTTATAAGTTTAACATGGAAATAGAAGTATGTCTTACCTTAGAATCCAGAATGTTGTGTCTTGAAAGAGATCGTATCCATTCGCTGTTGGTACCCGAATATCAATTAAATCTGCTTTTCGGAATGACAACTGAATTTGCGAAGCGCTGGTCACCTTTCGCACATCACCAACAGAGCAAGAAGATGGAAGACAAACGCCAACATATATTGTCCGAGTCTGAAAGAAGGACAAAAAATGTGTTAAGTTAATAGAACAACGCCCAGACCTTGGGATGGGAGACAAACAAAGAGACAGTGTGATATTGATATCTCTTCTTCTGTATATCTTCTTCTCTTCTCTATATATATAATATATAAAATGGAAAAAACTGTATGTTTCCCTCTGTCGTCCGTAATTTTCAACAAATTTAGTTGATTTTTTTTTAATGTCGGTAATTACCTACGGTGATCGGTCAATAGGCTAAACAAATTCAAAAAATCTTACATATTGGCCGTGGAGTGGTCCTGTGAAGATTGGTCAAAGTTGGATAAAGGGGCGTGGCAGCGCCCAAACAAAAAAAAAACATTCAAAATCGTGTATCTCGAAAACCATCAAATCGATTGAGCGTGGAGTGCTCCTGTGCAGATTGGTAAAATTTTAACAAAGGGGCGTGGCACCGCCTATACAAAAAAAAAATTCTAAATCTTATATCATGAAAACCACCGAATCAAACTTACAGATAAACTTAGATATTGGCCCTGAAGTGCTCCTGTGAATGAAATTGGACAAAGGGGCGTAGCACCTCCCATACAAAAAAAAAACATTCAAAATCTTATACTTCCTATACAAAAAAACATCTTCTTTTCTTAAGGACTATTCACATGAACATGAGAGCGACCAACTATCTACGAACGAACTAATATTCGCGAGTTTTGATAGTTCGCGAATTTCAGCCATCAGTTTCTATTAGCAATTTCTAATTTGAGGTTAAGTTCGAATAAATGTTTTATTCGCTAGTTTGTTGAACGCGATTTGATCATATGGATTGCGAATAAACTTTGACAATCCTCGCCAAGAGTGGTTTCATTCGCGGCAAAAAGTTTGGTATTGGCAATTTTGTTAGGTTTATAAACATGTGTTCTTAATGCATTTTGATGGGATAATTAATTATCCTACTCGTGGAATAATAAAATTTACAGTTTTATGTTTATAAATGCTTCAAAGGTGTTTTGTTCGCATTTCATCGATTCGTTCGTTCGCTCTCATGTGAATGGTCCTTTAAAGTCCTTTTAATTAATTATCCCATCAAAATTCAAAATGTATTAAGGAAACAAGTTTATAAACAGTTTAATTACATAATTTCGTTTTCCAAACTATTTTCTCCTAACGAAAACACCCTTGTCGCAAATTGCCAAAGTTTATTCGCAATTTTAAGGTTTTCAGTCAGCAAATTCACCGATTCCGACCGTCCTTTCATCCATTCATTCATTTTCAATGGTCCGCTTGTCCATTAAGTGGGTCGCGGGTGTAGGTTGCTCAAGTGAACCCTCCATAGCTCTCGATCCTCCGCCATCGACTCTAAATCATCAAGAGCAATCCCCATACGGGTATAGGAGAGATTATGGACTTGCTCTAACCATCTCATCCTTGGTCTACCTAGAGGACGCCTACCCGATGGTACGGATTCCATAGCACGTCGTGGAATCCTGGTCGGGGACATGCGTTTAACATGACCAAACCACCGAAGCATGGATCGCTCCGTCCGGAGAATTAGCTGCTCGACATTGAGTTCCTCACGTATTCTGGTATTTCTGATGCGATCTCTACGGGTCACACCAGCAATACTACGGAGAAATCTCATTTCGGCAGCTTGTATCCGCGATCTTATTCTTTCGGTCATTACTCAAACCTCATGACCATAGGTGAGATTTGGAACAAACACCGAATTAAAGACTGACAACTTAGCTTTGACACCAAGTTCAGTCCTCCTAATAAAAGAATGACCAAGCTGTCTCAAAATTGACCCAGCCTGACCAATCCTACAGGAAAACTCGGCATTGCTCCTTCCATCACTCGTGAATAAGACCCCGAGATACTTAAACTTCTCCACCTGTTTCAATGGGACTGGAACGTTCTGGAGACGACCATCACTTCAGATTTGTTCACGTTTACCTTCAGCTTCAACACAAACGGTTACAAACCGATCGAGTGCGCGCTGAAGTTCAGTCTGAGAGGATCCAAGGATGACCAAGTCATCAGCGAAGAGCAAATGACTTATCCTCAGATCTCCCAATTCGAAACGTTCCTCGCAAAAACTGCGCTGTAACATCCAGTCCATATAAGTAATGAAAAGGAGAGGAGACAAGACGCACCCCTGACGAAGTCCAACGCCCACGGTGAAAGGTATTGATTTAACGCCGTTACGAAAACAGCTTTTACAGTTTGTGTAAAGAGATTGAATGGCTCTCAAGAGAGAACCATCAATTCCATACTCCTGTAATACACTCCAGAGTTTCCCTCGAGGGACTCGGTCATGCTTTCTTCAAATCTACGAAGCAAGCGTAAACAGGTGTAGCATACTCCCAAGCCTTCTCAAGTACCATTCTGAGAGTGAATAACTGGTCGGTTGTGCTTCTGCCGGGACGAAAACCGCACTGCTCATCTCCTAATCGTACCGTCCTTTTTAAAGTTAATTCTTTAATCGCTAAATTTGAAGGTATTCGTCGGCAGATTCTCCGATGCCGACCGTAATTTTTAAAATCGAATCAAAACTCGCTAAATTTTAAGGAGTTCAGTCGGAAAATGCCGACCTTTTTTTTCCTTTTTAAAATCTGAACTCGGAGAAGGTACAAAAAATAAACAAATATAAATTGGCATTTCACTCACTCACTCCCCCACACCCGCCTCTCGCTACGCCCCTGGAAGTAATTTGCTACATTTTTATTTCAATTAAACGATACATACTGCAACTAAATTCAATTTAGTGCACACAAAAAAAAATATGTATAGGTACAACCAAATTGCCAACAAATGCCATCTCATTGCATCCCGTGTACTGGTTTACATGCCAAAATATATAATATCGACTTATTACATTCATTTACAGCCACATTCGTATGTCAACAAATCCAAAATGAACACATGCCAGTCATCGTCGACATACGAATATGCCAACTTTGAGACAAAACGTGCGTGCCGTGTTCTCGGCATACTTTTCGCACATGCCACAATATAAATAAGGTGACATAATGTAGAAGTAGAATATTTCGAGTAATTATCGTGACATCAGAGTGGCATGCGTATGTGGTGTACTCTTACTCTTTCTTCATATTATAAAAATTGTGGTTCATTTACTAAATTTCAAATAGTGTTTTAAATAACTTTATTGTATGGATCGTGCCATGTTCCGCATGGGATATATACACCACAATTAATAGGATGGACGAATGTCATTCTGATTGAGGCAATGTTTCAATTTACTCAGCGATTTTAAATGCCCGGAATTATGTCGTATCCAAATTGACTTTCTAAAATCGTGTTCTTAAGTAAAACTATTTTTTTTATTATACCTCGACGTACCGTAATTTAAAAAAAGGTTTTCGTTTGCAAATGATTCCTTTATTTCCAAAAGACTTAGTGGCGGTTTTCGTTTGCATTACTTTTCGCAAACTGCTAGTAACTGTATTTTAGTTGTAAAAACTAAAAATACGTCATTTTTAAAACTTTACCAAGACAACAGAGCCAAAAATCTGTTGTACTCGTTATACTTATTTAGTACGTGCTCTTTTATCTATGTGAATTATTTATAAGCTTATCTAAAGAAATAGGTTGAGTGGGACATAAATCCCAAAAGAAATGTATGGGACTTAAGTCCCATTAGGGTGGGACTTAAGGCCCAAATTGAATTTCCACCCATGTGGGACATAAGCCCCAAAAATAAAAGTTGGGCTTTATGTCCCTGGGCCTTATGTCCCAGCGCCGTCCCGAACTACCTCAAAGTTATAGCTGTCTATCGTGACGTTCTGTCCGATTCGTTGATGTTGTGTGTCCCTTCTTGTTGACAGCATATATTTTGTTTTGCCCTCATTCACCACTAATCCCATTTTTGCCGCCTCTGTACTGATACTTGCAAACACACCAGTAACATCTCGCTGTGTTCTGCCAATGATGTCGATGTCGTCAGCGTATGCAAGTAGTTGTATGGACTTTTGAAAAATTGTGCCCCTGGTGTTGGCTTGCGAGTTTCGCACAATTTTCTCAAGAATGTTGTTGAAAAAGTCACATGACAGCGCATCACCTTGTCTAAATCCTTTTTTGACATCAAAGGTCTCGGTGAGATTGTTTCCGACCTTTACGGAGCAGCGAGCGTTCTCCATCGTCATTCTGCACAATCTGACAAGTTTGGCAGGGATGCAAAAACTAGACATGGCTTTGTAGAGCTCGTCTCTATAAATGCTGTCATATGCGGCTTTAAAATCGATAAATAGATGATGAGTATCGATTTGAACTTCTTGGGTTTTCTCCAGGATCGGCCGTAGTGTGAATATTTGGTCGGTTGTGGATTTACCGGGCCTAAAACCGCACTGATAGGATCCAATCAGTTCGTTAACAAATGGTTTCAGGCGTTCACACAGTACGGCAGACAAGATCTTGTAAGCGATGTTAAAGAGGCTGATGCCTCTATAGTTGGCGCAGTTTAGAGGGTCTCCTTTCTTATGGATCGGGCAAATAATGCTGAGGCTCCATTCATCAGGCATACTTTCCTCAGACCAAATTTAAGAAACGAGTTGCTGTATGCTCTCTACCAAGTCTTCCCCCGCTGCCTTAAAAAGCTCGGCCGATAAACCATCTGGTCCTTCAGCTTTGTTGAACTTCAGCTTGGATATTGCTATCCTTACCTCATTTTGATCAGGTGGACGGAAGTCTTGGCTTTCATCGCCCAGGCTGAATGGTTCATTCTGCCTGACAACGGAATTCGTGTCGTCTTCGCCGTTTAGCAGTCTCCAGAAATGGTTTTTCCATGTCCTCAGCACCGACTGTGACTCTACTACTAGGTTTCTTTGTTCGTCTCTTGTTCGGGTCTTGTTCCCGTAACACGTTCTTTTTACCTTTTGGTAAAACTTCCGAGCATTGTTCCTGGAGTAGCACCTCTCTATTTCCTCGATCGCGCGCTTCTCATGCTCTTTCTTTTTCCTCCGGAGAAGCCGGTGTTCTTCCCTCCTTTTTTGCTCGTAGAGCTCACGAGCTGCTCTTGTCCTTCTCTTTGCTGCATGTGCTTGCCGGCACTCTTCATCAAACCAGGGGTTTCGCGGTGGTGGTCTGGTGAAACCTAGCACATCAGTTGCGGCTTTTCTGATGGCTTCTTTGCATCGATGCCACTGGTCTTCAGCACATGCGGCGAAACTCCCAGCAATTGGCAGATTGGGGTGATTGTGCCCCTTTTCAAGAAAGGGGATAAGAGGGATTGCTCCAATTACAGGGGTATATCACTTTTAAGTCTCCCCGGAAAAGTCTTTGCCAAGGTGCTGCAAACGCGTTGCAGAGCCGTGGTCGAGGCACGATTAGGAGATGAGCAGTGCGGCTTTCGTTTCGGCAGAAGCACAACCGACCAGTTATTCACTCTCAGAATGGTACTTGAGAAGGCTTGGGAGTATGCTACACCTGTTTACGCATGCTTCGTAGATTTGGAGAAAGCATACGACCGAGTCCCTCGAGGTAAACTCTGGAGTGTATTACAGGAGTATGGAGTTGACGGTTCTCTCTTGAGAGCAATTCAATCTTTTTACACAAACTGTAAAAGCTGTGTTCGGGTAAACGGCGTTAAATCAATACCTTTCACCGTGGGCGTTGAACTTCGTCAGGGGTGCGTCTTGTCTCCTCTCCTTTTCATTACTTATATGGACTGGATGTTACAGCGCAGTCTTGGCGAGGAACGTTTCGAATTGGGAGATCTGAGGATAAGTCATTTGCTCTTCGCTGATGACTTGGTCATCCTTGGATCCTCTCAGACTGAACTTCAGCGCGCACTCGATCGGTTTGTAGCCGTTTGTATTGAAGCTGAGATGAAGGTAAACTCGAACAAATCTGAAGTGATGGTCGTCTTCAGAACGCCTGTTCAATGCACTCTGCATGTTAGTGGAGTCCCATTGAAACAGGTGGAGAAGTTTAAGTATCTAGTATATTTATTTATTTATTTATTTTTTAACTACTATACATAAATGTCACAGTTAATCAGTTTTGAAATTAGAGTATGCTGTTTTACAATTCTTTCAATATTCATTTCTTATTCACGAGCGATGGAAGGAGCAATGCTGAGTTTTCCTGTAGGATTGGTTGAAGCATAAGCGGTTGGGATGTTCATCGTTGCTGCGTGAATTCGCAGCGAACGATTACGTTAGATCTTAAAGGTGGGGTTTGTCCTTTACGTTGAAGCAGCGAGTGGCTTGCGGTTGCACAGCTGAACTCGACGGTGGGGTGGGATCTTGCTGCTTATAAGTCATCCTATGCATCAAACATTTATCGTGCCAAAGATTAAGAATAGGGGAACAAAAACTCCACAGAACAGAACTAAAAGTTAATATATCCTATAGTAAACGCGAGCTGCACTAGGTTTCGATGACGAGGACTGAAAGAGTGGTACACGAAAAACAAAATTAAGAGTGGGATGAACATTCACAAATCAGCCTAACAGGACATATGCACCATGGTAATCCCGGGTCCTGAACTGATTCGGAAAAGCCCCAAAATCGATCTGTCGCAACGATCACTCACATCTCAACAAATTACCACAACTTAGCAACACATCTTAATTAAATAATGACCACTTGGATAAATATTTGACTTCATGTCACTCATTAGATACTATTTATTGTAAATATATTTAAATTCATAAATTCGAGATATCGTATTTCATATTCATATATGTCTTATTAATTATATATATGGTAGACCCCAGAATGAGATGGTTAGATCAAATTCATAATCTCTCCTCTAACCGTATGGGGATTGCCCTTGATGATTTGGAGTCGATGGCGGAGGATCGAGAGCTATGGAGGTTCCACTTGAGCAACCTACACCCGCGACCCACTTAATGGATAAGCGGGCCATTGAAAATGTATGTGTGTATGTATGTGCCCAATGGAAAACGACATTAAAATCACTGCTTATGAACCTTCGAGCAGACAACTATTAAAACAAGCAAATATTTTTTTTCATGAAGCCAATACTTGCCCTTATATTTTATGTAGGTCCAAGAAAAACAAAAATGCTTCGTGTCCAAAAAATCGCAGATAATGACTTATACATTTGTACTGAACGACATATTTGTCTTATGTATGTACGTGCGAAAGCAAAAACCATGACTACTTAAGTGTCATAAAACGTTTCTTATCATAAATAAGTAAATTATTAATCGTATTGTTTGTTTAATGGGTCATCAAATGAAGATAGTAAGGGTATTCCCAAAGCGTATAAGAAATATGTACAAATACATTGATTTACTCTCCGGAGACATCAGTTTGCAATATTATCCTCCGCTGTACACATCAATAATGGTGAATTTTGGAATCATACTCACAGTAGCTGTTCTTATTGCACCTTTTGCAATAACGCAAGGCAAAGTGTTTAGTAAGTGCGAATTAGCGCGCGCAATGTTCAGCTTAGGAGTTCCCAAATCGGAACTTCCCGACTGGGTATGTCTGGCGCGGTACGAAAGTGGTTTCAATACAAAAGCTACGCACACAAATTCCAACAGAACAAAGGATTGGGGAATATTTCAGATCAACGATCGTTACTGGTGTAAGCCGGCCGATGGCCGACAAACGTCTAATTTATGCCATATTGCATGTAGTGAGCTGTTGACCGATAGCATTAATAAATCCGTTTCCTGTGCTCGTAAGATTAAGCAGATGCAGGGATTCAGAGCTTGGTATGCTTGGCGATCGCACTGTCAGACCAATAAACCCACTACGAACGAGTGTTTCTAAATGTCAATGATTCATCCAATATTGTTAAATGTATACTGTATATTACGCCTCAGTGTGTACTACCAGAAAACATAAATACAGAGGTACATACTTACCTATGTTATAAAAATACAAAATTGTGTTGTTCGTGTTTTAATCATTACTAGGCTCGCCCGGTGGTCGAAATTCGCCCACCATACATAAACACAAAGAAACGCAACATGCAAAAAATTAGTATGTGCCTCAAAAACATACATAAGCAAGCACTCTATACTGAAGTGCATCTCCTTTCCTTTGTTTCCCTCTTCCTACGAAATCCAAAAAAAACTACCCCAACCGCCCAACCCAATCTTCCCTGGTAGCTGTATGTCTCTCCAGTGTTGCCAGAAGATTATGATGGAATATCCCAGATTAACCGTTAAAAAATCCCTTTTCGATTGACTTTATCCCTTTTTGTTAAAATACTAGAATACCACCCCCCCCTCCCCGCTGACAAACCAATAAGAAAATAAAAGAAACGCATTTTCAAACAAAAATAACGTTTAATGACTTCTTTTTTGCACTTGGCCTTTTTCGAGTTTTCTGCAACCCTCGCTATCCAATCTTTATATTTGTCGTCAGTCGTCCAACTCGAACAAAATTTCTTCTTATACGATCGCTGTCATGATTCTCCCTTTTCCATCATTCAAAAAACAAGCAATGAGGAATTACCTCTCAAATAAAAAAAAATATGTACATATTTCATTTCTTTTGTGGTATGTTCGTATTCGTATGTTGTAAGTATTTTACTCGGTATTTTACGCGTTTCTGGTATCTACCAAAACATAGATGGCTGCTTTATCACTAGAAAGAATTGTCTTTACCTAAAGGTTCGTTTCAATTGTGTTTGAAAATCTTTATTATATGAAATTTGTTACTATGAACGAAAAGCCCTTTAATAGCTAAAATGTCTCTTTATCCCTCGGACATATTAAAATTCGCAGAAAATCCCTCAAAAAGGGATAAATCCCTCAAAATGATATCACTGTGTCTCTCGCTCTCCTCTTATGAAGATTATTAATATACCCCAACCCCATGCTATGGGCGATCATAAATCATAATATGTATAGGTAATGTACAATGTACATACAGCTGCTGACCATTGTCCATAGCACTCACTGAGAAAACAAATCAACCCTTTTCGAATGAGGTACTTATGATCGTGTAGTTTTGTTTTTTTTTTTGTTCTGTCGCACGATCGCAAAAAGTATATCTATATAAATAATTCTGTGTGCTGTGGTATACTGGTATCCAATCCAGCTGAAGGCAAAGTCATGACTCAGTGATGAAAATCGACTTTTCTCAATTGTACTGAAAACTGAAACAAAATTGTACTGTAAATTTGAGTACTATTATTATAATTATTAATAGTACTCAAATTTCTTAAATGTATAAAACCGAACGAAAACATAAAAAAGAAATATTTTATTAAAACAAAAAGAGAGTACATATCAGTGTTATCATCGGCCAGTTTTTATAACTTCCCCAGCATTTAAGTCTTGCAAAATGTTAAGTATTTATGTGAGTTCGTAAGTATACAAAATTACGTGGCTCTTATAATGGTTTTGTGCATGCAAGGAGGTACCGGAACAAAGAAGTTCTTTCACAAAATTTCATTCGCCTTGGTCGTTTCATTAGATAGACCGACGCACGGGCGGATAGACGTACATGGCTAAATCGTTTCAGAATTGCATCCGGATTTAGAATATTTATGGCTTATGGGGTATAGGGTGATTTTTCTTGGCGTTAGAAATGTAAGTGAATTTAATTGAATCTAAAGCTTAGTACGCAGTTCGAGGGAATCTAAATTTTAGCTGCTCTCCAATTTTTCTCTCAAACATTAACTAAAATCCTATAGGTATTCATGCAAAAACCTTATCCTTATTTACTTTTCCGCAACAAAAAAGGACAGAAAAAAAAACATTATCTGTGAAAATTTAGCTAAAAAACAATTTTTTTTTTTAATTTTGGAGACAATTTTGTATGTGAGCTAAAATTGGCGCAGGGACATAAGTCCATGAGACATAAGTCCATAATCAAAATATGGAATTATGTCCCACCGAAGTGGGTCATAAGGCCATTATGGACTTATGTCTCACCGAAGTGGGATATAAGTCCATAATTTATTTTTCAAAAATGGGACATAAGTCCACCATTTTATTGGTAGCATAAATAGGTGCCGTGACATAAGGCCAAATTTTTAAATTTGCCTTTTAGGCGCTTTGGAAAGCGACATAAGACCAAATTGTAACATTCTGCAAAGCAAGATAGGGCCAAATTATTTTGAGACATAAGACCAAATGCTATTTTTCTATAAGAAAAACTTGTTTATACCGTTTTAATCAATAATCGGTCACTGATTGCACTATAGTTTGGGGACACTTTTTCATTTTTCTAATTCATTCAAGATAATGCATATCACTCAAGACATCACAAATATAACGTTATTATGGTGGGTTTCCTTTTTTTCCTAAGGTATCTTCAATTAGCCATAAATGCAGTAATACACTTCTTGCAAAGTTTTAAATACCTGCAAGGCGAGCAGACTATTGTAGGTGGTAATTCCTGAAACCATATGGGGGATACAATTTTCCGTGGGAAGAATCTAAAGGCGTAGCCAAAAAAAATTTTGAGCAAGGGAGGATCGATTTGGGTATTTTGGCTACGCATTTAGGTTCATTAAAAGTCGATCCTCCCCTTCGCAATCTTCGCAATCGTTTCCTGGGTACGCCTTTGGTTTATTTACATGACCAAATTGATCGCTCCTATTGAACACTTTGCAGTGTGCCAGGACCTACCATTTAAAATAGTCTGCTTGCCTTGCAGATATTTAAAACTGGGCAAGATGTTCATTTAAAGCTAATTGAAAGTTCTTTAGGGTAAAAAAGGAAACCCACCGTAATGACGGTTTATTTGTGATGTCTTTGGTGATATGCAATATGAAAAGTTTAGAAAGCCTAATTTCCTTTTTTTTCATATTCAAAGAAAAACAAAGTAAAATACAATTTTGCGTCTGAGAATAAATAAAAGTGGAATTTCACGAGAACATGTTAGATGGGACATAATTCCATAGACGATTTCTATGGACTTATAACCCACTTCGGTGAGACATAAGTCCATAATCAAAATATGGAATTATGTCCCACCGAAGTGGGTCATAAGGCTATTATGGACTTATGTCTCATAGACTTATGTCCCTGCGCCGCTAAAATTTAGCACGAGCAGCGTACTAAGCTTAATGTAATATAAGTCTTATAGACGCCGGATAGGAACTTTAGTCCATGTACATACATATTAAGAGATTAATGCCCAGTTGTACAGTCAGAGTTTAAACTCTCGTTTTGGTTTAAACCTTCGTTCAACAAATTTTCGGTTTCACTGTGTTCGTTTAAACCCAAAGTGGAGTTCAACTCTCGGTTTAAGTTAAACGCCTGCATTCTGCCGTTTAAACTTTCGTTTCGCATTTTGAGGTTTATTTTGACAGCTGCTATTTCATACAGAGAGATAGAGAGAGAGAACAGAAATGATAAATTGTTTGAGTGCTGCACTTCTTGAATTTATATGAGTGAAAAGTAGAGCTATGATTAGTTCCAGCATTACTGCGGTAAACCCACTGTTAAAATATATCATCAGAAAATTTCAATAGATATTCAACCAATATAATGTACTTTTCAATAAAAACGCCTTTTTTCAAGTGAACATCAGGTAGATCTTAGCCCAAACATAATGTAGACAAGCGTAAATAATTGTATTGAGGTTTTTTCAATACAAATTATTTATTTCCGTGTGTGGAAATGACGATTATTTTTTTGTAATGCTACTAGTGATTTCTTTAGATTCTTCGCGAACAAAATATATCTATACATACTCAAATCTTTCACATTTTGTTTTGGCTGAAACAAGACACTACGCACTCTATTCTTTTTACAATGCAATTTGTTTGTCCGATTTTGAACACACTTTTCGGGACAATGCCTGTTCAGTTCAAAGGTTTGGGAGATCATACCAATCTAAAATAAAAGCTTTCAAGGCAATGTTACCTTTCATGCCAAAAATTGATTTGGATTTTTTTAAAAAATTAATACAAAATTCAAAGTAATTTTAATATTTCAATTCACTTGCAACATCCGTCACACATCGAATGCACATCAGTTTACCCTTAAGCCTACTTTCGGACGTACTGTAAAATATAGAGATTCTTTTGTAAGTCGAACAACACGCATGTGGAATGCATTGCCTCACACGGTTTCCCCCTCTCATTACAACCCACAATTGTTTAAAACAATGTGCACCAGTACCTCTTCTCTATCCTCCCTATTAACCCTTCCACTCGTGCTGTGCATTAGCATTTTAAGGGAACAAAAACCCCTTGAGCACTAGTGAATTATAAAAAAAAAAAAAAATTAATTGTTTTTTTGCCTTACTGCAACTCTGATGTGATACTTTTTTTTATTTATTTAATACTTTAGTTAATATTATTTTATTATATTGTTATTTTGTTTGAATGATTGGTAAGGCTACGAAAGCCGTGTTACAATTACGAAATGTGTTTTAAATGAGTGAAAAACTGCCTATATCTCTCAATGTAATAATGTTCTAAGTTGAACATAGAACAGAGTTTTCATAATAATCCCAAACTGATAAGCAAAATGTTCTACGTCAAAACCAAAAATATGAATAATATGAATGTTATGCAGTAAAAGGAAAGAACAAGTATACAATTAATTACAATATTCTATATAGTTTTATTTGTAATGGGTATCTTATATGTATTCATGCATTTTAACTAAAAATCAGCAACGTAAATCTTTGCATTGATATATCTCAAAATTGATATACCCGAAAATTTCCCTCGATTTTTTTAAATAGTTCAACAAGTCCAGTACCTATTGCTGTCCCCCATCGGCACTCGAAGCTACGCCGAAGTTAGTTAGTTGAAGTCAGAAAAAGTATCACTTCGCAATGTTTATGACAAATCTATGGAAGCGAATGCGCTGCATTAGGTATATAGTTTTTCACAAGTGGACTTAAGAAATTATTTATATATTTTAACACGTCATTGAATAGAGAGTAAAGTAAAGTATGAATGTTAGTGTTCCTTTATTCATTCTTAAAAAAAAAAAAATGAATAATAAAATAGAATATGAAAAATACTGATTACAGAATAATAAATTGGTCTTTATATTTAGCGTCGAAAGCTGTTATTTATTATACACGCATTGATTTAATTCTACAACTTTCCACAGTTTATATTGATTGTACCTATGTAAGGTTTCGGTTTACAGGCCCTTTAGAGGATATTTGAACCGCCATCAAATACCAAGCTTTCTATTAGCTCTTTTTTTTCAGACTTCGATTAAATAACTTCAGCATGCCTTATATTAACCTTGTTAAATAAGAATATCTCACTTCTCTATGCAGCTTGTGAAATTGTTTCCTAAATGCCTTAAATAAGCTATTACTGAAAATATGTCTTGAATAATGGCTAACATCTCGAAATAAGCCTTATAACAACAATATAGAAGTTAGAGTTTATTAAGCTTAACAAATTGGACCTTATACAAGGTAAATTATTTTTAGTTGGGATAATTTTACTATCACCAGGAACGTCACCTATAACATGGTATGTACTAAGATCCTGTCCCAAACCAATGTGAGATCATTAATATTTTCTTCCTAACTTTTGCTTGGTTAATTCTAACAAGTCGGTCAACGTCGGTTAGAATTAATTAACGTTTTAACAAATCCATTCTCTTTTCTTTAAGCAGTGTTGTTTCCAGTTACAGAAATGGAATAATTATCAAATTTCCCACTTGTTGAAATGTTCTAAAACAATTGTTGAAGTGCCCGCAGACTGGTTATTACCAGTGTTGCCACTAAAAAAAAGTGAATCCGGTCAAATCTGACCGTATGACCGGATTTTTATTTTCTAAATCCGGTTAAAAAATCCGGTCAAAAGTCAAAATCCGAGTTTTTGACCTGAAACCAGGTCAAAAATAGATTATGGTAACATAATATGTATTACTAAAAATATAAAACAAAAGTTAACTATCATTAGCCATTATTTTACATTATAAACATTATCCGTGTTGAGAAAACGTTTTTATAATATGCGAATTTTGAGTTTGTAAACTTGTTTTTTATTTCGTTTGTTTAAAATTTACTGAAACTAATTTTTCATTTTATATGACGTATTTTAAGTCCTGAAATACACTTTTAGTGCATGACCATACAACGTCTTCCAATGTCCAGCGAGGCAGTTGGATTTTGAGTGAGTAGAAAGGAGAAAAGTAGATACCATAGAAAATGCGCAGAAAATCCATTTTCAGAGATAATTCTGGCATGGCCTGAGCAGAGCATAAATGTTCTTTTTCGTACCATTGTGCTTTCGATATAAATCTGCATTTGATATTTGCATTCATAGAGTGAGGGCTATATAAAATTTGTTTGTGTTTCCGATTTCAATATTCTTTTACCTGTCAAACTTTATTTCATTGCAATGACGCCTCGTTTTTGTTTGTAGCCATTAATGGAAATGAAAGTCATGGGAAGACGAGTTCGTGTATGGCCATATGCATACACTAAGGCCGCGTGCCAATTGGGCTAAATTAGTATTCTGGGATAATTTTCTGACACTTGAAAAGAGTACTTCACCAAACTCCAATCTGAGATTTATCGAATTTCACACTTTAATTAATTAAAATTCATTGTTTAATTTCAACATTCTAGCAAAAAAAAAATGTCTAAAAATTACCGAATAAGATAATGCTCCCGGAGCAGAATTCCAATTGGTTTTTGTTTGAACATGAGAGTGTGTTCGTAATGTAAGGCTAAATTTTATTCAAATTATATAAATACATCTTTTTTTATAGTTAATAGAGCAATTTTATTTTTCCGGTCAAAAAAGCGTTTTCCGGTTAAAAACATTTTTCGTTCCGGTCAAAAAACGGTTAGACCGGATTTCAAAATTTTCTCCGGTCAAAGTAAATCGATTACGGTCAGATATGACCGGAATCCGGTCAGAATGGCATCACTGGTTATTACGTGTTACAAAAATTTTTAACAGTTGTTGAATTTCACTTGTTTAATAAGAACTTGTTGTATTGTGTTATAGGCCCCAGCCCAGGTTGCCAATAGACTGTAACGTAACATTTATACTTCAAATGTCTAAAAGAAAGGCTCCAGGCTCCACAAACGGTGATACACAAATTAAGAAATGTCGGTCAATCACTTGCATTTTTTTTAAATGGAGTGAAGGTGCAAGTACACGGCATGGAGCAAGCCACATATGTATGTAGTACTGACGTCATTTTTACGTCAGCGAATGGTCCCAATGGGTACATGCAGTGCCGAATTTATATTTTTTATGAGTGTAGGCCACTTTATTTCCGCCGCCTCATGTACCTTTTTAAAATAATACTTTTCCATTTGTAGATTGTAGTAAGGAAGGCACTAAAGAAATAAACGAATGGATTAGTCATTAAGAAAAAGCGTAAAAAGAAATAAGAATTACAATTTTTACGGGATTTATTATAATCATATTTTCCAGTACTGACTCCGTAACGCTCCATACTTTTCATATATGTATTTTTCTTATATTAAATGAAAGTAGGCGGTGGATATTTGAATAAATTTAAAAAATTTTAAAATTTGAGTTTTCACATTATTCAAATTCCCACCGCCTACTTTTCTTCATGGTTCAAACTCAACGATATACTCGGCAAGTTTTTTCAAAAGGCAATAACCAACCCTTTGCCGTAGAAACCTGAAATTTTGCACAGAGGTTTCCTCTAAAATGTATAGGTACAAGCAATGAGGAAGGATATTTCCAGATTCAACTCTCAAAGTGGTTAAAAGGGGGGGGGTCAAAGTTTGTACGGGAACATTTTTATTTTTCATCCGATCGACTTCAAACTGGGTTTGTGTTGTGTACTCTATATAAGAAATATGTAGGTATTTTGCTTTGGGCTCAAGTTATTGGCAATGATTTTAATGAGAGCTTTTTCAAAACTCGCGAAGGATTTCGTCGTATCAATTTGAAACTTTGTACATTGATAAAGAAGTTAAATATTATTTATACTCATAAATCTAAATCAATAGATAGGTACAAACAAAAAAATCTAAATAATTTTTAGGCAATTTGCTACGAATTTTTAGATCACTGACCTACTAACTGCTCCTCAGGTACTTTAATAGGAAGGTTTATTTCGCGATATTTAAATATAAAAGAGAAAACTAACTGATCGTGAAGGAATCTCTGTGGACAAAATCCTGAGAAAATTTGAGTTTTCTCATTATTGCAAAATTTCCCGGGTAGCAGAAATGTGTGAAGAAGACATTGTTGAAATTCCCACGGAAATTATATCAACTGGAGACTTGATTAAGACAATTTTTGGCAATTTGCTGCAATCTGCAAATATCAATGCAGGAACTTTCAAAATGAGTCATTGCCGCGCTGACAAATGCGCAGACATTAGAAATGAATAGGAAGATAATCGATTTAATTGGTAATAACTCCTAAATCTATTTTAGCGTCGATTCTGCTGTCAGTGAAGACTGATGCACCAAATTTTCCAGTTAAATTCTTCAATCAGCAAACTCCATCCAGCAAGCCACCTCATGTGCTGTAGCTTAAGCAAGGTGTCATCATCATGTTGCTGAGAAACTTGAACCCTAAAAAAGGACTGCAATGGAACTCGATTGATTGTGGAAGAGCCTGGACGAAATTTGATAAGAGCAAGAATTATTTCGACATTCAATCACAATGATTCCATTTCCAATAAATTCTAGCGTACGCTAGAAGACCAGTCATTTGATCACTTTGGCATGCATTTGAAGACCGAAGTATTTTCCAACTGTATGTGGCTTTATCGCGATCAAGAGTTGCAAGTCAAATGAAGGTGTATATTGAATCTAATCCACAGCAAGGAAGATTATTAATTAACCAGAGACAATTCAAACGCAATGTAGTTTTCAAAGAAGTTCTTTAAATAAAATCAATTTGTTTATCAAATATTACTTTGCATACCCAGCGAAGCGGGTACAACCAACTAGTATCATCATAGTTTATGGTGTTCATTATCTCTGCTTCAATGTAGAGAAGAGCTAAAGAATTAATTTTTTCTTGAGACAATGAAGACCTTTGATAATTTTTCACGAGTTTTAAACACGAAAAACTCATTTCCTCAGAACGTTTTTAGCCGGAGTGGAAACTGCCATACGGAGAGCTATATCCAAGGGTAAAAATTAGACACAGATTGTTTCCTCAAAAACATTGAGAGACTGAGTAGTGAGTTTGATCCAGGCTTCACTGCACACTCTGCATTCTGGAGTTTTATTAGAGGAAATGTGACTGCGAAAATGCACACACTTTTGAACCAAATCGTCCTCTAAATTATTGGTATAATATTTCACGGCAGACTGTGCTTTTTCTGTACTTCTTTCTGTTGAAAGTTCTGTAATTTTTGTTAAAAATGAAAATTTTTCTTTAAAGTTTAAGTCAGCATTATGCCTTCTCTGTATTTCAGCCCTCAGTCTATCAAGGAAGACCAAAAAGGTGTTCACTCTGAAATAATCTCTGGAGCCGGAGCACATCCCAGCTCATGTCATCTTTCGCGAAACACAAGCGTTGTTTGTTCCTTGTGTCATTAAGTTGTAGTTTTGTCTTAAGTTTCAGGTTCCTTAAGTGTTTAGCACGGCGAATTGTACAGGTAAGAGTGAATAAGCTGGTCTTAACATTAGATTTCCTCCAAACTTAGCTGCCGATAAAGCTAATTTGGCGCTATTCTAAGGATACTTCGAGTTTCGCAAAGTTTTTATGCAGAAGTGGTTCCTTTATAGTTTTTTACGTAATACGAAGGGTTTTTTAAATAATTGCTGACACAATGATCACTTCGCTTTATTTTTCAGGCTATAACACGGCATGAAAGACCTACAGAGCAATAAACATCTAATATTGCACTTTCCTCCACTGTTAAACATTTTTCTTGCCCATTTTTATTAACACTCAATAAAGAACAATTACTTTATAAAATGTACCATTTAAACCGAAAAAAAAGTATTCACTTACAAAAAAAAAAACCGGCCAAGTGCGAGTAACTCGCGCACCGAAGATTTCGTACGTACGTATAGTAGGTACTAGTGAATTACATTTACATAATCATTATATAGGTACTGTACAGTACATTATCAGTACCTATATATATGAACTAAAAGATTATGTAAATGTATTTCACTAGTACTACGTACGTACGGAACCTTCGGTGCGCGAGTGACTCGCACTTGGCGGGTTTTATACAAAATTTTTCTGAGATCATCCCATTCAAAAAATATTAGCGAAGAGATTTGTGAAAACATTCTTTTTTGAAGTCACTGTTAGAATTGTTTGGGGAAATTTTTTGCATCAAAACATTTTTTGTTGGAGACCGAAGAAAAAAGTAAAAAAAGTGGACTTTCACAAAAATTAAAAATATTCAATGGGTACCTTTCCATTGATGCAGTACGTTGAAATTATGAGTAGAATTAACTTTAGTTTTGTCAAAATACTTATACCGACCATTGTACATATTATTAAGTTTATCCCGTGGATTTTATGTTGCTCGTTTTTAAGTAACATTGTTGTGTAGGAAACTGAAACTTTTAAAAGGTAACTCGATAGGAATCGGGTTATATGGACGCCACGCCACTGGTACCTACAACCTACATATCTTAGTTTTAGCTAATTTAAAAAAGTATAGTTAGGTACTTACAATCGGAGTAGTAAATGTTTCATTTATAAACATTTTTAAAATGTAAAATCCAGGTTGAAACGGTGGATTTTCATGTCGTACCGAACTGTACAACTGCTGATGAGCTTTCGCAAATGGCAATCCTGAGTTTCTTTCACCTTTTACATAATTGTTCTTTAAGTCCTTATTCTCTTCCTGGTAAATGGATTTGCAGAGTGACAGTGATCCCATCCAATAATTGTTACCATAAAAAAAGCCAGAAGTATAATGACCAGAAGCATCGTCCACTAAAATATAGAAAAGTAAAGAAAATTATTAATAAAATTATTTTTTCCATTTTATTCGGTAGTCATCACGCAGTAGTCTATATCTATAGAGAGCTAGTTTAGCGAATTAAGAGAATTAAATAATATTCTGCATTTTTGGACAAAAAGAGGCCAGCTGAGCGGTCTGGTCTTAAAGTAGGTACTTCGCAATTCTATTTCGCTGCAGTAATAAATAATGAAAATTGCAACAAAACTAAAACAGAGAAATGCTAAGAAATAATATGATGATAACAATTTTTTGGCTGATCCCACAGGTGTTTACATTTTTGTTTGTTCTATGGGAAGGTTCTTGTGTTTAATACTTGTCTGCGGAATTAGAGGTATTACCTACCAATGTCAGAAAGGGTAATGACTGAATAACTTAACAACATCATCGCATCGCGACTGAATTGCAGCAATTTAATAGTTTTTTGTCTTTTTCGTCTCACATTGAGTAGGTTGGGTTGAATTGAAACTCGGTCAGGCATTTTTATTTTCATGACTTGATATAAAAAAACGAATTGCATAATATTATGGTGACTGTGATTTGAGTATTTGAAAATAAGCGTGCAATTTATTGGTTACATTTAGGTATGTATCATTCACCTGGAATGTTAAAATCGGGAACGGACTACGATACTTCCACTTCGACCAACAACTATGCACAGCAAGCCAGTTTTGTTTTGAATTGATCAACGATCATCAGTTGTTACATTTTTGTCACGTTTGACCCACAAAGAATTGACTATAGGATAACATTTCCGTTATTACATACCTCGTAATCGTATAGGTAAGGTACAACAATTACTTAAACTTTTTGATTTATTATCATTCAAACAAATCAAAAGTGGCTCATCGGTTCGTGGGCTGAACTACTAAGCGGTCTCTGGTTCGATCCCGAAAAAAACACAAATCGCATTTTAATTTTTGTTCACTGCACCACTTCCCGCGAAAGTCTAACAAACATCCGAGAGTAGAAGTAGATTTCTGAGAAAGCTTCTTAATCCAGCCGTTCGGACTCTGCATAAAATTGTAGGTCCCTTCCATTCGCCAGAATGAAATTCGACACAAACGATTGGTTGTGCGAAGCTAGGGATAACCTGTTGCACCAATAACTTTTTTTAAATAACATAGCTGTCATCAGCACCAATTTCCATGCATTTTTTTTAATAATGCGAGTTTGATTTTTGAGATAACTCCATGAAAAAGTATTGTTCTCTGTATAATACCGCTGTGTCTGATTAATGCAGATAATGGCATTCAAAAACCACACATTTCAAATGTAGTCTTTGTAAATGTCCAGCCCTTAAACCAGCAGACTGAAAATTGACGTGCCTTCTTTGATGAACTGGAAGATTTGGAGAATGCGGATTTTGAAGAACTCCTGAGATTCATGCCTAAATTCGGCTGGTTCCAAAGTTAAGTGACTTCGTCTACTTTGTTGCTGTTGGGACGAAGGAAGTTAAGAATACAACTCTGTTGATATTAGTTTATTTTATTTTAGTTTTTTACGACAATTTGACATTATCGAGCTATACTTTACCTATATTAGGTATTTTAATGAAATTTTTGTCACTGCATACACTTTACTAACTTCTGATTCCATGGTTCAGATTTACTTAAGTCAAACGCATGTAGGCACTGGCATCCGATCGATTTCGTTGCTTGTTTTTAATTATCAGAAGCGCCGAGAACCCTCGATCTCATATATAGATAATTATGTCGATGAAAACAAAGTTAGTGACGTATAGCAAATTTCTCAAATATTTTGGAAAGAAATTCAGGCATATTCGGCAACATCTTTTATCCATTTTTCATGTTATTCTGTTATGAATTTCCATACAAAAGTTCGAACTGCACAAAAAATCTTTTACCATCTCTAAAATTGGTATTCTGCGTGCTAAAATCTTTTATGAAATCTGTTATAAATTATAACAATAAAAGACAGCATTTTGTGACTTTTATTATAAAAGATATTTATTAATTAGGAAGTTTTGGATTGAAATGGATATCTATATAATTTTTCGTCAACGAAATGTTTACAAAAGAAAACAAATGTAATAAATGTGTATAAACAAGGTGGTATGTAATTGAAAATAATTTCAAATTTTATATTTTTGGTTTAGACGAAGACACCGATCACTTTTGCTGGAACTAAGATTAAATAGTGATCCATTTGATCTTCCTGATGTGCGTTTTATTTAGCTCTTTAGATTGAATACGGTGAATGCTAAAATTCTAATGAACAAATAGGAACAATTTACGCAATACACGAATGCAAACATTTCATTTAAAATTCAAGTAAATTACATTTCAATTTATGTAATAACGATGTAAAGTTGGATATTTATTTCAAGTTTCTAGCGACACTACATTTTTACGGATACGGTTCATATCAGGCATCAATAGGAAGCAAACAAACAATCAACTAAACAGAACCCGCCCAGATATAGCCGAAATCACGGCAATAACCATGGGGCATTTGCCAATTGGAGACCATGGCGCCAAACTACATATTTCATACAAAACCCTCATTGCCGCAGTTGCGGAAATACAAAAGAAAAAGAAACTCTCTCTCATTTTCTCTGCAAATGTCCAGCTCTAGCAAGAGCCAGACTGTGCGCACTGAACCAACCATTCTTTGACGACTTTAGCGACATCTCGGGCAAAGGGATACTGGATCTTATCTGCTTTCTCAATTCTACAGGCCGGTTATAGGTACCGACCGGATCACATCCTTAACAATCATCACAAAGTAGGTCACACGAGTCATGGTAACAAAACAAAACAACACATCCTAATCCTAATTGGTTTCAATTCAAAGGCATGAATCGCCACTTCTACCTACCTACCTACATAGGAAGCAAACACAATTTTGGTTTATCGCAGCCCAGTAGGTACATCGAGATTCATTCAGTTGGTTACTGACTTTAATAGTGTTTTCTAATTGGATTTAGCTCCATGTAAGAGCAATATATTTTCTTTTGCTTGGTCGTGGTTTTTTGTTTTTTTTTTTTCCTAAAAAGATGTTTCAGTATTTACTTACTCAGAACTTACTCATTTCATATAAAAAAACTCTGCGGTTTGTTTTGACACCTTCGTAACAGATTTTCAGTTTTCGAAGTTCCATAACAGAGTTTCATAAAAGTTCGATACCCCGAATACGATTTATAAAAGATCTTTTATGGTCGAAATCTTTTATGATTCATCATCATAACAGAAAATTCGTAACAGAATAAAAGATTTTGCCGAATAGGCCTAATTGCCTTTTAGCTCCAAAAATCTTTAAGATTAATTCCTGTCTCGAATGTATCTTTCAAATTACTTTCGTGTTGCATTTCAATCACTTCTTCGTGAATTTCATCCGGCACCTCAGAAACGTTTACAATGAAAGATTTGCGGATCAGTTCCCGAATACCGTTGTCCTTGCAGTCAGGAAAATAGCGAGTGTTCACTTTGCGGATTCGACTATACCAAAATATTCTTTTCCGTGAATAATTCCCCCCGGCGGAATCCACGATAGGGGTGATTGATCCATAGCTCAATTCCCGCGATAAATGCACTGATTTTATTTTCATATGAAAATATATTGCTGGTGCCTCGCAACTTAAAAGTTTCTGACCCTTGCAGTTAAGGTTCAATTTATTAAGTTGTGCAAAGAAATGGACCAAATAAGCAAAACCTATTTTAAATGTGGACACACAGAACTGATCCAGCAACTCTGTACCTACTTGTCTGTTCGTACAACCTTGACAGCATGTTTTCTTTCCTTTCCTTCCGTGTGAAAAAGCTGAGTTTCGTGTTCGGAATTCATATCAGAGCACAATTGTTTGAAGAGGCGAGTATTCAGTACACTACTATTTATGAAGTTAACTACGTTTATAGAAGTTTTCATCGCAATAGCGAAGCATTCCGGGAGTCAGTACTTGACGATGAATAACGCAGTGTGTCGTGTTGTTTACCAACGTTGCAAGACTAGAGCCGAAACCAAGCATTGCAGGAACACCGTCCGTACAAAACCCCTTAGGCTAGCCGCACATTGGATACGAATTTACATCGTGCGTAAACGTATAAATAGACAGTGCACCGTGTCCCATACCCCCTTTTGTGTCTATAAACATCCAATTTTTGTTTCAACGCACGAACGTGTTTCGGACGTCGCGTCGGAACTATA
Source organism: Cheilosia soror (assembly GCA_949372485.1). NCBI lineage: Eukaryota > Metazoa > Arthropoda > Insecta > Diptera > Syrphidae > Cheilosia > Cheilosia soror. The sequence continues at coordinate 35,655,827 of OX443563.1, forward strand.
CGTACGTATATGTACGACGAACTCGCATCCGGTGTGCGCGCTCCCATACTACTTGGAAGGTTGGGATTGTTCGTGCGTATGCGTATACATGTTCGCATGAGAGAAATTCGTACGAAATCGTATCCAATGTGCGGCTAGCATTAAGCTTTTGCCTCTAACTTAGGGTTGCCAGAAATAATTTAAAGAAGGTAGTTCTCGAGCATGAAAATCCTAGACTTTCCCCGCCAAAATAGGGCCTAAAAAGAGTACAAAACTAGGACCAAAGTGCAAAGTCTCTTTCGACGGGTTGATGCCTTGTCGGGGCGAAAGGGCTTGTAGTAAGTCTACGAGACATGTGGGAGGCGCAAACAACAGAGGGACGGTCGAGAGATCACCCCTCTGAATGAGTTGTAGCCAATCAGTTGTCTATAGACCGAAACTAAGATCAACCCCACCTTTAGTTAAGGTGTTCGGGGCACCCGTGCCGATGGCTGCATGGTCAGCAGGTGGTTAAAAATGCAGATCGCTAACGGTCCCCTCCGATGCCCAGGCAAGGTCGGTTGTATAAGTGCCTTGTCCTGGTAAGACGGCTCTGCCAGGATCGACCCACCCTTCCGGTCCTACTCGTGGGAACCAAATTGAATAAAACAAAAAATGGACAGAAAAATTCAAGAAGACGAAACAAAAAAACAAAAAGACCAGCTGAGGCTGCCAGTGGTTGGCACCTCATCAGAGGACGAATTGCTGGCCTCCAGTCAGGAGACAATCGTCCCTAAACTACGCAGCGAGAGTGCTAAGGCTAGTACCTCGACTGCAAACCAACCGACAACCAAAACACACACCCAAACCAAACACAAATCCGCAGGGAAAGCAATGAGAAGCAAGTACCAGATGGCCCTCTTCGTCTTAGGGAAGATAGCAAAGAACGAGGCTGCCGGTAAGGTCCACGATAAGGACCAGGCGGATAAAATAAAATATCAGGCAATCGTTGACGAATACAACGAGAGCCTGAAAAACAAACCAAATCAGGCAGCTAAGCGGGATAGGTCTCTAGATGAGTCCTCCCATCGTCCGGCCCCTAAAAAAACCAAAGTTGCCGAAGGTTCGACAGCAGCACCCAAGCCAAGCACGTCGGCGGCTAGTGCGGTCCAGAAGCGGCCATTTACCGAGGTGGTAAGGGACCATCTCCAGGTCGCACTAGTGGATGAGCTATCCACGAATGGGAGGTCCATAGCCGAGGCGTGGGGAAGCATTGAGGCCAAGCTTTCCGACATGGTGATCGACCACATCGTTAACAACCAAGGGGGAACTCTGCCAGATTTTGACTCCGCCGAGTTGGTTAGGGGATATCGGGTGATCAAGTGCGCCGACCAATTCTCAAAGGACTTCCTTAGCGAGTGCGTTGCTAAGGTTAGCGACGCCTGGGATGGTTTGAAGCTCAAGCTCATCCCAGCTAACGAAATCCCGAGGAGACCTAGGGCCCGCATTTGGTTGCCCAATATGAAGATAGACGGGGGAAGGCTCCTCCAATGTCTTAGACTACACAATCCGGCGGTTCCAATGGATGACTGGGCAGTCATCAAGGCGGAGGAACCCCACAAAAACACAATGTCCTTCCTGCTGCTCATAAACAACGAGTGCCTGGCGGCTCTCGCTAAAGCAGACCAGAAACTCAGGTTTGGCATACGGCATGCCAAGCTCAAAGTTTTTATTTCCTCCGGTCCTGAGGACGATGTAGACATCGTCGAAACCGACAAGCTGTTGGAAGAACTCATGATCGCTGACACAACCCCATCAACATCTAAGGATAATGCTGAGAGTCGTACAGATTAACCTGAGGCACTCAAGGTGTGCCTCCGATAATCTGCTGGTTTTTCTGCGGGAGAAAAACATGGACATCGGCATTATACAGGAGCCTTGGGTGAGAGACTCGTCCGTAAAGGGGCTCCAAGACAAACAATACGACCTGTTTTACAAACATCAGGCCACAGGTAAGCCTAGAACTTGCATACTCGCTAAGAAACATCTTAAAGGTTTTTTATGTCCCAATCTTAGCTCAGACTTTTTAACAGTGGTTAAATTAGAGTGTGCGAACCAGACAACATATATAACATCATCATATATGGCTCATGAGAGACCAGCGCCGCCAGTGGAAGTGGAGCAACTAATAGCCGGAATATCAGTTAAGGACAATCTGCTGATGGGCTGCGACGCCAATGCAAGGCATACAGTGTGGGGGAGCTCTGAAGATAATGAAAGAGGTGAGTCACTTTTTGATTTTCTTTTAACTACTAACCTGTCTGTCTGTAATAAGGGCTCAACCCCCACCTTTGTCTTTCCGAGTACGGAAACACACTCGTCCTAGATTTAACACTAAAAACAAACAACGATAACTTTAGGGTCGAAAACTGGAGAGTTTCTAATCTGGAGTCACTCTCAGACCACAGATGGATACTCTACGATGTGAGTCTCGAGGCCGAGGCCACAAAACCTTTTAGAAACCCCAAGAGAGTAAACTGGACCAAGTTTGGCCAAGTCCTTCGGACAAAACTCGAAAACACACCCAAAACAAACGCGATAGCTATTGAGGAACTGGAGGCAAAGGTAAAGACTTTTGAGAATGCAATGGACGCAGCCTACAAAGTCTCGTGCCCAGTTAAACGTAGTAAAAAAACACTTCCCCCATGGTGGAACGAAGATCTCTCCAATCTGAGACAGATGACCAGAGCGATTTTCAACATCTGCCACAAACATAATTTCTGGCAGCCTTATAAGGACTGTTTAAGCCTTTATAAGAAAGCCATAAAGGCATCCAAAAAGGAGGCCTGGATGGATTACTGTCATTCGATAGAAACCCTTAAGGACTCTGCCAGGCTAAGTAAAATTCTGTCCAAGGAACACTCCAACCCTTCCTTTCTGAGAAAGATAGATGGAGGATGGACCGAATCCTGCGCGGAAACCCTGGAACTCCTAATAAATACCCACTTTCCCGGATGCAGCGATATTAGTACGGAACCCGAGAGGTCTCGGCAAGTACAAAGTGCATTCCACACCAATATCACTTCAATAATTTCCGAGGAAAAGATTTCCTGGGCTATTAACAGCTTCTCCCCGTTTAAGTCTCCGGGCCCTGACGGCATACTACCTGTCATGCTACAGAAAACGCAAGACTCAACACTACCTTGGCTGGCGTCAATATTCAGAAGCTGTTTAATACTAAACCACGTACCCTACTCTTGGAGACGCGCTAGAGTGGTCTTTATACCGAAGGTAGGCAAACGTGGGCATGAAACCGCGAAAGATTTCAGACCAATTAGTTTAACCTCCTTTGTACTTAAAACCCTAGAGCGTATTCTGGACATCCACATGCGAAGTTTTCTAGAAGAATCTTTGCTATCCAAATCACAGCACGCCTACCTAAAGGGAAGATCCACGGAAACGGCTCTCCACGAGGTAGTGCGAACAATCGAAATATCCCTACAGTATAAAGAATACACACTAGCCTCCTTCTTAGACATAGAGGGAGCTTTCAAAAACGTACACACTGAAGCTATTCTTGAATCTCTGATTGAGCTGGGCATAGAGGAATTTATTAGTCAATGGATAGTCTCTATGCTCAGGACAAGAACTATTCAGGCAACACTAGGCAGCAGTCATATAACCAAATTCGCCCATAGAGGAACGCCGCAGGGTGGCGTCATCTCGCCTCTACTATGGCTAATGGTTATAAATAAAATTCTGGTGAAACTTGACAGGGAACGGGTTAAAGTTGTCGCGTATGCGGACGACGTGGTGATACTAGTGTCAGGGAAGTTTCACACCGTGATTAGTGAAATTATGGGGGCCGCTCTAGACAAAGTAAGCACCTGGGCTTGCCACAAGTTGTGGCCTCGGTGTCAACCCGAGCAAAACTGAACTGATGCTGTTCACTACCAAAACCAAAATACCCGATTTTACCCTACCCCGTCTAAACGATCAACTACTCACACTGTCATCCAGCGCTAAGTATCTAGGTATCATGCTCGATCCAAAACTTAGCTGGAAACATAACATTGAACACAGAGTAAGGAAGGCATCGGTCGCTTTCTATGCTTGTAGCAAAACCTTTGGAAAGAAGTGGGGTCTTCAACCAAAGATGACCTTGTGGATGTACACAGCCGTAGTGCGTCCAATTCTCACGTATGGATCACTAGTACGGTGGCCTGCGTTGAGCAAAGTCTACAACCTCACGAAATTGAAAAGATTGCAAAGAACAGCCAGTATAGGTACCACGGGGGCAATGAGGTCGGCCCCAACAGATGCCCTTACTGTGCTCTTGCATCTTCTACCCCTCGACCTACACACAAAATATACCGCATTATGCAGTGCTATAAGACTCAAGGAGTCGGGATGCTGGACTGCAAGGCCGTATGGCCATAGTAACATCCTGGATTCGCTACCAAGCGGCATGGTCACGTCTCCAACCGACTACATCACACCCAAATTAAACTTCACGAAAGGCTTTCACGTCGGCTTCCCAACAAGGGCTCAGTGGAAGAGGGACGAAGTAGTGAAGGGCTTCGACACGGTCATATACACCGACGGATCTAAGATGAGCTGTGGTGTGGCGGCCGGTGTCTACTCGGAATCACCGCAAATATCAATTTCAGTTCGCTTACCGGATTTTGCCAGCGTTTTCCAGGCCGAATTACTGGCCATCCGAGAAGCCTGCACGCAACTAGGGCGTGACAAAACGCATAAAGAAAGCATTGCTATCCTTATAGATAGCCAAGCCGCCATCAAAGCCATTGATTCGGCTACCATATCCTCCAAACTGGTGCAGGAGTGCCGGAACGAGATAGCCTGTCTGAGCGAACGTTTCAGGGTCACACTTCTCTGGGTTCCAGGGCACAGTGACATAACAGGCAATGAGCGTGCGGACGAGTTGGCCAGGAAGGGCTCAGCACTCCACGCCTCGCTCTCAACGAAGGTCCACATCCCGCTAGGAGCGGTTAAGGGACAAATACATTCACATTTTTTGCAGAAAGCCAATCTCCGATGGTCGGGATTGACAAACTGCGTCATATCAAGGAAGATATGGCCTACCTACAACCAAAACAGAACAAATAACCTACTAAACAGAACCCGCCCAGATATCGCCAGAATCACGGCAATAATCACGGGGCATTGGCCAATTGGAGACCATGCGGCCAAACTGGGTATCCCATACAACCCTCATTGCCGCAGCTGCGGAAATGCAAATGAAAAAGAAACGCTCTCTCACTTCCTCTGTAAATGTCCAGCTCTAGCGAGAGCCAGACTGCGCGCACTAAACCAACCATTCTTCGACGACCTTAGCGACATCTCAGGCAAAGGGATACAGGACCTTATCCGTTTTCTCAATTCCACATGTTGGCTATAGGCACCGACCAGACCACATTCTTACCAATCACCACAAAATAGGTCACACGAGGCGTGGTAACAAAACGGCACACCATAGTGCTATTTGGGTTCAAAGGCATGAACCACCACTTCTACCTACCCTACCTAGGACCAAAGTGCGCGTACTATTGCGGTACGTACTTCATGTTTCAAGGCCATGTGTCATTTGTGGTGAAAAATTAGTTGGCACTGACAGCTGTTTCCCGCTTGAAATCTTAATAGAATGTCAGTATCATACCTCCGCGGAACAAAATGGGTCGCTTTACGATTGAACAACGTTGGGAAATATTGAACACTTATTTCCAAAGTGAGTACTGTGTAGCCCAAACAGCTGTTCGCAAGTTTGTGCAAAAAGTTCGCGAGACTGGTATGCTTTTTTTTTTTTTACTAAAATTGAAGACGTGGATTTGGATGACCTCTGGTTCATGCAGGATGGCGCGCCATGCTACACAGCCCAATCGATCTTTTGCGCACCAAATTCCCAAATCGTGTTATCAGCAGTCTTGGCGATGTCAATTGGCCGCCTAGGTCCGTGAAGGACCGATGTTTTGCCAACAGTCTGGAAACGATTCATTCAAGCACTTAAGATTATTCAAGCGATCCGTGAGCCACAGCCCGAAGCCATCAACAAGGGCTTGAAAAATTTGAGGGACAAAATGTGCTACTGCAAAGCCAGACGAGGCAGTCACTTGAACGACGTTGTATTCCATAATTAGAGCCCCGGTGCACTCTTGCGTTTTTCTACCGCGCGGGCCCGAAGTGGGTCCGCACCGACACCGCAGTATTTCTATGCACACGTGAGGGCTTTTCCCGCTCGACACAATCTGTATTAGGTATACATTTAGCTCCCAGCAATAGAAGTTTATAAAAAGAAACGACTTATTTTCGTGCACATGAGGTACAAAAACTATCTTTTAAAAATAAAACGACGTTATTGGGTACATCCTTTTACTTATCATCGACTTACAAAAGGAGTATTCTTATTTCATTGTCCATACCTTCACTTGAATTTTGCGGAAAAATAACGCACGTGTGTATTGGTCAATGGCAAACAATGTATTCTAGGTCGCAAGTGCGGGCGCGGGCCCGCAGCGGAGTTATAGGGAACTGCGGGTGTTATTACCCGCAAGTATGACGCGCGGGCCCGCAGCGTTTCCGCCCGCTTGTGTGCACCACCCAATTTAGGTGTGAGAACTGTAACACGCAAACGCGGACCCGCAAGTGTGCACCGGCACATAATGGAAATTTCTGCTCTTATTAATAAAGCCATAATACATGGAAAAAATTTTGTTCATTTTATTGCATTTTTAAAAAGAAATTTATATTTGACCCACCCTTTATAAAAGTCGACTAAACTCAAATCTTAAAATAGAGACATTTGCCTAATCAGATACTCTATATTTTTCCAACTAGTGGGAAAGGGGATTTTGGAAATTTTGCTTGGAAACCGAGTTATTTATTGGCGACAAAATATATTTCACATTTTACAAACAAAAAGATTGCCTCATTAAACAACATAAAACAAATAAAAAAATTCTATATTTTCGGTGTATTTTTGACGTCTTCGAAATATTATTTTAGGGTTTCAAACATAAGCGAAAGTCGTTCCACTGCCGGGTGAAGAGAAATCACCTCTTGAAATGGTTTAAAAGTGCCTTGCCTGGTATTCTATACTCATTGTCGAGCAATTCAGCTAAATATTTTATACTTTTAAAGTGATTACATTGACTTCAATAGGTATAAGATCGCATACTGTGGTCGTGGTGGGCAAAAAACACTAGTAATTTTTTCATTCAGTGTTTTGAACCTTTCTTTTGTCAAAATGATTACCGTTGATAGGTATTACCACAATATGTTTCAGAATTCACTTGACACTTTCAAGCTCTGTTAATTTCGAATTTACTTTTCTCTTGACGAGAAATTAAAAAACCTTCCCCGCATAGGCCAAAAAGAGTACATGTCCGGGAAAACCCCGTAGCACCGAGGCCCCTTGCCCATCCTAACTCGCTTAACGAGTTTGTGGATTTGTGGAACCAGGTCCTTTAATCTAGATGACGACGATTTTATCGTAGGCCAGATTCGCGCGTACGAGGAATCTCAACGTAAGTTTCGTTGACCTCATCATTATTACGCCGATCTGCCACGATGTCCCATGCTGTTATAATACCCCACGTGGAAGAATATACATGCGCCCCGAAGAGCCTCTATGCATTCATTTATAATTCTATTTGAATCCATTTTCCTGAAAAATGGGCCTTCATTTATGAATCTGATTCATAAAAATGATTCATAAATGATTGGAGAAACATTCACTAAAATTAATTTAAGCACTTTGGAAAGTGTCATGTAAAATGTCACGATACATCTTCACTTAAGTGAATATTGACTGAATCATTTTTAAACCCTCCACAGGAAGGTATATTAACTTTGTCATTACGTTTGCAACGCCAAGAAGGATTCAGCGGAGACCATATAAACATGATACAACAAGACAAGATATCGCATTGCGCATGTCGTTCATTCTTGCTGTTCACCGCAATTCATCTATCAACAATCAACCAATTATGACGTAGGCTGCGCTGGTGATACAATACTATTGGCGCGAAAGTACAAATTTGCAATTTTGTTATTAATTAAACAAATAATAGTACACTTGTGAAAGGGATATTTGCTCTGTATTTGAGTGCAAATATAATTGATGGAAAACAAAAAGAAACATTGGAAACAGCTCCATAACTTTCCTAAGACAAAAAAAAGTTTTAAGGCAAAGAATCTTTATCTTTAAACGATACTACCCAATTAATAGAAAAATAAGGACTTTATAGGCTGCATTTTGTGAAAGATGACTTCATAAATATTATTGAATATGAAATGGGTAGGTAAACTGGCATTATAAATGCAGTTGCATATATGCTTAGTAACGCACTTTCTTTGGTATGATTTCGAGTCTGCAGCTTATGGGTGTCTTCCCAAAGCCATCTGCATTTTTGCATTCGCTTCCTTAATCGCCAAATAGTGGACGAAAAAACACAAGAACCCGAAAATATAATAAATAATTAATTAAACTACTTGTTTTTTAAACATTTTATTCACATTCGATTCAAATACAAGTTTTTTTCATAAATTTCTTTCACACGACGCGTCGAACAGAGCAGAAAATAAGTAATTCTGCGACTTAATTCAAAGGAACAGCTAAAAAAGAGACATATACCTACGGTAGATAAATGTTTTTCCAAACACATTCACTTAATTCCGAAACTATCTTCTATATTTTCCATTTTATTTAAACATTTAAAGGAACAACACAACTAGTTCCATAAAAAACACACGTAAATGCCAAATGTCAAAATGTTCATTGGGCGCTGCTGACGTAGATGCGCAGAACAAATCGAAAATGAAAACTTTAAGGCGCTATCTTGTCTTGTTGTATCATGTAAAGTATATATATTCTGATTCTGAATCAGGATCACATTCTGAATCGATTTAGCCCTGTCCGTCTGTCTGTCTGTTGAAAGCACGATAGCGTCCAAACGAATTGACCTAGGTGAATGAAATTTTGTAAGAGGACTTCTTTCTTCCGTGCGTCGTCAGATTGGTATTGAAAATGGTCCATGTCGGTCAAGTAGTTCTGTTACCTCCCATACAAAGCCAATATTCGACCCATGTATCTCTTTGTCTGTTGAAAACACCTTACCGTCCAAACAAATCGACTTAGGTGAATACAATTTTGAGAGAGGACTTATTTTTACCGTTGTCAAGTTGGTATTAAAAATTGTCTACGTCGGTCAAGTAGTTCTGGTACTTCCCACACAAAACCTATAGGTATTAGACAAATGCGTGCACCTGTAAGTACAGTACATAATATAGTTGAGGGTTTCAATGCAAAGCCAAGCTGTTGATAACACTTTTACTTTTTAAATCATCATAAATATTCATAAATGATAAGCTCAATTCTTTAAAAAAACATAATAATACCAGTGGGATCTCAGTTTCGCATATCGGAATTAGCTTCAAGACATTAACAAAAATCATTTACATAGTCTCAAAATAAATATTTATTACCATACCTACCTACTTGTTTTATTACCGTACAACACATTATAGCTTCTTCATTTATAAATCTTTTAAGTTTTTTCTGGCTTGAGCCGCTCGTTGGCGTATTGAAAGTGCCTCATCGCTGTTTGCTCGCAAAAATCCTGTGGAAGGTTGTAGTTGGCGTGAAATGCATCTTTAAAAAAAAAATACGTATACTTAGTTAATATATTTTTTTTTATCTAACTTCGTAGGGCAACTACGGTTGTTAGAGCCCCGTTCAATCCTTTTATTTTTGCGAGCGGGGACCACCGGGACCACAAAATAACCCTCGATCTTTTTCTTTACGATTGCTTGTGCACTGTCACTTTTATTCATTTAAGTGAAGGAAATTTAAATCTCAATCTCTATCTCTATCTCTATATAATATATAAAACAAAGTGGAAAAAACTGTTTCCCGCTGTCGCCCGTAATTTTCAACCGATTTTGTTGATTTTTTTTAAATGTCGGTAATTACGGTGATTGGGTTATAGGCTAAACAAATTCAAAATAGGACAAAGGGCGTGACACCGCCCATACAAAAAAAATTTTCAAAATCGTATATCTCGAAAACCACAGAATCGATTGAGCTCAAACTTACAGATAATCTTAGGTATTAGCCGTAGAGTGCTCCTGTGAAGATAGGTCAAAATCAGACAAAGGAGCGTGGCATTCAAAGTCGTATTATGTCGTATATGTCGAAAACCACCGAATTGATTGAGCTCAAACTTACAGGTAATCTAACGTATTGGCCGTGGAGTGCTCCTGTAAAGTTTGGTCAAAATTGAATAAAGGGGCGTGGCACCTCCACTACAAAAAACTTAAAACATTGTCGCCCGAAAAAAAAAAAAAAAAAAAATAAAAAAAAAAAATTAAAAAAGCAACAAAAGGCCTGGCGAAGCTGGGGGGGGGTTCAGCTTGTGTCGTTATAAATTTGAATTCTGAAAATGTAGTGCGAGATATTTTTTTTTAGAATGAAAACCCAATGTCAATATTCGTTTTAAACTGAAACCAGATTTGGTTCACATAAATGAATGTTAAATGAAGGCATGTTCTTCATTTTTACTGAATGTAAAGTGATTCTTCACTTTTGCTGAATAAAAATGTTTGCTGGGATATCTGAAGGTTTTCTTCATTTAAATGAACCATTTATGACTCATTTTTTAAGAAAAAAGTTAGCTGGGGTGCTAGTTCACCAACAGCGTAAACTGGTGTGCGGTTTCCAAACAAATTTTACGCAGGCATAGATATGTCGCTGCGGGTTGGGGTAGCCCAGCAAACATTTTTCTTCAAAAATGAATCATAAATGATTCATTTAAATGAAGAAAACCTTCAAATATGAATTCATTTATGATTCAATTTGAATTCATTTCACTGAGAAATGGAAACATTCACTAAAATGAATTTAAGCATGTTTATTTATGGAAAGTGCCATGTAAAATGTCACGATACATCTTCACTTAAGTGAATATTTTGATGTCCTCGCGGTTGTCAAGTGTACTGTATGGTCATGAGCATTAGCTGCCCGTCTTGTGGGGCGCCCAAAAGTCGCATTTCGAGGGATAATGTCTTTGAGTTCCTCGGAACATCTACCATGGAAGTACCTGTAGAACAAGCAAAGGTCAGCGACTTGTCTTCTGTGCACCAACGGTTGTAGATTCGATGTGAGTGTAGGGTCTCCAATAAGTCGAACTGCTGTCAAGTAGGTTAAGTAGGTTAAGTGAATGCTTTGCGGCCCATATATGGGAACAATATTCCAGGCCTGGTCTAACCTGTGCTGTGTAGAGAAGGAGAAGTTGCTTGGGGTTAAAGTACCTCTTGGCTCTAAATATGTAGCTCAACTTAGGATATGTGGTACTGCCATGTGATTCCTGAATTGACTGTGACTCCTAGAAGGTGTATTGAGTCCTTGGGATGGATTGGAAGGTCATCCATTTGGATCTGAGGAGCTGTTGATGCATTTTTCCTAGAACCAAGTTGTCTTTTCCCCACTTCATTTAGAGAACTAAAATAATAAGTCCGTATCACCCTAGGTCAGCTTCTCATATAATACATTATGGTACAAAATACATGTTTAATGCTCATGAAGATGAAGTAATAAAAATTCAAACTGGTTCTATTCCAATCCCCTCCCAACTGATTTTCTTGTGAATTGGAATAGTTTTGATGAAATTTCGCAAAAATTTGATTCTAACACTTGTTTTGTCAGTTTCCTGAAATTCGCACGATTTTCGCACGATTTTCGAGCTTTTTCCCTTTATCCAACGGAAGGCTTTTCGGACATCGAAAATCCCATAAAAAGGGATGAATCTCACGTTATAACAACACTGCTTCGGGGTTGGCTTGTGAGTTTCGTACAATTCTTTCAAGTATGATGTTAAAGAAATCATATGACAGCGCGTCACCTTGTCTAAGACCTTTTCTAACATCAAACGGTTCGGTTCGGTGGTGTTTTTACCGACCTTAATAGCGCACCGAGAGTTCTCCAGCGTCATCCTGCACAAACGGACGAGTTTAGCGGGGATACTACAACTAAACATGGCTCTTTATAATTCTTCTCTATACACGCTATCAAAGGTAACCTTGAAATCGATGAATAGGTGGTGGGTGTCGATTTGAAATTCCTGGGTCTTTTCCAAGATCTGCCGCAGTGTGAAAATCTGGTCTATGGTGGATTTTCTAGGCCTGAAACCGCACTGATAAGGGCCTATCAAGTTGTTGACCATCGGCTTAGGGCGTTTTACATATGAGTTGGTGTATGCTCCTTACCAAGTCATCTCCTCCAGCCTTGAAAAGCTCAGCGGGTAAGCCGTCCGCACCCGCACAGCTTTATTGGATTTAAGTTTAGATATGGCTATCCTCACTTTATTTTGGTCAGGTTGATGGGATTATTGTCTATCATCATCAATGTTGAATGGCTCAGATTGCCTGACAGCGGGATCTTGGTCATCTTCGCCATTTAGCAGTCTGCAGAAGTGGTCCTTCCAAATTCTCAGCACCGACTGTGATTCCACTACCATGTTCCCTTGTTCATCTTTACAGGCTTCGGTTCGAGATTTAGAGCCTTGACATGTCCTTTTTACTTTTTGGTAAAATTTTCGAACCTCATTCCTGGAGTGACATCTCTCTATCGACTCAACCGCGCGCTTCTCGTATTCCCTTTTTTTTCTTCGGAGAAGTTTGTGTTCTTCTTTTCTCCTCTGCCCAAACGTGTTATAAGCAGTCTTTATCTCTGCCCTGGTCCTTGTCTGCAGCGTTGCTTCCTGGCAGCACTGCCATTGGTCGTGACCCACCTCCCCCTCCTTGACACTATACTAACCCGCGAGATAGTTATCATGTTAAAAAAAATTTAATTATGACCAAAATCCAAACGTCATTATGAGAGTGAACGTATGGAAATAGTTCCGTTGTTTACGTCCATATCATTATGGTATCTACTATATTACATTTCTTTTCTGATAATCACGATGGATAGGATATATAAATATTTTCAATAAGTTATATCATAAGTTTATGTATAATGTATTGTGTGTATGTTATGTAGGTTACGTTTTTGCCGAACGTAAACGCTGATAAATCAGGCTCTAGATACAATTTTTGAAAGCTTAACAAAAAATTACTGTTGTGTTGTGTTGGTGGGGGGGATTAAACAATTTGGGAACTTTTAATTCTTATTTATTAGTTCCCTATTATTAATAATTGAAAGGATTCGACTTGTTCAAAATAAAAAAAGAGGACGAGAGCAAGAATGTCATCTTCCATTTTAAGTTAAATTTCAGTTTGACAGTCGAAAATGAATCGTGCTGCCAAACTACAATTTGTTTAACGTAAACGTAACAATCACCAACACCATACTAATGTCTCAAAACCTTTTGGCATAGTATGTACCTAGTACCTACCTGCTTTAATCTCACACAAACCAAAGAGATTGAAAATGAACATAAAATCTTTTTCCCGGCCAACGATGTTAACGAATTGAAAATTAGTGACACATTAATTGAACTTGAACAAATAAAACAAATACACTTCATTGCAAGTGTTTGATCAAACTTGGCCTTGGCACAGTAAACAAAATGAAATGACAAAAAAAAAAGCATGACAACGAAATTTCACAATTCCCACTCTGGTCATACATTTATTATTATACAGACAAACTCAGTAGGTACCTACTTACTACTTAAGAGTGGTTGTCCATCTACAAAATAAGCCGTGATGGGAAGGTCTATCTCTAGACTTTGTTAAATTCTTGTCTTTTTTAATAAATCCTAACAGTTCTCGATGAGAACAATATTACGATACATATAAAAAAGTTTTAATTTTTGTGTATAAGTTAATCAGCATCCTGATGAAAGGAGATCCTCTGATCTGCGCTAACTATAGAGGTATAAGTCTCTCCAACATTGCATACAAGATCCTGTCTGCAATAATTTGTGAACGCCTTAAGCCGATGATCAACAACCTGATAGGCCTTTATCAGTGTGGTTTCAGGCTTGGAAAATCCACCATAGACCAGATTTTCACACTACGGCAGATCTTGGAAAAGACCCAGGAATTTCAAATCGACACCCACCATTCATCGATTTTAAGGTTGCCTTTGCTAGCGTGTATAGAGAAGAATTATTCAGAGCCATGTCTAGTTCTGGTATCCCCGCTAAACTCATCCGTTTGTGCAGGATGACGCTGGAGAACTCTCTGTGCACTGTTAAGGTCGGTAAAAACACCACCGAACCGTTTGATGTCAGAAAAGGTCTTAGACCAGGTGACGCGCTGTCATGTCATGTGATTTTTTTAACATCATACTTGAAAGAATTGTACGAAACTCACAAGCCAACCCCGGAGGTACAATCTTTCAAAAGTCTGTGCAATTACTCGCATACGCCGATGACATTGACATAATCGGTAGACTTCGGCGGTGCATTTGTGAGCATTGAGTCAGAAGCGGCAAAAACGGAACTGCCAGTGAATCAAAGCAAAACGAAATATATGCTGTCCACAAGAAAGGACATTCAACATCGGCGCCTTGGACAGAACGTGACAATGGACAGCTATAATTTTGAGGTAGTGAAAGACTTTGTCTACCTAGGCTCTACGGTCAACTCCAGCAATGACATCCGCGCTGAGATCAAGCGAAGAATTACTCTTGCCAATCGCTGTTTCTACGGGCTTAGAAGGCAAAGCCCTCTCCCTAGCAGCTAAGCTAACGTTGTATAAGACCCTTATCATCCCTGTCCTGCTATATGGCGCAGAAGAATGGACTCTATCAAGGGCGGATGAAAACACACTTAGCTGCTTCGAGCGAAAAGTTCTCCGTGTGATCTTTGGTCCAGTTTGTATCTCAGGAGTCTGGAGGAGAAGGTACAATGAAGAACTGTACGGGCTGTACAGCGATATAGACCTGGTCAAGCAGATTAAAATTAATCGAGTAAGATGGCTGGGACATATAGAGCGTATGGACATCAATGCTCCGGCCCGGAGAATCTTCAACTCTACTCCAGAGGGACAACGAGGTAGAGGACGACCTTACCTTAGGTGGCGCGCGCAGTTGGAAGGGGACCTCAACCAATATGGCGTGCGCAACTGGAGGCAGCTAGCGTTGGATCAAGCTGGCTGGAGAGGCATGTTGGTTGAGGCCCATGTTCGCCCCGGACTGTAGCGCCATCAAAAGTAAAGTAGAGTAAGTAAAGTTAAGTTAATCTAATACATCTTTGCATAATTTATATTTTTACAGATAACAGCACCGCTGACAATGTTATACATGTGTATTCATCTAATATCCCAGTCCGAAGAAATGTGCTAAAAATATTGTATAAGAATACCTACCCTGAAATTATGCACTTTCTTATAAACAAAATGTTAGTATGGGTTCCAGAAAAACAAAAATGCAGGTAAGCTAAACTGCTAGGTAAATTCGGAAGTTGTTTCCATGACAAAAGGTTGATGACCTGAAATTATTTTTTATGGACTTTAGTACCTACATATAAAGCTTTTTAAAAGAGCTACGACGGATTGGCATTCGAGGAGTAATAGCTTCCTGGCTTAGGGAACATCTGCACAACAAGCGGTTTTGCGCCAAGATTAAAAACGTATTAAGTTAAATGAGGAGTACAACAAGGATCAAAACTGGGTCTGATTCTCTTACATGAACGAGGTACTTCACGTTTTAAAGCAAAGCATTCCTTTGGTTCAAAAAGCACGGTTTTTCCACTGTTGTTACATGCCAGTTACATTTTTATCGAAGTCGAAAACGAGGTTTTCGAGATATGACCATTTTTTTAAGGTGCCGTGGAAATCGAAGAATGCAGTCATTTTAGAGAAAAACTGAAAAACCGATTTCACTTTCAAGCTAAGAATGACGATTGCACATAAAAAAATTATTTTTATTCAAATCCTATAACTTTTATTTGTGTTTCTTGTTGAACACAAAAAATATATTTCTTTCTGTTCTTAATAAACAGAAACCAACTTTAAAATGAAACAACTTTTTAATTTTTAATATTTTTATTGAGCTTCAGATCCCTTACCGCTTGTGGGGGGGAAAATCTTGGGCTTAAACGAAGTGTGATACAGAACTGAGTGGTCTTTGGTCAGATGGACCCTTTATATAATGCTTTTTTGCTTATGCAGCAAATTTGTAGATAAGATTTGTATTGGTTCAGTACTGTTATTTTTTGGGTTTGAGGTAACGGCTAGCCTATCCTCAGTAAATCCCACCCACAGGAGCCAGTGGTTAACACTCAAAACTGGATATGAATGGAGAACCATACGGAACTGTCTACTCCAGGTGGTAATGGCAATAGCCATAATCCATCCGTAGTCTTCTCGACTACGGCCGGGGCACGGATTCTGGAGGCCCCAACAATCGTTGGAGCTGCCCGTGCACTGGTAATGAATGATGCAGGTGCTGAAATCAATTCAGGTTTCAGTACCAGCGGACAGAACTTTGTCGTCGCGGATGGCTCTGACGGTCAGAGAGATAATTTTGAACGCAGAACAGCTGAGGTGCGAGATCAGAGGCCGTCTTATAAGGATGCCGCTGTCTCCTCTTTGGCAGTTCGTACACCAGAGTTTACATCCATTTTGTTTACTCAGATCAATCTACAGCACTGCAAGGCTGCTACCGCTCTTCTAAGTAGGAGACTTGCTGTCAGTAGGACAAAAAACCGCATAACATCCATCCAGGAACCATGGGTGTGGAAAAATCGCATCTGTGGCCTGAGTGAATTGAGCGGTTCTCACCACGTTCTTTACGACAAACTGTCCGAGAGACCTAGGACATGTCTTGTTGTATCGAAATCCCTCACGGCAGTTAAAATCGAACGGTTTTGTGGCCAAGATTTGGTTGCTGCAGATATCACTTACCATGCAAACGGCAATTGGGAAACCTTTGTTGTTGCATCGGCTTACTTTCCCTATGACTCTCTAACTCCTCCACCACCAAAGGCAGTTGTTGAGCTCATAGAGTACTGCGAGTCTAAAAAGATTGGTCTTATCCTATGTTGCGACGCTAATGCCCAAAACACTGTTTGGGGCAGCAGCAAATGTAATATACGTGGAGATCGTCTTCTGGACTTCATCCTCTCGTCTGACATCACCATCAACAATGTGGGTTGTCGACCTACATTTGTTACAGCCAGGAGACAGCAAGTAATCGATATTACTCTGTCCAACAGGCACTCCAAGTCTATCAAAAATTGGAGGGTATCGCCAGATAGCACTTTGTCAGATCATCGATACATCGAATTTCAAATCTACTGTGAAGTTTCGCCTTCGCAAGAGAGGAGAAATCCGAGAAAAACGAACTGGGCACGGTTTAGGGAGGAACTTGGCAACTCTGTTAAAGTTCCACTTAAATTAAGATCAATTCAAAGGGTAGAGAGGTCTGCTCAGGAGCTGAACAGCGTCCTTATCCGTTGTTTTGAACAAGCGTGTCCGGTTACAAAAAACTCCTGTAGAAAACCGGTACCTTGGTGGAACACCGAACTACAGTGTATTCGTAGAGAAACCAGGAAGCTTCTAAATCGGTCTTTAAAAACCAACTTGGAGGAAGACTGGAATCTCTATCGATCGAAACAAAAAGAATTTAAGAGACTAATTCGAAAATCGAAAAATGACTCTTATAGGAAATTTTGTGAGGAGGTCGAATCACTAAGTGCAACCAGTAGGCTTGTTAAAGTCCTCAAAAGGGACGGACCAAGTAAACTGGAATCGCTCAAAAAATCTGATGGCACCTACACTGAGACAAAGGCGGAGACTTTTAGTCTTCTGCTGGAGACTCACTTCCCGGGAAATCAGGTCACTATGCGTTCTTCAGTGGTACCGGTAACGGTGGCCACTACGGAACTGACAAACTCCACGCGGCGTAGCTGGTATATTGCATCCAGAGTGGTGACGGATGACGCTATCAAATATGCAATTGCATCGTTTGACAGTTTCAAGTCACCTGGTCCGGATGGAATTTACCCGGCTATGCTGAAACAAGGTTTTAGTCAGCTGATGCCGACGTTGAAAAGAATTTTCACCGCCAGCTTGGCCTTGGCCTACATACCTTCCCTTTGGCGTATGGTTAAAGTCGTGTTCATACCAAAAATCGGTAAGACTGACTATACTCTCGCCAAAAGTTTCAGACCCATAAGTCTGTCTTCCTTCTTGCTGAAAAGCTTGGAGAGACTGGTTGAGCTGCACATGCGCAATGTTGCTCTTCGATTGCATCCTCTTTCTGAGACGCAACATGCTTATCAACGCGGAAAATCCTATGAAACTGCGCTTCAGAACCTCGTTGGTAGGATCGAAAGTGCTCTTGATCGGAAGGAGTACGCGTTGGGTATTTTCGTCGATATTGAGGGTGCTTTTGATAATGCGACCTTTGATAGCATGTGTAATGCAGCCAGACATCACGGTATAGATGAAACGTTGGTGTTGTGGATTAAAGCAATGCTAATGCACAGAACGTTGATTGCCGAAGCGGATTGTGGCAAATGCGTCATGACAGGGGTAAACAGGGGCTGCCCTCAAGGTGGTGTTTTGTCTCCCCTCTTATGGTGCATGGTAGTAGACTCTCTGCTGACGACTCTCAATCTTCCTGGAACCTATACACAAGCATACGCGGACGATGTCGCCGTTCTGTCTGTCGGTTCAGACCTTGGGACTGTCTGCTCTCTGGCGCAGAGATCCTTGGGTTTGATCGATGATTGGTGCACAATGAATGGGCTTTCAGTGAACCCTCTTAAAACTACGGTTGTTCTCTTCACGAGAAGGAGGAATATCACTGGTCTGTCTCAACTTGTGCTAAAAGGTGTCACTATTCCGATTTCTGATGAAGTCAAATATCTGGGAGTAATCCTCGATAGAAAACTTCTTTGGTCCAAGCATGTTGAATCAAAAACCGATAAAGCGCTGTCGACTTTCTGGCAGTGCAAAGGCGCTTTTGGGAAGACATGGGGCTTATCTCCTAAAAGGGTCCTATGGATCTATACGGCAATGGTAAGACCACTTCTCTCATATGCATCGGTTGTGTGGTGGAACAGGCTTTCGCGGAAACGTGTTGTGGCCTCTTTCGCCAAACTCCAAAGAACGGTTTGCCTTGGGTGCACAGGGGCCTTCCCCAGCACTCCGGGCTCCGCTCTAGATGCTTTGATGAACCTCCCCCCCCTTGATATTTTTATGATGGGGTGTACGCTGAAAACCATCTCTCGGTTAAAGAGAGGTGGCTTTTGGTACCACGCGCATTGGAATTTTGAAGAACTTGTGCGAGAATTATCCTTTGACCCCTGTCTTATGGATATGCCGTCTGACGCAATGACACCAGAAATCCTACTGCGACAAAACTACCACGTCAACTTTCCTCAGGCAACAGAATGGCTTCGGCCAGACTCGGAGCCAGGGAAGGAATGCCATCGTGTATTCACGGATGGCTCTAAAACCGGACAGGGGTCTGGTTCTGGAGTCTTCGTGGAAAGCGAGAACATTAGACTACACTACCCCTTGGGTAACCATGCGACTGTCTTCCAGGCGGAGATTTTCGCTATCCTTATGGCTATGCGCTATATTGTGACAAACAGGTGGAGGGCTAGAAGCATATGCGTTTGCAGTGATAGCCAAGCTGCATTAAAAGCGCTGCTCAACCCTCTTACCTCGTCCAAGTTAGTGCTCGAACTCAAGCTTTCTCTGAACTTGGTCGGTAGGCTAAACACGGTCAAACTTGTTTGGGTTCCAGGTCACACTGGTATCCAGGGAAATGAGATCGCTGACGAGCTGGCCAGGTTGGGTTCAGAAGAAGATTTCTTAGGACCTGAACCTGCGTTGGGTTTGCCTGCATCTGTGGTTAGGTCATCCATTGATACTTGGGTTTCTCGTAAACACGAGCGTCGTTGGCGTGACTGTGCTGGGTGTAGACAGACCAAACGACTGCGTCCGGACATCTGCAAGAGGTCCTCGTCTTTCCTTCTGTCTCTCAGGAGAATCGACTGCAGACTTCTTGTGGGCGTTCTTTCGGGCCACCAAGCTTTTGCCAAACACTTAAATGTGTTGGGCTTGAGCAACACCACCATCTGCCCTGCTTGTGGAGAGGATGACGATACAGCGGAGCACTTCCTCTGTAGTTGTCCTGCCTTTGCTCGCATCAGGTGGCGGATCTTTGGGGCTGACGTGGTGAGTGCCGAACATCTAAGCTCTTCATCACTGAAGCTCCTTCTCATCTTTCTTCGAAAGACGGGAAAACTAAGTACAGCAATGTAAGGTGTCTGTTTGGCAGTACAATGGACCAGTAGTTGTGTCTGAGTGCTCCATCGGATAGTAACAACCTCCGACAAAGAAAAAAAAAAAAAAAAAAAAACTGTTATTTGACTTTTTAGCAAAAAAAAAAACTAGGTATGTAGATAGTCATGCCTGCATTATCTCAAATGTCAATTTTGGCTCAAATCGTTAGAGCCATTTTCGGAAAAAATCAAACTTGTTTAACAATTTTAAATGGAAAATTAGCCCACAAACTCCAAATACCAAGTTTGAAACAAATCCGTCCAGCAGTTTATGCAGCAGGCCCAGCGACAGACGGATGGACCGGATGGACGTAATTGCTAGACCCACTTTTTTGAGTTCCCCTATCATCGTAATATTAGAATTGATTAAAAAAAAGTATGACTCTATGATAGGCTATACTCGGGTCTATATAGATAGTACGGACACGAGATGAAGTGTCGCGTCGGTATCCCACGCGCCTGGCTCATTCCGCCCGAGTTAGTGCAACAGCAGCCACTACTCGGGTTAGTTAATCCTTTTTTGTTTTTGGGGTTGGTGATGAAATCTCCTTTTCCCAATTCCCATTTTCAAAAGCCGCTTTCCAAGATCCGCTGTGCTAAAATCCCTTACTCCAAAAGACCATGAGACAAAATCCCCACGGGGCAAAATCCTACATACATATTTAGATTTGGTGTCATAAATTCTACCCCTGCTTGTGGTCACTGTAGGATTTGGAGTAGGTGCAAGTTTGGGTATAGGTATGTAAAGCTTATATTATGTTGTTTGCTTAATTTTACCGCCAAAAATTAGGCACGCGTTTTTTATTTAAATTGAATCACCACGCGCATGTTGAATCTGGGTGAATTTAAGCTGAAGTTACAAGAAGAAAAACGGATAAGTTCTAAATTGTGAGAACGGGAGTTTTAAATGACCGATTTAATAAGTAATTGTGTAGGTTAGGTTAGGTTGAATAGGGTACTAAGGTGTCAGTTTATCATATAGGACTAGGCACCATATTGGGCCCATCGCCATCCCTGAAGAACCTTAAAGGTAAAAAACCTAAACCACTTCGCCTAAACAATTAATTTCAATACAAAACCTAAAAATTGTTTCAATTTTGTTTGCGAGGCCAAATTGTCGAAGAAGCACCTTGCAAGGTACTTTCTCCTGTACCGAGCAATAGCTCAACATTCACAGATAAGATGAGTTATATCCTCTGTGACATGTAAGTCTTCGCAATTCCTGCATGTGTCCGTATCTATTAAACCTAATCTCATGGCGTACCTACTTCCTTAGAAGACAGTGCCCGGAGAGTACCCCTATTGCCATTCTTGCTTTGATCTGCTGAGCTTTAATACTTCTACAGATTGTTTCCGATCTAGCTTAGTCCACAGAGTCTTTGATATACCCTGTGCCCTACTATATCCGACCATCTTTGGTCTGACTTATTTTTAATTTTCTCGAGAATAATTTTCTTGACCACGGCTATAAGTGGTCTTATTCCCTCAATAGTTTCAATTTGTGGAAGCTCTGCTCCGTAATTTATAATTTTGTAGGTAGGTGTAAGATTTTGGCATACTTATTTAGTTACGCAGATCATAGCCAAGACTCAAAACACTTGATTTATCCCTTTAACGTCAGTTTGCTTATTTTTTAAAAGATACACACAAAACCCACCAAATAACCCGATGAAAAGCTGGTTATTTTATTGCATAAGAAAGCAATAGAGAGGGTACTACCCTCAGAAACCCTCAGGAAAGGTAAAAATGGAACCGATGGACCTACTACATCACAGCGCACCGATAGTACATACACACACAGACACAATTCAAATTCACCAAATTCGAAGAAAAGTGTGTTATTTAACAGAAATACTTAATTACACCCCAGCGCAGCGATAAAAGATACACACCAAATAATTCGAAGAAAAGCGGGTTATTTTTTTGCATAAGAAAGCGAGCGTTGAACAGAGAGGACCAAACTCAGAACATCGCAAGTGTACAAAAGAGAAAGGAGACAAATTCGTTCCACCACCGCGTTGTAATACTGCAATGCAATACATATCCCCCCAGATTATTTCTCTGACGCGGAGATGGGTAATGAAATGTATAAAAACTGTTTTAAAGGGTGAAATATGGGAGATATGCTTTTCTCTCTTTTTATTTATGTCGTGCACCAAAATGTTTTTTTTTCTTTTTCAAAAATTTCGTAGAACGGCAAATATTATGCAATAATTCGTCATCCAAGCTGCTTGACATTTTGAGAGATTTTGATGTAGCTAGGTATCATTGGGGTCGGGCTAGCTTGGGATAGCTTGAGTAGATGAATAGATACTTATTCACCCCTATCATGGAATCCGCCGGGGGGAATTATTCTTATGTCATTATGTAGGTATATACCTACATAATATTAACACATACTATTGGTAGCGTGTGGTGAACAATTCCCCCCGGCGGATTCCATGATAGGGGTGATTATTAAATTTATCCCGTGGGTTTTTTGTTGTTCGTTTTTAAGTAAACATGGTTGTGTAGCTGAAACTGAAACTTTTAAAAGGTAACTCTGTAGAAATCGGGTCTTATGGACACCACACCACTGGTAGGTAGATATGTATGTTATGTATGTAAATGTATGACCTCTTTCCTCTTGGGCATCAAAAGATTTTGGTAATATCATTGGCTTTCTCAACCTCACAAGTTGATTTTCAGCCCCATTTTTATCTTCTTGTTTTTATTTAAAGGTCTCGTTAGTTGTGGGCGCAGTTGTCTCTAAATCTAAATCTTTGACGGTAACTCTAACTAGCCACATAAACCAACCTATCAACCGAAATTAAAATTATTTCAAAAAACAAAATCCTCATACTGTGGAATTTAACCGAAAGCCATTTAAATTGCGCAGTTTTTTTTAAACTTTTGCGAATGATAAGAAGAAAACGAAATGAGTTAATTTTCGCTTTCGAAGTTTTTTAAAATGCGTCCACAGTTTGCGAAATGCATTGTTCGGAAAAATTTTACAACTTTTTTGTTTGGCAACCTTTATTGAAACACGCTCATATTGTAGGTATTAAATGTTTCGGACAGCGAAGCACGTCAACTTTTTCCAAATTGTTAGCTGTCACAGTGCAGTGCTGTAATAATTTTGAGATTTTGTTGCAGTCAGCGCATCTACCCATTTACTGTAATCCGATACATTCTATTACCATGATTTAACTGTCAACGTCATATTCTTGAATGGATAACATTTCACAAAAATGATGGTACTATTGTGTACTAAACCTTATACGATACCGCAATCGAGCAATCTACTGTAAAGTATAACGAAATATTCAATTATAAACAAATCCATTAACAAATGCAATACACGCTTTAACAATTTTATTTCACAGTAACCATAAGTCCGGCTTCTTTGACCAATTCATGTGTAGTTTTCTCAACCGTCGATATTGTACCGACCGAAGAGAATGTGAAGTAATAACGTGAAAATTGATTCGATTTCATAGCTGTTTTATCTGTTTGTTGGACTTTATTCATATTTCATCGAACGTAATCGCACGGTCCAAACAAAACATAACAGACACACACCAACGCTAAACGAGCCAGACTTAAAACCCATCCATTCATCGAGAAGAGAAAGTATTATGTAACGTCTGTTCGTTTCGTGCAAATAACCATGTGCCATGGGTTTCTTTCGGATTATTTTGCTGTTATAATTGCAGCAGCGATGAAATGTCTAGATGTGTACAGTACTTTTGAACTTTCATCATACTGTCAGCCGCTGAACGCCAGTCCCAACAATGACCGTTGTTATTAGCAGACACCGAATATATTTTTTGGCTTGTCAATATGTTGTAGTTGTAGATGTAGGTATGATCTTAACAAATTAACAATTTGTAAATAACTGATGTTGCAAATTATAACAGCTTCTGCGGACGGTCGGAGTACGTTTTCTTTATCTAGCGAAAATTGAAAATCGTCTAGACGGCACTCTATAAATGCATTATGCCCACATTGGCCGTCCAGGCGACCTGATTATCCCCATATGCACGCTTTACAGTATCTACAGTATATGTATTGTATATGTACTTATTTCATGAGCATTATTGTGAGCTCTGTCAACATCAACAAGTGCGTTTGGCAGATTGATGGCTGGCATTATCCATCTGGCAGCTATAGATAATTTAATTGTATAGGCTGTATCTATATCTATATCTATATCTATAATTCGGACTTGACATACAAAGACTGACACAACGAATAGAAAATACAATATTTGTTGAGTTTACGAGTATGTACACTGAACCAAATCGCGTAGGTGATATTGACGAAAATATTTTGTCAATCTTTGAAGAATTTATTATTCGAATCGACAATTTTTCATAAAACTTTTCGTTTTATTGAAAATTTAATATTCAAAGTCAATAAATTTCTTCAACTGCTGTCTGATTTAGTATTTTATTCAAACGAATGAAATTTCGTCATATTGACAAATTGAAATCGTTGGCTGAACTAAATCCCGTAGGTGATATTGAAGAAAATATTTTATTCATTTTTAGTAGAATCAGTTATTCAAATCAACAATTTTTCATAACATATTTTTAGAATCTTATGGGTTTTTCATCAATTTGAAGAAGTTTCTTTAAAATGTTATTGTTCGCTGTTGCGCTCGAAGTAATAAGTTTCATTCTAGAAAGTGAATTGCCAAAGTAAAGTTGTGATAAAGAATTTATAAATTAATGTATATAAAGCAATTAAATAAGTGCAAACCCTTGGAAGTCTTTCTCAAACACATTTGTATAAGAAAAACGTAAGTAATATAGAAATATTTTTCATAATTTCGTTTATCATCTTTCCACCTATAATCGCAGTTGAACTGCATTTTTCTAGGCCAGTTTTCTCATAGTTGGATTAACCGTGGGCTATGTGCGGAGGAGATGCAACAAGAAAAAGAACCTTCAGAAAATGATCACCATAAATGAACCGTAAGAACTTCGTTGTATTTCCCAATGACATAAACAAACTTTAATATTTTCAATTTGTTTCATTTTTCCAAATTTAGCTAGGACCTTGAAGGACCTTTAGGCAGACTGTCTTTTATCAATTCCAATTATGACAAAAACCATCTTCCAGTATATTCACTTATAAATAGTATGTATGTAAGTTACAAAAAAATTTAAAATTTATAATTTACCTAATGCTAAGAAAATAAAAATAAAACGTTTTTGACATTAAAAGGGTTTCTTTTTTGTTTTGCTGTCAATTTGAAAAAAAAGCGATAAATGACGGAAAAAATCATTAATTTGAAGAAATAAGTAAGTTAATTTGAAGAAAAACGATGCATAAAATTTAAGTATAATTTCTCAATATGAATAAAGTGAAGTGTTGAAATGAACAATTGAATTTCAATTTAAAGAAATAATACGTAAAAATGAAGAAAATTTCGTTATTTTAAGGTGCACGATGCGTCGAATTGAAGAATGTTTTTTTCAATTTGAAGAATATTTTTTTAAAATGAAGAACATGATAGAATGATGAAATTTTATCACTACAACAAATTTTTGTGGATTTAACACCACAACGAAAAATTTAATGAATTATTTTCAAAATGACAATATTTCTTAAATATAACAAAATATTTGTCAAAACAACGGATAGGAGGTGTTGACCTTATATTGATCGCCATTTCTTCAAGTCTACCTGCTTTTTTGTCAATATGACTACCAAATTTGGTTCAGTGTAGGTATATATTTTGGTCGATGCAAAAATTTGAAGGATTGAATGGCGCACCGTACCTACGCAAAAATTAAGCAACAGTTAATTTAGTTCAACGTACGTAAGTATGTACATATATTCAATGTAACGTTGCACTTTACTCAAGTTGTCCGACTTGCAAATGTCAAATCATGCAGATTTCTGACAGTTATAACGCTGCAGTATCTAATGAGCTTGAGCATATTTCATATGCTGGTTCAATATAATATCTTCTATAGGTATGTACTACATTCGATAACGCATTCAAACATTCCTGAATTTTCTCGCTGTTAAATAAGGACATGCTGTGTGAAGTTGGTACATATCCTATGATCTAATGACCACACATAACCATACGGATACGATAGTGACGTGAAATAAAGCTTTCGAACTCTATCCATCCCGCTTTTGGCAATCACTTAAATGCATTTAGTAGAAGAAACTATACGAAAGTAGTTTATAAATGGGCTGGTTAATACTAGTCGCTAAATTCACTAAATTACAAATATTATCTGAATTTTTATTAGAAAAAGATACAAAGCAAATTTGTAATTTTTCTACAGATTTTGTGGGAAAATAATTTTAAATACGTGGAACTTCCATAAGTCGAACCAGTGGCGTAACTATACCATCTGAGGTCTGTGGCAAATTCTTTAGATGGGGCCCTACCAGTAAAAATCGACACGTTTTAATTTAAATTTAATACACCACTTAAGCAGTTACCCAAAACTATTAATAATATTGTGTGCAATTTAGTAAAATATCTATCTGGCATAGAGCCCTATTAGGCAAGTTAGCGTCTTATGGATTACCACAACAACTCTGCGGATGGATGCAAAATGTTCTTCTGGGAAGATAGATGCAAGTTGTTGGAGATGGTATTTTATCTAATTTATTTGCTATAAACGTAGGAGTGCCCCAAGTATCTATTTCTATACTTTCTCCAACTCTATTTTTTCTCCATATCAACGATTTGTTTGGATCGACAAATAATAAAAATCTACAGCCTTGCTGATGACATCACTCTTATATCCTCCATCTCCATTATAAATTAGTTATAAATCTGGACAAAATTTTGAAGTGGGGAAAAGACAACTTGGTTGTATTTAATGCAAACAAGACACAGCTCACAACATTTTCTAGGAAAAATGCATCAACAGTTCCTCAGATCCAAATGAATGACCATCCAATCCATCCCAACTACCATCTACTACCGTTGGGTGGTGATTGGTGCACAGAAAAAAGTCGCTGACATTTGTTTGTTCTATAGGTACCTCCATGGTAGATGCTTCGAGGAACTCAAAGACATTATCCCTTGAAATGCAACTCATGACCATACAGTACACTTGACAATATCAATTTTCCAAAACTCCTTCTGTTACAGGACAAGCAAACTTTGGAACTCGCTTTCTGGGGACATATTTCCAGAAGACTAAAATTTGCAGCAATTGAACTGCAGAACTAACATACATCTGCAAGCACCAGCGGGTTCGCCTTTCCCGGGAGAAATATTTAAAATAAAAGAAAAAAAAAATCTAATAAATTTTATTTTCAAGAGCATAGGATTACAAATACATATTTATAATCAAATAACAGTTAATTAATATTAATATTATTAATAAAATTCTTTTCTCCGAACTTTCTGTTCCGCAAAAGTATCTATTAAAAAATAAATAGGTGGCGCAACAGGCGGGTGACACCCAAGGCCTAGCTTCTCGCAACCATTCGTTTTGTGTGAGTTTCTATTTTTGGGACGAATGGAAGGGACCTACAATTTTATGCCGAGTCCAAACGGCTGAATTGAGAAACTTTTTCATGACAGTCATACTCTCGGATGTTTGTCAGACGATCGCGAGAGGTGGCGCAGTAGAAAAAACTTTAAGATGTAATTTGTGTTTTTCCGAGGATCGAACCTGGCATCCCTCGCACAGTAGTCCAGCACACTAACCACTGCGCTACTGCGGAGCGGACCATAGAATTTTCAATAGCAGAATAGCCAAGTTACGTAGCCTGTCTTGTCCCATAGAGTTTCTATACGTTTTCATTAAGTTTAGTTTTGAAAATGATTTATTATTAATAAATCATTAAGTTCTCTAATACACGAAGACTTGAAAGATCGGTGGCTTTAGACTGAAGTGTTTTAGAGCTTCTTTTTTTTTTTTAAAGTTAGGTTATTTCTGAGCTCGCGGTCTCTTGGTCCAGGACCCTCTTGGGTCGTGGGCCCGTGGCATTTTGCCTGCCCTGCCACCCTATAGTTACGCCACTGAGTCGAACTCTAAAAATGAAAGAAAATAAATTCGAGTTATAGAAACTTCGAGTTATGGAGGCCAAGAGTTGAAAAGTTGAAAACGCAGAGTTCTCAATAAAACTTCGAGTAATTGAGAAATTTGTCTT
Source organism: Cheilosia soror (assembly GCA_949372485.1). NCBI lineage: Eukaryota > Metazoa > Arthropoda > Insecta > Diptera > Syrphidae > Cheilosia > Cheilosia soror. The sequence continues at coordinate 35,684,173 of OX443563.1, forward strand.
AATTTAGTTATGGAAGTTTGACTAAATTTGTAAGTTGGTAAAAGAGGCTTCAGGCAATAATATCAAAAGATCCAAAGTCTAGAGGGAGGTCAAACCAAGCATTTGCTATGTTTACAAAAATGTTTTTTGGTTGAATTTCCTTTCACACAGCCAGCGTTATTTCACCTTACTGGAAATCCCTCAGTAATTAGTCATCACATCAGTCTACATTCACCACCGTGGTATTGTGAAGTGTGAATCGGCAGTGCACAAGCACAATATACATAAATACATCATAAAATCCACTCAGGTTTACCAAGTCCATGTAGTAGTTACAATAAGAGTTGCGCAACACCTGTACATCATGCAATGAATATAAAATTCCTATACCATTGTGGCACGCTAACCCATCGATTTAATTCAATGGTCTGTAATAGATCATGCGCTTTGAATTAATTTCAAGAAAATTCTGGTCAACATAAATGCAGAAGCTGAGCCAAAATTAACTCACAACTACTCAGTATTCCGCACCGAATACAATTTCACCAAAACGGCCTTGTACTGAATTTCTCTGTCAAGCCCAAAGCCGTACTGATACCATCCTCACAGCTATCAATCATAGAAAACTTCACATGAAAACAGAATACAACAACCATACGATACACAGTGCTTCAAATAAGACCACATACCTGAAAGATATTAATTCCAGACATCTGACGGTTTTACTTTCCAAATGTTATGAATATCTATACACTTTTGACTATTCCGTGTGTATCTATCTATCTTATGGGTGCATTCATTCTATCAAGGTCACGAACATAAATGAGTCCAGTGAATTGTAAAAAAAATCATGATCCACTGATTTACAAAGCAATATAATGTAATTAAATATGAATTCAGGTTTTAAGTCAAATCGGGTTTTAGTCATTTACCATCTGTGAATATGAGTGCAGATCATGACCCATTTTATAGAGCATCGCCGGTCTAATGATGGTGTACAGTTAAAAATCGTTTATCTTGTAGATATTACTTCTTCTCTGCCCATTTGTAATTAGTATATGGTGTTGCGTAATAATTTTTTTTTTCATTTTTACTGTGTCTCTGCTGTTCGCTTAAGGGGTAACCATTGAGTTTAAAAGTCTATAGCATGAGGCTCGGTATGAATTGTCATTTGTGCGATCTAAGTAATAATTTGTCTGCGACTTCTTGTAATATTCCTACTTGGAGTAATAAGGTATTTTTATATAAATTCTCAGTTTTTTCTCCAAAGTTGGAAATAACATTAATTTGATAACAACATTTTATTTCCTATCTAAAACCGGCTTTTAAGATTTTTAACAAAAAATTAGGGTTTGTATCACAAGGGAAGGCACGTTTGCCTGTTTGTTCCGATCACAAGCTGGTCTTAAGTATAACGAAGCTCATAGTTTTAAATCCCTATGGGGTGAATGTTTTCTTAATACATATAGATTTCTCGATAGGTAGCTACTTGATATGAAATGGGCGCAGTATGGGTGGGTGTCACCCGCCTGTTGCGCCACCTATTTATTTATTTTTAGCTACTTGAAATATTTATTTAAATTTTTGGTAACAAAAGACATATTCAGTTAAGTTTGCAGTTTTATTGTGCATAATTTGACGCTTCCCGACCGTTTAAAAATAAAAAACCAAAGTTCAATATCAGTTTGGTTGTGTCGATCGGGATTTTCAGATATCAATGCTAGTGAGTGGTGGGTGGCCTACGGTCCAAACCGATTTTGAAGTCATTTGGACGAAAAAAAAAATTTCCCATACAAACCTTGACTCACTTTTGGAGCTGGAATTTCCCTATGTAGCTTTTAAGTGCTCACTAAAAGGAAATTTGAAAGAAAATATATAATTAATTAATTAATGTGATTTGCCAGATATATGGCTTTGATTGAAGCAATCACAAACATATTCACCTAGTTTGGGTGTGTTGGTCGAGGGAGAAATTGCTTTTAAGCGAGGTGATACTGGTATCTACGTTAAAACATAGGTATACATATTTTATAATAATAATCATAATTTTCAAAAACTACACCTATCCTCTAGAAGGCTCGCAGGTTTTAGCTTCTTAAGTAAGCCCAGCATTACTTGGTATTTCGCCACCAACTCTAAATCAGGGGCAATCCCCATACAAACTGAAAAGATATTTTGGATTTAATTCAACCATCTCATACTGCGCCTAGCCAGAAAATGTCTACCCGATCGCTGAAACGAATTCTATGCTCCATCTTTTAGCCCTAATTGGCATGAAAGCATGGACCCCGTTCATACGTTCATAGGAGAAGCTGCTCAACTTAACTTAGAATAACTCCCGTATTCTGGCATTTTTCGCTCACATGCTTTCGGCAGCTTGTATTCGCAAATTTAATTCTTTCGATTATATTAACTTTCCACTATTTCCACAGCACTTGCACTGAAATAGATGAGAGGCACTTCTTTAAGGACCTAGACGAGCTTTTCAACACACGAACAGAAAAGATAATGAACTTCATTAAATCCTCCGGATAATTTGCATGAACAGCACAACATAGTAAATAATTGACGTCCGAAGGGCAACAGAATGGGTCAATATTGACCTGACAGTACACCGAATACACCTCCCCGCGATAATCTACGAGAAAGAAATTATTTCGAGTCAACTATTAAACTCGAAATATCAATATCAATTTGTAACGTTATACGAATACGATGTCGATCGATCTAAAAAATCAAAAGATCTAGAAAGTTTTTCTAAAAAATGGTGAAAATCTACGTAATACATATGCAAATATTTTTAAGATTTATCTTGTTTCTTGTTTTTTCTACTTGGTATACAGTTTTTGCTTTTTAGGTTATGTTAGGTAAGGTGGCTGTCTGAAGGGGACACCCACGCGAATTTGGGTGTCTTAGCTCGTTAAGAGGTTTTAATGTGACTGAGGCAGTCAAACCTTATATAAGTTTGCACCTCCTGGTTGCGAATTAGTCTTCGGGTCAAAGTATAGGGTGACCGTAACGTAACAATCTGTCCCCTGCCTATTGGCTCTGACAGACCATCACTAAGGAGAAGTGGTTCAGTCCGCTTTCCTGCTTGACCAAAAGTCTGTGGATGGATTGTCTGTTGAAAAAGGATGGTGGTAACCGTAGTAGCCTGCCTCCTAAATATAAATGATCCTCAAGTTCTTTTCTAGAATATTTATGTAGTACATATACAGCCTTTGTATATACCTTTTTAATTTAAAATAATATTTGGCATATCATTAGCAGCGTCACGGAAACATAATAGTAATTTATTTTTGAGGACTTGTTTTCGGGAGTAGACAACTGGATATTCTGTTTAGTAATTTGGCACGAGTACGATAACTTAGGCGCCAAAAATTGATAACGGTATTTTGTAGAAGGGTTAAATAGAAGATTTTTTTACTATGGAAGGGTATCTCGCTTCGTTTAGGCGGAAGGGGTAATTTAAGAAAAATAATACTTAAAATAAAAAAAAAAATATATATATATATAAACAATGGCAACACTTACAACAAAGAATGTTGGCATTTTTGAAAGCCAGGAATCTGTTCTTTCATATTACTTTTAAATCAAGTTATTACTGTTAATAGTTTTTGAAAAAAATACTTACAAACTTGAAATTTAAGGAAAAAAAGTATTATGCTGATTTTTTCAATGTTGAGAAATTAGATACTTAATTTGTTAGTAGTTTTTATAGTCCAAATCAATTCTTAATCGAACACTGAAAAACAGATTGATTAATGTCTTTTAGTTTTTAAGAAAATGGAAAATTTCTTGGACAACAGCACCTACTGCTCGCGAATTGATACCCTTGTACTTTGAGGTGGGTGCGAATTTGAATATATGCAATCTTTATTTAAATTAAATTAGTTTACCCAATTTTCAACAACATTCTTTAGCAACAGTCTATGGCCTAAAATTTCACATTATAGACAACATTTTGCTGATTTGCATTATAGACAAATCAGAACAGATTCCTGGTTTTAAAAAATGCTATAATATTTTTTTGTAAGTGTTGCCATTGTTTTTTATTGTTTTATTTTCATTTTAAGTATTTTTTTTTAAATTACCCCTCCCGCCTAAACGGAGCGTGATGCTTGTATCCGTCAATAGTTTTCATCGCAAAAATTATCGTTTTCTCCCCATTTCTTGCCCTTAAATTTCAAGTTCGAAATTGTTTTTTACAAAAACTATTAACAGAAATAATTTTATTTAAAAACAATATTAAAGAACAGATTCCTGTCTTACAAAAATGCCAAAATCCTTTACTGTAAGTGTTGCCATTATGTTTTAATATTTTTTTTTAACTTAACATTAAAGTATTATTCTTTTTAAATTACCCCTCCTGCCTAAACGAAGCGAGATAGACCCCCCTCTGCTTGTATGCTTGTATTTAACCCCTCTACAAAATACCGTTATCAATTTTTGGCGCCTAAGTTATCGTACTCTCCCCAGTAATTTTTATTGTTGCGAAATCTTACCCATTGCAATTTATAATTAGCAATTTTAGTAATCAAACAATTTTATTAATGTATCATTAAATTGAATTAAGTAACACATTGCGTCAGTTTGTGTTGAAAGTTGAAAATATGATTGAATGCAACATTTTTGCTATGATAATAATAATTATGGTACCTACTCGACTTTATGGTACAGCCGACTACAACAGTTGAGGTTACGGACATGAATTAAACGGAGTTTTGCCGGGACTTTGAAAATATATCGTTATATCCGGTTCATCGCTATATCAGATATTGTTATAACCGATTATGCATTTCCGCACTTACTATTTTGGGCTTTACCTACTGCTTGTCAAAAAAACAAACCCTGGAAAGGAGATAAAACCCAAATGACGAAAAATATTGCAACAACAAATTTTTTTTGGCTTTATTTCCAACTCGATTTGGGCGCTATTTTCTTGGGCGTTATTTCCTAACGCCATTTCAACAATACGTGACTGTAGTCGATCAGAAGCAGTTTTTTTGTTCCTTTGAATTTTAGAATTAGTGAAACCAATGGAAAACGATATTAAGCTGGCTACAGAAGATTGTCAGATATGTCAGTGAAAAATATGTCCCAAATAGTTTACAACTGTCTGAACTTACAATTTTGTCTGACGGCAATATTGTTAGAAAGAAATTGTCAGCACTCCATCTAAAATTATCAGGTTGCTGACAAACATCTGAAGACACCAATTTTATTAAAATGCAAACAATTAGAACTTTGTCAGACTCATTCGAAATTGTCCAAATGACAAAGTTTATGAAAGTTGACAATTGCCTACAATTTCTTCAATGTCAGCCAATAGAAAACGATACGATACGATAGAAAATTATTCAGAAGACTTTCATACTGAACGTGAATTGGAAAGCTGGTTACAAAAAAAAACGTTCAGGAAGTAAGTACAAGTTAATGGTCGCACAAAAGCATGCTGAAATTAATCCAGATGTTGGCTTCGCAGAGTATAAAATGCACAAAGAAGCCCTGTGGCAAGAGGTCGCCGACTTGATTCACATGACACTTAAATGAATGTAAGGCCAAATGGACCAAAGTGCGCACCAAATTCAAAAGCCACCTCGACAAATACAGAATAAGTCGGGTCAAACTGCCACTGAAACCGTCTCGATTTTCAGAAAATATTTGAAACAAATCCAATTCTTCGTCCAAATACTACGTCGTTTTCGTGGAAATTCTTCATTCTCGCTGTCTTCCAACACGTAGGCAGTTAAAATAGTAGCAAGTGCAATATTTTGTTTCATTATCCGTATCTACTGAAAAATACAACGAATAAAGCTTTTAATTTTTCTGACAATGTCCGCATTCCATTAACCGCTAGACGTCTAGCACATAATATCCCTGTTGGAGATCTCTAGCGCCAGCGGCAAAGTGAAATTAGAACCCGTTTGAATTTTTATTACTTCATCTTCATTAGTATCAAAAATGTATATTGTGCCATGACAATATATGTGCTATAGAGCTCTGTCGCAAATTTTGAAATGTAATTTTTTTATAATGGAGTTTGGCATGCCGCTAGTCATCAGCTAATGTCTGACAACGTATAGACCAATTTTTCATATTCAAATATCTGACAACCGTGTGAACACCCAATTTTGAAACCTGGTCAACGTTGTCAGACCTCCATCTGACAAAGGCATTTTCAGAACTTTGCATTGTAAGGTGATAGGCAATTATTGTCAGTAATTATCCGAGCATTGGCAGATCTGATAATATTGTAAGATCTGACAATGGTCTGTACTTAGCTTTAGACCAGCAAATCGGGTCCATTTCATTATGCCCAGCCCAAGTGTTTTCAGTTCGGTTTTGTCATATCTATCTTGAGGCCTGGACATAGTAGAGGACGGATATAGCTCTATCTCCTCAAGTCCTTACAGTTTCTGCAGCATAAATCACAATTTTTCAATTTCCACTACGCTTCTACCAAATACTTATGCAATAACTTGTTTTTAATATCGAGATTGTTTGCTTTGGCGTCGTCACATAATCCAAGCTGTAAAACAAGCTCAGCGCACTGTCAGTGTGCACGCTGATCGTAATTTTAACTGCGATTTTTATGGAAAATGTACATATTCGATGAAGTCCTAGTAACACACAGACTATGCGGAATGTGATGGTGACCTAGATACGAGTAAAAGTATTGCGAAATTACTAACCCGCTGAAACCATATCAAGAGATTGTCAGTCGTAAAGTGTTCAATAGCTAACTAAGAAATAAAGTAAATAAAAAAAATATGCAGATTTTCGATTTCAATTACAGCTTAAAATTTCCTAAACTACGGATTAACTATTCACTGTAATTTTGCTTTTCAGTGTTTCAGCAGTTCAAGCCAATTACAAAGTAGCTTAAACCAATTGCTTGCTGGACTGAAAAAAGATATTGTTTTTCAATTCGCTATACAAAATATTTGTTAAATAAGCGGCACAAAGAGCATCCAAATGGAAAGTAAGTTGAAAAGAGAATAGTAGATACGCGAAAATTGTTATGCTATTGCGGAAATCGTTATAAAATTCAGATTCCCAAGAATTGTAAAACCAAAGGTAACCATAACCACTTACCATGTCTAAAGCAGACAACGGCAATGAACGATGGTGCATCCCAACCGGCCAACCCAAGCGCATGAAACCATCAGGTATCAGTTGGTAGTACGGTAGCCGCGCTACAAGTAGGTATACCTACATTATAGCGTGACGCATTCGAACAATCGAACACAATATCTCTTAATTAACCAAACCCAAGCAAAGGGAGATTTAGGGCCTTTAGTCAGATGAGAATATGAGGAATTACGTTCATTCAGATGGCCATAGAAAGTTTACATATATGGCACTTTCTCTCGATCTTGGCAGTATTGAAGCCGATATAAGTTTATGCCTGCTTTAGCACTTTAAATAAGTATGCCAAAAATGTAGACATAAACACGTCTACGTATTCAACATTCAACTCATTGAAATGTTAATTACAAAAGAAAGATTCGTCTTTTTTTTTATATTCGATTCGAAAATTATCTCAACTTTAGAGCGTAGCGAGTATCTTCCGAAATTAATAATTTTAGATGTTCGACTACGTCAAGTTGGGCTTTATCGTAAATGGTTTGAAATGCTTCCAACTGAAGTACCTAATTCCATTTGTTCAGATTTTTATAGATGAGATCTGAGATGGGATTTTCAATTTGAAAGGTAGGTGCATTTATCGGTCTAAAATTAGGTCGAATGAAAAATCTTATTGAAGGGATTGAGGAGCTTCTTTCTATATAATTTGTTGTATTATATAAGTTGTCACACGATGTTCTTTAGCTGTAATTTTACTTGATGTTGTTAAACTACGAATATTGATCACTGCTATTTATTGTTATTCTTATATCTTTAACTTGACACTGTCTCGATCGCGAACTCGGGAAGATGCCCTTATGGGTGAAATGCATAAAGAGAACTGAACTCAATATCATTGCCCCATCCACCGAGCTGCGATATGCAGTCCTACACTAACACTAGCTAATAGGCAGGAGGGATTTCCCTGTCTATATTCATTGAATTGGTATTTGTACAATGCCGCTTTACAATGTCTTAATTTGTTTTCCTATTCGAGTCGAGAAAATTATATTGACTCTTTTCAGAACTTCCGGCGATATGTCCTCGATTGATGCTAAATTGGATGCAAATATCTATTATTTGTATACCCTCCACACCACAGGGTATCACTTTTTCATTACATTTGCAACCATGCCCAGAATTGGGTACCGGAGACCCCATAAAGTATAGTATTCAGATTCAGGATCAAATTCGGAATCGATTTAGTCATTCCGAATATAAAACTTTATGGGATCTCCGGTGACTCCTTCTTGCCGTTAAAAATGCATCGACAAAGTGAATAAAAAAACATCCGCCCAGTGGAATGCACGTATGAATATTGAATATGCTGAAACGCAAAAGAGGCAGCGAGGAAATAGTGTAGTGGAGCTTCTCTTATAGAAAAATAAGACAGTTCTGTGTAGAAAGAAGAAGCCTAGGCATAGGCAGTCAACTAGCCCCCAAATCTTTAACCAAGTAGTAGTTGCTGTAGCAACGTCTCAAACCTCGATCCTATTCAAACGCGGAATAGAGGCAGGACTAAAAACTTCTGCAAAATAGCAGCATTTGATTGGCGTAACAGGTCCTCAACAACCCTAGGTCCAGCTTCTCACAACCATTCGTTTGTGTGAGTTCATTTTTATTTTTGGGACAAATGGAAGGCTGAATTGGGAAGATGTAATTTGTGTTTTTTTTTCTGGGGATCGAACCTGCCACCCCTCGCACAGCAGTCCAGCACACTAACCAGTGTTAGGCGATGGCCATGGTGTAGTGGTTAGAGTCATTGCTTGTGACCCGAGTGGCGTTGGTTCGAGCCCCGGTGGGGGACAGCAATACTCTGCAACCGACCATAAGAGAAACGAATAATATCAGAGTTTCTCCATCACTACAACAAAAAAAGGGGTTTCTGCTTGGTAGTACAATGGACCGAGATTCGTCTGAGTGCTCCAGGATTTGGAATCCCCTTAAAAAAAAAAAAACACTGAACCACTGCGCCCACAGTGGGAGGAGTTATGATCCCCATAATGATAAGAGCTGTTAGAGCTAAACAAGAAGATTGTTAATTATTGCTTTATATTTCATTTCATTTGTCTTCATATTGCATGATGTTGGCAACGCCATATTATTATTATTATTTCCCTGTATTTTATTTTCTAGTTCTCTTTAACCTTTCATTCTTTTCACCTTCAACAAATTGCTGAAAGCTCCTTCTGTGTACCGGCCCAGGCTTGCCATATTTTTATAGGCCTATACCGCAATTTTTATTTTATTTTTCGCAAAAAACCGCAAAATTACAAAAAAATTAATCGCAAAAACCGCAATGCTTGGCAGGAAACAACAAAAAAATACTATCAGTTAATTTAGTTTTATTTTTTTACTTTTAAGTACCTACAGATAAAGTTGAGAATTGTCTCCTTTTCATCCTTCTATGAAAATACTTTTAAAATACACCAAGCCTTTTTGCGTGATTGCTTATAACAAGACATTGCCCAGTGACCACACTGCACTACACCCAGTGTAGAGCTAAGAAATTAAAATCTTAGAGAGTTTTAGATCCAGCATTGAACAAATCTGCTTTGTCGCTATGGCTTTTGTTTGAATTGCTATCATGTATAAAACTTTTTCCACTACCTATAACTTACCTATAACATTACTTGCTGGAAGAAGAGATCACTCAAAGTAAACTGACCCTTAAAAAAATAATTCGGCAATGCATTCGATATTTTTTTTTGAAAATTTGAACTCAAATCAAAGTACCTACTAATGATTTATTCACTTATTCGGTAATTTAAAATGGTAGGAATTTTTCTGATATTACTTTACTTTATGTTTTTGTTGTGATGATTAATAAAATGAAATATCGCAAGTTTTCGCAAAAAAATGTAGGTATCGCAAAATAAAATTTTTACCGCAAAATGGAAAAAAATATCGCACGTTTTGCGATATATCGCACAATCTGGCAAGCCTGCCGACCACCGCCAAGACCGATCTAATTTGTTTCTCAAATATCTCGAATTCAATTTTGTAGTGTTTAAGAAATTTCGTTTGCATTTTATTTTTCTTTGCGAGCTTTCGTACATAGATACTTTTCTGTTATACTACTTTAACATTATAAACAATTTCTTAGTACATTTCATTACCTCATAGCTATACGAGTATGTATAATTATGTAAATATACGTTGGTAACAAATAAAATGATATTTAAATATGTAGTTTCAGTGGACAAAGTAGTTAGAGCCTTGGCAACGCTTCGTCTCTGGCTGCTTTGCTCCTGTAAGACTGTAAGCATATAAATAAATTATGTTAAATTCACGCTTTGGAGCTGATAAGTCATACGTAGGTACATGTTACTTCCGCGATAAACATAGCTTAAGTAGATATATTATTTTTGCTCTTGTTGGCTGTCTATTAATTTTCTGTAAAAAAATGATAGTCAAACTAAGCACATTAATGTAAATAAATTTATTTGATATGATTGTGGTATTCAATGTACAGGGTGAGACATTTCTCATAATGAAGATGCTGCTTAAGTTAAGCATTGCGTGCAACAAATTTTAATTTGTATCATTACCCGTGTAGATTTGTCAAAAATACATATATGCAATTTTTTTTTGATTTTCTCGTATTAGCAGACACTGAATGTATGTAAATGACAAAGAACAGGAAATATCTAATGGTGCGAGTTCCAAGTTTAGGTACTCAAGTTGAGAATAAATGAAAAAATGAATTTATGTAGATATGTACATAGGTAGGTACCTACTTGTATTTTTTATTTTCCATTAAAATGTATGAATTTAAAGACGACCCCACCCTGTATACTTTGTACATTCGCCCATTATGTTGTCTTTGTCTGTCCTTCGCAATCGTTTTTATAATGTGGACTAAATCACTTAACGACTCGATGGCGTTTTTTTAAGTTTCTGATAACATCACGCAATTTAAAGATATACTATTTCCAAAGACGTACAACAGTGAAATCAAAAGTCTCTAAAAAGCTGTGACGATTTAATAATTAAAATAAATATTTACATAAAAGTGATTGAATAAAAAAGCATTAAAATTGAAAATATTAGCAGGTGGCCTAGAAGCAGGGAATTGGGATTGTTGAAAATTAATTGAAAATAGTACTCGTAATGTTCACATTGTCACTGATGAAGGTGAATTGGAGTTGTGGTTAGATACATAGCACGTGCAGTACATAGTACAAATGTACAGTTTGGCTGCCAACAATACGAGTGTTAATGAATTAGGCAGTGTGTCAATTGGGTACAACAATTTGCTGGACTAGATTTTGACATGCATGTGTGTTTATGCACATTTAATGGAATTTACTGATATAGAAACCACAGGTGGAAGGTAAACAGAAAAGCATAATGCTTAACAAAACAAAACTAATAATTTGATTTCAAGTATCGATTTCGTTAATTAACGCTCAATTAATTAAATTAAAAAGGGGATTTCTAAATAAAATTGGTAACAATCAGTGTTACCAAATAATGTTGGGTATTGAGCGGTGCTGAAAACGGTTGGACACAAAATCTTACAATTAGACAGTGCCATCACTTTCAGCTATTGATTGATATTAATTTTTGAAGTCAATTTGCCTGGCTTTATTTTCCAATTATTGATACGTTTTGGTTTTTGGTGAGGCGGAGGATAGCTAGAGGTAACAAACGGGCGTGGCACCTCTCATACAAAGAAACATTTTTGCAAACGCTTTTCCTCGAGACTTCGAAAAGTTGTCGGTCGATTCGGCTGAAACTTTACTTACTTACTTAGTTACTTAGATGGCGCTACAGTCCAGGGTGGATCTGGGCCTCAACCAACACGCCTCTCCAGTCAGACCGATCTTTGGCTAACCGCCTCCAGTTGCGCACTCCAAGTTGGTTGAGGCCCCCTTCCGCTTATGCGAGCCACATATAAGGCGAGGTCTTCCTCTACTGCGTTGTCCCTCTGGGTTGGAATCGAAGACTCTTTGGGCCGGAGCGTTGGTGTCCATTCGCTCTACATGTCCTAGCCATCTTAGTCGAGTGATACGTACTTTTCTGACCAGGTCGATGTCGCTGTACAGCTTGTAGAGTTCGCTGTTAAATCTTCTCCTCCAAAGCCCGTCAACGCAAACGGAACAGCGAGCGTTTTCCATCATCATTCTGTACAAATTAACGAGTTTGGCAGGGATGCTAAAACTAGACATGGCTCGTCTCTATAAATGCTGTCATATGCGGCTTTAGAATCGATAAAAAGATGGTGGGTATCGATTTGGACTTCTTGGGTTTTCTCCAGGATCTGCCGTAGTGTGAATATTTGGTCGGCTGTGGATTTACCGGGCCTAAAACCGCACTGATAGGATCCAATCAGTTCGTTGACAAATGGTTTCAGGCGTTCACACAGTACGGCAGACAAGATCTTGTAAGCGATGTTAAAGAGGCTGATGCCTCTATAGTTGGCGCAGTTTAGAGGGTCTCCTTTCTTATGGATCGGGCAAATAATGCTGAGGCTCATCATCAGGCATACTTTCCTCTGACCAAATTTAAGAAACGAGTTGCTGTATGCTCTCTACCAAGTCTTCCCCCGCTGCCTTAAAAAGCTCGGCCGATAAACCGTCTGGTCCTTCAGCTTTGTTGAACTTCAGCTTGGATATTGATATCCTTACCTCATTTTGATCAGGTGGACGGAAGTCTTGGCTTTCATCGCCCAGGCTGAATGGTTCATTCTGCCTGACAACGGAATTCGTGTCGTCTTCGCCGTTTAGCAGTCTCCAGAAATGGGTTTTCCATGTCCTCAGCACGGACTGGTGACTCCACTACAAGGTTTCCTTGTTCGTCTCTACAGGTCTCTGTTCGGGTCTTGTTCTCGTGACACGTTCTTTTTACCTTTTGGTAAAACTTCCGAACATTGTTCCTGGAGTAACACCTCTCCACCTTTTAGGCGGTGGCCATGGTGTAGTGGTTAGAGTCATTGCTTGTGACCTGAGCGGCGTTGGTTCGAGCCCCGGCGGGGACAGCAGTACTCTGCCACCGACCATAAAGAGAAACGAATAATATCAAAGTTTTTCCACCACTACACCAAAAAAGGGGTTTCTGCTTAGTAGTACAATGGACCGGGATTCGTCTGAGTGCTCCAGGATTTGGAATCCCATTTTTAAATCACAAAAAAAAAAACACCTCTCCGGAGAAGCCGGTGGTCTTCCCACCTTTTTTGCTTGTAGAGCTCACGTAGGTCAGTTGCTTTGCTGCATATGCTTGCCGGCACTCTTCATCAAACCAGGGGGGTCGTGGTGGTGGTCGAGTGAAACCTAGCACATCAGTTGCGGCTTTTCTGATGGCTTCATGGCATCGATGCCACTGGTCTTAAGAACTTGATGCTGGCTGCACAGGACTTCTCGAGAGGTCGAGGGAGACGCGATCGGCAAAAGTTCTGGCGGTTTGTTGCATTTTTAGCCGTTCAACGCTGAATCTCCTCGCAGTATTTCCTCGTTGTTGTGGTGTCTGGGATATCCGCATACGTACCTTGGCTACAAAAAGGGTAGTGATCCGAGTCTATGTTGGCCGCTCGGAAAGTTCGGACATCTAGAATACTGGAGGAGTGCCTTGCGTCGATCGCAACATGATCAATTTGATTGGCCGTTTGATTGTCTGGTGACCGCCATGTTCCTTTGTGAATGTTGAGGTGAGGAAACGGTGAGATAGCTATATCTATTAGACTAAGTCCGTTTCCAGACGTGGTCTCGTTTAGGCTGTACTTGCCGATTGTACTACCAAAGATGTCCTCCTTTCCTATTTTGGTGTTAAAATAACCCTAGACGATTTTAACGTCATATGTAGGACATTGCTCATATGTTTTATCGAGGAGCTCATAGAAACATTCTTTGGTAGTTTCTTCTTTATATTCTGTGGGGGCGTGAGTGCATATCAGGCTGATGTTGGCGAATTTAGCCTTGATACGGATAGTTGTAAGGCGTTCACTTACGTGTCGAAAGCTCAAGACTTCTTGCCTAAGTATGCCGCTTACAACGAATCCGCATCCAAATAGACGCTGCTTCTGTTCCCTGTAGCAATCACCGTAGTAGAAGTCACAGGTTTGCATCCTTCTTTTGCCGGGCCCACACCACCGTACCTCCTGAATGGCGGTGATATCTGCCTTGTAACAGTCTAGGGCCTCCGCTAATTGTTCGGCTGCATGCGGACTGTTCAGGGTTCGAACATTCCACGTGCAGATCCGAACGTCATTGTCCTTTTTCGTTTTGCAGGGTCGTCAACAGTAAATCCATCCATATGTGCAGAATCAAAAACACGTTCAACACAAACAATTCCGTAGAATGCATTTTTTTGTTTGACATATTTTCCTATAAAAATGTTGCGAGTGACTGTGCGAGAAATAAAACCTGCACATACGGGTGGAACTTTTTTTGTTTTGAGATTTTTTACGGTTTTTTTTCGGAACGGAATGAGGCATGGTGGCATGGTATGCGAAACCTCGCACTTGGCCGGTTTTTTTCGAAAATGTAAGTGGATGTGCAAGAAATATACTTACACGAACAGGGTGAAATATTTTGAGATAAGGTAGGTAAGAAATGAACTTGCATAGGTTTAATGGGATTTTTTATTTTGCGATATTTTGAGTTAGATTCTCCCAAATGGCAGTACATATTAGTTCGCGCAAGGTAAAATTAATTTTTCTTATGCCTACTGTCCACTTAGCTGCGCTTCATTTCGTAGTCGCACTTGCGACTTTGCCGCTCCGTGGACAGAGCTTCGTTTGTTTATATGCAAGCTGCAATGAAGCTGCAAGCAAGCGTACAACAAGCTGAAAATGGCGAAAGCGTGCGTATGAATCGCAGCTATGTGGACAGTAGGCCTTACTCCTAGCAATGCGCCCGCAGAACTTGGCGCCCTGTGCATTTGCACATCTTGCACATATGGTTGGTGCGGCCCTGGTCATCTGTTAATCTTTTTACATTAAAGGAGTAAATTGAAATGAATTTTGATCTCAGTTGCTATTGGTCATATTATAGTTTTGCAAATGGCAACATTACTTTTCTTAAAAAATTAGGAAGCGTAGATTTTGTGAATTTAAGGTAAAATTTTATTGAAGGCAGCATTTTGTGTATAAAATAATTTTGAAAGAACAGAATTGTATTTGTTGTTGTAACTTAAGTTTTAAAGGTTTTCACCGAAATTCTTAAGCCTGTGTAACAGGGCCTCTTAGAGCAGGGAGGGAAATGTGCAAAAAGTTTTTATTTTTAAGAGCACAAAGCAGATAATACCCGCAGGTGCCATGAAATAAAGTCTTATGCAAAAAGGTCCAAAACGTAATTTTGGACTTTATTGCACTTTTGAAAATGAAATAAAGTCCAAAAATCGTTTATCCACTTCGATTTGGACTTTATTGCACTTTTGAAAATGAAATAAAGTCCAAAAATCGTTTTGGACTTTATTGCAATTTCAGAAGTGCAATAAAGTCCAAATCGAAGTGGATATAAAATCCACAATTCATAAACAGTAGAATATGTATGGGGGCATGCCCCCTGCAACCCCCCTGCTCGTCTTTCTTTTAAATAGCTAAGTGCAATAATGTCCAATAATTTTATTGCACTATGAACAATGAAATAAACTCCAAAATTAAGTTTTGTCCGTTGAAAATAACTACGGCTACGGGCCTTGCATTTTCCAACGTGAATTTTTTGCATCAGGACTAGGCGGCTGGGTTTTCTTTTCCATCATATGCAAGAGTTCTCGCAAGGGTAACCTAGTTGGATTGTTAATTCGGTTGAGTATCTTAAAGCTTTTGCAGATGTGTATATATAATCTTTACATATAATAAAACTGTAGGCAATTTCTTTGTCAGCTAAAAACTCGAAAACTACTGGACAGATTTCGATGAAACTTTTTTTAAATGTTCCTTAAGACTGTGAGACTGCTATAGGCTATGTCGTTTATAGCCACGTCCTTAGGAACAGTTTTTAGCCAAAATGTATTTTTTGAAGTGAAAATATATACATACACATATACCTTGCTACGAATGGATGTTTATACTTTTGCGATCGTCAAACAAACACATTCGATAAGGGTTGATTTGTTTTCGCAGTGAGTGCTATGGTCAGTTGTATATTATGTAGGTATGTATATGATTGTATGTCCGATGAAGGATGGGGATGGGGTGAGTCGTGTGTGCTGCAGAATGGCATGGGGTATATTAATAATCTTCATAAGAGAAGAGACGTATAATACAAAACAGGTTTCATTTCAGAATTTCATTCGATATGTGGTATGGTAACTGTGTTGGGTTGGGGTAGGTAGTTGTTTGGATTCTATAGGAAGAGGGAAGCAAAGGAAAGGAAAGGAAATGCAGTATATTAAACAAGTAGCAAGATCAATGAGAGGGAGGGCGATGCAGAGGGCGCACATTATATATCCAATGCATTACATCCATTATCGCATATCGCCACGCAACGCAGTAGGAATTTTATTCTGATATGACGTAACAGGGTAGGGTTCGGGTAGTTGTTTGGATTCCATAGTTCTACTTTGGGGTTGTTGTCGCACATCGAAAGCAATTTTTCTTGAACTGATAGGTACTGTGTATGAGTGACTTACTTCTGTCCAGCCAGTTTGTGAAATATACATATACGAGCGGGCAAGGCGAGCACGGGTCCAGCTAGTTATATATATTTTTGAAGAGTAGAAGAAAGGGCGATAATTTAGACTTCACAAGGCCGTTTACCACATGTTTTCTCAGCAGAGACAAATGGTACGAAGATCAACCGACATCCATCGGATCAATGATACCTATCTACATGGATGGATTAAAGATGGAATTCGGTGTTGCCGCGGGTTTCTACTCCGAACGTGTCGGACTATCCAGTTCAATTAAACTTTCTGATTATACAGCAGCATATTGCAAGCTGAGGTACTGGCAGTGAGAACAGTTGCTAACAGGTTGCAATGACGGCAATACCTCATGCAGATATTACCTTTTTCATTGACAGTCAAGCGGCAATAAAAGCCGTTAATCAAAGCTTGTAAGTCGCTGTTGCGAAAAGCTACGGGTTCTTGGCTGGGTTCCAGGGCACAGATGTATGTCTGGAAATTAAAAAGCTGATCAGCTGGCAAGAAAATGGTCCTCCCTAGAACTAAACCAGACCGACACCACTGTAATGATTCCTCCTGTAATCTCAGACAGACGATTGGTAACAAAATACTGTGGCATAACCAGGAAAATGTGTCCAATCTATAACAAACAGAAAACTGAAAAATCTTACAATTGCACAAGAAATCATGGTTGTCGATTGTGGGTATTATCAGCGGACACAATATGCTGAATTACCCTAAAAAATGGGAATCAGTACAGATACCTATGCAGAGGGTGCGGTGATGAGGAGGTGCGTGAGGACACCCCACAAATCGCAAATCTGTCCGTCCGTCAGGCTGTCTGGCCTAAACGCTTGGACGGATTTGTTTTAAACTTTATATAGAAATTCTGGGCATACATACCGCTAGGAGGCATTTTGTTTTTAATGCTAGCCCAAATTTGAACATTTTTAAATAAGTTAGATTTTTCGAAAACTGCACTAACAATATAAATTTTAAATAGCTGTTGAGTATATGTAGGCATGAAGTTTAAGTGTTGAGACACCAAAAAATTCAAATTACACGAACAGTTTTATTTCGGTGGTCATTCCTACTACTGTGAAAGT
Organism: Cheilosia soror; assembly: GCA_949372485.1. Lineage (NCBI taxonomy): Eukaryota > Metazoa > Arthropoda > Insecta > Diptera > Syrphidae > Cheilosia > Cheilosia soror. The sequence goes on from OX443563.1 coordinate 35,701,956, forward strand.
TTCATAAAATCAGAGTCAAATCCCTTTCCGTTTTTGCTAAAAATAAAAACTTAAAAAAAAACAGTAGGGTCCTATATAAGGGATATGTTGTATCGTCTATTTTAATTTTGTTTAAACTCATAATAGCAAACATGTTTCAAGTATCACGTAATAATATCTCCTTATATTATCAAAACGCACATTCATTTAAACTCTAAGAAATTAGTCAAAACAAAAAAACCATCTATCCATTATTATCTAAATGTACATAATAATTCATGCAGAAAAAAAAAATAAACGCTTATACCATTAAACGCAAGATAACAATTTAGTGCAATTAAAGTTAGTTGTATCTACCTAGTGGTTTCATAGAGAGCTGCCACCTTGACACAAACTTCATGTCGTTGGAATATCGTATACCTGAGGAATCAAAAAGTGTGTGCCTCTTGGCTTGCTTGGCAGCAGTAATAAAATAAAACAATGACTCAATAAAGAGTCGCTCTAGGTAATCTCTGTTGCATTACGTGTCCCGTTTTGGGCCCTTTGGTTTTTAGGTACTTATGAGTGTGTAGTTTTTTAAAGATATTTTCCGCTTTACAAATTTTACAATTGTTTCTAGGTATATCTGGTAATTTTTTTCAATTAATCATTAGCCAGCACTTGTATAATGGGGAGAGTTTGACCTGAAATATGATAATAAATTTCGTTTTTGAACTCAAGTGTTAGGTCATGAAGAATGAACATAGTGCTTAAACCAAAGTGTTTGGTCAATGTTAATGAACTTATATCAGATAATGGGTTGAGATAGATTAGTAGCTCTAACTACAAATATTTAATGAATACTCATGGCCTAAAGATAGGTATAGGTTCTTAGGGTAGGAGCTTTCCATTATTGGCCCCGTAAATTCTTATACGAATTACAATAATACAAAGACTTGGAGCTTGTTGGGCAGACCGTTATTTATCGAAAAGATATTATAGTTGTTATATTCTTAACAGGGCTGGGCAAAATCCTCCACTTGTTGTTCCTTCTCGCGGGCGCCCGCCTAATCTAATCAGCGTGTCTGGTTAGTGTCAGCCAAGGTTCACACTTACATATCAGCAGTGCGCTGTGATTCGTTGCGACGTACGACTGATGTGAAAGCGTGACCCATTAGTATAAGGTGGGAGTAAACCCTAAATCAAGGCAGAACCAAGTTGTCATTCGACCCGTACCGACGGTTAACCTGGCTGGGGCCATGGCTCAGTCGCTAACGGAGTATCCAGATACCTGGCATCTGGCGACCTCCGGATTCGCCAGCCTTGTCTGTGTATTGCGGATCTCTGCACAGATCGACATCTTTTCTCCGCTACTCGTGGGTACACTTATGTATAAAAATAAACAAAAACAAAAAATACTTTCATTAGAGACCGGTGCTCTCAAACTACCGGCTGGAAGTACAGCCTCTGAGCTCGCTTCCAGCAGCGCTACTGCTACAACGTCAGCCAAGAACTTGGACATCAAACCTGTTCCTGGTTTCATTGGAGAGCGCTCCACGCAACAACCCAGGGTTGCATGTCGCACTGCTTCGAGCTCGCGGCATGCTAGCCTCTCAACTAGGCAATACCGAAAGCGGCGCACCGCCTCCAGACTTCTGGAGCGCTATAAGGACGTCCCCCTAGATCTCATGGCGACCCAAAAAGAGTGAAGGACAACTGCAGCAGTTCCTCTTTCCCCCCTAAAAAAAATAGGCCCCACAGCGATCAAAGCACACCTGGTCCTTGCTGTAAGAGACAGAAGCGACATCGATGGCAGCATCACCCCTGTCAAGTGGAGGAAAGTAGAAGTCAAGCTGGCAACCAACTTCCTGCTTGTCTTGGAAGACCATCCAGGACATCCTCCCTCCTGTCGCGACGGCGGATGGGATAAGAGCCATGTGAAGCTGATCGCATGTGCTGATCAACGGTCTGCCGAACTCTCAATACTGCCGAACCCTCCGCGACTATACTTCGTATCATCAGGGCAAGCAACCCTCATCTTCCGACTGCCAACTGGAAGATTGCAAAGCTGGAGGAACCAAAGGGGGAAAAAAGATCTGCGGTTATCGTGATCATTAAGTCCCTGGCTCCTCTGGCTGCAACAAAAGGGCAGATCAGCTATGGCTTCGGAGCCATTAATCTCAGGGTATACAAGAAGGACGAGGAGGACCCTGCCAACGAGGGAGGGCAATCCTCCGCCTCTGCCGACACTGTGCAGGTCAGTAATAAACCGACCAATACAGAAGTGAGGGGAGAGGCGGAGAGTTGTAATCCTGCCAAAGAGGAAGGGCTGTTCCCAGCCTCTGCTGAAACTGCAACGGTCAGCAATAAACCGACCATTGCGGCGAAGGCAGTAACGGAGGATAGCAATCCTGTGTGGGCCCCTGGGGAAGACAATCTCGGATGGGGAGAGGCACAAAGCTGCACTAATCCTGGGATGCGACGCTAACGCGCATCACATAGTCTGGGTCAGCGCTTACATCAACAAAAGAGGTGAGCTACTTTTCGATTACTTAATTAATACTAAACTAGTCATATGTAACGTTGGTTGCGAACCCACATTTACACAAGTAGCAGACAGGAGGTCCTAGATATCACACTGGTCTCTGGAAGTATTTATAATGCTGGTCAAAGACTGGAAAGTATCGTATGAACACTCCTTCTCAGATCACATATATATTCAATTTGGTATAACCTACCTCCCTCAAACCGTCTTTAGGAATTATAGGAAGACAGATTGGACCAAATATAGGAATAGTCTGGAATCCTCAGTAATCAACAGCAACCCTATTCCTCCCACTAACAAACATGAACTGGACGCGATGGTAGAGGAACTAACGAAGATCCTCAACCGCGCTATGTCGTTCTCGTGCCCAACAAGTAACCCTAAAGGCAAGCCTAGACCACCCTGGTTAGGAGATTATATCTCTACGAAAAACATGCAGGCAGCTCTTTAATCAGGCAAAGCGATCTCGCGAAGCCACTGACTGGATCTCGTACAAAGAGGCCCTCAAATCTTATAAAACGAAAATTAAGAAAGCCCAACGACATTCCTGGAGACTCTTCTGTGGAAAGATAGAAGAGATCTCTCATCTCATCAATTCAAAGCTGTGCAAAGCATCGGCTCGGAGGGTACGCCACAAGGTGGTGTGATCTCGCCTCTTCTGTGTAACCTAGTGGTTCATGAACTACTAATACTGGAAGGGGAAGGGTGCAAGGTAATTGCCTATGCAGATGACGTTGTAAAGAACGGCATGATGCATGTATGTGCATCAGTGAAGCACTTAGAACCACTCCAATAGCGGCAATGGACATACTCACCCCTATCGTGGAATCCGCCGGGGAGAATTGATTGACGATCTTGAAGATTCAGCTTGAAAGATAAACTCTATACTGCTCAAGTTGTTGTTGGACCAAAAACCTCTAGTCAGAGTAAGAAGCTTTCTTAGATGAAATTGATCCGGCTTTTGAAAAAGTTGCAGATATGGATTTTATATCCTCATGGGTAACCTCAATTAGACAATGTCATGATTTCAAGAAAATGGGCGTTGGTGGGATTCACCAGATTTCTGTAAGATCATACAAATTTAGCAAAATTGCCGAATTTGGTTTCAGATTAAGTAAATTGTGGATTTATTCAGCAAAATTAAAAAAAGTTCTTTAAATAAAACACAGTTTGTATTACTATACAATTTTACCTTTAAACCATCGCAAATATACAGACCTCAGAAAATCTTGTGTCAAAACTATCTTAATTATTGATTCTGAAACATCGAAGTGCAATAATCACTCCTGTGCTCAATTCCGACCGAAATTGAATTCGTGGGAATACGAATTTTCGAGGTACACAATTTACAATTTTTGTTCACCTACCTTGACTTCTGCTTTGTAATTCCATGCCTCTTAATTCAAAGAAATCAATTCAAATTATAGTAAGAAAGTGAATATTAAGCGAACTGAGCGCAGAGCATTGTTTGCCCGATCATCAACAAGGAGACCCTCTGAACTGCGCCAACTATTAGTTTACTTAACATCGACTACAAGATTTTATCTGCCGTGTTATGTGAACGCCAGAAGCCTTTCGTCAACAACCTGATTGGTCCCTATCAGTGTGGATTCAGGACAGGAAAGTCTACCATCGATCAAACCAGGAAGTCCAAATCGATACCCACCACCTTTTCATCCATTTTAAGGCCTCTTACGACAGCATTTATATAGACGAGCTATACAGAGCAATGTCTAGTTTTGGCATCCCTGCCAAACTCGTCCGTTTGTGCAGGATGACAATGGAGAATGCATGCTGCTCCTTCAAGGTCGGTAAAGAACTCACCGAGACCTTCGATGTCAAAAAGGATTTAGACAAGGTGATGCGCTGTCATGTGACTTTTTCGACTACGTTCTTGAAAGAATAGTGCAAAACTCAAACTCTAACACCAGAGACACTATCTTCCAAAAGCCCGTCTAGGTCCACCTACTCGCCTACGCCGACGATATCGACATAATCGGCAGAACGCAGCGTGATGTCACTGGCGTGTTCGTGAGACGGAGGCGGCGAAGATGGGTCTGGCGGTCAATGAGTGCAAGAGAAAGTACATGCTGTCATCAAGTAAGATAGATATAACTTTGAGGTGGTAAAGGACTTTGTCTACCTAGGCTCCGCTATGAACTCAGACAATGACACCAGCGCTGAGATTAAACGAAGAATAACTCTTGGCGGTTTCTTTGGGCTAAAAAAACAACACTGAGTAGATACAACGACGAACTGTTCGGGCTGTACAGCGACATCGACCTAGCCAGAAGAGTGAAGGTCCAGCGACTGCGGTGGCTGGGTCATGTAGAGCGAATGGGCGTGAATGCTCCGGCCCAGAAGATTTTCGAATCCACATCCGAGGGACGGCGCAGTAGAGGAAGACCGCAACTCAGGTGGCGCACGCAAGTGATAGGGGACCACCTTCGCGCCACCTTAAGTAAGTAAGTAAGAGCGCAGAGCAAACCGAAAATTCTTAATCAGCACGAATTTATTTTTCTTCCGAATTCAGCACAGGGCTTCTAATTCTTTTGTGATATTTTTTCTACATTTCAATAAATTAAGTGTGTATAAAATATTTAAATAACATTTCAAATTACACTACATTAAGACATTCTGAGCTTTAAATATGAAGCGCGAGATGAAGTAGCCCAAGCTAGCACTTGTGTTGAGTTTTACAGATTTCGAATTGGGTCCTCCTCCAAGTATATTTGATAACATGAGTTATCTAGCTCTGATCATTTAAATATCGATTTGTTCGTATTATTTGTATATTTCATTATTTCAATGCTGTGGGTCAGGGTTTGTCAGCCAAGATCGCGTGCCACCCACATTAAAAAAAACAAGACTGATTTTTAAAGCAATTTTACACATAGGTATATTTAATTTACCATTTAAGACTTCTTGCCTTTCGGGTGGCAATAAATAAATATTCGCCAGAATCGAAACTCGACGAATTGATGTATTTTTTTGTTTTTAGTGTGGTGGAATAAGTTTGAATTTAAAAAAAAATTAAAAATCAAATCTATTTTCAAAGAAATATTGGCGCATGGTATTTAAAAGGATCTGTTAATAATAGTTACATTATTACTTCAAAAATCAAGAAAATACATAATTAAGTTTAACATTTAAAATGCATTAGTTTATACTGTCAAACTCAGAATCCCTGCCAAATTTTAATTTTGTGCAGAATGACGATGGATAACGCTCGCTGCTGCAAAAATGTCGGAAACAATCTCACCGATACCTTTGATGTCAAAAACTTTTGAGAAACTCACAGGGGCACACTTTCACATGCGCCTTTGCGAGTATTAGCACATCAGAAGCTGCAAAATGTGTTTAGTGTGAATGAGGGCAAAACGAAATACATGCTGTCAACAAGAAGGGACACACAACATCGACGAATCGGACAGAATGTCACGATAGACATAGCTATAACTTTGAGGTGGTTAGGGACTTTGTCTACCTCTGCTCCGCTATTAACTCTGAAAATGACATCACATCAGAAATCAAGCCACGAATTACACTTCCCAACCGCTGCTTCTTTGGCCTTAGGAGGCAATTGATTAGTAAGGCCTCGAGAAACAGCAAGGAGACTCTATATAAGACCCTCATCATTCCAGTCCTGCTTTATGGCGCAGAAGCATGGACGTTATCAAATGTGGATGAAGCAACATTTTTCGAGTGAGTTTCGATCACGTTTGGAGGAGGATATTTAAAAGCGAACTCTACGAGCTGTAGAAAAGTAGGTATCAGTCGACTTAGATGGTTATTCTTCGATTCCTACCGGTGTCCTACAAGGTGTCCAGCCTTAGGTGGCGCGCACATGGAAGGGTACTTCAACCAACTTGGAGTGCACAATCCGAGACAGTTAGTCAAAGATCGGGCTAACTGGCCAGGTATCTTAGGGATTTTATAAATCAAAGCTCAATTCGATTTTTCTAATATTTTACCCATGCACATAAGTGCGAGGGGTCCCAGGTTCGATCCCCGGAAAAACACAAATTACATCTTAAGGTTTTTTCATGGCGCCACCTCTCGCGAACGTCTGATAAACATCCGAGAGTAAAACTGTCTTGAAAAAGTTTCTCAATTCAGCCGTTCGGACTCGGCATAAAATTGTAGGTTTATTTATTTATTTTTTATTTATTTATTTTTTATTTGTATACCATCCATTTCGGGCTTACATTTTTTTGTAGGCCAATGACAATTGCTATGTAGTGTTCTTTTTTTACCCAAAGAAAAAAAAATATAATCAATAAAGTCTCTTGGTACGTAGGTAATGCAATTTATAAAAGTTGCTGGCTCACTATTTATTTTTGGGGTATCTTCACCTTGAAGTACGGTGAGATAATTTTGACAGCCAATGGGTGAAACTGTCTAAAATATTCGTAAAAATAAAATGTTGGCTATGACAAGTTTTACAGCCTGAACTACACTGCAGACTATCTGCAATCTTTTATATGTACAAAAAAAAATTTTCAAAATATAAAAGTACGTATATTTACTTACTCTTAATGGCCCACATGTGCCTTGCGGTGAGTCCTCTCAAATAACTTTCTATATCCTGTGTGCAATTTTCAGACAGCTTCAAATCTCCATTCGATATGTTAATCCAATTTGCTGCAATGTTTTGCATGTCGAAAACATCTAGCATATCCTTCAAACGCAACATTTTCGAGAAGTCTGTGGTTTCACTATTATTATGATCACTATTCAATTTTAAATTCATCATTTTTACATCCTCCATTATCATGCCACTTATGTTCATATTGGTTGGTACTTTGATAGAGTCGCCATCTCCATTGCTTATCTCTCCATAAACAAAGGATAAAGAGACCAAAACCAACAAGAGAATTAATGTAGGTTTTCCCATTATGGTCATTTTGTAGGAATTCACTAATATTTGGTCGCAAATTTTTTTTTTTTGAAATATTGTAGCTTTTTCGCTCACTAATATAGATGCAGCATCATTCAAAAAAAGACAATATAGGTAGATACCAACAAATCGTTAAAAACGGAAACACCAAACCGTCCCGGAAAGACACGCTGATGTACTAAAACATACTGAACCGGAAGTACTGAATAGTAAAATACTTTTACTTTCTTTCCCAAGACCACTTAAATATTTTGTGTTTTTTTTTTCACCCGTTGTGCAGAATGGATTCAACAAAGTTTATGACTTTTCCCCAGTGCGAAAGGCAGAGGCAAAAAAAAAAAAACGAAAAAGACAAAGAAAATGATGGTATTTTGCGGCACTCAGCTTTATTGTCACGGCTTGTACAACTCTACCATCGTTTATCACTCATGACCGAAAGACAAAATGTATGATCGAAAATACGTAGGTATGTATCTAATAACAAACGAAAGATCGGTAGACGATGCCTTTGACGATTACGAAACGAAACACAAATGCGGCGCGAACGGAGGGGAAGAGGCACCTTTATGACTTAACCGTCTGGCTAATGAAAGTGAACTGAAAAGTGGTTTTCTTCTTTCGCTTCGAAATTGAAAATTATACTTCCAAGTTCCAAGTTTCAACCGAAAACCATGGTTGGTGTTGTCTGGTGGGGCAGTTACACACAATATCGGTTTAGGTATGTTGTCCACCGACCACCACCACTCTTTTTTTTTTTTTTAAGTTATTTGCTTTATTTTTTTTACGGTTTTATTTAAAAGTATTTGGTAAGAAGTTCGAATGCACTTACAGTAAGGAAAATTTACATAAAATCATCTTGAAGTTTTGGGAACATTTTTTTATGGTCGATTTTCAAAATTTGTAAATAAGATTGTTTCTTTATATACCTATATATATAATATATCATATTTATTAATTGTGAATATTTATACCCATTCTTGTCAAACCAACCTGAAATCAAGTAGTTTTTTTTTTTTTATTTTTCTACAAGCACTCCTTCTCCCTCCACTGGATTTTTTTTTTCTCTGTCTATGAAGGTTTTTAATAGTAGCTTTTCCTTCCCTCTTATTTAAGTTCTGTGATATTTTTGTTATAAAAAATTTATAATTTTCCAGTAGTAAGGTAGTTTTACCATATCTCTGTAAATTGTGCAATAGTGCCTATGTGATGAACAATGTATCTTTCTGCTACAATAAAATGTTATGTTATGTTATGTTATGTTTGTAAATAAGAAAAAACCTTTGGTATCCAAGTTAAAAATCCAAAGACCAACAAATATTGTAGGTAATAAATACATAAGTAATTTTTTTTCCAAAATGCGACAACTTTGGTATACATACCGTATAAACAAATCGAGTTTGAAAAGGGATAGAGTATCTTTAAATAGATCACTTTTGCGAAAACAGCCGCGCGCCGGCGACGCCTCTCAACGAATCTTAAAAAAATGAAATGTCAAAGAAAATAGATTTTTCTCAGGCTTATAATAGCATTTTACTTTATTTGTCTCATTTACATTTTCACATAAAATGTTGGAAAACATAGCGACATCACACAACGTTTTATTTACAATTAAATTTCACCGATTCATATCAAAATTGACTTTACTTTAAGATGAGTAGAGAAGGCGTGGGTCAGGTTTAGTTTTCTACCTGCGAGACGCCTCCTGTCGTACCTAGGTACTTGTACGTACCTATTATTTTTTCTGATTATTGTTCTAAACTCCTGATCGATTCACACATTTAGCCCAGAGATTCGCACATTCTAGGTGAGACTTTTCCGGATTTGGATTAAGCATCAAGCTTTCGCAAAGGGTGTTTTTTAGAGGTTTGGTTTTTAAACTTGCAACAATGTTTCTACAGACTGTCAATTTTACATATGAAAGTTAATTTGAAAGTTACGATGAATAGATTAACGCCAGAACAACGATGCAAATTATGCAAACTTACTTTGAAACAATGGTTCGGTTCGCCAAATGCATCGTGGGCTGACATAATCGTCCAGCTGAGTAAGTTATTTGGAATACAATGAATCGTTTTCGCATCACGTACACTCTAGTGGAAAATACGCATGCATACCCAAAGAGAAGCGCAGTGTTGAGGAGAATCGAAATGAGTAGATTCGGCATCGTGTGTGCACAGCAATAATTGGAGTTATGTTTATCCACTTTGTAGAAGATTTTACGGAAAGGTCTTGGCTCCAAAGCTTATAAGATCCAGCTTGTTAGATGGCATTTACGTGACAGAGTTTTGGTTTCAACAACATGGCGCAACATGTCTCATGGCGCGCGACACCATCAATTTATTCCGGGAAACATTTGATGAGCGCATAATTTCGTGTATTGGACCACTGAACTGGTCCCTTCCATTTGTCTCAAAAATAGAAACTCCCACAAACGAATGGTTGCGAGAAGCTAGGCCTAATTGCGATTAATTTTTTTTATTGCGCAAACATGCATAAGACGGGCACTTCCTCAAGAAAATTCTGTGGACTGACGAAGCGCAATTCACAAACAAAGTTATAAAGCTACAAATGCATAATCTCCACAATTTGCACCATTGGTCAGACCCCAATCCCCTTTTAATACGCACAACATCCTTTCAAAGGTGAACATTTAATTATTGTGAACAACTTCTTCAAAATGTATGTGCTTATTTCAAAGGAGGTTTAGCGTAAATGTTTGAAAACACTTTAGTAGGCCCGCACGTTCTTCCACAAACAGTTAATTCCCACTACTACCAGGAATTTCTTAGAGAACGAATGCCAGAGCCCCTTGAAGTTGTTCCTTTTGTCCAGAGAAGGGCAATGTTTTTTCAAAAAGATGGAGCACCTTGTCACAGTAGCAGCGGGGTAACTCCATTCCTCAACCATACTTTTAACGAACGGTGGACTAGTCAATTGGGCCCCTATCCTTGCCCACCCAGATCTCCTGACCTAACACCCATGGATTTCTTTCTTCTGGGGTGCTATGAAAGAAAAAGTTTTTTTTTTAGAGAAATATCGAGTCTTTTTTGACTATTTTTGTCTGACAAAAAATGGCTTTCACTACAACTTCTTTTGATCGTATGTAAAAAAGTTGCTTAACATAATTTTTAGGAAATTTCTCAAGGATAAAAATTTCATAAAAAAATAAAATTTATTAAGTAAATATAAGTGTCAGTAGGGTGTTGATGTTGAAGTAGTGCAGTACTGATTTGGTGTGCCGGCAAAATGTCCCTTATTTACAGATTTGTCCCGCAATGTCCCGCAAAATTATAAATATAAAAACGTCCATTTTGCAAATTTTAAGAACTTTGGCGGCTTATCACTTTCAAAATGTATTGCAAATAAGTTTAAAGTTTAAGTTTAAAGAGCAAAATTTGGAATTCCAAACTTCTTATAGCGAAGAAAACACCCTCAGCGTGAATTGCCAAAGTTTATTCAAAATCCGCATAATTAAACCGCGTCCCACAAACTAGCGAATAAAGCATTCGTTCGAACTTAACCTGAAATTAGAAATTGGTGGTAGAAACTGATGGCTGAAATTCGCGAACTGCTGCGACCATTAAAAGTGCTCATGTGAATGTACTGTCATAACTCGCGAATATTCCTTCGTTTGTGTGTAATTGGTCGCTCTCATGTGAATCGTCCTTTAGAGAAGAAAAATTGAAAGAATTTTTCCGCGATTCGTAGGGTGAATATAATAGATTGCTAGGGTTCGGCAAGACGACCACATAGACCTGCTGCCTGCCATCGAACGTGTGTTGAAATTATTTGAGCCGTTAAAGTCCATATCGTCGCTGTTTAGGAAAACTGGCATATAGGTAACTCAAAAAACTCGATTTTTAAGTATACCAAAAGACTAAGAAAAAAATGTTTCTTTCTGTAAAACCGGCAAAACTATAGTGCTTAAGAATACCGCCAGATGGATAATGTGCCAATTTTTACTTTACCTCATTTCTGTGTATGTTTATGTGTGAGCGCAAAAAAGTAAACAAAAGTTTCTTGAAAAACCGGCTATTTGTTGTTTTGCCAACTTTTATAATATATTAAGTACTGTTTCACACCTTTTCCTACGTATTAAAAATTGTGCCACTTTTCTTAAAAAAAAAACACTTTTTTGAAGTGACACTTTTATGATTTATGCCATTTTTACTAAAAATACTTTCTCACAAATCTTAAAAAAATCGGCTTAGCTATAGGTAATTTTGAATATTATAAGTAAAACATTTTTCATAAAATATTAAACTTGCCATACCTTTTTTTAAAGAACAAAATTTTGTAATCATTTTCATTTCCTAACAGCAACGATTTTAATCGAAATACATAATATTTGAGACAACAGAAACATTTCTAACAATATCACGTACTTGACCTGACTCTGACATTCAGCAAGATTCGCAGTAACCGAGAAAGTTTCGCGCGATCCAGTCGTGAACTTTATTTTCTTAAATGCCGACACTTTGTCTCTCGCGACAAAATTGTTTATTTTTCTAGCAAAAAAGCAAAATGCGTTAAAGACACAGACATATTTTTCCCTATTTTAAAAAACCTTTACTTTGCCCGAAGTTATTATAACATGGCTAAAGTTTTTCCTCTAGAAAGCCATCGGAGTTCAGTATGTCGTGATTTATACCATCAGAGCTCAATCCTTCTCTGTACCACTTTGTAAGGTTATTCCTCAGGCTAGATTCATCGATCCAATATTCCTTAGTGCTCAGCTTCGTTATTAATTTTTTTTTCAAATTTGAAATTCTTGCATCCTCAGGAATAGCCTCAGTATTTCTCACTTTCGTACGTGTTTGTAAAAACTATAGTGCTTAAGAATACCGCCAGATGGATAATGTGCCAATTTTTACTTTACCTCATTTCTGTGTATGTTTATGTGTGAGCGCAAAAAAGTAAACAAAAGTTTCTTGAAAAACCGGCTATTTGTTGTTTTGCCAACTTTTATAATATATTAAGTACTGTTTCACACCTTTTCCTACGTATTAAAAATTGTGCCACTTTTCTTAAAAAAAAAAAACACTTTTTTGAAGTGACACTTTTATGATTTATGCCATTTTTACTAAAAATACTTTCTCACAAATCTTAAAAAAATCGGCTTAGCTATAGGTAATTTTGAATATTATAAGTAAAACATTTTTCATAAAATATTAAACTTGCCATACCTTTTTTTAAAGAACAAAATTTTGTAATCATTTTCATTTCCTAACAGCAACGATTTTAATCGAAATACATAATATTTGAGACAACAGAAACATTTCTAACAATATCACGTACTTGACCTGACTCTGACATTCAGCAAGATTCGCAGTAACCGAGAAAGTTTCGCGCGATCCAGTCGTGAACTTTATTTTCTTAAATGCCGACACTTTGTCTCTCGCGACAAAATTGTTTATTTTTCTAGCAAAAAAGCAAAATGCGTTAAAGACACAGACATATTTTTCCCTATTTTAAAAAACCTTTACTTTGTCCCGAAGTTATTATAACATGGCTAAAGTTTTTCCTCTAGAAAGCCATCGGAGTTCAGTATGTCGTGATTTATACCATCAGAGCTTAATCCTTCTCTGTACCACTTTGTAAGGTTATTCCTCAGGCTAGATTCATCGATCCAATATTCCTTAGTGCTCAGCTTCGTTATTAATTTTTTTTTCAAATTTGAAATTCTTGCATCCTCAGGAATAGCCTCAGTATTTCTCACTTCCGTACGTGTTTGTAATTGTAATCCGTAGGATTGAGTTATATGACATATTCCTAACCATAAGGCGTATGGGAGTCAAGTCCAAGGAAACCTTCGTGATGCATTACATTTAGGTAAGTATTACGAAAGCATTTTGAAAGAAAAGCATTATAACATCAAATTAAAAAGATGTTACCTTCAAATCAATACCATTTGGATTTGATACACTTCATTTGATGCGATGTCATTATTAGTCAATCATCCTCTTGTAATCAACCATCTGTATTTACGTTGACCAAATTTTTCATCTACGCTAATTGAACTTAATCATTGTGACAACTTCAAAGAAAAAAATCTATACTTGCCGTTGCACGCAGCGTTACCGATGGGCGACTTTAGTCGCTATCTGGCGACTTTTTTTTTGTCTCTGTACCCCCGGCGACGACTTTTCAAAAATTCTCTGTTTTGGACACTTTTTACAACATTGGCGACTTTCGGGCGACTATTTCCATAAAAGACATTCTAAAAACTGTTGAACAACTTAACACTTTCCAATATCATTCCACTGTTAAAGTAGTTAAGTATGGTTTGTTTTACTTCTGCACTGCTCCTTCATTATTGTATTTTTGAATATGCACAGAGCAAACCATCGCTGAATAGAAATTGCTGAAGGGACTTTCAAGTGACGGACGAACGCTTTTTAAACTATTTTGAGAAATTAAATGTTAAAGAATTATGGTTTAAGATTGGCCAAAAGCAAAACTGCATGGGAAAGCCCTATTTATAAATTTATATTGATTTGTAGTGAAAATACTTACTTTTCCTCAGAGTAGCGCGTGTGCAGAGACAGTGTTTTTTAAAATATAGCTTTTATTTAAATATATATTAAATGTATTCAGGTGTTTTTTTATTCTGTTGGCACTTAATAGGCTGAATAAAAATAAAATTGAAAACTAGGTAGGGTCTGCCTAGCCTAGTGATTGCCTATTGAAGGGCCTTGAAGAAAGTATTGGACATACCTATGTATGTAAATATTGTATTACCTTAGGTATATGTTATACCTACTTTTTTTGTTGCATTATTTATATTTTTTATGGTGTTACTTTTTTGCTACTAATTGTTTATTATGAATGAATATGTACATACCTAATAGTTCTGTTCCTTTACTTTTAAATTTTACGAATTTTTACTATTATTTTTAACGGCGTTCCTTAACTCGAAAAATCCGTAAAAGGGAGCGGCTTCGAGAAAGCAAGATTTTACCCCTCCACTGAGAATCTTACAAAGTTTTTATTCAACGAGTTTCTGGTAGTAAGAATTGAAAAGCTGTCACCCACTTGACAAATTAATCGTCCTATTTGCCATTTGACTTTTGACTTCATCAAAAAGATGTTCGATAAATTCCGAATCACTTCGCCGGTAGATGAAACAGCTAACATTGCTAACATATTAGTAAATTATTCGCCTTTATCAGACATTTTAAAGACCTTTTTATCACTGCAATTTATGAATTGACAAACAAAAAGGTCACATCACATACTGAAATTTACGGAAAAACGAAATGCATCTGTCATTTTTCATAGATTACCTACTTCTGAAGCGTTCCCTAACTTTTTCGTAAGTTTCTCCTTCTGAAAAAGACTTTATCCCCACTGACATTTTGACAGTCTTTTCCATTCTTACTACAAAAGTAGAGAAAAAACCGAATAAACATGTTTTGTTGAAAATACTACATCGAGTATTAAGTTTTATTTGTATTAGGGCCCTTTTTAAACTCTTGGCGACTTTATCATTTTGGGCATCGGTAACGCTGGTTGCACCTATAGTATTATAACACATGCCGATTTAACTATAGTTTGTATATTATGTACACATGCATATTAAATACATCTCGGTGTTCTTTATCTTTTCGTTTCAATTACAAAATTCTGAAAGAGATGGCTGCCTATTGCCTGGTCTAGCCTCTAGCGGCCTATAACTGTATCATTCTGCAATACCCCATAAGTGCTATATTACTCATATAAAGATATGTAATTAATATTATGTGATGTATCGCAATCAGATTTGCTACATAAGCGGCACGCGCAACTCCCGCAATCACTTAAAAATATAAACTAACACAGTATTTATATGGACCAGTAGTTTACCGGATTACCTTGAATGTCGTTGACTGAAACCTCCCTCCAAAGCAAAGCAATATCAAATACTTACACCGTAATAAAAACACCGCAAAAAAAAGAAGGGACCGTTCGGTGTAGGCATTTTTTGTGCAGACTGGAGACGATATATTTTTTGGGGACGTTTGTTATTTGAATAGTCAGTCCAAAAGTACAGTGTGCGCCGAATTTATAGAGCCCTCTGTTCATTTAAATGTGTACTAACAGACTCTCCCTGCTTCGACCAAATTAAATTTGATGTTGTATTGCTCCTATAGATATACATTATTTATAAAACGAACCATAAAATACTTTTATCGACTTTTGAAATGTGAATTCAGTTACACACATTCGAAAAGTGTCTTTTATTTGTATAGACACTAGACCATTGTCTTGTCTAGATATATATATTTTTGTCTATTAGAACAATGCATGCATATTAATGATCCAAATTTTACAAACTTTGGCTCCCATGACTGTCAGATGTCAATAGCTTAAAAAAATGAATTTTTTTTGTATGGGATGGGAGGTGCCACGCTCCTTTGTTTAATTATGACCAAACTTCACAGGAACACCTTTGGACCAAGAACAAAGATTTTCACAAAATTTTAGCTCAATCTTTTCAGTGGTTTTCGAGTTTTGTGATCATTGGTGGTGTATATTCCCATACAAAATGGTAATTTCGATTTTCCTGTTTTCCATTTGGGGTTTTTCGAATTTTCTTTTTCTGCTAAACCACAACTGATTTATAAAAAAGAGCACCATTTTTCAAAACTGGTCTGATTTTCAATCACAGTGAAGCACAAACCAGGAGAATAGACCACCAGCTTCGGCCAAAAATGAGAGTTTCATAGAGCCAGTTTTGAAATAAGTAGCTCCGCCTCTTTTTCTATCTGTGAATACGTGTGAATAAGGAAAAAAATATGAAATAAGACAATTGAATCTGAGATGGCTTTGAAATAATTCAAATAATTTAAATAATTGACCACTATTGGGACGTGTTACGCAAATGGTGTGTATTGTGTGGTGAATTAATTACCAACTTATTCATTAAAAAGCATAATAATGTAATATAATATTTGGGTGATTAAAAATCTAACTTTATTTATTGTTTTATTTTTCTATGAGGAGAATATGATGAATGTTTTTTGAATTAGGTATTATAAAGAATTGGCTGTTCAAAAAAATTAAAAATCAACAGTATTTGTCACTGCTTGTCACTTTTATACAAAACCTGCTAGAAAAGGTGTTTTAAAACTTAATAGGCGCTATGGAATGCACAGCGTAGCGTATACATGTCAAATTTAAATGAAAAAGTGTCATTTTTGATTTTTCCGGAAAAAAAAGTTCGTTTCCATAGTAACGCGTAAACTAAAGCGAAAAGTGAACTGTACTGAAAAGTGTAGGTAGGTACGTAATATTTTAATTTAAAACACGTAATAATCTTATTTATTTTGTTATGTTATCATAGTTTTGCTTTTTGTGTAGGTATTCTTTTGTTTTTCACAATGAAATTATAACATAATTTAATAATCCATACATTTTTAACAACATTCGCGGTTTTTACTATCTTGATTCTATGTAGTTTTGACATTCAAATATAGTGGAGAATTAGCGAATTAACTAATACGAAAACATACAGGCAGTTTTAAAAAGTTTACTTGCATTAAAAAATATTTCCTGAAATTCGCATATTTGCCCTAGCGAAAGCGTAATAATTATATGTTAATAAATTCTTATTTACACCTGATGCAGATTCCTTGTGTTATAAGCCGATATGTGATATGACAATGCACACTTACGATTTGGTCTTATGTGTGCCCAAAACATATTTTTTCTTAAATTCCGATAACCAATTTATTTGTTGGTTAAAATAAATTCATCACATTTTTCTTGTAGATGTAAATAAAACAATAAACATATTGAGCCTGACAAAACAAATGTCCTCATTCCTTTTTTTTTAATTATTTATTCCAAAACTCAGTAGGTACACTTTAATAAAACAAACAATCAAAGAAAATAAATAAATTTTCTTTAAAAATATAGAAAAAGGTCCAAATTTATATCAGCAAAACTAAAAAATCATGTTTGATGATTTTTTTATCATCCATTTTAGCTTTGCAGCTTAAACTAATATTTTTTTTCGTAATAATGTCAAAGGAATTCCATTATGACAGTAACTACCCATTTATATTTGTATGCTTTTTAATGAAATATAAGTTGGTAATAAATTCCCCACACCGAACACACAATTTGCTTAACATGTCCTGATAACGGCCAATTTATTTGAATTATTTGAATTTTTTCAAAGTTACCACCGAATAGCAGTGAAGTCCCTATTAGGGCCGCTTGGAGCGACAGATGGTGACCATATTTTCCGCATACTCCAACAAATACGCATTGCACGGGGTGTTTTTCAGTCATGAGACATAGCTGGAATTATTTTGTTCGTATAAGCACCCTAGGCCTAGCTTCTCACAATCATTCGTTTGTTTGAGTTTTCATATGTGGTATGAATGGAACCGGCACCATGAATCCCCTGATATCGCGATTAAAAGGTGGTGAGTGTCGACTTTTTAACATTTTCGTATAAGTAGGTAGTAGGTAGGTAGGTAGTAGTCCGTATTTTTGTCTGTCCCTGAAACATAAAGGTTTAGACGGCGACGGACTTGTTTCAAACTTATTTAGAGTTTGTGGGCTCACCGCTGAGAGGCGTTTTTTTGTTTTATACTATTATTAACGGAACTTCCCATAAACATTTTTTTCAAAAACTTAAACAATTTAGATTTTTTCGAAAATGGCTCTAACGATTTGAGCCAAAATTGATCGTTGAGTTTTTCCAACAAACGGTACTTATGAAAATTGGCCTTTTTCTTGATAGAAAACTCAGTTTTTCTCTAAACTGACCGCGTCCTTTGATATCCACGCAAATCGCTAATAATATTACATACATACATACATATCTCAAAAACGCCATTTTCGATTATGATAAAAATTTAACTGGCAGGTAATGCTTAAATCCAGAGTAATACCTTTTGCTCAGTTTTGAGCTAAACAGTTGCAAAGCAGTGTTTTTTGAACCATGAATACGGCCCTCGATTTCCACCCTGAACGCTAATAATGGTACTTTGATTCTTTTAAATATGTTGCGGTCAAAGATGTATTTGTACCTGTCCCTCGTGAAAACAAAGAAGTACCTACGAGAAAATTTAAATTAATTATGTTGAAGTTAATATTTTCTTATATTGAATAGATTTTGTGATCAAGTGTAAAAATGATGTCAGAAGAAACTACATTAAAAACTGGGCGGAATACTGTGGAGTTCCATATTGCACATTGTACAGGAATCCAAATATATACGTATATACGTTCTTTCCAAAGAACTTTCTTATTATGTAGCGGCCACTTGAAAAAAGAACAAATTTTAACTCCTCTTTCACAATGACAGATAAAAATATGTTCTTTTTGACTAAGCACTGCCAACTAAAAACCTACCGCACTTGTGTGGAGAAAATTAAGTTTAAATATGAGATATTATATTTATGTATGAGATATTATATTTTTAAATCCTAAGGTTGGTGACTTCGAGTGCTTTGTTTACAATTTTTTTAAGGCATCATTTTATTCAAATCTCTTAGTTTTTCACAAATATTTTACTTGTTTCATACACTCAGAAAAAAACGAACTAAAATCAAGAATATCAGTAATATTTTAAGCCTATTCGTTGACGAAAGTATGGTAAATTCGTAAAATTGTTTCCCAAGTACAAACATTTTATTTGAGCTAATTTTCAGTTAGCTTAAAAATCTTATTGCTGGTTTAAGGGTAGTGATGCGATCACATGAGAACACAAGCTAGAACATGAAAACACTCTAGCCTCCCACTATCAACTACTACTCTCACCTCCACGTTGGTGACTGGTGGTGGTGGTGGGTGCCTACTACCTCGGCTGGAGATGGGGTAACCAACCCCTGTGGAAGCTCGTTGGTGGCAGCGAACGAGAGAGGGGGGATAAATGTCCTCTCACTAAGGCACTTACTCTTAGGCTTCAGTGGAGGAATTCTCTATATGGAATCAACGGTGGCGCCTACAGCTCAAGTTAGGTCGAACTGGGACTTTCAATACTGAGCCAGGGTGTTGGAAAAGAGCTGGTGGTGAAGGAGCCCTCAATGGGTCAACGGCAGCGCTCATATCCCAAATTGGGTTACTGACATTATTTTTCCCGCCCCGCTGTCCTAGGGTAAAAACAAGGGCCTGGTCCTCCAGGTTGGGGATTGTGCCGTCGGGGTAACTTCCCGACCATAGAAAACAACACTAGTTATGAGAAAGACAACCAGCCTCGGATAATGAAACTCCTCAAATGGCAACCAGACCCGATCCAGGAGATACGATGGATAGGATCAGGTATGATGAAAAAAAAGATTGCTTCATTTATTACAGCTGCAACAAAAGATTGCATGTATTAGAATGCGGATTCGTCGTGGGAAATCGGCTTAGGACAAAAGTTATTGACTTCAAGCCGATAAGTGATCGCCTTTCTGTGATCCGCATCAAACTTTCCAAAACATAAGCCTAATATGTGCACACGCCCCTACCGACGAGGCTGAAGATCCCATCAAGGCTAAGCATCCACACAGCAACCTGGCGCTCTCCAGAAGGTCGAACCGCCAACCAAATCGACCATGTGCTAATCGATGCGAGGCACGCACCCAACATCCTCGACGTGCACACATTCCGAGGGGCAAACGTCGACTCTGACCATTTTCTTGTCGTGGCTAAATTCAGAGCTCGACTGTCCAACGAGAAGAAGCTGCGAACCGCCCAGAAGAAGAAATTCGACGTTGGACGCCTTAGTACACCTGGAGTAGCCAGAGCCTACAGCGAGCGCCTGAGTATGAAACTCTCCTCTATGCACACACCTACCACAAACGCCAACAATCAGTGGTGCCAGTTTCTCGACATCATCAAGGAGGTAGCCGAAACCACCGTAGGGTACCAGCCACCCCAGAGAAAGAGCCCGTGGTATGATAATGAATGCGTGTACAGGAAAAAGGTGACGGAAGATGCACACAAGAAAGCGGTGCAGCGCAAAACAAGGGCAGCGAGAGAAGAGTATCGAGCCAGGAGAAGGGAGGAAAAGAAGATCCTGCATAGAAAGAAGAGGGCTTACGCAGCTTCCCAGCTCAAGCAGGTCGAAGGGTCGCGTGATCGTAATAACATCCGGAGGTTTTATAAAACAGCCAAACAATTGGCTGCTGGCTACAAAATCGGAACGCAGGCTCTTCGAGACAGCAAAGTAAACTTAGTCACCGAAGCGCAGGGAATAGTAGATGTGTTTAAGCAGCATTTCTAGCAGCTGCTTAATGAGCATCATGTAGAGAGAGTGATAGGACAAGAAGAGAACCCACGTCCAGTCAATGAAGAACTAGTTCCTCCACCTAGTATGAAAGAAGTTGGCTTAGCTATAAAAAAGCAACGATCCGGCGAAGAATTACCCTAGGATACCGTTGCTATTTTGGTTTGGCAAAACAATTGGGTTCAAAACTACTAACTCGAAGGACGAAATGGGTGCTCTACAAAACCCTTATCCTGCCAGTTCTGCTTTATGGCGCCGAGTGCTGGACGTTAAGCAAGAGGGGAGAGCTGATACTGGGTTCCTTCGAAAGAAAAATACTTCGGCGGATTTTTGGTCCTGTGTGCGAGGTGGGCGAATGGAGGAGAAGATACAACCGCGAACTCTATGAGCTGTACCAAGATGTGGTTGTAGTCCAAAAAGCCAAAACACGTCGACTACATTGGCTCGGCCACATTGAGCGAATGGACAATAATGCTCCAGCTGAGAGGATCTTCGAATCCCAGCCCCCAGGTTCGAGAAGACAACGAAGACCGAACCTCCGTTTCAAAGACCAAGCCATCGCGTACGTCAGAGCTTTTGGTATGGACAATTGGAAGCAGCGTGTCCGGAATCGTAGAGAATGGAAGGCTGCAGTGTCTTAGACAGGAGACTCTTCACGGGTCGGTAGCCCGATAAGTAAGTAAGTAAGTTAAAAATCTTATTTCAATAAGTACTGTTTCGCGATGTTTTTTTATAATGTTCGGTCTTATTTTAAGAATACAAAGGCTACGTTTTGGACCATTGTCAACTTAATTAAGTTCGAAAATGTCGTAAATAAGAATGAAGCCACCTTAAAATGAGAAGGAAACTCCTTAAACAAGACCAAAAATTCTACTTTTGAGATTGTTTTTAGTATGCTAGCTGCTTGTTTCAATACTGTTTTGCGATTGTAACACATTTATTTTGAGTATTCAAGATCTAAACCTTAGACCACTTTAAGAATATCTGGCTTTTATTTTTGTGAGGATTTATCAAATACCCTCAACAAAATATTATTACTACTAAAATGATTTACCTACCATCTTATAATATAATTTTGTAAGGGAGGAGTAGGCGAATTACTTGCCGGGACGCCTATCACAGTAATTTTCTAGATTTTGGCGAGCTTAATTTAGGAACATAATATTACATTTAAATTTAAATACACTAATATGCAGAATATGCCATCTCAAATCAAGTTTTTTTGTTCCCAAATGACATTTTAGCTCGCAATATTTCATACCTACGCGATAACTAACATTGGTATGAGGCCAATTAATTTCAGCGACATTGGTAACATGTATGCTTTTTTATGCAATTTTTAGAACTGGACACTGCACAGTTTTGTTCCGGCTTTGAAGAGTATTGATCTGTTTGCATATTTATCTAAACTAAGATCTGACAAAAGTGATGAGCTTTCGCCCCTCTTAAACGCGCCTCATACAACAGTTAGGGCAAGTTTATTCACCCCTATCGTAGCAGTGGAAGGTGAAAGGGAATCGAATAGGTGAAGTGAAACTCAATTCCGACGGATTCCACGATAGGGGTGATTAATTTTGTTTGTGCCATTTAACGTGGGTCTGGAACATATGACTGTTCAGAACATAGCAAGTAGGAACAGAATAATTTCTAATGGACTGGTTGGAAATACCGAGGGAAATACAGAACTAGAAAACGACCGACCAGCCACAGTCATATGTGACGTAACTTACGTTTATTTGCGAAAAAGCGAAAACTAGAGCTTTCAAAAGCAAACCCAAAGTCTACCTACATAAGTAGGTATCAGAATTTAGTTAAACCATTTATGATAACATGCTGTGACGGTTATATTCAGGACTATGCAGCATAACCGACTATGATGCAAGCATTATGAAAAGTCTTTTTATATTTTATATGGAGCATTGAGGTGTTTTTTTTTATACAAAATAATGTATTTAGGGTACAAGCTGCCGAAATGAGATTTCTCCGTAGTATTGCTGGTGTGACCCGCGTAGAGATCGCATCAGAAATACCAGAATACGTGAGGAACTCAATGTCGAGCAGCTACTTCTCCGGACGGAGCGATCCATGCTTCGGTGGTAGATCAAGGATGAGATGGTTAGATCAAGTCCATAATCTGTCTTATACCCGTATTGGGATTGCCCTTGATGGCGATGGCGCAGATTCGAGAGCTATGGAGAGTCCACTTGAGCAACCTACACCCGCGACCCACTTAATGGACAAGCGGACCATTGAAAATGAATGAATAAATGAATGTATTTATTTTGGACAGAGGTTTCAGAGATGCTAATTCAAGTTTAGAATTTTTACCAATTGAAAGCTCACATTCCTGAATCTGGTCTAGAAGGGAATAATCAATTAACAACAGATCAGGCTAACAAGTCAAGATGCATTACAATGGTACGATGCTTTGTTGAAGTTGTCAATGGACACTTTAAGAGAGACCTTAAGCTGTTCAGCCAGCATTTCTTTAATTTAGCTGCTGTTCTTTTAATGAATGACTTTAAAATTGCAGACGCAATTCTTAATTATTATTATTCTTTATTTAAATAAATCAATGATAGTAGGTACATAGTTTTATATATTATTTAAAGAGAAAAGTATGGTTTTATATTGCCATCTGCCGATTGATTGACATTTCATGATACATTTTATAAAATAAAAAAATAATATAGTAAAAGCATTGCTTAATTATTATTATAGTAAAAAAGAGAAAAGAAATAAAGAAATACAAAATAGTTCTGACTGTACCTATGTTTCAGTTTATTCTGTTTTTAATATTGTACAATTTTACAAATCACATATTAAAAAAGCTATTCGATAGTTGTAGGCATGTACACTATATTGCGAAAGCAACTTCCAATCAAAAAGACCGTTCAACAATTCTTTTGCTTCCTGAAGTGTGAGAAAACTCTCGGAAAGAAATAAAGAAAGAACTCATGTTCTTTGAAGATCCTGTCTTTGCGGTACAAAATTTAGGCCTAAAGTCTCAGTTCTGATTTTGAAGATTATGCTGATTTCGTAATTTGTTAACTCATTGCAGAAATATTTATTTGTGTCCAATGAATGGCTTAGATTTCTATTATGCTTTTAGAGTCGGAGGTTTGCGCCCTGTTGAGGCAGTTCTCATAAAAGCATTCGTCTATCTGCGCTATACAATAATAAAATGTATGTTGCCAGTCATTGACATTTTCAAGGGTTAGGTTTAGTTCCACACCATATTCTACTGCTAAATCGAACCAGTCACTAAAAGGCGTTAATTTGCAGCAAAAATCATATCTTAGTAGCTGGTTCTGAAGGATTCAGGTCCCTCGTTGGATTCAGTACGCACCCGACTGCCCCGTTCAAGTCCATGGGTTTTGTGATGCCTCTGAGAAGGCGTACGCTGCGATATTATACTTACGCATAGGCACCAGTTCAGATAGTTGGTCCTCACATCTTCTTAGTGCAAAAAGTAAAGTAGCACCAGTTAAGCAAATTTCTTTGCCTCGACTGGAACTTTGTGGTGCAGTGCTCTTATCGAAATTGATAAAAAAGGTCCTTAAGGAATTAAATATCCATGAATACGAACTTCTTCTTTGGACGGATAGTTCGATTGTTTTTTCTTGGGTAGATAAGCCCCCCTTTACCTTGAAAACTTTCATAGCAAACCGGGCTTCTATTACCAATATACCAATTTGCCGGATGTTAAATGGCGTCATGTGTGCTCTGCGGATAATCCCGCCGACATAGCGACTAGGGGATTATCTCCTGCAGAACTCAAAAGTGAATTATGGTGGATGGGTCCCACGTGGCCAGCATCAATCTTCCTGGCCTCGTTCTTAATTTCAAAGCCCGGATGAAGGGGAATTAGAACGAAAGCCTATCAAGTCTAACCTGACTACACTACCCAATAATATTGACTCAGTTTTACAACGGTTTTTATCTTGGACTCGATGTCTTCACGTTGTAAGCTATATTCTGCGTTTCTTTCACCAAACCAACCCGAAATACAAGGGAAGGTTTTCTTATACCTCCGCAGACCTTTCCCAATCTGAAGTATCTCACACGAAAATGTTCCTTCTGCGAGGTACCCAACGCTCATACTTCGAAAAAGAATATTGTTCTTTAACTAGTGGTGAAAGAATTTTCCACAAAAGTCCTTTATTAAACCCGATGATAGGCACTGATGGAGTTATTCGAGCTAATGGGAGGTTATCATCTTCTACTCTTTCCTACGGTGAAAGATTTCCTATTTTACTGCCATATAACGCACACATGTCGACACTACTTGTAACTTTTCTTCATAGTCTCTCCATGCACGGTGGAAATCAGTTTGTCTTAAGACTAATCAGAACTGAGTTTTGGATTCCCAGGGTTAAAAACCTTGTGGAAAAATGCATTCGATTATGCAAAACATGTCGAATTCATAAAAAACAAGTCCAAACACAAATTATGGCTGCATTACCGATGGAAAGAACCATTATCTCGTTGCCTTTTACACATACAGGCCTCGACTTTGCTGGCCCTTTTACAATAAGGAGTTTTTCGGGGCGAAGTTGTCGGGTTTTAAAGGGATATGTTTGCGTTTTCGTGTGTTTTGCCACAAAAGCCATACATCTTGAAGAAAGCGGCAAGTGACTTAACCACGGACGCATTTCTCGGCGCTCTGAGCAGATACATCTCGAGACGCGGGTTGCCATAAGTTATCTACTCTGATAACGGAACGAATTTTGTAGGTGCTAGCAAAATCCTTGTAAAGGAGTTCGATCGATTTCTACAAACTTTCTCTTCTGATGTGACAGGGAAATATAAAGATTGTGGGCTGCAGTGAAAGTTCATTCCCCCTGGCGCTCCGCATATGGGAGGTCTCTGGGAAGCTGGAGTTAAAAGCTTCAAATCCTATTTCAAAAAAGTCACGGGAGATCATAGGTTCACATTTGAGGAGTTTTCAAGTCTTTTAGCTCCTTATGGATTCTTGCCTTAACTCAAGACCTATTTCACCAATATCCGAGAGCCCCAATGATATTCCTCCTTTAACACCTGGGCATTTTCTACGGGCTGCAGGAAATAAGGCCCCAAAACAAAAATGAAATAAGGCTCCAAATTTGGGGTGTTATTTCATAATGAAATAATACCCCAATTTCAAATATGAAATAAGGCCCCACTGGGATGAAATAAAGCCCCAAAAAAATGAAATAAGATCCCAAATCTGACAGTAAACCCAAGCAGGGGGTTGTATACGTTTTCGTTTTTCGTTTGGGGTCTTATTTCATTCCTTCTTTTGGGGTCTTATTTCATAATGAAATAAAACCCAAATTTTCATAAGGAAATTAGGCCCCAAAAAAGGAAATAACACTCCAAATTTTATTAAAAATCGTTGTTGTTGTTTCCTGTATAATTTTTTGGGGCCTTATTTCATTTTTGTTTTGGGGCCTTATTTTGCAGATCCTTTCTACGAGGTGGCCCCCTTTTGGCTTTTCCAGAACCGGAGCAAGGCGATCAATCCCTCAGCTGTGTTAAGCGGTGGGAGCGATTGAAAATACTACACCATCAATTTAGCATTCGTTGGTAGGAGGAGTATCTCAAAGATCTTCATAAGAGATACAAATGGAAGCATCCCCAGTGAGATGTAACAATGGATGATTTAGTAGTTGTTAAAGACGAACGGCTCCCTCCAAATGAATGGCGATTAGGTCGTGTCACCAAACTGTATACCGGTTCCGATGGAAGAGTGCGCGTTGCAGACATACAAATACAATCTGGGGTGCTAACAAGGCCTATTGTAAAACTTTGCGTTTTAACTTTAACTTAAAAAAACAAAAAACAAAAAAATAAATAAAAAATCTCACAACGTATGGGTGCGTATACGTAACATTTTATTTTTTTTGTATTAAACTTTTCTTTTAACTGCTTTGAATTTTTATCATTTTGAATTATTATTATTATTATTATCTGCACTGATTAGGGAGGAATGTCACGTATTTGTTCTGTACAGCCTGTAATCATAATTTTAGCCTTTACATATTCTATATAATTATGTTTACTATCCTCTACTAATATTTCCTTCCCAAACGGAGTGAGTGGAACCCCTCCGATAACAAAAGGATCCCCATAGATATAGAATTCTATTTAATTACCTTCTATGTAAGCTTAATATTGCTTATTTATAACTTTTAATTACTTTAATTACTGAGGTAAATCAACTAACCCAGCTTGTAAATGAGCCAACACGCGTTCCAGACATTGACGGTCAAAACGCCAATACACTGGACTTGTTTCTTACCTCCCACCCTTATAAATACTCTATTGAAGTATTATCACCTCTAGGCTCGTCGGACCACTGCACCATATCAGCTAATTTCTCGTACTCCGACCACACAGTTAAAGAAAAAACTCCAAAAAGAACCGTATGGCAATACGAGAAAGCCAACTGGGGCGAACTTAATAGCTTCTTTAGGAGTTTTAACTGGTCGTTATGCTTCCTCGATAACGACGTGGATACCGCCGCTGATATGGTGTCAAATGTAATCACCTTAGGAATGAAATCCTTTATCCCCAACAGGATAAAGAGTATCAAACCAAAAGAAAACGCGTGGTATGACTTGAGCTGTAAAGAGGCTATTAGAGTAAAGGAGTTAAGTTTTCGGACTTATTAAGCCAACCCTTCTGAGGAAAACCGAAGTAAGTTTAAACGAGCCAGAAATGACTGCAATGTCCTTATTAAGCGTGTTAAATTCTTATATGACCAAAAGCTGAGGCAAAAAATACTCCAATGTCCCAAAGGTAGTAAAAACTTTTGGTCATTTGTAAAAAATGTTAAGAATTCGGCCTCACCATCGATCCCCACTCTCATTTACAATGACACTTCAGCTGTCAGCTCTTTAGACAAAGCTAATCTGTTTGCTGCACACTTTGCAGCCAGCTCGTTGCTCCCAGATTGCGCTTTGTCCCCACCTGTGCTCGAGAGCGTCGAATTTACCATGGGACCAATCCATTTTCGAACTCGCACAGTCGCAAGAGTACTATATGATCTCAACATAAATAAATCCGCTGGCCCAGATTGTATCTCCCCCATCGTTCTGAAGAGGTGTTCTTCCACCCTGGCAAAACCACTGCGTAAGCTTTTTCATCTCTCCTATTTTTCTGGACTCTTCCCGAGAAGGTGGAAAACAGCATTTGTCCAGCCCGTCCCTAAAAAAGGCGAATCTTCTTCTCCCACCAATTACCGACCCATAGCACTTACGTCCATTCTTTCTAAGGTCATGGAAACGCTGATAAATCGTCAGCTTATGAAATACATATCTTGAATCGCGGAAACTCCTCAATGACCGGCAGTATGGTTTTCGTGGCAACAGATCCACTGGTTATTTGATGACTTATCTCACCGAGAAGTGGAACCAATCTCTCCATCACTTCGGTGAATCGAAGATTGTTGCGCTTGATATTTCAAAGGCATTTGACAGAGTTTGGCATCAAGCTCTTTTGTCGAAAATGCGTGCTTATGGGATCGATGCGTCTCTTATTCAATGGATTAGAAACTTCCTTTCTGACCGTTCAATTCAAGTTGTTTTGGATGGTTTCAAGTCTGAAACTCACCATATAAATGCTGGTGTTCCCCAAAGCTCTGTTCTGTCTCCGACTCTCTTTCTCATATTTATAAATGATCTCTTGTCTGCAACTTCTAATCCAATCCATTCCTGCGCTGATGACAGCACTCTTAGCTTCTCATATTCTTTCCAGGACTCACGTCCCTGCTCTTCGGCCGTAGAACTGGAACGGCAACGTATGTTAAGCTCACTAAATTCCGACCTTGACAGCATTTTAAAATGGGGTTTAGCCAATAGAGTGGAATTTAATGCTTCAAAAACACAATGCTGTCAGCTGTCTCTTAAGCGAAACCCGAACCTACAGCCATTATCCATGAATGGCACTTGCATCACCGAAACCGAAAGACTTTCCATTCTCGGTATGTGTGTTCATGACAACCTTCGTTGGAATGACCATATACACGAAGTCGCCAAGAATGCAGCGAAATGTCTAGGTTTTCTCAAACGCTGCAAGAAATATTTTACCCCTTCTGATCTGGCTACAATATATAAGGCGTTCATTCGCCCCAAACTTGAGTACAATTCCCATATCTGGTCTGGTGCGCCGAAAACCATATTGCATCGTGCGTTAAAACTTATCGGAGACTCGAATATCGCGAATTCTATTCATTCGTTTGAACATAGCAGAAACGTTACGTGTCTCTCGCTGTTTTATCGCTTTTTTAACAAACAGTGCTCAAACGAAATTGTCAGCTGCATTCCGCCCCTTCAGAAATTCAACCGCAATACTCGCCTTGCTAGGAATGCCCATCAGTTTACCATCCAGCCTATCTTCGGCCGTACTTTGAAATATAGAGATTCTTTCATAAGCCGTACAACACGAATGTGGAATGCCTTGCCCGGCTCTGTCTTTCCTCCTCAGTATAATTTACAGACATTTGAAACCAATGTGCATCGGAATCTCCTATCTTCTCTATCCCATTTTCCTTAACGCCCGCGCTGTGTAAATCACATTACACCATAAGAGTAGTCATAAACTCTTTAGCGCGTGTGAATTATAAAAAAAAAAATAAAAACTTATTTTTTGCTTTTGCATCGGTTGCTGCAAGGCGGCCGTCACGTTCACGTGAAAGCACATCACTGATATTGTACTAGATCATAAGTTTCCATAATTAAAATCTAACGAATATTTTATGTAAGAGGGCGCTTTCAGTCCCTCCCGGATTGCTAATGTTAACCTTTTCAATGACAATCAATAATTGCGGTTCATGGCTCCGCCCATACAAAAAAACATTCAAAATCGTGGCCCTAGAGTGCTCCTGTGAAGTTTGGTCAAAGTTGGACAAAAATCGTATATCTCGAAAACCACAGAATCGATATAGATCAAACTTACAGATAATCTTAGGTATTGCCCCGGAAGTGCTCCTGTGAAGATTGGTCAAAATCGGACAAAGGGGCGTGGCTCCGCCCATACAAAAAAACATTCAAAATCGTATATCTCGAAAACCACCAAATTGATAGAGCCCAAAATTAAAGGTAATCTTATGTATTGGCCGTGGCCCTAGAGTGCTCCTGCGAAGTTTGGTCAAAGTTGGACAAAGGAGCGTGGCAAATCCAATACAAAAAAAAAACATTGTCGCACGTAAATAAATAAAAAAAAATACAAAATAAAAAAAAAAAATTAAAAAAGCAAAAAATGCCTGGCGAAGCTGCCCCGCCAGTTCAGCTAGTTAATAAATAAATTTCGTTAGATTTTATTGATTTCTTAGGGTCTTGCCAGAACGTAATGCCATCCCTTCTGTAGTTAGATGAGGAGATGGAATGACTTTCACTGCTTCTCGCTGACTGTTAGATATTGATATTAATATGTTCGGAGTCCTCATTTGCTGGTGTAATTGCTCGATCGGGAATGATATTGGCTCGAGTATGTTGAAGATATATAGTGTTATGATTTCTTTTTCAGATGATTTCTCGATAATATTTTCTGATATCCATCGTCGCTGTCCTAGTTGTACTCGGACTTTGTCCTCCGGGTGGAACATAGGAGAGTGTTTTGTGTGTTTATATCAGCGTAAGATTTTTGAATATTTCGTATGTTGGTCATTTCTTCGTGGACGTTTTCAATCACTTTTGGAGTCAGTGCGTTTTTCACTTCTGGGAGGTTACTTCGGGTTTGTCTACTGAATAGACGCTGGTTTGGTGATTTCAGCTGAATTGATCTGGGGGTATTTCGAAAGTTCAGAAGTGCTAAGTAAACGTCTGAACCGTCTAGTTGACATTTCTTCAGTAGCTGCATTGTCATCTGCACGTATCTTTCGGAAAGTCCATTGGAGCGAGGATAATATGGACTTGAAGTTTGATGTTTAAATTCCCACGTCTTAGCAAACAATTTGAACTCCCTTGCTGAGAACTGAGGCCCATTATCTGACTCAAAAACCAGCGGTATGCCATGGGTGACAAACCAAATTTTTAGCTGTCTAATAACTTCGGCTGACGATGATCTATGGAGTTCCACGCAGACATAAAACCCAGAGTAGCTATCTACAATTAAAAGATAATTAGTGTTAAATACGTGAAAGATATCACATGCTACAATCTCTCAAGGTAATGACGGGACTTCCTTTAGCATAAGCGGCTCCTTAGTCTTCGCAGGTTGTAGTATCTGACAGATAGAGAATGATTCGATCATTCGGACTATGTCGTTCGTTATGTTTAACCAAAACAATTGTTCTCTCATTGCATCGTTCAGGTTCAGTTTCATTTAAACAATCGCGGCTCAAAGCATCCGCTAATGCTATTTCTTTACCTTTACGGTATTTAATTATCGGCGAATATTGCATAACTGCAAATAGGATTCTCTGCAGTCGATGAGGCGACGAGTGTAACGGCTTCTTTGCAATTGCTTCAAGGGGCTTATGGTCTGTTTCAATAAGTAATTGCTTACCGTAAATATATTCTCTGAATTTAGTACAGGCGAATTGCATAGCCAATGCCTGCTTTTCGATTTGCGGGTATTTTTGTTGCGTTACGGTCATAGCTTTTGAATCATATGCTACTAGGCAATCATCTTCTAGTAGCGCAGCACCTAAGCTATGTTGGCTTGCATCTACTTGCAATGTAACGTTTTCATTCGGATTGTAGAACCTTAAAACTGGTGTATTGGTAAGTGCATGCTTGAGGGATTCAAATGCGTCCGTTTGTTGCTGAGTCCACTGCCGATCGACATCATTCTTCAATAGTTGCCTCAGAGGACAGAGGATATGTAATGTGAGAAAAATGTTTTGTAAATTTAGTTAAATAAGTGGCCATACCTAAGAGTCGCATGAGTTCTGCTTTATTTTGTTGTTTTTAATCTGATATTTGCACTCACCTTCTCCTCATCTACTTTCATTCCATCGGACGACAAAATATGTGCCAAGAACTTTGTTTGGCGTTATAAATGCATTTGGTTTTGTTTAACTTGAGATTTGCTTGGGTAATTCTTTTTAATTACTTCATTCGTGAGTTGGTTCAACTCTTCTTGAGTCTCAGCATGAATAAGTACGTCATCAATCGCACACTCCGTGTTTTTACAGCCTTCAAGAATTTGACACATCATGTTCTGGAAAACTTCAGGCGCTGATGCAAGTCCAAAATGCAATCTCTTTTGCCTTTTTGTTTGACCACAACCATCGGTGACACTTCTGGAGTTACGTTGTGGTCTTTATTAACACCCCCATTTCAACCATTCTGTCAATCTCTCGCTTAACTACATCTCTAATGGGGGGTGGTATTTTACGAGCGGGGTATATATTTAGTGATGGATTTTTTACAAGATCTATATCATAAACGAAATTTTGTGCGCTTCTTAGGCCTTGATTAACGTTATAACGTTATAACGCATGCCACTCTGACGTCACGATAATTACTCGACATATTGAAGAATATGTCACGTTTTATTAGATTGTGGCATGTGCGAAAAGTATGCCGAGTACACGGCATGCACGCTTTGTCTCAAAGTTGGCATATTCGTATGTCGACGATGACTGGCAAAAAATCTACTCAATTGAAGATTTCTTGGACGTTTTTTAATCCATTGACATCGTAGCCATCCTTTGATAGAAGTTTTTACTTTATGACTTGATAGAAAGAAGACAAACCATATTTTGGGATATATACCAGCGAAAAAAAATCAAATTTGTAATATTTTAGGGCTTTCTGGTGACATTTCCAAATAAATGCAGTATAAATTCCAAAATATGGTTCGTCTTCTTTCTATCAAGCCATAAAGTAACAACTTCCATCAAAGGATGGCTACGATGTCAATGGATTAAAAAAAGTCCAAAAAATTTTCATAGCAAACGATATTTGTTTGTATTCTCCGAAATTTACATGCCATTCTGAGTCGGACATATGGGTGACAGACGCATGCCAACGTATATGTCAGCGTCAATAATATGCCGAGTACACGACATGCACCCTTTTGTGACATATTCTGACGTCAAATTGACGTCAGAGTGGCATGCGTATGTCGTGTTTGGCATGTCGTGTACTCATAGCTTAACTTTGTGTTCCAGAAATGTGTAAAAGATTGTAGAAATTCACATACTTATTCTACAAGTAGGTACTCGTAGCGTTGTGTTATAGCTCCCCCCAGGTCTTCTAAAACCTTATTGATGTGCTATAGTCAAAACACCGCGTGGCTTAGCTCCGACACTTATATTTACATACGTTTGGACAAACACTCTTAATGAAACTAATATGTAAACTTATTTTCTGTTGAATAGTTATAGCTATGGTTTCGAATGTGTTTTGTTATGACTATTTGTTAAAAATTTATTATTTTCAATAAAGAAGTTACAAAATATTCATCTTAGACTTGTTTTCATTACTTTCGGAGTAAATTTCATGAATTATAAAAATCTCGAAAGCAGTTTTATTTTCTAGATTTTTTTCGAGATAGAGTCTTTCGAGATTTTTGTACTTTCTAGATTTTGACCCATTCGAGATTTTTGCATTCGAGGTTTTTCAAATTCCTTTTCGAGATTTTGACCATTGTAGATTTAAGTCATTCTAGTTAACGTCATGATCCCGATAGACAGCTATAACTTTGAGGTAGTTCGGGACTTTGTAACTCGGCTCCGCATCCGCTATTAATTCTGAAAATGACATCACATCAGAAATCAAGCGAAGAATTACACTTGCCAACCAACTGTTACTTTGGCCTAAGAAGGCAATTGATTAGTAAGGCCTTGTCGAGAAACACAAAGGAGACTCTATATAAGACCCTGATCATCCCAGTCCTGCTTTATGGCGCAGAATCATGGACGTTGTCAAAGGTGGATGAAGATCTCCTTGGTTGCTTCGAACGCAAAACTCTTCGAGTGATTTTCAGTCCCGTTTGCGTTGACGGGCTTTGGAGGAGGAGATTTAACACCGAACTCTTCAAGCTGTGCAGCGACATCGACCTGGTCAGAAAAGTACGTATCAGTCGACTAAGATGGCTAGGACATGTAGAGCGAATGGACACCAGCGCTCCGGCCCGAAAAGTCTTCGATTACAACCCGGAGGGATAACGCAGTAGAGGAAGACCTCGCCTTAGGTGGCGCGCACATGTGGAAGGGGACCTCAACCAACTTGGAGTGCGCAACTGGAGGCAGTTAGCCAAAGATCGTGCTAACTGGAGAGGCGTGTTGGTTGAGGCCCAAGTCCACCCCGGACTGTAGCGCCATCTAAGTAAGTAAGTCAGTAAGTATTTCTAACATATACAATGCCTTTATTCGGCCTAAGCTTGAGTACAACGCTCATATCTGGTCAGGTGCACCTACTAGACTGAATTCAAAAGCGCGCGATAGAACTTATAGGTGATAGAAATAACATAGCGGAGTCTATTGACCCGCTCGAACATCGCAGAAATGTTTCTAGCCTTTCCTTGTTTTATCGGTATTTTCACCAACGATGCTCTGATGAAATAGCTAACTGCATTCCGTCCTTCAACAATTCTCTCGCAACACCTGTCACACATCGAATGCGCATCATCTCACCCTTAAGCCTACCCTAGGACGTACTGTAAAATATAGAGATTATTTTGTAAGTCAGACAGCACGCATGTGGAATGCATTGCCTCACACGGTTTTCCCCTCTCATTACAACCCACAATTGTTTAAAACCAACGTGCACTAGTACCTCTTCTCTATCCTCCCTATTGACCCTTCCACTCGTGCTGTGCATTAGCATTTTAAGGGAACAAAAACACCTTGAGCACTAGTGAATTATAAAACAAGTAAAGGTATTATCATCGGCTTGGCCGATGCTTTGATACCCTCCACTCCATATAAAAGTCATGCAAAATGTTTGCCATGCCATGTACTGTACACGCATGGGTCTAATATTGGTTTTGTATGGAAGGTATCAGAACTACTTAACCGACATAGACAATTTTCAATGCAAACCTGACGACGGTAAAAATAAGTCCTCTCACAAAATTTCAATTGCCTAGGTCGATTCGTTTGGACGCTATCGTGATTTCAACAGACAGAGAGACACATGGGTCTAATAGTGGTTTTGTATGGGAGGTACCAGAACTACTTGACCGACTTAGCCCATTTTCAATACCAACCTCAGAATGTGATCCTGATTCAGAATATATATACTTTATAGGGTCTCCGGTAACTCCTTCTTGGCATTACAAATGTAATGACAAAGTGAATATACCTTCCTGTGGAGGGTATAAAAAACAAAATTTAAATAAGTTCTATAGGTACATAACTATCTCGCGTACGGGGAAATAATTGTACGTAATCTATAAACTAACAAGTACCTATTTATGTGCAGGAAAGCATAAAACTCGGCAAAAGAAATAAAATTCAAAGCAGATATCTCATTATCATACCCACCAACTTTTTGCCATGCTTATGTGACATTTACCTGTCAAAACAAGCGTAAGCTACAAAAAGTAACACAGAATTTCGAGGAGGAGGAAAGGTCAGCCGTTGCGCAATATTCGATTCAAAAGATAAAAATTAAACATGGAAATAAAAAAAGTTTCACTTTTGATGGCGAATTTCGTGCAAAAGGTAGTTGGCTCTTTTACTTTACATAATTTTGCGGAGACACGATGAAAAAGTCAAAATGATTTGCATTAATCACCGTGGCCGGTCATATCCCAAAGCAAACATTTACATTTCTTTTACCCGTCTTATCCCAAAACAATTTTATTTTCTAATATTTTCGTAGCTTTGAATAAACAAAAGAGAAGATTGCAAATGTAGGCGCACGTTCAAAAGTCGCATCGCGCGGAAGTAGAAAAACAAAAATAAGCAAAAGCAGCACAAGAAATAAATGTGTTATGTATAATGTACTTTTGTGCAATCTTGGCTTTTTTTCCATCTGCGACCGAAGTGAGAGCCCTAAGATCAAGTGGCGATGATAAACCCAATCATTCTGTGAAAAGGCCGGAACCGAAGTTGAATAGACGGGCTGTACCTGTTCGATACGCCTCCTGTGGGACTGGGGAGGACAATATTGTTAGATAAGTATATTTCTATGTATCCACGGGGCTGGGAACACATCTTCACATCCAAACAACTCCTTCCTTACATTGGGCTTTCCGCGGAATAACGAAAATACCTTTAGTCTGCATATTATTTGTTTCTGCATATACGCACCTATTCTATCTGCGACTGAGACACTGATTTTCAGAGTTGCCTCTCTGGGTTGATATCGGAAGTGAAAGTATGAGTGTCTCTCTTTACATATGTTAATGAGTGCAATACTATCTGGATAAATCCAAGACTTCTGCAAGAGCTACTTTTGCGATTACGTTTAAACGATCGGAAGCAATGCAATGCTACCAGTTCCAATGCGTTACGCATGCTTAAGGTAATAAATTGCAGGTTATTCAATTATTGCATATGTATAAGTGGTTACAGGTCAATGCTTTTAATTGCAGTTTGTGTTTAATTATAATTTAAAGAGTTATTTCATCATCATTGTAAATTTAGGGAATTTGCTCAATAAAAGTCTTTGAATAAAACGCAAAAGGAGGTGTAGGTAATGGTTTTTCCACCGGGAAATTACATATTATTGCTCATGGCCCCGCATGGTTACATTTAGTGATCTCAAGAGACAAAACTGGAATTTGGATTTTTGTGTCTTTTTTTGTAACATACACATTACATAATATGGGTATAACTCGACATAGCAAGCGTGTGGACATTTGTATATGTGGCGTGCTACATACCGTGTACTACCACCCTTACTACCTTAACCTTACTGCTGGCTTAGATAAATCTTCTAGCTTACAGTTGTGTTTTAATGCTTCAAAGGAAAAACAAAAAAGGCTCATACATTTATTGATTGATCGACTTTTATGTTTTTTGACCTACTTGATGTTCAGGGCATTTTTAAAGTTCTATGCGTTAAACTATACATTTCAGTATCAGATATAAGTATAGTATACAATTTAGTATCGGTTAGTAGCCAGCATCGAATGCACGAGATCCTGTCATGGATGCACCCTGAATTAATTATGCCGTTATAGTGCGATTTCTCCGACTGAATGATAGCAATTGTATCACCGAATTTGAGCAGGCATATTTTCATAAATATGTCGTGTGGATGGATATTGGTCTCTGTGCTCTGATTTAGTTAGAGATGATGTGTCGAATTTATCTTCTGAATGTTAAAGATTTTGCCAAGCTAGTTTTAGTTTTGTTAAAAAAATGTAAATGTTCGTTTTAGTAACCAAACTTTTTATTTTTTTAGTGGCCTCTATTCCAAAAATGAGTTTCGCCCCGATGTGGTGGGTGGGCTCATTAGTAGACGACCACATCTGATCCAGACGCACTGTTTGCTTGATTTTCACCGAGACTTATGATTTTCCAATTAACAAGGGGCTGTGTAAATCATACCTCAAGACGAATCCTTCGTTCAAAGACTATCGGTGAAAGGATCTCTTTCTTTGCCCAGTTCCTGGCTTATTCATGTAATCAAACTATTTTCAAATCATAAATTAATTAAATCTGAATTAATAGGGCTTATCTTAGTTTAATTACAGAAAACTTTATTCATGAACTTTTCTCGAAGATAATTTCCACTTAGGTAATCAAAAAAGCAAATTAACTTTGGATTAAATTGTTCATTGACTCAAATCAAGGCATATAATAATTATTATGTTATTATTTCAATCAATCGGTTCGGTGGTTTTTGAGATATTCAATTTAGAATTTTTTGTATATGCGATGCCACGCCCCTTTGACCAATTTTCACAGGTGCACTCCCGAGCCAATACCTAAGATTATCTGTAAATTTGAGCTCAATCAAGTAGGTGGTTTTCAAGTTTAATGTCCGAATTAATCAAATATTTACACCAAATGCTTAATTTTATAAAAACTGCTGGTATAATTTTAAGCTTATTGCCCTAATTCACTGATTATAAGCGAACATTCTTTATAAGTAAACATTTTTTTAGCCATAGTTAAAATGACATTTCAGAATTTGACGTGAGTTAGCTGAGACACTACATATTCATAGATTAGATAGAGGAATCTTATAAATAAGGCTGTTTATGCATACTTAAAATTTCGAGAATTTTAAAATTTTCTAATTTTACTCCGAAAATAATAAAAACAATTTTAAATCGAAATCTCCAATTTTGTTATTGAAAATAAAGGTTGTTGTAAAAACGGTGTTTGGATGATTATACTGGGATGGGATTCTGTAAAAAACGAAACGAAAAACGCTTTTGCTTTTCAAGAAACGGTAAAAATCACGCGAAAGCGAAAGTTTGCTTCATGTATCTCCTTTCGTCTGTTTTTTCTCTTCGCGAGCGTTTAAGAAGCCGTGTAGTTAAAATTGCATACATTTAGGGTTTTAGGGTAATTCTTACAGTTTGAGAAACTTTTATTTTTGACAGCAGCACCTAAATGTATGTTTTTGCGCCTTTTGTTTTTCTGAATCTATATTGATTATAATAATTTATTTTTTTAAATAATTTCCTTCCATTTTTGGTTACAATTAGAAGGAAGACAAATAAACGCGAGAGAACGGCAATAAACAAAAGCATTTCGTAGCAACAACAACGCACTGAGATTTGTCTTCTCCTCTGTTCTAATCACTAGTTGGCGGACATATTGCTTAGTTGCCGAAAGAAGTACATAGTTAAGTACACTGCTTAAACGCTTGCGAAGAGAAAGAAACAAACGAAAGGTGTTACATGAAGCAAACTTACGCTTTCGCGTGTTTTCTATCGTTTCTTGAAAAGCGAAAGCGTTTTTCGTTTAGTTTTTTACAGAATCCCACCCCAGAATTAGCAACAACAATTTTTTTTTCAGCAACTGAATTTAGCAACATAAAATTGCCGTTTGGCGACAGAACGTACACAAGTCTTTGGGGAAATACCCACATAATACCCAACCGCAAAATCCCCACTGTTTGATCCTCAAATTGTTTATCCAATTTAGATTTTGAATTTGTTGATTTTGGCTTTTATGTATGTATTTAGATTTGGGGATTTTGGTTTTGGGGATATGGTACTTAACTCTATGGGTCCTATTGCTAGTGTCGATTGTTGGATTTAGATTTTTTGGATTACCAATCATTCCTTGTCGTTCGCACTTTTGTGATCGACTTTTGAATTGTAAAAATGGAGGAATGCAGCGATCTATTTAATTCGGAAAGCTTTGTTTTCGTAATTATTGAAACCATTTATCTCTATTTTATTGAGCCATTATTTGTTATAATAACTGTGTGCAGGTCAGATTTTAAAAGCAATTTATTTGTGTTGAAAGTAATTTAAAAAAATTGTTTGATTGAATTGTGGTTAAGCGAATCGGAAACGGAAAATGGTTCTACAACTAGCTAGAAAGGGAAAACTATTAAGAGATGAGCATTTTGGAATTGGAAGAAAAAGTGTGACTATAATTTGTTGAGAAAAGTGTTTCTTGTATCTAAAATACTTGCTAGCGTTTTGAGATTTTGCGCCCACTGGTCTTACCAAACCAGTGTGGGCAATGAGCATTCTATTGGACTGGCGCAACCAACAGTGTCTTAAGTGCTAATGCTAACAGATAAAATGTAAGTGCTGGAAACTTACATTTGTCCTCAATGGATCAGATTTAATTATTTAGAAGGTGAAGAATGTCGAGAAAAAATATTTTGTTTAATTTTTTACTTTCACACATTTCTTCCAAGAACGCACGTGAGGTCCATATCCATTTTGCTCTGCGCTTATCTTTTCCCATCGCCTTTTTGTTGGTGTTTTTACCCAAACTCCCTTCGCGGTATCTGGATTTGTTTCCATAAATGCAACCAGGAGCTCTTTTTGATTGTAAAGTGCTTCGCCCTGTATTTGAATTCATAATTGTTTTTAAACATAAATACCTACATTATTTTTATTTCGTACACACAAAATGTGTTCACTTCCAATAGATAGCATTGAAAACAGAAAATTTGTAATCGATACTGTCAAATCGACAAAAAAAAAAAAATACAATCGACTCGATAGTTGTCATAGATCATTTATCGACACTCACAATAGGGGCCTTTAGCTATTTTTAGAGAAACAGTTAAAAGAAAATTCAAATAAAAATATTTGGTTTCTATACATAATACACACATAAATGTAACAATGGGGCCTACATATTAATACATAATTATTTTAAACCTTCACCTTAAATGTTTCGTAGGTCACAATAGATAAATTTATTTGGAATTTCAGCTCCCATGAACCCATCATGAACGTTTCTAATAATTTTTTTGCCTGTAGGTATATGTTTTTATTTTTAACATACTTGCAGTTTTACGTTAGGTATTTTATTTAAAATTAAAGAAATTTTCTAATCAAATTAACAAGGGACAGTAAAAAAAAAATAATAAATTATATCTATTATGCACTCGATCGGTTTGTAGCCGTTTGTGTTGAAGCTGAGATGAAGGTAAATGTGAACAAATCTGAAGTGATGGTCATATCCAGAAAGCCTGTTCAATGCACTCTGCATGTTAGTGGAGTCCCATTGAAACAGGTGGAGAAGTTTAAGTGTCTCGGGGTCTTATTCACGAGTGATGGAAGGAGCAATGCTGAGTTTTCCTGTAGGATTGGTCAGGCTGGATCGATTTTGAGACAGCTTGGTCATTCTGTTATCAGGAGGACTGAACTTGGTGTCAAAGCTAAGTTGTCAGTCTTTAATTCGGTATTTGTTCCAACTCTTACCTATGGTCATGACGTCATGAGGTTTGGGTAATGACCGAAAGAATAAGATCGCGAATACAAGCTGCCGAAATGAGATTTCTCCGTATAGTATTGCTGGTGTGACCCGTAGAGATCGCATCAGAAATACCAGAATACGTGAGGAACTCAATGTCGTGCAGCTATTTTCCATGGTGGTTTGGTCATATTAAACGTATGTCCCCGACCAGGATCCCAAGACGTGCTATGGAATCCGTACCATCGCGGGCAGGCGTCCCCTAGGTAGACCCAGGATGAGATGGTTAGATCAAATTCATAATCTCTCCTCTACCCGTATGGGGATAGCCCTTGATGATTTGGAGTCGATGGCGGAGGATCGAGTGCTATGGAGGGTCCACTTGAGCAACCTACACCCGCGACCCACTTAATGGATAAGCGGGATATTGAAAATGAATGAAAAAATTGAAAAAAAAAAAATGACAAATATAATAAAGGGGGGAAATAATTAATAAATTAAAACTTCAATATACTCCTAAATTTATACAATCTATTATTCAATTATAATTTTTTGTTTACACTATTTATATATTTATTTCTTAAATTTAGCATAAGTCTAATATTCTGCTCCGAAATTTTATTTAAGAAATTATTACTGACATTTATTTTACACTATTTTTAATAGCTATAGTTTTTGTTTTTTTTTTAAGTAGATACTTCTATAGAGAAAGGTAAACCAATAAATTCATCAATAGGTAAATGGTTACAGAAATGTGGTTTCGCTGCGCTTAAATTATTGTAAGTTCATAGCTTCGAATTGCGAGGGAAGTTCGCAGACTATAAGATTGCAGTACGTACACTGAATTTTGTATTATCATTTTTTATCTATAGTTACGCAGTATAATGTTCAATCTTTTCTTTCGCATTTCGTTTTGTAACGACACATAAAATCTGTTTTAACGGACTGTCAAAGAAAATAAATAGTACTAATGCGAGGATGTATATGATAGCACTGAATCCAATGAACATAATAAACTAAAAATAAAAAAGGGGAACATCTTTAACATTTTGTAACAATGAAATGAAATGCTATTGGTGCTTACCACTTGCCCTTCCGTGGTATTTAAGGGGACTTCGCCGGCTAAGAGAAATGTCCTAATTACAAACGGGCCAATTATGAGAGAGGCATTCGAGAGTTTCCCAATGATATTCATAAACTCATTTGAAAATATATTTCGAAGAAAAACTGAAAAAAAAAAACAAAATTTATGCAAAATAAAATATAGACAGTGAAATAATTAAAGCTACATAATATGTATTACTAAAACTGACACCACCAATTTTCTTTGTCTCTTAAAAACGCAAAAACTACTGGACAAATTTCGATGAAACTTTTTTTTTAAATGTATCTTAAGACTGTCAGACTGCTATAGGCTACGTCGTTTAAAGCAAAGTAGTAGTACTTACCACAAAGCAAAATGCAGAAAAAATCTCACAATAAGTGGAAGCAGGTCGAAAGAATACTCTTTAACGATTGTGCGTTTTTTATAAAGCGTTTTTAAAGGCGCGTAAACTCGATCTCGATGTGTGTACCTTTTCACTTTGTGCAGTGTGACCTGCTTTGCTTTTTGTAAAATAGTCTTAGGCTCCGTTTTTATGATTATTTGATCCAGGAATTACACCTAAATTACACCTCCTACCATTATATTAGTGTGTGTTCATAATAAAAGCATTGCGCGCTGGTTGGGCTCATGAAAATTCAACCTTTAAGTGGTTAAACTGTGTTAACAATATCAAAATTTAGGCTGTTGCTATTCGCACGTTGTTCGGGACACGACTACGTAACGAAATGTCAAAGTTTATATTGCGTAAAGTTGGGGTATGTGGCTCGCTACGCTCGCGGCAAGGACTCTAAACTCCAGTATAATCATTTTCGGACATTATGACGTACGTTTAGGATCCAACTTTTATATTTATAAAGAGTTTTTAATAAAAATAGGATTACGTTACGTTGATTACGTAGTCGTGTCCCGAAAATCGGTAAACGTCAGTTCAGTACGAAATCTGTCAAAATGAACGTGCGAATAGCCACTTCGCAAAATTTATCAATTAAATAAAAGTTGAAGTGCAAAATGTCTATCCTAGTAACAGTTAAACCGGAAAAAATAATTTTGATTGTAAAAAATGCAATAAATCAATTCGCGGCGGTGTTTCTATTTCATGTAGCGGATCATGAGGCGGTTTGTTTCATTAAACATGTTGCAAGTGAAAATAAAAACATTTATAATATTAATATATAATTTATATTAAAACCGAAAGCATTGTAAGGTGCAAATCCTACATGTATCATGTGAGGATGACCAATCTATCTAAAAGATAAAGAGACATTTTGAAAACGAAATGGGTGACAAATATGAAATCCATTTACCTAAAAGCAGAAATTTTGGAATTAAAATATTTGGGCTAACTATAAGCAGTGGAATGGAGATGAATTAATCAGGCAAATCAAAGAAAATAGCGGTTTCCTACATCATGAAGAAATAATCTTTAAAGTGCTGTATGAAAAGAAATACAATAATTTGCTTAAGTACATTGCTGTAATTGAAGTGAAAATAGCTGAAAGACAGGAGTTTTATTAGCAATAAAAATCCATAAAGGTCGTTTATCTAAATGTGCAAAGTGTTTTAAGTAATTTCGCGGGAATAGAGCAACTAGTTACGATTAATACGGCTGTTATTATCGGAAACCCGTGTGACATCGGATGTAAAAAAATTTCAATATATTTTGGCAGAATATGCCTAATGAGTTTCCATGCGTGTCAAACTCCAGATATACTAGGGATGTCACCAAACTCGTCAGTAACAGTATTTGTTTATAATCTGTGTGCATGTTTTGAAAGTAAAATAAAAGCAACTGAAAATGTTATTATGGCAGGAGATATCAATATAGATTTTGTAAAAAATTCTGCAGACAAAAATCAAATTTAAAGATTAATGAGTGACCTGTATTATAAGCAAATAGTATCTGAACCGTAACAATCTGTGATAATATCAAACTAAAGGTAGACTCGGGCATTCAAATATTTGATCTTCAGTCAATTAAAATATCAATTAATAATAATCCTAGTAAAAGGAACCACTTAGATAGGTGTTTCAAATTATGCAATAAAGAAGCGTTCAGAGTCCTTTATAACAAAAACTCACATTTACAATGCTCTTCTGATGATATTAACGAAACTACACAGTTGTTTAATTGTATATTAAAAAAACATAATGAGTGCAATGACAATAAATAAATCTTTCGATACAAATATAAACTCAGCGCCGTGGTTTAATAAGTATTTAAGCAATTTAAATAGAGTGAAAATTAAATCCTTTAACAAAGATGTGATAATAAAAAATAGAGAAGACTGGAACTCATACAGACTGATTAGGAATAAGTCCAAGAATGACATCAATAAAGCAAAAAACAGATACACTGGTCGGCAATCGGCATAAGTAAAGGTTAATAAAAGTTTTGTATGATTCAAACGGAATTTAAATGACCTTTCCCTTGATACCAAAATTTACATGAAGTAAGTTCATTAGTTTTGTCAAAATACTTATGCCGACCAGTGTATGTGCTGTGCAATATAAAGTGGCATCGAAAAGTGATGATCAAAAGGGGTTGGGTTGTTATGGCGTGCAATAAACACTTTAGTGTTGGGCAACGATTATAGGCGTATTTTTTTGAGAATCTTTAGCTAGCTCACTTTTACTTTTACATGCAAAACTTTTATACTCACTTTTGCTTTTGTTATACTCACATTTGGTTTTACATGCAAAATTGTTATACTCACTTTTGGTTTTGTTATACTCACTTCCCAAAAAAATACGCCAGCTATGCTATACTTCGCAGCGGTGGCCTGGGCAAATGTGCCTTTGGCAAGTACTGCACGGCGTTTTTGTCTTTTTATCACGTCTCCTAGTCCCGCCAGGCCAGTATAGTACCTCCATTTTCCATTTCCATTCCCTTACATTTGGCACCCAACTTCGAGGCCGAACGCGAACCGCGGTCTAGGGTCTACACACAGGAGGCCCACTGACCACGTCACTGAGGCCAATCCACGGTCTACATATAAGAGGCCCACTTTCGACGTCATTAAGGCCGAACCACAGTCCTGTCGCGTAGTCAAACTACTGCCGCAGCTATGGACGCTGCTTCCATGACGACACGCGGCGT
This sequence comes from Cheilosia soror, assembly GCA_949372485.1. Lineage (NCBI taxonomy): Eukaryota > Metazoa > Arthropoda > Insecta > Diptera > Syrphidae > Cheilosia > Cheilosia soror. Next base: position 35,746,500 of record OX443563.1, read on the forward strand.
CATGCTACTGCCATAGATAACGATCGTGAAAGAAGAAACCCCACGCATAGCTGTACTGCTATTAATGACACTTCTTCAGACTTAATCCAACTGACACTACGACAACTAATAGGTCTGTTCAGGAAGGATGTCGGTCTGTCAGAATGTATTGAACGATTTAATGGTCAGCCCGATGGAACGAAACAAGACAATTTTCTCCACGGGGTGGAAATCGTTAAAAGAGTAAAAAACATCTCCGACGAGGACGCTCTAACTGAACACACACTGCTGTTTCGAGATTTCGCAATACTCTGGTGGAGAGGCGTCGAAAACGAAGTTACAACATGGAAATTTATGCTTTGGAGCTTCTGCGTAAACAATTCTCACCGAAACGCAAAGCCCATGTGCTGTTCCAATTGATCTTTGATACCAGACAAAAACCCAGGAGAAACAACAGACGTATTTATTGGTAAGAAACGGGCTCTCATCTCAGAACTCCCATACAAAAAGTTACCGGATGAGCTATACCTAGACATGGTTTTTTCTTTGCTCCTTGAATCCATCCGTAAAGATGTCGGACGCGAACAATTTAGACCTTCGAGGAACTCATCACGCTGTGCAGAGATGGGGAACAGCTTTCAATAAACGCTATTGCAACTACAGAGGGAGAGGACATCGAGCAGAAGACTGACGGAAACAAAAGGCAGCAGAAGAGAAACAACAGCCAATAAGACGAAATCAACGACGACAGAAGTAAAGCCGCAAATAATTTCTTTCGGTTGTGGTACCAAGGGGTTCTATCGAGCCAACTGTCCAAATTGTCGCAAGCCTCCCGCGAGTCAATCATACACTCAGATCCAAAGCCTTAATTTATCGCCTAAAGGAGGCATACCAGCGATCCCTTTTCAGTAAAAGGAAAAGAAATACTCGTCTATATAGATAGGACAGCATTGTCAATGTCAAGCATCGCAAGCAACGACTTAGGACTTAGGAGAGCTAGTGAACCCTCCTAGTAACGGTATGTCTGTACGGCTAGAAATTCTTATAGTGATGAGTCATAGAATGCGAAGTACGGTAACCATCGCCTGGCACGCATCAACCCTGCACGTCATTATCCCCTATATTTTTAAAAGTGTAGAGAAAATCTGAAAAAAACTTGTTGCTGTAAGCATGCAATTTTTATATGATTTTGTTCATTCATTGTGAAGTTAAAAAAAATTGACAGGCGTTTTCGATGAGCACTAGTACCTGACAGGTGAACCGAAAGGTGTGTAGTATATCAATAAAAATAAACTTTATTCTGTAAAGTTGAAATTTATATATATGTGTTTGTCTTCTAAGCGATACCAATACCGAAACTTGATTATCAGAATTGTCTCGATAAAAATCAACCAAACGATATAAGAAACTTATTCATAATATATTAAATATTTAAATATATTGTTATAAATAATGAATTTCCTTAAATTCGATTTTTGTTGGAGACGTATTATAGCAATGCGCGCAGGGTACAGCTGGTGTAACATAATTTCTAGTAATAGCATTTGCCTAACCCCTCCCTAAAAAAGCGACTTTTCTTTTCCCACAAATTACCGACCCATAACGCTTATAGAAACTTATTATACGTCCATTCTGTTGAAGGTCATGGAAATGCTTATAATTGATAAGCTTAAGAATAGGTATCTTGAATCACGGAAACTCCTCATCCTCAATGACCGGCAGTATGGTTTTCGTGGCAACAGATCCATTGGTGATTTGATGACTTATCTCTCTGAGAAGTGGAACCAATCTCTCCATCACATCGGTGAATCGGTGATTACCTTCTTTACTTTACTTAAGGTGGCGCTACAGTCTGGGGTGGATCTTGGCCTCAACCAACAAACTTCTCCAGCCGGCACGAACTTTGGTCAGCTGCTTCCAGTTTCGCATGTACAAGTTGGTTAAGGTCCCCTTCCACTTTCGTGCGCCACCTGAGTCGCGGGCTTCCTCTACTGCGCCGTCCCTCGAGTGTGGATTCGAGATCTTCCGGGCTGAAGCATTCACGTCCATTCGCTCTACATGACCCAGCCACCGCAGTCGTTGGACCTTCACTCTTCTGGCTAGGTCGATGTCGCTGAACAGCCCGTACACTTCGTCGTTGTATCTCCTCCTCCATTCACCGTATATGCAAACGGGACCGAAAATTACTCGAAGGTTTTTTCTCTCGAAACAACCACGAGTAACCTCATCCGCTTTTGATAGTGTCCAGTGTTGTGTCCAGTAGTGTTTTGATAGAGAGGGCTTTGCTACTCAGCAGCTTTCTTAACCCAAAGAAACAGCGATTGCCAAGAGTTATTCTTCGCTTAATCGCAACGCTGGTGTCATTGTCTGAGTTCACAGCGGAGCCTAGGTAGACAAAGTCCTTTACCACCTTAAAGTTATATCTGTCTATACTATAGTGACATTCTGTCCAAGACGTCGGTGTTGGGTGTCCTTTCTTGATGACAGCATATACTTTCTGTTTCCCTCATTGACCGTTAAACCCATCGAGCCAACCCATAGTGCCTCTGGTGTAGTGGTGAGAATGCTATTGCGATAGCTGCTATTAATCACTCTGCTGTTTCAATGAGCAGATAGCAGTTGCGATTGCTCTCTAATATAACTGCTCAGTGATCACCCTACAAAAAATCGATGAAGCCAATCAGACAGCAGGCACACATACAATACTGAACATACAAGAAAGATAAAAATCGAACTCATACAGCCTATAGGCTTAGATATATATATTATAGCTCACAAATATGCATTTCATTTCCCACACATATGTACATTATTTATATGTTAAGTCCAATCCAAAGAGGACACACGACACACAAAAAGAAAGAGTGATTAACAAATAATAGGCTCAAGATCGAGACCGAGAGTCACAGTCAATGTTTTGCACTATTCTTTCAAGAACGATGTTGAAGAAGTCACATGACAGCGCATCGTTTGTCTAAATCCTTTTTTGACATCGAAGGTCTCGGTGAGTTCTTTACCGACCTTAATACAGCAGCGTGCATTATCCGTTGTCATCCTCCACAAACGGACGAGTTTGGCAGGGATGCCAAAACTAGACATTGCTCAGTATAGCTCATCTCAATAAATGCTGTCAGGCGGCCTTAAAATCGATGAAAAGGTGGTGGGTATCGATTTGGACTTCCTGGGTTTTCTCCAAGATCTGCAGCAGCGTGAATATTATTTGATCGATTGTGGACCTTCCTGGCCTGAAGCCACACTGATCGGAACCAATTAGGTTGTTGACGAAAGGCTTCAGGCGTTCACACAACACGGCAGATAAGATCTTATAGGCGATGTTAAGAAAACCAATACCTCTATAGTTGGCGCAGTTCAGAGGGTCTTCTTTCTTATTAGATTTAGATTTATTTCATAGAAGCGTACACTTTAAGACAAAAGAGTCCTATAAAATAGTGAAGATTACAATTACATATTTAAATTACAATTTTGAACAAGCTAAAGAATAAACGTAGGTATGTATGAGAAGAAAAAATAAAATAAAGAGAGAAAAGAGTGGGAAAATAAAAAAGAAAAATAATTTTACAATAAACCTTAATCATATAACTCCATTAAGTTTGATACAGGATACAAAAAAAAAAACTATTAGTCGATCTTGAGGATCGGACAAACGCCTCGGTAACTGCTCGACTCGGAGATTCTGATGTTAGTTCCTGCTATATTTTTGTACAGTCCACGGATGCAGCCATAGGCCACCAATTAAAAATTCGTATTTAAATTTACAGGACATGCACGCTGTTAGTTAATATTAATCTAGTTCTTACCTCCATATTGCGTTGTGCTCGCCAAAATGATCCAAAATATAACCAAGGTCCACATAGTGTGCCCTAATGTGATCACACACGCCCTGGTTAATTGACTGGCTCGAAACAATGTGAATTGATATCCAAATAGGAAGAAACACATCATCAGCAGACAAGCAATCCATCCTGAGAATAATAAAATGTTATTTATTTGCAAGTAGATTCAGACAATTTGATTGTAAATGTTATTATATGTAGTACATACCAAATGTGAAAATAGTGACTCGTATCTGGATAGTTCCATTTGTCTTCTGAAGAATATAACCTAAACACATTCCGAGAATGTATAATGGAATACGGAGCCAAACTTTATCATAAATCAGATTGAATTCTGTCAATTCATTTACAATCGAATTATTGGAACTGTTTGGATGATAAACATTTTTGTTGAAATTAATTAGAAATTAAGTATGCACAGGAAACAAATTACATTCTATTGGTTAAAAAAAATGTATTAACAGTTAATAATAAATTATAAATTAACTGTTAACTGTATATAAGGGCTGTCACTCTTAACAATTTTGTGGTTGGGAAAAGAAAATGGGGTAGTCTTAGTATTCATTAAGGTAAGTTATGTAAGCTTGTTTTTGTGTAGTTTAAGTCAAATGTATAGGGAAACATGTTAGCTTGTTCATGCTGCCCAAAATCTATACATAATTAGACTGCCAACTCCGCCCACAAAAATAACATTTGCCTAAAAGCTGCCTGGTGTTGGTGTGCCGAGGATTTATTTATGTTTTGGGCCTGTGTAAATCAAAGGAGCGCTATTAGTCAAAGCATTCTTAAACAAATCCTGGGCTCACAGTCCGATCTCAATGTCAAGTGTGGGGTGTGTGGTGCACGGGTGGACCTTTTTTATTATTATTTTTTAAATTAAAGGCTTTTACTTAACTTCGTGAAAAATTTGTTGTGCAAGTCAAATTTGAACCACTTTCTCTAAACTTAGAATTTTGAAATTTTCCATGCTGGTTGGGTTGTGAAGACAATGCAATATTTAGAAAGAATTTTTGAATTCTGACTTCCCCTTCCCACTTAAGGGAGGCTTTTTCATAACACATGATCCATTAGCTGTATTAACTTTAAACTTTATATGTCAATAGATATGTCAAACTATTACGTACCTAATTGATACTTTGTACCGATTCGTCCCATAAGGGTTGAAAAAGGGAGGTACAAACTTTTCTATTTTTACCTTACTACTCTTAACTTGCATTATACTCAATATATGTAGGTCAACTCAAAAAATCCTTGTAATTGTTAGGCAATACTTCATCGAGTACCTATTTTGAGCTAACATTCATTTGTCTAGCCTTAGAGCGTATTCTGGACATCCACATGCGAAGTTTTCTAGAAGAATCTTTGCTATCCAAATCACAGCACGCCTACCTAAAGGGTTGATCCACGGAAACGGCTCTCCACGAGGTAGTGCGAACAATCGAAATATCACTACAGTATAAAGAATACACACTAGCCTCCTTCTTAGACATAGAGGCAGCTTTCAATAACGTACACACTAAAGCTATTCTTGAATCTCTGATTGAGCTGGGCATAGAGGAATTTATTAGTCAATGGATAGTCTCTATGTTCAGGCAACATAGTTATAAATAAAATTCTGGTGAAACTAGACAGGGAAGGGGTCAAAGTTGTCGCGTACGCCGACGACGTGGTGATACTAGTGTCAGGGAAGTTTCCCACCGTTATTAGTGAAATTATGGGGGCCGCTCTAGGCAAGGTAAGCACCTGAGTTACAAGTTGTGGTCTCGGTGTCAACGCGAGCAAAACTGAACTGATGCTGTTCACTACCAAAACCAAAATACCCGATTTTACCCTACCCCGTCTAAACGATCAAGCACTTACACTGTCATCCTGCGCTAAGTATCTAAGTATCATGCTCGATCCAAAACTTAACTGAAAACATAACATTGAACACAGTGTAAGGAAGGCATCGGTCGCTTTCTATGCTTGTAGCAAAACCTTTGGAAAGAAGTGGGGACTTCAACCAAAGATGACCTTGTGGATGTACACAGCCGTAGTGCGTCCAATTCTCACGTATGGATCACTAGTATGGCGGCCTGCGTTGAGCAAAGTCTACAACCTCACGTAATTTAAAAGACTGCAAAGAACATCCCCCACGGGGGCAATGAGGTCGGCCCCAACAGATGCCCTTACTGTGCTCTTGCATCTTCTACCCCTTGACCTACACACAAAATATACCGCATTATGCAGTGCTATAAGACTCAAGGAGTCGGGATGCTGAACTGCAAGGCCGTATGGCCATAGCAACATCCTGGATTCGATACCAAACGGCATGGTCACGTCTCCAACCGACTACATGACACCCAAATTAAACTTCACAAAAGGCTTCCACGTCGGTTCCCCAACAAGGGATCAGTGGAAGAGGGACGAAGTAGTGAAGGGCTTCGACACGGTCATATATACCGACAGATCTAAGATGAGCTGTGGTGTAGGGGCCGGTGTCTATTCGGAATCACCTCAGTATGCTTACCGGATGTTGCCGGCGTTTTCCAGGCGGAATTACTAGCCATTCGAGAAGCTTGCACGCAACTAGGGCGTGAGACAACGCTTAAACAAAGCATTGCTATACTTATAGATAGCCAAGCCGCCATCAAAGTCATCAACTGGGCTACCATATCCTCCAAACTGGTGCAGGAGTGCCGGAACGAACTAGCCTGTCTGAGCGAGCGCTTCAGGGTCACACTTCTCTGGGTTCCAGGGCATAGTGACATAACAGGCAATGAGCGCGCGGATGAGCTGGCCAGGAAGGGCTCAGCACTCCACGCCTCGCTCTCTACGAAGGTATACATCCCGCTAGGAGCGGTTAAAGGGACAAATACATTCGCATTTTCTGCAGAAAGCCAATTTCCGATGGTCGGGGTTGACAAACTGCGTAATATCAAGGAAGATATGGCCTACCTACAACCAAAACAGAACAAATAACCTGCTAAAAAAAAAAAAACACAAAAAATACTCCCAAGCCTTCTCAAGTACCATTCTGAGAGTAAATTACTGGTCGGTTGTGCTTCTGCCGGGACGAAAGCCGCACTGCTCATCTCCTAATCGCGACTCGATCACAGCTCTGAAATACGCTTCCAACACCTTGACAAAGACTGTCCCGGAAGACTTAAAAGAGATATACCCCTGTAATTGGAGCAATATCTTTTATCCCATTTCTTGAAAAGGGGCACAATCACCCCAATTTGCCAATCACTCGGAGTTTCGCCGCATTCCCAGGGCACTTTAATGACACGAGAGAGCTATTTAACACCCTCTTCACCTAAAGCCTTAAGCATTTCTGGCCGAATTGCATCTACTCCGGCAGATTTGCCAGCTTTTAGCGATTTGATCGCAAAAGTGACTTCCTCTACCGTGGGACTATTTTCCGCCCTGCTTAAGGGGATGGTTCTGTCATCCTCAATGCCCTGGATTGGATTGAGCAATTCAGAAAAGTGCTCGCTCCATCTGCGCAAGATGTCTTCCTCATTAGAAAGAAGTGTACCATCTTTGGATTTGACTCCTTTACTAATGTTCCACTACCGGATGGTCTGCCAGAACACCTTGCTTGCAGATCAGTGATCACGGTCTAAGTTCTCGCCGAACTCCTTCCAAGATTGTTCTTTGGCTGCTTTAATAGCTTAACGGTTTTGAGAAGGTGAGTCAGCAAAGTGAATCCATACCTTGAAAGCCTTCTTCTTCTCTCTGATGGCTTCTTGAACTCCAAGCGTTTTAAACCACGCGGTTCTTTTCTAACCACCAGCCGCCACACCGAGGCGCTTCACTCCGCAAACATGTCCTGTCGAGGCAATGACAGCTTTTGAAAACAACTGCCACTCTTCCTCTACATTCAATGGAACATTTGGAATTTGTTCAAACCTTTCAGATACCTGCCGTTCAAATTCCTCCCGTATCTCATCGCTCTGTAGGGCCTCCCACCGTATGCGCATAACAATCCTTGGTTTACAGGATAGGTATATGATCGTTGAGAAACAATATTTACCCAACACCAGGTGGTGATTAGTTGACAGTTCTTCCCCTCTCAACACACGAACATCACAAACCATCCACAAAGAAATCTATCAGCGATTTCTGCTGAAGACTTCGACGGTACGATGTGTATTTATGGATATCTTTGTGTGGAAAGAAAGTGTTCATAATGGATATTTCATTCGAACAGCAAAAGTCCAGCACCTTCTCTCCGTTTGCGTTTTTTTCGGAGTCACTGTATTTACCAATCGCGCTGTCCCATGTCGTGAAATCCACACCCACTTGAGCATTGAAATCACCCATTAGGATATAAGAATCCATATTTGCAACCTTTTCAGGGGCTGCATCAACTTCATCTAAGAAAGCTGCGTACCCCGACTCCAGATTTGGTGGATACACTTGCACCAGAGCTAGGGTTGATCTTTCTAGTTTTAGCTTTAAGATCGCAACTCTCCCTCCTAATGGAATCCACTCCAATACTCTGCCTGACAGCCTGGGACTTGTGAGTATCCCCACTCCCGCCTGAGCAGACATTGAAGGTGCTACTCCCGACATGAAGAGTTTCCACCCATCTGCAAGGTCCGCAGTTCCAGAAACCCTTTGCTTTGTTGAGGAAACACCAACTATATCTAGTCGATATTTGACAGCCTCCCCAACAAGCTCCAGGTCTTTTCCCTTCAGCGAAAAAATGTTCCACGTGCCTATCCTAGGTCGATGCCGTTGTCGAGTCACCGAAAGTCCACTTATGCCCCTATTGGTGCATAGCGCATCCACCCTCTGACCACCATAATGGTTTGCGGGACCATTGATGAAGCTCGTAGCCGTTTCGGGTTTAAGCCACGCGGGTGCCGAACGTGACAAGCCGAACATCAGACGCTCCCAAACTGCCACCCTTCAGGCCTGACTCCAAAGGGCGCCCTAATTTGACAGGCTTGGCAATATCCGAGGCTCGTTTTATTCGTCTTGTCATCTTCGGGTACGATAATTCAAGTTTTGTTCAATCTATACTAAATGGTTCCAAGATAAAGCATACATATGTTTCTGAAGCAAATCTTCAGGATGCTGATTTATCCAATGCTTCGTCAGCCATGTCTAGGTGAACCTAGCTATTTTGGCCGCCTTCACCACGGGGAGGTCAGCTAGATGAGGGGTACGGTGATGAGGAAAGCAGAAAAAGGGTAGATACTGATCTTAAACGATGGGGATTAGTATTCAAAAGATATGATAAAGTAGATAAGGGCAATTTATGTTGTCTGATAATAGCTGAAGAATAAAAACTATATAAGCGATATCCCGACGAGTCCTAAAATCTTGTCAATTAAGCAGCTTTAAACGATTCTCGTATTAGGGAGGTAGATTGTGAGGCTGATCCCAACCTAGCCCACGTAAGGTAACCCGGATGAGCTGGGCGCAGGGACATAAGGCCCAGGGACATAAAGCCCAACTTTTTTTTTAGGGGCTTATGTCCCACTTGGGTGGGACATAACGCCGAAATTCAATTTGGGCCTTAAGTCCCACCCAAATGAGACTTAAGTCCCATACATTTCTTTTGGGATTTATGTCCCACTCAACCTATTTCTTTAGATAAGCTTAGATAATTCACTTAGATAGAAGAACACGTACTAAATAAGTAGGTATAACGAGTACAACAGATTTTTGGCTCTGTTGTCTTGGTACCTAAAGTTTTAAAAATGATTTATATTTACAACTAAAATACAGTTACTAGCAGTTTCAAAAAGTAATGCAAACGAAAACCGCCACGAAGTCTTTTGGAAATAAAGGCATCATTTGCAAACGAAAACGTTTTGTTAAACTACGGCATGTCGAGGTATGATAAAAAAAATTGTTTTACTTAAGAACACGATTTTAGAAAGCCAATTTGGATACACCATAATTCCTGGCATCTAAAATCGCTGAGTAAATTGAAACATTGCCTCAATCATAACGACATTTTAAGTTGGTAGCATATTTAATGTTCGTCCATCCTGTGAATGCAGGCAATTATTAATTGTGGTGTATAATATATCCCATGCGGAACATGTAATGTGAGTAGCTACTTTTTAGTTTTATTTTCTAGAAAAGGAAATAAACTTAGAAAATTCTAGGTTTTGAAAAATTAGAAAAGAAAACAAACTTATAAAATTGTAGTTTTTGAGAATTTGAGAAAATAAAACTAACAAAAAAGAATTTGAGAAAATAAAACTAAAAAAATCGCGCGATTTTGTTAGTTTTATTTTCTCAAATTCTCAAAAACTAAAAAAGAAAACAAACTTATAAAATTCTAGAAAAGAAAATGAACTTATAAAATTCTAGTTTTTGAGAATTTGAGAAAATAAAACTAAAAAAATCGCGCGATTGTTGTTAGTTTTATTTTCTCAAATTCTCAAAAACTAGAATTTTATAAGTTTGTTTTCTTTTCTAGTTTTTGAGAATTTGAGAAAATAAAATTAAAAAATGACTCTTCTCAAACAATAACCTGCGGTATTTGTTTCGAGAGTCATAGAAACATATTACTTCAACCCTACAACCGTTGCAAGATGTGTAGTTGTAGCTGTTTTGCGAAGATAAACGAAGAAGCAATCGCTAATAAGAATAAATTAATTTATGTCCATTTGGCCGGCAGATAATTAAAAACATATCTTTTGTTTACTTTTAAAGTTTGTCTGTTCGAAGACTAATTGAAATCCAGAATGTTTTGTTAAATAGTATTTCTTCGAAAATTTGGGAGTTATGTTCCATCTTCGACAAAAAAATGTTGGAACTTATGTCCCACTTGTAGCTTTATGTCCCTGGGCCTTATGTCCCTGCACCACGCTGGGCAGCATCGATTCTTATAATATGCACCTGATGGTGAGGTGACCAGACCTGGGGCCCAATTCCGCAAGCGTGCATATTTCCCCGTGCACACAGTTAGCAAAACTCACCAGTTTACACAATTTCCAATTCACGCGATTCCGCAAGATGCTGTGCGTTTTTAGGAGCTGAACGAATGCTCTTTCTTCAGCTGAGAGAATTTAGTTTTACGTTGGTTTTCCTTTCATTCTAGCTTTTTTTTTAATTGCTCTCTCTGTCGCTCTCATATTTTGTTCGTCCATTCCACTGACACGAAAAGGTGCCATTTTGAGCTATTGCGTGCCACCAAAGCACAAATAGGTATAAACGATGGTGTGTTCTCCGAAATTTTGTAATTTTAATGACAACAAACCTTTAAAAATTGTTAACACCAGATTTCAAAACGTACACCCGATTCTAAAATAAACCGAACATGCAAGATAATAATTCTCAAGCAAACATACATCATTCAATTTAAAACAAATATTTTGCCAGTTGAAGTGAGTTCTGTGTTTTGAGTTATAAAAAAATATTGCATTCTGCGCTTATAAATGTAAATTTTGAATGTGAATGCAAACGTTTAATATTTAATTTTACTATACCAAAATCAAAGTGCCATATGAAATGTTTTCGTGCCACAGTGCAATTTTAATAAAAATGTGCCACATCGGCAACACTGGTCCATTCTCCGTTCGTTGTTACTTTTGCGGTTTGCTCACACACATAGTTATGCCTTTTAAACGCACGCCCTGAAACAGAGTTAATCAGCCCTATCACGAATTCCGTCGTAATCGAAAATCCTCTACGAATCCCGAAAAATACATCATGGAATCCATTCGTAGTAGGTTCGTAGTGGAAAATTTGCTACGAATTTCGAAATTCGTAGAATTAGGTATCTCTGAATCCGAATGAAACGGAAAATTTACCTCTTTACCTAATTTACCTTTTCTACGACAAGTAATTTGTGTCGGAGACGTTGGGAAAAACGATGTTTGGACAGCAAGGTTGTGTTTTTTTTATAAAAAAATAAGAATTTTATTTTTTTTTTGGTTCTTAATATTTGTTGCTTTAATAGGACAAACACAACTAATAAGCCACATATCAAAGTTATTGAACACGAAAGCACACCCGACACAAACTCATGTTCCAGCTCCTCTTTAAATGCCGGTTTATTGAGTTCAACATTTCTTTGAAAGTTATAAGTTTATTATTCTTTTTAAAGCATAAAAGGAATAATTGAATTCTCTATACTCGTACGTTGCCTAATCTAAATCAAAGGGATCACAAGAGAGAAGAGTCGGGAAGTATTTTTCCCAGAATTTTCAGATTTCGCTTTGAGAAGGCAATTGAATCCATTTTTAACAATTTTTATTATTAATTTGTTGTTCAAAAAGAAGAATTATTTAATTATTTGAACGTTTACTCACAATTAATTTCAATAATTTTCACACATGAACGATGTTTGACACAAAACAGCTGATTTCGAAAATGAGAATGAGAGTGGATAATGAGGCAATGCTTCTGTAGATTCCATTCGGATTTTGTGAAGTCAATTTTTCGTAGTTCGTATCGTAGCTTGCATTTGGGGATTTCCTACGAATGGATTCTGTAATAGGGCTGAATATTTCGTGCACACAATGAAACTCACTCTTGCGGAATTCGGCCCCAGTCTGGCATTTTCGGAAAGTGGTAGGGGCTAGAAAACTTCTTCGTTTAACAAATCTGAGCAGAGTGCTGAGTTAGCTCTTCTAAAAGTCTTGTCGAAGTGCTGACGGAAGTTAAGCCGTCATATTTTACTGTACGTCCGAAGGTAGGCTTAAGGATGAACTGATGTGCATAGTGCATTCGATGTGTGACGGGTGTTGCGCGAGAATTGTTGAAGGGGCGGAATGCAGTTAGGTATTACATCAGAGCATCGGTGGTGAAAATATCGATAAAATAAGGAAAGGCAAGAAACATTTCTGCGATGTTCGAGCGAGTCAATATACTCCGCTATATTTCTAATCACCTAAATCCCTAGCTCAAAGTGTAAAATGGCACGTACTACATCGTCTACAGTCAAGTTAAAGATTAAAGGTCCTAGATGGCTTCTCTGTGGTACACCAGAGGACGCTATGATTATAGACGGAAAATCGAAAAAGGACAGTTTGTGCGATCTTCTTAATAATACTTTATCTAAGAAATAAATCGCGGTGGAAATCCGGTCGGTTTTAGTTTCAGGGGTATGACTTTGCGATAGATTTTGTCGAACGCTTTGCTGAAATTAGTAGACATTTGTTGCAAGTGCAAACGTGTTGTAGGTGTATGATAGTATTATAGGCATACATCTTTAAATATGTACTTTTTGTATTTATATTTATCTCTATTCATATATTTATGGACCAAAATATGTATATCTGGATAAAATTGTGCAATATAGTTCATATGAGTAATCTTCCGCAAAACTCACCAATCGATTGACAAAATATCTTGAATTAATTTCTTTTTGTGTTGTCTTTGTTTTGTTATTATTTTAGTCAGTGAATGTATGTTGATTTTTAAGCAATAAAAAATGGCGGAACAAGTCCGTATTAACTAGGCACCCTACCCTAATCTTTGCTTCCCACAAGCATTAGTTTTTGTATTTTTTTTTTGAGGAATGTAAGCGACCTACGTGATACAGAAAAATCAACTTCAAAAGATTGAAATGGAAGAAGCTTGAAAAACACCAAAGACCTAATAAAGTCTTTCAGCCCTTTAGCAAAATGTCAAGAATCCTAGGCGTCAGTTATATCCATCAGATACCTAAGTCCAATCGTAAGAACACGAACCAAAACAATAAAAAATTTATGGAATTGGCTGAGAAGTTGAACAGAAAAAATTTTACGTATACGGAAAAATTAATGAATTCCTTTTCTAGAAAATTTAGACAACAACTGCTTATTTTTTTTGATTAAGTATCTAACTTTATAATTCAAAAGCAACATTTTTTGACCAAGATTGAGTTCAGCGATTAAGTTTAAGTGTTCCAAAAAAGTGGAGCAATTATTTTACGGATACAATTTACTGATAGCTATAATATAACTGGGGCCTTAAGAAGATAAAGGATGTCCCATAGTTCACGCAAAATGTAATTTTGATAGAAAATACAGATTTTTAATTAAATTTTTTATTGAGTCATAGAGTATACAGCCCACATGGTTTTGGGCGCAAAAGTAGCGAACATTTTATTTAAAGAAAATGGTTATTGAAACTGCGAGCTGAAATAAATGAAATGTGGTGATGAGAGAAACTTGCAAAATGGTAGGTTGGTGTTATTTATTTGGTTTTAAAATTTTAATTTTTAAATAATGGTTGGTTGAATGTAGACTCCTATATCACTCCCCCTCCAGTGACTTTGTTACGATGTGAGTTAGTCCTTATGTATCCCAAGTCTCTCTGGAATTCGAACGAATCTCCCTGAACGCATTTTTCTGGTAATGACGTCATCAGATGTCGCTAGGAAGACTGGCGAAGATGATGGTTTTTCAGAGCTGGGCAGGTTATTGTCCTTGTCAACTGAAAGTAGAAATGGAAATGGGCCTTCATATGGCTGTTGTAGTCCGGTTCTGACTGCATCTCTTCGGATGAAAACGTGGGTTGCGGTGGAAAGTTCTTTGAATACGAAGATTTCTTTTGAGCCATGACGAGAAGCTGGAACTGGTGATAGATTTTCGAAATGATGTCGGAGTTGTTTCACAAAAGTTGTCGAATCACTGAGGTTGTCTCTTCGTGGTGATAAAAATTCACCGGGGAGTCTGATGGATTCTCTGTACAGCATTTAGGGCCATTTTATTCACTTCAAGTTGAACACAACTTGGGGATTTTTATTCTCAACTTGAGAAATTGCTTTTATTCACTCGAAGTTGACTCACTCAACTTTGGATATTCCGAAGTTGAGAAAACCAAGAGTTGATTAACTTTGGATTCGCTCAACTCCCCGAAAAAGTAGAAGTTATGAAGCAAACTTGGGATTTTACGTCAAACGTCAGAATTTTTTTTATTTTTTATTTCTGTGTTTGGCAGTTCAGTTCTTAAGTAGTGACGAAAATAATTAATAATTATTTTTTAAAATTGAACAAAATAATCAATAATGTATCGTGCAAACTATTTCTGGGAGATATGGCCATCGTCTTCGAGCAGCGAAGATGATGAGGAGATAGATAATTTTGTACGTGAGAGGCGACAATACAAGATGCTACCACGTTTGGACTGGAAAAATGGGGTGGCCGTAATTTCAACTATGGTTTTCGTCTCTCAAAGCGGACGACAATGATGGTGCTCCAGCTAATAATAAATTCGTTGCCGTGTGATGGAAGAAGGTATTGTACATCACGAATTAGTCCGAATCGATTGAATTATAAATATAGGATTGAGTGATGTGCTTTTTTTTTTTTGATAGATCCCGTAAATTGCGACCAATAACCCAGTTGCTAATCGTATTGCGGTAGGTACTATCCACTCGTATCAATTCAATTGGCGGTTGCCGATTTTATTTGAGTGAGCATTCGCAACCACCAGCGGCAGTACTAAGATTCACTGATATGCTGTCGGCTACGCCTTCGGAAGCAACATCAACATCCACTGACCAGTGACCAGACCACGTCTGCTTTCAATTGGATCGCACTTTATTTTAGTAAATTTTAGATGCTGCTGAAAACAGTTCATTGAATGTAATAGAGGAGTGAATGAGGAAAATAATAAACAGACAAATTTATGTTAGATGTTTATTAAATATGTGGAAACATAAACTTAATCGAACAAATATAATTTTTTTTGCTGCTGTTATTGTTGGAATGTTGGATGTAATTGCCGTTGCAATTCAATGACCGAACGTTTTTTGTCCAGCGCAGCTCAATCTCGCGAAAGCAATTACTCAGAATCAGAACAAGAATGTAAATAATGGACATGGACTTAATTTTGAAGCAATTACTATCATCTTCGTCATCTTCTTCTTCTTCATCTATTAATGTAGATTTTTCGTCGATATGATTATCCTTGTAAAGTTCGTATGTTTTCATCGACAAACAAAAACAATTTGCACAGCTGATATATTATGAAAATGAAAATGCACACATGAAATTACGCGGAAAATGCAAATCTAAGGTTGAACTGACATATTATAAAGCGTATAGAGCCTTCTTTGCAAGCCGTATTTATCGAATATGGAAAAAATAAGCAAGGTTTTTGTCTTTTTCCGAGATATCTCTAGATTACTTCAATATTCCTTGTGTCATCTGCCACAAATATCCCAGGGATATTTTACAAACTGCAGGTAGGCCAACTTTAGGATTTCAGCTTCGGAATTGCAAATTAATGTAGTGAATAAAAGCAATTTTCAACTTGCTGTTCAACTCTCGATTTAAGATCAACTTCGAAGTTGGACAACTTTGGAGTTTTCGGCAAGTTGAACAATAGTGAATAAAATGGCCCTTAGCCTACTGTAGCTTGTAGATGCTCTGAGTTTGAGCAGTACAACAGGAAGTTCATCGGCCCATGCTGGTAATTCATGGCATTTAATAGCAGCTTTTAGTTGACGATGAAGCCTTTCGACCATGCCGTTAGCTGCGAGGTGGTAAGCAGTTGTCGTCAGATGACTGATGCCAAACGATTTGGTTACAGCCTGAAAGAGATCGAACAGAAATTGTCTTTCGCAGTCGGAAGTTATCTTGAGTGGCAGTCCAAAGCGTGCTATCCAATTTGCATAGAGAGTTCTTGCAAGCGTTTCAGCAGTAAAATCTTCTAACGGGTAAGTTTCAGGTCAGCGGGAATACCGGTCAACAACAGTGAGACTATATCTGAATCCTCGTGAGTATAGAAGAGGTCCAACGAAGTCAACGTGGATATGCTCGAATCTTGAAAATGTTTGTTCGAAGTCTCCAATGAGGGATGACGTATGCGGTATGACGAGTTATTTTCAATCGTTGGCACGGAATGCATGCCTTTGCCCATGCTCTGCAGTCCTTGCGAATTGACGGCCGGACAAATTTTGAAGAGACCAATTTAACTGAAGCGTTGGTACCTGGATGGCTCAAACTATGCAGCTATTCAAATACTTGACGGCGGAAGGGTTTTGTTACAAAGGGTCTAAAAACTCCCTTCGAAACGTCACAAAACATTTGCAGCTCGGGGTTTGGAAGCGGAACTTTGACAACCTGTAATGTAGAAGCTGATTTAATAATGTTTTTAAGTTCCATATCACCTTTTTGTGACGCTGCGAGTTCTTCAAAGTTCACCGTCTTGCTGATGCCTTCGACTCATGACGTTTTCCGCTCCGGCGATGTGTTTGATGTCAGTTGAAAATTGACTGATGAGATCAAGACATCGAAACAGTCGAGGTGATGTTTTTTCGGGCTTATGTTTAAAAGCAAACACCAAGGGTTTAGGTCTGTGAAGATAGTAAAATTTCTGGCTTCCAACATGAACTTGAAGTATTTAATAGATTGCTAAAAGTTCTCTGTCATACGTGCTGTATTTACGTTGGGCGTTGTTGAAATTTTTGGCGAAGACAGTGGCTGCCAACCACTTTTATGTTGCACGACTGCGCCTATAGCACACTCATGCGTCGATGAAAAGTCCCTACTCTAATGTTGGATCAGGATGTGCGAGCAAAGCGTCTTTTATTATTCTTGACTGCTTGTTGAATTAGGTGCGTCCAAGCGATCGTTTTATTTCCTTTGACGTTCGGTCCTTGGAGCCACTCGTTCAGTGGTGCTTGTAGCATGGCTGCGTTTAGCGACAATTTCTTGCTTTTGATCCCCAGTGACGATGAAAATAGCAAAAAGTGGTTTGATTGTTGTTGGAAGTGTTGTTTCTTCTCTCATTCGAAGCCGATGTAGCGTTTCTGTGTTGCCTGCCACGAGAGCGCGATCTCGATCTGTTCAGCCTGCGATTTTGGTTGTCACAACTCACAATTCATGAACATTGCCTCAATTTGCCCAGTCAGCTGTTCTACTTCTTGTGTTAGGGTCGATAATACGGATTCTGGTTTTGAAGACGTGGTGTGTGGTGGTGATGGTGTCTCCAGCTAAATTCTTTAAACGTCAAAGAAATTGGGACGGTTTCCTGTCACCTAGCTGCTCTCGATCTAGCATTTGCCTAATTTGTTTGTCTCTAAATGGTCCAAACGAGTAATTAGTTCTTCTTTTAATCGAACATATGCATTACCTGCTGGAGGATTGATGATGACGTCTTGTACTTCCGTGGCTGTAGTCTGGTCGAGGTTTGCAATGACGATGTTAAATTTTCGGGCATCAGATCGCAAATTCACAAGCGTAAACTGCGCCTCGATTTGTGCAAACCACAGCTTTACATTTTCTCGCCAAAATGGTGGTGGTCGCACACGAGCGTGGCTAGCTTCAACCTCTGCACCTGCCACTACTTGTGCCTGCTGGGAAATCAACAGACGCTACAGTTCTTTCAAGCGATACAATTGCGCTTCCATTGAATTATCTTGCGGTCGAAAAGTTGGCGTATTAACCTCAGCTGTAGATGTAGCAGATGGTTGCTGTTGCTTGTTGTTTTCGAGTATGTATATTATTGTTGAACAAAAATGTACACGACAGTGTATTTAATTCTTTATAATTCGCGTACGCGTCGGGGCGCGTGTGGATGAATAAAAGTTAACAAATTTTGTTTTACTACCTACATCGAATGAAACTTTATTACAAAAATTAATTTTGCCAAGTAGCGAACATTTTATTTAAAGAAAATAACAAGTAGATCTCGGCGAGCTGAAGGCCATAACGAGAAAGAATAAATGAAATGTGGTGATGAGAGAAACTATGTCAAATGGTAGGTTGCTTTAGTGTCGTACTCTTTCGGTCGATCCATGAAGTTGGTGTTATTTATTTGGTTTTAAAATTTGAATTTCTAAATAACGGTTGGTTGAATGTAGACTCCTACAGGGTTATGAATTAAATAGTAGTAAATAGCATATAGGATAAATGGCCGCCTACGTACCTACGTACTCTTTAATTGAAATTTCCTATATGACCGTTTCGCATAAATGTGGCTGAATTTCATTAATACACCTCTCAATTTCTCTTTCAAGGCGTTGCAGTTGGTTGTCGTGGGCTTGTTTGCATAGACCTTTCACTTAAAAAACCCGAGAAAAAGCCTCGAAGAAAAAGTCCAATGGCGTTAAGTCGCAAGATTTGGAGGGCCAATTTTGATCGCAAAAAATGGTGGTTGGGTGTGTATGAATCGGGTAGGCACTGATTGGCATTAACTTGGCGGTGCCCAGTTGTTGCAACTTTTTCATACACATCAATTGTGCATATTTTTCCTCCGCGTGGTAACCACCGGGTACTGGTCTCGCTCAACCGAACTTGGCTTGCTAAACTTATAAACGCGAGTCTTGAGCACGAAGAAAATAGCAGCACTATAATGCTCTGTCGGAATGACTGACTGAACGAGTCTCAGAGGTCTTACATGAGCCCCTCAGAAAGAAGACATACGGCGGATGAATACCAAAGATTGAATCAACGGTGTTGTCAACAGTCGAGATGGCAGATACCTTGCGTGAGCTTCTCTGACATATTTGGAGCAAAGGTCTGTAAGGATTTTCAGCACTAGTCAGGGTGCTGAAATGGAGATGTTGGCGGGTGAACCCTTTATGGGCCAACGGCAGCACTCATATATATGGGGCTAATTACACAACCACGAAAAAATTAATGCTTACGAAGCAACCAAAAGCCTCGGATACGGATGGATTAACTGTTGACTAACCTGTAAAACGAACAAAGGACAATGACGTTCGGATATGCACGTGGAATGTTCGAACCCTGAACAGTCCGCGTGAAGCCGAACAATTAGCGGAGGCCCTAGACTGTTACAAGGCAGATATCACCGCCATTCAGGAGGTGCGGTGGGATGGGCCAGGCAAAAGAAGGATGAAAACCTGTGACATCTACTACGGTGATTGCTACAGAGAACAGAAGCAGCGTCTATTTGGATGCGGATTCGTTGTAAGCGGCAGAATTAGGCCAGAAGTCTTGAGCTTTCGACACGTAAGTGAACGCCTTACAACTATCCGTATCAAGGCTAAATTCGCCAACATCAGCCTGATATGCACTCACGCCCCCACAGAATATAAAGACGAAACTACCAAAGAATGTTTCTATGAGCTCCTTGACAAAACATATGACAAAAGAATATTCTCCGTACAAAATGATTGGAATATCAGTTTTTATGAATTTTCCAATTTCCCAATTTTCTCGCCGCATATAGTTATGTTAAAAATATTAAATATAAATATTATTAGGTGTATAAATTTATATGGAAAATTTTACTTATTTGAGTTCATATTTACAATAATAATTAACCTTCACTACATGTGAACTACCTACAAGCATACTGAACTTACATTTCATCTAACCCGTACTGATTCATTTCCAAAAAAGTTGATGCCACTATAGATGTCGTAAACACCGCTGAGCAAATTATTGCAGCATATTTAGGATGGATTTGCGCCAGTAGTAAAAGCAAACATCCAGCAGCAAAGAATTGGATTTCTATAGAAATGAACCATGTCCATGGCATACACTGCAAGAAAATAAATTTTTGTTATGTAAGTAGGTACATATTTTTGTGCATATTTCTTAAACAAACCCTCTCTTCCAAGGGAAGAAAAATTTCAATATACACAATATTCCTCCACTTGTTCAATTCACATCTTTCGAAATCAAATGAAGGCACTTCAAGCACTGTATTATAGTGAAAATACTTTGACGATAATTCCAGGACAATCAGAACAAACGCATAGGACAAGGAAATACTGAAAAGATAAAAACGGAAAAATAATAAAAAAAAATCGAGTCTAAATTACTTAGGTAGAGAAATTTGAGAAAACAAAAGTGTTCCCCCGAATTAAAAACCTTTTTGCGGCGAGCGGTATTCACTAGAGGTATTCTGTATTCACAATCCACGAAATATAATCGCTATCCACAAATTCGAGAAATTCGTTTGAAGTTAACTTTAAAATAGCAGTTGCAATTGCACCAGAAACTGACTGCTAAAATTGTTCGTTTCGGCACGAGTACGATAACTTAGGCGCCAAAAATTGATAACGGTATTTTGTAGAGGGGTTAAATACAAACATTTTTTACTATGGGAGGGGAGGTCTATCTCGCTTCGTTTAGGCGGGAGGGGTAATTAAAAAAAAAAATAGGTAATAATCACATCGATACACCACCATCTATTTATCGACTTCAAAGTCGCCTATGATAGCGTATATAGGGACGAATTTTAAGGTGCCTGTCCATTTGAGAGTAAAAATGCTGCAAACAGCTCTCAAGCAGCTCTCGAGAGCAAACTCGCAACTGGACATAGTCTTGAGAGTAGTTCGCGGAGAGTTAACTTTTAACTCTCAAGATTCGGGCCTTTTGAAAGTCACTTGCAAGTGGACACATGTCCTGGTCACTATCGGAGATTAGCTCGCAAAATTCCAACATGGTTCGTATTTTGGAAGCAGTTGTCGAGAGTTGACATGGCAAAACAATGGGTGTCGGAGAAAATAAATCAACTCATAGTATTAGCAGTACACACTCACAAGCAATACCAGAGCTTCCCTTAATTTGGTACCCTTTTTAAAAATATTTGTCCCAACAGATTGAATTAATATTGAAATATTATTACTTGTTGTCAAACGGTTAAAATTCCTAAACTTCTGATGAGCATCTTCAATTTGAAGCTCTCTTGCAAGAGCAGACCCTTCACCGAGTTGCCGACGACGATCTACCCATGGTTTAATCCAGCACTTCTTTTTTGCTTCATTCTTTTCGTTAAGAACAGTCCTAATAATTATTATTAACGCAGCGGTAACCTTTTGCTTGTAAGAATACATTTTAACTGGTAACTAGCAGACGAAATATATCAAGTGGACACGGTTATGAGAGTACTCTCAGGGAATCTACTCTCAAAATGTTATCAAAGAACTCGCGAGAATAAAATCTCGAAATTATTACTCTCAAATGGACAGTCACCAGTGGCGTAACTATAGGGTGGCAGGGCTGGTAAAATGCCACGGGCCCCGACCCGAGAGGGCCCCGGACCTAGAGGCCACGAGCTCAGAAATAACCTAATATTTTTACAAAAATTTTGTACGTAAGAATTTAAAAAAAATTACAAGCTCAAAGCACTTCTGTCTAAAGCCAATCTTTCAAATGCCTTAAAACATTTGAAAATTTCTCTAGTAGAATTGAAAAGGTATAGACATGAATTTGTAAATTTGAAAATGGAAGTAAATAGTGTAGTAGAAAAATAGTCCATGAACAATGAATTTTCTAAAACTCGTCAGAGGAAGTTAAACCGCCGTTCTGAAGAACTTTACGAAGATGAGCGTCTCCAAGATCCGGAAAGTTTGTTCATAGTGAGCGTAATTTATCGAGTATTGGGCATCATTATTAATCAACTGAAATCGCGTTTCCTTCCAATAAATGAAATTGTTTCCATTTTCAGTATTTTGCAAAATTCCACTTTGCAAATGTTAATTAATACGGATCTATTACAAAAAAAAAACTCTAGAATTTGTGGATATATACAAAACAAAAAACACACATTGAATTATTTGCCAGCGAAATTCTCTTTGAAATACAGAATTATGACCCGCTTCCAACTAAAGACTGACAACTTAGTTTTGACACAAAGTTCAGTCCTCCTGATAACAGAATGACTAAGCTGTTTCAAGTTCGGGGAAAAGAATTTTACTAATACCTATATATCTTATTAAAATTGAACTGTCATTTCATTATAAATATGTATAAACCTATGATCTTGAAAATAAAATATATTCCAAATTTAACTAAAATGCACAATATTATTAATAGTGTTGGGTAACTATACTCAAGTGGTTTATTAAAATTAAATTACAACGTGACGATTTTTACTGGGAGGGCCCCATCCAAAGAATTTGCCACGGGCCTCAGATGGTATAGTTACGCCACTGACAGCCACCCGAGAGTAACTCTCGAGAGTTTACTAGCGAAAGTACTCTCAAATGGACAAGCACCTTTACAAAGCCATGTCAAGTTTTGGCATCCCCGCCAAACTCGCAAGAACACCACCGAGCCATTTGATGTCAAAAAAGGTTTGAGACAAGCCGCTATCATGCACTTTCTTTAACCTGAGTATGAACCCGATTTTACCGTGCACTGTGCGAACTCGTCAAGCGCCCTTGCAATCAGATACGAACTGCAATATTAACTCAATACGTCTGACTCACTTGACGAGCTGCAATGTGCAGACCTACACTAACTATGACACCTTTGAGCAGGAGGGATTTCCCTGCTCAATGAAGCTATACCTGGTTTGCATGTCAACAAGAGGTACCATTTTTTAAAAGTCCGTTCAACTACTTGCCTATGCTGATGATATTGACATTATTGGGAAAACGCGGCGAGCTGTCAGTGGCTCATTTGCAAGCATCGAGACGGAGGCGGCGATGATAGGTCTGGCTGGACTGTCAACGAGAAAGGACTCTCAACATCGGCGACTCGAACAAAACGTCACGATGTACAGATACAACTTTGAAGTAGTTAAAACTTTGTCTACCTGGGCTTCACTATCACCTCGCAAAATGACATGAGCACAGAGATCAAACGAAGAATAACTCTTGCCAATCGCTGGTTCTTCGGGCTAAGAAGGCTTCTAAGAAGTAAATCCCTCTCTCATAGAACCAAGAAGAAGACCTTAATCATCCCGGTCTTGCGTCTTGCTGTATGGTGTATGTATGTCAAAAGCGAATGAAAACCTTCTGGGATACTTTGAGAGAAAGATTCTTCGAGTGATATTCGGTCCAGTTTGTGACGATGGTGTGTTGAGAAGAAGATTCAATGACGCACTATACGGGCTATACAGCGACGCCGACCTGGTAAAAAAGCTAAAAATACAACGGCTGAGATGGCTGGGACACCTGGGGCGTATGGCCAACAACGTACCAGCCCGACGAGTCTTTGAATCCACCCCTGAGGGACAACGCAGCAGAGGAATACCCCACCTTAGGTGGTGCACACAATTGGAGAACGACGTCCACCAACTTGGTGTGAGTAACTGGAGGAAGCTAGCGAGGGACCGAGCTGGCTGGAGGGGCTTGTTGGTTGAGGCCGTTGTCCACCCCGGACTGTGAGCGCCACCAAAAGTAAAGTAAGTAAGTAAAAACAAGAAGCAAGTGCTAAATTTTGCAAATAGCTTTGGTTTTTTAAAGTAGGTAATGTTAAACTCCATTATAAACAAATACTGACATTTCACCAAAGCTCTAGAGCACATATTGTAAAATATCATTTTTAGGGAGATTTTTCAATTCATGCATTTTTATAATCCATTTGATTCCAAATTGAAACAACTAAACTCGAAATTTTAAATTTTTAGTAAAAAGAGAATTCCTTAAGGAATGTATAAATGTATAACATTTTAAAAATAGTGTGAAAGAACAGATTCCTGGGTTTCAAAAATGATATACACCCCTATCGCTCGGTTCGGCTCGGTTCAGAGCATGCTCAAAATGCTCGAGCTCTAAGAATTCATAGCTCAGCTCTGAACTAAAAAAAAATCAGCCGAAAGCCACCGTAGCTAGTGCTGTAATTTATAGTCATTACCTAATAATATAAATTAATTTAGTTGTTAATAAATAATAATAGCGAACGGAGAGAAGTTGTTGGACTTTTGTTGTTTAAATGGAATGTCCGTTATGAACATTTTCTTTCCACACAAAGATATCCATAAATACACTGGTGATGGTATCATCGAAGTCTTCAGCAGAAATCACTGATAGATTTCTTTGTGGTACCATCGTGTATTAAAAGGATGGTTTGTGATGTTCGTGTGTTGAGAGGGGCTGAACTGTCAACTGATTACCACCTGGTGTTGTGCAAATTGTATCTCAACGATCAAATACCTATACTGCAAAAGCGTAAACTAAGAATTGTTACCCGCATACGGTAGGAGGGGTTACAGAACGATGAAATACGGGAGGAATTTGAAGGGCAGGTATCTGCAAGGTTTGAACAAATTCCAAATGTTCCATTGAATGTTAAGGAAGAATGGCAGTTGTTTTCAACAGCAGTCATTGCCTCTGCAGGACATGTTTGCGGAGTTCAAGAAGCCATCAGAGAGAAGAAAAAGGCCTTCAATGTGTGGATTCACTTGGGAGATTCACCTTCTCGTAAAGGTGTTAAAGCAGCCAAAAAACAATCTTGGAAGGAGTTCGGCGAGAAATTAGACCGCGATCACTGATCTGCAAGCAAGGTGTTCTGGCAGACCATACGCCGTCTTAGAGGAAGAAAGTGGAACATTATTGAAGTAGTCAAATCCAAAGCTGTTACACTTCTTTCTAATGAGGAGGACATCTTGCGCAGATGGAGCAAGCACTTTTCCGAATTGCTCAATCCAATCCAGGGCATTGAAGATGACACATCCATCGCCTTAAGCAGGGCGAAAAATAGAGCCACGGTAGAGGAAGTCACTTTTGCGATCAAATCGCTAAAAGTTGGCAAATCTGCCGGAGTGGATGAAATCCGGCCAGAAATGCTCAAGGCCTTAGGTGAAGAGGGAGTCAAATGGCTCTCTCGTATCATTAAAGTGGCCTGGGAATGCGGCGAAACTCCCAGCGATTGGCAGATTGTGCCCCTTTTCAAGAAAGGGGATAAAAGGGGTTGCTCCAATTACAGGGGTATTATCACTTAAAAGAAAAGTTTTTGCCGAGGTGCTGGAAACGCGTTGCAGAGCCGTGGTCGAGGCACGATTAGGAGATGAGCAGTGCGGCTTTCGTCCCGGCAGACGCACAACCGACCAGTTATTCACTCTCAATTGCTCTCAAAGAGCAATTTAATATAAGTTGTAAGTAAAGTAAGCGAGAACAAATCTGAACAGTCAATGGCGGAGGATCGAGAGCTATGGAAGTTCCACTTGAACAACCTACACCCGCGACCCACTTAGGGCCACTTGCACCAAATCATTTGGATGTCTAAATAAACTTCTGAATAGCTAACCATAGATAAACCAATAAATAGTTACTTCTCGTCTTTGTGTTGCACCATTGCAGAATTGTGCCTGGATAAGTAACCTTCGATTATTTTAAATTTGACAGTACTATCAATACTAAAAACGCAAAATAGACGCAGGCGTAGGTAAATAAGCCCACGCAGTAGATAAAATTAATGTTAACTATTTCTAAAAGCGCTCCAAATTTTAGAAATCTAGTTGCCAGCCCGTTGGCTGTAGAAATGTTGTTGCCACTTTCTGTTGCCTTTCGAGACTGGATAAATATTTTATGTATTTATCCACGGATATTTAAATAAGTGTACATGTGCAACACAATTTTTACCTAATCAGCGGAATAGAGCTAAACAGTGAATAAAAGAATAAATACTGCTGTCAAATGAGTTTGGTGCAAGTGGCCCTTAATGGATAATGAAAATGTATGTTTGTATGTACCTACCTATGTATAAATAATAGTAAAGAAGAAAAACGCCAAATAATGTAAGTACCCCATTTCTAGATTGACGCCTGGGGGTATACAAGAATTGTGGGGTCATCGCAACTCACCCGGTCGCATTTCACCCGACCCTAGACAGGAACCTAAAAGCCACCTATGTTTCAATTCACCACATAAACGCTTACCTTCAAACCACTCACCTTTATTGTTCGAGTTGCAGTGGATGGTTGCCCCTGACAACGCGGCATTTAGTGTTTGAAAGGGTGTGGCTATTTTTTTTTTGGGAGACGCTATTGGTAAATGGGGTACAAAATCGTTCATTTATGAACACATACACATGCATATGCAAAAGTGAATAGGTATGATACATATATGGAGATTGAAAAAATTATAATAAAGATTTTATTAAAAGGGGAAAACCCGAGGCTGTTATGGAACTTCGAAAGTTGAATATCTGTTACGAAGCTATCAAAACAAACCACAGAGTTTTTTTTATACATAGTCGGTATAAGCACATGGCACGAACGAGCTAAAGAAAATATATTGCTCTTACATGGAGCTAAATTCAATTAGAAAACACTATTTAAATCAGTAACCAACTGAATCAATCTGGATGTACTGGGCGATAAATTCGATAGACCAAAAATGTGGTTGCTTCCTATGTAGATAGGTAGATAGAAGTGGCGGTTCATACCTACCTTTGAAACCAACTAGCACTAGGATGTGCCGTTTTGTTACCACGATTCGTGTGTCCTACTTTGTTATGATTGTTAATGATGTGATCCGGCCGGCACCTATAACCAGCCTGTGGAATTGAGAAAGCGGATAAGATCTCGCTTTGCCCGAGACGTCGCTAAAGTAGTCAAAGAATAGTTGGTTCAGTGCGCGCAGTCTGGCTCTTGCTAGAGCTGATGGACATTTGCAGAGGAAATCAGAGAGAGTTTCTTTCTCATTTGTATTTCCGCAACTGCGGCAATGAGGGCTGTATCTGTACCTATGGGATACCTAGTTTGGCAGCATGGTCTCCAATTGGCCAAAGTCCCGTGGTTATTGCCGTGATTTTGGCGATATCTGGGCGGGTTCTGTTTAGTAGATGCTTTGTTTGCTTCCATTGATGCTTGATATGAACCGTATCAGTAAAAATGTAGTGTCGCTAGAAACTTGAAATAAATATCCAACTTTACATCGTTATTACATCATTACAAATACAATTGACCTGAACTTGAAATGAGATGTTTGTCTTCGTGTCTTGCGTAAATTGTTCCAATTTGTTCAATAGAATTCTAGCATTCATCGTAAAGGTAGAGAACTGTATGCAGCAGGGCGTGCAATGAATTGCGACTTTCACTTAAGTGGAATGCCAACATACTGGCCAAAGACTTGAGCAAAATCTCGGATCTAATAGATTTTTTTGTTGGAAAAGGAATATCTGAAAACTACATTAAAGCAGAATATAAAGATGATCTATCATCAGATCATTCGCCAGTTCTTATATCAATCAGCGATCAAATAATTGAGGTAGAAAACCCACCTCGACTGATAAATCATAAGACAAATTGGCCGTTATTTGGACAACTATTAGATGATACCATTAATCTACAAGTGCCAATAAAGAACTCATTTCAACTAGAAGAAGAAGTAGAGCAGTTCAATAGAAACATACAGCGAGCAGCATGGCAAAGCACCCCTACCTGCCAAAGAAAGAACAGGGTGGACTGGACATTAATTACCCTAACGAAGTAAAAGAACTTCTACACTGAAAATAAAACCTTGGTATATTTGATAAAAATAAGGATTAATTCAACAAATTTTCTGTCAATATACGTCCAACAAAATCTTTCTATTAGATTGACAAAATTTTGATAAGTTTTATCTTGTCTCAAAACATTTGTTGTGATGACAAAAAAATTGTTATGGTAACAAAAATTATTTGTTTGTGCGTATAAAAATATATTGTTAAACTAACTAAAATGCTCTTGATTTTACAAAGAATTTTATCATATTGATCTTTATCTTTTTGTCAAATTAACAAAAAAATTGTTAATAATATCGAAGTTGTTTGTCAATATTCAGCTATTGTATTTTGTTAAATCAACAGCAAATATTGTTGATTATACAGAAATTTTTTTTCAGTAGATACTACCGTTGTGTTTTGTTGAATCTATAAACAGATTGTTGGTTACATAGCAACATTTTGTCAGCTCCAGCATTTTAATTTGTTGATTCAACAACAGAATTGTTGAGTGAATAGAAATAATTTGTCAATTATTTATTAATTGTTCTGTTGAGTTAAATAAACTATTTTGTCGATATGATTAATACTCACTTGCAGTTGTCCTTTAACTTAATTTTGAAGGTATGAAGTAAGTATTTATATAAATAAAGAAATTATATCTAAAATATGTCTATTATACCCTTGTAAAATAAAGTAGGTATTAATAAATGATACGCAAAGCAAATAAGTTTAGTAATTAGATTTATTTATTTGAAAAAAGTAATTAAACAAATTAAATGCAATTCATGCAATTCAGGTCGCTTATAAGCTCTACATTTACCCATAATTTCGGCCGTTTCAAAGATTTTCGAGTTCAGCCCATGAACAATTGTCCGCTAAAATTGCATCCAAATGGTCTTGAACATCAATAGCATTGCATTCAAAGGATTACAATGTTTAAAATGTATTTTTATCGATTCAACAAGTGTGTTATCAATTCTACAAAATGTTTGTCATATCTACAACCATTTTTTTCATTTCAACAAAATGTTTGTATTATTGTTAATCCGTATTTTGTTTGGCTAACAAACATTTTGTATAAGTTTTGTCAATTTTACAGACATTTACAAAAGTGATTTTTGGTTATGTTTTTATGGATATAACAAAAACTTTGTTAATTCAACAATAAATATGTTGAATTGATAAACAATCCATTTATTAGACTTAAAATTGTGTTTTGTTAATCTGACAAAGTAGTTTTTTAGTAAACATTTTATTCTTTTGACAAAATATCGTTCAAATTGATAAAACTTAAGTTGTATTGATAAGTTTCATGTATCATTACAACAATTTTTTTTCAGTTCAACAAAACTACTTTTGTTGAAATTTTGCAATAGAATTTTGTCAATATTACCTGGTATTTTATTTTCTTGTTATAACAAGAAAGCGAAAAGCGCGAAAAACCTGGCAAAGAATCCGAACACCTGAGAATAAAATAGTCTATAACGCACTATGCCATGAACTAAAGGTGCTAATACAAAAAGTTAAAAACGAGTCCTTTGACAAATATCTCATCAGCCTATCTGTCCATAAAAACACAGATTATTCGCTATGGAAGGCGGTGAAAGGCTTGAGAAAACCAATGAAACAAGCACCACCTATAGAGTAGGATAATGGGTCTTGGGCGAAAGGTTCCAGAGAAAAGGCAAATCTTTTTGCTGATCATCTTGAGGAAGCGTTCCAACCATTTCCTATGCAAACTACAGAAGAAGTTTTGACTATGGTTGAAAAAAAAATTATCATAAATCCATAGAAAATATAACACTACAAGATTTAAAGAACGAAATCAAGCACAACTTAAACGCAAAAAAATCACCAGGTTATGACTTGACGCTGGTTTAAGGGTAGTGATGCGATTATATGAGAACACAAGCGTTCCCACTCTAGCCTCTCACTATCAACTCCGACTCTCACCTCCACGTTGGTGACTGGTGGGTGCCTAGTACCTCGACTGGAGATGGGGTAACCAACCCCTGTGGAAGGTCGTTGGTGGCAGCGAACGAGAGAGGGGGGGAGGAGTGTCTACGCACTAAGACACTTCCTCTTGTTTCAGGCGGCAGCGGATGAATTCCCTAGATGGAATCAACGGTGGCGTCTACAGTTCCGGTCAGGTCGAACTAAAGTGTAATCCCTGTATGAGCTGCTTCGACATATTTGGATACCAGGTCTATGGGGATCTCCAATACTGAGCCAGGGTGTTGGAAAAGAGTTGGTGGCGGACGAACCCTAAACAGGTCAACGGCAGCGCTCATATCCCAAAATTGGGTTACTGACATCGGAATATCCGACCCGCTGTCCTAGGGTCAAAACAGGGCCTGGCCCTCCAGGTTGGGGGTTGTGCCGTCGGGGTAACTTCCCGACCATGGAAAAAACTAAATAGTTATGAGAGAGACGCAACCAGCCTCGGATAACGGAACTCCTCAAATGGCAACCAGACCCGGAACGTCAATGGACTATGATTTAAGAGTATGTACCTGGAATGTAAGAACACTCTACACCCCAGGTGCCACTCAAAAACTTGAGTCTGTCCTCATGCGGTACAAGGCAGACATTACCGCGATCCAGGAGATACGATGGATAGGATCAGGCATGATGAAAAGAAAAGATTGCGACATTTATTACAGCTGCAACAAAAGGCTGCATGTATTAGGATGCGGATTCGTCGTGGGAAATCGGCTTAGGACAAAAGTTATTGACTTCAAGCCGATAAGTGATCGCCTTTCTGTGATCCGCATCAAAGCTACTTTCCAAAACATAAGCCTAATATGTGCACACGCCCCTACCGACGAGGCTGAAGATCCCATCAAGGAGGAGTTTTATGACCTCCTGGATGGAGCCTACGGAGCCTGTCCGGAGTATGATGTAAAAGTTGTACTCGGGGATTTCAATGCTAAAGTCGGAAAGGAAAACATCTTTGGCGGGTTAGTTGGTAAGCACAGAATCCACGAAACGACAACAGACAACGGCTACCGACTAATCGATTTTGCAGCAGCTCGTAATACGGTGATAAGTAGCACTAGGTTTCCAAGGCTAAGGATCCACACAGCAACCTGGCGCTCTCCAGACGGTCGAACCGCCAACCAAATCGACCATGTGCTAATCGATGCGAGGCACGCATCCAACATCCTCGACGTGCACACATTCCGAGGGGCAAACGTCGACTCTGACCATTTTCTTGTTGCGGCTAAATTCAGAGCTCGACTGTCCAACGAAAAGAAGCTGCGAACTGCCCAGAAGAAGAAATTCGACGTTGGACGCCTTAGCACACCTGGAGTAGCCAGAGCCTACAGCGAGCGCCTGAGTATGAAACTCTCCTCTGTGCACTCACCTACCACAAACGCCAACAATCAGTGGTGCCAGTATCGCGACATCATCAAAGAGGTAGCCGAAACCACCGTAGGGTACCAGCCACCCCAGAGAAAGAGCCCGTGGTATGATGATGAATGCGTGTACAGGAAAAAGGTGACAGAAGATGCACACAAGAAAGCGCTGCAGCGCAAAACAAGGGCAGCGAGAGAAGAGTATCGAGCCAGGAGAAGGGAGGAAAAGAAGATCCTGCGTAGAAAGAAGAGGGCTTACGCAGCTTCCCAGCTCAAGGAGATCGAAGAGTCGCGCGATCGTAATAACATCCGGAGGTTTTATAAAAAAGCTAAGCAACTGGCTGCTGGCTACAAAACCGGAACGCAGGCTCTTCGAGATAGCGAAGGGAACCTAGTCACCGAAGCGCAGGGAATAGTAGATGTGTTTAAGCAGCATTTCCAGCAGCTGCTTAATGGGCATCATGTAGAGAGAGTGATAGGGCAAGAAGAGAACCCACGTCCAGTCAATGAAGAACTAGTTCCACCACCTAGTATAGAAGAAGTTGGCTTAGCTATAAAAAAGCTTAAGAACAACAAGGCCGCAGGCTCTGATGGTCTACCAGCGGAGCTCTTTAAATACGGTGGTGATGTTTTGGTAGGGAGCATGCACCGAATCATCAACCAAGTATGGGTGGAAGAAAACATGCCCGATGACTGGACTATCAGCTCCATATGCCCCATCTACAAAAAAGGCGATCCTATGTCTTGCAAGAACTATCGAGGCATATCCTTGCTAAATGTCGCATACAAGATCCTATCCAACGTACTGTGTGAACGTCTAAAACCGTTCTGCAACACACTAATCGGCACGTACCAGTGTGGCTTCCGGCCCGGCAGATCGACTATAGACCAAATTTTCACACTGAGGCAAATCTTGGAAAAGACCAACGAATTTCAAGTCGAAACTCACCACCTATTCATCGACTTCAAAGCCGCGTATGATAGCATACATCGTCAGGAGCTCTATATGGCGATGGCCGAATTTGGAATCCCGGCAAAACTGATTCAGCTGTGTCGCGTGACGCTGGAAAACACGCGCTGCAACGTGCAGTTTGGAAGCAGCTCTTCCGAACTTTTTCAAACATGCACCGGATTTCGGCAAGGAGACGCTCTATCATGCGACTTCTTCAATCTCGTACTGGAGCAGATAGTGCGCAGGGCAGGTGTCAACACGGAAGGCACTATCTTCAACAGGTCCATCCAGCTGCTTGGCTATGCGGACGATATTGACATCATCGGTCGCTCCCAGCGTGCCGTGATAGAAGCGTTCACGGCGATTGAAGAACAGGCGAAATCCGTTGGACTTGTAGTAAATGAGGACAAGACTAAGTACATGCTATCAACAAACAAACAAGCATCTGTCCACCGCCTAGGACAAAACGTCACTATTGATAGCAACAATTTCGAGGTAGTTAAGGAGTTCACCTACCTCGGAGTAAACGTAAACTCCACGAATGACACCCTAGTGGAGATCCGGCGAAGAATTACCCTAGGAAACCGTTGCTACTTCGGTTTGGCAAAACAACTGGGTTCAAAACTCCTAACTCGAAGGACGAAATGTGTGCTCTACAAAACCCTTATCCTGCCAGTTCTGCTTTATGGCGCCGAGTGCTGGACGATAAGCAAGAAGGGAGAGCTGATACTGGGCTCCTTCGAAAGAAAAATACTTCGGCGGATTTTTGGTCCTGTGTGCGAGGAGGGCGAATGGAGGAGAAGATACAACCGCGAACTCTATGAGCTGTACCAAGATGTGGATGTAGTCCAAAAAGCCAAAACACGTCGACTACATTGGCTCGGCCACATCGAGCGAATGGACAATAATGCTCCAGCCAAGAGGGTCTTCGAATCCCAGCCCCCAGGTTCGAGAAGACAAGGAAGACCGAACCTCCGTTTCAAAGACCAAGCCATCGCGGATGCCAGAGCGCTTGG
This sequence comes from Cheilosia soror, assembly GCA_949372485.1. Classification (NCBI taxonomy): domain Eukaryota; kingdom Metazoa; phylum Arthropoda; class Insecta; order Diptera; family Syrphidae; genus Cheilosia; species Cheilosia soror. Next base: position 35,779,683 of record OX443563.1, read on the forward strand.
TCTGGACAATTGGAAGCAGCGTGAGTTATGTATGCAGAGCATACCCTACCCTATGTTATATATATTATATTAAAATACACTATACATACATGCATATGACATTATACTTTAAAATATTAATATTAAAACAACAACATGAATTATACTTATACACTAAGACTAAGTCAAACATGAACATAATTACCCTATAACATTGTAACATAACATAGCATTGTACATGTACATAAAAGATATAACGCATTAGAAATATATAATTACAAAGCTTTTTGCTACCGAAAATAAGAACAATAATGCACATGTTGAGATAACAATAAAGTATATACCTACATGCATGATCTGATGCTTTTACAGACGCGAAGCTTTATGTAACCGCTGCCACAGCTCAGTTCATTTTTGGCGATTGTCGAAGACGTTTTACATCAAAAAAAATAAAGATTTGTACCTTATTTTGTTGAACAAGTTGTTTGATTTATTTCTATCCTATAACTGGCGCAGTCGGCGTTTTGTGTGAATTCGGAGGTCGCGTATAATAATCACTAACTAAAAAACTAGAACATTAAGTCATCTCTGTAATCAAAAACCACATCAAGAGCATATTGGTGATAGTGCAAGTGAAGATTGCATCAAAGATTCAGTGATTAACTCTGACTTTATTGTGCGTGAGCCTCGCATCAAAAGAATATTGGTGTTTCGTGAATCCACATAAATTACAAGGACCAGGGCACACCTCAGCAGTGGAGAATTTTAATTCATTGGCCCAGGAGAATCTTTCAAAAGCTTTACCATAAGACTACCAACAACTAGATCCTGCATCAAATTTCCCAGCGGTACATATGTAAGTCGAGAAATTGCGAAACATTATTAGTAGCTCAATCCCTAATTCCCATCCTTTTTCCATAATTTATATGAGTGTATATGTCGAATAAGAATCATAGAGAAAAAAAACCAAAATCTTTTACATATAAGCCATACTATATACCTAGCGGTAGTGAGGAAGAATTACATATTACAGGCTTAAAAATGGAGGGAAACAGTGGTACCTCTAATGTTAGTGGAAGTAACGGACCTTCTGGTGTAGGACTAGGTAATATTTATGCGAATATCAATCTAGAAGCTAGCGGTTCTGATGTAAATGGAGCGATAGGTACAAGTAATAACTTAGCTTCTAATTACAGTAGTTTATTAAATAGTAATTTAGTTAATAACAATAATATAAATGTAGGCATAGATAGTAACGTTAGTAATAGAGCAAATAAAATTAATTTAGAAGACGTTAATAATATTTTTACTGCACTTAAGATTCCGGACGCCATAAAAGATCTTCCTCAATTTGATGGTAATCATAGATTACTTTACGATTTTCTAAATAATGTTGAAGAGATCTTAGGGCTTATGGAATCAGTCACAAATACACCGTATGCTCGTATTATAATGAGAGCCATACGAAATAAGGTGACAGGGCAAGCGAATGAGGTTCTAAACATGTTTGGAACACCACTAGATTGGACCCAAATAAAAACAAACCTAATATTGCATTACTCAGACAAGCGAAATGAAACGTCTCTTATAAGAGACCTTCATTCTATTAAACAAGCAACCGATACCATAGAGAAATTTTACTCTAAAATAGTTGAAGTATCATCAACTTTAAACAATCATTTACACATACACGAGACCGACTCGAATATTGTTTTGGCTAAAAGTAGGCTTTATTCAGAAATGTGTCTCAACACATTTTTAGTCGGTTTAAGGGAACCGCTTGGGTCAACGATAAGATCTATGAGACCTAACACACTCCAGGAAGCATTCAATTTCTGCATTAAAGAGCAAAATTCATACTACATGCGATATTCTGATCCTAGTCCCAATGTTAGACAATTTAGACAACATTTCACACAGCAAGCAAACCAGCACCCATACACATTCAGTCAAAATACCAATTCTTTTAATCAAAGACCAAATGTATACATGAACAGAGCAAATATGCAACCGATTCTTCCAAACAATAATAATTTTTCTCTCGGACCTAACATCTATAACCAGCATTCACAAAATCAGCACTTGACAAATCCATATGTTAATCGGTTTCCCCAAACTATTAACCAAAATCAAAATGTACTCATACCCAGACCAATGAATCCCCCACAACCTACCCCCACTCCAATGGATATTTCTAGTGGGAACACACGCAGCATGAGAACTCAACAAACAAATCTCAGAGGAACGTCTTCATACAATAGACAAAACAACAATGCTTTTGTCAACAACAATACAGCACCTAACAGTAATTATGCTATCAGAGAAGTTCATAATTTCCACACTGATCCGTCCGATTATTATCATAATCAAACAACCTCCATGAATCATTCAAATTACATTCCATTCAACCCAGAACCGTTGTACTATTCAGAGCTTGATCATTACATTCCTGTAAATCAAAATATTCCAGAAGAAACATTCAACTTCTGTGACGAGGGTAACTATCAAATAGATGACACAAATTTTCAATTAACTGCCTCGGACAACAAGTAGGATTCATTGACATAAACAAGCACAGTTCAGGTGTACTCCCATATATTAATATATTATCTAGTACTGGACAAACACTTAAGTTTCTGATTGATACAGGAGCTTCAGCAAACTTTATCAATCCTGAGCTGACTAACCCTGATATCCATGAAATTATTGATCCAATTGTAATAACAACTGTATTTAATAAACACCAATTAAACAAGCAAGTTACTCTTCCCGCATTTAAGGAATTTAATACTGGTGATGAGTTTAAATTCTTAGTCTTCAAGTTTCACTCCTATTTTGACGGCTTAATAGGATTAGAGACGATGAAACATCTGCATGCAACAATTAACCTTAAAGATAAACTTTTGGAAACCAGCAAGGCCTCAATTCCACTTCAGTTTAAACCTAACTTTATGTCAAAAAATTTCAACGTATTGCCAAACTCAAAAATTATAGCTACACTTCCAGTAGATATCGAGAATGGAGATATCTATATACGGCCTACTATTATAAACCAATTTTTAAAAATACCAGAAGGAATTTATAAGGCTATAGATTGGTACAGTCACGTAGAAGTTATTAATTTATCTAATCAGGAACAAACACTATTTTTGGAACAACCACTAAAGGCAGAAGTATATAGAAATTGTAATGAAGTGGACAATATCAGTATAAGTTACAACTCAGATCAAATTCGTTCAATGACACAACATGAAATAACAGGTTTACTTAGAACTGACCACTTAAACAAAGAGGAAATAAAAGCTCTCTTCAAAATCTGTAAACAGTTTGATGATATCTTTTTTAAAGAAGGCGATACTCTCTCGTTTACAAATAAAATTAAACATCGCATCAAAACTATTAATGATTTGCCTATATACACTAAGTCGTATAGATATCCAGAAGTCCACAAAGCAGAGATCAAGTCCCAAATAAGTGAACTGCTAAGGCAAGGAATTATTCGACCAAGCTACTCCCCGTGGAGCAGTCCCATATGGATTGTTCCCAAAAAGATAGATGCATCCAAAAAGCAAAAATGGCGGTTAGTAGTGGATTATCGGAAGCTAAATGAAAAAACGATTGGCGATCGATATCCACTTCCTAACATTAATGATATTTTGGACAAGCTAGGTAGATCCATGTATTTCACCACCCTTGATTTGGCATCTGGATTTCACCAAATCGAAATCGATCCTAGGGACATAAACAAAACTGCATTTACAGTGGATAATGGCCACTTCGAGTTTATTCGAATGCCTTTCGGCTTGAGAAATGCTCCGTCCACCTTCCAAAGGGTAATGGACAATATTTTGAGCGACTTGCAGGGAAGAATATGTCTGGTATATATGGATGACATAATCGTGTTCTCTACTTCCCTTCAAGAACACACCGAAAATCTAGCTAAAGTTTTCTCCCGATTAAGACAGGCAAATCTTAAAGTCCAGTTGGATAAATCCGAATTTTTTTGTAAAGAAGTAACTTTTCTTGGCCATGTTGTAACATCACAAGGTGTAAAACCGAACCCGGATAAAATTGACTCAATTAAGAAATTTCCCATACCCCGCACTACGAAACAGATAAAATCATTTCTTGGATTACTGGGTTATTACCGGAGATTTATCCAAGATTTCGCGAAAATAACTAAGCCGCTAACTGAATGTCTAAAAAAGGGTAGACAAATTAAATTGGACGAAAGATACGTGAATTGCTTTGAACACTGCAAAGATATATTAAGCAACGATCCGCTCTTGCAATACCCCGATTTTTCTCGATCGTTTAATTTGACAACAGATGCCAGCAATTTTGCGATAGGAGCTGTTTTGAGTCAGGGGCCCATTGGAGCCGATAAGCCTGTATCCTATGCATCACGCACGTTATCAGACACCGAAACAAAATATAGTACCATCGAAAAAGAGCTTCTTGCAATCGTTTGGGCAACAAAGCATTTTCGTCCATATCTCTATGGACGTAAGTTCCATATAGTTACAGACCATAAGCCGCTTACTTGGCTATTTTCCTTAAAAGATGGCAACTCAAAATTAATAAGATGGCGACTAAAACTTGAGGAATTTGACTATGAAATTCATTACAAAAAAGGTAAAATAAATACTAACGCCGACGCATTGAGCCGAATAGAAGTACACATAAATGAATCTCTACAGAATAACGTAGCTGACTTAGAGGAAAATTCTAGCCTATCCACTATTCACTCTGCTTCGGAGAATCTCGATGAAGGCATACCTATTTCAGAACGTCCCTTAAATGAATTTAGCGAACAGCTCATTCTTGAAAAAACCAATTCCACAATGAACCCCCCAATGATTTTTAAAATACTATTTGGGACTAAACGTCGTAGAATCTTCAGGCAAGTAAACGCATACGATGAACAGGTAATAACATCTATTCTTAAAGAGTACCTAATACCAAAAAAACTTACCGCGGTATATACAGATGAAGATACGTTTAAAATAGTCCAAACAGTATACTCAAAATTGTTTTCTAGCAACAAAATCTTTAAGTTAATTCGTTGTAAAGAAATATTAACTGACATACCTGGCAATGACAATCAAGACGAAATTATATATCAGTATCATGTTAAGTCAAATCATAGAGGGATAAACGAAACAGTTCAACACCTGCGTCGAACTTACTATTTCCCTCATATGAAAACCAAAATAACGAAAATTATAAATAACTGCGAAAAGTGTCAATTGCTGAAGTACGATAGGCATCCACCAAAAGTAAAGTACGAGCTAACAGAAATCCCAAGCAAACCTTTAGATACTCTTCACATAGACGTTTACGCAATCCATAATCAGCAGATATTGACAGTCATAGATCGATTTTCTAAATTTGCATCCGCCTACATCTTGTCTGCTCGGAACAGCTTGAAAGTAATACAAGCGTTAAGAGAATTCTTTGCACATCACGGTACCCCAAAAAAGATAGTTTGCGACTCTGGATCAGAGTTCAATTCGAGTTTATTTAGGGAATTTTGTAACCAATATGAAATTGCACTGCATATAACAACGCCTCAAAATTCTACAGGTAATTCTCCAGTTGAAAGATTTCATTCAACACTTACCGAAATATATAGAGTTATATACGATAGAGATAAAAAACAAATCTGCAAGGACGTATTAAATGAAGCTCTTACCACTTACAACAACAGCATCCACTCAGTTACAAACATAACACCATTGGAACTACTTACAGGAAGGACACCTAATTTCAATAAGAACATACAATTTGAATCAGAACACGACTACATAAATAAATTGCATGATTTCCAAAGTAGGCTATATGAGAAAATAAAGACAAAAATAGAAAACCATAATAGAAAAATAATAGATAATCTGAACATTAATAGGGAAACACCACAAGTATTTAATGAAAACGACACAATATATGAATTCAATAATAGACGTAACAAACTAGCACCTAGGGCTAAAAAGTTGAAGGCAATATCAAACAAAAAAGTAGTTGTTATAACAACAAAAAATAGAAAATCACATAAAAATAAAATAAAAAGGAAACGAAAGTTTAAAATCTGCAATGAGATTATCCCAGAAAATAGTAATACTACCGAAAATCCAAACAGTCAATTGGATTAGGCATCTAGGTTTAGTTTAACTTAAATATAATATCAGACAAATGTGACATATTAATTGTTTTCATTTTGAATAGACTAGATGTAGCATATTATTCGCAATAAATATGACTTATTTCTATCTCAGAGTCCAATTAAAACAAAATCCCACCAATATGAAATTGAAGATCACAACATTGCCGATCATACGAAAATAGGTAATTCCTTTGAACTATGGCTGGGTATAGAATTTATTAAAAATGGTATTTGTATACTTAAGTCGCAAACATGAAAAGTTATTGACAGATCTATAATATTTGTTCAGACATATTACCTACAAAAAAAAAAAAAAAAAAAAAAAAAACAAAAAAAAATCCCATCCACCCGTTACCCTAAAGAGCGAAAGTAATAGTTATTCAATTTCTCGATTATATATATATATACTGACTGGCGAATGACACTACAAACAAACTGACATTCAACATCATGTAAAACAGTTCTCGTACTAAATATTCTTCGAACTACACTAAACGACTACGATTCTTCCATTATCAACATACGAGACAAGCATCATCCTCACCAATGCCGAGCTTTATCAACCAACATTATCGACAATACTAAGCTGTGTCACCTTCATCAACCGGATGCCACACCTGATTCTACGGGCGGAGGAGTTATGTATGCAGAGCATACCCTACCCTATGTTATATATATTATATTAAAATACACTATACATACATGCATATGACATTATACTTTAAAATATTAATATTAAAACAACAACATGAATTATACTTATACACTAAGACTAAGTCAAACATGAACATAATTACCCTATAACATTGTAACATAACATAGCATTGTACATGTACATAAAAGATATAACGCATTAGAAATATATAATTACAAAGCTTTTTGCTACCGAAAATAAGAACAATAATGCACATGTTGAGATAACAATAAAGTATATACCTACATGCATGATCTGATGCTTTTACAGACGCGAAGCTTTATGTAACCGCTGCCACAGCTCAGTTCATTTTTGGCGATTGTCGAAGACGTTTTACATCAAAAAAAATAAAGATTTGTACCTTATTTTGTTGAACAAGTTGTTTGATTTATTTCTATCCTATAACTCGTGCCCGGGATCGTAGAGGATGGAAGGCTGCAGTGTCTCAGGCAGAGACTCTTCACGGGTCGGGAGCCCGATAAGTAAGTAAGTATGACTTGATAACAGGGCAAATACTAAAAGGATTGTCTGAAAAAGCTATGCGAAAACTATTACATATAATTAATGCAGCGTTCAGACTTAAGTATGTCCCTAGTCAATGGAAGGCAGCAACAGTGATTATGATTCTGAAACCGGATAAATCATCAATTGAAAAGAAATCGTACAGACCGATTTCCCTACTACCAATTTCAAAGTTATGTGAAAAATTATTCTTAAAGCGGCCCAAACCAATAATAGAGGACCGACATTTAGTACCCGCTCACCAATTTGGATTTAGAGAGAAATACTCGATAATCCAACAAGTGCATAGAATAGCGAGTATTATAGAAAAGGCACTGAAAACGAAAAAAGTTTATTCGGCCATTTTCTTAGATGTAGCCGAAGCATTTGACAAGGTAAATTGAAAATTAATCTTCCTGAGGAATTCTATTGCATTCTTAAATCATACATTACAGACAGGTATTTCCGTGTAAGATATGAAAATTAATACTCGGATCTGAAAAAAATAACGGCAGATGTACCACAGGGCAGTGTCCTGGCTCCAATCTTGTATCTTTTATATATACAAGAGATTTGCCTGAACAAGAAGAAACATAACAAGCCTTGCCACTTTTGCTGATGACACAGCAATAATGGCAACTACCGACAATGCGGAAGAAGCAGCGCACAAACTACAACGATCCATTAGATTTATAAGCGACTGGACAAAAAATGGAGAATAAAGCTCCATGAGAATAAATCCGTCCATATTAACTTTACCAGCATGAAAATTAACACGGTAATCCGAAAACTGGGTTTTCGCGAAAACAGTCGAAAACAGAAGTTTTCCCATGCATATTGCATATTGCAGTTTTCAAAACAAGTTGTTTGAGGTCGTTTTCCATGAAAACGCCACGAAAACGAGTACAACCGTTTGGTTGTTGAAGCAAACACACCTTTTGCAACATTCAGCGAGCTCAGCAAAACTGCTGGCAGGATGTGAGAGACTGACATTAATCAATCTGGTTTTCAGTGTTCGATTAATAATTGATTTGGACTATAAAAACTACTAACAAATTAATTATCTAATTTCTCAATATTGAAAAAATCTGCATACAACTTTTTTTTACATTTTTTTCCTTAAATTTCAAGTTTGAAAGTAGTTTTTTCAAAAACTATTAACAGTAATAACTTGATTTAAAAATAATATGAAAGATGAGATTCCTGGCTTTCAAAAATGCCAACATTCTTTATTGTAAGTGTTGTCATTGTTTTGAGTATGTATGTTTTTAGTAAATTAGTAAATGACCTTTAATTTGACCTTACCGTGCCAACTCTAGCAATGATTGCCAAATTTAATCCGATCTGCCAGGTGGAACAGTGAGAATTGAATCTATTTTCAGTAGATCTAGTAGCTGCTTTGGTCCTTGCTTTCATGTTGTTTCCATAGTTGCACTTATTTTTAAGCAAATTGCCAACCACTGACTTGGTTATTCCAATTTTTTTAACAATATCGCTATAGTGAGACTACACTCCTTCTGGCCAAGTATTTTGCCTTTCTCTTCTGCAGTTGCAACTTTTCCTCACCCCATTTGATTGAAAAACGATTAAAATATACGCGAAATAAATACAAAAATACATTTAGCTTCAATAAATTGATTCACAGCAAAGAAGTCGCCCCTGTCCCTATTCAAGTGCTGTAAAAAAAAATTCACTTTTTTTTGCATTTACTGCATGTAAAAAAAAATCACTTTTTTTGCATGGTCAAAGAAAAGCCAAAATAACATATATCTAACTGTAAAATTGTGAAAATTTAGTTTCGCTCCTAAAAGTAAATACATACCTACCTATATTTAGGAATGTGAAAGAGATACACAACATGAAATGATTAAAAAATCGTGTCCCTATTCATGCGCATTGGAGTGTAGGTAGGAAGGTAAGGTACCTACATGGGATTTTCTCTAGTTTTGCGACTAACAATAAGTGCGAAAAAAAAGAAGAAAAACTTACCTACAAATTTTATTTGCAATTATCGTCAGAAGATGTACCAGCTGTTCAAAAACATTGCAATTGCCCTTCGGTACGACTTTGAAGAACGTGTACGTCAAATTCGATCCACTAAAAGAGCACAAGCAAAAATGAGAATAAATAAATTTAATAAAAAAATACTCCTACATAATGATCGAAATTGGAAAGTTGTTACAAACTACCTTATGAAAAAGTATGCATCAAATAAATATGTTGTTTGCTTTCGAATAAACTGTCGAAAGCTCGTATCTTCTCTTTCGAAGCTGTCTTTATTATTCGAAATGAAGTCCATCTCAGCGCATGTATTAGCGTATATCAAAAGAATCGTAAAAACTGCTAGAATACCATTCATAGCGGTCTGGGCATCGTGTTCTCGTTTTAATAGCTCGAATATAACATTTTGTAGCGATACTGCAGAACTGATATCATGTAGAAAGGTTGGTTTTGGAATGTTTTTACCTAAAAAAAACTGTATGTAAATCTGTTAACAAAAGATAAAAACTATAGGGCAAACCTGCAGTATTTCCATTTTCAAGAATATCTAATCCTACCGCTGAATGTAACCCAGGACTAAGAGTAAATGTAGCGCTATGAACTGGTGTACGGTCCGCAAATTGGTTAACGTTTAAATTAACACTCTTTCGGAGTTTCTCGTACTCTTCAATAATGTTAAATTTAGTATCGAGCCTTCCAGGCTTAGCATTCGCTTGTTTAGGTTCCTCCATTATTGGACAGTAGTTGGAAAAGTGGGAGAGCGTAAACATTAACAAAGATGTTCCAATGATAAATCTGAAATAAATAATACCTACTTATACCATTCATATTAATATATGATCACTACAGTAGTTGTTAACTTTCAGCCGAAGAGAGCATATCGCGATAATCAGCCCTATTGTCGCTGTCGTTTAGGTACGACTTTAAAAAAAAACCTACACGACTGTTTGGTATTGGCGACTTAAAATAAGCGACTTCTGTCACGCCATATGTCGTCTGAAATGTCAAAAAATGTGGATTGTATTTTTCGACGACGATCGTCGGTATTGCGTAAGGCGTTTTGTGACTACGTTTGTCGTGGAAATGATACATTTCTGTCGTCGACTATATTGCGGACGACTGTGTTATTTTGCAGAATGGAGATAAAAAATAAAAGACAATTTCTTTAATTTATTGAACGAAATGCAGAAAATTATTCCTTTGGCGAAATCATTCACGAAGGCCTAGCAAAAGTGATGTTAATCGGCAATGGGACGACATAACCTTATCTCTGAATTGTCTTGGACCAGCTTCGACTACGATAGTCTAAAATACATTTTAAATCTGAGAATATTGATTGTTATTAAAACAGTGTTTGAAATTTAAATTATTTCTACCACTCACTAAACGTCGCGTCGGGCAAATGCAAGCGATTGGATTTGGTTCGAATTTCCTTTCATAACTTTACCCAGCTCTTTTTTCTGGTTTTCTTCTTAGTCACTGCTTTCAAAAAACATCCCAACACTCTTCATTTTTTATTTGTGTTATTAAATAATTAACCAACTCACAAACAAAACACCAGACCAAATATAAATTCGTCGACTAAAATGTCAAACCACATGTGTCATAGTTTGTGGAATGTATGTGGAATGTGAGAGTTCAGAGAGTCGAGTCGTTTCAGTTACGCAATACCAAATTCCATACGACTCGACACGACAAATGTCGTCAGTCGTTTGCGACATGTTAGACTTCTGAGACTCGAGCAGACAGTCAATTCCGACAGAGCATTATAGTGTTGCTATTTTGGGTTATTCATTAACTTAAAAGTTAATTTCCATTTAATCAAGTGTCAAAAAGTTAAATGCCGAAATCGGTATTTAGGAGCAAATTAACTCTGAATTAAATTGTTCAATAAACCATATCAAGGCATATACAATTCTTATGTTATTATCTCATTGCCAAACATCTTTTATAATAACTGATTTGTGCATTAGCACAACACATTAACAGCCTTATTCATAACACTTAATTAAATCTGAATTAGGGTTAATTTTGGTTTAATTGCAGAAAACGTTATTCATAAACTTTTTTCAAAGTTAATTTACATTTAAGAGGCCTCTACCCAGAAATCGAGCAAAAGTGCGAAAAATGGCATTTGGTTTCCTTCCTAGAGAAGTCAATACTGAAGCGATCGAAATGATATTGGGTGCATTGGAAAGAACAAAATATGTCCTTTGAAAGCTTTGAAGCATTTTTTTAAAGCGACATCTCGTTTTTCTTTTATTGAAAGAATTCCCAGCTGTGTTTGGGAAAATTGGCCTAAAACCGACTTTTTGTTTGCCAACGCATGATATGATAGAGTTCGAAACAGTCTAAGATAACTTGTCCATCTTAAAGGTCATATGCAAAACACAAATGAGTTTAAAATAAATCTTAAAATTTCATCCTGGTTTTAAAAAAACAGGTGTTTTAAAACAAACAATTTTTTGAATTAAAGAACAACGTTTTTCCTGTATATATTGATTTATACTTGATGCAATTTTTACTCAAAACAACAAAGTATCATACCAGCTATCGGATGCGCAAAAAAAATTATGTATTTACATGTATTTTGTTGCAAAATACTGAGTTTAAATTTTATATATTTTTCAAGAAAAATACACTGCATGTGTCATAGTTGTTGCACATTCTCAGAAAAAAGTTCCAAGTTTCTCATTTAGATGGCGGTAGTTCTGTCGTCTGATTTGATTAGCCAATCAGAATGACACCCAAGCTATAAGGGATAAATGTGTAGTTTGTCAACGGCATTAAGAGGTGTGTTATAAATAAAACAGGTTTGGCGTGAAGTGTGATCGAAATGGAATCAACGATGCGTGTGTTGATATGTGTGTAAGCAGGTGGGGATTCTTTATTCAAAGTGATTTTTGCTTCATGGGGATTCAAAGTAATTTTTGCTTCTTGAATAAAAATGAAAATGAGAGATGGGTCGAAAAAAGCACTTTTCAATATGTTGCTATATTTAATAAATTCTTATTGAAAATGCATTTATTTGTTTAAACAAAATTGCTTAAACTTCATAACAAAAATTATAAATTAATTTAAACGATGAATGTACTCAGATTTTTAGAAATTCTATATATTTCATTTATAGCAAATTTGTATCTTGAAAAGTGCTTGCCGGTCACACCGTGATCAGGTGTGAAGCAGATAATGGTTTGGTTTGTGTTGGTAGGAAAAGAGACGAAACGGAGAGGGTGAAATGGTGGGTTAGGCTGAAAGAGGTATAATTGAAAGCAAATTGTAGTATGAACCAGCAGCATTGCGCTGTTGCCATTTACAAGGAAAGATTATGCAATTTTGTTTGCGCTGTTGCCATTATCTTACCTACCTTTTATGAGCTATGGTAGGGTAGGTGTTTGGTTTTTCGTATGAAGAGGGGGACAGAGGAAAGAATTTGCAACATTATGAAGATCACCAAGGTAAGTAGCAAAAGCTACACCGGGATTGTGAGAGGGGATGATGCAAGGGGTATTCAAGTGGGGCTTAGTTGGGAAGGAATTATGGGTTCTGCTAAAGAGAATATATGTACCTGTGCATATTCACTCGATTATATGCAGGATCCAATAAAAAGATTTATGTGTATTGGGAATTTGTTGACTTGTGGAAGCGATTTTATTTTTTTACCAGCCATTACCTAACACAATAGTACATTTACTACCTCACCTGCTCCCCTTATACCATTAAAATCTTAAAACTACCCTTACAAAAAACTCAATGGATCACAGAAATACAAAATCCTATTGCAAAGTATCCGATCTGCATTTTTACATTCCTTCTCTCCACGTTGTTATCCTTTATCATCATCAACCTTGCCATGCTGAAAATACCCTACCACACACACCATCTATATATATGCGCAGAATACCTACCCCATCGTTGATTTAATTTTCCCTTGCACATTCAAAGTCATTATTATGTAATCAATGGAGAATGGATTCTTTGTCTTATGCTTATCTACATTTTCCTCTTACTCCAACATTCATTTGGATGCAATGCTTCACTTTTAAAATCAATTCAGGAGGCGGAACTTAGGTGGGATATTATATAATATGTACTTGGATATGAAAACTGGTTTTGTGTCATTTGTTGATCATGTGTGGGGGATGTTTTATTTTTCTTGCTGAGAATTGCATCCAAATGAATGTTGGAGTGAGAGGAAAATGTAGATAAGCATAAGACAAAGAATCCATTCTCCATTGATTACATTACATAGGTATAATGACTTTGAATGTGCAAGGGAAAATTAAATCAACGATGGGGTAGGTATTTTGCGCATATATGTATATAGATGGTGTGTGTGGTATGGTATTTTCAGCATGGCAAGGTTGATGATGATAAAGGATAACAACGTGGAGAGAAGGAATGTGAAAATGCAGATCGGATACTTTGCAATAGGATTTTGTATTTCTGTGATCCATTGAGTTTTTTGTAAGGGTAGTTTTAAGATTTTAATAGTATAAGGGGAGCAGGTGAGGTAGTAAATGTACTATTGGGTTAGGTAATGGCGGGTAGAAAATAAAATCGCTCCCACAAGTCAACAAACCCCCAATACACATAAATCCTTTTATTGGATCCTGCATATTATCGAGTAAATGTACACAGCTATATGTATATTTTTGCATCCAGTAATATTCTCTTTAGCAAAACTCACAATTCCTTCCCAACTAAGCCCCACTTGAATACCCCTTGCATCATCCCCTCTCACAATCCTGGTGTAGCTTTTGCTACTTATCTTGGTGATCTTCATAATGTTGCAAATTCTTTCCTCTGTCCCCCTCTTCATACGAAAAACCAAACACCTACCCTACCATAGCTCATAAAAGGTAAGATAATGGCAACAGCGCAAACAAAATTGCATAATCTTTCCTTGTAAATGGCAACAGCGCAATGCTGCTGGTGCATACTACAATTTGCTTTCAATTAAATCTTTTTCAGCCTAACCCACCATTTCACCCTCTCCGTTTCGTCTCTTTTCCTACCAACACAAACCAAACCATTATCTGCTTTACATCTGATCACGGTGTGACGGGCAAGCACTTTTCAAGATACAAATTTGCTATACATAAAATATATAGAATTTCTAAAAATCTGAGTACATTCATCGTTTAAATTAATTTTTAATTTTTGCTATGAAGTTTAAGCAATTTTGTTTAAACAAATAAATGCATTTTCAATAAGAATTTGTTAAATATAGCAACATATTGAAAAGTGCTTCTGTCGACCCCTCTCTCATTTTCATTTTTATTCAAGAAGCAAAAATTACTTTGAATCCCCATGAAGCAAAAATTACTTTGAATAAAGAATCCTCACCTGCTTACACACATATCAACACACGCATCCTTGATTCCATTTCGATCACACTTCACGCCAAACCTGGTTCATTTATAACACACCTCTCAATGCAGTTGACAAACTACACATTTATCCCTTATAGCTTGGGTGTCATTCTGATTGGCTAATCAAATCAGACGACAGAACTACCGCCATCTAAATGAGAAACTTGGAACTTTTTTCTGAGAATGTGCAGCAACTATGACACATGAAGTGTATTTTTCTTGAAAAATATATAAAATTTAAACTCAGTATTTTGCAACAAAATACATGTAAATACATAATAATTTTTTTTGCATCCGATAGCTGGTATGATACTTTGTTGTTTTGAGTAAAAATTGCATCAAGTATAAATCAATATATACAGGAAAAACGTTGTTCATTAATTCAAAAAATTGTTTATTTTAAAACACCTGTTTTTTTAAAACCAGGATGAAATTTTAAGATTTATTTTAAACTCATTTGTGTTTTGCATATGACCTTTAAGATGGAGAAGTTATCTTTGACTGTTTCGAACTCTATCATATCATGCGTTGGCAAACAAAAAGTCGGTTTTATGCCAATTTTCCCAAACACAGCTGGGAATTCTTTCAATAAAAGAAAAACGAGATGTCGCTTTAAAAAAATGCTTCAAAGCTTTCAAAGGACATATTTTGTTCTCTCCAATGCATCCAATATCATTTCGATCGCTTCAGTATTGACTTCTCTAGGAGGGAAACAAAATGCCATTTTTCGCACTTTTGCTCGATTTCTGGGTAGAGGCCTCTTAATCAAGTGTCAAAAAATTAAATGCCGAAATCGGCATTCAGGAGTAAATTAACTCTGAATTAAATTGCTTAAATCATCATGGCGTTCCTATCTCATGCACACAACATTCCAGAGAAAAATGTCAGAATTTAGCAAATATTTCTACCAAATGCAGACTTTTATATGAAATGCTGGTATACTTTTAGGCTTATTGCCTTAATTCATTGATTAGCTGGTATACGAGCAAAATTTCTTTGAACATTTTTTAATCCTTAATTAAAATAACCGTTTCGAATTTGGCGTGAGTTAGCTGAGACACTGATAAATGATAATTAACAGATTAAATGAATCTAATGAATAAGGCTGTCACTATTTTGCCTATATTTTTGTCAAATATGCATCGATTAACTGGTTTAAGCTTTTGGTTTATTTTGGTTTATTTTAAGTACTAAAAACTATTTTAAACCTGGCGTATGACAGTTCGGGCAAAGTATGCCTGTTATTATTCAAATGTACCTATGTGATTTGTGACGAAGGTATGAGAATATTCTGAAGTGTTTCAATTAATTTTTAGTTGTGGTTTTCATTTCTTTTGCAGAAGCAATTTATAAAATTTACAAAATGGCTACACGAAAGGCAATAAAAGTGAAAACAGTATCAGAAAAAATAACGAGAGCGGAAGATACAAATTCGGTGAAAAAACGAAGTGCCAAATTCGTGAGACAGATTTGTTGTGTTCGTTGGTGGTTGGGAAAACAAATTGACCATGTATGGACGTTTGGAGGGTTGGAATGACATAGCTACAGTGTTTATTGCTTCTCCTAACGTGTTCATTTTATATTTATATTTGTGTATTTGTGATTCAATAATTGTTCTTTTCTTTATAGAACAAAAGAAAAACTGTGCAACTAGTCAGCCACTAAAAGTAATGAGATCTAAATGTTCGCCAAGTTCTAAGTTTAAGAAGGTTCAATGTTAAAAATAAAATAGTAGGTTCACTGGTCAAGTTTTCAAATTCTTTTATATATTATATAATTATAATGATGTTATAAACGAAAATCTTGCCAAGTAAACCTACTATTTTTTTTTAACATTGAACCTTCTTAAACTTAGAACTTGGCGAACGATTTTAGATCTCATTACTTTTAGTGGCTGACTAGTTGCACAGTTTTTTTTTTTTTCTTTTAAGAAGAACTACTTGGCTCTTTTTTTTACATTTATGTTTTTGGTGTGATTTTATTTTCACAAACTAAAGAAGAAAGTCATAAAAACGAATCCTAAAACCATTTCCAAAAAAGCGAAGCAAGCCACATTGCACAAACTAAAAAAATACACGCCTTTAAAAAAGCATTATAAAAAAACCCACCAGCCATTCATCTTACGTCGAACATCGTATGTAGTTGACAGGTAAACTGTATTGCGTACCGTTTTGTTCACAAAGGGTCGTTGTGCACTGGTAAATATGAATTACTTTGACCTGTTGTCTCTTATTGCATAATGCAGGTCCTATCGCTCCACCAAACTACAACACTTTACGATAATCGAAAATGCCCCAAATAAATAGTAACCAATTTTAAAAAAAGTGGGCGGATACCACGCCTCCTAATCGGAGAGTATACAATGTTTGATTTGTTCCTGTCTGTACACTGCAAGTCCTACCGCTTTAACAAATTTTAACATTCTACGATAATCGGAAGTTGTACAAATAAATGATAACTATTTGTTAAAAGTGGACGTATATCAGGCCCATTGAATGGAAAATGTTTATTTTTTGATTTTACCCTTTTCGTACATTGCAGGTCCTATCGCTCTACCAAATTTTAACATTCTACGGCGATGGGAAGTGGCCCAAATAAATAATTACCGATTTTCAAAAGTGGGCGTATACCACGCCCCCTGATTGGACAATATAAAATATATTTTTTTTTCTTTCTGCACACTTCAAGTCCTACCGCTGTACCGAATTTCAACATTCTACGGCAACTGAAAGTGGCCCAAACAAATAGTAACCGATTTTCAAAAGTGGGCGGATACCACGCCTCCTGAAGGGAGAATATAAGTGCCTAGAATTTTTTCTTTCTGTAAACTGCAAGTTCTACCGCTCTACCAAATTTCATCATTCTACGGCAATGAGAAGTGGTCCAAATAAATAATAACCAATTTTTAAAAGTGGGCGTATACCACGCCACCTGCATGGAAAATCTTAAGTTTTGGACTTTTCCCAGTGTATGCACCACAAGATCTAGCATTTTGCCAAATTTCACGATTCTAGGATGGCCGAAAGTGCTTCATAATTTTGATAATCATCATCTAAGTGAGTGAGTGAGTGAGTCAGTCACGTTTTTTGGCGTTTTTTTGCGATTGTTGAAGTCCTGTATTTTAATAACCACTGATTCGTAATAGTTTTTACGAATTTGAATCAACGAGTTTATACTCTGAAATCCACCAACGAAATATGGTTTCAGCAACTAACACAACGAATTTAAATAAAAACGATCGTTTAATTCAACTTTTAACTGACTTCTGACTTCAAATATATTTTTATCTTGTTTATATAGAGCGCTCTTTGAGTGCATATTACATTTGTTTAGAATTATTTCAGTATGATGTATGACATGAATATGAGTGATTATTGTTGCAGGGTGACCAAACATTCCGGGCCCTGTTGGAGGAACTGCTGCCTAGCCGTTCATTCAATCTTCTATCGGAAGTACTGCCAGTCGATGTATCGGTCGTCGGATGATACCGTTGTGGGTTCGCACGTCGACGACTCTTACTTTGCCATCACCTCCTTGGATACAACGTATTACTCGGCCCATGAGCCATTGGTTGGATGGGGTGTTGTCATCTGATACTAGCACCAAGACATCTGGCTGCAATGGCTTGGGGGCTGCCTCTCTCCACTTCGCTCTAGATTGCATCTCCAGTAGGTAATCTTTTCGCCAACGGTCCCAGAAGTGCTGACGCACCAACGATATGCGTTTCCAGCGCTCGATAGCAGTAATGCTCTTCGGTTCCTCTAGAATGGGTTCAGGTATGGCACGTTGAGCATCACCAATCAGAAAGTGCCCAGGCGTGAGCACTTCGTAATCATTTGGGTCGGCCGACATCGCTGTTAGTGGTCTAGAATTGAGAATTGATTCAATTTGAATTATACATGTATTAAATTCTTCAACATTGAACACATTATCGGACATAACACGACGAAAGTGGTATTTAAAGGATTTGACTGCAGCCTCCCATAGTCCCCCAAAATGTGGTGCTCTTGGTGGGATATGTTTAAAATCAATCCCCTCAGCTGCACACCATGTTTCGATATCGCCCTTCGTTCTTTGGTTGAAGAACTCTCGCTTCAACTCTTCCAATTCCCGTCGAGCCCCAACAAAGTTCGTAGCATTGTCGCAATAAATGCGTTGCGGCAAGCCACGACGTGCGACAAATCGCTTTAACGCCATTATAAATGCTTTTGACGACAAATCTCCCACTGCCTCCAAGTGGACTGCTTTACATCCGAAGCAAACAAATACAGCCACATAAAATTTCCTTGCAGGACGCCCTCGAACTCCTTCAGTCACGTATAGGGGTCCGCAGAAATCAACCCCTGTTATCAGAAACGGCCTGGTCAACAAAACTCTATTCCTTGGAAGGTTTCCCATAACTTCACTACGCAGTCTTGGCCGGTACTTGAAACAGTGGACACATTGCTTTACAACATATAACGCAAGTGCCCTACAATTGATCACCCAAAACCTTTGCCTAATACTTGCAACCAACGCTTGTGGTCCGGCGTGAAAGTGTTTGACATGCAAGTATTTAACATATCGCTGAACAAATTTATTATTTTTTGGCAACAAGATAGGATGTTTCGTGTCGAGTGGCAAATCGGAATTCTTTAGCCGCCCTCCTACTCTCAGCAGACCGCCTTCACCATCAGAATCCAGATATGGTGCCAGTGCTTTCAGCTTGCTATGCTTGGGTACTTCTTTGTTGGCTTGTAGACATCGAATTTCCCCACCAAACGCCATTTGTTGCACATGCCACACCAATTTCAATAGCGTAGCGTCTCGTTCTTCTACTGACAGCACATCTCCACGATCATCTTCATTCTGACGACATCTGTTAATAAAACGCCGAACATAGCAAAAAATGCGGATGGTTTTTTCAAACCCGGAGAACTTTGTGTATTCCGTTTCGAAATCTCCGTCCAATGCAAGGCTCAATAACGAAACTTGAACCTTTCTAGCCGCTGGAACTTCTTTCGCATTCAATATACATTTGGTTTGTGGCCACTGCTCCTCCTGTTTATACAAAAACTGTGGCCCAGTGAACCAACAAGACTGTAACAGCTCCGTTACTGTTGCTCCGCGTGACACAATGTCCGCCGGATTCGACTTGGACCCCACGTGTCTCCAAGTAGCTTGGTGAGATCCCTGTTGAATCCTTGAGACCCGATTCGCAACGAACGTTTCCCATGTCGATGGGTGTTTATTCAACCAGTGGAGCACAATTTCGGAATCTGTCCACAGGTACACTGATTCCACCTTCCTAGGGAAATTCTTCAGACATTTGTTGACCAACTGAACCAATAGCTCTGCTGCACAAAGCTCCAACTTCGGTATTGGCTGTACCTTGCGTGGTGCAACTCGTGACTTCGCGCTGTACAAGCGCACTTCAACCTTTCCCTTTATGATGGATCGTACATAGACACAGCATCCGTACGCTCTTCCGGATGCATCTGCAAATCCATGAATCTGAAAATTCGCATCCTTTTCATTCGAGATTACACATCGTTTGACCTTAATCTTATTTAGATCTGCTAGCTGATCCTTAAATCGGCTCCATTGCGTATGCAGATCTTGCGACAGCGACTCGTCCCATTTAACTTTCGAGATCCACAAATCCTGCAAAAATATTTTGGCGCTAACAATAATAGGACTAATTAGCCCTAATGGGTCAAATAGCTGAGCCATTTCCGATAAAACGATGCGCATTGTGACATGAGTGGAAGATCCAAGTTTTGGGTCAACGTAACAAAATTCGTCGCTATTCGGATCCCAAACGATGCCTAAAGCCTTAATGATGTCCGCATCATTGATCCTAAGTGGCTTTTCCCTGTCTTCCTCCGGAACTGTGGCCAAAAACGTTGGTTCATTGGAGTACCATTTCCTGATGTCAAACTTAGCTAATGCCAACAATTCCTTAACATCTCGGTATATTTCCTCGATTTCTTCTGAGGAGTCTGCTCCTGTGATGAGATCATCCACATAAAAATCATGCAGCACCTTAGTTGCACCCAGTGGATGCATTTCATAATTCGTCTCAGCTAAATACTTCAGGCATCTTGTGGCTAGAAATGGTGCAGAGCTGGTTCCATATGTGACGGTCAGCAACTTGTATATTTCCAAGACCTGAGACGGATCGTCTCGCCAAAGAATGCATTGGTGGAAGGAGTCTCTTTCGTCAATCCATATCTGACGATACATCTTTGAAATGTCCGCCGTAAGGACATATTTGTAGCATCTAAATCTCAAGATGATTGAAAACAGCTCATCTTGAACGACAGGACCTTTCAATAAAACATCATTTAGCGACATATTTGTAGATGTGCGCGAACTGCAGTCAAATACCACTCGCAATTTGGTGGATGTTGAGTCGGGCTTCATAACACACTGATGAGGTGCTACATATTTTACTAGTGGGTGGTGGACCTTTGGCACCCTCATCATATGACCCATATCAATATACTCCTTAATGAAATTGGCATACTGATCTCTCAGCTCCATATTCCTCCCCAATCTTCTTTCCAAACTATAAAATCTGCGTTCTGCGCACCTAACGGACTCTCCTAGGCCTTTATAATTGTCCTTGAATGGGAGCCTAACAACAAAACGACCTTCTACAGTCCTAGCAACTGTATTTGTGAAATGTTTTTCACATAACTGTTCCTCCTCCGATAGGATTGGAACCGATGGAATGGATTCGATTCTCCAAAACCTTTCAACGAGTTCATTGAGTAGTGAATCTCCCTGCACTTCTGCCACGATGTGACACTTAGAAAGATGCATGTGATTGGTCTGCACTTTTCCAGAAACAACCCAACCAAATAAGGTTTTTTGCAGAACTGGTCGCTGCTCTCCAAGTTTAATTTGCCCTACCGACAACAAAGAGTAGAACAAATCCGCCCCTATCAATAAGTCAACCGAAGACGGTACGTGGAAATTGGGGTCCGCGAGTTCCAGATTTTTTGGAATGCTCCAATCCGCAATATCGATCATCTGTTCTGGTTGCACGCTGGTTATCTTTGATAAAACGAGTGCCTCTGTCGTCGTACTGAAGTTTGTTAAGCGCGAGCTGATTGCAATGTTTGTGCTATACTTGACATCTAGCTGGCTTTTCCCTACTCCAGCAATTTTCGTATCAACGCGAGTCTTGCGAAGCCGCAGTTTTTGAACTAGCGATTCGGTCACGAAGTTAAGCTGTGAAGCAGAATCCAATAACGCCCTGACTTCAAAGAATTGCCCAAATCCATCTTCCAGTTTGATGACTGCTGTTGCCAATATCACCTGCGCTGGATCCCTTCCTCGATCGGCTTCGACTACTGACAACGAGTGTAACGAGGAGCTTACAGGTTTTTCTTCTTCCGGCTCTGCCCGCGCATCCTCATATGCTGGAGCCTTATTCTCGTACCGATGCAATAACATATGATGCGGCCCTCCGCAAACTTGACATTTAGTAGAAGAACACCTTCTTACAGAATGTCCGATGGCTAAACAATTAATGCAAAGCATCTTCTTCTTCACAAAGGTGAAACGATCAGCGACATTCAAAGCTTTAAAATCTAAACAGCAGTCTATAGTATGGCCTGATTTATTGCAGTGATTACAGGACACATTCGACGCGACGAGAGTAGTGTGGTGGTTCCCGCTGTATTTGGGTCTATTCCTACGCGACGTATTATGTGCTTGCGACAATGACGCACATGTTGAGGACAACGATGCTAGCTTAGATTCCCTAACTTCAAGATTTTGACACCTACGAGACAGAACTCCTTCGCACAACTCCCA
Source organism: Cheilosia soror (assembly GCA_949372485.1). Classification (NCBI taxonomy): domain Eukaryota; kingdom Metazoa; phylum Arthropoda; class Insecta; order Diptera; family Syrphidae; genus Cheilosia; species Cheilosia soror. The sequence goes on from OX443563.1 coordinate 35,802,202, forward strand.
TGAACTCAATTTTGAGTAATCGATTGCTTCTTCCCATTTCACCATCGAGTCAGTGTCAAGCTTTTCACAAACCAAGTGCAGCAGTAATGCATTGGCGATATTTTCGAACGTTCCAATCGAAAGCATTGCACTGAAATGGGTATTAACCGAATCAACTAACGAACGTAATTGTGAAGATGATCCTCGAGAGACTTTCGGCAAATTAAACAGCGCCCTTACATGCTCTTGCAGCATTAAATTCTTATTATCGAACCTCTCCTGTAGACGGTTCATTGCCTTTGAATAATTGGTTTCGTTTACTTCAAACTCCTTGATCGCTGCGAGCGCTGGCCCTTCTACACTTTCCATCAAATAATTAAATTTCTCCAAACTATCCAGTGCCAGGTTGTTGTGCACTAGTTTCTTAAAAATGCCCATGAAATTCGGATACTCAGTATATTTTCCAGAGAACTTGGGAATCTTCTGGCATTGTAAATTCGATCGAGACACTGGCGCTTGTATAGCAAATGACGCATTTAAATTTTCAGGTGGGAGAGCAGCCTTCAACTTGCTTGTTTGCATTAAAATCAACGATTTGGACTCAATATAAATATCCTCAATCTCGTTTCTACTTTTCATATTACTATCTGCATCAGCCTGTGAACTCAACCTCTCAATTTGTATCTGTGTATTCAAGATCTGCTTGAAATACGACTCTAAAATGCCTAATCTGCATTCTAATTCAGGTAATGATAATGCCTGGCCTTTACTAGAAACAAATTGCCGAATGCGAGTTAAGCTCCCCTTCGTTGTTGCACGGAGAGCTTTCAATTCGCTTAGCGACTGCGGAACACCTTCCCGCCCACTAGCAATGTTCTCATCGCCTTGTGAAAGCATTTCTTACCGATAATATAATTTGTGTATATGTGTATATATTTATATATTAATATGTGGGTTCTATCGACTACAACATACAATAGCTCTGATGTCACAAATTTGATCGGTTTGGTTATGTACAACAACTAATGAATTTGTATGCAACTCAAATAGATCAGCATTTATCAATTAAATTTCGCAATTTATTAATCGGTTAAAAGCTCTCGTTTCAAACTTGTGTCACCATAAGCAAGGGCACATACCTGATTAATCCCATTCTCAAACCTTTACTCAACCGGTTCAGCTTTCGGCTCTCGGGTCTCGGGGCATGGGATGTGCACTCGTTCAAGTCCAACTCAACTCAAGGCTGGTTCGCTGGCTGTCGTTGACCTCGCCAACTGCGGTTAGATGAAAGCAGTTACGATCAGATGTATGTCCCGCGTCGTCCAGAGTTCTCCAATGTGCAGTTCTTCTGTGAGTTTCAACCGCACTTTCTCTCGCACAAACACTAGTCCAAATTTCTCGTTCAACCACAAAATTACCGCGAGCGCGTGTTCTCAATTAACCGATTCGGCCTGAGTTTATTCAAAGTTCTTCTTGTTAGGAAAATAATTCCCGGGTTTCGGCACCAAAATGATTCGTAATAGTTTTTACGAATTTGAATCAACGAGTTTATACTCTGAAATCCACCAACGAAATATGGTTTCAGCAACTAACACAACGAATTTAAATAAAAACGATCGTTTAATTCAACTTTTAACTGACTTCTGACTTCAAATATATTTTTATCTTGTTTATATAGAGCGCTCTTTGAGTGCATATTACATTTGTTTAGAATTATTTCAGTATGATGTATGACATGAATATGAGTGATTATTGTTGCAGGGTGACCAAACAACCACTAATGCTATAAAGATGAAATTTGGCGGACGTTTTTAGTGAATTTGATAAATGTTTCAAGTTTGAAGTTTTTGGCTCAATCCGTTCCGAAGTTAGAGGGGGGTCTAAAACAGCCTGAGTTTGTCCCTGTAAAAAGGGGAAGTCCCTTTACTAGAGAAAGAGAACTTGGCCGGGGCACTATTGTGCCCTTTGATAATGGTGCAGGATTTAAATTTGCTCAGCAGTTTGACTTGCATCAGATGATACTTAGCAAAAAATCAAAAGCCTTGTATTTCTCACTAACCTCGAATAATGTACCTATTTATGGATCTGAATTACCACCATTCTACTTGTATATATTATTGGTTACACAGCCATACAGGGGTTACCCTTGAAATCCCGAGGCACAAAATCACGTTTACAAAATCCCGTCTACTAATGCCCGAAACCCAAAATCCCGAAAAATCAAAAGCCCGAAACACAAAATCCCGAAAAAAAATTCCGAATTACAAAATCTCGAAAATCCCGAAAAGCAAAATTTAAACACCAATCATATTCACTAATTTTCGGGAATTTAATTTCATGTTTACCCTGAATTCAAATTTTAAAGAAAATTTTTCATCTGAAATATCTCAATACATATCGAATTGATCGTCCTTAAAAGAACGCTTGTGTTAAAAAAGAATGTAAGTACCACTTCAGAACCTTGATTTGGTTAATGAATAAGAGAAAATTTTGTTTACTAACTTTAAAAAAACAGAAACCCCTTATAGTCATTGATATTGATAGTATTAGCTTAAGTACTCAGTTAACTATAGTTAAGTAAATAAAAGTCATTCGTTTTTGTGAGAATCACAAAGAACGAACTTTGTTTCTCTTAGTTCTTAGTACATTTACCGGACGAGTTATTTACCAAAGAATATGGTAAAAAACATGTTTTTTAAATGTACCTAAGCAGAAGTGTGATATTGATAAAAGTTTTATAGAGTTATAGCCGGTTTTAGAGTGCGAGTTTAAACTCAGGTTTAGTTAAACTCGCAAGCAAGTTTAAACCAAGTTCGTAAACCGTAAGTGTATTACAGTGAAATTTGAACGAACGTTTAGTTAAACTTCGGTTAAACTTTTCTCGTCTGTTTTGTACGCCACTGTATTTGAAATTTCTATCAGTTTTGTTTATTCTGATGTCAGTTTGGCAATTTAAAAAAGTGAAATAAATAAAATAAGTAAAAGTATTGGTAGAACTCATGGGTATTTGAAATTTCCATCAGTTTAGCAATTAAAAAAAAGTGACGTATTCAGGTAAGATAACATAAAGACCGATTATAATATTACATGTTCTGACCATTTCTAAACAATTTTCAGCCTGAACCGGTGGAGAAGAAGGATCCCCTAAATGAAATGGTCTAGGGTCAAATAGGCAAACTAGTTCGCTACAAGTCGGGCAAACTAGAACTAGTCTTCGGCGAGCCGCAATTCGATATCACCATAGGTAGTTATAGAGGCTGGATTGTGTTGTATGTATGTGCACTTCTAAATTAATTTGCAGCTTCCAGCAGCTCTGCCCGTGGCTGTTTCGACTCTGGAGCGCCGTCATAAACCAGGAGGGAGATCGTACTACGAAATTCCGGAAAATAAACTTAGTTTAAACCCCCATTCATGGCCGGTTAAGTTAAACTCGGTTTAAACTCTCGATTAAGTTTAAACTTGTACTGTAATACACCTTTTCGTATTAAACGTCGGTTTAAACCTGATATCTGGCTAAACGGAGTTTAAACTTGCACTGTAAAACCGGCTATTAAAGTATCAGATGAAATTGTAGGTTTTAGTCGGCATACTTCTTTACTTTAAACAAATTAAAAAAATTCAACATTAAAAAAAATTACATTTTTTTTCCTTTTAAGGCGTGAAGTTGTAAGTGATTATAATTGTGTGCCCCATATACAAATGTGTGATCAAAGTGCTACTTTCAGTTTGAGGAGCCATGGAATTGGAAACAATAAAATCGAACAAAGGTAAAACAAAATTAGTGATCGAAGGCTACCACTACCACCTAGAGAAGTCAGTTATAATAATAATAGGCACCCAAGGCCTAGCTTCTTGCAACCATTCGTTTTTGTGTGAGATTCTATTTTTGGAACGAATGGAAGGGACCTACAATTTTATGCCGAGTCCGAACGGCTGAATTGAGAAGTTTTTTCATGACAGTCATACTCTCGGATGTTTTTCAGACGTTCGCGAGAGGTGGCGCAGTAGAAAAAACTTTAAGATGTAATTTGTGTTTTTCCGGGGATCGAACCTTGGATCCCTCGCACAGTTGTAGTCCAGCACACTAACCACTGCGCTACTGCGCCCACAGAGAGGTCAGTTGCTCAGTTATATTATTGGTGCTGCGCAAAAAGAAAGGGCTATTTATGCAAAGGTCGAGTCATAACAATTTGCAAAGCAGGAGAGACACATACCATAAAAAAGGACCCTCTGTTCACAACCACGAAGAGAGAGTAAGAGTAAAAGATGAGGCGGCTCAAAATGGTACGGCTCCAGCCCGAATTATCAGGGACGCAATAGTGTCCACTGATCCACCATGTCGGGTGCAGCTGCCTTCAAAGAAGGCTCAGAACCTAAAAATTGCGCGCGTTCGATCCTGCCGCACATAGGAACCAGAAACACTACAGGAAATAAATATTCCTGCCAACATTCGCTACCTGGAAGGAGAGTTATTTGTGCTATGCGAGTTCGAATTTGGCATCGAAAAGAATATTTTGCTGGGGACACGTAGTAGCATAAAACTCCTTTCAGAAGCAAAGTGTTGGCTTCTTGACGGAACTTTTTATGTGGTGCCAACCATAATGACGCAGCTGTTCTCTATTCATGGCTTTGTGGAGGGTGTTGCAGTGCCACTTGTCATGTGTGTAATGAGCCGAAAAACAAAAGCCGCTTACACACAAATGTTTTTCGATTTGTTTCGCATTGCTTGCGAATACAAAATACACATAAACCCAGAGGTGATAATATTAGATTTCGAAAAGGCTATATCTGGGGCAGCACGCGAATTCCTTCCCAACACGCGGTATCAGGGCTGCCTTTTTCATTTTGGCCAAATTCTTTGGCAGACAATCCAAAGAGAAGGCTTAAGCACGAAGTATGGCAGTTGCGAGGAATTTGCACTTCAAATGCGAATGCTGAAAGCCTTAGCATTTGTGCCTTCTGGGGAAATATGGTAGTATTTCAAAGAATTGGAGAAAAGCCTGAAAGATTGCGATGCGAAACGGATCGCAAAATGGTTCGGAGAGAACTATATCTCTGGCAGGAGTCCCAGCCATAATCCGCGATATCCAACAGAATTTTGGTCTGTCGCTGATTCCGTTGAAGAGAGAGGTTTTCTCCGAACCCAAAATAATGTGGAAGCATGGCACACACAGGAGCCTTAAGTCTGTAGTTGGCAAGCAGCATATCGGGCTATACAGACTGATTGCAGATTTGTCAAGCTGATCATTGCGAAAACAAATGTCGAAAAGGCGAAATGTGGAGAGCCTGTGTCTCGAACAAAAATTGAGAAGGAAAATGAAAAAATCCGTTCCGTCCTTCAGCGCAAACAAGAATTGAGCAAATTGGAGTTTATCAAAGGAATTGCTGTTAGTACTGCTCCATATTAATATTAAAAGTAATGTACATTATAATAAAAAAAAATAAAAAATAAACTGCGTTTTTTTTAAAGCGCTACTTACTGGCACTGATCAAAAACAAAAAAAAATAACGTCAGCTTACCTAACCTAAGCTATTAACATTCAGCATATATGTATGTTAGAAAAAGAGTTTGTACTTTTTCAAGCGAATTTAGAAGTTCTATTACTTTACCCGTTATATCCGATCACTTATTTTCAAATCCAAAGTTCTTCGAACAAACTGTTTTCCTTAAGTACATTTACCGGACGAGTTATTTACCAAAAAAAAAAAAAAAATACGGTAGAAAAAGTCGTTTGCTAAATTTTCTGATCACTTACTTAGTAATTAAAAGTCCTTCGTTTTTGTGAGAATCACAAAGAATAACTTTTTATTTACCGGACGAGTTATTTACCAAAAAAAATACGGTAGAAAAACTCGTTTGCTAAATTTTCTGATCACTTACTTAGCAAATAAAAGTCCTTCGCTTTTGTGAGAGTCACAAAGAACTCACTTTTTTCCCTAAGCACTTTTACCGGACGAATTATTTACCAAAAACAATACGGTAGAAAAACTCGTTTGCTAAATTTTCTTTTGTGAGAATCACAAAGAACTCACTTTTTTCCCTAAGCACATTTACCGGACGAGTTATTTACCAAAAACAATACGGTAGAAAAACTCGTTTGCTAAATTTTCTGATCACTTTTAGTAATTAAAAGTCCTTAGTTTTTGTGAGAATCACAAAAAACTAACTTTTTTATTTACCGGCCGAGTTATTTACCAAAAAAATACGGTAGAAAAACTCGTTTGCTAAATTTTCTGATCACTTACTTAGTAATTAAAAGTCCTTCGTTTTTGTGAGAATCACAAAGAACTGACTTTTTTACCAGAAATGAAAAAAAAAATCTAAGCGGGAATGATACAATACACGTTTGGTTGGGTAAGTATAATGAAAAAAAAATAATTAAATGGAAGTGCAGGGAGAAATAGTACAATGCGATTTTTATTTTTCAAAATTCGTTCTTTTAAGAATGACAAAATGATTCTTTAGAGAGATTTTATTTGATATTTCGATTCAATTTTATAAAATAGAATTTGGATTTGGTTCAACTAATAACAATCATTGACGAATGACTAGAGAAATCCCGAATTTTTCTCGGGATTTTTATTACAAAATTATTTTTCGGGATTGTGTCTTTCGGGCAAACATTTTTTCGGGATTTTTCCAAATTCTGAATTTTTTTTTTCGGGATTTTGTATTTTCAGGATTTTGTTTTTCAGTCAAATATATTTTTTTTTTAAATTCTTCTCCCGGGAAAGGTAAACCTATAACGCTTCATCAGCGCCCCGAGATGCTTGCAGATGTATGTTAGTTCTGCACTTAAATTGCTGCAAATTGTAGTCTTCTGGAAATATGTCCCCAGGAAGCGAGTTCCAAAGTTTGCTTGTATTGTAACAGAAGGAGTTTTGGAAAGATGATGTCCTCGCGGTTGTCAAGTGTACTGTATGGTCATGAGCATTAGCAGCCTGTCTTGTGGGGCGCCCAAAAGTTGCATTTCGAGGGATAATGTCCTTGAGTTCCTCGGAACATCTACCATGGAGGTATCTATAGAACAAGCATAGGTCAGCGACTTGTCTTCTGTGCACCAACGGTTGCAGATTCGATGTAATCTACCACAACTTGGATCGATCTTCCCAGAAGAAAATTTTGCATTCATCCGCAGAGTTGTTCTGGTAATCCATAAGACGCCAACTTGCCTAATAGGGCTCTATGCCAGACTCGGTCAAATGCCTTTGATATGTCCAAGGCTACGGCTCTGTGGCTACGGCTCGCCGTGTTGTTCAATTGCTTGCGTCCATAAGTGTGTTACGTAGCTTAACAGGTCTCCAGTGGAACGACGGCTCCGAAATCCGTATTGCCTGTCACTTATTAATCGGTGGCCTTCTAGATATTTGATTATTTCGACATTTATTGCCTTTTCCATTACTTTTGAGAGCATTGAAATGAAAGTAACGCTATTGGACTATAGTTTTGTGGCAGACATTTCCTTCTTTCTTTGGAATAGGTTGAATGCGAGCGGTTTTCCAGCAAGAAGGAAACGTCTTCTGGGAGTACGACATGCTAAACAGCTTACATAGTACAGGTGCAAGTTCTGGAGCACAGGTCTTGAGTACTATAGCCCGAATTCCGTCGGGTCCCGTTGCCTTATTGCAATCTAGTTCCTTAAGGATGCGTTGAATTATTCGAGGCCGAAATTTCACTTCTGCCAACGATGTTTGCACCCTCGGGATATTTGGTGGCTCTAGTTGTGCAGAATCTAGGGTGGAGTTCAGTGAAAACATGCTAGCGAAAAGGTCTGCCTTTTCTTTAGGAGTTGTTGCAAGCGTGCCAGCTTCTTTTACTAGAGGTGGAAAGGAAGAGCAACTAAAGTTAGAACTGATTGTCTTTGCCATGGAACAGAATGCGCGTGAGCCGTTAGGACACCCAATTAATTTGTTAGTGACTCTTTCGTTGTAAGTTGTCTTCGCCGATTCAATAATTAGGTTGCATCTATTTCGAAGAATTATGAATTCTGATCTTTTTTGCTCCGATGGGTTTGACCGCCATTCACGGAAAGCCTTGTTTTTCGCTGCGGTAATTCGCTTGCATTCTTTGTTAAACCAGGGTTTATTTGAAGCTGGTTTTTTGATGCAATGTGGAATATAAAGTTCCATACCGAGTAAAATCATTTCGGTTACGGCTTTTGCGCACATATTGACATCGGTATCTCTAAAGCACATATCAGCCCATGGCAACGAACCGAAGAAATTACGCAGCTCGTCCCAGTTAGATTTACTATAATTCCAAATCGGATGATGGCGATCTTGGTTCGCTCCTATTGGTCTTGGTAAAGAGAGGATAGCAGATATTAGAGCATGATCCGAATTCCCTAAGGGAGCAGATATTTTTATTTTATAATTATCTGGCTCGGTTGTGAGAAACAGATCTAAAGTGTTCCCGCAATTCGATGGATTGTCAGGAATTCGCGTTGGTTCATCAACGAGCTAAGTGAGATTGCAGCTAATGGCGAGGTCTTCAGCTTGTTTCCCTGCATCGTCCGTTCTGTTAGAATATCGTAGCCAGTCCATGTTATGGGCATTGAAGTCACCAAGTATAATAACTTCAGCCGTTGGATGATGAATTTGTATCCAGTCTACCTTTTCGGATAAATGACGAAATAATTTAGATGGTTCGTTATCGTTTGGCGAACGGTACAGGCAGCAAAAGAATTTAGTACAACTTTGTAGGACGACCTTTAGCCATATTAAGTCGAGAAGATCCGCAGGTTCCATCTCTTTTTTTCTTTCACACGCCAGATCTGTTCGGGCAAACACACATAGTCCCCCCTTATATAGAAAACGAGGAAGTAGTTCGTATCCTGGACAGCGAAGATATGTGAAGTCAGTGTTTGAGTTTAAATAAATAAATAAATAGGTGGCGCAACAGCCGTGTAGACACCCTAGGCCTAGCTTCTCGCAACCATTCGTTTTGTGTGAGTTTCTATTTTTGGGACGAATGGAAGGGAAATACAGTTTTATGCCGAGTCCGAACGGCTAAATTGAGAAGCTTTTTCATGACAGTTATACTCTCGGATGTTTGTCAGACGTTCGCGAGAGGTGGCGCAGTAGAAAAAACCTTAAGATGTAATTAGTGTTTTTCCGGGGATCGAACCTGGGATCCCTCGCACAGCAGTCCAACACACTAACCACTGCGCTACTGCGCCCACAGTGTTTGAGTTTATTTGAGTTTATTTTCTTGTAGATGCTGGTGCACGCAGCTGACGTTGACATTGTTGAATCCTAGACCTCGAATGTTGCAGAAATCTGTTGCTAGCTTTCTTCTGTTAGTGACCTTGTTTTGAATATTTTGTCTTTGTGTTCTTTGTTTTCTGTCGTCTTGCAAGTCCTGTTGGTGAATATTTGCATGTTGAACCCCCTGAGATAGTCCCCCCCGGAGATCCGAATGGGAGACTAGTTTACCTCCGGAATTCTTTACCTCAGGAAGTTGCATCATGGCTGTTGTGTCCCATCCGATTTGCACCGGCCCATCTGCCAAACTCCGAAACATCGTCAAGTCTACTTCACGGAGCCTATAGCATGATGTGGTGGTATCTCACCGGGCGACAGGTGGATGGGACCCTGTCTACCACCCTGAAATGATGGGTTCACGCCCTGATCACATACTTTCGCTGGTAGTCATTTCGAAAAAGTAAATTTACTGCACACTTATCACTGGTCCTTCAATGACCACAAAGTGTTTGCTTTATCTTCAATATAATTCATGATTAAATAGCTACCTAAATTTTGATTTTATTTTCTATTTTCCCCTTAATATACCTATAAAGGTGTACTCATTCATACTCACTCATACTCATTGTCCCTCTGATTTTAGTTTTGGCTCTATTGGAAGAGACCTACAAGCTGATGTTCTGCAGCCGATTGGGTAATTGGAGAAACTTTCTCAGAGCATTTATAATTTTGAATGTTTGTCAGATCTCAGATATTTGCGATAGATAGGAAAAAATACTAATCTCCTGCCACGGGATAGAGATGATGTAGTATCTAGAGAGAACTTGTAATGTGAGAGTATATGTGCTTTTTAAATCTTTTTCATAAATTGACTACTAAGCACACTGAGTAAAAATGTGATTACGCACTCACATTTCACATTTGACAGAAAAAAAAAATATGATAAACAAAATAGTTAAAGTGGCGGACGAGAGTTGTTGTTCTGGCACAGAAGGTAAACCAAATTAATAAATAACAATTAAACAATGTATTTCATAAACAAATCAGAAGGATTAGAGCACGCTCAAAACAAAAACGCCTATAATGTTACACTCCGCGCCGCTTGAATAGCACACCCCCTAACGCCTTGTCCAGCGTAAACACGAGAAATGCGGTGCGTGTGTTGAAGTGCGGCGTGCGGGTAACGCGGGCAGATTACAAAATCAAACCTACGTTGGGAAATATAGATGTCCAACGTAGGCACGGTTTTGCGTTAAATTCGTGGACGATTTCCCCGCATCGCACACATTGTTTGAAAATCAAACTGGTTTGATTTTGCCTGCATTATCGTGCGGAAATAATGATGGAAGTTTTTATTTCGTAAAAGACAGAAGGAGTGCGGAAAAGGATTGGAACAAAGTTTTCTGAAATGAATTAGAATGATTTTATCTGTAATATTGCGTTAGTTGTGTCGCGTTTCTTTTTTAGATTATTAAAATATCGTTCTTGCCGAAATAAGAGCCATTTTACACAGAATGACAGCAGTTTATTAAAGCCATCCGTATGAACGCATTATCGTGTTCTAATTGCACACTTTCCGAGTTCCCCGCAAATAAATGCGGTGCGTTCAAGCAACGCACCACCCGCAAAATCGTGCCCGTGTCTACGCTGGACACGGTGTAAGGTCGGTTTTCTATTGCCCACTGGTCGCCACACTTACAAAAAAACTACTACAACATTTTTGAAAGCCAGGAATCTGTTCTTAGTTTTATATAAAGAAACTTAAGCCAGAGACTGATGATGAAGAATGTTGTTGAACGTACCAGCGACAACTAGTTTGACAGCTGATTTGTGCTCATTTTGGTTTGCCGTTTCAGCATAAGTATGACCTATAGAATCCGTCGCATCCGTTGCGGCAACGTATTCGACTGACAGGTTGATAGAATACACAGCAGCTTATGGAAGGTGACCCATAAGCAACGTACGTGCCGGATGCGAGGGATGAAGTAGATTTACTTTCTACTTTTCTGTCCGTCGTCGCATCCGTTGACAGTTGGCCGAGCGTGAGAGGAAGAACTTTGATTGGTGGAAATATAAGATAATGAGAGAAACTGTCTCCCATATCAACTGTCAACGTATGCGACGGATTCTATGGGACTGTTCGTTCCATCGAATACGTCAAAGGTTATGGGCACAGAGTGTCACAATGAGTGCCGGAATTGATCAAATTGAAAAATTGGACGACGAAAATTATGACTGTTGGAAAGTCCAAATAAAGCTAATACTAATTCACAGCGAATTACGGAGTTATGTCTCTGGAGAAATTGCAGAGCCTGCTGCTACTGCTGCGGTTATCTAAGTTGCTACATGGAAAACGAAGGATGGGAAAGCGCTGGCGATAATATTACTTTCAGTAAATCCTCTCAAGTTCTCCATATTAAAAAGTGCAACACCTCTAAATCTGCATGGAATAAATTGGAAGAAGTACACTCCCCACGAGGACCTGCTAGAAAGGTAACATTAAAACATCTTTTGAACCTTAAAATGCCAGAAAATTCATCCGTTGTCAGTCACCTCAATAATCTCTTCGATTTGTTCGAGAAGTTTAAAGAAGTAGACATAAAAATGCAAGATAAGTTAATAACAATTATTTTTTTGTCAAGCTTAGGTACCCAAAAGCTATGAGAATTTTGTTATTGCGTCAACGACTTAATGCACATGTAAGTAATTCAAACCAATCTTTATCTAACCCGTTAACAGTAAAGCTATGAAAAGTGAATATGACTCTATTGGTCAACAACACGGTTGACTTAGTGGATCCACCAGAAAACCAGCAAATCTTCAAATTCAAATGGGTGTTCAACATAAAAAGGAACAAGTGTGGAGATGTAGATCGCTACAAGTGTCATCTGGTGGCAAAGGGAAACATTCTCACCTGTAGTTCGTTTTTCATCGTTGAGGCTGATATTTGTGCTGGCAGCTGAATATAATCTACAGGTGCACCAAATGGATGTGACGACGGCCTATTTAAATGGAGATCTAAACGAGGATGTTTTTATGAGCCAGCCGGAAGGGTTCGTTGAGGAAGGCAAGGAGCAGAAGGTTTGCAAACTGAAGAAAGCCTTGTATGGGCTGAAGCAGGCTGGGCGTGAGTGGAACGCCAAATTGCACAAGGTTTTGGAAAAATTGGGCTGTAAACAGTGTAATGGTGACTCTTGCGTGTACACGCTGAACAAGAATAAGGAAATCAATATATTAGCTGTATACGTAGACGACATCCTTTTCGCTTGTTCCAATCCGAAAGTTCTAACTTAACTGAAATCAAGACCCAAATAAGTATATTGTCGATGTCGTGGACAAAGGACCTGTCGTTGTCGATCAATTTCTTAGAATAGAGGTAGTACGCGCAGCATAAGCATCTCGCAACAGCAGTTCATACGCAGTTTGCTGGAAAAATACAACGTGGTCCATACTCGCAAATGTACTACATTCTCGTTTGGATCCTGGTCAACGATTTGCAAAGTGCAGTGGCTGTTCTGGATGCTGAGGAGTCAACAGAACAACATACCAGTCAGTAATAGATTAATTACTGTATTTGGATGTGTCAACGCGACCCGACATTTTACATTCAGTGAATAAACTATCACAGTTTAATGTTAATCCGCATGCTGAAAACTATAATTTGCGTTTCAATGCTAGAAATTTGGTAACCGTTCCTACTATTTATAAAGCACATTTTAAACGATTTTACTATGCCACTGCACCTCGTTTGTTTAATTCACTTCCAGGTAATATTAGGTGTGAGAGAATTAAAATTGTCTCTGGACTACTCAGCCATAAATAGTTTTTTGAATGGATATTGATCATTGAATGTCTAGGTATGCCTTTTAAAACAATTGTGTTTTAATTTTTTCCTTTTTTGCTATTTTTTTTTATTCCCCATTAAAAATTATTGTTAAATTATTAGCGTAGATTGCTAGTAGGTACATTCAACTCTTGTCACTTGGCCAATAGAATGCACTTTACTATTTCATACCTATTTTTTATAAATTTAATTTTTAAAATCCAAAAATTGTAAACTCAAATCATTGTATGAAGTAAAGCATTAAATAAATAAATAAAAAAAAAATAGCTGTGTGCTTTACTGATGCAAATCTATATATATAAAAATGGATCTTGGTTTGTTCGGATGCTTAAAACTCGAAAACGACTGGACCAAATTGGTCCTCTAATGTACTGATAAAGAAGTTGTTGAAGAAAAATAAAACAACATTTGAAAGAAAGTCAAATTAATTTTAAATAAAATTTTTAAATTTACTATTATTATTATTGTTTTGTTAGATCGTTAAGTGTTTTGTTCTGTTTTTCCAGTTGTATTCAAAATTTCAATTGCACCCTTTTCGTTCGTTTGCTTTCTGTATTTTGGCTATTTCAAAGGTAAGTTAGTGATTTGTGAAAACTGCGTGCGATTTATAAAAAGTTATGATCATTTACAGTAAAGTCGAAAAAAACTGTTTCCCTCTCTCGCCCGTAATTTTCTACCGATTTTGTTGATTTTTTTTTTAAATGTCGGTAATTACGGTGATTGAGTGATAGGCTAAACAAATTCAAAATCGGACAAAGGGGCGTGGCACCGCCCATACAAAAAAAACATTCAAAATCTTATATTTCGAGAACCACAGAATCGATTGAGATCAAACTTACAGCTAATCGTATTGGCCCTAGAGTGGTTCTGTGGAAATTTGTCAAAGTTGGATAAAGGGGCGTGGCACCTCCAATATAAAAAATTAAAACATTGTCGCCCGAAAATAAATAAAATAAAACTAAAAATAAAAAAAAAATTAAAAAAGCAACAAAATGCCTGGCGAAGCTGGCGGGGGTTCAGCTAGTACCTAATACAAATTGATACAAGTTTTTTTTCTAAATGATAAAAAAGTTTTTGGACTAAACGTTAAAAGCCTTGATACAGACAGAAACATGGCAAGTTTTATAGGACGCATCGAATATTCCAATCCGGGTGACAATTTCAATAGTTATATAGAAAGATTAAGCCATCTATTGAAACTCAATAAAATCACCAAGGATGAAGATAAAGTTTCTTTTTTGATCGGTATGGGTACAGCATTTGTAAAACGTTAGTGGCACCAAAAAGACCAGATGAACTTAGCTATGATGAAGTGGTTGTTAAACTAAAATCTCATTTTCAACCAAAAAAGAATACGAACGATTTAAATTTTTAAATAGAATTTAGGAACTTGATGAAAATATATTTGCTTTCATGGTCGCAGTTAAAGAGTTAGCAGATAACTGTAAGTACGGTGAATTTCTGGAAGAAGCTCTCAAGGACAGGTTACTAATGGGCCTAAAAAACAAAAAGATCCAGTCAAAGCTCATAGACATTGGAGATTTGACATTCGACAAGGCGTGCGAGGCTGCACTTAATATGGAATTGATCGAGTTGGAAATGATGAATATAAATGTGGCATCGTCATCGGGAGCAGTGCATGTAATGAAAGAAAGGTATCCAAGGGTAACAAGAGGTCGTTCGACGGGCAGAAGGAGTTCGGCAGACAGAATGAAGTCGGAAGATCAGCTCTTTCCTAACTGGATTATGTGCTAAGGTGAAAGGTAACACCAGTCGTATTAGGGAGATAATGGACAAATATAAAAATGCTTTTGTGGTAGAAAAACGGACTCCATAACGAAGTTTAAGGCAAAGATCTTAATTATGGAAGACAGTGCGCCAGTATTTTTCAAACCGTACTCTGTTCCTTTCGGTGTTAGGGATAAGGTCGAGACAGAAATTGAAAGGTTATTGTCCGAAAACATTCACCCTATTCCCGTTGGTGTTTGTCGTAAACGACTCGTATTTGAGAAAATAAAAGTTCAAAATTCGCGCGAAATTTTAGAGTTTAAAGCCAGCTCTTATTTGCTTACTTACTTAGATGGCTCTACAGCACAAACCAGAGAGAATAGACCACCAGCTTCGGCTAAAAATGAGAGTTTCATAGAGCCAGTTTCAAAAAGTTACTGCGTGGTTAAGTATGCGTGCAATGTTAAAGTAAACAGAGGGTGAATTTGGTCACGCATACACTGGCACATAGTAACATTTACAGTTATTCGGTGGTAACTTTGACAAAATTCAAATAATTCAAATAAATTGGCTGTTATTGGGACGTGTTAAGCAAATTGTGTGTTCGGTGTGGGGAAATTATTACCAACTTATATTTCATTAAAAAGCATACAAATATAAATGGGTAGTTACTGTCATAATGGAATTCCTTTGACATTATTACGAAAAAAAAACATATTAGTTTAAGCTGCAAAGCTAAAATGGATGATAAAAAAATCATCAAACATGATTTTTTAGTTTTGCTGATATAAATTTAGACCTTTTTCTATATTCTACTGAGTTTTGGAATAAATAATTTAAATAAAGAAGGAGAGAGGACATTTTTTTTGTCAGGCTTAATATGTTTATTGTTTTATTTGCATCTGCAAGAAAAATGTGATAAATTTATTTTAACCAACAAATAAATTGGTCATCGGAATTTAAGAAAAAACACGTTTTGCGAATTTCAGGAAATATTTTTTAATGCAATTAAATTATTTAAAAATGCCTAAATGTTTTCGTATTAGATAATTCGCTAATTTTCCACTATATTTGAATGTCAAAACTACATAGAATCAAAATAGAGGGTCCGCCATCTAACTTTTTTTTTCAACTAGTGCTTATTTCGCGAATGGTAACACTTAGCTCATGTCTGATTTGACAGATAATTAGTTTTATCCTTCCGCTGAACGAATATGGTTGTGTATACGCTTGAACAACGCTGGGAAATATTGCGACATTACTTTGAAAATAGTGGTAATGTTGCAGAATGTGTGCGAAAATTGCGTACGGATTTTGGAAGAAGAAAAGCACCGTCAGCTCCGTATGTTCGTTATCTTGTGAAAAAAGTGAAAGAAACTGGCATCCTCATCAATAAACCAAAGCGAGAAAAGCCAAAAACAGTGCGTACACCCGAGAAAATTGCTGCTGTGGCAGAAAGTGTGCGTGAAGCGCCATCAACATCAATTCAAAATATTACGTACCTACACTTTTCAGTACAATTCACTTTTCGCTTTAGTTTACGCGTTACTATGGAAACGAATATTTTTTTTGTTTTTGGAAAAATCAAAAATGCCACTTTTTCATTTAAATTTGGCGTGTATACGCTACGCTGTGCATTTCGTAGCGCGTATGCAGTTTTAAAACACGTTTTGTATAAAAATGACAAGCAGTCCTTGTTTTAAAAGTGACAAATGTTGATTTTTAATTTTTTGAACAGCCAATTCGTTACAATACCTAATTCAAAATACATTTACCATATTCTTCTCATAGAAAAATAAAACAATAAACATACCTACCTATTATAGATGAACAAAATAGTTTTCGTTTAACTTTCATAATTATTTATTCCAAAATATTAATAACACTTTAATAACAGACACACCCATCGAAAATAAATTAAATTTCTTTAAAATATAAGAAGAAAGAGCTCAAAATGTATGTCAACAAAATTTCAAAGAATCGCGTTTAGCTGATTACATCGTGTTTGCAATTTAGTTCTGCAGCCTAAAATTATAGGTATTCTTTTTTGTATAATAATGTCATAGGAATCATTTTATTAGATTTTTAATCACCCAAATAGTATATTACATATTATGCCTTTTAATGAAATATAAGTTGGTAACTAATTCACCACAGCATACACACCATTTGCTGAACACGTCCCAATAGTGGTCAATTATTTAAATTATTTGAATTATTTCAAAGCCATCTCGGATTCAATTGTCTTATTTCATATTTTTTTGCTTATTCACACGTATTCACAGATAGAAAAAGAGGCGGAGCTACTTATTTCAAAACTGGCTCTATGAAACTCTCATTTTTGACCGAAGCTGGTGGTCTATTCTCTCTGGTTTGTGCTCTACAGTCCGGGGTGGACCTGGGCCTCAACCAACACGCCTCTCTAGTTAACCCGATCTTCAGTTATTCTGTTATTCGCTGTATATTATGTTATTCCACGATGTGTAAAATGGCATAGGATTTTGCTGGTCCTACGATATTCCGTTATTAGTCTAAACTGACTCCTATTGGTGTTGATTTATGATGCTTAAGAATTTTTAAGTAAATTTAGAAAAATTAAAATAAAATTAATTGTTTAAATAAAAATTAAATTATGATCAAAAATAATGTTGGGGTATTATTCCATTGCGGCTTTATTTCATTATGAAATTAAACCCCAATTGAAAAAATGAAATAAAGCCCCAAAAAGTGAAATCACACCCCAAATTTAGACAATTTCTGTCATTGTTCTATTGTATATGCACATTATTGGGGCCTTATTTAATTTTTACTTTTGAGGCCTTATTTCCTGGGTCTTATTTCGCGTAGCGGATGATAAGTAATTTGTTGCACAGATTAAAAATATAACCACAGAGTTTCGGTATATGTTATAAGACTTTCATTAAACGACTAAGAGAAAAATTCAGTATTGTTTATAGGTAGGTAGGTACTAGTCAGTGTTGCTGTGTAACTCTAATTGATTTTATATAATACTTCAATACTATCCCTCAAAACTGAACTAGTACAAAAGAAAAATACATTGGTAGTTAATGAATATTCAAAACAAATTTAAAAATTTGTATATAAATCCAGTTCGTTATAGTGAATGGGCTTCACCAGTCGTGGTGGTAGCAAAACCAAATGGTCATATACGGCTCTGTGTGGATTGTAAAGTTACAATTAATGCATTTGTGCGAACCGATCATTACAGCGGTGTGACAATATTTTTGCTAGTTTACGTAATTGCGCGTGTTTTTGTGTACTGGATTTGAAAGGAGCATATCAGCAGACAGAAGTTGAGGAGAACTGTCAGGAGCTGCTTCAGATTTCGTCGGTTAATTTTTGGAGTTAAGTGTGCTCCTGCTATTTTTGAGTCAATTATGGACCAAATTCTCAAAGGTCTTTTTAAAGTTCAGTGCTATTTGGATGACATTGTTGTTGGAGGGTCGGATTTTGAGGAGTGTAAGAGTAATTTGATACAAGTTTTAGAAATGTTAAACAATTTTAAAGTTCGAGTTAGGTTTGAAAAATGTAAATTCTTCCAAACGGAAATTGACTATTTAGGGCATGTGATAAACGGCGAAGGTAATAAGCCTAGTAACAAAAAGCTAGAAACCATTTGAAACCCACCGAAACCCGAAAACGTAACGCAACTAAAATCGTACCTAGGGCTTTTAAATTACTACTCGCGATTCATTCCTAACCTTTCGTCAGAACTAAAAGAACTCTATAATTTGTTGAAAAAGCATGCGCGTTTTCTATGGTCGGGTGAGTGTGATGCTGATTTTATGAAAAGTAAAGTGTTGATTTTGCAAAATAATATTTTAGTGCACTACGACCCTAATAAGGAAATAGTTTTACATTGCAACGCCAGGCCTTATTATGGTGTAGGGGGAATTCTCTCCCATATCATTGACGGAGTTGAAAGGCCGGTATTATTTGCCTCAAGTATGTTGAGCGTGGCTGAACAAAAGTATTCCCAGTTACATCGAGATGATTTGGCCATCTACACACGGTGAAGAAAATTCACAAGTACATTTATGGAAAACCATTCACGATCTACTCAGATCACCAACCTTTAAGGGAAATCTTTAATCCCAAAAAGTCTACCCCTGCGGTGGCGGCTGCCAGAATTCATCGCTGGGCCGTGATACTGAGTATATACATATCAGTATACAAAATTGAATATAAAGCAAGTAAAAGTGTTATCATCGGCCTGGCCGTTGCTTTGATACCCTAAAAAGTAAAAATAAGTCCTCTCACAAAATTTCATTCACCTAAGTCGATTTGTTTGGACGGTAAGGTGTTTTCAACAGACAGAGAGATACATGGGTCGAATATTGCCTTTGTATGGGAGGTAACATAACTACTTGACCGACATGGACCATTTTTAGTACCAACCTGACGATCATAAAAAAAAAACCTCTCACAAAATTTCAATCGCACAAGTCGATTCGTTTGAACGCTATCGTGATTTCAACAGACAGAGCGACACCGGTCTAACAGTGGTTTTGTATGGGAGGTACCAGAACTACTTTACCGACATAGCCCATTTTCAATACCAACCTGACGACGGTAGAAAAAAGTTCTCTCACAAAATTTCATTCACCTAGGTCAACTCGTTTGGACGCTATCGTGCTTTCAACAGACAGACAGACAGACGGACATGGCTAAATCGATTCAGAATGTGATCCTGATTCAGAATATATATACTTTATATGGTCTCCGGTAAATCCTTCTTGGCGTTACAAACGTAATGACAAAGTGAATATACCTTCCTGTGGAGGGTATAAAAAGGTACTCAAATGACAAACGCTGACGGTCTCTCACGACTCGCATTAGCAAACCCAACAGAAGTCGAAGACGATAGTGTTAAATCGCTTAGATTCAATAGTTACCTTAACGTTAAACTTGAAGATATTGATGTAGAAAATGCGAAAGATTGGAAATTAAAAAACAATTTAAGTATGATACAAACCGGGTGGCCAAATAGCATCCCAGAAAATTTAAGAACATTTTTTATAAGCGGCTTTTACTTTCGAAAGAGGAAGAATGTTTATTTTATGGTGTTCGCCTAGTAGTGCCAGACACATTACACCAATCAATTTTAGCTCTTCTTCATGAGTCGCACGTTGCTATCGTTCGTAAGCAATTGGCTAGAACATATTTCTGGTGGCCTGGTATCGATTATGATATTGAGACATTTGTCTCTGAGTGTAAGGCGTGTAATTTTGCTAATAACAAACCAATATCAAACCATCACGAATCATGGCCAGAATCAAAAGTTTTTTTTCGAACGCATACATATACATTTTTTTAAATGGGGCTGCGGATAGAGCTGTGCAAACAGTTAAAACTTCGCTAAAGAAAATGCTGATAGATCCTTGCTATAATACTCTCCCAATTTAGCTTTTAAATTAATATTTTTTTATTAGAATGTAGATCAACTCCATCAACAATAACAAATTGTTGCCCAAATGAAATGATATTTAGAGTAAAATCGCGAACTCTTTTAGACAATGTTAATCCCAAGACTCAAAATGTTAACGATGTAGAAAAAATAGTGGAAGCCGAAAGAAATATAATGAAAAATTCCGATGTACCCCGTATGTCCGATAGATTAAAACAGAAATCTAAAGAATTGTACCATTTGTTTTCAAACTATGTAAAAGAATTTACAAAATATTGTTGAAATTTATTACCCAATGGTTATTGATTATTTAATATAACTATCTAAGGATAATA
Organism: Cheilosia soror; assembly: GCA_949372485.1. Lineage (NCBI taxonomy): Eukaryota > Metazoa > Arthropoda > Insecta > Diptera > Syrphidae > Cheilosia > Cheilosia soror. The sequence goes on from OX443563.1 coordinate 35,822,720, forward strand.
GATCCTTGAATTATTGTTTTTTTATTTACATATTTTTAAATGAATGAATTACCTTCAATTTTAAATAATATTGTCAAACAGTTTTTATTGTAATGCTCTATGGTACACAACATTTTTCGTTTTTTTCCAAGATAATATTTTTGTATATCAGGAACTTTAGCTTCTATGACTGTCGAAGATTAGTGTTTGCAATGGTTTTTTTTTTTGATGGGAGGTGCCACGCTCCTTTGTCCAGTCTTGACAAATCTTTACACTACTATCCCTGGGTCAATACCTAAGATTATCTGTAAATTTTTACTCAATCGATTCGGTGGTTTTCGAAATATAGGATTTTAAATTTTTTTTCGTATGGGAGGTGCCACGCCCCACCGTCCAATTTTCACCAATCTTCACAGGAAGGAGTATTCCAATACCTAACATTGTTTGTAAATTTAAATTCAATCGAATTAGTGGTTTTTGAGATATTGAATGAATTTTTTGTATGGGAGGTGCCACGCCCCTATAACTCATGAACCAATACACCTACAAAGGCCGTATACACTTATAAACTATGGTATTAACGTCACTTTTTATTTTTCCAGAATCAAAATCGGTTCACGCATTACAGAGAACATTATCGACAAACACAATATGTACAACTTTTTTTTATGTGTATATGTATATCGATTTTGTTTTTTTCTTGCATCTATAACGTCTATACTTGAACTTGACTTCGATTCGATTTTCATTTCTAGGTCCTCAAAGAAAATTTAAATTTAGAACTATAGAGATAGGTATTTGAAACATTTGATACATTTTTTGAGAAAAAAATCTTTTTTTTTTAACCCCAGTTTCCTTTGACACAGTGATATTTCAATTTGAAAGCTGCCGATAGTCGCATAAGCGCACATATTTGACGTAGTTTTCCGTGTTCTTTGAATGTAAAGGCAAGAAAAGATTTTGAAAAAAGTCGTATAAAAGCGTAGTAGGTACTGTACAATACTGCCAAATTCTATTCATTCAATTTAGTTAAACTGTGTTCAATTGAACTGAAGTTCAGATTACATTGTGAAATCGGGCAAGTTAAACTTCAAATTTAATGTGAAAATAGTGTTTTTGGGGCTACCTCAATACAAAAAATTATGTACATACAAATTCTGGTTTTATTATATTTGTTTGAGCTTCAGAAGTCTGAAATCTCAGAACAAAATCTGAAATGCCCAATAGAAAACGTCATACATTTTTTAAATGAATACAATGAACACATAACATGTTTGTGGCAGCTTTTCGACTTTGATGGCCAAATTTGAGAATCTAGTTATCCTATGTCGACTTGAATTGTCTGGACTAAAATTGACCTGAACGCAAAAACTAGCTTAAATTGTCGGTATCTCACTTCTTGACAGTTGTGATTTTTTTTTGTATAGACGTCACAATTGGTTTTTAGAAAGACAATTTGTCTAAGATTTTTTAATTCTGCCAGTAAAAGTTGTAAAATACGTCAGGGCGAACCGAAATATCTAACTGAGTTCTTCAGACCATGTTGACACCAAAAGATGCGAACTTAGTAGTAAGTCGAGAAATTCTTGACTTGAATTGTTTGCTATCCCTCCTATCGATCCTATTGAATAAATTATATATTTTTATCTGGCAATATGGTAAAAAGTCCTAAAAACAGTTGACAATAGAGCATTTTCCGACAACGCCTGAAACTACTCAAGTGACAGCTAAAAGGTTTCATCGTTATGATGAAAAAGTGTTTAAAAGATTATAATAAAGTCCAAAATACTGGTGAAAATATTGCAGAATTGAAATTTTGCATTTATCAAGAGTAGTTATTTGTGGAAGCTGATTAATTAAAAATATAAGAATTGTGCACTGGCTATACCTACCTACGAAATCACTCTTGCTTTCCTACAAGTTTTGTTTGACACTAAATTTATGCGTGACACACCGTTTAAACCCAAAACAATCTTATTTAAAATATTTAACTAATTCCTTCTAATTAAATAAATAAAATTTGAGGATCAAGAAATAATTTATTTTTGTTTTATAATTATGTACTTAAAAGTCAAATACATACACAATTGTATAGAATCCACCATCCTGAAAAACATCGAAATTCTCCTTTACTATTCTGTGTTCGATGTATGATATATTCTTAACAATATGATTACTTTGAAACATGAATATATCAAGAATCTGTAGCAAATCAGGATCTTTGCATGATTTGGGTAGGCAAATCATTTGATGTATTCGTTTACTCTGAAATGGAAGAATATGAAGAGCTTCCGGATTATGAAGTTTTAGTTGTTATTGGTTTACCTTGTAAAAATGAGAACTACTCATTTCAATGGCATATTTAGCCAATATTATTGTCACCGGGAATGGAACTACTGTAGTGTTTAGTCGTAAGTTCCAGTGCATACCAAGCATATCCTTATATTCTAACTGTAAGTTACGACACAGCTGTGGATTATGTATTCGATAATTATTACCACTATAAGCTCCACCACTATAGTAACTAGTTGCATCATATACTGAAAACAAAAGATAGGATTAATATTAAGAGGTATAGTAAGAGGTATATAATGTGCGCTAAACTACGAGTATACTGAGCGAGGGTTATCAGGTTCAGTGTCGATCCACCATAAGAAAGGTTCGAAACAAACCTTGGTTTAACAAAGCCAACCCAGCGAAGAAAACTGCACATGGAATGGCGGTCACAACTCAACCATTTCAACGAATCTAACTTTATAAGTCTCCAAAAGAAATATAACCATATTGTAGTATCGGCAAAGATTATGTTATTTACTTTACTTTCCATGTTATTCGTGACCAATGCTCAGAGGAGGAGCACAGAAGCACATGCAAAGCAGTCAAATCTGTTGTCTCTCTATATACGATACTAGCTAAAACAATTAAAGACGCATGCATGAGCATCGGCCCAGCCAGCGGTTATCGAGATATAATGTCATCGAGTTTCACCCCATAGAAGATGTTTTTTGTATAGGAGATATTAGATTTTTAATGTTTTTTTTTTTTTTTGTAAGGGAGGTGGCACGCCCCTTTGTCCAATTTTGATTAATCTTCACAGGAGCTCTAAAGGGCCAATATATGTCTGTATGTTTGAGATCAATCGATTCAGTGGTTTTCGAGATATATAATATGTATATATAAATCGAGATATTTGAAGGTTTTTGTTTTTTGTACGGGCGGTGCCACGCCTCTTTGTCCGATTTTATATTTGTTTGGCCTATCGAATGATTACCGTAATTTCCGACATTTAAAAAAAATCAACCTATTTGGTTGAACATTACGGGCGACACAGGGAAATATACAGTTTTTGCCACTTTGTTTTATATATATAGAGATTGGTCTGCATTTCTAAAGAGCTATTCACATCTAAATAGTTAATAGATGACCACAAAAAAATAAGCGACATTCAGTTTTTATTTTTCTGCAGACGTCATCCCGCTTATGAATGGAGCCAATCAAACAATAAGTTGCAAGAGTCATATCGCCTTACCAATAATCAACTTTAGTCTGGCAGCTAACACAAAGACTCCACACTTTCCAAAATGCTCATACCAATAAACAAATTTATTTGCCAGAATACAGTTAACTGTAGGGTTAAATGTTAATGTTAAGTCATGTTTATCTCGGCCATTAGCTAAATAGATCTACCCTTATGTCAAAATTAGAGTATCAAAAATTGTAATAGGAGTGTATTTAAATACCCTGCATCTGCTCTGCCTGTACAGATCATTTGTATTTATTAATTAACTTTGGTAATTTTGTAACATGATTCCTTAATTTATTGGTTGGGATAAAACAATTCAAATGTTTGCTGAGCCTGAAATTGAAATTGAACAAAATCATTCAAATACACACCAAATAATAGAATATTCCATTTCTAAACACAGTATCTTTTCTGTCGATGACTTTAATTAAGAACATTTGGTTAACATTTTAAATTACCTTTCAAAGCTAAGTTTTTGTTTTTTTCAACTACAAGCAGTAGTTTATAGAATGTAATGGCTTATACACTTACAGCCTTATTCATAAATCATAACACTTAGTTAAATCTGAATTAAGGTTTATCTTGATTTAATTGCAGAGTTAATTTTAAGTTAATTTTCATTTAGTCAAGTGTCAACAAATTAAATTAATTAATTAAATGCCGAAATCGGCATTCAGGAGCAAATTAACTCTGAATTAAATTGTTCATTGATTTAAATCATGGCATATAATAATTACTATGTTATTAGTTCATTACCAAATATCTTATACATATATAGTAACTGATTTGTGCATTAGCACAACAAAAAACAGTGTTATCCAAATTTAAATAACAAATTTCTGTAAAAAAAATCTCATGACAACTGCGTAATACAATTTGCTTAAATCATAATGGCGTTTTATGAATTAACTTTTTTTTTAATTCCTAATTAAAATGACAGTTTCGAGTTAGCTAGACACTGATAATAATTTACAGATTAAATGAATCTAATGAAGAATGCTGTTATATTTTATTTGGTGTAACTTTCAGAATGAAGTTAAAAGAACGGAGTCAACAGTCTGGATTCATATAAATGATATTTTATATATCAGTGTGATTTTTGTTTTGTAAATGTAGGTACAAAATAAACAACGTTCCATGAAATCGACAAAAAGTACCTATGTTCACATATTCATGTGATGTTTCAGTAGTTTTTCTATTTGTAACATTGTAATTGTGATTTGTATACTACAAAACAAATAAATTTCGTGCATCAAAAGCCTACGAATAATTAAAAAATGTTGTTCTTATTATTATTCAATACTCTGAAATGAATTTTATTAGAACAGCTCTCAATTTTCGAAATTAATACAAAAGTACTGAAATGCATAGGAAAACGTATTGTAAATAGTACTGAAAATATACCCTTTTTTGTATTAATTTGATAAAACAGCTGAACTTTTGTAGATTTCCTAATTCGTGTTACAGTTTTTGCTTTTAATAAGCGTTTTAAAGCCTTTGGGAGAAATCTGATGGGCGAATTTAGTTGTAATTTGGGTATAAATTTGTTTAGAATAATTTATTCGGCATAAACATGATCAGTGGTCTTGTTTCCGCGAAACCAAATTATGGAATTTCAGTCCTGCAATGAAAGAAAATGTAATAGATCCCAATAAAGTTGTCGCACTAGTAAATGTGGAGTTCAAATTGTTTATTGGTACCATTTCAATAAACTAAAGCTATACATTTTATTTAAACCTGGCAGCCAACTAATAGTCGGAATTAGGGTTTGATTATTAGTAAGGCCGATAGTCTTGTACATCTCAACGATTTCGGCCAGATCTGCAACTGCAATACATACATATATCCATACAAGTTAGCCTATCATGGATGTCTACGGCAACTCTGCGAATGGATGCAAAGCTTTCTTCGTTTTTGGCAAATCGATTTAAGTTGTATGAAGTATTCTTCAGAATACTTTGCTATAAACGCACGAGGGCCATAAGGCACTATACTTTCCCTATATCTATTAATATTCTTCTCCATATCAATGCTCTGCTGGCCCGACGAATTATAAAATTGTTAGCTTTACTGATGGAAGCGCTCCTTTCGAATAGCGTGCATGTGAATGGAAGTGTGAACCTGGTTTATTGAATCATAGAAATTATGTTTTTCTTTGTTCAAAATTATTTCAATCAGCCTATCAGATAAGACCTTTTTGGCTTTTATATACTCTGCTAATAGGTTATGTGCCCAGCAATAATTATTAATCGAGATACACGTATCGCGAAATTATAATGCCGAACAATATTTCTGAAAATTCTGATGCTGCGAATCAAAAGATTATCGTCCAAAATGGAAGTTGGTCGATTGAGAAGTTGGATGGTTCCGAAAATTGGTCTACCTGGAGTTTTGGGATAAAGACTAGACTAGAAATGAAGGATCTTTGGGACTGCGTAGAAGGATATTGCTCGGGCCGAAACAAGGAGAAACAAGCTCGCGCTGTAAAATAAGTCTTTCTGTCGACAAGCAGCTTTCTATGTACATTGAGAATGCTGGAACTGCTCAGGAGATCTGGAAGAAATTAAAGGACCTTTTACCCAGGTTTGGAGCGAAGAATTGGTTTATTGCAGAAGCTGTGTTCTGTCCAACTTGTGGAGTGTACCTCAGTAGAAAATTACGTTTCTCAAATTGTGTCGACTGCGAATAAGCTAAATAGCATTGGGTTCACTGTTGCTGACGATGGGTTGGAAACCTTGTTCTAAAAGGCTTGCCTGATGAGTACAAACCGTTGGTGATGAGTATTGGAGCCTCGGGAGTTGCTATATCTGCTGACAGCATAAAACTTGGGATGCGGATAACTCATGCCAATGGAAAAGTTTATCTGGATCAAGAAAAGTATATTCATAGGATGCTGGGCACGTTTCAATATGGAAGAATGCAATGCCGTTGGTACACCGTTGGATGTCAACCAAAAACTTACTAAAGAGTTATCTCCCAAAACTGAGAAGGAGCAATCGGAGATGAAGAAGATCCCGTACCAGCAAGTGATTGAAAGCTTGTTATTCGCTGCAGATTGTACTAGACCAGACATTTCGCAAGCAGTAAACCACCTCAGCAAGTTTAACAACGATTTAGGCACGCAGCACTGGAATGCAGTCAAAAGAGTGTTTAGGTACTTGCAAGGTACGAAGTCAGCAAAGTTAGTATTCAACCGCGATGGAAATCCTGATTTGCTGGAATATTCAGATTCAGACTGGGCCTCTGACGATAGGAAATCAGTAACTGGATACATTACTCTACTACAAGGAGGTGCAGTTTCGTGGAATAGTCGGCGTCAACAAACAACAGCTTCATCCGCCACCGAGGCCGGAGTATATGGCGTTACTATCTGCAACGCAGGAAGTATTATGGCTTCGAGAGTTGGATGCAGAGCTTAACATGAGTAATAAACTTGAAGTTCCGACTACAATATTTTGTGATAACAAGAGTGCTCTACACCTAGCGACAACATCAATCTGTCATCCTAGGACAAAACATATCGACATACGTCATCACTTCATAAGAGAGAAGTATCAACTTGGACTCATAAAATTTGCAAGTGTTGGCACAAAAGTGATGGTTGCAGACAACTTGACGAAAGGAGTAGTTAAACAAAAGCATACAATTTCTATTGTGGAAAAATGGGACTTATTTTCTAATACAAACCAGGCTCAAATGGGGGTGTTGGAAGTGTGAACCTGTTCTATTAAATCATAGAAATTATGTTTTTCTTTGTTCAAAATTATTTCAACTTATTTTTCATTCAAATAAAATCAGCCTATCAGATAAGACCTGTTTGGCGTATACTCTGCTAATATGAACTACATCACACAGTCAAAGATGCGAGCAAATTAGTTCTATCAGTCTGGAGAAATCTGAATTGGGTAAATAAATATTTGCTTGCATTCAATGCACAAGAATACAGTTCTAGATAGAAATGCGTCATCTGTATCTAAACCTCAAACGCACGCACTTCTTGGAGTCACAGCCAATTCGGGAACACCATGATAGGACGACGACTCATTCAATATCGAAAGATCAGCGTCAAATTACCAATTTTAAGCAAAGACGTACTTCAGCCCGGGCATCTGCTTGTTCTCTATGGAGCACATGCAAGACTAGGCCTTGAATATTGCTCCCAAATATGAAGTTCGGTGCCAAATATTTACTTAATTTACTTGACAGCATACAGAAAAGATTATAGTAAGACTAATAGAATATCCTACAATAAAATAAAATCTAATTCTGCTGGTGCACACATTTAACTAAAACTTCTTTGGCTACAGGACAAGCAAACTTTAGAAGTCGTTTCGGGGAAATATGCATATTTCCTAAGGACTATAACCTACAAGAATTTAAGTGAAGAACAGATTTCAATTATCTGAAAGCAAATCCGCTTGCTCTTAAAGCGTAATAGATTCACCGTTCACGTTTAATTTTATCCCCAGACTACGACAGCAGTCTAATCCAATTAAATAATGTAGGTACACGTAACTTACATTTGATTGCCCAAATGGAGCCTTTGCGCAATCCCTCCAAATAATTATAAGTATCCTTCAAGCAATTATCACTTATATTCCATCCTCTATCGTTGAACTCAAAAAAACGAACCATGGAATATGGGCTAAAACCCTCGAACACATAGTTAACACTCGTAATTATTGCACTATTCACATACAATGTTCTCGCAACAAGGGTAGCAATAAACAGCAATAGTTGCACTTGTTGATTAAAAAATATCTTCATGTTAGATATTCGAGCGAGTGCACTAGCGCGGTCCGAAAATCAATCGACGACTGCGCTCTCGTTCTATGTGTTTAGAAACGTTTGATCGGTGTTAACAATTCCGATTCCAATTGATATATTCCTGAATTGATTGATACTTTCATTTTTAAATCGTAAATATGACTCTGAAATGCATCAAAACAAACATTAAAATAGTTTAATCGATTTTCTGATGCACATTGGCAGAGGAAAGCCAGTTCATTAGTTATTTCTGCGAAGACTTATAATGTGCGTTCGCAAATTAGCTACGTGATGTAGTGTAGTACATTAGAAGTAATAACAAAAAATGTGTTGAAGAGAAAGCACACATTTTCTTGAAATACATAGAGGAAAACGAAAAATCACTTGCAATACTTCAGGTACTATACAGTGCAGTTCACTTGTTACATTCTATTTCTTGTTTCTTTTTTCCTATTATGTGGAACAAAGAGAAAAAAAAAAGTTATTTAGCAGAAAGGTACATTCATACACTATTAAACAAACATAATTTCAAACTTGATGATAGACCCATAACGGTAGTTTTACTCACTTTTTCCTAAAAAAAAGGAATGCATGTAATGCACTTTTTTGGTTCACTTGAATAGACGCACCGGTTAAATTGGTTTGTTAACAATAAGCGCTCGGACAAAGAGCAGTAAAAAGTTAATTTGATAGTAAGTACTATTTTATATGAATTTTATTAAAATAGCCAGAAAAAAAAGTCTTGAATTTGCAGAAAAGGCAAAAGTTAAAGCTTACCTCTCCGAAAGATTTTCAGATCATAAAATGGCTCATAAAATTGCTCGAAGTGAACACTCGATATGAAACTTTTTAAAAAATAGGGTACCAAGAAAATGATCGTAAAGGTTTTAATGTTTTAACACCACTAAACAAGCGGAAATTTCAAAGACGAGGGTCTTATGGCACTCAATTGATTCGTCTTGCATTGATTTGTATATTTTGCAGACAATTTTAAGCAGTTACATGAATTCTAATATATAATAGACATTATAAATAATCGATTTTATTTCTAATAAATGATAAAGAAAAATTGCAAATATACGAAGACGGAGACAATAACAAAATGTGAAAAAGACATTGCCAGTATGCTAGTATCGATACTATGCTATGAAAACCATTTTGTAGATGGCGCATATCAATAATTGGTGTTCTTATCATATGCAACAAACCAACACTTCATTTTGCAGAGAGAATAATTGAATTGGAAGAACAGTACAAGGGCCAAAAAAATGATTTTTAGCCTGAAATAGCCAAAATGCTCTGCGTATGTAAACCTACCAACCAGCAAAATAACAGTCCATTTAAAAGCCGAATGTTTACAAAAATAGGCACGTTGTTCGCTGATTGTGTGGAAGAATAGTACAAATCACGTACCTATACCGTTGTATGTTACAGCAACCGAACTTGTAGGAGGCTTTACGTCACATACTTTTAAACTACTGAGGCCAAATGTTAGTTTACAATCACTAACTACAAGATTATATAAAGAACCACTTCCTATAAATGAAAAAAAGATTGTCGCCATAGAGAAGGTAATGCAATATTCCTCTGGAGAGATGTTGGAGTTTTATTTTCATATAATATCTCGGAAATCTACTAATGATGCTGCAGAATAATAGTATTACTCAATAAAATTTTTTAAATTATAATTCATTATACTAAAATAATATAAAAAATCTAAATGTGTATTTTTTTTGTAATTGAGTGGAAGAACAGTACAAGTACAAGGACTTCTTGTCTAAATATTTCCTGTCAGTATAGAATTTTGTGAATTATTCATTCATTAACATATTGGGGAACAGGGATACTTCAAATCCCTCATACATTATTATACAGAAAAATAAATAGTTTTTCTGTGAAATAGTTTTTTTCTGTTTTTCTCAAAAGTGATATTTTGTACATGTACTGTTCTTCTACTCATCAATTCAATTACAAATATCCGATATTTTTACCAATTTTCACTTTTATTCAGCATTGCATACTTTCATAAGAATCAGCCACCGCCCGTGAAGCAGTATGGATATAAAATGGTTCTGCCTCACACATTAAAAAAAATAACAAACAATTTATTAAAAGAAATAAAAAAAAAATAAAACATTGCAAACAAATTTGGTGTTTTGTTGTTTTTTGAATTTTTTATAGATGCGTCTATTCAAGCGAACCAAAATAATTTTAATGGTACATATAGGAAAAAATGAGTAAAACTACCGTTATTGGTCTATTATCAAGTTTGAAATTATGTTTCTGTCAAAAAAGTTATTTTTTTGTTTGTTTCAAAAAAAAAATGTTTTGATGCAAAAAGTTTCTTCATACAATTCTAATAGTGACTGAATTCTAATAGTGGTTATCCAGTTCGATAATATAATCAAAACAAAGAATGACAAATTTCCTATTTAATCATCTAGTTTTGTTTCTAGATGACTTTTGGATACAATTTAATACCTATAAATATATAAGTGTGTATGAATCGGGCAGGCGCTGATCGGCATCAACCTGGCGGTGCCCAGCTGTTGTAACTTTTCGTATACATCAATTGCGCTTATATTACCTCCAAGTGGTAACCACCGGGTACTGGTCTGCCCACCCGGGTGTGACTTGCTAAACTTATAAGCGCGAGTATTGAACACGAAGAAAATAGCAACACTATAATGCTCTGTCGGAAAGACTGACTGAAGGAGTCTCAGAAGTCTTACATGAGCTCCCCAGAAAGAGGACGTACGGCGGATGAATTCATTAGACTGAATCAACGGTGTCGTCAACAGTCAATACGACAGTTACCCTACTTGAGCTACTTCGACATATTTGGAGCTGAGGTCAGTGAGGATTTTTCAGGACTAGTCAGGGTGCTGAAACAGAGATGGTGGCGGATGAACCCTTTATGGGCCAACGGCAGCTCTCACATCCCCGAAGTGGGTTACTGACATCGAAGAATCCGGCCCCTTTCGTCCAAGGGGTCTGACAAAGGGCCTGGCCCTCCAGGTTGGGGGTTGTAAGTCGGGGTAACTGCCCGACTGCGGAAAAAATTACTTGGTTCGGAAACCACCGCAAGCCTCGGATACGGATGATCTTACTGAACTACCGAACAACTAGCGAAGGCCCTGAACTGCTATAAAGCAGACATAACCGCCATCCAAGAAGTGCGATGGGATGGACCGGGCACGAAGAGGATCAAAGACTGAGATATTTACTATGGCGACTGCTATCGGCAACAAAAACAGCGCTTATTTGGATGTGAATACGTCGTCGACTTAGGCAAGAACTCTTAAGTTTCAACTGTATGAACGAGCGCCTCACGGGCTAAATTCGCCAACATTACATTTTAAAATGTAACATTAGCCTAATATGCGCTCATGCCCCCACGGAGGAGAAAGACGACGACACCAAAGAGAGGTTCTACGAGCTCTTGGACAAGACATACGAGCAGTGGCCTAACTATGACATTAAAATTGTCCTAGGTGATTTTAATGCAAAGATAGGAAGGTACGGCCTACACGACAATTGAAACGAAGTATCAAATAAAATCTCTCTAAAGAATAATTTCGTCATTCTTAAAAGAACGAATTTTGAAAAATAAAAATCGCATTGTACTATTTATCCCCGCACTTTCATTTAATCTTTTTCCCATTATACTTACCCAACCAAACGTGTTTTATATTATGTTGTGGACTGTACTGTTTGATTTGTTTGTGTGTAATTTTGTACCTAGTTAATTTAGTCGTAATTTTCTGTTAATGTGCAATTTATTTGTTCGTAATTCTATACATACATACATACCCTATTTTCTAGTCAAAAACTTAGTGTGCCTGTGCAGCGTTTTTGAAGGTATGTATTTTAGATATGCTCTGTTTTTGAAATTTATGTTAAATTTACTGGGTTTTGAAAACAGAGTTTGAACCCTATATTTCTATGAAAAATTTCATAAAAATCGTAAAACTGTTTTCGAGATATGAATGAATAGGTAAAAGGTAAACCTATTTTGAATACACACCGATTTTTATAAAACATTTTTCCCGATTTCGATATTTGAAACAATCCGATGGGAATAGTTAAACCGCGCGTTGTTAAGTCAAAAAGATCGACAAAGGGAAGTATATATTAATATTTTGAGTTCAGGAGAGCTGCAATCCTGGGGCTGTGCAAAGCTCGCTAACCATATACTTTGTAAGTTCTACTGCACTGCAGATCATCGATGTAATTTGAAAACTAAAAATTACAATCAATGTCATTAATAGGCGTTTTTCTTTTATAGTTCAGAGCATAGCCTGAGCTGTAATAAAAAAAGTTCGTGTTTCTTTTTAGCTCAGACACCTCAGAGCTCTGAATTTGTGTTTCTTTTTTCGTTCAGAGAATGATCAAGCGTGCTTTATGAGCTCAGAATAAATTGATTGACGGTTGACGGACGAGCCTTGTTGTTCTGGCACAGAAGGTAAACAAAATTAATAAATAACGATATGACAGCTATGTGCTCAAGTATGTTTCATTAACAAATCAGAACGATCTGAGATGGGTTCAAAGCACGCTCAAAATGCTCGAGCTCCATTCAGAGCGCAGGAAGAAAAAAGGGAAAACGTCTAATGTTTGGCAACAAATTTTTAGGGCTAAGACTATGCAAATTTAATTGAACTTGTAATGAGCAATCTAAGAAAATTGGTATCTTCAATTCCATAAATATGAAGAATGGACAAATTTATTCGAAGTGAGTTGTTTTTCAATAAATTTTTTATTTCAAAGCTAATATCTTAACAAATCTTATTAAAATTCTACAAATCTTAAAAAATGCATTAAAATTGAGTAAATATCTTCTCATCTGGAGACCACCTCAATTTCTTAGAAAATAAGATAATTAAGATCATATAACAACGCTGGTTACAACAGTAATGAGAAAATTCAGAAATTCATTAGTATAAGAGATTCGTACAAAATAGGGTAATTTAGCAAATCGCAAATGTTTGGTAAATTATAATAATTGGTATATTGTGTTTCTTAACAAAACGTGTATTGTACCATTTATGGTAAAAAACTACTGCTTAAGTACTTTTAGCAAACGAGTTTTTCTACCGTATTTTTTGGTAAATAACTCGTCGGGTAAATGTACTTAGGGAAAAAAAAGTTAGTTCTTTGTGATTCTCACAAAAGCGAAGGACTTTTAATTACCTAACTAAAGTTAACTGAGTACTTAAGCTAATACTATCAATATCAATGATTATAATGGGTTTGTGTGTGTTTTTTTTTTCAAGTTAATAAACAAAATTTTCTGTCATTCCTTAACCATATAAAGTTCCTAAAGTTGGACTTACATTCTTTTTTAACACAAGCGTCCTTTTAAGGACGATCAATTCGATATGTATTGAGATATTTCAGATGAAAAATTTTCTTTAAAACTTGAATTTCAGGATAAACATGAAAATAAAATCCCGAAAATCAGTGAATATGATTGGTGTTTAAAATCGCGGCGATTTTAAACACCTCGGGATTTCACTATATATTTACATACGTTTGGACAAACACCCTTAATTAAACTTATATGTAAACTTATTTTCTGTTAAATAGTTATAGTTATAGTTTCGAAGGCATGTGTTTTCTTACGACTATTTGTTAAAAATCTATTATTTCCAATAAAAAAGTTGCAAAGTATTCATTTTAGACTTGTTTTGTTTGCATTATTTACTTTCGGAGTAAATTTAATGAATTATAAAAATCTCGAAAGCATTTTTATTTTCTAGATTTTGACCCATTCGAAATTTTTGCATTCGAGATTTATCAAATTCATTTTCGAGATTTTGACCATTCTAGATCTTAGTCGTTCTAGTTAACGTCATGAACCCCAAAATATATTTAGGAAAATGTTAAGTATACGCAAGAGTGAATATTTAATTTTTTTTGTTAATAGATATTTGGTAGGAATAGAAGCTTAATTTACTCCATTTTGGGTTTTGAAATTAGTTACCTTATCGACAGAACCTGATAGTAAACCTTGCTTACACGTCCTAAGTCGCATTCGTTTGAAGGAAGGTTTCTATCTCGCACAGGAACTACATCATTGATAGAAATATTGTACGTCTAGGATATCGCCATTTGTATCGCTAAGAATTTCTTCAGGTACTCATGCTTCCAAAGCTACTCACGAAGAAGTTTTATTTTAGCGCATATCGTTTAATGCGATTAACACACTCTTACAGTAAATGACCCCCGTGAAGAAAGCGATCTGGAGCCAAAAAAAGTAGCTTGTTACACATTTCTGAATTGATGGATATTGGCCAGGAATTTAAACAAGCTTGTATCTTCGCTAAAAGTGTAGAAAACTCTTCCAAAGGAAATGTATGATTTCCCTCAATTTTTCGAAAGTGGAACTTGAAGTTCTCTACCGTCGGCCGCCGAGAGACCTTTATGCAAGGGATCCAGAATTCATATCGATTCAAGCTGATTGCTACCATGAGTGGAAAGATCATGATGAAACTTACCGAGAAGTGAAGAAATATAATGCTTGCTATAAGATAATATAGACCAAGCCAATCTCTCTTTTGTTAAGTTCTTATATTTAAGACCGACAAGGCGACAATTATTAAAACACGTGTGGTACGCTTGACTCTTAAACAGGAAATAGCTCTTATTGGATGACAGATGTCATATCAATTGGCACATGGTATAAATATTGAATATAGTCTAATGATTAAAGCCAGGTATACATAACATCATTGAATCGAATAATCATATCAGAATCCTACATATTGAACTGAAGACATTTTTTCTCGAAATTTTTTCTTCGTGGGCTAAGCATAAGTATTCACGGTTAGGTTGGCGTTAATATACTGTCGTTCAAAATCACATTTATTTTTACGAATTATTAAATATGAACGACTCATCTTGTCGAGTCTATTTAGATGCATTCCACAACAACTCGAAGGTCACATTGTGTAACATCTTTCGTTGAAATATTGTAATGAAATGATTATCTGTTGAGGGAAAATGACTCCAAGGTACGTTTCAATTTTTGAAAGACGTTTTTCAATACATGTTATCGATGTACATACATATGACGGTTTGGGGATTCATGATTTAACAACTATCGGTCCATTAGATAATTTCAAAATTGAATGTGTTAAGCTGAAGACTGACCTTATTCATAAAATTTAATAAAATAATAGCACCGCGGAATTCAAGCGTAGGTTAGGTTAGGTTAGGTTAGATTGAATAGGGTGTGAGTTTATCACATTGGACTAGGCACCATATTGGACCTAGTTCCCTGGGGAACCTTAACGGTCCAAAAAGAACCTAAACCAATTCTCCCTATTAATTAATTTCCCTACAAAACCTGAAAATTGTTTTAATTTTGTTTGCGAGGCCAACCTCCTCCAAATTGTCGAACAAGTACCTTCCAAAGGTATTTCCTCCTGTACCGAGCAATAGCTTGACAATCACAGAGTATATGAGTTATATCTACTGCGACATGTAAGTCTTCGCAATACCTGCATGTGTCCGCGTCTGTTAAACCTGAACTCATAGCGTGTTTCCTTAGAATACAGTGCCCGGAGAGTATCCCTATTGCCATTCGTAGCTTTGATCTGCTGAGCTTTAATAATTCTACGGCTACGTCCTAATTGGACTGGCACCTCACGACCGAACGATGAACTTTAGTCGGTCGCATCGATTGTTGGTAGCGCTACCAAATATTGTGTCCTATTATACCGGTCGCTCACAAACGCTTTGTAAACACCATCCCGCGGCTACCCTATTTCTTTAAGGCAACTCTTTTCCACACTACACCTGTTTTTAATCGGTTTTTATAAAATTACGCGCGTTTATTCAATAAAATATGGTTAAAAAAAAAACTTAATTTCTTAAATTTTCTTCTTAATCCATTTTACATTGTCAACGACGGCGCGACAAAAATCAACTACTTTTCATAGCGTTGGTATGAAACAGGAAACAACAACAAGATTTTTAACAAAATATGGGGCCTTATTTCATAATAAAATAAGACACAAAAAAAAAAAATCAAATAAGACCTCAAACGAAAAACGAAAACGTATGCAAACCCCCTGCTTGGGTTTACTGTCAGATTTGGGGCTTATTATACCCTCCACAGGAAGGTATATTCACTTTGCCATTACGTTTGTAACGCCAAGAAGGATTCACCGGAGACCCTATAAAGTATATATATTCTGAATCAGGATCACATTCTGAATCGATTTAGCCATGTCCGTCTGTCTGTCTGTCTGTCTGTCTGTCTGTCTGTCTGTCTGTCCGTCTGTCTGTTGAAAGCACGATAGCGTCCAAAGGAATTGACCTAGCCGAATGAAATTTTGTGAGACGACTTCTTTTTACCGTCGCCAGGTTGGTATTGAAAATGGGCTATGTCGGTCAAGTAGTTCTGGTACCTCCCATACAAAATCACTATTAGACCCACGTCTCTCTCTGTCTGTTGAAATCACGATAGCGTCCGAACGAATCGACTTAGGCAACTGAAATTTTAAGAGAGGTCTTATATTTATGGCCTTCAAGTTTGTATTAAAAATGGTCCATGTCGGTCAAGTAGTTCTGTTACCTCCCATACAAAGCCAATATTTGACCCATATATCTCTGTCTGTTGAAAGCACGATAGCGTCCAAACAAATCGACTTAGGTGAATGAAATTTTGTGGGAGAACTTTTTTTAACCGTCGTCAGGTTGGTATTGAAAATTGTCTATGTCGGTAAAGTAGTTCTGCTACATCCCATACAAAACTAATGTTAGACACATACTTACTCGCATGGCAAACATTTTGCATGACTTTTATGCAGTGGAGGGTATCAAAGCATCGGCCAGGCCGATGATAACACTTTTACTTGTTTTATATTTGAAATTGGGGTATTATTATTTTATTCGCCCTTATTCTACGTGGCGTTTATAGTAAACGACAAATGGCGTTTTTTGAAATCAGTATTACATGTGGCGTGTTTCTAGGCATTTTAGGACGTTTAACGACATGTGGCGTTTAAGGAGTGTGGAACACAAGTACTACACAGTTTTTCGCATTCTGACTGTCGTGGCACAAAACGACTCAAAAAACGCCGATTATTGTCGATTACAAATTCTTAAACGATAGATAGAATAGATTATTACCAAAACACGTGAGTAGCTCTCTTGATAGAGAAAACAGAATGAAACACGTGAGTTTTGGTAATAATCTATATATATAACAAGTAAAAGTATTATCATCGGCATGGCCGATGCTTTGATACCCTCCACTGTATGTACTGGATCATAGGTACACGCATGTGTCTAATATTGGTTTTGTATGGGAGGTATGAGAAATACTTGACCGACATAGACAATTTTTAATACCAACTTGACAACTGTAAAAACAAGTCCTCTCACAAAATTTCATTCACCTAAGTCGATTCGTTTGGACGCTATCGTGCTTTCAACAAACAGAGAGATACATATCATATATGCGTCAAATATTGGCTATGGGAGGTAACAGAACTACTTGACCGACATGGACCATTTTTAATACAAACCTGAAGGTCATAGATATAAGACTTCTCATAAAATTTCAGTTGCTTAAGTCGATTCGTTCGGACGCTATCGTGGTTTCACCAGACAGAGAGACACATGGGTCTAATAGTGGTTTTGTATGGGAGGTACCAGAACTACTTGACCGACATAGCCCATTTTCAATACCAACCTGACGACGGTAAAAAGAAGTCCTCTCACAAAATTTCATTCGCCTATGTCGATTCGTTTGGACGCTATCGTGTTTTCAACAGACAGGCAGACGGACATGGCTAAATCGATTCAGAATAATTGTGATCCAGATTCAGAATATATATACTTGTTAACTTTAAAGAAAAAGACCGACCGACTTCTATGAAGTATAAAGAGAAACTATCTTTATTAGAGAAATTCATATGGTTTTAGTACAATGTATATAAGTGGGAGCCATTATTGCCAGACTTCAATTTTTCAAATAGATTAATAACTTTCAACACTCCCACTTTTGAATAAATTTAATGAAAACATAATAAGCATTACTTTATTTACTAGTAACTCCAATTAAAAAACGTAAATTCTCAAATTTATCTTTACTTAATGCTTTGGTGAATATGTCAGCCTTTTGTAATTCAGATGGAACATAATTAATTTTAAAATCGCCTCTATCATAACGTTCTCGAATAAAATGGTAACGAACATCTATGTGTTTTGTTCGTTTATGAAATTCGGGGTTTTTAACAAGCCTAATTGCACCCTGATTATCCATAAGCAACTGTGTCTCGCCAATGCCATTTGGAACCAATTCGAAAAGCAGCTGTTGAAGCCATACCATTTCCTTCACTGCCTGTGAAGCCGCTACGTACTCCGATTCCGTCGTGGATAAAGACACACACTTTTGTCTTTGTGATGACCAAGAGACTGGTCCATTTCCAATGGTAAAAATAAAGCCCGTGGTCGAACGTCTAGTTTCAGGATCGCCGGCATAATCAGCGTCACTGAAACAAACCAAAGAAAATTTATTACATTTTTCAAAAACTATACCCATTGTCCTGGTCCCGCTGATGTACTTCAGAATACGTTTGACTGCATTAATATTCGCCTGAGTTGGTGCCTCCAGATACCGAGAAACAACTCCCACTGCAAATGCTATGTCTGGACGAGTAGCAACTGCCAGGTACATGAGACATCCCACAGCCTCTCTGTAGGGAAATTTCACGCATTTTGAAGACACAGATTCTTCAAGCGAATAAGTTTCAGCTGGAGTTGACACTGGTTTACACGAATCCATGTTGAATCTTTTCAGAACACACTCCGCGTATCGTGCCTGATTGACGAAAATCGTACCATCAGATCTCTTCGTTAACTCCAATCCCAAAAACATCTCCGCATCTAATAATGTAATCTCGAAATGCTTCTTCAAAAATTTCACCAGGTTCATAGCATCCTTCTTTTCTCGCGCAGCAACCAATCCATCGTCGATATATATTGCAAGAATCAAACGCCTGTTTACGTCCGCCGAGATGAACACACACGGATCCATTTTGCTAGGTTTTAGATTAAACTCTTTCAGAACACCAGTAAACTTTTTATTCCAGCATCGGGACGCTTGTTTCAACCCATACAGGCTCTTTCGAAGTTTGCACACTCTTCCGGATCCGTCATCGAAGCCTTGTGGTTGCTTCATGTAAATCTCCTCATTTAATTCGCCGTTTAAGAATGCTGTCTTCACATCGAATTGTGTAAGACTTAGTCCTTCGTTTGCCGCAATAGCAAAAATTGCGCGAATGGATGTGTATTTTGCCACTGGGCTTAAAGTCTCCCCGTAATCAATTCCCTGTTCTTGGCTAAATCCTTTAATGACCAACCTGGCCTTATATTTCTGCCTTCCGCTCACACCTAAGTTTTTCAGCTTGTAAACCCACTTGTTGTCGATCGCCTTCCTTTGTAGTGGACGCGGCACCAAGTCCCAGGTGCGATTTTTATTAAGGCTATTCATCTCCTCGGCCATAGCTTCTTTCCAATGACATGCATCATTACAGGTTGTTGCATCAATATAGCTATATGGTTCACCCTGCACAAGGAAAGCATGTTTTTCAAAGAAATTGCACATACCTGAACCTTTATTTTTGCTGCTACGCAGACGATCTCTCAACGGAAGCGTTTCATCACCACCACCGTCACTTAATTCATCATCTTCGCTTGCCGACTGAAAAACGTCATCTCTTCCATTTGGGTCCTCTTCATCACCTGTAGAACTACGAGCATCGTCCTTCTGTGAATCATCATCCAAGGCTGGAAAAACCACAGCTTCCTCCGGTGCCTTATTGGTATCATCCAATCTTACCATGTGATGATGTTCATTGTCGTCCTTCTCGTTGAATGTGACATCCCTGACTATGTCGACTTTCCTAGCTGCAGGTATCCAGATCCTGTATCCCTTGGTATTATCCGCATAACCCATAAATAAACCCTTATCCGATTTCTTGTCCCACTTTTTGCGTTTTTGTTTCGGAATATGTACAAAAGCCTCGACTCCGAACACTTTGAAATCTTCAACCCTGGGACTACTGCCCCACCACAGCTCATATGGGTTTTTACCTTTGCAAGAACTTGTTCCCGTTCGATTCAGCACATACACCGCGGTATTCACGGCTTCCGCCCAGAACTTCTTGTGTAAATTCTTCGCATGCAACATTGTCCTGGCAGCTTCAACTATTGTTCTGTTCTCCCTTTCAGCAGACCCATTTTGCTCTGGAGTATAAGCCACAGTAGTGTCGTGCCGAATACCATGCTTGGCTAGGAGAGATTTCACACCCTCGTTGACAAACTCTGAGCCATTGTCTGTCCGAAGTGTCTTAATTGGACTTCGAGCCTCACACCTTGCCCGACTAATGAATTGCTCAATCGAGTAACAAACTTCCGACTTATGCTTCAGAAAGAAAACCACTTTATAATGCGAAAAATGGTCCTTAAAAAGCACAAAATATCTAGCACCACCCAAGGAATTTTCCTCCATTGGACCACATACATCCACATGCACAAGCTCACCTGGTTGGTTGGCTTGAAAAATGCTCTTCGGAAAAGGTAATCTGTGTTGCTTACCGAAAAGACAGGAATCACATAAGAAATTTCCATCATCCTCAAACTCTATGCCATTCTGTTTCAAATGGGTACGTACATGCGAAACATTTTGATGAGCCATCCTCTCATGCCACATTTTCAGTGACAAAATTTGATTACTTGCAATATTCGCCGCTTTAGATACTTCACTTTGTACCCTAATACACATTTCAAACAATTGTTGTCTCCGTTCTCCCACTGCTTGAATTGCACCATCCGTATTCACAAATTGACATTTCACACTATCAGAAATAAATCTCAACCCTTTGTCCAATGCACGACTTTGTGAAAACAAATGAACAGAAATCTTCGGTACATAAAGCACATTTGAAAGATGTTTTTCAATCCACATTTTACCATTTGAAGCTAGAATATTAATGTCTCCAACTCCCATCGCCGAAATTTTTTCTCCACTTCCATTTCTTATTCCAATTGGATCTGAAAAACTTCGATAGTTTATCAACCATTCCTTTTTATAGGTCATATGATCGCTTGCTCCTGAGTCTAAGTACCATCGATTATTAATTTCTCGATCATCATTAACCATCAGCGCGCTTGCTGTCAGTTTTCCTGCCCTCTGTTCCTCACTTCTAGTTCCAGTCCTCATCCGATCATCCGCATCCCCCTTTTGCAGCTCGCCGACACTTCCAGCCTTCATTTGATCATCAATTTTTAGACAATTGCTAATGAGTGCGTTACCCCTTGGTACTTCACTTCTACTTCCAGTCCACAATTGATTATGTACATTTCCTCTTAGCTTCTCACTCCCACTTCCAGCCTGTGCTCGATCATCGGTTGTCAAAGAGTTGCGTCTGCAAGTCAATGCGTTCCCCTTTGATGCTTCACCTCTACCTCCAGCCTTTTTTCGCTCAGCAATCTTCTTCGGACATTCTCTTTTCCAATGCCCGAACTCATTGCATGCAAAACACTTGCCAGGCTTAGAATTTTTTTCTTGCTGTTTTCTCCCTCTTTGCTTGGCCAGTAGTGCTGTTGTTAAAGTAGATGTACTAGGAGAATGAGATAACATTCGAGTCTCTTCCATCACCAACCGTGACGTCAAATTCTCCAAAGTTTGCTCTTTTTTGACTGAGGACTCCCACGCACAAAAAAAATGTTTGAAGTTGTCTGGAAGAGTCATTAATATTTTTGTAATTACCATACTCTCTGAAACTGTCTCTCCAACATCTCTTAGCTGCCGAACTATGTTCTGCAATTTGGAGATGTGTGTTGCAACGTCATCATCTGGATCCTTATTGAAACTATAGAAACGTTGTAGCAGCATATGAACATTCGCCTTTGATGTTTGTTCATATACCG
This sequence comes from Cheilosia soror, assembly GCA_949372485.1. Lineage (NCBI taxonomy): Eukaryota > Metazoa > Arthropoda > Insecta > Diptera > Syrphidae > Cheilosia > Cheilosia soror. The sequence goes on from OX443563.1 coordinate 35,844,939, forward strand.
CCCTCAACTTCATCCACATCTCTTCTGCAATTGTGCAATTGACAATATGCCGAAGTGGTGTTGAACCAATGCTTGTTGCAATTATTCTTTGAGCCTTGCTATCCGATCTCATCCAATCAGCTAAACGTACATTGAACACTGCTTGTTCTTCATTCTGTGCTTTAATTGGGAATGGGATTGATCCATCCACATGTCCTAAAAGCCCTGATGCATTTAACAAAATTGTTACTTGGAACTTCCACACTGAGTACTGCTCGGAATTTTGCAATTTTTCCACTTTAAAGAGTTCGCTCTCCATTTTCTCTTTTCTTAAAGAACAAAATTTTTTGGATATAGCAATAGGTTTCCCAAAAACGCGTTTACCAGAAAAAAAAACGATTTGACCAAGGTGACCTTTATATAACCTTATCGAATTTATTTTCTAACGTGGTCTGGGCCCATAACCTGTTAACTTTAAAGAAAAAGACCGACCGACTTCTATGAAGTATAAAGAGAAACTATCTTTATTAGAGAAATTCATATGGTTTTAGTACAATGTATATAAGTGGGAGCCATTATTGCCAGACTTCAATTTTTCAAATAGATTAATAACTTTCAACAATACTTTATAGGGTCTCTGGTGAATCCTTCTTGGCGTTACAAATGTAATGACAAAGTGAATATACCTTCCTGTGGAGAGTATAAAAACGTCTTCTATGGGGTGAAACTCGATGACGTTATTATATTCTTCTTTTGTTTTGTTCGTATTGCTGTATTTCAGGTTAATTTAGGCAGAAACAAAATTCCACCAAGTCGATTTATTATCATTTCTCGCATTTTACGAAAGAACATTATTACCTAAGACCATTGTATATACACACTATAGTACTCTCATCCCATCGCATTGAATTACGCGTCTTCGACGATCCAGGTGGCGCTTCAGTTGATTTAGTTTGTACACTGCCAGTCAACTCCGAGCATTGGGGAAATGTGTATAGAGAAAACCAAAATAAACAAAACAAAGTCAAACTGGTATGCCTCTTCTCTTTCTTCATTCATATCGCCATTTCCATCCATCAGTAGGTATAAAATTACTTCTGATGTGATGTAACAGGGTAGGGTAGAGAACTGCAAGTGCAACTGGTTTGGTTTTTCTTAGTGATAGGAGGAAGAATAGAGGAAAGGAGGTGCAATATTATGAGCAAGAGCAAATATAATTCAACAGCATGGTGGTGTAGGATAGGATGGTGGTGGTGGAGGATTTGTGTGTTTGGATAAGGGTGCACGATGCAAGGGGTGATCAGTTGGGAAAGACAAATTGAATAAAAACTGAATTTGGCTTCCTTTCTGTCGTTGCAGAAGATTTGAGGATTTGGCATAAAATAATGTATGCTAGACTCTCACTATTTTGCCTATATTTTTGTCAAATATGCATCGATTTAAGGGATTCTTTTTTTAATTGATTCTAAAATATTATAGGCATGCGCATGTGTATATTTTATGAGGTTTATAATGTTATAGGAGTCTACATCTCTCTCTATATAAAAATCAAATTGTTTGCAAAACTCGAGAAAGGATAGATGCTAGACCGATTTGGATAATTTTTTTTCCCATAACCACTTATACATAATCATTTTGATAAAACTAATATAGGGCATTAAATCTAAAGAGTAGATACATATGTACATAGGTACATATTCAGAGGATTTATGCGGAACTATTTAACTAAAAGTATGTTTTTCTAACAATGTAGGCACTGCTATGTATTTAGAAAAAGTTCTAAGTTTGATTATCATGCACTTCGTAGTGCACAATAGAAAAATAAAAATATCAGTTTCAAATTCATTTAAATAAGTGATAAACAGCTTTTATTGTAATGCTCCATGGTACACATTTTTGGGTTTTCCATGAATCGTATTGCATAGATTCTTGTCTATCAGGACAATGCATACCAATGTTACAAATTTTACAAACTTTGGCTCCCGTGATTGTCGAAGAATAGCGTTACATCTCTTTGTCCAATTTTGACCAAACTTCACAGAATAGCCTTTGTACAAAGATTTTATCATTTTATCAAAATGTGAGTTCATATACCAATACCACGATTTTTAAATGGACGATGCCACGCCACTTTGTCCAATTCTTTTTACATACAAACCTGCTACAGAAGAATATACCTTTGTCCTTTATAGAAAAAAAAGAATCATCAAATTCGGTGTAGCCAAACTCGAGTTATAAACGGAATATAAAAAAATAGATTACTAGCAGTCCCGTGATGGTCTTGCTTGTGTTATTTGGGGCTACCCGCCTGATGCTCTCATTTCGCTCACAACAAATTAACAAATTCTCCTACATATTTTTATTCCTTTTTGATTTTCCTTTTCCCTCACTTTCATGTGATCGTTGATCAATGGTTAGAAAACGGGCTTAGATTATCCGTTTTGGGCTGTGCGTTGACGACTTAGTTATTTAAAACAAACAATGGCTTACTTAATTTCATAGTAAGAATCTAATCTGAACTGAAAGTTTCTAAATACATACATAACTATTCATCAATTTCCTACATACTACAATAATCCATATTTTAAATGTATAGGGATGATTGCTGCAATAGCATTCAGCGTAGCACTGCGACCTGCGTATACCTAGCTGCTCCTAAAATAATTGTATCTAAATACATATTTACAAAAGGTTTATTTTGGGTTTAAAATTAAAATAAACAAATGAACTGAAACTGTCAGCCTTTAAATCGCATACCTACCTACTTAAGCATAGTTTGAAACAAACTACTAGAGGTACAAACGAATCCGTCCTGTCGTTAAGAATACAGCTAGGTACCTACCATCACGCAGACAAACAGGCAGACAGAATTGCGAAACTCAGTTTTTGAGCTGTACCTACTATCATCGTAATATCATAATTAATTGATCTAAAAATTTGTACTTAAAACAATATCATTCTCACACTATACATACAATATGAGAAAATTGAAAATTTAGATCGATCTGGGTAGATACGTGATTTTATTTGCTAAGATCCAACCAAACTTCCCCACTAGTGCACCTTACATGCTCACCCACCCCATAATTATTTTCAAATCATCATAACCTACCCTTGATATCTAAGTCCAAAAGCCACGATCATGACACCAATGCTACCCATAAATCCAAGAAATACAAAATATGTATTGTTAAAACTCCGATCTATGATTTCATATTTCTCCTTTCCACATTGTTATCCTCTTAAATATCAATTCCAATCGTCATCAGCATCACACTCATCATCATGCTAAAAGTACTCTCCCCACACACCACCACTATAAGCGAAAAGTATAAATCGATCCGATCTTTCATTTCATATTCCTTCTTTTCATATTGCTATGCTCATAAATGCTAAAAGTACACTTCGCCTAACCTACACACCACCACCACTAACTACCTGCGAAAAGAATCACTTACTTCCACTCCTTACTACTGGAGAATAAAAGACAACAAAAATACTAATTGTTCTTTCTCTTTCATCTGCATGTTGTCAATGAGATGAATAAGAAAAGAAGAAGGCATCATTTAATTTGGTTTCAAATAATCCAATACAACTACCATGTTCGATGTGAGTAGTTGGTCTCAGAGGTGGTTGGTGGCGCTAGTGCATACAATGGTCAATGGCTAGGATACAATGGTCTTAGCATTGTATATAGACACTATAGTACTATCACTTCGCATTTATGCACTAGCGCCACCAACCACCTCTGAGACCAACTACTCACATCGAACATGGTAGTTGTATTGGATTATTTGAAACGAAATTAAATGATGCCTTCTTCTTTTCTTATTTATCTCATTGACAACATGCAGATGAAAGAGAAAGAACAATTAGTATTTTTGTTGTCTTTTATTCTCCAGTAGTAAGGAGTGGAAGTGGAAGTAAGTGGGTACTTTTCGCATATACGATATACCTATACTCGTAGGTAGTTAGTGGTGGTGGTGTGTAGGTTAGGCGAAGTATACTTTTAGCATTTATGAGAATAGCAATATGAAAAGAAGGAATATGAAATGAAAGATCGGATCGATTTATACTTGTCGCATTATAGTGGTGGTGTGTGGGGAGAGTACTTTTAGCATGATGATGAGTGTGGTGCTGTTGAGTGATGACGATTGGAATTGATATTTAAGAGGATAACAATGTGGAAAGGAGAAATATGAAATCATAGATCGGATTTTTAACAATTCTTATTTTGTATTTCTTGGATTTATGGGTAGCATTTGTGTCATGATCGTGGCAATTGAACTTAGGTGTCAAGGGTAGGTTATGATGATTTGAAAATTATTATGGGGTGGGTGAGCATGAGCATGTGAGGTGCACTAGTGGGGAAGTTTGGTTGGATCTTAGCAAATAAAATCACGTACCCAGATCGATCTAAATGTTCAATTTTCTCATATTGTATGTAGTGTGAGAATGATAGGTATTGTTTTAAGTCCAAATTTTTAGATCAATTAATTATGATAGGTATTAAGATGATAGTAGGTAAAGCTCAAAAACTGAGTCTCGCAATTCTGTCTGTCTGTTTGTCTGCGTGGTGGTAGGTAGCTGTATTCTTAACGACAGGACGGATTCGTTTGTACCTCTAGCAGTTTGTTTCAAACTGTGCATAAGTAGGTATGCGATTTGTAGGCTGACAGTTTGAGTTCATTTGTTTATTTTAAACCCAAAATTAACCTTTTGTATTTAGATACAATTATTTTAGGAGCAGTTATACGCAGGTCGCAGTGCTACGCTGAATGCTATTGCAGCAACAGCAATCATCCAAATCATCCCTATATAAATTTAAAATATGGATTATTGTAGTACCTATAATATGGATTATTGTAGTATGTAGGAAATTGATGAATATGTATTTAGAAACTTGCAGTTCAGATTAGAAGATTCTTGCTATGCAATTAAGTAAGCTATTGTTTGTTTTAAATAACTAAGGGCCACTTGCACCAAATCATTGGATATCTAAATAAACTTCTGAATACCTAACCATAGATAAACCAATAAATAGTTACTTCCCGTCTTTGTGTTGCACCATTGCAAAATTGTGCCTGGATAAGTAACCTTCGATTATTTTAAATTTGAATCAGTACTAAAAACGCAAACAATACATTGAACTGTCGAATAAATGGCAAATAAAAGCTACAGACGTAGGTAAATAAACTCGTGCAGTGCAGTGGATGAAATTAATGTCAGATTTCAGATAATTCCAATAGCGCTATAGGGCTCCAAATTTTAGAAATCTAGGTAGTCGTGCCACGCTATAGGAATTTGTTGCAACTTTATCTATTGTTCTGCTATTGTTTCTGAAAGTTAAAAGTAGGTATTTTGGTCTGAGTTGAGCATGAGCTATCTCATGCGAATAACCCTATGGATTATAGGACATGCTGTCGATTCGATTTATGCACTCCTATCATATCGCCGCATTTTATTCGCTGTCATCGAAATGTTTTTTTTTCCATCGAATATTCCACGCATATAAAAGTAGCTACATATTTATAAAACCACAATCGTCGGAAATTAAACTAATATCCATTCTTTGTGTTGATTTTATTTTTCACACTACCAAGTACTTTTACTATTTGACGTTTGGGCACGACTATCCAGCCTTTCGAGACTGGATAAATATTTTATGAATTTATCCACGGATAGATAAATAAGTGTACATGTGCAACACAATTTTTACCTAATCAGCGGAATAGAGCTAAACAGTGAATAATAGAATAAATACTGCCTTCAAATTAGTTTGGTGCAAGTGACCCTAAGTCATCAACGCACAGCCCAAAACGGATAATCTAAGCCCGTTTTCTAACCATTGATCAACGATCACATGAAAGTGGGGGAAAATGAAAATCAAAAAGGAATCAAAATATGTAGGAGAATTTGTTAACGACTTTTACATATAGACGCACTAAACCAATCAGTTGGTAACGAGGGAATAGCTCACAATTATCTCCAGACCAGAAATGACAGCATCAGGTGGGTAACCCCAAATAACACAAGCAAGACCATCACAGGACTGCTAGTAATCTATGTTTTATATTCCGTTTATAACTCGAGTTTGGCTACACCGAATTTGATGACTCTTTTTTTCTATAAAGGTATATTCTTCTGTAGCAGGTTTGTATGTAAAACAAATTGGACAAAGGGGCGTGGCACCGTCCATTTAAAAATCGTGGTATATGAACTCCCATTTTGATAAAATGATAAAATCTTTGTACGAAGGCTATTCTGTGAAGTTTGGTCAAAATTGGACAAAGGGATGTGGCGCTATTCTTCGACAATCACGGGAGCCAAAGTTAGTAAAACTTGTAACATTGGTATGCTTTGTCCTGATAGACAAGAATACTATCTATGCAATACGATTCCTGGAAAACCCAAAAATGTGTACCATGGAGCATTACAATAAAAGCTGTTTATCACTTATTTAAATGAATTTTAAACTGATATTTTTATTTTTCTATTTTGCACTACGAAGTGCATGATAATCAAACTTAGAACTTATTCTAAATACATAGTAGTGCCTACATTGTTAGAAAAACATACTTCTATTTAAATGGTTCCGCATAAATCCCCTGAATATGTATTGTCTAATTTTCCACACTTCACAGAAATACCTACCTTTGGGTTTGGTTCGGTGGTTTTCGAGTTTTGCGATCATTAGTGGTGTACTTATACCTATTCCCATAAAAAATGGAAATTCAGGTTTTTTGCAATTTTTCGGCTTTTCATTTGGGGGTTTCCAAATTTTTTTTTTGCCAAACCCTGATTCAAGACGAACAAAACAAAAAAAAAGAATCATCCAAATCGGTCTAGCATCTATACTTTCTCAAGTTTTGCAAACAATTGATTTTTATATAGAGAGAGATGTAGACTCCTATAATAGTTAGCTGCTCGTTTTACTGACATCAAATGCTTCTACATTATAAACCTCATAAAGTATACACATGCCTATAATATTTTAGAATCAATTAAAAAAAGAATCCCTTAAATCGATGCATATTTGACAAAAATATAGGCAAAATAGTGCCCAATATGCCCAATCCTCAAATCTTCTGCAACGACAGAAAGGAAGCCAAATTCAGTTTTTATTCAATTTGTCTTTCCCAACTGATCAGTATCACCCCTTGCATCGTGCACCCCTCTCCAAACACACAAATCATCCACCGCCACCATCCTATCCTACACCACCATGCTGTTGAATTATATTTGCTCTTGCTCATAATATTGCACCTCCTTTCCTCTATTTTCCTCTCCTTTCACTAAGAAAAACCAAACCAGTTGCAGTTCTCTACCCTGTTACATCACATTTCACATCAGAAATAATTTTATACTGATGGATGGGAATGGCGATAATGAATGAAGAAAGAAAAGAGGCAAACCAGTTTGACTTTGTTTTGTTTCTTTTGGTTTTCTCTATACACATTTCCCCAATGCTCGGAGCAGTGTTACCGATGGGCGACATATGTCGCCAAATGGCGACTTTTCTACTGTCGGGACGCGTGGCGACCACATTTCGAAATAAGCGTTTTTGGGACCCCTTTCACAAATACTGGCGACATTGGGACGCATTTTCAAAGCTTCAATTTATTTCTCAAATAACACCCAAACATTTTGAAGCATACATAAACATTTGCGTGTTTTTTCTGCTTTAATAAATCTTCGCATGTTTGTTGAACAGATGTAGTAGGTACCAAACGGAATACAGCGTAACACTTTCCATTCCAAACGTCGACACAATGCCAGCAAGTCTTTACATACTAAACGACCCGGTGAAGTTCGTACCACCTAAAATTTATTTATTTATAACTCTTTATAAGCGATTATGAGTCCCAATCAACCTTCCAACTCCACAGTTTAAGTTTCGTTTGGTGATTAAATGAAACTCGTTCCTATAATTCAAATGAATTCAATGTCTTTTATTTATTCTACATATAAAAATGTAAATCAATTTAACTAACAAATTTCAAAGCTAAAACTATGGTGTTTTAAATTACTTTTATGTCGCGCCATTCCCCGATTTAGAATCCCACCTTATTCAATGCACATCAATGTTAACAATCTTACAACTTTTGAAATGCATAATTTTTTGGTATGGGAGCGAGGTGCCATGTCCCTTTATCCAATTTTTATGAAATCTCGCCGAAACACCTTCGAGCTAATAGTAAAGATTTTCTCAATATGTGAGCTCAATTCACTCTGTGGTTTTTGAGATATACGATGTCGAAAGATTTTCTTAGAAATGGCGCTCGATCTATTCTGTGGTTTTCGAGATATAAGATTTTTAAGAATTTTTTGTGTGTCCAATTTTGACCAAACTTCACAGAAACTCCTTCAACTCAATTATAAAGAGTCTCCCAAAATTTGAGTTCATGGTGGTTTTCGAGTTTTGCGATTATTGGTGGTGTATACTCCTATAAAAAATGGAAATTTAAATTTTATATTGTTTGGGACGCATTTTTGGGCTCGGGCGACCTTTTTTGGCGACATTTTCAAATTATCCATCGGTAACGCTGGCTCGGAGTTGGCTGGCAGTGTCCAAACTAAATCAACTGAAGCGCCACCTGGATCGTCGAAGACGCGTAATTCAATGCGATGGGATGAGAATACTATAGTGTGTATATACAATGCTAAGACCTAAGCCTACTCCACAGCCCATTTTTGAACCGTCCGTGTGTAGACTGTTAGGTTCGAGTCCCCGTTCACCCGTCCGTCCTGCCAATCTAATTTTGAAGGGAGTGAAAAGTGTTTTTTAAAAAGTATTCTGGAGGTAATGCAGTCCGTAGAGGGTGGTACTAGCTCTCTTGATAGAGAAAACAGAATGTTGCTTTGTCCGTAGGGTCTCGCATACCAGCACCCCGACTCTGAGTCTGATCGCGCTATGTATTACGATGTTTGTGATATGAAGGTCTAGGGGTAAAAGATGCATAAGGACTGTGAGGTCGTCTGACGGTGTTGACCGCAGGGCGCCTATGGTGCCTATGCATGCAGTTCTTTGTACCATCTCGCGTGCACTTCTGCTGCAGGCATAGAAGGCTATGCACGCTTTCTTTACCCGCTGTTCGATGTTCAGCTTCCAGTTGAGCTTGGGATTCAGGATCACTCCCAGATACCTAGCACTGGTGGATTATGAAAGTGGTTGGGTCGGGTATTTTGGTCCTAGAGTTGAAAAGCATAATTTCGGTTTTGCTCGGATTAACACCGAGACGGCACAATCTGGCCCAGGTGCTAACCTTCGATAGAGCATTCTCCATAATTTCGCTAATTACGGAGAGAAACTTTCCTGACATCAGTATCACCATAATTGTCCGCATATCCGACTATCTTAATTCTTTCTCTATCTAAACTATTGAGTATTTTGTATTTGTTCATTACTATAAGCCATAGCAGTGGTGAAATGACACCTCCTTGGGGTGCCCCCCCCCTCTGCGGGCGTATTTGGTTATGTTGCTATTACCTAGTGTTGTCTGAATGATCCTGTTGTTAAGCATAGAAACAATCCAAAGGCTAAGATGGTTTTCTATCCCTAATTGCGCGTTAAGGAATCGAGAATCGCTTCAGCATGTACATTGTTGAATGCCGCTTCTATATCTAGAAAGGTCGCTAAGGTACATTTTTAACTTTCTCGTATACGTAGTATCTAAGAGAAAGATATTGTTTTCGTACAAAATTTCGAACTCGAGTATTTCAATCAATGTCTGTCTGTCCCACCCCTGGGGAATCTAAACGCTGGACAGATTTGCTTCAAACTTCGTATTTAGAGTTTGTAGGCTTCCCGCTCGGGACGTTTTTTTTTTATGCTAGCCCTAATATTAACGGTACCTCCCATTTAAAAATTTTACGAAATATGACGAAATATGCCTAAGTTTAGATTTTTTCGAAAACGGCTCTAACGATTTGAACCAAAATTGATAGTCAAGTTAATGTAGGTATGCTTAACATGACTGCATACCCAGTTTTTCGGTAAAAAGTCCAGCAACGGCAGTTTTGAAAATTGGCTTTTTCTCGAAAACGGTAAAAACGATTTAAAAAAAAAATTTTTTTTAAGGTACTATTGTCATTCTTAACTTAATAGCAAACTCAGTTTTTCTCTAAAAAGACTACGTCCTTTGATATCCACACAAATCCCTAATAAAAGTACTCTAAAAAACTGCTCATATCTCAAAAACGTAATTTTCGATTATAATAAAAATGTTACTTTCAGGTAATGCTTAAGTCCATAGTAATACCACTGGCTCAGTTTTGAGCTAAACAGTTGAAAAACAGTGTTTTTTGAACCATGAATGCGTCCTTCCCAATCGCTAAAACCGGTACTTTAAAAACTGCTCATATCTCGAAAACGCCATTTTCGATTTGGATGAAAATATATCTGTTAGGTAATGTTTATAATATCCTGAAGAATATGCCTTACTCAGTTTTCAGCTAAACAGTTTAATAACAGTGCTTTTCGAATCCAAATTGTAACATTTGTCAGCATAATTTTACAAAAAAACCGCTCTAACGATCAAAATACATATTTAAGACAACATAAGCATTCTTAACATGATCACGTACTTAGTTTTTCTCAGAAAACTCTAATATTGCCGTTTTATGAATATTTCTCAAAAATGACTACCCAAATCCCGATCTGTATTCACACACGGTATATTTTTGTAAAGTCCAAAACTTCAGTACATAGCAATATAATTTGAAATTCATCGCCTACTTGCCTCCTTCAAGTGTCAGTTTGGGGTGAAATTTGAAAGTAATAAAGTGTTCTAGTTAATACGGACTTTACAAAAATATACCGCGTGTGAATACAGATCGGGATTTGGGTAGTCATTTTTGAGAAATATTCATAAAACGGCAATATTAGAGTTTTCTGAGAAAAACTAAGTACGTGATCATGTTAAGAACGCTTATGTTGTCTTAAATATGTATTTTGATCAAAATCGTTAGAACGGTTTTTTGTAAAATTATGCTGACAAATGTTACAATTTGTATTCGAAAATCACTGTTATTAAACTGTTTAGCTGAAAAGTGAGTACGACATATTCTTCAGGATATAAACATTACCTAGCAGATATATTTTCATCCAAATATATGAGCAGTTTTTAAAGTACCGGTTTTAGCGATTGGGAAGGACGCATTTATGGTTCAAAAAACACTGTTTTGCAACTGTTTAGCTCAAAACTGAGCAAATGGTATTACTACGGATTTAATCATTACCTGAAAGTAACATTTTCATCATAATCCAAAATGGCGTTTTCGAGATATGAGCAGTTTTTTAAAGTACTATTATTAGGGATTTGGGTGGATATCAAAGGACGCAGTCTTTTTAGGGAAAAACTGAGTTTGCTATCCAGTTAAAAATGACAATAGTACCTTAAAAATAAGTTTTTTTTAAATCGTTTTTACCGTTTTCGAGAAAAAGCCAATTTTCAAAACTGCCGTTGGTGGACTTTTTAGGGAAAAACTGGGTATGCAGTCACGTAAAACATGCGTACATTAACTCAACTATCAATTTTGGTTCAAATCGTTAGAGCCGTTTTCGAAAAAATCTAAATTTAGGCATATTTCGTCATATTTCGTAAAATTTTTATATGGGAGGTACCGTTAATATTAGGGCTAGCTTTAAAAAAAAAAAAAAAACGTCCCGATCGGGAAGCATACAAACTCTAAATACGAAGTTTGAAGCAAATCCGTCCAAGCGTTTAGATTCCCCAGGGGTGGGACAGACAGACATTCGGACGGACAGAATTGCGAGACCCACTTTTTTGAGGTCCCCTATCATCGTAATATCAGAATTGATCAAAATCTCGAGTTCGAAATTTTGTACGAAAACAATATCTTTCTCTTAGATACTACGTATACGAGAAAGTTAAAAAAGAATCATGAAAATCGGCCCAGCGGTTATGGAGATATAACGTCTTCGAGTTTCACTCCATAGAAGATGTTTTTTTGTATAGGAGGTATAAGATTTTTAATATTTTTTTGTATGTGAAGTGCCGCTCCCCTTTGACCAAATTTGACCAATCTTCACAGGAGCACTCTAGGGCCAATAATAATCAATCAATTTGGTGGTTTTCGAGATATGTATAAGATTTTGAATGTTTTTTTTGTATGGGCGGTGCCACGCCCTTTGTCCAGTTTTGACTGAACTTCACAGAAATCGTATATGGACCAATTCCAAAGATGTGTGAAAATTTGGTTAAAATCGGTAAATGAAACGCAGGCGTGAATTGACGACAAACATTTAAGGGCTCAATTTTTATATATAAATAGATTGATTTTTCTATTGTACGCACTACTTTGTGAAGAGCCGTCTCTGTCGATCTTCTCTTGAGATATGCATGTTGTGATTTGGATATTGATGTTTCTGACACTGAGCAGTGTCAGTGAATTTTCGTGGCTGCAAAAAAACCCAAGGAAACCCCAGAAATTCAGGGCCCTATTCTGAGTGTCGATAGTTGATCGACAACTGTGATTGTGGATTGCGATCGATATTTGTCGATTGTCGCTTGTAGTCGATTACAAATGTCTAGTCGATGGTTTTTCTTGGAAGGGAAAACATTTTGTGCGTACGAATAGCTAAAATCAATCGACGCAATCGACAATTGTCGTGACGATCGCTGATCGACAATCACAATAAGGGCCTCAGTTTCATGTCGAACACGAAATGTAACCCTGAGACCTGTCACTGGAAAAAATAATATACAGATTTAACACCAGCAATAACATTGAATTTGTTTAATTAATGATTGTAATATTGAAAAAAAAAACATTTCTTTTAACATTTACTAGTGCTGTTCAAGTCAATAATTTGCAAAAATATGATTTCATCCTAATGACAGCTACGGTGACAGCCAAATCCAGCACTGAACTCTTGCCCTGACTGAATACCTAGGGTCAGCTCAGTGCTCACCTCGAACACAGGTTTTTATTGTCAGTGCGAACTCAGTGCTTTATCGAACGCGACGGGGCTAACACAGTGCGCCATAGGGTCCAAGTCAAACAAACCTAATGTATATGCTTTATGGGGTCTTCGGTGTCTCTTTCTTGGCGTTACAAATGCAATGGGTAAGTAAATATTCCTTTCTGTGGAAGGCATAACAAACACCCCAACCGACGCCCCCTTTACAATTCATGCCCAAAACCTTATAGGAGTTAGTGCCCTACTCTGATTCTGTTGTCTTTTCGTTTCATTGTATACAAGTTGGACTCGTACATTTCACAGAATCGCAGAAAATCGATAAATACAACACGCCCGTATGCTAAAATCTCGATCTGTTAATTTATTATCATATAATCATACGAGCCTTAAAATTTGTCAGCATACCGAATTCAACATATCGTGTAATAGTGCATCATAAGCCAGACGAACATATGCATATATGCTTAAAATTGTTGGCATAACGATAGTCAGCATACGAAAAATGATTCAACATATCGTCTAATACCAGCTTCAGTAGGTAATGCAATTGAAATTTAAGTGGCACTGAACTAATGAAAGTGAAATTTCAGTAGCATTGAAATTTTCACTGCTAGTACAAACGAACTTTCATTAGCATTGAAATTTACAGTGCTAGTACAAACGAACTTTCATTAGCATTGAAATTTTCACTGCTAGTGCAAACGAACTTCCATTAGCATTGAAATTGTCAGTGCTAATGCCAACGAACTTTCAGTATAGCATTAAAATTTTGAATGGTAGTGCAAATTCAATGCTAGTGCTTAAGTGTCCAGGTCTGTGGTCATGTTAGGGAGCCAGATGCGTATCCTTGGTCTTCTACATAGGAATCTCCCTGGCCAGGATCAACTTGAGCTTCAAGCCGTCAGCCAACTAGAAATTTCTTCGAAAAGGCATCTTTGCATTTGATAACCCTGTACCCTCTTACGACCTCGGCTGAGTCGAAGTGTGGCTTGGACTTGGACCGTGTAATTGAATGAACTTATTAGGGGAACATTAAACCTACAGAGAAAAACGTATAACTTCTATGTCCAATATGGGAGCGTTGATATAAGTTAGGGCATGACTGGCATGTCCCGAGACGTCCCGTCCCATTTTGATGCATTGCTTTTCTGATTCTCTCGGTGCTTATGCAGTATATGTAAGCAAGAGGTCTGGCTAGGGCACTACTGCTAAATAATTATTTCTGAAAAGTGCGCTATAACTGCCAAACAGCCTTAAAGAGCCATTCGCTACGAATCATTGACTCAGTATGAAACATTTGCCGGAGAGTTCTTACAAATATTTTTCAAGAAATATTGCCCCAGTAGGAAACATTTGCCCGAAAGTTAATAAAAGTTCTCAATCTTTAAGATAACTTTGTTTTTGAATTGGTGATACTAAGCTTTCACTCATCACTTGCGCCCTACATAGGTTCGCGAAATAGAATTGTTTGGTTCTATATAATAGGATTCCTGGAATTACTGCTCAACCATCCATACTACTTATAAAATGCAACGTCCGTCTGTTCGTTTCTCCATAACTCGAGAACCATTTGTCCGATTTTCATGATTAGATGTGCGGCCACTTAGTCCGTAGGGTGGGTGAGAATTGCTCTGGATAAGTCAAACATGCCTTATTCTTCGTTTTTCAAAATTCGTCCTAGAAGGGTTGAAATTTGTAAAACTGTTCAAAGAATTTTTTCTATTTCGACCTTACTACCTTAACTTGCCATTATATTCATGAATCTATGTATGGCAATTCTAGATATGCTTTTAATTGTTAGGCAATACTTTACCGAGTATATTGAGCAAACATTCATCTTTCTGGTCCATGCAGAGGGCGATATACAACCAATTGCAAATAGATCTTAATGGGCCAAGTGCGAAAAAAATTGCTTCATCGATTGCAGTTGTGCTTAGGGGTAGTTTTGTATTGCGTTCCGAAAATAGAATATTATTACTCGCACGACGAGCATTCAAAATACGCATTGTACGTACATCGTACATTCCCATGTATGGCATCGTTGAATTTGATGAAGGGAATGGATATGTGTATATGTATGTACGTTGTACGTACATATAAGGAGTTAGCGATGCGTAGATATACACACTCGTACATATAATATATTTGGGATCTGCAGCTATGGAAAGTGTAAGATATGATCGCGTAGTATAAATAATCAAATCATTCCTGTGACGAGTTTTTATTTATGTGAAATCTTATGTCTATTGACTTAGGACTTTTGGATCAGTACAGGTTACGTAAGAACTAAGACGAGGAAGGGCTAAAGGGGTGGTAGGAACTAATTCTGGAACTATTTGACCGATTTTAAAAATTCTTTCAACATTGTACCGGCTACATCCTCCGGATCAATATAGGTTAGAGTTAGGGTGCGGATGGTGGAAGCGGAAACGAGTGTACAGGGGCTATCTTCGGAACTACTCCACCATTGCCGGAGTTGAACTCCGAGAGCCACATTTTTCACATGGACAGCTATATATTGCATGTTCGCGTGTAAGCTGTTGTAGGCGCAATTTGTTTATAGCTATACTTGCGCCCACTAAATAAATAACATGTAGGTATAGTTTACAAAAAGACATTGCGATAAAAAGAGCACAAAATAAAAACGTGCATTTATATGATAACTCAAATAAATTTTAATTTCATTTTAAAGAAAATAAACCAGCCGGCGGAGCAGCGCGCATTGTTAGTTCGTTTATCCATCCATACTACTTATAAAATGCAACGTCCGTCTGTTCGTTTCTCCATAACTCGAGAACCATTCGTCCGATTTTCATGATTCTTTTTCTGATTTATAGATGTGTGGCCAACTTAGTCCGTAGGGTGGGTGAGAATTGCTCAGGAGTAAAGGGGTCGCAGGGAATAAGGGGGGTCTTACGAACCGTTAGCCGTATGAAATTGAAAGTTTGCGTGTTGATAGATAAATCAAAATAATTACATGCCTCATTCATCGTTTTTCAAAATTCGTCCTATAAGAGTTGAAAAAAATTTTCTATTTCGACCTTACTACGCTCAACTTGCCATTATACTCATAAATCTACGTATGTCATTCCAGCGAATGCTTTTATTTGTTAGCCAACACTTCACCGAGTATTTTGATCTAAAATTCAATTTTCTGGTCCATCCAGAGGGTGAGATATAATAAATTGAAAATAGATCATATTTGGTCAAGTGCGAAAAAAATGATTTCTCGATTGCAGTTGTGCTTAGGGGTAGTTTTATATTGCGTTCCCAAAATAGAAAATGATTACTCGCTCGACTGGCATTCAGAATGCATATTGTACGTATATAATCATGTATGGCGTAGTTGAATTTGATGAAGGCAATGGATATGCATAAAACAAACTAAATATGTATATATGTATGTATAAGAGATTTAAGGTGCGTAAGTGATAGATACATATCTACATATATGTATTTGAGATCTGCAGCCATAGAAAGTGTATCGATATGATCGCGTAGTATAAATAATTAGATCATACCTGTGACGAGTTTTTATTTATGTGAAATCTTATGTCCATTGACTTAGAACTTTCGGATAAGTACAGGTTACGTAAGGACTAAGCTTGAGACGGGGGAGGGGGTAAAGGGGTGGTAGGGACTAACTCCGGAACTATTTGGCCGATTTTAAAAATTCTTTCAATATTGTACCGGCTTCTTCCTCCGGATCAGTGTAGGTTAGTTAGGGTGTGGATGGGGGAAGGGAAAACGGGGGTATAGGGGCTATCTTCGAAACTACTCGGCCATTGCCAGAGTTGACCTCCGACAGCCACGTCTTCCACATGGACAGCTATATATTGAATGTTCACGTGTGAGCTCATGAGTTGTAGGCGTAATTTGTTTATAGCTACTTGCGCCCATTAAATAAGTAACATGTAGGTATAGTTTATGAAAAGGCATAGCGATCAAATATTTTGTGAGCTTAAAAAGAAGACAAAATATAAACAAGTAAAAGTGTTACCATTGGCCTGGCCGATGCTTTGATACCCTCCACTGTATGTACTGGTACAGATACACGCATGTGTCTAATATTGGTTTTGTATGGGAGGTACCAGAACTACTTGACCGACATAGACAATTTTTTAATACCAACTTGGCAAAGGTAAAAACAAGTCCTCTCATAAAATTCCATTTACCTAAGTCGATTCATTTGGACGCTATCGTGCTTTCAACAGACAGACAGGCAGACAGACGGACATGGCTAAATCGATTTAGAATGTGATCCTGATTCAGAATATATACATTTTGTAGGGTCTCCGGTGAATCCTTCTTGGCATTACAAACGTAAGGACAAAGTGAATATACCTTCATAGAAAAGAAACCAGCGGGCGGAGCCGCGGGCGTTGCTAGTATGACATAAATGCGAATTCTAAATATACCTACAGGCAAACGATATTTTATCAAAAAGAGCCTCTATAATTATCTTAAGTGCTTGTTGCCCTTCTGTAGAAACGTAGATTTAACGGACGGACACGGAGGAACATCTTGTACGTAAATTCCATAAACTTGTGTACCATTTTCGATAATACGATAACGTATTGTAATATGAATTAGAATTGTGTATATTTACTGCGTTTAATTTCAATTTAATATGTACATATTTATTTATGACCTATAAACTAAAATGATAAGAATTCTTATACATAATAAACATTTATGAATTTTTTATTTTATTTTTGCAATTGCACTTTTATTACAGGTCATGATTTATAATTTACTTGCTGCATTCTTAATCTATATATTAATCGCCGAAACAATTTCTTGTGGTACATATTAACCCTACTTAATGTAAACGAATTCTATTTTTCTTCTTACCAAATTGAAGCTTACCACCTTTTTTCATTTATTTTTGGGGCCTTTTTTCATTGGGTCCTAATTTCTTGGAGCCCAAGTGAGATGAAGTACAAGATCTTCTACTAAGGGAGGATAGAGTCTATTTCACCTCATTTAGCCGGGGGATACAATTTAAGAAAAATATACTCAGAATTTAGGGAAATATATTATACTTATACCTATATTAAGAAAAAACAACGTCAACACTTACAAAAGAGTACTAGGTATAACTATACGAGTTTTGAAGACCTGAAATCTGGCGGACACGCTTTGTTACCATTGCACATCTCTGAATGGTGTCGCTATTGCACTTGGAGTAGCTGTGAGGTTGGCTATAAGAAAAGTTTCTTTAAATCCGAAATATGGAATAAAATTTACAGCATTTTTGGGTCTTATTTTAATTATTTTTGGAGTAAAATTTAAGAAATTATAAAAATTCCAAATATTCAGCATCTTAAATTTGAAAGCATTTTTTTAATATTTAAGAACAGATTTTAAAACTAGTACCTATAATAGTAGTTGTTAGATTTTTTTTTGTAAATACTACTCTTTTTCATTTTAAGAATTTTTTTTAATTTCATCTAATACTATTTTCTTTAAAGATGTCGACGGTTCGACAGGCGAACTGGGCTCTGATATATGTACAACTTATTGAGCAGATACTGTTCCATTCACAGGGCTGCCACTGTAAAGGAAACCAGTTCTAAATTAGTACATACCCTCAATGCTGCTATTGTTTAGCTGATTCTCCCCAACCAACAGGCAACAGCACGACATGCTATAGATAGGTACGAATTGACAAACCACTCTCTCTGTAGGTAGACAAGACACCTCTCAGCTCTCACATATATATAACATTCCCAAGTATTACTCACCAAAAAGTAATTGCTTGCAGAATTGGCCGGCTAAAAAATAAAAGTCCATCGTCAGCACATCTAAACAGCATGTTTTGTTTGCTAGCTAACAAACCCGCAAACACCTTCGTCGTTTCATCGGCCGGCTGCTGTTCGTGTATTCATTTTGATTAATGTTGCCTTCCGTCATCTCGTGTGCGCCGCGCAACATACAACAATATAAGGGGCATCTAGTTTGAGAGTGTATATTTAACGAACTTTTTTGTTCAGTTGCTTCTTTAAAAAACCACATCACGAATAAATAGACACAGTCAGAGTAATTTGAATTGGACTCCCTCAAATCGAATTTAGTTCTCTGGAAAGTTTCATCCCGCGCGTTACGTGCTCGATTGGTTCGTTTGCTTTTTTTTATTTTTTTTTTTATTTAACTTCAGTGTTTAATATAAAATTTAAGAAAAATCTCTGAGGGGGAAACCTACAATCAAATACGATAAACGCGAAATGAAGCATTTTGAATATTAAAAAAAAAATCACATATAATGTTGAAGTTTTCTTAGCTTGCTTCTAAAATTTCATTAGAAGAAGTTTAGGAAATACCTACCTACATTAAAAAAAATGTTCATTTTGGTGTCGTAATGTCTGGGTTATTTTTTTTTTTCATCCTGTATTGGGCGAACGGATAGATTTTTCAAGATTATATAATCGTGGGCTCTCCATGGGTGGCAATGCAATGAAAGAAGTCATAAGCCAATCGGTCGGGAAGGGACTTAAGTAACGATTTTTTATTCTGCACATACACGTGTATGGGTCATTTTCGTAAGATTGTTTTAGATGGTTGCACTTTTTTCTGTCTATACTATTTTGTAGGTGCATTCATTAAAATTGTCGGTCGCTGATCCCCTCCCTATTCGTTTGGCTTCACGACTTCCGTGTAAGAGAGCGTGATAATTGAGGATTTTTAATTTTTTTTCGTGTATCGCGTGTTCAAAATATCTTTTCTATTGCTTTAAACAATTTTCTCTACTATTTCCGATTTATTTACCCCCATCTGCAATTTGAAATGTGTGATACCGAATAAGAATAAAATACAACGAGTATATAGTAATAATTGATTTTACTTATTTAAGAAAAGGATCAGGAAACTTCGGCGAATTGGTGTCCCATCAAATCTCAGTACTCCCATTAAAAAGATACCTACAAGCAGACGAAATAAAACAAAAGTATTGAATCGAATTATTGTTGTGTAACTTCGCCGAGACATACCTACTAAAAAAAAAAAAAAAAAAAAAAAAAACAATTCGAAAAAGTGATAGAGGATTCCTATAGTGCACCAACAAATTCCATCCGAAATAACCAGAAAAGTTATTAGTGTTTTAATTCCGAAGGACAAAATAAAACCCTTGTCAGACTGTGCCGTTCCGGAAGATATACCTATACATATTTTTTTTTTGACTCGACAAATAGTCCAACGAACCCATAAAAACGTAACGTCTGTTGTACTGGTGTGTTGGTGAATGTAATGGCGTTTTTGCGTTCTATCTACCGTTATCGCACAACCAATATAGTCTATAGTCATCATCACCGCGCTAATATTAATAAAGGATACGATCCATCTGTCGTAGTAGCTTTGAATCTACGATTACTAGGCCTAGAGCAACCCAGTAAAAATCATAGTAGCTGTACCGCATTCACCTCAAACAATGAGGATATCCTAAAATTCAATACTCAAAGTCAATTATTGCAGTCGACTGTCCGCTCAGGATATGCAGGTGCGACACAGCGTCGAAATGTGCATTCAGACGTCAGTAAGCGAGGCCCGCAAGCCATACCCGCGGTGGACCAGAAGCACCAGCAGCTTTCTAAGAAGCAACAGCAAGACAGGTCTGCTGGTCCCAACTCCCCACAGCGGGATCCTTTGGACGTCAGCTTCAGCGATCCGATTGCATCGTTTAAAAGCAAGACAACCGGAGAGCTAATCCGTGCCCTGGTGGTGTATATAATTTGTTCCAGTCAGTACCTCGTTGAGCATAATATGAAGGTAAGACATCAAAATGATTTTGTAACCTTTCTAGAAATGACTTTTTTAATTTTTGCTTCGTCCTTGTATATCTACAGTCATAAAAAGGAATACTTTGCTGAGCGTAGTTTTTTTTTTTTTTGGTTTGCTAATCGATTTTCCACCTTCATAATTGTAATCAGTAACTACTGCGCAAGTCGCTCTCTCTCGTCCACTTTTCCAATACGTTTGCACTTTCTTATTTTCTAGGCCAAAGCATAGAGACAAAAACTTAACGAATAGATATTTAATTCAAGTTTCCTTTTCTATGTACATGGTGCAAATATATAGGTATTATATATAGGAATACCTACCTTACTCTGTGGGTTACTTTGCAATCAAGAGTAACACAGGAACTTGTTCAGGGCGCTAAAAAGGGTCAATTACCGGTTTTGATTGCCGTTCTCTCGCGATTTTCTGTTTCCCCAGTTTTCACCACACCGGTCTTAAAGAGAAATAGTAAAGAGGAGGTCTGCTATTTATCTATAAAACTATACTCGTCGCGTCGTAGTATGTGCGAGAGGAGGAACGAATGGACAAGCCCCCAGCAGAAATACGTAACCGCTTGGCTCTGGCGAGATTTGCAGTTGGCATTGAATGCGACATGACACTGCTGTGAAACTTGTGATTGCAATCAGGTGGACTTTTTGCATGTGCGGAGAGATATATGTAGTATATCTATTGTTACAGAAGTGTTGACGTCATAGATCACAGACAGTCTGACACAGGGTGACACATGGGACTTTTTGTTGGCTAGCTTCCATGCCAATTGGATAAAAGCAATCTATAAAATCAAGTAATACCTACCAATTTGTTGGCAAGGGTTATATTGGAGACATGTCTGGGGAAATTTGCATAATTGTTATAAGTTCAATATAATTATTAGGTAATAGGTATATTAAATTGCGCAATTGAAGTAGGTACAGTATGTTCCTATGACAAATATGAAATTGTAGCGACCCAATATTCAATAGCCGATTGCTCTATAGTTTTCTATCAATTGACATTTTATTTTCCGTATTTTCATTTTATATAGTGCTACTTTATTTTCATTGTTTTACATTTTATATAGTCAAGTGTTGGCATCGCACAGTGCCGATACTACACTTAGGTCTGAACCGACAGACAGAACGGCGACATCGACCGCGTAGGCTTGTGTGTAGATTCCAGGAAGATTGAGCGTCGTCAGCAGAGAGTCTACTATACCATGCACCATAAAAGGAGACAGAACACCACCTTGAGGGCAGCCCCTGTTTACCCCTGTCATGACGCATTTGCCACAATCCGCTTCAGCAACCAACGTCAGCAACATTGCGCACGTGCAGCTCAACCAGTCTCTCCAAGCTTTTCAGCAGGAAGGAAGACAGGCTTATGGATCTGAAACTTTTGGCGAGAGTATAGTCAGTCTTATACCGATTTTTGGTATGAACACGACTTTAACCATACGCCAAAGGGAGGTATGTAAGCTTGCGGTGAAAATTCTTTTCAACGTCGGCATCAGCTGACTAAAACCTTGTTTCAGCATAGCCGGGTAAATTCCATTCGGACCAGGTGACTTGAAACTGTCAAACGATGCAATTGCATATTTGATAGCGTCATCCGTCACCACTCTGGGTGCAATATAACAGCTATGCCGCGTGGCGTTTGTCAGTTCCGTAGTGGCCACCGTTGCCGGTACCACAGAAGAGCACGTAGTTACCTGATTTCCCGGGAAGTGAGTCTCCAGCAGGAGACTAAAAGTCTCCGCCTTTGTCTCAATGTAGGTGCCATCAGATTTTTGGAGCGATTTCAGTTTATTTGGTCCGTCCCTTTTGAGGACTTTACCAAGCCTACTGGTTGCACTTAGTGATTCGACCTCCTCACAAAATTTCCTATAAGAGTCATTTTTCGATTTACGAATTAGTCTTTCACATTAGATTTGAAATTCGATGTATCTGTGGTCTGACAGAGTGCTATCTGGCGATACCCTCCAATTGTTGATAGACTTGGAATGCCTGTTGGACAGAGTAATATCGATAATATGCTGTCTCCTGGCTGTAACAAATGTAGGTCGACAATCCACATTGTTGACGGTATATTACATTTGCTGCTGCCCCAAACAATATTATGATCATTAGCGTCGCAACTTAAGATAAGACCAGTCTTTTTGGACTCGCAGTACTACATGAGCTCAACAATTGCCTTTGGTGGTGGAGGAATTAATGAGTCGTAGGGAAAGTAAGCCGATACAACAACAAAGGTTTCCCAATTGCCGTTTGCAGGGTAAGTGATAGTTGCAGCAACCAAATCTTGGCCACAAAATCGATTGCTTTTAACTGTTGTCAGGGATTTCGATACAACAAGGCATATCCTAGGTCTCTCGGACCTAGGATACCGCTCAACTCACCAAGGCCAGAGATGGGATTTTCCCACACCCACGGTTCCTGGATGGATGTTATGCAGTTTTTTGTCCTATTGACAGCAAGTCTCCTACTTAGAAGAGCGGTAGCAGCCTTGCAGTGCTGTAGATTGATCTGAGTAAAAAAAACGGATGTAAACTCTGGTATACGAACTGCCAAAGAGGAGACAGCGGCATCATTATAGCAATCTATCTAACCGTCAGAGCCATTCTTGAAGACAAAGTTCTGTCCTCTGGTACTGCATCCTGAGTTGATTTCAGCTCCTGCATCATTCATTACCAGTGGAGAGCCTCGGGAGCTCTCGCCTGTAGGTGCGATCGCAACGTCCGGTTTCCTAGTTCCATTGCTGGTAGTAGCACCGGCTTTATTTGGAGACCGTGCACGAACAGACTTGCATTTCGGGTCGGATGAAGAGGAGGCAGTGCCCGATCCAAGGGGTTGGCAGTTTCAGTTGGAGAGACCTCCATCGACCTGCTCGTTTTCAAAGGCACCGCCGAAGAGCTGAAAGAAGTTCTTGCGCCTTTAGCAGATAAAGCATCTTTGCACCGCAGGTCCATCAGCTTCTTCCTTTTCTTTTTCCGCTGTCCCTTAGACAGGCGCAGCTCAAGGCCCGCCTCTTCAGGAGCCCGTTCAACCATGAAGGTATCCCGAAGGTATCCAATGGCAGTGCAGTGAGCCACAGCTTTTCTCATGCTCAATCTGCCGAGTGAATCGGACATAGAGCCGCATGAGTCGCTTGTGGGTTCGGGTGTGAATGAATCGACAACTTTGATTTGTAACAACTTCGGCCCTTCTGACTACAGAATTACTTAGTTGTCCTAAAATTGACCTAGTCTAACCAATTTAACAGGAAATTCCAGCATTCCTCATTCCGTTTGCTCGTATATAAGAACTTAACGTACTTAAAAGTTTACCTTCATCATAGCTTCAATGTAAACAGCTACAAGCCCATCGAGTGCGTGCTGAAATTTAGCCTATAAGGATCTAAGAATAACCAAATCAGGCCATTAGCAAAGATCAAATGTTTTGTTTCATGGAAGTGCATCATCTTTGCCTTTTTCAATGATTTTCCACTTCCTCTCTCTAGGACAGCGGAAACACATTGCACCTTAGACTACGGTATCAGAATGAAATCTAAAAGCGACTTCTGCTGAACACTTTTTTATGTGGAAAGAAGGTGTTTATAATAAACATCCATTTACACAGCAAAAGTTCAAAACCTTCTCTCCGTTCCTTTGGAATAGTATTTATTTAAATTTTTTTTTTCTGGTGAAATCTTGTATTTACCAATATTGTTAAGGTTTGCTTGTACAATTATTAAATTGACTTGTAGTTTTGTGATACAAAACCATTGTTAATTATTAGTAACTGTGTCATCGGGCATATGAAAACTTTGAAGACATTCGTGCGATTCAAGATTCAACATCGACGACCATGTTAACATAGCGAAATATTATATTGCTGTATATTTACGAATTGGGCCTAAGGATCGATGCTCACACGTGGAAAAGAAAGCTTTCAATAAGAACATGTGTACCTTCTTAGAAATTCTTAGGTCTATTGGGAGCTCATCTAGTCACTACTATGTACAACTAACCCAGTACATTTAGAGGAGCTTTGACATTTATTGACCTGTCGCACATCCGATATAACAGGTGTCCTAAACAAATTCTCAGTGGGAAGTGAGGCGTAGCGTCCTATACTATTAGGATCTATTGCACCAACTATTTACTTATATTAAGTATTCATTTTTATACTATCCTTTGACGTTCCTACCCAAAGCATCGATATAGTCGTAATAAAGTTAAACAACACGGCAACACTATATTTTTCAAAAAGTGAGCGCTAGCTAGTTATGAAAGAAATTATCAAATTGGTACAGAATTTGAATCCAAAGTATTTGATTCAACATACGTTATTTGCTGAGACAACGTCCGAGGGCTTCACAAACTAAACTTTTACAAACGGCTAGCTGTTCACTAGCTAAACACACTCACTACTAAACGTTTTAAAACCTTTAAGTTGACGGATTTTTACAGTTTTCAAAATTTTGAAAGTAACAACTAGCTGAGAACAGTTTACAGAATCCCAATACCTCTAAAGACACCCGTGAAAATTGATAAAAACTTTGCAATAAAAAAACGATAGACTCGCTTACACAAATTTTTTCGCAAGCATGGAAATTACACAGTGACGGTTATGCACCTCTTGAATCTTATAAGCCTTTAGTTCAAAAACGTCGTCGGCTAAACCAAAAATATCGGTCCCTAGTAATAATAGCTTCTAGAGCTGCTACATAATTTCTTTAACAAATAGTTCTCAGTGTAACGCTCTATGATTGATGTGCATGTGCAATGAATGCGAAACGTATCAAATGTTAGATTTGTGGTTATTTGCAAAATTGATTGCATAATAAAATCGACGAAGCTCTTTAATATAGCTAATTGTTGAATTTATAATATTATAATACATTACATTGTTGTTCTGCAAATTTGTTCATGATTATTTGTCATAGGTAGTATACTAAAAATAATGTCATCTTGAATGCGAAAAATTACTTCCATTAATCAAGACAAAAATAGATTATAAAAATAGGACAGTCTTAAATTAAACTTCAAAGTTGGTATAGTAAATATTTAGCGAGGTACTAATAATAATTTTAAGTGTTTATGTTGAATTTTACGAACCCACAATGGAAACATTTTATATATAAATGTGAATACTAAAATAGCCAAGATACTTAGAGATCAGAAAAACATAAAATTGCTTGTATCATCTATACCTAAAATATACCGAATTAGTTAAATTTAAGTGAATCACGTGTTGGCGAAAATAAATTACAGTATTCACCGATAAAAATTAGATGCAATCGGTTTTCTTAAACAGTTTCGACGTCCACAGCATGGCTTGGCTAAATTTATCAATGTGCTTTATACTATAAGCACATAGCCATAGATAGGGGGAAAGCGGGAGACTTGAACATATGGGAGACTTGAGACACTCTTAATAACTCGCTTAAATTCTATTCAAATCCAATGAATTTAAATGTAGGTATGTGATGCAGAAACTGACGCGCTACTTGCATACAAAAGCAGTTCTAAATCGTTCGTTCACTTTGTTTGGTGGAGGAGAAAATGTGTTTTTCAATATGAAAACTTAAAAAAAAAAATTTTTTTATTTTCTCCATAAAATTTATGTGCAACATTGTTAGTAAATAATATTGATGTTACCTAATAATATTGATATTTGACTTTGTAAATACTAGCATTAAACTATGCTGGCATGTACGTAACAAAAATTATAAATGTTATTTTGTTAAAAAATGTGAACGGGAGACTTGAGACAGTTTCTGAGGGGAGAGTTGATCAGTGGCTTATTGCCTAGTGATATGGCAATTTATAAAAAATTAAATTATTTATTAATTTTTGTTTTGTTTCGGAAGTACATTTAGTTATTTTTTACCTCTATTTTATGTTTGAAAACTGAATTACTTAGTTTTTTTGTATACTATAAACGTTTGTAACATTTTATTATAAGTCTTTTATATTTTTATTTTAAAACATTAAACATAACTTTTTGTTTGCAGATAATGCCACAAAATTAATAAAAATTAATTCTAATCAGATTGATAGTTGTTATATTATTTGTTTTATTGTTTTGCTTATAGA
Organism: Cheilosia soror; assembly: GCA_949372485.1. Classification (NCBI taxonomy): domain Eukaryota; kingdom Metazoa; phylum Arthropoda; class Insecta; order Diptera; family Syrphidae; genus Cheilosia; species Cheilosia soror. The sequence continues at coordinate 35,871,713 of OX443563.1, forward strand.
ATTTGAGTATGTTCAAGTCTCCCCAAAGGGGTGTTCAAGTCTCCCTGCGGTAGGGGAGACTTGAGCCGAAAATCTGTTTTCAAACATTTGCCATTTGTCAAAAATATCTGGTGTTTATTTTAAGTTGATTGGACTTTTCTTAAAATAGATTTATGTAGCTAGAAAAAAATGCATTTAATAGGTGGCTGCGGTCAATAAAAAAAATTGTTATGAACGATTTAACAAAAAGTGGCTCAAGTCTCCCGCATTCCCCCTACTTGCCAGATCTTTATTACTATCTGCCAATTTCGAATTTAGAGCCCCGCAAAAAAATGCTCTAAACCAAAACTGGTTGGTAACCGCATTTTTTTATTGAGCTATTTAATTTTCCTCACTTTCAATGCACTGAATGTTATTCGTTAGTAATTGGTTTGTAACGAGTGGTGATTTGTCACATGCGAGTTACAAACCTACCTCACACTCTGACCTAAGCTAGAAGCTGAATGTTGATTTTAATTGCAACTTTCATTTCTAAATTCAGGAGGTTTCAAACCAGTTGTTGACTACATTCACAAATCAGACCGAATTCCCAATTGGACGCAGTCCAAGAGAATACAGAAAACTAATTGAACTCTATAAATGCCCTTGTGCACACTGCACAGTACCTACCTACTCACGGTGGTACAAATCCTCGTGTGACATTGTCCTAAGATTGCGCGACGAAAACACCACTGAATACCGCTAAATACACACTCAAGACTAAAAACCACCCACCGACTAGGAAAGAAAATGTCTGGAACAGCGTTAATTGTTATTAAAACTCACCACTGGCTGTTGTTTCACTGCGATTAAAAAAAAACCTTCGATATAACCTACGTTACATACACAACCTTCCAACAAATGGCGGTGGTTAATTTTAAAATTAATTTTTAAATGTTTATTATGGATAGATAATTAACACATTCCGAGACAGTCAACAGACTATCATGATTAAGAAAATTGCTTTGTTTGAATTAACAGTCATCGATTTTGTACATATTTCTTCTTAACAATAAAACTTGCTCACTCTAAAATATTGTATTGTTAATGTATTAATATATGAGTGGGGGTTATAATTTATGGATTTCCATTGGTTTTTTTATTAATCGAAATCACTTTACATTGGGCAAAAAAATCTATCTTTTTTTTTATCCGGATCACTTTTTGCAGATCTTGATATTTTTCGAGATTTACACATATTCTCACTAAAACAAATATACCTTGCACATCTGTTACGTCATTCAGAATTTGTTTTCAAAACAAAAGCAATTATTTCAAACAAAAACATAAATAGTAATTGACATGAACTTAGTTTTGAAGCAATTGCTATCATCTTCATCATCTTCTTCCTCGTCACCTGTGGATCTCGATTCTTCGTCGATATGATTATTCGTATTAAGTTCGTATGTTTCCATCAAGGATACTATGACGAAATTTTCAATTTTTGACAAACTTATCGAACAGCGACAAATTATTTGAAGATCGGGTTTGATAGCCAGTGAATAGACGGTTATTTTGTGATATTTGGAATGGACAAATTCGATCTGGGTATATGACTTTTTGGGTTTTTCGGTAAATTTCCATATAAAATGTGCATAGTACCATTTATGATACTATGACGAAATTTTCAATTTTTGACAAATTTATCGAAGAGGAACAAATTATTTAAAGGTGAGGTATAGTAGCCAATGAATAGACGGTTATTTTGTGATATTTGGAATGGCCAAATACGATCTGGGTATATGATTTTTATGGGTTCTGTAAATTTGCATAAAAAATGTCAAAGCACCCTTTTTGTTACTACATAGTACATATATGGTATTTTGACTTTTTGACAAACTTATCGAAAAGCGACGAATTATTTGAGAGGCTTTGTAGCTAATGAATGCAAGATTGTTTTGGGAAAGCGGAGAAATTCTCATGGGGTAGTAGGTTTTTTGTAAGTTGTATAAAGTACCTTTTTTAAAAATTGTTTCACCGTTTGACACTTTTAGAGAGAAGCGACAAATTATTTGATTAAGTGGTAAGATAGGCTAGGCATAGATAATTATTTTGCAATATTCAAAGCAGAAAAATTTGAACAGGGTAATAGTTTTTTTTTTTTAATTTTTCCAAAAAAAAAAACAAAAGAGTTCGATAGCGAACTGGGGCTTAAACATTTTAACTGTTAATTCTGGCGGAACGGCTTGTCCGATCGGAAAAATGTTTGCATTTTCCCAGAGCAATTAAATCAGCGGTATATGCCTCATCTTTTTTTCGAAAAGGCAATGTGGTGGATCCAGCTTTACCGGTAAGCTAGGTCCACCACAGAATTTACCACTTCCCGAAGAGCAAAAAAATCAAAAATACCGCAATTAAATAGCAACTAAATCTCACTACTTTGTTTGGCGAAACTCGAATGTGGTGCATCCAGCTTTACCCACGTAGATGAATGCTATGTATGACAGTGTGGAAAAAAATTGCACGTATTGCTGCGGTTGTAACACGCCTGTTCTGAAAACACGCATATTAAGTTTAATTTAAAAAAAATACATAAATTACTAAAATACTGAAAATAAACGTGCACAAAAAGTAAACAATTTCAACCATAAATTAATTTGAACAACTGAATTGACAAATAAACTGAAAAACTAAAACGATTTGTCGCAAAGCTGTGGTTTGGTCATTCTGACGTGACGTGGCGTAAAAAAACAAGTAAACAAACACTTTTTTTGGTTACCATAGATATTTATAGTTATGGGTTAAACAAACTAAGTTTTTATTAACTTAACCGGAGATTTAACCAGCTCTGAACAAACCGGCCCTGAGAACAGTAGTGAATTGTGTAATTTTGAAGTAGGTACGTACCTAAATATAAGGTCATATTACATTTAGCAAATTTATAAATTCGGCAAATATGATTAAATTGAAAATGTTTAAGTTGACCAGTTTCAAACATGTAAAAGTGTTATCACCGGCTTGGCCGATACCTTTATACCCTCCACTGCATTTCCATTTTTACAAGTTATGCAAAATGTTAGCCATGGGAGTTATGTATTACCTACTTACTACACGCATGGGTGTAATATTAGTTTTGTATGGGACTACTCAACCGGTAAAAAGAAGTTCTCTCACAAATTTGCGTTCGCCTAGGTCGATACTTTTGGACTCTATATCATGATTTAAACCGACAGACAGATAAATCCTGATTCAGAATATGTATATGTACTTTATGGGGTCTCCGGTGACTCCTTATTGTCGTTACAAATGTAAGGACAAATGTGTAGTCTACAAATGATATTATCATAGTTTTAAAGGGGCGTTGTCCCACGATTGCAATACTATCATGTACGCTTATTGAATAACGGAAAGCAGATTTTTGCATTGATATTTCAAAGGGAAAGGAAACCTTGCTTGCTGAAAAAAAAGTAAGACTCCAGGCATGAAAATTAGGGGTGAAAATTTGGTGTTGCAACGGAATGGGGGCGAAGTGGTATGAAAGTGATTTAATGCGCACTAAAGTGGCAAATAACGTATGATGTGGAAGCTACCGATTCTTCAGTTCTAAAATGTCGTCCTCAGAGAATGAAGATGCTCTTTTATTTGTACACAAATTGCTAACCTTAATCCTAGACTCAGAAGAAGAAGAAATAATAGTATGTATATTGGATTCATCCTCTCTGGCAGAAAATAAGTTTTTAAACAGCATTTGAGCTTGGACTAACGAACATTTTCCAAATTACTGACATCATGCAAAATACCACATCGCCAGCACTCGGCTTTGATGCGCACGTCTTCATTTGTTTACTTACGTCACTCGCTCACCACTTTAGTGAGCGCATTGCTTAAGACGGGCAATTTTCGAATGATTTTAAAACCTTTTATTTTAATTTGATTGGGATTGCCATTCTTGTCATCTTTTATCTCCTCGATCGGTGATGGAAATTTTATCCGCAAAATTATCTCGGTTATATTATTGAATAACATTGCCACAAAGGTATAGGTACATATTTTCTTATGCGTTTCACTTCTATTAGGAAATTTTGAATGAAATGAATTTGACAGTTTTCCATTAGAAGGTTGGAAACATCTTCAACTTAAGTGGAAGTACCTATTTAGAGAATTTTTTTTTTATTTACACCAAATTTAGTGTTGTCTTTAAGTAGGACACTATACTCATGAGTGTTCAGTTCACTAAGTTTTTATTCACACCAACCATCTGCATTATGGATCTAACACTAACTATGCTAGACTTCCAAAGAGTTTGTGACGTAAGAAATAACCTCAATATGTGTTATAAAAATATAGCTATACAGGGTGTCCCAGTTAAGAAGTATAATTCTTTAAGGAAAGATTCCTGAAGTTCTGCCGAACAAAAAATTCTATGGCATCGTATTTTCCGTTATATTTATATCCCATCAAAGTAGGTGACCTCTAATTTGGAGGCGTTACCACTTAAAACGCTATAACTTCTAAACTATTAAGCCTGAACTACATCGAAACAAAAGTGAAAAAAAGTACAAAAAATTTCAAAAAAGTTCAAGCTTTCGGCACACACAAAATTTTAAATTGAGAGAAAATATACAGAGATTACTATATGATGAAGTAGGACGAATGATTTTATTTACTTTTTTGTACTTTTTTCCACTTTTGTTTCGATGTAGCTCAGGCTTTATAGGCACAAAAATTGTATTATTCATTTTGAAAGGACAATTTAGTAGCGCATACAAGTCCTACCTAAGCACTTCGAGTACATCCTACACAGATGTACAAAAAAGTTATGGCTCCTTAAACTCGAAATTTTGAAAATTTGTTTTTATTTTTATTCCTGAGAAATTTTCTAAAAATTATGTTAAAGCAACTTTTTCCGTACGTTCAACAGAAGTTGCAGTTTTTTGTCACACAAAAATAGTCAAAAAAGACTAGATTTTTTTCAAAAATAAGGTTTTTCTTTCATAGTACTCCAGAATTAAAGAACCATGGGTGTTCAGGTCAGGAAATCTGGGTGGCGAAGGATTGGGGTCATATCGACCAGTCCACAGTTCGCTAAAAGTATGGTGAAAAGAATAAAAATGAAAGCCGTAAAACTTACTCCACTTCTCGCTTTTCTGCTTACTCCTGAGAGATATCTTCTTCAACGGAGTAATCCAAGATAGGCTTGACTCCAAAAGAGCGCAGTCTGTCAATCAAGTATAGAAAACAGCAGTTAAGACAATATACTTAACTAATACTCTTATACTTAAATCGTCAAAAGACGATTTTGATGAAAAATAATTTATTTATTTCATGGAAGATATGATTGAAATTAAGAAAGTTACCCGGGATACATGCAGTCAGTGTTGTTAGATGGAAACTTGTGGCGTAAAAATGACGGTTCATAGATACTAGGTATACACATATGAAATGATTTAATTTTTATATAATATAACTTATATAAATGCAATATTTTAGCTCGGATAATAAATAATAGTTGGCGCAAAGGATCCATATAGACATCTTGCTCCTTAAAACCATTCGTTTGTGTGAGCTGTTATTTTTTGGGACGAATTGAATTTTAGCATGGATAAGACACAATAAAAATGCCAGAAAGAACGAACGATTCGCCTCGGAGGATGAAAGCCAAGACTTTTGACCGAAATAAAGTAAAAATAGCAATATCAAAATTAAAGTCCAACAAGGCTGCTGAAGTGCTGATAGACCTGACGCCATCATGTTCGAACTACACGAAAGAAGGTCCTCTAAATTGCGAAATCTTTAACAGTCTATAGCATCTATAGCTAGAGTAGCGCAGTAGAAAATAAATACCTGTAATTTTGTTTTTCCGGGTATCGAACCTGCGATCCCTCGCACAGTTAACTTTGCTCGCGCTGTTAACATGATGGGATATACAGGGTGCCCCAGTTAAGAAGTATAATCCTTTAAGGGGTAATTCCTGAATAATTGTATGGCAGGGTGGTCTATTTTCATCGTATCTCCCGATAGCCCATCAAGGTAATTGACCTCTAATTTGGAGGTGTTACCACTTAAAACGCTAAAACTTCTAAACTATTAAAGACACAAAAATGGTTTTGTACATTTTGAAAAGGCAATTTAGTAGAGCATACAAGTCCTGACCGAGCACTTCGGGTACATCTGTGTTGCTACAATTTTTATGCTTGGGAAATTTCCTAAAAATTATGTTAAGCAACTTTTTTACGTATGATCAACAGAAGTTGTAGTAAAAGGCATTTTTTCAGACAAAAATGGTCAACAAAATTAAGTGGCTAATGGGCATCGCCAAGACGGCTGATAATACGATTTGGGTATTTGGTGCGCAATAGATCGATTGTGGCATGGTCTGTGTGTCATGGCGCGCCATCCTGCATGAACCAGAGGTCGTGCAAATCCATGCCTTCGGGATCCCTACGTTATCTCCTTTTCCAAAATCCCTTATCGGACATAATCTTTCATTTTTTTTATCTCTTTTTCCAAAATCACTCGGGACGAACTCCCCAACGCCAAAATCTCCCAACTACATACATACTTATTAAATCCATCGTTAAAATCCCCTGTTCGCACAATTTAGAATTTAGCAGTAAAATTAAGCAAACACATAATATAAAATTTGCATATACCCAACCTCGCACTTCTCCAAATCCTACAGAGACTACAAGCAGGGGGTTGCAGGAGGGCACAATGCCCTCCATATACGTATCTCACTTCTGTCGCGGGACATAATCAATAACACCAAATCTAGGAATGGGAGATTTTGTTCCGTGGGGATTTTCTCTCAGCGTCTCTTGGAGTAAGGGATTTCAGCACAGGGGATTATGGAACAGGGGATTTTGGAAAATAGATTTTGGAAAAGAATATATCATACCCAAACCATGTCTTCACTTTCAGTAAAAAAGAAAGTCGGTTAACATGGCTCTGTAACGCCCACCGTTTTCCAAAATGTTGTGCCCAGTCTCATTTTCGAAAAAAATTTCCACCACTCCACAATCCGCACCAAACTATCACTCTCTGTACATGCATTTCCGAGCCATAGATGCGGCAATTGTGTTTGTGAACGTAGCCGTCTAGATGAAAGTTCTTTTCAAAAATCGCACTGTTTGGGCTACACAGCACTAACTTTGGAAATAAATTTTCAAGGTATTAGGCCGTATATTGTATATATAGAGGATTCCGCTTTATCGGGACAGTGAGTAATGGGGACAGCCGCTTAACTGTGGACAGCATCCGCTTATTCCGGACATATTCATCACACATCTTAAGACATTTTGACATAAAAAATATCGGCACATTGCTAATTGCTTCTATGTCTGTTAACGACAATGAGAAAACAAATTGAACCAATGCTATTTAAGAAACAGAACTTTCTCGTGGTGTTGTGCACCGTTTTGCCTTTGTGCAGTTCCAGAAGTGTGAGCAAAACGGTTTGTTGTTGTTTTGTCAACTTGTCTTGCTATTAGTTTCGTTTGCGTATACGTTGCCGAGAGAAGTACATCGACTAGTAAATGTCAAATACTCGACATTTTATAATTATGTGAAATCATTTTTTGTTGTGGTTTTTCATACTTCATCATGACTTTGTATTATTGGGACAGCCGCTTTATTGGGACAAAACAGTCTAGCCCGATGTGTACCAATTAAGCGGAATCCTGTGCAATGAAATACAGTCTTATGCAAAAAGGTCCAAAACGTAAAGCAGGAGGGTTGCAGGGGGGCACAATGCCCCCCATATACGTATCTCACTTTGGATTTTTTGACTTTATTTCATTTTCAAAAGTGCAATAAAGTCCAAATCGAAGTGGAAATAAAGTCCACAATGCATAACCAGTAGAATATGTATGGGGGGCATTGTGCCCCCCCTGCAACCCCCCTGCTCGCCTTTCTTTTAAATAGCTGAGTGCAAGAATGTCCAATGGTTTTATTGTACTTTCAAAAATGAAACAAGAATCGTTTTGGATTTTATCGCTATTTCAAAAGAGCAATAAAGTCCAAAAAAAAGTCAAAAATTACGTTTTGGCCCTTTTTGCATAAGATTTTATTTCATGGCACCGCGGAATCCACTGTATATAGTTAGGATATCTTACCGTCCATTCTAAATTTCTTATCTTTTATTTTTAATTCCTTATAATCGTTTCTGTCAGCAAAGTATATCCTTTTGGAAATGAATTGCGTCCGTTAATTCATTATTTGTCTTTTAATTTGCTACATTTCACTGCTTTCGTGTTTAAACGTTAAAAAAAAAAAAACAAAATTTAACATAAACAAAATCAAAATTTCAACAGCTAATGAAACTGGCTCAAACCGTACTGGGAACTAAATTATTCACAAAGATAATGCATGCAACATTCTATGGGCACTTTGTTGCTGGTGAAGACGAAGTCAAAATTGTCCCCACTCTAGAAAGGTAAATATTGTATTTTTTGAACTATTTTACTAAAGAATCTTTTCTTTTCTTTTTTTTTCTTCCATATGTTGTTTTCTGCATACAAATACAAAACCCGTATATTGCTTATTTGCTTATTCAATGTGTGAAAAACAAAATGTTGACCCTAAAAAAAAAATATGAAAAATAAATTTAATTGCTTAAATCCAAAACTAAAACAACAAATAGTTTATGAAAATCACCCGCGCCTTGATGGGCAGAAAACTATTTGAGCTCCTCATGAAGTCAACATTTTATGGACATTTTGTTGCCGGAGAGGATCGTCATACAATCGTACCTACATTGGAAAGGTTTAATTATGTTTTTTTTTTCGTTATTGATATTATTTTAAGTTTCACGACAGGAATGTGTTTTTTTTTATTGTTTTGTGTAATGTGCATGTGCATTTATAGTTTAATTCATTGAGATAATATTGCATTATGCATATTTTTATATTTATAAATCGGACCAAATTTATGTCTAGAGCAGCAATCTCAAACCGTAGAACGATCTCCTCAATGTTTAACAGTGCTCTTTGACTCTTTGAGTTTCGAGGACTTAAAGTTGGCCGGCGAAACCATAATCTCCTATAGAACAAATCCTTAGATTTCGCTTCTGCATTCGACCACACAAAATAAGTTCTGAATTCTCAAGAACATCAGAGAAAATGCCGAAGATTTTTTCAGAGAGGCTTTTCAATCCGCATCCTAACTTGCCGAGGACTTATTTGAAGTTGAATTAAGAGCTCCAATAACTTCATTGAAACAAACAACGCATTCCAATCCAGAAACCTCTTATAATGAAGCCTATTTTATAGTGTCTACTGATTCCTTGTATAGATTCGTTAATACAAAATCTTACGGGTAGATTCATGGTCAATGAAGATCTTCTACATCGTTTCAAGCTCTTCTCTCAGGTTTTTACATGGTTATACCATCGTTCCAATAATCACACCTAGTCGTTAGACTAATCAATTATTTATTTTTGATTCATTTAAATAAATTGAAAAGATAAATCCCCAGGTTTGTCGGATTTCTATACTTCTTTGATTAAAAATATTACCTACTTTCTTGGTCTTAGCTAACTCTTATAAATCAATATGTTTTACCCGCCTTAATCTCCTGATTACATTGTGAACGAAATGGAAATGGAAAAGCTAACATGTTACTTTAATAATGCAATTTCGTTATCATCTGTAAAAGCTGAGTTCATTCCTTGGTGCGCAAAAATATCATCGAGTGATCCTTCTACCGAAGTTTTGAAATTGCTAGATATACTGTGACAAGACTTACCTAATTTAGAGGTATAAACTTCTTGCTTACGATTTTGGCCACGCTTGCTGTGACCACAGCTAGTGTTGAAAGAACATTTTTAGCTATGAAAAGGATTAAAACATATTTAGCTCACTAGCTATGATATCTGTTCGTTCGGATATTAATGTGGATCCAAATAAGGTAATTGAACTTATATAAAAAAAAAAGCAAGACGTATTCTGCTTTGAAAAAATGTGTGTAAAAAAATGATATAAGTATGTTCGTTTAAGTACATATACGATTTAAGAACTAATAAAAATCAATGAATTGGAATATACATAGTTTTTTGTTTAAAGAATTCCTCTTAAGACTTGGAAGCAACCCCCGATCTTCCATCCTTCGTCACGGTTTGCTCTAACCTCGTTCCACCACTGGAATTATGTATGATTTTAGGCCTTACTCCCACCTCAAACTAATCCTTTTCTGACCCTAACCAAATAGGTAAGCTGGTTAGCCATTTTTAGGCGGGCGCCCGCGTGAAGGACTCAAGAAAGAGGATTTTTGCCCAAGCCCCTAACATGACCTAAGCATATAACAAATCTAAGCCCCCAAGCCCCATATTACGCATAAGCTTATGTTGCATGAATCCCATGAAATCCGTTTCTGGTTCTCAGTATAGTGCCAAAACGTACCCTCAAAAACCAGCCACAAAGCAGATATTAAATATTTGCATTATGCCAACCGTTGCGATTTTATTTCAGTAATCACTGTGTACTTCTGTTAGCCAACCATTTAAAAATTGTATAATTATGCAGTTGTATGTGACACCTACTTAATGTTTGACAAATTCATATTCCAATTTTTAATACTTCCCTACATAGGTACTATCTATTATTTTATTTGTATTTACACTTCATAAAGGTCTAAATTTTTATTTTATTTATAATGCTCTAGACTATAAGATATTAAATTACCGAGTTGACTACTAAAGTATCCGAATGGCAAAACAGCTAGCCATTTCAAATAATTTACTTTAATTGAGGCTTACTTTATTGTCGTTTGTTCAAATAAGTGAGCTGATTTCGGTTGGGAGATTTTTTCTTTATGGCTTTTATTTGATTCATATGGTTGTGAAGTTCGTGATTTGTTCTATTATGGCGCGGCGTAGAGACTATGATTTGCAAAACACAAAATGCGTAATAAAAAAAAATTATGGTAAAGGTCAAAAAGAAATTGAAATGTCAATTTATTTTTAAGATATGAATGTCATACCCAAATTTAAAGGAGCTTTTATTTGACCTACAGAGTGTTATGCAACAGTTGTTAATAAACTGTAGTGATTATATAAACAGTACACTGGAATTTGACATTTCAGTTTGACGGTTGTTTTCAGTTTACTAAATTGAGTTGATCACAATTTAAAAGGATGTAAAGGAGCTTTTATTTGACCTACAGAGTGTTATGCAACAGTTGTTAATAGACTGTAGTGATTATATAAACAGTGCACTGAAATTTGACATTTCAGTTTGACGGTTGTTTTCAGTTAACTAAATTGAGTTGATCACATTATTATAAATGGTGTCTCATAATTCACCCAAAATGTAATTTTGATAGAAATAGATTGGGGTTATGTATGGAATAGCACATCGGATAAATGGGCGGGCCGGCACGGCTTTGCTGGCAAGTACGTACTATTTTATTGATATTTTCTATGACCGTTTCGCATAAATGTGGCTGAATTTATTAATACACCTCCCAATTTCCTCTTTCAAGTCGTTGGTGGTCGTGGGCTTGTTTTCATATACGTAGCTTTAACTTCAAAAAACCCCGAAGAAAAAAGTCCAATCGCAAAATCTGGATGACCAATGGATGGATTAGAAATTAGATTAGAAAATGACTCATGCAGTAATTTAATTGTTTCTCTGGCTGTATGGCATGTGGCACCATCTTGTTGAAACCACATGTTGGTCACATCCATATCTTGTAATCTTGGTACTAAAAACTGGGTTATCATGTCATGATAACGAACACCATTAATTGTTACTGCCTGACAAGCCGCATTTTCGAACAAGAATGATCCGATAATGCCTCCAGTCCAAAATCCACACCAAACAGCCACGCATTGTGAATGCATTTGTTTCTCAATAATTACTCGTGAGTTTTCTGAACCCCAAATTCGACAATTTTGACGATTAACGAAGCCATCAATATGAAAATGAGCTTCATCACTTAAGATGATTTAGTTCGAACAAACCTTCATTATTTTTAAAATATTGCTCAACAATGAAAATGGGTTGTTCTTTCATATGGCGCTTCATTTTTACCAACCCCGACTTGTCAGCTGTCACATTGTTATCTTTTTTTTTTCGTTGGCATCACTGTACTATTTATTAAATGGCGCAGAATTAAAATTTTACGTGAATTATGGGACACCCTTTACAAGGAATAAAAAAGAATATTTCGAAATTCAACCCGTAAAGGGATAAGGGGGTGGGTGGTTAAAATTTGTACATTAACATTTTTATTTTTTATTCCGATCGACTTCAAACTCGTTTTTTGTGCCTTCTCGATATAAAAAATAAAGAAAACACAATTTCTCCTATGTTGGACATTGTTTGAAGGACCGACTTATTAGGATAGAGGATTCACTTTGTATAAGGAACTCTTTTTTTCCTTCCTGCTGCTTCAAGCAAAGCGCACTGGGGCACTGGGTTAGGTACGGATATATTTGTCCAATTGCCGTACCAATAGCCATCATAGACGACTGTTTTAATGTATCTGCTTCTCGGTTATGTGTAGTAGGTAAGTCGGACTGAGATGATGAAGGTCTTATAAAAAGTCCCATTGGTATTTCTTGAGAAGGACATACCACTCACTAGCCTTCTAAGACTAATTGGCAAGCGTAATTCTTCGGCAGTTTATTATAAGTTTTTATTTAATTTGCCGATATTATAATCCCATCATGTTTGACTACTGTGCGAGGGATCCCAGGTTCGATACCCGGAAAAACACAAATTACATCTTAAGGTATCTATTTTCTACTGCACTACTTCTCGCTATAGATGCTATAGTTTGTTAAAGATGTCGCAATTTGGAGGACCTTCTTTCGTGTGGATCGGGCAAGCAATGCTTACGTTCCATTCATTACCATTCATCTTAAAATGTCCCCCGCTGTTATAAATAGTTCGAACATGATGGTGTCAGGTCTATCAGCACTTCAGCAGCCTTGTTTGACTTTAATTTTTATATTGCTATTTTTACTTTATTTTGGTCAAAAGTCTTGTATTTCATCCTCCGAGGCGAATCGTTCGTTCTTTCTGGCATTTTTATTGTGTCTTATCCATGCTAAAATTCAAATCGTCCCAAAAAATAACAGCTCACACAAACGAATGGTTTTAAGGAGCAAGATGTCGTCTATATGGATCCTTTGCGCCAACTATTATTTATTATCCGATCTAAAATATAGCATTTATATAAGTTATATTATATAAAAATTAAATCATTTCATATGTGTATACCTAGTATCTATGAACCGTCATTTTTACGCCACAAGTTTCCATCTAACAACACTGACTGCATGTATCCCGGGTAACTTTCTTAATTTCAATCATATCTTCCATGAAATAAATACATTATTTTTCATCAAAATCGTCTTTTGACGATTTAAGTATAAGTATTAGTTAAGTATATTGTCTTAACTGCTGTTTTCTATACTTGATTGACAGACTGCGCTCTTTTGGAGTCAAGCCTATCTTGGATTACTCCGTTGAAGAAGATATCTCTCAGGAGGAAGCAGAAAAGCGAGAAGTCGAGTAAGTTTTACGGCTTTCATTTTTATTCTTTTCATTTGCATAATAACTTTCTTCTTTTCTTTATTTAAGGTCATCTGTGTCAAGTGTGGGTGATGTGCAAGATGATGGAACTATGCCTCAATACCATGTTGATAAGTCATTTGCTGATCGGCGGTACAAAGTCAGCAGTGCTCGTACTTATTTCTATCTAAATGAGGCGACTTGTGAACGCAATATGGAGGTTTTCATAAAATGCCTCGAAGCTGTTTCTGGTAAGTTTGTGTTTTATCTTCAATTTATTTACACATATGTATGTATTGTATATCTTATAGAGCTTGGTTTGTAGAATATAAGGGGTATTCACGATTCGGCTGGTACACCGTAGTAAAATTGTGAAATTGTATTTTTTTTATCACATCGTGAGCACACTTTTTCTAATCTCTATAGGAACATTGAAACAAATAACAAAAAACATTTGAAATCGAACTGACATTTCCTAATTTATACATTTTACACTGTTGTATTTGTTTGTTACTATAGGTCTGGGGTATAGTAAAAGTGTAAAAGTGTAGCGTGAATATTTTGTTGTATAGTGGAAGAAAACTTCACACTTTCACAATGATACTAAACCGGATACATCGAATCGTGAATACCCCTATAGTTTGTTATTAAGGATTAACTATAATAGGCGTGCCTACTTTAACTTAAGCCAATGTCGAATGATATCGTACTGCCGCTTCTGTCGACTACAGTTGTCCGGATTAGGACTGAGTTAGTAATCAATTGTTTTAAACTCTTTAGAAACTTTAATATTGTGAACAAAAAATGTAGGTAGTAAACATACAAATTTTCCATTGATTCAACTCTTTGCTTGTATTTTTTGCCGAAATTGACATTTCTTTTAAAATGAAAAATCAAATACATTATAAAGATATAACCCTAACCTAACCTAACATGAATATGCAGACATTTTTTCAAATACAATTTATCATCAATTCCAACTGTTCAAGCATACATAATAATCGCATATTTGCTTAAGTTATCTTAAGCCTATTGTAGTTAGACCTTGAAGATTTTTATTTTCATTAAGTATGTCTTATTTTGTTTAATTTATACTGTGCTATTCGAACCAAAAACTGCAAAAGTACAAATAACAAAACACATACAAGAATGGAAGCACTACACCTACAGTAATGTCGCAGCAGGGGGGTTATTCACATTCTGCGTCGGATCGTATTGAAAGCGATACCGCAAACAATCCGTCACCAAAACTGCTATTGCTTTTAAACGGAGCAAATCACCATTGAAATTATAAAATATAAATCCGCCATGAAAAGCGATCCGCCGCGCTTTTGGGAATGAGCCCCCAGTCGTTAAAATATTTTGGACACTTTTATCAGGATCACGCTAACCACATGTTTACATAGCTCATTTCAAATGAAAGTCTGGAACAGGGCGGTAATGAAACCACTGGTCAAGCATTTTGTTTCTACTCTGTTTGGAAATAATGGGCCACTTCCAAGTCAAAGCTTAAAATTATTAATATAATGATAGAATAGGCGGTGGCCATGGTGTAGTGGTTACATTCATTGCTTGTGTCCCGACCGGCGTTGGTTCGAGCCCCGGTGGGAGAGAGCAATCCACCACTACACCAAAAAAAGGGTTTCTTCTTGGTAGTACAATAAGATTCGTCTGAGGGAATTGGGGGATTTGGAATCCCCCTTAAAAAAAAATATATCATATACAAACATAAAACTGGTATCAAATGAAAGCTTACAAGGTTCTCTTTCAAAACCTCAATCTTTTAAAATTAATTTTAAGCTTTGACCCTATGATATCAATAAATTTTTGAGGTTCGCAAAAATGTGTTTAAGACTTATTAGCTAGTTTAGAGAATTTGCTCAGTACTCTAGTCTAAAACACATATGAAATAGATTTTCAAAAATATTTTAAGATATGACTTGACACAAGTCGTATTTTGACATAACCTTAAATTATTCAAGTATAGACCAAGAACGACCAGTGTATATGTACTTTAAGAAACTAACATATGACGTAGAAAGCATAAAAAAAAGATTTTGTACGATCGAGCAGAAGATTGCGGTAGAATTTATGTTATCCGTGGAATCTTCTTTTATACTACAACTAATAGGTAGAACTCTTTCTATAAAATAAATAAATAAATAGTTGGCGCAAGGCGTTAAGACACCCCAGGCCTATCTTCCCACAACCATTCGTTTGTGCGTGTTTTTATTTTTGAGACGAATGGAAGGCACCTACCAATTTTACGCCGAGTCCGAACGGCTGAATTGAGAAGCTTTTTTTAGGACAGTTTTACTCTCAGATGTTTGTCAAACGTTCGCGAGAGGTGGCGCAGTGGAAAAAACTTTAGGTTGTAATTTGTATTTTTCCGGGGATCGAACCTGGGACCTCTCGCACAGCAGTCCAACACACTAACCACTGAGCCACTGCGCCCACAATCGAGCTTTATCTGGTGAAATTTAGTGCGGGTTAACCTTATACAGGTAAGGTGCCTTAACCACTAAGGTAATAATAAAATGTTTTTACCTTAGAAATTGCCTAATTTTTGCAAGATTGCTAAAGCAAATTTTGATTATGCTAAGGTGTTTAATTGCTAGCCAATAAGTGTGGTGAATTATTAATAGCCCGCCTGGTTATTAGGAATACTCTTTTAACCACTATGCTAATTGAAAGTCGAATTATTTATTATATTATATTTTATTTGTGTATAACGGGCGGACATTTTCACAAGTTTTTTGTACGGCATCATCGTTTTTGTTGACCATACATATTAAAGTTTTCATCCACTGTTTTCAGTCACCAGTTTCATCTGAAGATTCTATAATAAAAAAATATTTCTATTCAAACATAAATTTCTTTGTCCTCGATTTTATGAAAGAAAAACATACCTTCATTATTACATTCCTCGACAACATTTGTGTTGTGTTTCCTTTTTTCTAGAACATCAGTGTTCATCTTTGGGGATATTTTGGTTTTTTCTAGAACAAAAAAGTTATTTTTTATCAGCAGTTATTATAGTCCATAATAGCAACTATTGACATTATTGCTAAAACTCACCTTATTATTGTAAGCAAGCCAGCACGCAGTTTGAATTTTGTATACTTAACAAAAATTGCGCATGTTTAACAAAAAATTTAAGCAGGCAATAATTAAACGTTTGCTTTACGTAAATAGGGAATAGAGTGACTAATTTTTGGACGCGAATTCAACTATGTATTACACTTCCGAAAGTAACCTCAGGCATAGGTAAGGCAAAAATTATTTAAGACAATTAAAGAGGTGTTTTCCTAGATTTAAGGCAAAACTCCTTTAGGCGTAAGGTAAAGTTAAACCGCTACCGAAATTTTTAATTAAAGTTACATAAGACCTAAGGCAAAATTACTTAGTTTATCTGGCAATCAAGTGCAAAGTTAAAAAAAAAACATGTTATTTCTTGGTTAAAACTACTAAGCATTTTTAGGCAATTCTGCCTATTTTTCATTATTTAGGCCGTATACAAATGTGCTTAGTTTTAGGGAGAAATTATGCTTGTCTAATAAAATCCATACAAAAAACTTTACCTAATGCGGTTAAGGCAATATTACACAGGATTTTTCTCTCAGTGTATCGTGTACTAGCACCTTTAGTTATTGAGTACGTTCCGTATTCTGGCATTCGTTATAAAATCTGCCACAATTGACAAAATCCATCATAGCTCGCATAATTATTGTTCGCAACGAACTATTTAAGGAATTTTCTCTTCCACTTCGGCGTTCTTAGTACGATGTACGAGTATGTCTGTAACAAACTAATAAGAAAATTTACAATCGAAACGACTTTGTTGGATTTGGCAAGATGTTAGACATTTAGGATTACAAAATATGTGATTACAGTATGTACAACAGAATGAATGTGCTGCAGTGTCTACATTTTCACGAAATTTCCCTACGTCAAACTATTCGAATGGCAATTAGCCAACATTTTCTTAAGACAAATTCTTAAATGAATTGTAAATAGATCATGACTATAATCATTACGACCGATGTATTAAAAACGAAAACATATATTAAAAATCGGTGCAAGTTTTCTTTTCACTTTTTAGTGACCTTTAGTAGTTGAGCTTGTGCGAACATTATCAAAACACGAGCGGCAAACATTTTAATCGCATTTAGCTATAATAGCTATATCCTAATAAAAGACGAATCTCCTTTTCGTTTTATTTTCTTTATTAAATTCTGCTTCGTCTTGACTCTTGACTCTCGTTTTCCAGAATGCCCTTCTATTTTCTATATTTTTATCATTTCCAATTTGTTCTACTTGATTATATCAAATTTCATTTCGTAAAGTAATTTTCTCAAAGTGAGTTGCTTACAGTTCGGCCTTGCTACTATTTTTCACGACCTCGTGAATCCTTTGACTCTATAAGAGAAGAACATTGATATTATTAAGTTGGATTTTATAAATAAATATATATAAATTCTAGTTGGTATATATATATTATTACAAATGCAAACATTTTCCTATTATGGTACTTTACCATAATATAACTTATTTACTCACAGCGTTCATGTATTCAACATTTGAATCACTATCGCTACTTATTTCAAGTAAATAAGGCTTCATTTTGTCAGAGGGACATATCCCAGTATACTTTTTCTGTGAACGTTCCGCACCTGGAAGGTCCTTGATAATATATCTATCATTATCGAGAACCTTGACCACTTCATATGGCCCGTGATATTTTGGTAAAAGTTTTTTACTAGATCCATCATTAGACCCTTTTGGTCTCTTAACAACAACATGTTGCCCAACTTTATATTTTTTTGCTGTTTTTCTGTTTTTGTCAAAGTATTTTTTTTGTATTGCTTGATGTTTTTTTATGCTTTCTTCTGCTTCTTTACGTAATTTCAACCTATCACTTTGATACTCATCATCACAAACCTCATTGCTCAGAAATGAATCATTACTATTTTTTGGTATATAACCAAAAAGTAATTCATTTGGTGACTTGTTGGTAGACTTATTTATTGTAGAGTTTAATCCCCATTTGATAGAATATAAATTACTGTCCCACTTCTTTTCATCTGCAGAACATGCTGATAGTGCGGACAGAATTGTTCGATTATAACGTTCAGCTTGGCCGTTAGCTCTAGGTGTTGCAGTAGCATTATGGGTTAATTTGATTCCTAAGTTTAAACAGAATTCATTAAATTTCTTACATGTAAAACTACTTCCTCTGTCACAAATAATTCTACGTGGTACTCCAAACACATCAATGATTTCCTGAAACAACTTAATAACAGGTCCTACTTTAGTACTTTATACTGCTTTTAAAAACACATATTTAGTAAAGCCATCAATTATACCAATAAAAGGTACATATTACCTTTCGTGCTTTTTACAAATGGGCCGAGATGATCTACATGTAAAGTGTGAAAAGGAATATCAAATTTTTCAATTGGGTTAAGCTTTCCAGACTGTTTACCCGCTGTACTTTTGTTGTATAAACATCCTAAACAACAAGCAATATATCTTCGAACATACTTTTGCATGGAAGGAAACCAATATTTTGATTGGATGTACTTTAAAGTTTTCTCCTCAGAGAAATGTCCAATATCATCGTGATGACATTTTACTATTTCTCGTCTGCAACTTTTAGGAACAACCCACTTAGTACCAGCGGTAGTTTTTCTGTACAATCTGTTATTTTTCAATACATATTCTTTGTGTATGTTATGCTCTTCAATATCAACTGGTTTTCTATTCAATACTTCAAATAAGAATTTACACCTGTCATCCTTCAGTTGTGCAGCAAGAACCCAATCTTGAGATGTAATCTCTGTTGTAAGTGTATTAAGGAAATTCAGATTTTGTTCTTTACTAATAGGGTTTCTACTCAAAGCATCGACATGAGTCATGCTGGTACCTTTCCTATACTCTACGTTAAATGAATATTCTTGTGCTGTTAACCACCATCTTCCAATTCGCGGGACCAAGTCACGCTTAGTGAAAGCTGTCCTTAATGAATTGCAATCCGTTATTACTGTGAACTGTATTCCTAACAAATATACTCTGAAATGTTTAAGGGAATATATAACTGCCAACGTTTCCAGTTCGTACGAATGATAACGTTGTTCTTCTTTTGTTGTGGTACGACTAAAATACGCTACTGGCTTACACACACCATCAACTTGTCTCTGCATCAATATTCCCCCAATACCCCACTTTGAAGCATCGGTATGTAATTGAGTCTCTGAGGTATGATCATATAACGCCAAAACAGGACGTTGAGTAAGTTTTTCTCGTAGAGTTTCAAAAGCCAATCGCTCATCAGTCTCCCATTTAAAAGAAGCGTCCTTTTTCAATAAATTGTTTAAAGGTCTTGCAAGTATTGAAAAATTATAAATAAATTTTCGAAAATAGCTACAGAGACCCAAAAATTGACGAATTTCATGTACATTCCTTGGCTTTGGAAACAATTTAACTGCATTCATTTTACTTTCCCCTGGTCGTATACCCTCCTTACTAATCTCATATCCAAGGTAATCAATTTTATTAGTCAAAAAGAAACATTTTTTTAGTTTTAAAGTGAGACCAGCCACAGAAATTGTTTTCAAAACTGTTTCAAGATTTATAAATCCTTTTTCAATCGTGTCAGATGGAATAAGAATGTCATCCATATATGCCATAGCGATTGTATATCTTAACTGGCCTAGTACAGTATTAATAGCCCTCTGGAAAACAGATGGCGCATTTACAAGACCAAAAGGCATTCTAAGGAACTCGTAATGCCCATCTGGTGTTATAAAAGCCGTTTTTGAAATCGAACTTTCTGTCATAGGTATTTGATAGTACCCATTAGCAAGATCTAAACTTGTGAAATATGAAGAACCTGTTAGACGATCAATTTGATCGTCAATTCTTGGCATTGGGTACAGATCTTTGACTGTTTTGGCATTCAGCGCTCGAAAATCTATACACATACGCTGCTCGCCACTTTTTTTTTTAACCAAAAGTATTGGACTGGAGAATGGTGAGCATGATTCTCTAATAATCTTGTTGTCTATTAGTTCTTTAATCATTTCTCTGACCTTTTCGCGTTCTGAATATGACATTCGGTATGGTTTATATGTTATTGGTTTGTCATTCAACAACTCTATGGACATTTTTGTTACATTTGTTTTTCCTAATTCACTTAAATTTTGTGCAAAACAGCATCTATACTTATTTAATAGGTTAAGTAGCCGCATTTTGTCACTTTTGTCTAGACAAGAACTTATTTGCGAATTAACATCATTTTCAGTAAAATCTTTAAAATTATCAACTGTTAGTGAAAGTGTTTCTACTTGCCTTTGATCTGACTCTGCATCAGCTTCACAAACTTCACCTCTTACAAGAATTTGATTTGGTTTCAAAAGAAGATCATTTCTCGACTCGTTAATTACTAATATGTAAGCATCCGAAGATTTTACGATGCATCTGGGTATAAAATGTTCTTGATTTGGATTGAATCTTCTTTGCTCTTCAATGAAAATATCTCTGTTGCTTTTATATTTGTTGTGCACTGCTACAAAACCAGCCTGATTAGCTGGAATAACAGTTGACTTGTTAGCCCAAAGAGCGACTTTTTTTCTGGAAAATCATCTATCTGTGGAAGATGATCTAAATCCTTATTAAAAATACGTATTTCCCGGTTTCTTATAACTAAAACAACGTTATCATGATTAAGAAACGTTTGCCCTACAAGAATGGGAATTTCTTGAGCTGTATCAGGAACAATTAAAAGTTCGACCTCGGCCTTTGCGAGATCAACTTCTAGTAAACAGTTGGCTTTCCCGATCACTTTGACCGTAGCTCCACCATAACCTGAAATTATCAATGAACTTTTCTTGGAAACCAATCCAAACTTAATAGCGTCACTTTGACGTATCATTACTGCACAGCAGCCAGTATCGATATATGCGCGTGTTTTCTGATTATTAATCTTGCAATCAATGAAGTAACAACTTTTGTTATCTTCCACTCCTGTCGAGCAATTTAGTGCACGCTTTGTTTTTTTATGGAAACAATCTTCAGTTCTGTGCCCTAACCTATTGCAACTTTTGCATTCAAGTTTTGGGCGTAGACACTTTGTTGAAATATGGCCGATTTCATTACAGTTAAAACATTTGATTCTATTTGAAACCATAACGTTTTCGTCACTGTGTTTCCTGCGCTTAAAACCATTACTATCGACCTCAATATTTTGTACTGGTTTTGTAGGCAATTGTTTACTATCGAAAGAGAGTGTCGATAAATATTCACTATACAAATCCTCTGGTGTTTCGTATCTTCCGGCCTTTGCACCTGTCTTAATAACTTCATTACCAAGACCATCGATTAAGCAAGATACTGCATCTTTACCCGTTACTTTGCAGGCCTGAATTAAATTCATTTTTGCAAAATAATATTCAGTTATGGTTTCATTGGATTGTTTATATCTATTGACCAGTTTTCTCAATGAATAAGCAAAATCGATATGATCTGGGAAAGATTTGATTAACAAAGTTTTCCAATCTTCCCAAGATAAATCATAGTCTGGTAAATTCGAATACCATACCTTTGCCAACCCCACAAGACGACTTTGCATGTGATATATGGTAGCTTTATCATCCCAGCCATTAATAGATGAAAGCTGGTCAATTTTTGCAACCCACTTTTTAGCAGATAGATTTGGGTTTCCGGGAGCAAATTCAGGAATACAATCACTTCTAATTACATACCTCGTTTTTTCCGCATTCATCACAGATGAGGTCCGGTGTGATAGTTCCTCTATTAGTTGTTCAAGCTTACCAATTCGTTCAGATACTTCATTGGAAGATCTTGATGTAGATCGTAGTTCCCTGCGGTACGGTTCAAAGCGATTCCAATATCTGCTACTTTCACGACAATTGTCTTCGCCAGCGCTTTCGTCACTGCTTCCGTCATAGTGTCTGTGTTTTTCATGGCTTCTTCTCTTCTTGTGATCACGTCCCATTTTTTTGTTATATTTTATTAAATTTTTCTTGCTATGCAGACAATTAAATGACACCAGTTTAAGTATCCCACCGCTGCACTAAAAGACGAATCTCCTTTTCGTTTTATTTTCTTTATTAAATTCTGCTTCGTCTTGACTCTTGACTCTCGTTTTCCAGAATGCCCTTCTATTTTCTATATTTTTATCATTTCCAATTTGTTCTACTTGATTATATCAAATTTCATTTCGTAAAGTAATTTTCTCAAAGTGAGTTGCTTACACTAATGATATTCAAATTTAATCGCGTCACGTCGTAACTATTTACTTCAAAGTAAGAGTTAGCTTTTAGCCAATAGAAACAATGGAACGGAATGGGCCTACTCCGAATATCTCAAACTTGGCAGAAATCCTTAGACCAGCATTGGTCCATTGTGATACCACGAAAGGGATCATGTAAGATCCCCTTATTAATTGAATCATTTTGAGCTCTTTATAAAGCGTAAGAGGCTTCTGATATCTGTGTTTGTCAGGTCGCCCAAGTCTTTGTAATGGAAGGATCAAGTGAAGCTTCTTTCTACGGGAGAGAGCTGGGCAGGAACAAAGAAGGTGAGGGATAGTTTTCTCCTCTTGCTCATCCATACAGCTTCTGCAAAAGTCGTTTGCGAAAAGGCCAAGCCTTGCGGCATGCTTACCTATCAGGCAGTGTCCAGTAATGACACCTATTGTAGTGCCGATATGCAATCTGTTGAGAGAGAGCGTTTCAAATCCAGCTTAGGCCAAATTTGTTTTGTCGCTACACAAGTGGTGCCACTAGTCCACCTAAGATTTGTACTCTCGATAGCATTCAGCTTCAATTTTTGTTTGTAAGTAGCGATTGGTATCCCTAGGGTGCCTTTATCTGGCAGAATGGGTTGAGTTGTTCCTATTCTAGCGAGTTCATCGGCCTTACAATTCCCTGGAATGTCCCTATGCCCCGGCACCCAAATTAGGTGAATGTTGAACTGTTCGGCCATCTCCGTAGGTAAGTTATCAGCACTTCATTAACCACCAAATTCCAAAGAAGGGGGGATAGAACACCACCTTGCGGAGTGCCTCTACTAACAGAACTTCTTGCGGACACCACACCCAGCTTTGAGTTGATAATCCGACAATTGAGCAGTAGATTAATCAGTTCGCCAAGTAAGCTGTCGACATTCAGAAATGAAAGCGCATCTGCAATCGCTGATGTATTGACGTTGTTAAAAGCACCTTCTATGTCAAGGAAGGAAACCATCGTATACTCCTTATGGAACAGGGAGTATTCACTTTACACTTTAGTGTGTAATTCCGTCCCACTGATTTACCTTTGCAGTATGCATGCTGGGCCGCTGACAGTATAGTTTTTTATCGATACTGTTGCATAAGTGGATGTCAATCAGTCGTTCTAGTGTTTTTAAAAGAAATGATGATAGACTAATAGGTCTGAAATCTTTAGGATTTGTGTGGGAGCATTTGCCTTCTTTGGGTATGAAGACAACTTTAACTTCTCGCCATATCTTTGGGATATAAACTAGATCGAGAAAACTTTTAAAGATTGTCTGAAGCATCGGCAAGATTATGTCCGATAATTTCTGCAATTCGGCAGGTATTATGCCCTCAGGTCCCGCGGATTTATATGGTTTGAAGCTGTGGATTGCCCAGTTTAGTTTACTTTGTGTAATTATATTTGAAGGGATGGTTATTGGTTCCAATGGACTGTTAAAGTTCGAGTTGTTAACCACATGGGTGTTGCCTGGGAAATGAGTTTCAAGCAGTAGATTGAGCGAATTCTCACTGGAGGTCGTCCAGGACCCATCGTCTTTTTTTGAGGGAGAATTTTCCTTAACCTTGAGGCCTCAGAGACTTCTTCTATTTTGTTACAGAAGAGTCTCCAAGAATTGCGTTGTTTATTGGAGATACCAGTGATCCGACGAAGAGGGTTCGCTAGATACCTTCCAGTTCCTTATACGCTGCACGATATTATCGGAGGCAAGGGTGATATCCAGCACTTCTTGCCTGTTTCTAGTCACGAATGTTGGTTCGTTGCCTGTATTGCACAAAATGAGATTTGTACTTAAAATGTAGTCAAACAGTATTTTACCTCTTTTGTTGAGGTACAGCGTACTTGTTCCTGTACTACCTATAAACACATGCCGAAATTCGCCCCTTAATAGGCAAGAAAAGTGCGTGTGTGTAGCATATCGGAATTGGAATAGAACTATACATCCATGCCCATGATACAAAATGTTGCATCATGATTCATGCCCATGTCCATATCCATACGTACCAGTACTATCATCATGCTCACAGTTTTCTCGTTCTTCTAGTTCCATGTCCATCATATAAATTCCGTTCAAAGTTCCAGTTCGTTTAGAGAATGTATATGGAACAGGAACTATATAGTTCCTCGGACATGTTTCCAGGAACTAGTTCCGATCAAAAAAAGAATCGTTCCATGTTCGTTCCATCATTGGAACTGTTTAGCGCAACTCTACTTTCCAGGACTCACGTCCCTGCTCTTCGGCCGTATAACTGGAACGGCAACGAATGTAATACCCTATTCACACCAAGCCAAAAACTGGGTTTTCGCGAAAACAGTTGAAAACTTCCTCGAAAACAGAAGTTTTCCCATACACATTGCAGTTTTCAAAACGAGTTGTTTCAGGTCGTTTTCCATGAAAACGCCACGAAAACGAGTACAATCGTTGGGTTGTTGAAGCAGACACACCTTTTGCAACATTCAGCGAGCTCAGCAAAACTGCTGACAGGATGTGAGAGACTGAGTGAGAGTGAGAGTTTTTTTGTTATCTTTGCATTGCTTGCACCATAAAGAGCAAACTAGGTACCTGCAACTAAATGGTATTTTTGATTTTGAATGTTGCTTATGTTAATTATTTTATGCATTTAACCATATGTTAACTTATGGTTAAATGCATAAAAGTAGCTTAAATAATTTTGTTTTTATATCATGTCAATACGGGCGAAGTATAGTAACTAAAATAAAAGTCTAGTCGCCACAAACATTTCATAGCTAGTTTCACAGCTAATTGAAACTCCAAACGATAACGAGTTGGTGTTCGGTGTGAATGCATCTACGAGTTTTCTAAACTTTTTTGACGAAAACTCGGTTTTCGGCTTGGTGTGAATAAGGTATTAAGCTTATTAAATTCCGACCTTGACAGCATTTTTAAATGGGGTTCAGCCAATAGAGTGAAATTAAATGCTTTAAAAACACAATGCTGTCTACTGTCTCTAAAGCGAAACCCGAACCTACAGCCATTATCCATGAATGGCACTTCTAACACCGACACCGAAAGACTTTCTATTTTTGGTATGTGCGTCCATGACAACCTTCGTTGGAATTACCATATACACGAAATCGCCAAGATTTCGCCAGCTGCATTGCCATTCACCCCTTCAGCAATTCAACCGCAATACTCGCCATGCTAGGAATGTTCATTAGTTTACCATTCAGCCTATCTCCGGTCGTACTATGAAATATAGAGATTTATTCATAAGCCGTACAGCACAAACTCTGTTTTTCCTCCTTGTTACAATTTACAGATATTTAAAACCAATGTGCATCGGCATCTCCTATCTTATCTATCCTCATTTCCTTAACGCCCGCGTGTAGTTCACCCTAGATTAAAATTAAAAGAGTAGACATATTCTCTTTAGCGCGTGTATACTATAAAAAAAACAGACCCTGATAGTCAAACCCAACAAGCATTCATTGAACTGCTTTAATTCTTTGGATTTGGCTTAGCTCATAAGGTGGCAAAACTTGTCTGGCATACCTTGAGAGACCTTACATTTGAGAATTCTTTGGACCAGGACCCTATTTCATTAAAATTGCGCTTACTTGCTTACTTAGACGGTCCGGGATGGATCTGGGCCTCAACCAACACGCCTCTTCAGTTAACCCGATCTTTGGCTAACCCCCTCCAGTTGCGCACTCCAAGTTCGTTGAGGTCCCCTCCCACTTGTGCGCGCCACCTAAGGCAAAGTCTTCCTTTACTTCGTTGGACCTCCGGGTTGGAATCGAAGACTCTTCGGGCCGGAGCGTTGGCGAGTGATACGTACTTTTCTGTTCTGACCTGGTCGATGTCGCTGTAGAGCTCGTAGAGTTCGCTGTTAAATTTCCTCCTCCAAAGTCCGTCAACGCAAACGGGACCGAAAATCATTCGAAGAATTTTGCATTCGAAACGACCAAGAAGTTCTCCATCCGCCTTTGTTAACATCCATGCTTCTGCGCCATAGAGTAAGACTGGGATGATGAGGGTCTTATATAGAGTCTCCTTAGTGTTTCTTAATAAGGCATTAATAGTCAGTTGTCAATATAAAGGTGCTAGTACACGATATGTAGCACGCCATATATATATGTGGCTCTGACGTCACCAGATAGTCTACACATATGGCACACATTTCGTTTTTCGTATGTAGCGCAGTGGCTACATAAAATTGGCGTGTACTAGCACCTTAACGTCGGCTCACCGGTTATGCCGTCATTGAGTTTTACCCCGAAGGGATTATATATATAGAGGAAGATTTTCTGTCCCATAAAAAGTGTTTATTACAAATTTGTCGTAAAATTCATGACAACTGTCAAAAAATTTGCGAGAATTAATTATTTTATAAAATGAACTTGACAATTGTTGGTTATTCTCCGACAAAATTCTCTAGAAAATTGTCTAATTATTTATGAGACAGGAATTTTAAATCTTGTCCAGTTGTCGGCTTACAAATTGCCATCTGCCACTATTTGCAATTGTAATTTTTTTTTTTTTTGAAATAGAGCACCGCATCTCTTGTGCCATATAAGCTCATCGCAAATAATTCGATTGTTAAAGTGATCACCTCATCACAAATAAAGAATTCTCTCTAAGCGTGCTCATTTGCTTGCCAATATACACACAAAGCTATGTAGGTCTATTCAAGAACTACTTTTAATTGGTAGACAATACTCCACCGAGTATTTTACAACATTTATCTTTCTGGTCCGTCCAGACTGTGAGATATAATAAATGGAAAATATATCTTATTTAGCCAAGTTCTGTAGGGAAATTTTGTTCTCAATGGGGAATTGATATGCTTAAATCAAGGTTAGGTTAGGTTGAATAGGGTGTGAGTTCATCACATAGGACCAGGCACCATATTGGACCCATCGCCATCCCTGGGGAACCTTGACGGTCAAATAACCTAAACCACTTCGCCCAAGCAATTAATTTCCCTACAGAACCTGAAAATTGTTTCAGTTTTGTTTGCGAGGCCAACCTCCTCCAAATTGTCGAAGAAGTACCTACCGAGGAATTTCCTCCTATACCGAGCAATAGCTTGACATTCACAGAGTAGATGATTTATGTCCTTCCTCTGTGACATGCAAGTCTTCGCAATACCTGCATATGTCCGTATCTGTTAGACCTAATCTCATAGCGTGTCTCCTTAAAAGACAGTGCCCGGAGAGTATCCCTATTACCATTCGTAGCCTTGATCTACTGAGCCTTAGTAATTCTACAGATTTTTTCCGATCTAGCTTAGGCCACAGAGCCTTAGAGACCATGTGCCCTACTATATTCAACCATCTCTGATCTGCCCTGTTTTTAATATTCTCGAGAATAATTCTCTTGGCCACGGCTATTGGTGGTCTGCTTAAATGCTTAAATCAAACTATGTATATATATATGTGCGTACATTTAAGGAGTTTGTGAACTGACGTTGGTGTCGTTCAATGACATAAACGCGAGGGCTGTCAAACTTTGTCAATCAACCGACATATGGAAACCCACCTTAAGTAGATATTTACAATCGTACATTCCTACATATATTTGAGATTTGCAGCTATGGAAAGTGTAACGACATGATCGCGTAGTATAAATAATCAAATCATACCTGTGTCGTTCATTTATGTGAAATAATAATGTCTATTAACTTAAGTCTTTCGGATCAGTACAGGTTACGTAAGGACTAAGTTGGAGACGGGGCAGGGGTAAAGGGGTGGTAGGGACTAACTCTGAATTTCTGGAACTAACTTTTTGGCCGATTTTAAATATTCGTTCAACGTTGTACCGCCTACATGCTCAGGATCAGTATAGGTTAGTTAGGGTGCGGATGGGGGAAGGGGAAACTATCTCCGGAACTACTCGGCCATTGCCGGAGTTGACCTCCGACAGCCACGTTTTTCACATGGACAGCTGTTTGTGTGAGCTGTAGGCGTAATTTGTTTATAGCTACTTCCAACTACTAATTAATAAATAAGTTATAGTTTATGAAAAGACAGTGCGATAAAATATTTTGTAAGCTTAAAAAAGAGGACAAAATACATATAAACAAACGTACATACATAGGTAGATATATGATATGATTTGATATATGATTGCGATAACTTCTATTCTCTGTTTGTCTACGAATATACCGAATCATATATATATTTACCCTTACTGATTCTGTAACGCTCCATACTTTTCTTATTTTTCTCATTTTAAATAAAAGTAGGCGGTGGGTATTTGAATAAATTTTCAAAATTTGAATTTTCTCATTATTCAAATGAAATGGAGCCTACTTTTCAGATATTGAAATTTTCTTCATGGTTCAAACTCAACGATACTAATGCTCGGCAAGTGTTTTCAAAAGGCAATAATTGGCAAATAAAACCAACCATTTGCCCTAGAAACCTGAAATTTTGCACAGAGGTTTCCTCTAAAATGTTCAAGATTCAAACCTTAATGGGGGGGTCAAATTTTGTACGGGTACATTTTTATTTTTCACCCGATCGACTTCATCACTGACCTACTAACTGCTGCTCAGGTACTTTAATAGGAAGATTTATTTCGCGATAATTAAATACAAAAGAGAAAACGAACTGATCGTGAAGGAATCTCTGTTGACAAAATCCTAAAGGCTTTTAAAATTTGGGTTTTCTCATTATTGCCCGGGTAGCAGAAATGTATGAAGAAGACGTTGTTGAAATTCCCACGGAAATTATATCAACCGGAGACTTGATTAAGGCAATTTTTAGAGATTTGCTGCAAATGTCAATGCAGGAACTTTCAAAATGAGTCTGACAAATGCGCAGACATTAGAGATGAATAGGAAGATAATCGATTTAATTGGTAATAACTCCTAAATCTATTTTAGCGCCGATTCTGTTGTCAGTGAAGACTGAAGATCCAAATGATGCACCAAATTTCCCTGTTGAATTTCTCAATCAGCAAACTCCATGCAGCAAGCCACCTCATGTGCTTAAGCAACGTGTCATCATCATGTTGCTGAGAAACTTGAACCCTAAAAAAGGACTGCAATGGAAGTCGATTGATTGTGGAAGAGCCTGAACGAAATTTGATAAGAGCAAGAATTATTTCGACATGCAATCACAATGATTCCATTTCCGATAAATTCTAGCGTACGCTATAACAGTAAACAAGGCTCAAAATCAGTCATTTGATCACGTTGGCATACATTTGAAGACCGGAGTATTTTCCAACTGTATGTGGCTTTATCACGATCAAGAGTTGCAAGTCAATTTGTTTATCAAATATTACTTTGCATACCCAGCGAAGCGGGTACAACCAACTAGTAGATTCATATTGAGGCTGTAGTAACAATTTTAAAATGTTTTAAATAGCTAAGTAGGTACTTGTGTCTATGCTTTGCAAAATCTCTTACTTTTTAAAATAAAGAAAATCATTAAACAGTTCACAAAATATTTCTTATGAATTTATTCTCTAAAATTATACCAAATGAGTGGTGAATTAAAACCTTGAACTTTGGACTGCAATTTTATTATCCAAAAATAAATACCAAATGTATTTTGTAACCAGTTCCCGTCGCGTCGTCACGAGATTAAAGTACATACCTGATTTCGCACCACAACGTTTGATTTTTCTTTGTTCCTTTTTTAAACGCAGAAAATTTTATCTAAAAATACTAATTCCACACAACTGTGCGCCGATTTTTTTCTAAATGTACCAACCAACATTTATTATGTAGGTACATTATGTATATACATTTCATAAAAAATCACTTAAAACTAGGTACTATGGTATCTATTTTTTTTTGCATCTCAGGTTGCACAGTCTTTTTAAGGCTGTCGACAAAAAAAGCAAATACATACATACAAAAAAAAAACAATTAAATGCGATATAGAACCATTTTGCAATTACCAAAAAAAAAAAAGACGACTACCTACCTACTTAAAATATGTAAATTAAAAACATGACGCACACGTGACAACAGCGAGATATTACTTTTGATTTGTCGCTAACGAGGCAAAAACGAAAACCTCTACGTCTATACAGTTGCAAGACTCAAGGTCATCCTAATAAATCGGTGTTAATAAATAAATAAATATCAAATTTTGAAAAGTGGTACACATTTTGTAGGTTGACTAATTTCGAATGAATTTTTATATACATACATACCATATAGCTTAACTTTATATCTGTGTATAGTAGATAGAGAGCCAAGAGATATTTTGTGTCGATCATATTAATAGCGCTATGTACACGAATAGGGGCTCATCACAATGTGTTTAGGTACCTAATGGTTTCTCTTTCAGTGATTTATATTTGTTTCACAAACAACAGTCTGAATCTGAAGCTGTTTTTGTGTACTTTACCCCCAGAGAGAATTCTTGTAGATATGTAGGTACCTACAAACAAAATATCTACAACTTGTGTGGACAATGTGAGGAGATACATAGGTATATACCTAGTTTCCTTGCCTAAGTGTGATTTTCCATTAGATATCTATCTACCTGTTGACGGCTATTTTATTTTAAAAAACGTTCTTCTAACGTTCATTAATTTTGATAAATATTTGTACACTTAATTGAGCTTAAGCTGGAGGATTCGAAAAAGACGCTATTCTTTGAAGAAAGCAATAGTGCAATTTCTCAAGAATACAATGTACACAATTTTTAGTAATTTTAAGTATAGTAGTAGATGTCCGTGATAATTTTTCCTAAACCAACCTAGCGAGTTGTTACATTAGTACCAAAATTTCAAAAACGGAGTGTACAGTTTTTGTAAAATAATTTTTTTTTATATTCCTAAAATGTTTATCAAATCATTATAAAAAAAGTTTATCAAAATCGGATCATAAAGACCGAAGATGTGAGGTAATTAAAATGAGCTAAATTTGAACCACAGAATTTTTGCTCTTTTGTACTGACATTTCACTTACTTTTAAGGGCACGTGCTAATATTTTGTATTTAAACGTTCTTTTTACTGACTTATCAAATTTTATTTTTTACAAAAATCATATAAACAGTGAGATACGTATCCAACCCTGCTTGTGGATGTGGTCACTGTAGGATTTGGAGTGGGTGCAAGGTTGGGTATATGCTAAGTTTTTATTATGTTGTTTGCTTAATTGTACTTCCAAAAACTATGCGATTTTTATTTTAATTATTGTATATCTCCAGTATTTATGATCCGTTATCCGTTAAGTTAACTGCACATTTAGGGAATATAAAGAAATTAATTTTACAAAAATTGGACACTCCATTCTATTTTATATGATATTTTTTGAACTTTGGGGGCGAGCCACGCCCAAACGGTAGGAGACCGCCAAATTTGTTTTGCAGATTTGAGCTCAGCGCATTAAATTCAATCGGAATAAACAAAAAAAAAGTATTTTTTCGAATGGACCAACGAACAGCATTCCACTTTAATTTATATAGATTAGGGCTCCAGATGAAAATCGCTCGAGAGTCATACCGAAAATATCTATATAATTTTTGAAGTGAGAATAATTATATGTACATCTACATATATCTACTGGAGCTTAAAACGCACGCACTCCCCCACCCTGAAATCACCATTGGAACACTCAGAATGACGCTGGAATAACCAACAAATTGTTGGGAGTTTTTTCCTTGAGTCCCAATTCTAAATGATTTTCCATATTTCATTTTGTGTTGGTGAAAATTAAAATGAAAATATGACAAGCTAAACAAAATTAACGCAGCAATTACGAAAGTTTGATCAATTGTAATTATTTCAAGTAACAACATTAAAAACACAAACCGGATTGTTTCCATCAGCTATAATAATAGCTGTAGACCTCTAAAAAGTCTATATCCCAGATAGCGAAATTGACTTACTTGATGGTTTGCGTTTCATCATTGTCTTTGATTGACATCTCGATCTCCTGTCTGATGAGTTGATTATCTAGTCTTATGGCAATAGTTGTACCTAATTGTTAATTTTGTTTCACGGACTGGTTAATTTTACATGTGGAAATATGACACTAAAGTTATTGTCATTGCTCCTAGCTCAAAAGAATGAATTTCCAACAGTTAAAATTGTAGAGATAGAGTTTGTTCTAGGTTAGGATTTCTCAGCGTATGTACCTACTTCCGGCTTGTTTTCAATGCTTTCTGTTGTGATCCTTTACGATTACCCCGAATGCTGTTGGAAGAGTATGATTAATATACGATTTGAGGTTATACTATACAAGAATTCAGGAGGTTTTTATTTCACGTCTTATTGGTACAAAAGTTAAGATTAAAAGGAAAGAAGAAAATTGTCTTGACATATTCGAAGTGACAGATGCTGTCAAGTTGAGTTCCACAAGAATTTATGGCGTTGCCAACATCTCCCCCTTTGAGTGATCTATCGAATGATAGAATTACCCTGGCACAAATCTGTCGATCGGTCTACGTGTTCGCTGCGTTCGACGTGGTATCGATGGTGAAGCTGTTATATAGTTGCTTGGAGAAGTCTTAATACTGCTGGAATCAACCATGTCGGATAGCGAACCAAGTTCACGAGGAGTTGTTGATGGCGGAACAGGTTCACAAGGAGTGTCTTCGGTTTCATACACGTCGAGCGCCTTGTCCCATGATTTTTCGGTAGAAGGTTCGGTGTATATAACTTCTCTATGACGAATTCGGAGTTGGTTCGCATGTGCACGAACTAATTTACCATTCTGTAATAAAACATTATACATGACCTTACCAATACGTTCAATAACTTGTCCTGGTTTCCACTGGAAGTTGTTGTTGTTAGAATGTACACTGACATAGACTAACTCTTGATTGTTGAAAGTTCTCGGTTTGGTATTAAATTTTCGATTGAATTGATTGGCCATGTTTGTTTGATTTTTGTTGATAATGTCCTCTTGGTTTTGCTGGTTTTCACTTAAGTCTGGCTTAATAAGATTCAGGATTATGCGAATGTTTCTGCCAAACATGACTTCGGCTGGAGACTTTGAATTTGGTGTGTTTCGATTTGGTGTAGAGCGATATGATTGTAGAAACGTTTGAAGGTTTTGGATGGTGCTCCCTTCTTTGTTTAACTTCAGAAGCGAACGTTTAAAAGTGTCCACAAATCGCTCAGCTTGCCCATTGGACATTGGGTAGTATGGACTGCTACAAATATTTTTGATGCCGTTCTCTAACATGTACTGTTGAAACTGTGAGCTTTTGAATTGAGTTCCATTGTCTGATACAATTGTCTTCGGAAGTCCAAATCGGGAAAATGTCTCTCTGAGAATTTCTATGGTACGCTGAGAAGTGATGGATTTCGTCGCAACTATTTCCGGCCACTTGGAATAAGCATCCACTAAAACCAGAAAGTAGTTTCCCTCGATTGGTCCGGCGTAGTCCAGGTGAAGACGTTCCCACTGTTCCGTTGGTGTGGTCCATGGCTGAAGCGTTGTTTTTGATGGCATCTTGGCTGCTGAGGCACAACTGTTGCAATTTTGAACGAGTTTGTTAATATCCTCGTCGATGTTTGGCCAATAGACAAAACTCCTGGCTATGGATTTTGTCCTTTCGATGCCTGGGTGTCCACGGTGGAGTTGTTTGAGAACTCTTCCTCTGAACAGCTTTGGAATGATGACTCGCTGACCAAACATGATGCATCCATCGACGATGCTGATGTCATCTCTGCGGTTGAAATATGCTTTCAACTCGGTGTTTTCGTTGACTTTATTCGGCCAGCCATCTGTTATAAAATTAAGTAATCGACTGAGTATATCATCCTTCGCCGTTTCAAACTTAATCATCTGGTGTGTGACTGGTAAATTTTCGAGATTGTCAGTAAGTATTTGTTTAACTTCTAGTTCCATTTTGATTGATGCAATCACAAAATCTTCTTTGATGGGAGTGTTTTTGTCAATGAGCCGTGAAAGCACATCGGCATATCCAAAGCTACTAGTTGAGATGAAGCTGATGTCAAAATCGTATGCTAATAACTTGACTGCCCAACGTTGAAGACGATTTGCTTGGTGAACGGCTATTCCTGTCTTTTTCCCAAAAATGGCAAGAAGTGGTTTATGGTCCGTGTGTAGTTTGAACTTTCGACCAAAAACCATTTTGTGAAACTTGGTAATTGCAAACACAAGTGCGAGGCCTTCCTTCTCGATCTGACTGTATGATTTCTCAGCTGCTGTGAGCGATCGTGAGGCATGACAGATCGCTTTGGCGGATCGATCAGGAAATTCGTGAAGAATGCATGCGCCTAGGCCGTAGTTGGATGCATCTGCCGCAACGATGATGTTTTTCTTCGGATCATAATGAGTTAAAAGTAGGTTGGATGAAAGAATTTTCTTCAAATTCAGAAAACTATGCCGATGATTTTCTGTCCATTTCCAGTGTGTGTTTGTTTTTAGCAACTCATCCAATGGTCCTCTGTGTTGTCGCATGTTGGTTACAAATTTGCCGTAGAAATTTATAGCACCGAGGAATGATCGAAGCTCTGACACGTTGGTTGGCTCAGGCATACTTTTGATGGCTTGTATACGTTCCGGGTCAGGATGAAGTCCATCCTGGTTGATAATGTATCCAAGGTACTTGACTTCGTTAACGAAGAACTTGCATTTAGCAAATTTGATCTTGAATCCGTAGTCTTGAATACGACACAAAACTTCATTTAAATTTCGGTTGTGTTCCTCCAAGTCGGTTCCTGATACAAAAATGTCATCAATATATGCGGCTGCACCAGACAGCCCTGAAAGCATTTGATCCATGATTTGTTGGAAAATTGACGGAAATGTTTTCACACCGAACACCATTCGGTTGTATCGAAAGAGACCCATGTGGGTGTTGATTGTGAGAAGATGTTTTGATGCCTCGTCGACTTCGATTTGCAGAAATGCGTCTGACAGGTCGATGTGACTAAAGAATCGAGCGTTGGCGAGTCTTGCGAAAATATCCTCTGGTAATGGAAGAACAGTTTTTTATTCGAATAGCCCAGTGCTTTATTCATAGTTAACATAATTCAGCATCTTACAATAAGCTAATTTTTATTTTATTTTTTCATAATAATTTTACTAACAAAATTTCCAATCATCAAATGAAAATAAAACTTTTAAATTGGATTAAACAAATATGAAAATGCAATTCGTTTTATAAAGACGAGGATTCAAGATGTAACCCTCGTCCAAAATCAGAGGGTAAGGAAATTTATAAAATAAACTTTCAACATTTCTTTTTGTTTTCTAAACCTACATAATGCCTTTGTTAACTACTGTGTATTGTACTACCTATAAACATTGTAATTTTAATTTTGCGGAGTTTGTTTTGCATATTGAATATCATCAGTCTACCCACAAAAACACATACATGTATACATATTGCTAAGTTTTATATTTCATTTAAAACTTTAGCTTCCATGAGAGAAATAACGTTTGCATTTTTTTTATTGAAAATTGCCCCGTCTCTTTGCCCGACCCCGCCTATATTTTGTTAAATGATTTCTTAAGGCAATAAACATCTATTTAGCAAATTTTAAGGCAGCTGGCCTAAGTGTCAAGATACTGATAAATGTAGGTACACTTATCACTTCAGAATCAGATACATTGCTTTATGGGCTGTGCCCATATGTACTAGACTAGTGCCGAACATTGTCTGAAAGTTAATAAAGGGTGTCCTATAATTCACGCAGAATGTCAGACACAGCAGTGAACGGTTGTGCGCGGAAAATTTTAAAGTAATAAAAAGTCATTTTGCGTACCTGATCATACTGACAAAGTAAAAGTTTTCTTCAAAATATTACCTGTCAGTGTGATTAAGTGACCCAATAAAAAAAAAAAGGGATCATAAATACCGCAAACAAAGGAAAATGCCAGGTAGACCACTGACACCTGAGTCAGCCCTCGCTGCCCTTGAATCACTTTTAAAGAGAATTAAGGACGACTTGGGACCTACCTATGGAGCAAGAGTGCGACAAATGCTAGAACAATTCTCGGAAGAAGTTCCGAGAACTGTAGAAGAAGAAGAAGAAGAAGAGCCAGAGGACGAAGCCGATGTTTTCATGGATTCTGAGGAAAGCCAAGGATCTACCACTGAAACATCAGAAGACGAAGAGGACATCAACTCACCACCAGACAACGGCGAAATAAATCTTGCCAGCAACACCGAGGATGATGTCTCCGACAATTCAGGCCGTAGTTCGTCGCCCCTTCCTGGACAAAAGCGGGCCAGAAAGTCAACCAACTCATCGACCAAGAAGTCGAAAAGGGATCAGCAGGTTAAAGAGATATCCGCTGTAGCACCAGTATCAGAAGTCCAGCAACCGACACCAGTACCGGCACCGTCAATACACCAAACGACAACAATTACACCAGCAAGTAATCTGATATCATCAACACCACAAGCACAAACATCAACAGTGGCGCAGAAGAAGAAAAATGGAATGCCACCAATCATCTGCTTTTCCGGTAACATCGCCGAAATCAGCAGATATGCCAAAGGACAAAAAATAGACTATACCCTCAAGAATGTCAACACAACGAAGACGGTCATAAATGCTGCTAATCGGGAAGGTTTTGATGCCATCAAGAACTTCCTCAAGACAAGGAAAATACAGCACCACTCATTTACACCACGAGAAGACCGACGGACGTTATTGATGCTCAAAGGGATCCACTTCTCTTACAGCACTGGTGAAATTGAGGAGGAGCTTAAAGCCGAAGGAGTACCTGTTATAAAGGTTTCGGTCTTCAAATCGTCGAAAGCAAAAGGCAAGGCGTTTAACTGCTTCGTTGTAGAAGTCAACAAAGCATTTGACGTCACCGAAGTCTGTAGGAAGACACTCCTGCTAAATCAACGGGTACACTGGGAACGCCTCAAGAACAACGACATTGTGCAGTGCAAGAATTGTCAGCGATTCGGACACGTCGCCACTAATTGCGGCATGGCATACGTTTGTGTCAAATGCAAGCTCAATCACCAACCAGGAGAATGCAAGCGAAAGGAGTCATCGGACACCGAAGTCTATTGCGCAAACTGCAAATCCACAGGTCATCCAGCGAGCTACAAGGGATGTCCGCAGTACAAACTTAAGCTGGCTGAAAAAGAGAAGCAGGTCACACTGAAGAAAGCGCAAAAGGAATTCGCAGCAAAATCTGCTTGCACATTGACAAAACCAGCCGTCAGTTTCGCCTCAATAGCCAGGATGGGCTTAACCCAAGTTCAACCACTGCTGAACCAACCAAAAACACCATCTAAGCTACCACAACCACCAACTATGAAGAAGCAACATCCTATTCGGAAGAACCAACCCAAGACCGGAAATGTGAACCTCGGGGAAGAAGTCCATCGAGTATTTGGTGCCGATCTATCCGCCATCATGAAGAAGGCTCGTAATGCCGTCCCTCCCAATTACTCTAGCATGAGTGAAGAGAATAAATCCGTGGCATTGGCCACTTTTATTTTCCAACTATGCAGTACATAAGGAAACTGCGTGTAATTGCATATAACGTTAATTCGTTATATAGCCTCAACAAAAGAACGGCTTTCCACCTCTTCATGAAGTCCAACAACCCAGATATTGCACTTATAAGTGAAACGATGCTGACCAGCCGGAACAAGATGGATCTTAAAGACTACCATTTCTTCAAGACTGATAAAGTGGAAGGCAAACGAGGAACAGGCATTTTCGTAAAAAAGACCATCAACAAGGAAAGGATCACACAATTCCCCATTCGTGGACTTACCTCATTCGAAGCTACTGGAATAGTCATCCGAATGAATCCATCCGAAACTCTGGCGGTCATCAGCATTTACAACAAGTGCAACGCTAACACTCCGAATATCCAACACGATCTGCAAATCTTTAGCGGACTCCTAACCCAACACACATTCGGGATGATCGGCGGAGACTTCAACGCAAGGCACCAAATGTGGGGAGATACGGTTAATAGCACCGAAGGCGTAGCAATTGTCAACTGGATGGAAGACAATTATGACAACCACTCCCTCGTTGTTGTATCCCAACCAAGAC
Organism: Cheilosia soror; assembly: GCA_949372485.1. Taxonomy (NCBI): domain Eukaryota; kingdom Metazoa; phylum Arthropoda; class Insecta; order Diptera; family Syrphidae; genus Cheilosia; species Cheilosia soror. The sequence continues at coordinate 35,910,431 of OX443563.1, forward strand.
CGACCTTCCCCAGAACCCCATCTTTCCTGGACTTCTTCATGGTGACCTCTAACCTGGTAAACATCCTCCCAGAGATACAGAACTACGAGTGCAAAACTCTTACCAGCGACTCTGACCATGAAGCAGTGCAGCTGATTATTAGGCTTCATCAACCGATCTTTACGAACGAGCAACAAGGAGGTGACTACATAAACTTCAAGGAATTGGATATAGAGCTATTTCATAGAGAAGTCGAAAATAATATCACCCTACCCCCAGCGACAAGAAATCTCTCCAATGATGAGATAGACACAGCCGTTGAAGACCTTCAGAGTGCAGTAAACCGAGCACTCGATATGCAAAAGAGGCCTAAGACGTCGAAGGACAGATACAGCCACCTTCCAGTCTACATCCAGAACCTTTACCACCACAGACAACGCTTAAGGAAACGACTCCAAAGAATACGCAACCGGGAATGGAACACGGTCAACAGTGACTATCAGACCGTTCTGAGAGAACTAAACTGCACTAACATCATGTTCAAGAATGCAGTACAGCACTACAACGATGTTCAGATGCAAAAGAGGTTGCAAGACATTAAGCCCGGCCCCGATACCTTTAAAAAAATTAACCGAATCATCGGAAAAGGTCTAAAAATGCCAGATACACTAGGCACCAATCCTGGAACCGCCACCACCCTTGATGAGAAGGCAGAAGCGTTAGCTATATTCTTCGAAGGCAACTTCAACCCATCGCCTCCTAACGATCCTGTATTCCTCTCAGAAGTCCATGCAACAGTCAGAAGCATCGAAGAATCGACGACAGCAACTACTGCGTTCACTGACACAAATCTAGCCGACAACCCCGTGGATGATGACACCTTATCAACACCAGAGGAAATCGCTGAAATAATTCAGAACAGTCACTCTAAGAAGTCAACTGGACCGGACAAAATATCCAACTTCGTCCTGAAAAAGCTGCCGCAGTCAATAATGATCCTGCTAGCTATAGTGATGAACAACTGCATCAACAACTGCTACTTTCCTAGGAAATGGAAGACCGCTAAAATAATAGCCATTCCGAAGAAAGGCGACCCCAACAACGTCAGAGGCCTATATAGGCCTATATCGCTACTTTGTAGTGTGAGCAAAATACTCGAGGAACTCATCCTGCGGAGAGTGAAAGATGTGTGTAACCAACTCAACATCATACCGGACATACAATTTGGATTTCGGGAAAAACATTCTACGTTGCACCCATTAATGAAGTTCCACCATGATGTCACGAAGGCTCTCAACAACCACCAAGTCACAGTCGCATGCTTTCTAGATGTGGAGAAGGCATTCGATTCGGTGTGGATTCAAGGACTTATTCATAAACTTAAACAGCTAAGTTTTCCTTTACCACTTATTAAAATAATTTTTAGCTTTCTTCACTCCAGGTCCTTTTTTGTACAAATAGAAGACAGCCATTCCCAAACAAAAAGCATCCGAGCCGGTGTAGCCCAAGGGTCAAAATTGGGTCCACTACTTTTCAACATCTTCACATCCGACCAACCTCGGCTCGAGAACACAACCAATAGCTGCCTGTTCGCCGACGACTCCGCTACATATAGCAGCTCAATGTCCCCCGCCATAGCAGCACGAAGAGTTGAAGTCCATGTCAGCAAACTTTTCGAATACTACCAAAAATGGGGCATACGAATCAACACTGCCAAATCAGAACTAATCTGCATCAGAAGACCAATTAGAGGAAGAAGTAGAGGTAGATCAGCCACCAATTGTCGTAATGTAACGCTGAGACTACCTGATGGATCAGCGCTGTCAACCACAAACGACATTAAATATCTTGGAGTCAACTTTAACGAGCGATTCAAATTCAACCCACACCTGAACACTGTTCTCAGGAAGGCTGCATTCGCGTTTCATCGAGTCTACCCGCTGATGAAGAAGCAGAACGGACTGAGTAAAAAAACCAAACTGCTGCTCTACAAACAGCTTATAAGACCGGTAGTAACATACGGTTTTCCCATTTGGTACACTATTTCCAAGACGTACATGAAGAAGCTGGCCATTTTTGAGAGAAAACTCTTAAGGATCTGCACAGGACTACACTATGATCCAATTCGAAAGAAAAACGTCAGAAGTTCAAGACTCTACGAAGAAGCCAGCATCACCCCCCTGGAAAAGTACATGGTCACACTTTTCCAGAGAATACTCGGGAATGCATCCAACCATCCAAACCCTCTAGTCCGAAGGATTGCGGAAACCCAACACATCTCAGAGCATCGCTACCTCCATGTATTGGCTCTACTAAACGAGGACCTATTCCCAAGAGACACCGACAGGGCAACTATACCCTTCTACGATTTGACCGAGACATCCCACCATCGAGGATAATACCAAGATGAACAACCCTCTCTACCACCACAAGGACATCGACACCCGGATTTGAACACCCTGAGGTCAACCCTGACAACGATGCATACTACGAGTATGAATCTGAGAAAACAATTACAATTTATTTATGTAAATCTAATTATTTAAAATAAAAAAATCATTGTAAACCGTTGGGCCCCTGTTGTTGAGCCAACACACAAAATATTAATTATTCATCAGCACTTGTAAACTAGCCTTAAGTCAAATTGTATATATAAAAGTTCAATAAAAAAAATTAATGTAATGTAATCACGCAGAATGTAATTTTGATAGAAAATACAGATTTTTAGAAAGCTTACATTTTTTATTGGTCCATAGAAGTAGGTATACAGATTGGGGTTATGTATGGAATAGCACATCGACTGGAGGCATTAGCGGACCATTCTTATTCGAAAATGCGGCTGGCCAGGCAGTAACAATTAATGGTGTTCGTTATCGTTACATGATAACCCTTGGCATGTTCTTTTAAGCTTTTGGTAAGTTTAAAAGAACATGCCTCCCTTTTTTTTCTTAGGAAAAGTATGGCTTCTTATTTTCTTCTCTACCCAAAGGTATCACAAACAACTTTTTCCCAGGTCTAGCCCTTCTGTGCAGTGTTGTGAGACCTGCACCTTGTTTGGCTACCTTGGACGCCTGGTAAAGCCTATACCAGCTATCACATCGAAAGCGCCACATCTTATTGGTTGCAGACAATTTAGCCACTTTAATCTGGCGGCATCAGGGAACTTCTCGAGAGGTTGAAGGCTCTGGCAGCCTCTTGCAATCGCACCTGTTTGACGTCGAATTTTCTCACAGTATTTGCTCGTTACTGGATTATTCAAGATATTCCCAAGCGTAGCTTTGCTGCTACTAGGTAGGTGCCACCTCGGAATGTGCAGACGTCTGGAGGCATACCTTCCGTCCATTGCAATCTGATTATTCCTTTTTTTTCGAATTTTTATTAGGCCGGTAATTTTCGTGTAATTTTAGTTACTCGAGCCCTAGATAGATCTTATAGTATTAGTAACATTTTGCTAAGTTTTTGCATTAATAAATTTTCTAATTATTTTTAAACATGTATATTTTAAGGTGCTACATTTGGAACTGGAATAACAGCCATCAAACTTACAGCCCTTGGTCGCCCTCAGTTACTTGTAAGTAAAACTATTCAGTCGAATTTTGTGAATTGAATTAATAACTACCTTATGAATTGCTGAATGTTTTAAAATGTCATAACGTGTGTCACCTTGTTTTGATTTCTTTTATATTTTTTTTTTAGCTACAAGTATCTGAAGTTATTATGCGCACACGTAAATATATGGAAGATTTAGTCGGCGGTCATGGCAACGTTTTAACTCATCACAAAACCATAAAGGACTTAGAAAAATACTATGCCAGTTTGGGTGATAATAAAAATGTTCAGGAATTCCTTAAAAATGTTACCTCGGATAAAGAAGGGTTAGCGTCTAATATAATCTATGAGATGAAAATTCGCGAGGGATATACTTTTTTTGTGCTATTTTATATAAGAAAGTATTATTTTTAGCTGCAACTAATTTAATTGAATTAGCATCGCTTTTGAATCTTTAAAACACGAGTACATCAAGTTATTTATATTTTAATTTTTCCACCGACAATATCACATTGCAATTGCATCACATTACTGTTAACACATGGAAGATGTCGAAGGAGGTACATTCGATAGTCGTGCGCTTAAAGGGGTCTTATTTGTCACGGCTTTTGTAACAAAATCTCTATCGAGCTCCATCCGATTAATGAAAATAAATAATAGGAAACAAATTTATTTCGTGCAACAGAAAATTCAATGTTTTTCGCTCAAAATTTAAGATATACCTATTGACTTTTCGTCCATAGAAAAAATATCTTAAGAGGAAAATTAAGAAAATGTAATTTTAGGTACATTGTCACCTACGACGCATCAAAGCCAAACATTCGAAGACGCTAGGACAGTTTTTAAGGAAAATCTATTTTTACTCACATTTATAATCGACATCTTGTTTCCGTGCATCGAAAAAGAACGTTTTTGAGTAAACAGAAACAAGAAAAGAAACAAATTGTTACAAATTATGCTGGTAGAGAATTTGTAGGGAATTGAGATGAGATACGATTTTAAATGCGAGGCAACATGTAGATAAATAATTTCATGATGTTTTCAATAATAATGTTTTCTCTGCGCTCTGTGGGAAGTTTTCTTCTGAGATGCATCTAACTGGTAACATGGTTAGAAAATGTACTTCTAAAGCTCTATATGGCATTAAGATCTAGGATAAAGATAGTGTCGGTGCACCTGTTAAAATGTTCGCATACATTTTATCCCCGTATAATTAGATTTGATGAAGTTTGTCATCTATCACACGTCAGAGGGCATACACAAATTTGAGGTAACTGCTGTGTATGTTAGACATATTACCAATTATTAGGTAAACGATTGTTATTATTTTTAGCCTGCATTTGTTATATAAATGAAAACGAATGGTTGTGAGAAGCTACGCCTATAGGGTACCTATATAGACGTGTTCCTCAAACTACATATTTATTTATTTTACTAGCTGTACACGTATCCGCCCGGCTTGCTCGTACCCAGGAATTGTATTGCCTAAATAATATTACATATTTTCTATCAGGACAATGCATATTAATGTTCCAAATTTTACAAACTTTTTGCTCCCATGACTGTCGAAGAATAGCGATTGCAATGTTTTTTTGTTTTATTTGTATGGATGGCGCCACGGCCCTTTGTCCAATTTTGACCATTCTACACAGAAACACTCCCGGGCGAACACCTACGATTATCTGTAAATTTGAGCTCAAACGGTTTGGTGGCTTTCGAGATATTCGATTTTGAATGTATTTTTCTATGGAAGGGCCCACGCCCCCTTTCTGATTAACCGGGCAACTTTTTCAATTTTTCTTCCGTATAAACCTTATCCGGACTATTACAAATATTTCAAAAAGATTTGCCAAATCGATACACGATACAGCCGTTCTCAAGTAATAGGATGACCAACGAATATCATTTCATATTTTATTTACATAGATTTATCAGGACTTTAGTATCTAGGATGTTTGGTCGAATAATTCCTGAATTGCAATAAAATTTAAGTAACATTGGCTTTTGACAGTAAAAATGTTTGTACAAATTTTGCAACAATTTAAGTTGTAAAAAATGTGTCGCTCCCATACCATTGCTATGGCACACTCCGAGTTCCAGTCGTTGTTTTCAGTTGTTGATTTGTCTGAATCTGATCGAGTGAGTAAGCGTATATCAAAATATGTTCCGTTACGTGTCAAGCAATTTAAATACGTAGTTGGTTATGGCATTTCTTGAGATTGCATAGAAATGTCAAAAAATGCTTCATATTTGAAATAGTAGCACCGAAAGATAATTTTTTATTTCTTTTTGTCAACTGCAACATTTTATAGTGCAGGGGTTCCCAATCTTTTTCATACTGCGACGCCCTGGAGAGGTTGAATTATTTTTGCGACGCCCTTCTAAAAGCACAGATATGGGAAGCTGATCTTACTGAAGATTTACTAAAGGTTTTTTTTTAATAAGGACTGGTAGACGTTGAAATATCGTCTTCCCATATTTATGTCAATTTTGCTTATTCACATACCCGCATTCATCTAAAAATGCGCCTTATAGCTAAAGATACATTTTCAACCAAACACTCCGAAGCCATGTCAGCGAACAAACGGTTTTATTTATGTTCATTAACTTTGAGCTCTTGGATTAGTTGGATTTTGTACTGGCGTCAGTCTAAGTCCCGATGCATAATTCGCCAAGTTGGAATCTGCAAAAGGCCGATTTCTTATGCACATCGAATTGACCGTCTCGAGTTCTCCTGTATACTTTCATGGACCACGGCAATGCTCCCGACGAATCTCACCGGCATGGCAACGATCCATACCAATTGAAAACCCTTATTAATATTTTGGGCCAGGCAAATGTATGAGTGACAGCCACGAAGCAAGTCTGACCGGAAATACGTTAAACACAAACGCGCTTAATCTTCGACTATTGGATTTCGCTTCGACTTTGCTCGACATAATGCTTTTCCTTTGTTCGGAGTCTTACATCAGTGAAAAAACAAGTAAAAGTGTTATCATCGGCCTGGCCGATGCTTTGATACCCTCCACTGAATAAAAGTCCTGCAAAATGTTTGCCACGCGAGTTAGTATGTGTCTAACATTAGTTTTGTATGGGAGGTAGCAGAACTACTTTACCGACATAGACAATTTTCAATACCAACCTGACGACGGTTAAAAAAAGTCCTTTCATAAAATTTCATTCGCCTAAGTCGATTCGTTTGGACGCTAAGGTGTTTTCAACAGACAGAGAGATACATGAGTCGAATATTGGCTTTGTATGGGAGGTAGCAGAACTACTTGACCGACATGGATCATTTTTAATACCAACCTGACAACCGTAAAAATAAGACCTGTCACTCAATTTCAGTCGCCTAGGTCGAGTCGTTTGGACGCTATCGTGATTTCAACAGGCGGAGAGACACATGGGTCTACTAATGGTTTTGTATGGGAGGTACCAGAACTACTTGACCGACATAGCCCATTTTCAATACCAACCTGACGACGGTAAAAAGAAGTCCTCTCACCAAATTTCAATCGCCCAGGTCAATTCGTTTGGACGCTATCGTGCTTTCAACAGACAGACAGACAGACGGACAGACAGACAGACAGACAGACGGACATGGCTAAATCGATTCAGAATGTGATCCTGATTCAGAATATATATACTTTATAGGGTCTCCGGTGAATCCTTCTTGGCGTTACAAACGTAATGGCAAAGTGAATATACCTTCCTGTGGAGGGTATAATAAAACTTGCGACGTCCTTAGAATAGCGCCACGACGCCCCAGGGCGACGCACAGTTAGGCCGCTCTCAGATTGAGGCAACAAGCAATAAGCAACTATAGTTACTATAGCAACTGCCAATAAACAATCAGCAAGATTTTTCGTTCGAGCGATATTTAGTTGCTTTGATGTGAGACCTCTAATTTAATTAAAAGTAAAACAAGTAAAAGTGTTATCATCGGCCTGGCCGATGCTTTGATACCCTCCACTGCATAAAAGTCATGCAAAATGTTTGCCATGCGAGTTAGTATGTGTCTAATATTAGTTTTTTATGGTAGGTAGCAGAACTACTTTACCGACATAGACAATTTTCAATACCAACCTGACGACGGTTAAAAAAAGTCCTCTCACAAAATTGCATTCACCTAAGTCGATTCGTTTGGACGCTATCGTGCTTTCAACAGACAGAGATATATGGGTCAAATATTGGCTTTGTATGGGAGGTAACAGAACTACTTGATCGACATGGACCATTTTTAATACAAACTTGAAGGCCATAAATATAAGACCTCTCACAAAATTTCAGTTGCCTAAGTCGATTCGTTCGGACGCTATCGTGGTTTCAACAGACAGAGAGAGACGTGGGTCTAATAGTGGTTTTGTATGGGAGGTACCAGAACTACTTGACCGACATAGCCCATTTTCAATACCAACCTGGCGATAGTAAAAAGAAGTCGTCTCACAAAATTTCATTCACCTAGGTCAATTCCTTTGGACGCTATCGTGCTTTCAACAGACAGACAGACAGACGGACAGACAGACAGACAGACAGACAGACAGACAGACAGACAGACGGACAGACAGACAGACAGACAGACAGACAGACAGACGGACATGGCTAAATCGATTCAGAATGTGATCCTGATTCAGAATATATATACTTTATAGGGTCTCCGGTGAATACTTCTTGGCGTTACAAACGTAATGGCAAAGTGAATATACCTTCCTGTGGAGGGTATAAAAACTGTTTATCACTTATTGAAATGAATTTGAAACCGATATTTTGTACTTTTCTATTTTGCACTACGAAGTATGCAGGGGGTTAGCTAGTGTTTTCATTATATTCATTAATTCTACTCGACTATTTAAATGAGCTTTTTAAGCTAAAAATATGTCAAGTATACTGAAGTCTCGCTGGTAACCCTTCTCACTTTATTTGGAAAAGTTAATAAATATTGACATAATTAGAGGCTAAAAAGTGACAATCAGCAATGTTGGCTGCTACAGTCCATCAACCGTTTATATTAGCCCTTGGCACTCCTAGTATTTCATACTACATATATTACGTACATACGTTAAAATAAAAAAGAAACAGACAAAACAATTTATAGAAAGACGTCCATAAAGGAACCAGATTTTTGGATCTTTTTTCGGGAAAAAATGCCTAGATTACAATTTTATAGCAATAATTAAATGCGTATTGCTTGATATAAATTAAACACAGTGCTAAAAGGTCAATTTACAGTGCTAGATCGAATGAAACAGTGCTAGACTTTTACAATTGGGCTAGGTTTGGCATCGCTGCCTTGGAACTTTTACAATTCAGCCGTTAGGATTTAGCATAAAATTATTATAGGTCGCTTCTCTTCGCTTCAAAAATACTCCCGCAAACGACTTGTTATGAGAAGCTAGGCGGATTGCGCATCCTATCCCATTTGCACATTAATACGTCAAGTGTGTCACACTATTTTGATATTTCAGTGCAAATGCAGCAAACAATTATTCTGTTAGTAAAATTTATTTAGTAAAATAAATTAAATTAAATGGTAACTTATTTCACTGCGATTGTAAAAATGACAAGAAACAAAAACAAACTAAGGTTCTCGAGTTCGGTTTCCACAAGATGAATCTCTTCTAAAGAAGAATGGACACGTACTAAAATATGGCAGGAAAGTTCAATCTTAAAAATACATTTATTTATTTACTTCAAGGACACTATGCGCACAACTTACAGCACAAATTATTATTTATTCTCCAAAAAATAGTGTATTAAAAGGATGGTTTGTGATGTTCGTGTGTTGAGAGGGGCTGAACTGTCAACTGATCACCACCTGGTGTTGTGCAAATTGTATCTCAACGATCAAATACCTATCCTGCCAAAGCGTAAACCAAGAATGGTTACGCGCATACGGTGGGAGGGGCTACAGAACGACGAGATACGGGAGGAATTTGCACGGCAGGTATCTGAAAGGTTTGAACAAATTCCAAATGTTCCATTGAATGTAGAGGAAGAATGGCAGTTGTTTTCAACAGCAGTTATTGCCTCTGCAGGACATGTTTGCGGAGTGAAGCGGCTCGGTGTGGCGGCTGGTGGTGAGAAAAGAACTGCGTGGTTTAAAACGCCCGGAGTTCAAGAAGCCATCAGAGAGAAGAAGAAGGCTTTCAAGGTGTGGATTCACTTGGGGGACTCTCCTTCTCGAAACCGGTACATTGAGGCGCGAAGAACTTGCAAATTGGCTGTTAAAGCAGCCAAAGAACATTCTTGGAAGGAGTTCGGCGAAAAATTGGACCGCGATCACAGATCTGCAAGCAAGGTGTTCTGGCAGACCATCCGCCGTCTTAGAGGAAGGAAGTGGAACATTATCGAAGGAGTCAAATCCAAAGATGGTACACTTCTTTCTAATGAGGAGGACATCTTGCGCAGATGGAGCGAGCACTTTTCCGAATTGCTCAATCCAATCCAGGGCATCGAGGATGACACATCTATCGCCTTAAGCAGGGCGGAAAATAGTCCCACGGTAGAGGAAGTCACTTTTGCGATCAAATCGCTAAAAGCTGGCAAATCTGCCGGAGTGGATGAAATCCGGCCAGAAATGCTAAAGGCCTTAGGTGAAGAGGGAGTCAAATGGCTCTCTCGTGTCATTAGAGTGGCCTGGGAATGCGGCGAAACACCCAGCGATTGGCAGATTGGGGTGATTGTGCCCCTTTTCAAGAAAGGGGATAAAAGGGATTGCTCCAATTACAGGGGTATATCACTTTTAAGTCTCCCCGGAAAAGTCTTTGCCAAGGTGCTGGAAACGCGTTGCAGAGCTGTGGTCGAGGCACGATTAGGAGATGAGCAGTGCGGCTTTCGTCCCGGCAGAAGCACAACCGACCAGTTATTCACTCTCAGAATGGTACTTGAGAAGGCTTGGGAGTATGCTACACCTGTTTACGCTTGCTTCGTAGATTTGGAGAAAGCATATGACCGAGTCCCTCGAGGGAAACTCTGGAGTGTATTACAGCAGTATGGAATTGATGGTTCTCTCTTGAGAGCCATTCAATCTCTTTACACAAACTGTAAAAGCTGTGTTCGGGTAAACGGCGTTAAATCAATACCTTTCACCGTGGGCGTTGGACTTCGCCAGGGGTGCGTCTTGTCGCCTCTCCTTTTCATTACCTGTGGTAATAAGTTGGAGTAGCTTATGTCGACATAAGCGAAAATCGATTTTTTCGCCTTATAATATTCCCTGATTTTACAGCATTTTTTTGGTCTGGGTCTCATAATTTTTCGCCACTAATAACCCGTTGAATTTAAAAAAAACGTAATAGCTTAAGTTTATTTGGACACTATTTGCATTAACATAATGGCTTATGTCTATACAGAATATTATCATTTTTAAATCTTTAAAAAAATATATTATTTTAAAAACACTTAAGTCATGACATAAGCTGTTTAGGATATTTAAAATTGAAGAAATTTGTGTCTTATGTCGACATAAGCTATTTTCAACTAAATTTATATTTGATCATTATTGTGCTTATGTTGACTTAAGCCATTAAAAAAAAAGTGATTAGGTTTTTTTAAAATAACTTAAATTGACATAAGCCTTAAAAACAATCAATTCAAATTTGTTAAATCATCTTATGTCACTTAAGGTACTTAATTGACTTAAAACAGTTTTTTTGAAAATAGCTTAAGTTTCAAATTATGATATTAGCCACTCTGTTATTGTTAAAAAAGAACAAACAATAATACATTTTGTACATTGTCAGTATAGCTTTTCTGAAAATAAATTTCATTTACCTAGCATCAGTACTTTTTCTGAAAACAATGAAATACCCTTCAAAAATCAAGTGCTAATTTTTCGTTTGCTCGTACTGAAAAATGACAAAAAATGACATAAGCTACTTCAACTTATCACCACAGACTTATATGGACTGGATGTTACAGCGCAGTCTTGGCGAAGAACGTTTCGAATTGGGAGATCTGAGGATAAGTCATTTGCTCTTCGCTGATGACTTGGCGAAGAACGTTTCGAATTGGGAGATCTGAGGATAAGTCATTTGCTCTTCGCTGATGACTTGGTCATCCTTGGGTCCTCTCAGACTGAACTTCAGCGCGCACTCGATCGGTTTGTAGCCGTTTGTGTTGAAGCTGAGATGAAAGTAAATGTGAACAAATCTGAAGTGATGGTCGTCTCCAGAACGCCTGTTCAATGCACTCTGCATGTTAGTGGAGTCCCATTGAAACAGGTGGAGAAGTTTAAGTATCTCGGGGTCTTATTCACGAGTGATGGAAGGAGCAATGCCGAGTTTCCCTGTAGGATTGGTCAGGCTGGATCGATTTTGAGACAGCTTGGTCATTCTGTTATCAGGAGGACTGAACTTGGTGTCAAAGCTAAGTTGTCAGTCTTTAATTCGGTGTTTGTTCCAACTCTTACCTATGGTCATGAGGTTTGGGTAATGACCGAAAGAATAAGATCGCGAATACAAGCTGCCGAAATGAGATTTCTCCGTAGTATTGCTGGTGTGACCCGTAGAGATCGCATCAGAAATACCAGAATACGTGAGGAACTCAATGTCGAGCAGCTACTTCTCCGGACGGAGCGATCCATGCTTCGGTGGTTTGGTCATGTTAAACGCATGTCCCCGACCAGGATTCCACGACGTGCTATGGAATCCGTACCATCGGGCAGGCGTCCCCTAGGTAGACCCAGGATGAGATGGTTAGATCAAATTCATAGAGTCGATGGCGAAGGATCGAGAGCTATGGAGGGTCCACTTGAGCAACCTACACCCGCGACCCACTTAATGGACAAGCGGACCATTGAAAATGAATGAATGAAAATGAAATAGTAGAAAGCTATAAAAGAATGAGATCGCTAATACAAGCTGCCGAAATGAGGTTTCTTCGCCAGACTACGGGAGCTTCTCTAAGTTGATTAGGTACTTTTATGAATGAACCGGTCCATCCATATAACATACTTCCATGCCAATTAGCGCTCCAAGATGAGGCAACGTCAATTATACGTTTTCTTGGTAGGCAATGTTACCAAATTTCTATATTGGGTGTTCGATATACGTTTCCCACAATTTCAAATCAATGAATTTCGATTGAGGTCGTACGATAACATATCAGACAGTTTGGCTTCAGCTAAAAAGTCTCCAACTAAGTGGCCTATAAGCATGGTTGCACTTAGAAGTTGTTTTTGTAATGAGAAGCCTTAGTATTTTTTTGACAGATTTTCTTAAACAAACACCTCCAAAACTGAAATATTAATGTCAATATTCAGTACAGCATGAAAAAGTTGACTAACAAAATTAATTAATTCATGTTTGTACAACGCTTTTGATCAGTGTGTGTTCTCGAAAAAATGTGAGCTTACGTAGCCGACAGGTTTTAACAACTCTGAAACCGGCCAGTAAGTATTATAACCGAGAATAATTAGTCGTTCAGATACCTCTTTGTTTTTTTTTTTTGCTTTTTTTTTATGGTTGTCTCTTGTCTGTAATTGGAGAGTTCATAACTTCAAAGACAAGCTCATGCAAACTTGTCCATCATTAATTTCAGCTATATCTAATGAGAGAGACTTCTCGAAGTTCGTTCGGATACCCACGAAATAAAAACGTAAATTCGTTCAATTCATATACCAAGAACAAGAAATGGTTATAAAAGGATAGGCCAAATAATGCTGTTTCACTCAATACTTACATAACATTTTTTTGTGTTATGCCTAATGTAGCTCGTACTTGTTTGATATTATATACCCCTTTTTTTGAAATTGTACCTATAGACGTAGCGAGAATATTTATGTACCTTCTTTCAAATCGCATGAAGATAGCAGTGTGTTCACTTCCAATGTTGACAAGCTCGTTTGTAATCAAAGATTAAATTAGTTGCAGTTTAAATTATTTATCATAAAAAGCGAAGTACTATCACCCAAATTAATTCAGAAAAAGGTATACAAAACTTGTAGGGATATAGACTCATCTGGGCACAGCAGCACAAAAGACGCAATGTTCGTAATATTATTTTATACAATATTATTTCTTTTTGTAATGCAAAAATAAATATTTCGCAAAATGTCACCCACGGACTTGATTGCTTTACACCGTCAGCGATAAGGCGCATAGATGTTTTTAGCTAAGGCTAATGTATATTACCTATGCTTTTGGCACCCTTAAACCACTTTCAGGGCTGTGGCATTATATATTCCGCATTTTGTACATAGCAATGCGTTTTTATTGTTTTCCGAGAGCACATTTCCTATAAAAATCCTAATCTATCCCTGCCTGATCATATTTTGTATACCTTTTTGATTGACTTTGGTTTGGTCCCAAAAATAAACAAAGGAACAATTATATAATAATTATATTATATTTGAAAGAAACATTTTGTTTAAAGTAGTTTTTGTTTTATTTTCCACCCTCGGCAGTATTCTCCATTTATTTCCATGGTCCGGTATTGTTGATGAAGACTCACAGCTAAGCGATACATTTAGGGTACCAGACCCAAAGACAGGACAAATGCGTCGTTTGATTTCACAGATTCCACCCAAAGAAGAAGAAATGTTCAGAAATATGATTCGCCGATTGAACACCATTGTTAAGGTAAGTTGAAATACTAAATCATATTACGGTACATTTATAGTAATTTTTAAATTATTATTACAGACTGCTGCTGAGTTGGACGTCCGTATTATGATTGACGCCGAACAGACATATTTCCAACCGGCAATTTCAAGAATTACTCTCGAAATGATGAGGAAATACAATAAGGATAAAGCGATTGTCTTTAACACTTATCAGTGTTACTTGAGAGAAACTTATAAAGAGGTCAGTTTGCCGATATTTCTAAAATGATTTCTATACATCTATTATATCGTTTTTTTAGGTTTGCACAGATTTGGAGCAAGCCAAACGACAAGACTTCTATTTCGGAGCTAAGCTCGTCAGGGGAGCTTATATTGAACAGGAGAGAGCAAGAGCAGCGGCTCTCAGCTACCCTGATCCAATTAATCCCAACTATGAAGCCACCACCGAAATGTATCATAAGGTTTTGACAGAATGTCTGAGGAGAATAAAGGTAAAGCGATCATTTTGTTTGTATGCTATGTTTATTTGATATTGTATGAATGTTGGCATTGAACTTATGGGCTACCCACTGCGACTGTGGTGATGAAGCTTCTCTTTCATAGCTATAGTATTCAGTTTGCTCTGAAAGTTAGAAATGAAAGACAGATCCCTTCTTAACTGCCCTGTCTGTGAAAATTTGTGAAATGTTAAAAATTAATGGCCACAAAAGCTGCTACGGTGCTATTGTGTTGCTATTGCGGCATAACGAAGTGTAACTAAAAGGGGCAAAACTAGCAGAACCCTTGACACTCGACGTTGACATAATGACATCGACATCCCACTGTGTGCCCAGGATTTGTTGAAGTATAATGTATGCTGTATGCAGCATGGACTAATCCCAGTCGCGAAATTGGCAAGTCATTACCTTAGGAATAGGTTCTTGCAGTGCCAACCATGTAATGAAGCTTCATTGCAACTAATAAGACTTCCTCGTTCTCGGTAAAGTCTTCCAATAGGCATTCCTTTTCCTAAAACTTATTATACAAAGGTAGTGCAACTGCTACTGCATTACAAAGGGCATGAATGGTAATTTCTGCATTACCAATAGGGTATGATAAGATTCAATTTTTTGTGATGTTTACCAGTAAGTCCTTCCAGCACGCGTTCTCTTTTCTTGTTTTTGGTACATAAAAGCAACGCAACTGCATTACAAAGGTCATGCCTAGTAATGCAGAAGAGAATCGATTATATTTAAGCATAAGTAAGATCGCATGATCTTAACGTACGGGCAAAACATAATTTTTCGCGATCGCCTCAATCCGATGATATGACCGTGTAAAAGTAATGACTTCTAGACACGTGCTAGAATCGAGACGATAACTTTGCCGTTACCATGAACTGCTTCTGTAGTCATTTCGCGACTGGGATGGCGCTCCTTTGATTTATACAGACCCAATAGGTACATGAAGAAATCCTGGGCGCACCAGGCAATATGTAAGCAAAGTCCCGCTTGTAGGCGAAGTTGGCTGTCTAATTTTGCAAAGTTTTTGCTTAAACTCACATTATCATACCTATAATAATTTAGTTTGCCACTCCCACTACATTCATGATAGCAAGAACTTAAGGGTTAAACTTTTAAAACTAGCAAACCAAAATTATAGAAAATATAATTTTATATAATATGTACTAGCGAACCCCTGCACACTTCGTAGTGCAAAATAAAAAATTAAAATAATTATTCATTTAAATCAGTGATATACAATTTTTATTGTAATGACGTGGTATGTACATATTTTTCCAGAAATCGTATTGCGTAGAATGTATTCTTGTCTATCAGGACAATGCATAGCTATCAATGTTACAAATTTTACAAACTTTGGCTCCCATGACTGCCCATATAATTATCTGTCAATTTTTTAATGTTTTTTTTTTGTATGGACGGTGCCACGCCCCTTTGTCCAATTTTGACCAATCTTCACAGGTATACTTTTGGGCGAATACCTAAGATTGTGTGTAAATTCGAATTCAATCGATTGGGTGGTTTTCGAAATATAATATTTTGAATGCATTTTTTGTATGGGAGGTGCCACGCCCCTATAACTTATGAACCAATACACCTACAAAGACCGTATATACTTACAAACCATGGTATTAACGTCACCTCTGGGAAATTTCCAGAATCAAAATCGGTTCACGCATTACAGAGAACATTGGCGACAAACACAATACAACTTATTTTTATATATATAGATTTAATTTTTATGACGTGCAATATCCAAAATGTCCAATTCTTGTAA
Organism: Cheilosia soror; assembly: GCA_949372485.1. NCBI lineage: Eukaryota > Metazoa > Arthropoda > Insecta > Diptera > Syrphidae > Cheilosia > Cheilosia soror. Next base: position 35,926,797 of record OX443563.1, read on the forward strand.
AATTATAAGGATTATGTATAAATAAGGAAAAGCAAACTTTGGATCACTGTCCAATTAAGAATAGGCGCCAAGCCTGACCGATTTTACGTACTTGCAGAGACTAGAAAAGATGAAGATTGCTATACTTTGATTTTTAGAAGGATTTCTATTCTTATTTGTCCAGTGATTTCGAATATTTTAATTATTGAGTACCTAAACGTAGATATACATTTCTGGATTTTGCATGTACCTACAAAAACGCATATATCTACGTTTAAACACTTATTAATCTTTGACTATGAACAGTACACTAGCACACACCACCAAAAATCGGTAAGACCTTTTTTCATAATAGACATGTTTTTTTTTTTTGCATGAAGACAACATGAGTTTTACCATTGCAATTATAATTATACTCTTAAATTGCATATAAATTAGTCGACTTCGTTGCTGTTGTATATGAAATGTTGAAAGACTTGTGTTATTTTCTCGTTGGCTTTACATTATCTCTTGCGTTTATAATAGAAAGTTTGTCCACAAATCATATAAGTAATCTAATAACAATATGAATATATATGTAATTATAAAAAAAAATATTTTGAGTATTTGGTTTTATGGCGGTTGATGGACAAAATTTGACAGTTCTCTTTTATGTCATTGAACAACACAATTGTCAGTGCATTTCCACTTATGTCAATATTTGGCAAAAAATCGTCTGTCGGTTCATTGGCAATGACATTTTAACAAGTGCGTTTGTCACTAAAAGTTATATGCACTTCACTTACCCTGCCAATTTGAAATTATCATCTCTTTGTCAATTATGAGGTGTGGGGTGTGGCGCACGTCAATAAATACATGTATAGCTACATTATGTAAATAAAGCAAATATGTAATACTATCTTTTTTAAAATCAAATGCACAATTTTAAAAAAGGAATGAATCGCTCTCGCTTCTTGTTTTTTATTGGTCGAATCTGAGTTGAAGCTGTAATCACAAGACGACGAAGCGGAAAATTTACAAAATACGCAAAACACAAAATTCTAAATAATTGCATTATCAAAGTAACATGTTAGCTTTTCCATTTCGTTCACAATGTAATCAGGAGATTAAGGCGGGTAAAACCTCTTGATCTATAAGAGTTAGCTAAGACCAAGAAAGTAGGTAATATTTTCAATCAAATAAAGAAATCCGAAAGAATAAAAAATAAATTGCTGATTAGTTTAACGGCTATGTGCGATTATTAGAAGGATGGTAACACCATGCTTTCCTCGGGTGTTTTTAGTGGGTGGGCCAACCGCAAGTCCCATACTCTCGCCCACACAAAGCTCACATGCGATGACTTTTAACGATTTTAAAAATCATTCACTCGCTCAACTGCAGCAAAACCTTCGAGAAAGCTTGAGACGATATGGTAGAACGTCTTCGTTGACCATGAATCTGTCCGTAAGATTTTCTATTAACGAATCTATTCAAGAAATCAGTATAGACTAATAAACACTCTTAAATATGCTTCAGTAGAAGATGTTTCTAGATTAGAATGTGTTGTTTGTTTCAATGAATTTCTTGGAGGTCTTAATTAAATTTCAAATAAGTCCTCGGAAAGTTAGGATGCGGATTGAAAAGCCTCTCTGAAAAAATCTTCGTCATTTTCTCTGATGTTCTTAAGAGAATTCAGAACTTCTTTTGTGCGGTCGATTGCAGAAACATAATCTAAGGATTTGTTCTGTAGGAAAACTGATAATATGTAATTCCACCGTTGAACTGAATAGTTTTTCGCATACAATGAGGCATACTAGGCAATCACTTTTTTGGACTGCTGCCAAAATTGTTGATGTTTTCGAAGACATCACGTTCCGCTCGTTATTTCTTCAAGGCTTATTGAGATGCATTTGATTTTGAAGAGCTCTACAAAGGAAATAATTGTGACATGCCTTTCAATGAACCTTGTTTCACAAAGGCGTAGAATTCGACATTTTTGAAAGTTATATTTGCACTTCAATGGTTGCGGAAGAAATTAGCTATTTCACTAACTACCACAAAGGCAATTGGGAATTGCACGAGTTGACATGGCAGAGTTCAAGCGATGGCTTGCACAGTATACATACCTAACGTTTGGATACTGTATACCTACCTGGATAATCTCCTTATTTTTATAGATTTGAATTTATTTTAGATAGTTTTAGAGCCAGTTTCAAGACTAGCTGATAAAGTCTCGGATAGCCTATCCGGAATTTATATGTCAGATAAACTTCAACATTCGGTTTCAAAGGTTTCGGATAGTAATATCTGACATATATAAAGTATCGGATAGTCTATCAGCCGGTTGAAGTGTCTGTTAAAGCATCTATCGGAAGATAAACTAAATATTCATTTGAAGTGGCTGGAAAAAATATAGTTTCAGAGTCAGAAGTGTCCTGTCATGGATTTATTTGAAATCTTAGACGACGAATTTGATGAATATTCAGGCAAATCACATGGCCCCGTAGGAGCAGAGTATTTTAAATAATTTTGAGAAATCCTCGACGATGAAGATTTCTGAATTTTCACTATTTCGTTTAACTTTATCCATTCTCAGTGAATACCTTTCACCCTGGCCGTTGGAATTGCCAGGGGTGAATTTTGTCAAATCTCCTTTTCATTAATGACCGAGAGAATAAGATCGCCGATGCAAGCTGCAAGCTACAAGCTATGATATACCTCCTTTGTATTGCTGGTGTGACCCGTAGAGATCGTATTGGAAAAATGTGATGTCGATTCGTTTGGACCGTAAGGTGTTTACAACAGACAGTGATATACATGGGTCGAATATAATTGGCTTTGTATGGGAGGTAACAGAACTGCTTGACCAGCATCGATCATTTTAATACCAACCTGACGGCAGTAAAAATAAATCTTCTCGCAAAATTTCATTTGCCTAGGTCGATACGTTTGGACGCTATCGTGATTTCAACAGACAGACACATGGGTCTAATAGTGCGGCTTTGTATGGGAGGTACCAGAACTACTTGACCGACATAGCCCATTTTCAATACCAACCTGACGACGGTAAAAAGAAGTCGTCTGACAAAATTTCATTCGCCTAGGTCGATTCTAATAGAATGCTCTTTCTATTAGATTCGTTTGGACGCTATCATGTTTTCAACAGACAGACAGACGGGCATGGCTAAATCGATTCAGAATGTGATACTGATTCAGAATATATATACTTTATAGGGTTTCCGGTGGCTCCTTCTTGGCGTTACAAATGTAATGACAAAGTGAATATACCTTTCTGTGTGAGGATGTGTATCTTTTGCATACACCAACGACGCACGGTGCTATGTAGACAATCAGTCATGCATGCCTCGATCGTCAATCGAGAGAGATGTCTTCGCGAGTAGGGGTATGTTTGTTCTTTGAAATGCGCACATATTTTTTTAGCTGTAGTTCTGGTTGGAAAAGTTGTTTTGTTGTCTTGTCGCTAAGAGAATAAAGGTGCTAGTACACGATATGTAGCACGCCAGATAGTCTACACATATGACACACCTTTCGTTTTTCGTTTGTAGCGCAGTGGCTACATAAAATTGTGCTAGTACACGGAATGTAGCACAGCGCGCACATATTGTTGCACGTGCGTATGAAGTGCAGCTACGTGGACAGAAGGCAATGCAAGCTAAAAATGACGACAAGCGCATTTTGCCGCTCCGTGGACAGTGGTTCGTTTGTTTAAATGGAGGCTGCAAGGAAGCTGCAAGCAAGCGTACACCAAGATGCAAATGACGAAAGCGTGCGTATGAAGTGCAGCTACGTGGACAGAAGGCCTTAGGCATATGAGACAGTACGTACACAACACAATGTGGGTCTAAAGGTGCTAGTACACGATATGTAGCACGCCTCATAAATATGTATAACTGATGTCATTTTGACGTCAGCGAATGGTCCTAATGGGACCATTTATATTTTATTTATATATTATTTATTATATTTTCGTTTTCTTGTGTTTTTTCGTCAACTATTTGGCGATTAAGGATGCGAATCCAAAAGTCCTTCGCGAGCGGAAGGAGTGTTTTTTTTTTTATAGGGGATATTGCAGTTAAATCAATTCAGTGGTTCATATAGTTTCACTAATGTCTATCATCATAGCTTCAGATGGCTTCGGAAGACCAACCATTAGATGCAGACTCTTCTAAATCCTACCAAAGAAAGTGCATTACTAAGCATAAACGCAACTGCATTTATAATGCCAGTTTACCTACCCTTTTCATATTGAACAATATTTATTAAGCCATCTTTCAAAAAATGAGGTCTATAAAGTCCTTATTTTTCTATTAATTGGGTCTTATCGTTTAAAGATTAAGATTCTTTGCCTTAAAACATTTTTATTCTTAGGAAAGTTATGGAGCTGTTTCTAATGATTCTTTTGGTTTTTCATTAATTATATTTGCACTCAAATAAAGAGAAAATCCAAATATCCCTTTTACAAATGTACTATTCAGCCCCATTGCGAAGATCAACCAACTATCAATTGATAGTTGATACTTACCAATACATTTTTTTAAATGGTATTACGACGATCAATGATTGTCAATGTAGTGTTGACCGATTATGAACGTGCATCAATTAGCGATAGTAGGTTGACAAAACGGTATTGTGAATGTCAATCGCAAACAATTTTATTTGTAGCTGTAAATTTTTCAATCAATCGGAATTTCGGTGTTGATAAGGACGAATGTTTAAGAGAAATGGTATTTTTAAAATTGTTGAAGATCAACGTTGATAGCGCAGAATGTGGATATCGCAAAAGGATTTATTTCCAAAAAAAAACTTAGGACCACCTGAAAGAGATTGGCAGATTGGCAATGGTAAAGGTTACATCGTACAATATTTCCAATAACTTTGTGATCAATTTAAATTTCTGCATTCGTATAGGTATGGATTGACCTAAAACACAAGACAAAGGTTGAATATAAAGTCGAAATATCTGCGACTGGTGGTGGCCCAAACCGATGTCACCAGTTTAATGATATGGAAGAGGCTGTGATTCGTATCCTTTAATTGAATACATGCGTGCATTAAGACTATAAAAGCCTTTTCTATTATAATAAAGGAGGCGAACCTCTTTTTTGGGACCAACGATTTTAATGTGTTTCCTATCCAAGCATTCTATTAGATTTGGAATTCCACTTTTCTGGAATAAATACATTTTTGCCATTCGTTTTTCTTCCTCTGTGTATTTAAATTTTGTCCACTTTGGGCATATGTCAGTTTCTATAACATTTAGCAGTTCGCTTAGTATTAAGGATACTGTTGGCTTCGCTAGACCAAGGTTGAAGTCATTCCCAACACTTTCAGTTTGGGTCCAATGTCTTCGAGCAAATCAACGAATGCAGCAAACTGAAATGGAGCTCAGAATAAGCCAAATTTTATTCCTTGGAAATTAAATTAGTTACATTCGGTTCTCCAGTTCCAAAGGATTAGATGCATCTCCCAAACTCCTCCGTATATCAGCCGCATTATAATTTGTCTCGCCATCGTCATCATCAAAAAGTAATTCCACTGATGACATATTTTTCAATAAATTGCACAATCGCAGATTTGTAATACTCTTTATTATGTATATTGTTTAAATAATTTGTTTGAAAGTCGTAACAACCACTCTTCAAATCAAATTGGTATATTTTAGAACTATCAAAATTGAGTTTTCATTCACAATAACTTTATTTTTTGCGTTATGTTCACAATAGGGGTGATATTTTTATCAATTGTATTTCGCAATACCAATATCAATTTCAATTGATAAATTGAGTCAATCGTCAACCGATTGATAGTTGATCTTCGCAATAGGGCTGATTATTATTTGTTCAATTTATAACAATAATAATTTAACAAAATTGCAAATTTGTACTTTCGCGCCAATAGTACATCCATTATCTCCGCAGCTACTACGTCATAATATGTTGACAGATGAATACCGATGAACAGCAAGAATGAATTGCACATGTCAATGCGATATCTTGTATTGTTGTATCATAGGTCTAATATTGGTTTTAGAAAGCATTAAATAACGTAGAAAATTTAGACCTAAAATAAGAGAAGGCATAGATTGTGGGTGAATCCATTTTATCAGAAGCAGGATTGAAAGATATTTTATGGGATAAAATCAAGCATACTTCAATTCGTTCGCTTGTACCTACGTACTTTCGAGAATTATCAAAATAAATGCATTTTTACTGTCAAACGATCAAATTTGAAATTTCAGTCAGGGTTCCTTCCGGCAAAGATGGCAAGAAATTAAATCAGACTCAAATGTCCAGATGTATGTTTTGTCATACACAAGACAAACTGCTGCCATGACATAATTCTTGACTAAAATTAAGTCTCGTGGAGACTGGGTGTTAAGTTGGAGTGCAAAGCAATAAATATATACCTTCCCATACTGCTTGCAAGTTAAGAGACAATTCTTATAAAATAAGTTGGAAGGATGAATCTCTGCAAATAGTTACTGTTTCTAAGTTGACATAGCTTATTACAATTTTCTTTGGCTACCTACCAGTAACAACTGAATTATCCAAAACATAATTAATTCGAATGATACAACATTTTTTTACATTTTCCAGATGTAATGTTTTAAATACATATTATACACAATATAATATACAATACGAATCTGTAACTTTTTCAAAAAAATTATGATTCACTTCCTAATACTACAGGATTTAAAATTATTTTCTGTGTAGGTATACATTTAGCAGCGCTATTTTTGGATAATTTAGTCTTTACTGTAGAATTTCTTCATTTTAATTATTGTAATGAATATTGTAATTTTTAATAAATCGTTGATGTCCGCAGATTTTTTCAACCTCCAACTGCAAAGTTATTAATTGAAATGAAAAATTTTTTTAAATTTTTCAGCTACTCAAGGATAATCATGAGGATGCAAAACGCATTGGAATTATGGTTGCATCGCACAATGAGGATACCGTACGTTTCGCTATTCAAAAAATGGAAGAAATTGGAATCGAACCCGAAGACAAGGTCATCTGCTTTGGTCAGTTGTTGGGCATGTGCGATTTCATCACCTTCCCATTAGGTAAGTGATATCTATAAGATATTTCTTATACAATCCTGCGTGTGGCCTATTAACAGAAATAATACAAAGTAATAAATTTCACGTATGTTATAAGACTTTGCGTGAAGGATGATTTCCCGTTTGAAGTTTCACACAGAAACAGTGTTTTTTTTTTATTTATAAACAATTTTAATTGTTTTATTATAATACTTTTAATTCTTACCTCTATTTTAGGTCAAGCTGGATATTCTGCATACAAGTATATACCCTATGGACCTGTTAATGAAGTACTACCCTATCTATCACGTCGTGCTACCGAAAACGTCGGAGTATTGAAGAAAATCGAAAAGGAGAAAAGTCTGCTTGCCAAAGAAATTCTCCGACGGTTAATGCGAGGTCAACTATTCTATAAACCAAAAGGCAGTTATGTTCCGATATAAGTTAATTTACATTTAAACAACTAAATTAATAAGCAAAATAAATACAAATCCCAATTTAAAGTCAAACGAATGAAAATAAGACAAAGCAGAGTCTTTAGACAAACCATCTATGTGTTTAATTTTCGAAATGTTACATTAAAAAAACGAAAAAAATGCTCTTATTGTATTTAAAAACTAATTATTGTGAACTGTTATTTTCCTTTTTTTTTTTAATTTATATCATGAGAAAATCTGCAGTGCGGAAAAAAAAGCTAGAAATGAATGATGATCCACAAGCCTCAAAAAGTAAAGCACTACCTGATGGTATTTTTTTTTTGTTTAATGTTGAATATTATGTGTTAGTATGATAAAATTCTAGGCTGCATTTTAATTTGTATTTTTAGTTTTTTTAATGTTTTAAGCTATAATTATATTATTTTTTATTAGAATAATTAAAATCAAAAGCGGGAGATGAAAGAAAAAACATACAAAAACTTGGTATTTTTATTTGGATTTATTTATCTTCATTTAGCATATTATTCAAGATTATAATAGTAGGTACATCGGTAAGGGAAGAAAGTGCCCTACAGAGACGGTCGATCGAGGGCAAAGTATATTGAATGAATTTGTGAAAGGAACGACATTGATGAAGCTTGGCTCAAGGTTGCCCTTTCACTTATTTGTAGATATATGCACATGGGAATTGTATTAAATACCAAAGAAATACCACCCAGAGTATCTACCTATTTAATTTTACTTCTTGAGAGTTAAAACTTGAGTGATAAGTGATAACAGAAACTGCTGAAATTTATTTTCTTGTATTTAAGGATCTGTATTTTCCCTTTGAATTGTTAACGATGTATTGAAAAATTTTAACTTTGGAGAAGTCCATCAATTATGAGGCAAAAAATAAGATAAAGTGTAAAACATTAACATTTAAATGGTACATACTTCATTTCAGATCATGAAGAAATGCTAAATATCGAAATAGTAAAGACCATTTACAACAATTTAATATGTAGATAGCTACTTCTGAGCAAAATAATTGGTTCACTTAAGCCTTCTTAAGTAAATATTTTACAGATTGTGTGATTTCGAAAGCATTTAGCTGGGAAACTAACGAGAAAAATATGTCTTCACCTTACCATTTTTTGTAATTTATATAATAGGTCTGTTTTATTGGCAATCCATTTCAGTGAAGTAAAGTAAAGTAGAATTTTTAACATGCAATTACAACAACTACAAAATGTTTGACACTTTCGAGACTCTATATAGTTGTTGTAATTGCGTGCTAAAAATTCTACTTTGCTTTACTTCACTGAAATGGATTGCCAATAAAACAGGCCTAATATTTCTTTCCTTTTTACAATTATGTAACCATTTTTTCGCTAACCAATTATTAACGTGTTCGTATAAGTATACTGGCTAAAAATATGCATTTATTTCAATGTTGAGCTCCTTACTCCTTTTAAGTTTATAATACATTTATTTATGGTATTTTAATTAAATGCACGCTCATATACCAGTAGGTACAAGTCACAGTACACATTATTGCGAATTAACAATGGCGGCATATTGTGACTGTGACAATAATCGTATAGAAATATATAAGTGAGCGCGCATTTGATTTTAATAGCTGACAGTTGTGACTATTTGTATCTATAGTATCTATGAAAAAGCATGTTTTTTGACAGATGCGTAGAACGAAACGAAAATAAGTGCTCGGAATATTATTTTTATTACTAAAACTAATACTAAAATAGGTAAAACTTAACCTAAACACTAAAAATGATAACTAGTGCTGAGGTTTCCATTATGCGCACTAAGCAAATTTATTTTTTTGTTTAAATTGACTTATTCTAAGATGTAGATGTATACAAATTTTTCTGCGGAAACTTTTTTCTATTTTATTTTTTACTTTTAAAGTTTTCAATTTTCACAGAAAAGTTTATTGACTGAAAATATTATACTGCTAAAAGTAAATAAAATACAGTTGTTGACCATAACAACGCTAAGAAAAGTAGTTGATTTTTGTCGCGCCGTCGTTAATAATGTAAAATGGAATAAGAAGTAAATTTAAGAAATTTATTTTTTTTTTAAAACCTATTTTATGGAATATACGTGCGGAATGTTATAAAAACCGTTTAAAAACAGGTGTAGTGTGGGAAAGAGAAGACTGGTAGACTCGATGAAACGCGAATGCTGCCTTCCTGAGAACTGTGTTCAGATTGAGGGTTGAGTGCCAGTTCCAGGACTCTGACATTTTTGGACCTTTTCCGATAATTCGGTTAATTTGCTTAAATCAAGGCCGGGCTTAATGCCTTGCAGCCTTTTTTGCATCTGAACATCGTTGTAGTGGTGTACTGCATTCTTGAACATGATGTTAGTGCAGTTTAGTTCACTTAGAACGGTCTGATAGTCACTGTGGACCGTGTTCCATTCCTGGTGGTGTATTTTTTTGGAGTCGTTTCCCTAAGCGTTGCCTGTGGTGGTAAAGGTCGTGGATATAGATTGGAAGATGGCTGTATCTGTCCTTCGACGACTTAGGCCTCTTTTGCATATCGAGTGCTCGGTTCACTGTACTCTGAAGGTCTTCAACGGCTGTGTCTACCTCATCATTGGAGAGATTTCTTGTCGCTGGGGGTAGGGTGATATTATATTCGACTTCTCTATGAAATAGCTCTATATCCAATTCCTAGAAGTTTATGTAGTCACCTCCTGGTTGCTCGTTCGTAAAGATCGGTTGATAAAGCCTAATAATCAGCTGCACTGCTTCATGGTCAGAGTCGCTGGTAAGAGTCTTGCACTCGTTGTTCTGGATCTCTGTGAGGATGTTTACCAAGTTGGAGGTCACCACGAAGAAGTCCAGGAAAGATGGGGTTCTGGGGAAGATCGGACTTGGTTGGGGTATAACAACGAGGGAGTGGTTGTCGTAATTGTCTTCCATCCAGCTGATAATTGCCACGCCTTGGTATCAACTGTATCGCCTCACATCTGGAGCCATGCGTTAAAGTCTCCGCCGATCATCCCGAATGTGTGTTGGGTTAAGAGTCCGCTCAAAATTTGCAGATCGTGTTGGATATCCGGAGTGTTAGCGTTGCACTTGTTGTAAATGCCGATGACCCCCAGAGTTTCGGATGGAGTCAGTCGGATGAACATTTCAGTAGCTTCGAATGAGGTAAGTCCACAAATGGGAATTATGTGATCCTATCCTTGTTGATGTCCCCCGTTTGCCTTCCACTTTATCAGTCTTAAAGAAATAGTAGTCTTTAAGATCGATCTTGTTACGGCTGGTCAGCATCGTTTCACTTAAAGTGCAATATCTGGGTTGTTGGACTTCATGAAGAGGTGGAAGGCCGTTCTTTTGTTGAGGATATATAGCGAATTAACGTTATATGTGGCCAATGCACCGGATTTTTTTTTCTTCACTCATGCTGGAGTAATTCGGAGGGACAGCATTACGAGCCTTCTTCATGATGGCGGATAAATCGGCTCCGAAGACTCGATGGACTCGAAGTCCTAACAGGATATTGCTTCTTGGCATCCATAGATGGTGGTTGTGGATAGCTTGATGGCGTCCTGGCAAAACTGACAGCTGGTTTTGTAAGTGTGCAAGCAGATTTAGCTGCGAATTCCTTTTGCGCTTTTTTCAGTGTGACCTGTTTCCCTTTTTCTGCCAGCTTGAGTTTGTACTGCGGACATCCCTTGTAGCTTGCTGCTGTGGATTGCAGTTAGCGCAATAGACTTCTGTGTTCGATGACTCCTTCCACTTGCATTCCCCTGGTTGGTGGTCGAGCTTGCATTTGACACAAACGTATGCCATACAATTAGTGGCGACGTGTCCGAATCGCTGACAATTCTTGCACTGCACAATGTCGTTGTTCTTGAGGCGTTCCCAGTGAGCCCGTTGATTTAACAGGAGTGTCTTTCTGGAGACTTCGGTGACGTCAAACGCTTTGCTGATTTCTACAACGAAGCAGTTAAACGCCTTTCCTTGTGCTCTTGATGACTTGAAGAGCGAATCCTTTATAACAGGTACCCATTCGGCTTTGAGTTCCTCCTTAATTTCATCAGTGCTGTACGAGAAGTGGATCCCTTTCAGCATCATTAATGTCCGTCGGTCTTCTCGTGGAGTGGTGGTCTATTTTGTTTGTCTTGAGGAAGTTCTTGATGGCATCGAAACCTTTCCGATTAGAAGCACTTATGACCGTCTTCCGTTGTGTTTACATTCTTGAGAGTAAATTCTATTTTGAATCCTTTGGCATATCTAGTGATTTCGGCGATGTTACCGGAAAAGCAGATGATTGGCGGCATTCAATTTTTCTTCTTCTTTGGTGCTTGTGTAGGTGTTTGTGCTTAAGTTGTTGTTGCTGTTTGGTATATTGCCGGTATTGGTACAGAAGTCGGTTGCTGATGCTGTTGTTACAGCGGATATCCTTTTAATTTTGTGATCCTTTTTCGACTTCTTGGTCGATGAGTTAGTTGACTTTTTGGATCGTTTTTTTACAGGAATGGTCGACGAACTACGGCCTGAATTGTCAGAGACATCATCCTCGGTGTTGATGGCAAGATTTATTTCGCAATTGTCTGGTGGTGAGTTGATGTCCTCTTCGTCTTCTGATGTTTCCGTGTTAGATCACATACACATGGTTTAATTTAAAAAAAAAAATTATTAAATTTAGAAAAAAAATTAAAAAAGTATTTTATTTTCTCAAGAAAAAAAATATAAGGTCTATTTATATTTTTTTAAGTAATTTTAATCATGAAAAAAAAAAATAAAAATTTAGTTCAGTGTGCATAATGCAAACCCGGCCCCATACTAGCTAGTACCGCCCATTCTCATTATACTCACTCGAAGATAGACAGAGCAACATGTCACCAACATGTCATAAAAAAATTAAAATAATGTCAGGGAAAAAATTCCAAATCCAAAAATTCAGCCCATAACGGAGAAACTGCCGGTAGAGCTCTAGTGCCAGCAGAACAAAATATGACATTTGGTTTTGTTTTCACTCAAAAATGTAATGTATTTTATACATATAAAAAGTATGATTTAAGCCTTCCATTGTTTATTTTTTCAAATTGATTGTACTTTTAAATGGTCATTGGTCATCCGATTAGTATGATTCAAACGGCATTTAGTAAAGAAGAGCAAATTTGATTAAATGTTATGAAGATTACAATTTATTACTTGATCGAAATAGGCATTCCTTCTGAATGTATCAGCCGAACTGCTCCAGTTAGGTACTACTGCAATGCTTTATTGTATAATTTTTTGATCAATCCGAAAGCTGATAAACTGTCGATATATCAATTTCCTAGATTTTACGTAGTCAATAGCTGTGTTTCACTGATCGCTAGATGACTAGCGGCACGTCAAATTAATATCAACTCTATATAAAAAGATTTATATCTAACCATTTGTGCTAGATGTAGGTATGTACATTATTATTAACTTTCTCGAATGCGTAGTAAACGAAAGATATTGTTTTCGTACAAAATTTCGAACTCGAGATTTTGATCAATTCTGATATTACGATGATAGGGGAAGTCACAAATGTGTGTCTCGCAATTCTGTCCGTCCGTATGTCTGTCTGTCCCACCCCTGGGGAATCTAAACGCTTGGACGGATTTATTTCAAACTTCGTATTTAGAGTTTGTGGGCTTCCCCCTATGAAATATTAAACAATTTAAATTTTTTCGAAAGCGGCTCTAATGATTTGAACCAACGTTGATAGTTGAGTTTATGTAGGCATGCTTAACAGTAACGGCAATTTTGAAAATTGGCTTTTTCTCGAAAACGGTAGAAACAATTTTAACAAAACCTTATTTCTAAGGTACTATGTATTGCCAATCTTAACTTTATAGCAAACTCAGTTTTTCTCTAAACAGACTGCGGTCTTTGATATCCACCCAAATCCCTACTATTAGTACTTTAAAAAACTGCTCATATATCAAAAACACCATTTTTGATTATGATAAAAATGTAACTGTCAGGTAATGCTTAAATCCATAGTAATACTATTTGCTCAGTTTTAAGCTTAAAAGTTGCAAAACAGTGCTTTTTGAACCATGAGTGCGTCCTTCGATTTCCTCCCCAATCTCTAAAAATGGTACTTTAAAATCTGCTCATATCTCGAAAACAACGCCATTTTCGATTTGGATGAAAATGTAACTGCTAGGTAATGTTTATATCCAGAAGAATACGTCGTACTTAGTTTTCAGCTAAGCAGTTTAATAACAGTGCTTTTCCAATCCAAAGTTGTAACACTTGTCAGCATAATTTTACAAAAAAACCGCTCTAACGATTTTGATCAAAATACATATTTAAGACAACATAAGCGTTCTAAACATGATCACGTACTTAGTTTTTCTCAGAAAACTCGAATATAGCCGTTTTATGAATATTTCTCAAAAATGACAACCCAAATCCCAATCACAGCCGGTGTATTTTTACAAAGCCCAAATCTTCAGGCAATATAATTCGAAATTCATTGCCTACTTGCCTTGAAGGAGATGTCAGTTCAGGGTGAAATTTGAAAGTAATAAAGTGTTAATACGTAAGTATGTTTATGTAGTATGTATTACGTTTTTAATTAACAATAGTTCAGTTACTAAACCTGAGTACATCTTGAGTAGGTATGTTTTTAAACGTAAAATTTGCTGAAATGGTTCTGAGATTCTGCGAGATTCGCAATAAACGAGAAAGTTTCGTGCGACCCAGTCGTGCACATTTTTTATATACGCATAGGTACATAGTTTGATATTAATTTGACATGCTACTAGTCATCTAGCGGACAGTGGAGCGCGTGCATTACAAGGATTTCGAATAAAATGTCACAGTTACTAAATAACCGAATTAAGCCTTTTATTTGTTTTTATTTATAAAAAACAAAACATAATTTTATAAAATATAGCTATTCCAAACAAACTTTGCGTTTAATTTGTTGTATTCTTCTTATACTTGTGCTTTATAATGTTTTTCGCGATTGCTTGTAGGTTCTTTAGGTGTAGGTAGTCTACAATAAACTATTTAAAATGACAATAATATATTTGTATGTGGAATATTAAAAGAAAATAAAATATTCATCATGAACTTAAAAAAAAATGTATTTCTGATGCACTTATAACTTACCTTTGTATAAATCAAATCACGAATCAGACAAACAAAAAATTATTTCACTAACTGTATAAACAAATTTATGAAAACAAAAGTATAATAGCGTTTTAAGAAGAAAATAAATTATATAAATTACATTTATTTAGATGTTGAATATATATACATAATAAATATACATTTATTGAAGCAAATAAAAATTAATTGGAAAAATTATAAATTAATTATGTGAAAGTAGAAATAATAATTTAGAGAGACATCTAATCAACACAAAAATGGCTTTACTGTGGCATTATAATAATTAACGTTACTCGTATCGCATCTGGCTCTGCGTCTGCATCACACCACTGTGTAGCCAGGCTTATTTTTATATACAGGGGGCTTATTCCCAAATGCGCGGCGGATAGCTTTTCACGGCGGAATTGTATTTTTTGTAGTAGCAATAAAATCCAATCAAAAGCGACAGCTATTTAGGCGACGGATTGCTGGCGGATTTATTGCGGATAAAAAATAAACTAAATTCTTGTGACGGGAAAAAGCTGTCAAACTTTTGGGAAAATAAATGGAAAATTGAAAGTCTAATTGAAAAAAACTTGAAAGCACAGTTCGCATTTGAGAATAAGCAAAAGCGAAGATGGTCGAAATCCGCCGCGCATTTGGGAATAACCCACCAGGCTGGAGCAAAAGGTACGGGGAGAGTACGATAACTTAGGCGCCAAAAATTGATAACGGTATTTTGTAGAGGGGTTAAATACAAGCATTTTTTACTATGAGATGGGGGTCTATCTCGCTCCGTTTAGGCGGGAGGGGTAATTTAAAAATAATAATACTTAAAATTAAAAAATAATGGCAACACTTATACAGTAAAGGATTTTGACATTTTTGTAAACCAGGAATCTGTTCTTTAATATTAAAGTTATTTCTGTTAATAGTTTTTGTAAAAACAAATTTCGAACTTGAAACTTAAGGGCAAGAAATCGGGAGAGAACGATAATTTTTGCAATGAAAACTAATGACGGATTTATGTAGAGGGGTTAAATACAAGCATTTTTTATTATGAGAAGGGGGTCTATCTCGCTCCGTTTAGGCGGGATGGGTAATTAAAAAAAAAATAAAATTAAAATGAAAATAAAACAATAAAATACAATGGCAACACTTACAAAAAAGTACTATAGCATTTTTTAAAGCCAGGAATCTGTTCTGATTTGTCTATAATGCAAATCGACAAAATTTTGTCTATAATGTGAAATTTTAGGCCAAAGACTGTTGCTAAAGAATGTTGTTGAAAATCGGGTAAACTAAAGATTGCATATACTCAAACTCGCACCCACCCCAAAATCCAACAGTGACCCCAAGCAGGGGGTTGCAGGGGGCAGCATGACCCCCCATACGCATTTCAAGTACAAGGGTATCAATTCGCGCGCAGTAGGTGCTGTTGTCCAAGAAATTTTCCATTTTCTTAAAAACTAGAAGACATTAATCAATCTGGTTTTCAGTGTTCGATTAAGAATTGATTTGGACTATAAAAACTACTAACAAATTAATTATCTAATTTCTCAATATTGAAAAAAATCAGGGCTCTAATCGCGTAAGGATAAAACGATCGAACGACGTCGTCTCGACGACACTTCCACTTCGTGTAACAACCCAAAAACGATGATAGTCAAAACTATTGGACGATCATCGCTTTTTATTGCTTCATGTAAATAAATCAACTGTCAAACGGCGTCGTCTAAACGATTCGATTGAACGATAGCTATTTTGCAATCGTTTCGTCGTTTTTGGTGTATTTTGTTTCTGTTTAGGTTTTTTTAAAGCAAAATAAATATTTAAGGAACAATTATCCAACAAAAAACCTTTTTAATATTCACAAATAGGACACTGTATGAGCACTTTAGGGGTGAAATGTGAAGAAATAAAAAAAAAATATCCATTCCATTCATATTTGTTCAACGGCAGTTAAAACAATAGTTGTGTTTTCCTTGGAGGGTGCAATCATTGAATTGCATTCACAGATCCTTTTCTTCTTCTTCTTTTTCTTCTTTTTCAAACCTTATCATTTGTTGGGCACCAGTGCTTATTTTCAAACGTATCCATACGTTTCCACATAAAAAGGAACAAAACAAACAAAATAATATACCCATTTTATTAGTTTTCAATTGTCACAGTTTGTTTACACTCCTGTTCAAACTGTTTAAAATGAAAACGATGAACGATTCGATTGAACGGCGAGATTGTGATGTTATATGAAGCAAACTAAAAACGAGGTCGTTTTATTCAATCGTCTCAACGACGATAGTCTCATAAATTAGGCGATTAGAGCCCAGCATAAAACTTGTTTTTTAATTTTTTTTTTCTTAAATTTCAAGTTTGTAAGTATTTTTTTCAAAAACTATTAACAGTAATAACTTGATTTAAAAATAATATGAAAGAAAAGATTCCTGGCTTTCAAAATGCCAACATTCTTTGTTGTAAGTGTTGCCATTGCTTTTTATATATTTTTTTTCATTTTAAGTATTATTTTTCTTAAATTACCCCTCCCGCCTAAACGAAGCGAGATAGACCCCCCCTTCCATAATAAAAAATGCTTATATTTAACCCCTCTACAAAATACCGTTATCAATTTTTGGCGCCTAAGTTATCGTACTCGTGCCAAAGATACGGATCGGATTTGAAGCACTGAAGATATTCACCCCTATCATGGAATCCGCCGGGGAATTGTTCACGGAAAAGTATATTTTGGTATCGTCGAATTCAGATCGTGATCATTAGTGCGTTATTTGACAGTACATGGGCTGAGGAAATTGTTTTCGCTTGTCGGTGGAAACATACAAACTCCATATGGATAATCATATCGACGAAGAATCGAAATCCACAGCTGACGTTGAAGAAGAATAATTTTGACCAAGATGATAGAAATTGCTCCCAAATTAAGTCCATGTCCATTATTTACGTTTTTATTCTGAATATTTTCCACAACGAAGCTGTGAAAGGTTTTGCCTTTTGCTCTCGACGACTTAAAGAACGAGCATTTTATTAAAGGAATCCCTTTGGCTTTGAGTTCCTGATAGATTTCGTCAGTGCTGTATGTGAAGTGGATTCCTTTCAGCATCACTAACGTCCGTCTGTTTTCTCGTAGAATAAACGAGTGGTCCTGGATTTTTATGACTTCCCGAGTTGTGGCCCTTATTGCCGTCTTCGTAGTGTTGGTCTTACAATGCACGTATTCTGTATGTAGGTAGGTATGTATAACTCAATTCTATTTCAATTCAATTTTTGAATTCGGTGAGAGCGAAAACAGTGATCAACTTTCGATTCAGTTTGAACTCGATCTTTCAATTCCCTCATGTAAACGTAGTAGGTATTAGGTAATTGTCAATTTACAGCGCGAACCAATTAACTTGGCCAACCGTTGCGCAGAGAGAGGATTTAAGAGAACAAAAACGACACAAAACAAAACACAAAAACAAAATACACAGGTCTCTGTGAGAGATGCTCAGAGAAAGTTGAAGACACCTACGCAGTAGAATGGCCAAGTGAATTGGTTCGCGCTGTAACGACCAGCATGACTAGGTACAGCGCGAACCAATTCACTTGACCATTCTACTGCGCAGGTCTCTTCAACTTTCTCTGAGCATCTCTTAAATACTCACAGCGGTATTAATAAAAAAAGCCCTATTCGCTCTTTAACCCATCTGATAGCTAGCAGACGGATAGTGGACTTGTTCGTTTGATAACTTTTATTATTTATAAATACATCTTATATCCATGATACAACAAGACAAGATAGCGCATTGGAGTTTTCATTTTTGATTTGTTCTGCGCATGTACGTCATAGTTGCGGAGTGAACATTTTGACATTTGGTATTTACATTTGTTTTATATGGAACGATTCGTGTTGTTCCTCTATGTTTAAATAAATATTAAAATATAGTAAATATAGTTTCGGACTTGTGTTAAAAATGTTCGGAAAACATTTAACGTTCGTTCGTGTGTTTTTGTTTTGCTGTTCCAATATCAATTGGTCGTAGATTTACTTGTATTTTGTTTTGCTCGATGCGGCGTATGAAGAAATTTGTAAGAAAAACTGTTTGCGTTCGAGAACATTTGAGTGCTGTATAAAAAGAAGCTAAATGTGAAGTGAAAGAAAATAAAATGTTTTAAAAACAAATGGTTTAGTTAATTATTTTTTTATATTTTCGTTTTCTGGTGTTTTTTTTATCAACTATTTGTCGATTAAGAAGTCGAATGCGAAAGTACATTCGCGAGCGGAGGAAGAGTTTTTTTACACGGATGTTGCAGTTAATTTTGGCTTTTTCGGATAAATCAATTAAGTGGGTCAAATAATTTGTCCGAATATTTAGCCCATCGCCGTTGACAACTTTGAAAACGTTTTCTAGAGCTTTCATATCGGTCATCATAGCTTCCGATGGCTTCGAAAGACCACCTTCGTTGAGCTGGTTGACCCAAGATAAAGAATTATCTTCAGCTTGTCCAAGCTCAGGCAGGTTCTCTTTCAGCCGGTGACAAATGTAACCTGCTAAGTTCTCCAGGCCATCGTATGCCATCGGAATTTCAAGTTCTGGATCCGGACACATTGCTTCTTTCGGTATCTTTATTATGTTGAAGATTCTACCTGTAATGAGTAAGTACAAAGAAAGATGTCAATGAATGTAATTATAGATTAAATGTGATCTAATATAGAAGTACCTGTTATAGACGGTTCTTCAAGGCTTAAATCTGGTGTACTATCAACACTTACGTCGCCGTTTTCAGATAGGGCCCCTTCATTAAAACCAAGAATATATGATCTTAGTCGATATTTAAATTCCTGGCGATCGGGATGATCGTGCAAGCCACCTTTCGACCTCATAACGCCAAAGAAATTTTCAAGCACATCTTGGTTCAATCTATATGTTAAGACGTATTTAAAACCAAAACGTTCACAAACGTCCTTATATAGATATTGTAACGCAGTGTTAGATGAACAATGCCTTAACAAAAGAAAAAAATGTTACAAACAATTTCAAAGTTTTTTATTAGAATATTTACCTTTTTGAAAAGAAAGCATGCAATTTTTTCCGAGTACCCTCATATTCATCATCATTTCGGTCATTCTGTTTAGAATGCTGTTTTGCAGTTCCAAGTGCAGACCATATGCGTGGATCCTCTCTCTGGAATCCGCAAAAGGCACACGCACGTTCATTATATCGAACAGTCATTTGTCTAAAATATAACAATCATTATATAATAAAGTGTTCTATATTTGTATTGATTATGTTGATCATTTTAAAGTAAGACTGATACTCACAAGTTTAAAGAGCTCATAGCATTCCTCCCAATCATCCCCTACCAATCCTAAGTTACCTGCCCGTAGCAAAGCTTGCGACACGGTATGCGAAAACAGTTTCGTAGCCGTCTTAACTTTCTGACGTTCAGCCTGGACAACATTTAAATGTTTTTCTGATATCTTGTGAGTTATACTCAATTCACCAGATGTGCAAGACAGGAGTTTTAAAATAGTCTCCTTTCTAGCAACCTTGTGGTTTATCAGGAATCCACTGTCGATGAAATGATTTCGCAGGAGTTTAATTAGATGTGGAACATCGGCGAAAACGTAAATTTTGTTTTCTTTGTATGAAAACCTTTTAAATTATACAAGTATGTAAGGCAAAGGACAGATAAGAAGAAGGAGAAGTATACATACCAAGGCTTATTCATGGTGATGCCTATCTCGTTATAGAGACCTCGATTGAAACCTCCAAGATCACTGGTTACAGCGACAATATTGAAGCCACAATTTCCAAACGTTTTTAAAATGTCGAACAAAATAGTTTTCGTCATTCTGCAGTCATAATCGTAGAATACTGGCTGCTTCCATTTTCCCATTAAGCCTGTGGATAAGTTTTAGCTATGTATATATTTTTAATTAAAAACTTAATGCTTAAATTTACCTCTTAGCATAGCTACTTGGACATATGATGCTGGCTTAAGTGTTGAATCTGTTGATCGGTCGTAGCAGTATACCTCTTTAACTTTAATTTCGTCGAAGCTCAATATACAAACTTTTTGGGCTCTGTTGCTGCTCTCATTATTCCGACAACCGGTTTCAGAATACCAGGTAACATATCTAATTTGTGTGCCCAGCTCTGCAATGTTCGTGGAGCAGGAAGTGGAAATTGCTTTCTTCTGAGTAATTTGTATGCCCTTGAGCTTGCGGAATAGAGCGTTATGGACTTGGCTATATCCTGTTCCGACCAATACAACTTTTTCAAGGGATTTTTGAAGTTTCTTCACCTGCCCTTGTGTGAAGATTTCGAGTAGTCTCAGCTCCATGTTCCCTTTTTCGAAATTTGTTTTCTCCAACAGAATTTCAAGTTGTTTAATTTTCTCTTCTGAGTCCAATAGACTGGTCCTTAAACTACAATTTTCCTTGTCAAGTTGGGTCCTAAAATAATGGTAAGTTTCATCTCTGATACGTCTAGTTATGCATACATTTATAATGTCTTACATCTGTTCTTTCATCACACACATTTCCCTAGCCATTTCTCATTTATTCACAGACAGGGTAATTTTTTCCGGGGGGAATCGAGTAGGTGTACCGGAAGTCGGCGGTCTATTCTTACTGGTTTGTGGCCGTGACGTGATGAGGAGACTGCGGGTGTGCTTTGTTTTTGTTTCCTTTAGAGTGCGCATTTCAGAGATTGCATTTTTTTACAAGAGGTATAATCCTTGTGTTTTCAATTTTCAAATAATGATTTCATCTCTGGTGGGAGAAAAAACATAGATCCTTAGATGTCAACTTTACTTCGAGAAATAAAGTGGACAAAAGACGGCAAACAAATAGACAACAACAACAAAAATCAAAAACATTTTTAAGGATATCATTGCATTTTCCTCATGGTGAAAATTGTGTATAATACGCCGAATAGCTGTGACATTAAATTCATCTGTGATCCATTTTTTTATGTGGTACTTTTTTATTAGGTGATTCTATAACTCCTTTCTCCTTGTAATCTTTAAGAATCCTTCTTATCGATCGGTTCGAAATTCCAGTTAGTTTCTCAGTCTGCGAGTATGCATTACTTACAGGATCTTCCTAACATGAACGCATGGCTTCTTCCAATTTTTGGTTATATATATTAATAACTATTTTACGGGCCTGGCTTCCTATTGGTTTTCCTCTTCGTAATGGATCCATTTCAATTTTTTATATTTCTTCGTGCTTTCGTGTTATCAATGTAAATGTTTTCGTAAAACTGATTTCCAAATCACGAACTCATCATTTAAAGACTTTGAATGCATCATAAAATAATTTCACTAAAATCGTATAGGTAAAAAATTGACAAGAACCATAAAATTTGGAGCAAAAATTTCATTCCTAGACCCCGATAGGTAAAAAAATATTAAAACCCAAGAAACAGGACTCCACATAAAAACATCCTACCACATACAATAAAATCAAAAAAAAAAAAACATTTTAAGCCTAAGCAAATAAGATCGGATTATTACAAAAAAAATTGCCCCAAATTCCTTATCAATCTAGGTCAGGTAGCTAGTTTCATAACTTTAGGTTACGCAACGCAGCAGGCATGTTTTTTTTTTATAATTGCGTCTAAATTTGCCAGCCCCACCATAAAAAAATAAAAAATGTATCCCAAATCTAGGTCCTAAGTAACGGTAGCTAGTTTTATAACATTTTAAGTTTAACCGCATCGCAATGCAGCAGGCATATTATTTTTTATAAGTACGTCGAAATTTGCCAGTCCCTCAAAAAATTCCATATTAATTCAAAGGAAAGATAAAGTTGGGTTAGACATTGTAAAATTTAGGCCAAAACTTCTACACGTTAAGTCACTTTTGTGTCGTTTTTGTTTTCTAAAATCCTCTCTTTGCGCAACCGACGGTTGGCCAAGTGAATTGATTCGCGCTGTAATAACCCAAACATTTGCAGATTGTTCAACCAGAAAAAAACAGCAAACCGCATTTTCTGCCACATTCGCCATTTAAGTAAATGCTACCTTGAGGCAGGGACATATCTGCTAGCTTGCCCATAGATTTACTTGTATTTATATAATTATTAGGATATCCGCAGAAATATTTAGTACGGTAGCATGCACCCACCTCTCCAATGAGTTGCTAACAAAAACGTGAGTGTTTATTCTATACAAACAACAATGTATATTTAAGGTTTATTTAAAAACAAGAAGAAAAACAAAAACAATGTATGTATTTTATCTCTTTGTATCTTAAATCTATTTCTTCAGTCCAGATTTGAAGAGTGCATTTCCATTTCTGGTCCGTAATCGTTTTTTTAAACCATCAAAATTTATTAGCACCACTTCCTCAGAGTAGGTAACTGCACAGACCTGCCTGTGTACTACATATACAGTACACCCTTCAATTCCAAATTATATATTCAGTATCTCTCTTTTGTTTAGTAAAATTTAACAACTAAGACTAAAAATAAGCATTTTTATTTTTCTGCAAAACAAACAAATCCGAGAGGCATCGTATTGCTTTTCTTACTGAGGGATTTCCGTGTGATTCGCTGCCACTTCGGCTAAGATCAGGAGATCAGAGGTAGCATTGTGATTGACTGCAATTAATGTTTGAGGGACTACACTGACAGCACCCCCAGTCACGACTGAATTAACAGCACTTGTCATCAGCAGCTGAACATCATTTTGTATAGAGCTAATGTCCCGCCGTGTGATGCTTTCCTTTCGTGCTTTTCGCTTCTGACTGCCCACCATTTGTTCCTTAGCTTCCTGGGCCGTTTTTGGAGGGTATAGTTGTGATCGTTCAAACTCCGATTTTACTGTTTCTAATTTAGGCTTCGGAGGAGTACGTTTCTTTGAGTTAATCTTTTTCTTCCGCTTTGTATTTTTCTTGCGCTGCAGATATGTTTCCAAACACTGCGCTGGCAATGCCTTTATTTTATCCTCAAGATCGAATGAAACAAAGCTAAAGTGTTGTTTGCGGGGGGATTCATACGACTCCGACAACACGTACTGTCCTTCATCTACCTTCGATTCATACGATTGCGACAACATGTACTGCCCTTCATCTAACTTCGATTGTGCGTCTTTCGTTGGCAGTACCTGTTCAGTTTTGAGGGTGGTTGTGGCTGCATTGCAATGGCCAACGTTTGTGGCAGATTGATGGTTTGTACTACTTACGGTAGCCCTCGATGGCTTCGGTGAAAGTTGCTTTTTGGGTGTCACGGCACTTATTTGACCAGAATTAATTAGCTCTTGATACTTTTTACCCTTACAGGAACGGGCTGACTTCTTTGGCATATGGTCTTCTTCGCTACTTGAAAAGCTGTTTTCACTATGCAATCGCTTAGTGTTTCGGTGATCATCACAAGTACTAGTAGAACTTTGCTTACAACTAGTCTTGAAATAATCAGAGGTTTCACCAAGTGCTTCGTGAAGGGCTTCGCTGGTCGATGATGTAGCAGTTGGGCGTATTAAATTGTTCAGTTCACCCATTTGAGTCTCATCAGCTAACTTAAAGTATGCAACTTTTTTTAGATCATTTCGATTATATGTTGCGTTGGGACTTATGGTATGATAAGCCATTGCAGTTTGTGTCGGCGAGTCATTGAGATCATATTCACATTCGCCAGAGCCTAGAAATGGGCGGTCAATATTACCTGGCCTGGTATGTAATGTACGTAGTGATGGAGCTGGCAGTTTGTACCACTTAAAATTGGGGTTCGCCGAAAAGAAAGCGTCTTTATTCTGGAAGTAGACAAAAAAAATAGTATCATTAACATTGTCCGAAAACATAAATACATACATTATGCACATGACGATTTTCAAAGCCAAGGTCCTTTATTTAAACAGACATAATCTGAATGTGACGAGAAGAAAATATATAAATTGCCACCCTCTAAGACAGAAAAATGGCTTAAACATGCTTTGCTTGAAGCTTTACTACTTGCCTTATTAAAAATATGCAAGTTTAGATTGATTTTGGTTGCCTTTAAGAGCAAAGGATGATTGAAAAGAATGCAAATGATATTGATTGGGAAAGAAGGGCCTTTCCAAAAATCCAATATTAAGCAAGATGCTCATATGTCCATGAATTGACATCATTGCTAAGCAGAGAATTCAGAAATGTAATTGAGCTTTATTCATTGCGCAATCTTCATCTCTAAGCTCGTGCAGGAAATTGAAGGTTTTATAATGCAAAACAGATACCTACGTACAAGAATAAATCACTTATATGATAACTCACCTGCTTTGCCAGATTTACGTAACATTTCTTATCGTTTGTGTCCATTGAGGCCCACCATTCGCCGAGAATTTTTGTAATTAATCTAAGTGAACAAATAATTTAGGTTTAAGTATCGTGAGCAACAGGCAACTCTTTTACTCTTACCTATTCTCGAAATTTTTGTATTTATTTTTAACAATGCCTCGGTGGCGTTTACAAAATATCAAAAACGCATTCATTGGTCTCCTCGCATGGTGATCTGGTGGAATATTATCGTCCTCTACCTTTAATTTAACTGCTTTCTCTATTCCTAATGTGTTTATAGTAATTTCTTGCTGAGGTAACACCGAACCAGCAAACTTTGCAGGTTTAAGATCCTCATTGATCTTATCACATTGCCGTCCAATTGCACTTAATACCTCCACTTTAGGGCGGATATGTTTCTCATAACTAACAACGTCATCATCATCATAACCATCTTCTCCTTCATCAACATCGTCGTCATCATCATCATCATCATCATCTTCTTGATTACTACTATTACTACTATACAAAGACACATCAGCAGTTCGGGAAATCCTTCCGTTGGAATATCCATAACGGTTTAACTTTGAATAATTGTGGACATCTTTGATTTGACGAAAGGCATTTTCTTGGTCTTCAGTTCGGCACATTGGTGACTTGTGTCTATCACTTTTACTGCTCCTGCTATTATTATTACTTTTATTGCTACTTCTACTGTTAATGCTAGTATCACCGGCTGTTTTCTCTGTTTCGTTAGTGTGGGGCACGATAGCATTTCCACTGCCGCCATCCACTAAACCCTTTAAGGCACTGTAATTGGTAACCGTTTTAAACATTTGCTCTGGCTTAGAATCGTAGAAACTGCGTGGTTCATATTGGACTTCAGACTTTACAATGAATGGTGAATTCAATTTAATTGCGATACCTCCATCAGAAGTCTGTTGTGTTAAGACATTACTGCACTCAGTGTTCCCTGTGTCACCAGCTCCACAAACACTTCCTGATGTATAGAATGTAAAAGGTTTTGAACTCATGTTTTTACTGTTGGGGATGTTGTTATTGTTCTTGACGTTAGCCGGAGTAGATGTGCTGAATTGGAATATTTGCTGGTAGTCATCAGGAAGGAAACCAACTTTTTCAACTAGAGTCAATTTCGAACAACTAGTATTGCTTATCATTTTGAGTTTTCTTATGGCAAAACTCAGATTGAAACGGCATTACCGCTTGCTTAAACTGTTATAAATTATGTATAAACTGACACAATATTTTCCATTTGTCGTGGCAATAGCACTCTGATCTTTGAATCATTTATCGAGCTCTCTAGAAAAGTAAATAAAGAAGAAATGTATAAGGAAATAATCTTCTTGTTTTTTTTAATAAATAAAATTATAATAATGCATTTTAAAAACATATTTTAAATTAGTGTATCTCTGTAAATATGTATTTTAAAAAAGGTATAAACATCCGGCGGAGCAGATATTCGCACCGTATGTTAGTTAGGTTAATAGTAAAGTGCCATAACAATATCATTTAAATTAGCCGTTATTATATTATGTATATTTTTAATATAATAATATTCTGCTATTATTATGTTAATCTTTTAGAAATTGCGAAAGCCACTTTGATTTTTCTAAGACTCAAATAGCCAATTTCACAGTGGCAGCTTAATCCTGGGTTTAGCTAAGCGTAGGATTGAACATAAACTTCGCTTAAGTATTTTTCGTTTTCACAGTCCATAGTTAAGCTCGGTTTAGTAAAACCACCAAATGAGTGTCAGTGTGAACCATTTATCATGAATATACAAATCTGGTGACTGTATGCGAATGTGTGTGCCATCGAAAATTACGAGTGTGCGTGGAAGCGAAGCAGTCGATGTTGTTGCATGGTCAAGTATTATATTATTGTGCTTGGCAATTATGTATTCTCTGGATTGATACTTAAGCCACGGAAGTCGGTGGCTTAACTTATGGAACTATTTAAGTGAAGTTTATCGTTAAACCTGCACTGTGGAAACCAAATTTGTGTTAATCCTGAGTTTATCCTTGGATCGACACATAAGCTCGGAGTGTGAAATCGGGTAAAAGAGTATCATTTATCGTAACTGTTGCGATACCATAATGTACGACGTTCAGAATTTTGTGTGATTTGTTCCTACGATTTTTTTGCTAATTTTTTAGACGCTATTTACGATTTTAAAAGCAATGACATTATATAAATATGTTGCACTAAATAAACATCATACTACGATTCCGAAGGTAAAGTACATATACAGTATGTAGTTCAGTTTTTTTATATAGATCGTGGGTATATAAAAAAAATAATAATAAACGCAACAGGTTCGTATAGGCCAAGCGTTTCATGAAATTTGTTTTTGTCTTTTAGGGGTGTTAGTACGTAACTTGATACAATCTTGATACAATCAGGTGGCAGCACCTAATTTGATTGAGACAAATTAGGTGCTGCCAGAGCTCGATTGTATCGACTGAACTCGATTGTATCAAGTTACGTGCTGCACCACAGGACAATAACCTATACTCATGACTCCTTAGACGTTAGTGGCGGTTAACTTATTTTTATCGTTTGTGCTACAACCACCACGCGATGTCGTCCAAATATTGACACTTCGCTTAGAATTGTAGGCAATATTGTGCAATAATTTTTAATACGTTTCCAATTAACCAAATTAGGTACAAGCGTTTTTTTCGTTCATATTTATTTGACGCAGTATTTATTGGTGAATTGAATTTCAATTTTTCGGTAGTAGCTAGTAAGGCTAAACATTGGCGTTTCAAGTTTCGGGGAAAACCCCCTTGCGAATACATTCGCCCCTATCGTGGAATCCGTCGGAATTAAGTTTCGTTTCACTTATTCGATTTCCTTTCACTTTTTACTGCTATCATGAAATCCGCCGATAACGTCTCCTTATCGACATGTTTAAGGGATAGTTTCAATGTCAAACGGCTGTCTTTTATTCATCAATACCTACAAATTTGTGTAGCTGCATTCGTCGGAAGCTAATGAAAAAAGTTTTTCTTAAAAGTGATTTAAATAAAAAAATTAAGTAAAGCAAAAGAACGAGACGAGCGGTATTCCCAGAGAAGAATACGAAACGAGCAGTTCATGATTTCTACAAAAATGTTCGGCTTAATAAAGCAACATTTTTTATATGCATATTTTCTTGAAAAAAGTCCCACGAAATAAAATGAAATGAAATGCTACGATACCAAAATATTCTTTTCCGTGAATAATTCCCCCCGGCGGATTCCATGATAGGGGTGATTATTATGATTCAAAGAATGAATAATATATACAGACATTATACGTACGAAAGAAATACATATACAAAAAATTGAGAAGTTTATAAAGTTAGCGAGCAATTCGCGGGAATTTTTCAAAAGCTCTATCTAAAATGGTGCAGGGAAATACCTTCACGGGCAATAATTTCACATGGGAAATAACTTCACCTCGAGTGGGATATAATTTCACTTTTTTATGTGAAGTTATTTTCCCATTTAGCTCTTCTTACCTTTAGTAGGAAATAACTTGGCGCAGGGACACAAGTCCCGAACACTTTTTTTTTTATTCGTAGACTAGTTTAAACGGTAAGTTCTGGCACACTTCATAATAGGAGAAATAAACTTGGGCATGTAAATAACCCAAAGGCAAAGCAAAGAAACAATTGCGAAAAGGAGGGATCGATTTTTAAAGATCCTAAAGGCGTAGCAAAAAAAAAATAATTTTTGAGCAAGGGAGCATGGAATTTTTAATTTTCACACCCCAAATCGATCCTCCCTTGCTCAAATTTTTTTGGCTACGCGCTACGCGTGGTTGTAGCACAAACGAAGTTTATCCCTCATATGGCGTTGCGTAGCAGGACTTACCACCCACAACAGCCTGCTTGACTTGCAGATGAAATATTTGAAACGGAAGTGGTACATAACTATTACTTTATCTAATGCTCAAAAACGTAAGTGTTTGTTGAGCATTATTTTAAAAATTATATTTAAAACAAGTAAAAGTGTTATCATCGGCCTGGCCGATGCTTTGATACCCTCCACTGTATGTACTGGTACAGGTACACGCATGGGTCTAATATTGGTTTTGTATGGGAGGTACCAGAACTACTTGACCGACATAAACAATTTTTTAATACCAACTAAACGACTTAAAAACAAGTCCTTTCACAAAATTTCATTCACCTAAGTCGATTCGTTTGGACATTATCGTGCTTTCAACAGACAGAGAGATATATGGGTCAAATATTGGCTTTGTATGGGATGTAACAGAATTACTTAACCGACACGGACAATTTTCAAAACAAACCTGAAGGCCATAAATATAAGACTTCTCATAAAATTTCAGTTGCCTAAATCGATTCTTTCGGACGCTATCGTGATTTCGTGATTTCAACAGACAGAGAGAGAGGTTGGTTTTGTATGTGAGGTACCAGAACTACTTGACCGACAGAGTCCATTTTCAATACCAACCTGACGACGGTAAAAAGAAGTCCTCTCACAAAATTTCATTCGCCTATATCGGTTCGTTTGGACGCTATCGTGTTTTCAACAGAAAGACAGACAGACATCGACGGATACCTTCCTGTGGAGGGTATAAAAAATGGTGTTAGTCTTTGAGCATTACAAACGTAGGAGTTATCCATATATATAAATGAAGATTCCGACTGACAGAAACTCGGTTTGTTTACTCTCTATGAAAAATAAAAAAAAAACAAATTTCTCCGATTTTGCAAAATTCTACCCTTAAAGGGGTAAAAGGGGGGTCAAAGTTTGCATGGAAAGTCAGATCGACTTCAAACTCGGTTTGTGTACTTTCTATTAGAAATAAAGAAAACTTCTTTCTCTAATTTGGAAATTTAACCCCTAAAGGGGAAAGGGGTGGGGGGGGGGGTCGAAGTTTGTATGGGAACATTTTTATTTGTCATCCGATTGACTTCAAACTCGGTTTGTATATTCTCTATGAGAAATAAAGAAAGTGTTTTCTTCGACTTTGGAAATTCTACCCGTGCAGGGCTCCATGAAATTAGGCCCCAATGAAAAAAGTACCCAAAAATAAATGAAAAAAGGCCCCAATAATTGGGACAATATTTCATTATGAAAAATAGCCCCATTCCATTTATGCAAAATTGCCCCAAATAAATGAAAAATTGCCCCAAAATAATGATTGGCAAACAACAACATATATTATTATGAAATTTGAACGTATTTTCATTGTTTTGGGGCCTTTTTGCATTTTATTGGGGTGATTTTTCATTTAATGGAAATTGTTTGAAAACCACTTGAGGCATTTTTCCTTTTCTTATTTTGGTACCTATCAAAACAAAACTCTACTAGATGAAACGCAAATTATACAGTTGTTACAAGGGCGTAACAATTAACCTGTTTCTGTTTTTCCGTCCGTCCGTTTTGTTTCTTACAAATATTCCTAAATCACTTTGTAAATAATACCGCAACAAGATTAATTCTAACTAGAAGAAAATGTTCCTGAAGGTCAGCGCCGTATTTTAATGGATGCAACTTTCAAGATTGTTCCGAAGGGATGTTTTAAACAACTTCTTGTTATATATGTCGAGTATTTGGAAAAGGTACCTACCTACGTCTTTAAGCTTTAACAAATTTGAAAACATTTTTGAGATAACTTTTAATTTTAGCTTTAGAAAATTAGAGAAAATAAAAGTTAAAAATTCGCGCGAATTTATTTTCTCTAATTTTCCAAGGCTTAAAGCCAGCTCAGTTTTTTGAAATAACTTTTAATTTTAGCATTAGAAAATTAGAGAAAATAAAAAATTCGGAGAAAAAAAAAATTCGGATAAAAGTTAAAAATTCGCGCGAATTTTTTATTTTCTCTAATTTTCTAATGCTAAAATTAAAAGTTATTTCTCTAATTTTCTTTTGTTGCCCTGCAAGCACTTAAAGATTTGTTCGAAGTGCGACCTAAAATTAATGGCCGAATCAGTAGCGATAGATAATACCTAGGGGACGCCTTCCCGATGGTAAGGATTCCATAGCACGTCTTGGGATCCTGGTCGGGGACATACGTTTAATATGACCAAACCACCGAAGCATGGATCGCTCCGTCCGGAGAAGTAGCTACTCGACATTGAGTTCCTCACGTATTCTGGTATTTCTGATGCGATCTCTACGGGTCACACCAGCAATACTACGGAGAAATCTCATTTCGGCAGCTTGTATCCACGATCTTATTCTTTCGGTCATTACCCAAACCTCATGACCATAGGTGAGAGTTGGAACAAACACCGAATTAAAGACTGACAACTTAGCTTTGACACCAAGTTCAGTCCTCCTAATAACAGAATGACCAAGCTGTCTCAAAATTGACCCAGCCTGACCAATCCTACAGGAAAACTCGGCATTGCTCCTTCCATCACTCGTGAATAAGACCCCGAGATACTTAAACTTCTCCACCTGTTTCAATGGGACTCCACTAACATGCAGAGTGCATTGAACAGGCGTTCTGGAGATGACCATCACTTCAGATTTGTTTACATTTACCTTCATCTCAGCTTCAACACAAACGGCTACAAACCGATCGAGTGCGCGCTGAAGTTCAGTCTGAGAGGACCCAAGGATGACCAAGTCATCAGCGAAGAGCAAATGACTTATCCTCAGATCTCCCAATTCGAAACGTTCTTCGCCAAGACTGCGCTGTAACATCCAGTCCATATAAGTCATGAAAAGGAGAGGGGACAAGACGCACCCCTGGCGAAGTCCAACGCCCATGGTGAAAGGTATTGATTTAACGCCGTTTACCCGAACACAGCTTTTACAGTTTGTGTAAAGAGAATGAATTGCTCTCAAGAGAGAACCGTCAACTCCATACTCCTGTAATACACTCCAGAGTTTCCCTCGAGGGACTCGGTCGTATGCTTTCTCCAAATCTACGAAGCAGGCGTAAACAGGTGTAGCACTGCTCATCTCCTAATCGTGCCTCGACCACAGCTCTGCAACGCGTTTCCAGCACCTTGGCAAATACTTTTCCGGGGAGACTTATGAGTGATATACCCCTGTAATTGGAGCAATCCCTTTTATCCCCTTTCTTGAAAAGAGGCACAATCACTCCAATCTGCCAATCGCTGGGAGTTTCGCCGCATTCCCAGGCCACTTTAATGAAATTTTTATCCTTGAGAAATTCCTTAAAAACTATTTTAAGCAACAACTGGTCAAAAAAGAGACTCGATACTTTTTTTTCATAGCACCCCAGGAACTTGGCCAACTAGATTAGGAGATCTAGTTGGCCAAATGTTGGGGCCAAATCGATTAAAATCGCTAAAAGGTGGGCTAATTTCATAGGTCTTGAATTGAATTGAATTGAAGCCCATCTCTTTCTCAGATGAGCTATTTTTTTTGTTCAGCCTTAAAAAAAAAAACAGGATAACAATATAGCGACTTTTTATGGCCAGAGCAGTGCCTATTTTGAGACAAAGGAGAATTAGCTACTCAAATAGAGAATGTGCCACATTTGGAAAGAATAGAAGAAATGTACTATTTAATGCCAAATTCGATAGCTGAATTGAGAAGCTTACTTATGAAAGTTGTTCTTTCGGGTGTTTGTAAGACGTTTGAGAAATTAAGTGCAGCAGAAACTACCTTAAGTTTATACCTTGCGTCCATTCGTCCCCAAAAATAAAAAAACTCACACAAACGAACGTTTGTGAGAAAAGCTAGGCCTAGGGTGTCTAGCCTATGGACGATGAACGATGGACCCCAGCAAACATTTTTCTTCAGTAAAAGTGAAGAATCACTTTACATTCAGTAAAAATGAAGAACATGCCTTCATTTAACATTCATTTATGTGAATCAAATCTGGTTTCAGATTAAAACGAATATTGACATTCGATTTTCATTCACATAAGTGAACAAAAATGATTATGAGCAAGCTATCTCAAAAAACAAATATCTCGCACTACATTTTCAGAATTCAAATTTCAAACGACATTCAAATTTCCTTCACTTAAATGAATAAAAGTGGCGGTGCACAAGATCGTAAAGACAAAGATCGAGGGTTATTTTTGTGCAAGAGAAAACTTGTTTTTGCGCAAATGGATAGTGATAACGGAACCTGGAAATGAAACAAAGAAAATATAAAAATTAGATGCGTCAGTTCGATTAATTGCTTGCAACGGACGGTGGTCCCCACTCACGAAAATAAAAAGATTGAAAAGTATAAAAAAGACAGAAAGACCAGCAATAAAAGCATCTGCGAGCAAAAGCATTTTCTTGGAGGGGTGCTCAGACTAAAAAATCTGCACGGTCTCTAACAACCGTAGTTGCCCTACGAAGTAAGTTAAAAAACAAAAATTATAAGCTCATATTAAATAAATTTATTTTTTTTTTTAAAGATGCAATTCACGCCGAATACAACCTTTCGGAGGATATTTTCGAGCAAGCAGCGATGAGGCACATTCAATACGCCAACGAGCGGCTCAAGCCAAAAAAAAAAAACTGAATATAAGCATTAATTTTAGTGAATGTTTCTCCAATAATTGATGAATCATTTATTGATATGATTTATGAATCTTTATGATGATTTAAAAATGATTCAGTCAATATTCACTTAAGTGAAGATGTATCGTGACATTTTGCATGACACTTTTCTATAAGTAAACATGCTTACATTCATTTTAGTGAATGTTTCTCCAATCATTTATGAATCATTTAAAAGATTCATAAATGAAGGCCCATTTCTCAGGAAAAAGGATTCAAATTGAATCATAAATGAATTCATATCTGAATGTTTTCTTCATTTAACTGAATCATTTATGATTCATTCCTGAAGAAAAATGTTTGCTGGGAATTAACGAGAGGCAAAAGTGTGGTTCATTTCACTCATACTACATGTCATTAGTAACAATAGCTGTCCCAGATTCCAAAAAGTGACTAAATAAACAATCGCTGTTAATTTAGTTAAAATAGTCAAACCTGGAATGCAGCCATGATGTCGAAGTCGTTGATCTAGGGTTTTATTGGGTTTGACGCAGACAAAGGGGTCACCGACAATTCCGGTCAAAGTCAAGGACTAATCCACTAAGTACTCGGCTGAAATTTAGTTGAAATGTTTCAAACCACATGATTGCAACTTCAAATATGAACTAATTTGCAGAATTTCAGTTTTAGTAACGCATTGTGATATTAAATTAAATTTAATGGCCTTCCTCAGAGTTATATACCTACGTTCTAAGGTTCAAATATTTTGAAAGTACTTTTCGAATAGAACTTGAATTAGCATTTATCACTTTCGAAAATAAATGAAAGCTAAAATCTAATTTCTGACTTTCGGCCTTTCGTTTCGATATTAGCGGGATTGTTCGGATACCAACCGAAAATAGGTGAAGACATTCACATTTCAACAGCAAAGATGATTAGTCAAGTTGAATTGTAATGCCATCGAAAGTATAATGTTCCGAAAAACACTTTTATTTGTACACAGACACACAATTTACCAAAATTTTAAATTACCTACTTTTTTGAAACAAATTTTCCCTGACTGCTATCAAAATTCCTAAATTTCCCCGAATTTCCAGTCGAGTGGCAACCATGCACGACCACACCACAGTTCACAAACAAAACGACCGATCCACAAAAATAAAAAGGCAAAGCTACATAAATGAAGCTGTGCCAAAAAGACACACGCTCAACTTCAACAACGATGAACGAATTCGCTCTGTCCGTGTCCACTAAAAACAAAATATATGTATAGTACAATTACGGTATACTCAGTTTCAGTGTCATTTCACTGTGCAGTGTGCATCCAAAAGCTTCACTCCACTGACACACAAAACTATTTCTGAATGAACAATCAACAACATCCATTTCTCCTCTGCGATTCCGATCTGTCATATTAAAGCTCCGTCTCCCCCACATACATATACGTTCGAACGCGAACGAGACGGGAATCTGAGCGGATAAATAAACCACTAAACCAAAAACAATCCATTTGCACTGTCACTAACCCACCTACAATCTACAAACAAATTGTCATCAACTTTGTATACACACAAGTCAAAAATCCCATACGACAAAACAATCACTTATACATACGTTCCAAAAAGAAGAAAATAATCAAGTTTGCTGTTTCTGTTTGTAAATTGTTCACAATTGGAATTTTTTGGATTATGATTTCGTTTTAATTATTTTTAGATCAAAGGGATACGAATTTATTAAATGAATCCTTGAACGTACACAGCTCGAGGGTAAATAAAATAAAAACACTCCGAATTTAGATGCATATAGTACACTATGAATTATTTTTTTTTTTTGGGGGAAAAACTTTCGATTTTTAAATACGTATGTACATTTTGTTGAATGAAACTTTTGAGTTAGGTCACTTACTCGAATGAGGAATGAAAAATTGATCAGGATATAAGTCTATTTCCGGAAAAGAATTGATTATTTTAAAAATTCGTGTTTATTGTTTGCATTGATGCAACTGCAGAGAAATTTGTTATTTTATTAAAAAAGAAGAAAGGCCAATGTCCACCACCACTTTCTGTTCGAATCACTGTTGAATGTGAATAGAATACGCTACGTCGTCCGTCGTTTGCTAAAAGTATACACAAACACATCCGAGAAGTTGTTTTTAAAGTAGAGAGCTTTTATTGGCTTCTGAAAGTGTTGCCATGGAAGTTTTTTTCCATACATTTTTACTGTCAAATTTATACATAATTATGAAATTTTGTTACCTACCTATACGGAAATTTTAAAATAGCATTATTGATGGGGTATGGTATAACTCGCGGTTGTTTTCTTGCATTTTGTTATTTCGCTGTGATCATTTCGCATTTTATTATTTCGCATATCAACAACTCGCATTTTGTTATTTCGCAGTTTTTATTTGGCAAAATTTCATTTAGCATTGTAATTATTTTACCATAAGATATTTTGCATTTATTATTTCGGTATAACTTACTTCCGCTTTGTTTTATTTCGCGTTTCTTTATTTCGTTTTTGCCAAATAAAATAGTAGCAAAACCTTGTAAGATTCTTAATTTTTAACTTTTTATAATTTGTCTTTACAAAAACCCCATAAACACTGAAATATGATTGGGGGTGCATGCTGCCCCCTGCAACCCCCCTGCCAGTGGTCACTGTAGGATTTGGAGTAGGTGCAACTTTGAGTATTATGCAAAATAGGGGGCCATTTAATATATGAAACAAGCAATTTAATCTTGAAAGTGACAAAAAAATGCATGCTGATATAAACATGCGGCTAAATAGCTTGGCGCGAAATAACCTTTTGCAAAATAAGTAAAAGCAAAAACTACAAAAGCTAGTTGAAAGATTAGCAAAACATAGCAATGCTAAAGAAAAAATGCGAGTTAACCTTACAGCGAGATGAATGCAAGACGAAATGACAATTTGACACATGACTTTTGCGAAATAATTGAAAAATATTTAAAACGTCGCGAGATAATAACCGCGAATTGACAGGCACCCGTTTTGTTGAACTAGTTTAGCATAAAATTAAAGCAAAGTAAATTAGATTAATGGTAATGTCTAAAAAGTCAATTCAGAGTGATATACAATGTATGATAAAATGGTATAATCTGGTGTATTTGTTGTACATATCGACTTTGCTGGATTAATGTTCTCTGCTACTGTCAACTCACTTCTACTAGGTATACTTAACCCGCCTTACGTAGCTATGTTGGGAGATGGTAATAAGAAAACTCGCTTCGTGATTATACTTTACTAAGGGAGGTTGGTGGTGTCCATAAAGATGCGAATATTAATTCATTCATTCATTCACTTTCTCCATCCATGCTTCGGTGGTTTGGTCATATTATACGCATGTCCTCACCAGGATTACACGACGTGCTATGGAACCCGTACCATCAGGAAGGCGTCCTCTAGGTAGACCAAGGATGAGATGGTTAGATAAAGTCCATAATCTCTCCTATACCCGTATGGGGATTGCCCTGTGATGATTTAGAGTAGATGGTGGAGAACTATGAAGGGTCCACTTGAGCAACCTACACCCGCGATCCACTTAATGGACAAGCGGACCATTGAAAATGAATGAATGAATGAATGAAAGTAAAGTCGAATCTTCAGCACGCAATTACAACAACAATATAGCGTCTCGAAAGTGTCAAGCTGTGTGTAGTTGTTTTAATATATTTATTATTTATACCTAGGTGGTAGACAGAGGGACCCATCCACTAAGAGAATAAAGCTACAAAGTTGTACCAAATTCTTTTGCTGCCTGTACCGCTCGCCAAACGATAACAAACCATCCAAATTATTTCGTCATTTATCCGATAAGTAAAAGTATCCGATTGGATACAAATATCATCCAACGGCTGAAGTTATTATACTTGGTGACTTTAATGCCCATAACATGGATTGGAACAAGCTGAAGACTTCGCCATTTGCTGCAATCTCACTCAGCTCTTTGATGAGCCCACGCGAATTCCAGACAATCCATCAAATTACGGGAACACTCTCGATCTGTTTCTCACAGCAGAGCCAAATAATTATGAAATAAAAACATCTGCTCCCTTAGGGAATTCGGATCATGCTCTAATATTTACTATCTTCTCTGTACCGACACCAATAGGAGCGAACCAGGATCGCCATCATTCGAATTACAGTAGATCTAACTGGGACGAGCTGCGTAATTTCTTCGCTTCGTTGCCATGGGCTGATATGTGCTTTAGAGATACCGATGTCAATATGTGCACAAAAGCCGTAACCGAAATGATTTTACTCGGTATGGAACTTTATATTCCACATTGCATCATAAAACTAGATTCAAATACCGTAACGAAAAACAAGGCTTTCCGTGAATGGCGGTCAAACCCTTCGGAGCAAAAAAGATCTGAATTTATAATTCTTCGAAATAGATGCAACCTCATTATTGAATCGACGAAGACAACTTACAACTAGCAACAGAACTTACAACAGAAAAGACAATAAATGTCGAAATAATCAAATATCTAGAAGGCCACCGATAAATAAGCGACAGGCAATACGGATTTCAGAGCTGTCGTTCCGCTGGAGACCTGTTAAGCTACGTAACGCACTTATGGACGCAAGCAATTGAACAACACGGCGAATCCAGAGCCTCAGCCTTCGACACATCAAAGGCATTTGACCGAGTATGGCATAGAGCCCTATTAGGCAAGTTAGCGTCTTATGGATTACCATAAGCACAACAACAAAATGGATGCAAAATTTTCTTCTGGGAAGATCGATCCAAGCTGTTGTAGTTGGTATATCATCTAATTCGCTTGCTTTAAATGCAGGAGTGCCCCAAGGATATTTTCCTTCTCTAACTCTATTTCTTCTCCACATCAATATCTACAGCTCTGCTGATGATGAGATGTGAACAAATTAGTTCTCTAAATGATGATCTGGGCAAAATCTTGAAGTTGGGAAAAGACTACTTGGTTGTATTTAATGCAAACAAGACACAGTTCACAACATTTTCTAGAAAAAATGCATCAACAGATCCTCAGATTCAATTAGATGTGTTTTTATTTAACTATGATTTTGTTTATCTATAAATCGTGTTTTTATGTTTGGCGACTTTTGGCAATACTTTTCTTTATCGGAACAAATTTAAAAATATACCATTTACAAATCAAAGGGCCCCAGCCAAATTCTCTAGTAAAGGCACTAACCTTTTTTACAGGAACAAACTCAGGCTGTTTTCGACTCCCCTCTAACTTCGGAACCAATTGAGCCAGAAACTTCAAACTTTGTAACATTTACCAAGCTCATTAAAAAGGTCCACCTCACCAAATTTAATCTCTATAGCTTTAGTGGTTCTTAACAAACAAGACTTCTAAAATCGCAAAAACCGTAACTGACTCACTCACTCACTTAGATGATCATCAAAATTATGAAGCACTTCCGGCCATCCTAGAATCGTGAAATTTGGCAGAGTGCTATAACCTGTGGTGCATACACTGGGAAAAGTCCAAAACTTGAGATTTTCCATCCAGAACGCGTGGTATTCGCCCACTTTTGAAAATGATTATTTATTTGGGCCACTTTCCATTGCCGTAGAATGTTGAAATTTGTTATAGCGGTAGGACTTGCAGTATACAGAAAGAAAAAAATACTTTTGAAAATTGGTTATTATTTATTAGGGTCACTTATCATTACCGTAGAATGCTGAAATTTGGTAGAGCTATAGGACTTACAGTGTACAGAAAGAAAAAAATTTAAAATTGTATATTCTCCATCCAAGAGGTGTGGTATCCGCCCACTTTTAAAAATTGGTGATTATTTATTTTGGCCATTTCCCGTTGCCGTAGAATGTTGAAATTTGGTAGAGCGATAGATCTTGCAGTGTACGAAAGGAGAAATAATATGAAAAATTAAAAATTCTCCATTTAAGAGGCGTGGACGTGGAGTCTTCCCACTTAAAATATGAATAGAAGTTAATCCAATTTTTCTTTAACATTTAACCTTTTTAAACTAAGAACTTGGGGTACATTTAGATCTCATTACTTTTCGTGACTGACTAGTTACGCACCTAATTTTTGCTGTTCTATATATAAGAGAACTTTGCTCTTTTTTTACATTTATGTTTTTGGTGTGATCTTTCATGGATAAGATTGGTAGACTAAAAACAGTTTGCATTGCACAGTGAGCCCTGTATTAATAAGCACATTTTCAGAATTATCTCACAAAAAAAAAAATGCCAAATATTTTGGTGTTCGACAATACTTCCAAAAATTGTCATTAATTTGTTCCCGTAAAGTAAAATCTAGGTGTACATATCAAGATCTTCATAAAGCGAAGCAAACTACAATGCCTTTGTAATTTAGCCAGCTATTGCGAAACTGGGAAGGAGCAAGTTGAGTGTAGTTGTTGTAATTTCGTATAGATCTTACTTTACTTTGGTTCACTGAGAAAAGTGCTCTTTCAAACAGACCTGTTGCTAATTTGGTTGTATTTCGTTGCGGTTTTTTTATCATCTCACGCTCAGAACTGAGCATAAATGTTAACATGTTTAACAAAATGTTAATTTCACTGATTTAGATTTTCTTCTAAAAAACACTAAATTACAGGATAAACTAATTTACTACTATTTAAAAAAAAAACAAGACAGGGCTTTACTTTAAAATCACTGATGCGGACTGTGTGGTAATCGTTTGTTTCTATTTTTTTCCATCACTGTAGGTGAGTGAGGTGCGTGCTTGTTTGTAATTTCCATTTTTGAATAAAACAGCTACGACGTATTTGAACGTATTATGAAAATAGAAAAGGTCTGTACTACGTTAAATTTTTAAGAGTTCAGTTTGTGAACGCCATTGGCAGCGCTCGAAAGTGAAAGCTTTCCACTTGCCAACTCGTTCTGCGACTGTGACAATAACAAGTCGATAGGTATAGGTGAAACAATTTTGCTTACGTTTATGCCTAACACTAACCCAAACGCATTCGCTTCACATTCACATCATCAGAATTGAAACTGCCTCCACCAGAAAGCTCTTAAATAAACGATGACAACAAAGCGAGACGAGCGAGAGTACAAAATGAATGCATATACGTGTATGGGTTAGAGCTTTGAATATAATTTTCTCATTTCTCAACCAGCCAAAAGAAAAACAATCACTCATCGCATCGTGCAACGAGAGAGAACTTTCCGAAAACTATGTAATGTTCAAGGCCGTTTACATAAGACTATGTTCCACATCCACAATGTTGTTCCCCAATTTCAGGGTCACATCGAATGGACTATGTATACGATTTTATTATTTTTGTTTTTCTTCAAAGGGGTGGAAAAGGTAGCAGCAGCTACTTTTTCAACCGATAGACAGTACAGAACAGACCAGACACTATAGGTATACTTACCTATACCTACTGCTACTAG
The DNA here is from genome assembly GCA_949372485.1 of Cheilosia soror. NCBI lineage: Eukaryota > Metazoa > Arthropoda > Insecta > Diptera > Syrphidae > Cheilosia > Cheilosia soror. Next base: position 35,967,472 of record OX443563.1, read on the forward strand.
TAATAGTAAGTAGGTACCTTAAATGAGGGGAATTCTCAGTAGCACAACTTGTCGTTCACAGCAGAGTAACATAACAGTACCTAAATATAAAAGCTATAGATCTTTCAAAAGATAATCAGTGCAGTTGGTATAGGATAAAGGTATGTATTTGTATGCATGTATACCTATAATTGCATTTACACAAAATTCAGAAAAATTAAATAGGTACACACCTACCTACATACCTGCATAATTAACGCGTTATCTGTCTCTAATTAGGTAGGTATATTAAGATTCTGAATCTTCCTTCTTCTAGCTACTCTAGTTGTACACAGAGCGCGGTAGGTATGTACGTATACGTACTACCTAATCCTTTTTAATTTTTCGGTTAAATTTTACGAACTCAAATAATGGCGAAATTTTTCATAGCGAAATTCAAATTATCCATTGTGATTTACAATAAACTTAGTGAAGGTTAAAAATGATTATTCGTGAATAATATCTAAATGCTCCTTGGAAAGATCGGAGAAAAATATGAAAGTTCTATTAGACTAGTGTTAAATTCGCGCTTCTGAAACTTGATGGAACTTTGCCATTTTATTCCCAACAATCGAATTTCTGGTAGCCACAGGTGATTAGAAAATGGCAATTGCATACCTTATGCTACGTTATAACTAATCCACAAACCAGTAAGAATATAGGTACCGTCGACTCCTCCCACATAACGGACTTTGCCTACAAGCTGCCGGCGGGCCCAGGATTTTTCATGTATTGGTGCTGTACAAAATCAAAGGAGCGCCATTAACGCACGCATTCTTGAAAAATCCTAGGCCCATGTTATAGCATGGAAAATCATTGCCGCCATTAATTTTGACATTTACACGTATTCACACACATGGTATTTTTTTCCGGGGAGAATCGGGTAGGTGCACGGAAAGTCGGCGGTCTAGTTCTTACTGGTTTGTGAACTAATCGCTTATCGTTATCAAACTGACACACAATTAAAGAAATTTCGGTTGTGGTTGCAATAGCAATTCGCCCAGGACAGATAATTGTAGAAACGGCATTTTAAACTGAGAAATTTTGTATTAAATATTTCGTTTTCAGTGATGGAAAGGCCCCGACCCATGGAATCCGTCGCAACCGTTGAGGCAACGTATTCGACTGACAGGTGTCGGTGACACATAAGCAACGTACGTGCCGTATGCGACGGATAAATTAGCTTTACTTTCTACTTTTCTAACAGTTGGCATAGCGTGAAAGGAAAGGAAGCACTTTCATTAGTAGAAATATTCACCCACCCCTATCGTGGAATCTGTCGGGGGAAATTATTCACTGAAAAATACATTTCGGTATCAAATCCGCAAGTGAACAGTTCCCCGTGTGGGTACACGGGTTGGGTACGAAAACTCCAAAATTAAAATCCCCAAGTCAATATCCCCAAACCCAAAATCTCCAAATCTAAAATCCCCAAAAACCAAAGTACCCAAATAATTTCGAGTGTATCCACAATGCATTAACGGTAAAATAGGTATGGGGGGCATGCTGCCCCCCATTGAATTTGGGGACTTTGTGTTTGGGGGTAGTCAATTCGGGTATTTTTCAAAAGGTGGGGATTTTGGGGTTTGGGGATATTGCACTTGTGTAGGTATCCCGAGTTTCTCTGCATCGTTGAAAACGTTAAAATCGAATTTTTCCCTAACAAAATTACATTTCTTACCCGCACCAAATTCATTTTATAGGAGGTTTTCTTGCTTGCTGCACGTGTCGTTAGATTTAAAAAAAAAAAATGTAAATATAAAAAAGCTGCTTTATTAAGCCGAATATTTGTAGGAAATCTGTGCAATATTGAACTTTATTAAAATAACAAAATAATTAGTCTAAAAACACATTTCATCCGCAGTTTCCATGAAATCATTCACTGCTCCTCTTAACCTGTCTCGTATTATTCTCTAAAACCACCGCTCATTTCGATCTTCCTCTTATGATTCCAAAAATAGAGCTATCGTTATCGTATCCATTATTGTTTTAAACACTTACAGCCTTATTTATAAACTTTATACGCTCTCTATAATAACTCTGAACGCAAAAATATGTATCACATTTCTGCGTTTAGAGTAATTATAGAGAGTGTATAAAGTTCATAAATAAGGCTGTTAATTTTTTATAAGGAAACGTTTCCGACGGATTCCACGATAGCAGTAGAAGGTAAAGGGGAGTCGAATAGGTGAAGTGAAACTCAATTTCGACAGATTCTACGATAGGGGTGATCAAAATAATGAGAGAAACTATCAAATGCTGCAGATAACAGTTAAATCAAACTAACTTTGTGGATATTTTCGAATTTAATAAATTGCAAATTGTTTTAACGGAGTGTCTATTCGCACTTTTATTTTGACAGATTTTGTACTGAGCTGACGTTTACCGATATTCGGGACACGACTACGTAGGTAATCAACGTAATGTAATCTTATTTTCATTAAAAACTCTTTTTAAATATAAAAGTTGGATTCTAAACGTACGGCATAATGTCTGAAAATGATTACACTGGAGTTTAGAGTCTTTGCCGCGAGCGTAGTAGCCACATACCCCAACTTGACGCAATATAAACTTTGACGTTTTGTTACGTACACTTGTACCGAACAACGTGCGAAAAGCAGCACCCTTGTTTTAAAGATTCCAATTGCGGAGTGCGGCGACGTACATATTCTATGGGACGGTTCGTTCCGTCGAATAGGTCAATCCCGATTTTTACTAGGTTGTTTGTAGATGATACTAGTTACACCTCAATGTAGGGAGCATGTTTCAGAAAGTTTCGTATTACACAATTTTTACAAAACAATATCGAGTTAATGAAGTGGCCGGCTCGAAGTTAACCCCATCAAAAATTTGTAAGGTATTCCAATACAATTCGACCGCGTTAATAAGTTCTGAGGAGGGATCAAAGGTTCGATCCCCGGAAAAACACAAATTCCATCTTAAGGTTTTTTCTACTGCACCTCTCGCGAACGTCTGACAAACATCCGAGAGTATGACTGTCCTGAAAAAGCTTCTCAATTCAGCCGTTCAGAATCGGCATAAAATTGTAGGTCCCTTCCATTCGTCCCGAAAATAGAAACTCACACAAACGAATGGTTGCGAGAAGCTAGGCCTTGGGTGTCTACCCGCCAGTTGCGCCACCTATTTATTAATTTTTTTTATTTATAAACGTATTGTAGCGTGTGCAAGTGCTTAACTTTACGCTCCCCTTTAAACCCTCTTACGCTAGAAAACGTGATTTATAAACAAAACGAAAGTGGTTTGAGGGCTGCGTAACTTTGCGTGAAGATACATATCTACATAGGCGACGTCGCCCTCCAATTCTGCGCACCACCTAAGGTATGGTCTTAATCTACTACATTGTCCCTCAGGGCCCAGGAGTGGACTCAAAGTCTCGTCAGGCTGGTGCGTTGCTGTCCATATTCTCCACGTGCCCCAGCCATCTCCAGCTTTTGTATCTTCAACTTTTTGACCAGGTCAACGTCGCTGTATAGCCCATAAATCTCGTCGTAAAATCTTCTCCTCCACAATCCTTCGATATAAACTGGACCGAAAATTGTCCGAAAAATCTTTCTCACAAAACATCCCAGAAGGTTTTCGTCATGCATCTGCACCATACAGCAGGACCGGGATGATTAGGGTCTTATAAAATATCTCCTTGGAATGCCGAAACGTTACATGGCTTTGTATAGCTCGTCCCTATATACGCTATCATAGGCGACTTTAAAGTCGATAAGTAGATGGTGTGTATATCGATCTGGAATTCCTGCGTTTTTTCTAATCTTCCGGAGTGTGAAGATTTAATCGATGGTTGACATACCGGGCCTAAAACCGCACTGATATGGGCCGATCTGGCCGATCATGTAAAGGTTTTAGATGTTCACACAATACGGCCGACAGGTTTTTATATGCGACATTCAGGAGACTTATTACATTGTAGTTGGCGCAGTTCAGAGCATCTCCTTTTTTTGTGGATGGGGTGTTATACTTTTGATTTTGGCCCTGATGCGGATTATGACCAGGCGTTCGCTTACGTTACGAAAGTCCAAGACTTCTTGCCTAAACCTTCCTCTAAATAAAAATCCGCATCCAAATAACCGCTGACTTTTGCTTCCTGCGGCACGCGCCGTAGTAAATGGTCGCGTTCCTTTGACCGCTAGTCATCTAGCACATAATATCCCTGATGGAGGAACGCTGGCGCTAGAGATCTAGCGGTAGCGGCAAAGTGACATTAAAACCAATTTGAATTCGTATTATTTCATCTTCATGAGAGTCAAAAATGTATTTTGTGCCATCATGCCGCATATTTATTAATACATTATAATTTCAATAAACAAATACAATGCATTTTAATGACATAGAAGCTTGAATTCCCATTTTACACCAAATTGGAAATATTTGACTTCTACACTTTCACTTTTGTTTTGACAGTTCGTTATTTTTTTCCAACCTAGCAGTTCATTTTGCGCTAGATTGAAAAATTTCCCAGAAAAGGATATTTCACAAAATGTGCTAGAGCTCTAGCGCAAATGCTGAAATGTCAGTTTTTTTATATGGAGTTTGGCATCTTGCCGCTAGTCATCTAGCGGTCAATGGAACGCGGCCAATGTCACAGTTTTTCATCCTTCTTGTGCCTTCTCCATCCCATTGCATTTCCTGGGTGGCCGTTATGTCCGCTTTGTACCTATCCAGGGTCTCCACTAATTGTTCGACTGCACGCGGCTTGTTTAAGGTCCAGACATTTCACGTGCAAATCCGAAGTTCGTTGACCTTATTTCGCTTGCTGGGGTCGTCAACATTTGGATCATCCATATCCAAAGTTTGTAGTTGCTTCTGAACTTTCTGGTTTTTCCGTGGTAGGGAAGTTACCCCGACGCACAACCCCCCACCTTAGGGCCAGGTCCTTAGCTCCAAATAAGTCGAACAAGCGCATTAAGGTATATCTGATAAGTTGATTGTTGACGCCACCGTTGATTTAATCATTTAATTTCATCCGCCGTACGTCCTCTTTATAAGGGCTCATATAAGACTTCTAAGACTTGTTCAGTCGGTCTGTCCGACAGAGCATTATAGTGTTGATATGTATTTTCTTCGTGTTCAATACTCGCGCTTGTAAGTTTTAGCGCAAAACTAGCTAACATAAGGCGTATTTTTTTGAGAATCTATAGCTAGCTCACTTTTACTTTTACATGCAAAACTTGTATACTCTCTTTTGGTTTTACATGCAAAATTGTTATACTCACTTTTGGTTTTGTTATACTCACTTTCCAAAAAAATACGCCAATAGTAAGCAACTAGAGATATTATGCACACGACATGAAGTATTTAGCTACCCACTAGAGAAATTCGTTCGAAACTAGTCTAGTACTAGCTAGTAATCTAGTATCAAGTATTTATTTAAATGCAGGGTCCGAATCAGGTATCTACACAATATTTTTTGCACATAAAATTTGTATTGACCAAAGAAACGCGTGCCATTTAGTATCTGTTTAAAAATAATTAAACTATACTAGCACTTCGATATTCCAACCGATATGCCGATTATTGCGGATGATCATGGATGGAGTAGAGAGACTAGAGAAGGTAAGTATGCATGCGTTTCACACAAAAAGAAGGCATGCTACCTATTGTTGCTTAAATTCGTTGGGGTTTTGGCGGGGGCAGGGCATGCTATGTTTGTCAGTTTTGTTGGTATTGCTGTTTGTTGTTCAATTCCATCAGCAGCGCTTTTGTTTTTGTATGCTTCTTATTCAACTGTTCGCGATCTAAAAATACCGTTTGATTCGGTTTTTTGATTTTCTTTTGGTGACTTATGCGGCAGAAGGTGTTGTTGTTATTTTAAATACACTTATGTAGTAGCGCACACGTTTTGTTTATTATTTACATACCTACCAACAAATACAAATGGCAGATAGTATCTATATAATTACGATAATAAATGTTTTGATTCCACGCGAGAGCCCGAGGGCATTTCAAGATACCTATTTGCGCTGTTTTCATAAAATTTCACGATGGAAATTCTTTTCAATTCATTTCGAAGCAATTCCATTAAGTCAAATAGACTAATTTTGTAATGGCTTCCCTTTTGCAGAGTAATGGTCTTTTTATACGATCGATCATGAGCTTATTATTTCATGTTCTGGTGACGTCAATATGAGTAAGTACACAAACATAAAGCGAGTACCAGAAGAGCACGCATTAAAAATTATTTGTTTGCAGTTCATTGTTTGTGTGTGTGAAAACAATTGTTATTACAGCGGCAGCGCCAGCGATATAATGTAGATGGAGAGGAACGATATAAATCAAGGTCATTGATAAGTGTGTGTGTGTGTTTCTGTTATTGTTTTGTTTGGTATTGGTTTGTATTTTTTCTAGAAGTTCAAGATACTTTTTTATTCATTGTGGATCGGTTGCTACCTACTTGCTAATGAGAGAGTGCAAGTGAATGCGATAAAAATATTAGGTAATACCTTAAAACCTGCAGCACATGTTAGGTAGGTTGTGGATATACAAATACATACGTACATAACAATTCAAAAAATAGGTATGCATATAAACGAGTTAGGTAGTTGCAGTGATTTCGGACGATGCTGGCGAAAGCGCACTGATTTTAAATTGACATTGCAGAGATATTGATTGAATTGTTCCGCTTTCGCCCATTGTTGTTCTGTATTAATAGACTAGAATAGCCCCTGCACACTTCGTAGTGCAAAATAGTTAAATAGATAAACTGTTTTTATTGTAATGCTCTGTGGTACTTACACAACATTTTTTGTTTTTTCAGAAATCGTATTGCCTAGACCAGCGGTTCCCAATCTTTTTTGGTCGCGGAGCACTTTTCTGGAGAGAAATTCCTCGCAAAGCACTTCGCTGTCAGTATCCCAATTTTCGTAGTTATAGAAAACACGATAACTATTTTTAGTTGTTTTCTTATTAATTTTATTAAATTGAAGAAATAAGTAACGTGTTGTGACTTTTGAGCATTTTATAAAATATTTAGGGCCAGTTTCAAATGTTCCGGATAAAGTTTCGGATAGTTAGCCGACACATAACGCTTTCCACCAGATAAAAGTAGCTGATATTTTTTTTCTGTATCATCGTCAAAGTCTCTGGACAAAGGCATGGATAAATTCATTCATTCACTCATTTTCGATACCCCGCTTATCCCTTAAGTGGGTCGCGGGTGTAGGTTGCGCAAGTCCAAGTGCACCGTCCATAGTCTCGATTCTACGCCATCGACTGTAAATCATAAAGGGCAATCCCCATACGGGTAGGGGAGATATTATGGACTTGGTCTAACCATCTCATCCAAGACTGCGCTGTAACATCCAGTCCATATAAGTAATGAAAAGGAGAGGAGGAGACAAAATGCATCCCTGGCAAAGTCCAACGCCCACGGTGAAAGGTATTGACTGGGCATGGATATAGTTAAACAAAATAGTGAAAATTCTGAAATCTTCATCGTCGAGGGTTTCTAAAAATAATTTGAAATACTCTGTTCCTACGGGGCCCTGTAATATGGTTGTAAAATTCATCTAATTTGACATTTTAGAATTGAAATAAATGCATGATATAACACTTCTGACTGCTGTCTACACCCGTCAAGGAAAGAATGCTCTAAAACTATATTTTTTTCAGCCACATCAAATAAATATTTTGTTTAAATCTTCCGGATAGAGGCTTTAACAGCCGGTTGAACTGGCTGATAAACTATCCGAGACTTTATCTGTCAGCTATTACTATCCCAAACCTTTGAAACCGAAATATTACGTTTATCTGACATATAAATTCCGGATAGGCTATCCGAGACTTTATCAGCTAGTCTTGAAACTGGCCCTTAAACCATTAGATATTTAAAAACAAAAAAATCAGAAACATTTTTAACTCATTTTCGAGTTGGCCACAGAAAAACAAAGATTTGAAAATTACAGTTTCCAAAAAAAAATACCTATAATAAAAATTACCGATATTTACTGGAATAGCCTTTGTTTTTTTAAAAGGGCAGTTAGGTTAGGTTAGGTTAGGTATGAGGGAAGTGCACAGCTTTAAGAGTGCTGTGCTACCACGGGGGCCTTTTGGTCCATTGTGATCCCTTGGTTTTTGGTCGTGGATAAAAATTTTCATTTTATTGGACAACACAAAAAAACACGCATAAACACTTTACCTGGTTTCTTGGAGTTGTTCCTTGGCGGGGTTGGACTACTAAGTAAACCATCCTGTACTTTTAACAAACCTGATTGTATTCGTCAGTGGTACCTGCACTATGTCCTCTAGGTCTCCGAAAAGTCTGTCTCCCATGTATCGGAGTCGACTGGTTTGGAGGTTTGGGCATTCGCAGAGCAGGTGCTTGATGGTCTCCGTTTCTTCTATGTCTTGACAGCTCCTGCAGTAGTCTGGTGAGTTAATGCCCAGTCTTGTGGCCATGGTACCAATGGTACAGTGGCCTGTCAGTACACCTGTTAAGATTCGAATATCTCGTTTATTCATTTTCAGAATACACCTTGTTCTTTTTTCGTCAATTTTTGGCCAAAGGCTACGGAATATAACACAGTCGTGTCTGTTAGACCAGGTGGTGTTAATTTTTTCCCTTGATTTTTGGTCAATATTTCTTTTTGCTACACTAATTGGGATGTCTATTGATGCAATGATATTTACTGCATAAAGCTCCGACCCAGTTCTTGCTAGCTCGTCAGCTTTTTCATTTCCATCAATCTCACTATGTCCGGGAACCCAGCAGAGCGTGACCATGTGTTTCTCGCCTATTTTGTTTAGGGCTCTTTGACAGTCCTTGACTGTCTTTGCTTTGATAGTTGCGCTGTCTAGTGCTTTAATGGCCGCCTGACTGCAAGATTGTAATCTTGGAAGGGTCGAGATTCTTTGTATATATGGTACTTGCTGCCTTGTCTATGGCGACTATTTCAGCTTGGAAGACACTGCATTCATCTGGGAGTTTGTACGAGTCACTTATACCTAGGGACTTGCAGAATACTCCGGCTCCGGCACCTGTGCCTACTTCCATTTTTGACCCGTCAGTGTAGATGTGTAGGTATTTCTTGTACGCTTGCGTGCGTGTTAGTAATCCAATCCTGTCTTAAGGTAGAGTAGTTTTTGTTGAAGCTCTGGTACGGAATCATGTAGTCCGTTTTTCTAGCCAGATCAGTACTCAAGTATTTTTGAATTATGGAACCGTGCCCATAGGAGCTGTGCTTCCAGGTTTTTGCCTCCTTTAGGCGGAAGGCTCCCTTGGCTGCCATGCTGCAAATGTATTCACTTAGGGGTGGAAGATTTCGAATCATCTCCAGCCCGGCTTGAGGTGTTGATCTCATTGCTCCCGTTATTCCGATGCATGCCAATCTCTGTACCTTGGATAGGTTATTGAGATAGGTTACCTTTTCTATTGCCTTCCACCATACAATGGACCCATAAGTAAGTATGGGTCTTATAATTGCCGTATACATCCAATGGATTATATAAGGGCGCATACCCCAGCGTTTACCAAAGGTTTTCTTGCATGCGTAGAAGGCACATAGTGCTTTCTTTGCCCTTTCTTCTGTGTTGCGTTTCCAGGTAAGTTTAGAGTCCAGGATGATACCCAGATACTTAGCTTCTGAGGAAAGTTTCAGACGAATTCCGTTCAACTTCGGCAGATCGAATTTCTTGATTTTTCTTCTCCTAGTGAATAGGACAGTTTCGGTTTTGCTTGGATTTACTCCGAGGCCGTTTGGTCCTGCCCTCGAGGATAATTCCTTTAGAGCCGCTTCCATGAGTTCGCTAATAGTGGGTAGATACTTTCCACTTATTAGGATTACAATGTCGTCTGCGTATGCTACAATTTCTGTCCCTTTTATCTTTAGAGCCGTAAGGATCTTATTGACCACTAGGATCCACAGGAGAGGAGATATGACGCCCCCTTGTGGAGTACCCCTGGTCACTATTCTCCTTATGTTGCTCTCACCGATTTCTGAGTTAATTACTCTGCTGTTAAGCATTTCGTAAATCCAATTTGTAATCTCTTGTTTCACTCCCAGGTCTTCGAGCGCTGTTTTTATGGCCACTGTTTTAACATTATAAAATGCTCCTTCAATGTCCAAAAATGCTGCCAGAGTGAATTCTTTATGGTGTAAGCCTTTTTCAATGATTGACATAACTTCGTGCAGAGCTGTTTCCACGGACTTACCTTTGAGGTAGGCGTGTTGAGTGCTACATAGGTTATGTTCATTGAGTAGATCCCTTATGTATGAGTCGATTATTCTCTCCAGTGTTTTTAAGAGAAACGAGGAGAGGCTTATCGGCCTAAAATCTTTTGGGGTGCAGTGCATATGCTTTCCTGCTTTAGGAGTAAATATCACCTTTACCTCTTTCCAGCTTTGCGGTATGTAGCAGAGCCTTATGCAGCTTTTGAAGATAACTTTCAGCCATGTCAGTATTACACTGAGAGCATGTTGCATCATTGCTGGGATGACGTCGTCTGGTCCCGCTGATTTGTAGGGGTTGAACGAGTGGACTGCCCAAGCGATTGTGTGCTCTGTTATAATACTTTCCGTGGCTACTTCCGGTTCAGTACCTGACAGAGTAGGAGTGCGATTGTTCTCATACCTGGTGATTTCACTGGACTCCGGAAAGTGCGTGTCCATTAAGAGTTATAGTGTTTGTTGACTAGACACTGTCCAAGAGCTATCAGCACGTTTAATATATCCTGGGACCGTGGGGTCTTTGGATAATACTTTACGTAGTCTGGCAGCCTCACTTGTACTCTCCATGGATTTCTCTAGTATACAGATTAAGTTCGGATCTATACGTAGTCCAGTCTTCTTCTGCTCTACTCTGTCTTGCTTTGTTAAACAGTTGTCTCACAGTAGTTCGCCGCTTTTTGAGCTCGCTGGTCCACCAAGTCGCCTTTTTGGGTTTGCGATTGCGAGAGCTGGGACAATGTTTACCAAAGGCTTTGTGCATGTTTTCAGTATAATTGGACTGCGTTGTCGATTGAGTGAGTGTCAGTGAGATTTTCATCTTTTGGATGTTGTATCTTTTCCCTAATCGTTTTCGCATAGTCTGCCCAATTCGTTTTCCTAGGGTTCCTAAAGATGCGGTGTGTCTTGGGATGTAGGTTTACTGTAAAGAGTATTCTACTGTGATCCGAGAAGGAGTTCTCCGGACAGACTCTCCAGTTTTCTACCCTGACCTGTTCGTTATTACTTTTAAGAGTTATGTCTAAAATTTCTTCCCTGTTTCTATTTTGGAAAGTGGGATGGTTTCCCCTGTTACACAAAACTAGATTTGTAGAAATAATATATTCAAACAAAGACTCACCCCTTTTATTTGTGTCCGTACAGCCCCACAGCGTGTGATGGGCATTCGCATCGCAACCCAGCACTATTGATGTGTTCCGTGTGTCAGCGTAGTCCACTAGTTCACGGACTGTATCATGTGGTGGGTTTTCTTCTTCACGTGGCATGTAAACTGAGGCGAGGATAAGGTTCTTACCTGGAGCCTCGAATTTTACAGCTAGTGTGTCTCCATTGCTGAACCTGTGTAGAAAAAATATATTAGCAATAGTCTTTCTAACTAGTATGCAGCTTCTAACTTTACCTTCTTCTTTGGTGTGGAATAGATGGTAGTGTGCGGAATTCAGACCTTGCATTTTGTTTTTGAAAATCCAAGGTTCCTGAATTAGTGCCACGTCCACACTTACCTCAGACATGAACAGCATTAGGTCGTAAGTTGCTGCTTTACAGTGATGCAAATTAATTTGCACCACCAGCAGCTTTTGCGGCCTTTGGCTCTTCATCGTCTATCAGTCGTGCTCTTACGGCACCCAGTCCAAACCTAAGCTTACCGTCTGGGGTCTTCTTTAGGGTATTCGCAGAGGTCTGGTTAATTGCAAAGCAGAGCTTCTTGCCGTCACCACTTCTTCTGGAGTAGACCTTTACCCATTCGCTTATGCCGACGCCATTATTTTGGCCTGCGAGGAGAACCACGATGTTCTCGTCCTCTTCTTTATCGAAGGGGGTGGTATCCACAGCTTCACTTTCTGTCTGAGTGGTAGTGCGGACTTTGGTAACACCTTAAGTTTGGCTCCCTCCCACAGTTCGCCAAAACTGGCGATGGTTTTGGAGAGAAACTCAAGGGTCTGTCTGTCGCTGCATCCCACTACCTTGACTCCTCTGTGCCATCCGGCTCCATCAAAGGCGTATTCCGGTCCGCCTTTTTGAATATTGATTATCATAGCCTTGAGGATTTCTTTTTCTGCAAGCAGCCAGCGCTCAGCCGTGATCCTGCCATCGGGATCATGCTCGTCAATGACTGCTGCAATGAGGTCGCTCGGAGTGTTGTCCAGGCTTGTTGAACCCTTTGTCCTCTTTGGTCGACTTTCTTTGATCTCCTCCTCTGACCGTTGCCTCTTGGATGAGGTGCCCGAGGTTCCGGCTTTCGTGCCTGTGGAGACTCTGCTGGAAGTCTGTACCTTCTTTGCCTCTGGTGTACTCTTTGAGGTTTTGGACCCATCATTTCAATTTAAGTTTAATTTTTTATGGCCTAAGTGCCATTATCTCTATTTTTTTTAAAAATATGTATGTCACTATTATTTCTTTTTGAAGCTATAGCATGCAAATGCAAACATTGTAAATAAAATATTGTAATACATTTTAAGAAATAATAAATAATAATAATAATAATAATAATAATGTTCCTTGGTTGCCTTGTTAGGGTGACCTTTGGATTTGTCCTGTACCCCCTTCTCTGCGGTTTCCTTTGGCTTTTTCGGAGCTGTAGCTTCTTTGGGTTTATAAGCCCCCAGATTTTTATAGCTCTTTATTGCCCTTTTGTGTTTCCTGATCAAGGCCCTGTCCCTATCGTTGATAGAGGATGGGTCTCTCTCAGAAAACTTTTTGAGGAATCGTTTAGAGGCCCTGTAGTTACTGCGCTTTCTTGTCGCCTCAGAGAATCTTTTTTAAAGATATTCCACTAAAATCCCACATATTTGGCGCAACAGGTCATATAGGCACCCTAGGCCAAGTTTCTCACAACCATTTGTTTTTTAAAGATTTTTTAGGGACGAATACAAGGGACTTTCAATTTTTAGGCCGAGTCCGAATGGCTGATTTATAAAGGTTTTCAGGACAGTTTCACGACATATGGTCGCGAGAGGTGCCGCAGTGGAAAAAACTTTAAGACGTAATTTGTGTTTTTCCGGGGATTTTGAACCTGTCACCTCTCGCACGGTAGTCGGATCCAAATAAATTAAACTTGGATTTGGCACTCCAAAGTACTTTTTTCCAAAATTGGAAATGTTTTTTTAAAGTGGAGTCTTTCGAAATTCCGGCTCTTGCTTGGGTTTTTGTTGACATAATGTGTGTTTTTTGTAGAATATGCATCCACGAAGATTTTGTTCTACGACACAGCGCCCTGAGTTCTTAATGGAGTTTAAGTGCAACAATGTCTTTAATTTGAATGGACATTAAAAATGGAATGGCTCTACTTGTCCGGCAAATCTTTCTTTGGTTACTTACGGTTTTCTTAGAAACTCGTATTTCCTCGAAAACAAGCTTCGTAGAGAAACAAATCGTTTCGCTATCAACGCCATTGATTCGTTTCCATTTTCATAGTTAGGAAGTTCTGGAGTACACGATTTATTTTTACTCATTTTTGTACTGTGTAATCAATACACAAATTACATTGTTGCGAACAAAATGACAAAGTAACAGAAGCACAAAATTAGCTAGTCTGATGGAATTTTCGTATTTTGCGCTCATCTTTCCGCGGAGCACTTGAATTTTTATGGCGGAGCACATTTTGGGAAGCTCGGGCCTAGACAATATTATTGACTTTCATTATTTATATCAATGTTATACAAAAATTTTAAAAACTTTGGCTTCCAATTTCAAGACTATTGAAGAAGCTGTACCCGTCCGGCTTTGCCCGTGCACAGGAATTGTATTTCTTAGGTCTTAAGGTGCTAGTACACGATATGTAGCACGCCACATATGTGGCTCTGACGTCACCAGATAGTCTACACATATTACACACATTTCGTTGCAAATATCGGTTGGCTGTTGGTTATTCGTTTATGATGATGCTATCCGCATTTTTTTTGCCCTGTGTGCAGTCTTGCACTAGAACTGTAGATACTTACTTACTTACTTAAGGTGGCGCTACAGTCCGGGGTGGACCTGGGCCTCAACCAACAAGCGTCTCCAGCCAGCACGATCTTTGGCCAGCTGCCTCCAGTTTCGCACGCTAAGTTGGTTAAGGTCCCCTTCCACTTGCGTGCGCCACCTGAGTCGCGGTCTTCCTCTACTGCGCCGTCCCTCGGGTGTGGATTCGAAGATCTTCCGAGCCGGAGCATTCACGTCCATTCGCTCTACATGACCCAGCCACCGCAGTCGTTGGACCTTCACTCTTCTGGCTAGGTCAATGTCGCTGTACAGCCCGTACAGTTCGTCGTTGTATCTCCTCCTCCATTCACCGTCTATGCAGACGGGACCGAAAATTACTCGAAGAATTTTCCTCTCGAAGCATCCAAGAGTAAGCTCATCCGCTCTTGATAGAGTCCATGCCTCTGCACCATAAACTAGGACTGGGATGATTAAGGTCTTATAAAGGGTCACTTTAGTTGTTCGAGAGAGGGCTTTGCTACTCAATTGCTTTCTTAGCCCAAAGAAACAGCGATTGGCAAGAGTTATTCTTCGCTTAATCTCAGCGCTGGTGTCATTGTCTGAGTTAATAGCGGAGCCTAGGTAGACAAAGTCCTTTACCACCTCAAAGTTATATCTGTCTATAGTGACATTCTGTCCAAGACGTCGGTGTTGGGTGTCCTTTCTCGATGACAGCATATACTTTGTCTTGCCCTCATTGACCGCCAAACCCATCTTTGCCGCCTCCGTCTCAATGCTCACGAACGCGCCAGTGACATCACGCTGCGTTCTCCCGATTATGTCGATATCGTCGGCGTAGGCGAGTAGATGGACGGACTTTTGAAAGATAGTGCCTCTGGTGTTAGCGTTTAAGTTTTGCACTATTCTTTCAAGAACGATGTTGAAGAAGTCACATGACAGCGCATCGCCTTGTCTAAATCCTTTTTTGACATCGAAGGTCTCGGTGAGTTCTTTACCGACCTTGATGGAGCAGCGTGCATTCTCCATTGTCATCCTACACAAACGGACGAGTTTGGCAGGGATGCCAAAACTAGACATTGCTCTGTATAGCTCGTCTCTATAAATGCTGTCATAGGCGGCCTTAAAATCGATGAAAAGGTGGTGGGTATCGATTTGAACTTCCTGGGTTTTCTCCAAGATCTGCCGCAGTGTGAATATTTGGTCGATGGTAGACTTTCCTGGCCTGAAGCCACACTGATAGGGACCAATCAGGTTGTTGACGAAAGGCTTCAGGCGTTCACACAGCACAGCAGATAAGATCTTGTAGGCGATGTTAAGAAGACTAATACCTCTGTAGTTGGCGCAGTTAAGAGGGTCTCCTTTCTTGAGGATCGGGCAAACAATGCTAAGGTTCCATTCATCGGGCATACTTTCCTCCGACCATATTTTACAGATGAGTTGGTGCATGCTCCTAACCAAGTCATCGCCTGCCGCTTTGAATAGCTCGGCGGTTAGCCCATCTGCCCCAGCGGCTTTGTTGGACTTAAGCTTAGATATCGCTATCTTCACTTCGTCCAGGTCAGGTGGACGGAATTGGTCTTCATCGTCCAGGTTGAATGGTTCATTCTGCCTGACAGCGGGATTTAGTTCATCATCGCCGTTAAACAGTCTGCAGAAGTAGTTCTTCCATATCCTTAGCATCGACTGCGATTCTACTACGATGTTCCCTTGTTCGTCCTTGCAGGCTTCGGTTCGGGCTCTGTAGCCTTGGCAGGTTCTTTTTACCCTTTGGTAAAACTTCCGAACCTCATTCCTGCTGTAGCATCTCTCTATTTCCTCGATCGCGCGCTTCTCGTGCTCTTTCTTTTTCCTCCTGAGAAGCCGGTGTTCGTCTCTTCTTTTCTGCGCGTAGAGCTCACGAGCAGCTCTAGTCCTTTTTTGCAGCGCCGCTTTGTATGCCTCTTGTTTCGCTGCATGTGCTTGCCGGCACTCGTCGTCGAACCAGGGGTTTCGTTGTGGTGGTCGAGTGAAACCAAGCACATCAGAGGCGGCGTCTCTGATGGCTTTTTGGCAATGTTGCCACTGGTCTTCAATACTTGATGCTGGCTGCATAGAACATCTTGAGTGATTGAGAGAGACGTGATCGGAGAAGGATCTGGTGATCTCTTGCGATTTTAGCCGTCCGACGTCAAACTTCCTCACAGTATTTACTTGTCTTGGCGGTGTTCGGGATATCCGAAGGCGTACCTTGGCTATAACAAGGTAGTGGTCCGAGTCAATGTTGGCCCCTCGGAACGTTCGGATATCCATAATACTGGAGGAGTGCCTTGCGTCGATCGCAATGTGGTCAATCTGGTTGACGGTTGATTGATCGGGAGATCTCCAAGTGCCTTTATGAATATCGAGATGCGGGAACCGCGTACTTGATATGACAACATTTCGCCCCGCCGCGAAGTCGATCAGCCTGAATCCGTTATCGGAGGTGGTGTCGTGTAGGCTGTACCTCCCGACAGTACTACCAAAGATGCCTTCTCTTCCTATCTTTGCATTAAAATCACCTAGGACAATTTTAATGTCATAGTTAGGGCACTGCTCGTATGTCTTGTCCAAGAGCTCGTAGAACCTCTCTTTGGTGTCGTCGTCTTTCTCCTCCGTGGGGGCATGGGCGCATATTAGGCTAATGTTGGCGAATTTAGCCTTGACGCGGATTGTCGTGAGGCGCTCGTTCACACAGTTGAAGCTTAAGACTTCTTGCCTAAGTCTGCCTCCAACGACGAATCCACATCCAAATAAGCGCTGTTTTTGTTGCCGATAGCAGTCGCCATAGTAAATATCGCAGTCTTTCATCCTCTTCTTGCCCGGTCCATCCCATCGCACTTCTTGGATGGCGGTTAGGTCTGCTTTATAGCAGTTCAGGGCCTCCGCTAGTTGTTCGGCTGCACGTGGTCGGTTAAGGGACCTAACATTCCACGTGCAGATCCGAAATTCGTTGTCCTTTATTCGTTTGCCAGGTTCGTCAACAGTAAAATCATCCGTATCCGAGGCTTGTTGTTGTTTCGGAACTGGGTTTGTTTTCCGCAGTCGGGCAGTTACCCCGGCGTACAACCACCAACCTGGAGGGCCAGGCCCTTTGTTGGACCCCTTGGACAAAAGGGGCCGGATTCCTCCGGTGCCAGTAACCCACTTCGGGGATGTGAGAGCTGCCGTTGGCCCATTAAGGGTTCATCCGCCACCATCTCTGTTTCAGCACCCTGACTAGTCCTGAAAAATCCTCACTGACCTCAGCTCCAAATATGTCGAAGTAGCTCAAGTAAGGTAACTGTCGTATTGACTGTTGACGACACCGTTGATTCAGTCTAATGAATTCATCCGCCGTACGTCCTCTTTCTGAGGAGCTCATGTAAGACTTCTGAGGCTCGTTCAGTCAGTCTTTCCGACAGAGCATTATAGTGTTGCTATTTTCTTCGTGTTCAACACTCGCACTTATAAGTTCAGCAAGTCACACCCGGATGGGCAGACCAGTACCCGGTGGTTACCACTAGGAGGTAAAATAAGCACAATTGATGTGTACGAAAAGTTACAACAGCTGGGCACCGCCAGGTTGATGCCGATCAGCGCCTGCCCGATTCATACACACCCAACCACTGTAAATACTAATTGTTTTATTGCTTTGGGTGTATTAAAGTTATCCCGTCGCGTTCGCTACTTTATGACCCACATAAAAATAAATACCATACAAAACAAGAATCATAAAAATCGGCCCAGCGGTTCTCGAGATACATTATCGAGTCTCACGCCCCTTTGTCCAATTTTGATTAAACTTTACAGGACAACTCCAGGGCCAATAACTAAGATTATCTGTAAGTTTGAGCTCAATCGATTTGGTGGATTTCGAGATATACGATTTTAAATTTGTATGGGCGGTGTCACGCAATTTGCCCAAACTTCCAAAGATGTGTGAACGTTTGGTTAAAATCAGTAAATGCGTTGAGGCGTGAATCGACGACAAACATTTTAAAGCTCAATTTTTATATAGATAGAAGATAGAAGATAGAAGACAGAAGATAGAAGACAGAAGATAGAAGATAGAAGATAGAAGATAGAAGATAGAAGATAGAAGATAGAAGATAGAAGATAGAAGATAGAAGATAGAAGATAGAAGATAGAAGATAGAAGATAGAAGATAGAAGATAGAAGATAGAAGATAGAAGATAGAAGATAGATATAGATATAGATATAGATATAGATATAGATATAGATATAGATTGAGAGAATTCTTTTTCAAGAAAGCCTGTGGCTCGTGTTAATCGGGACGCGACTTGCAAATTAACATACCTACCTACCTAGGTTAGGTAAAGGTAGGTTAGTTACGACAATAAATAGGGTAGAGTCGCCAGTGGCCGGCCCCCCACAAAAGTTGGGTACATAATATTATGCAGTTTTAAACATTTTTGAATGGGTTTTCTAATATTAGTACCATATTCTTTGAAGTTTTTAAATTTGATTTAAATAGCTATGTAATTTTTTTTTGTTCGCTGGAAATAAAAGTCATCGAAAGACATTGCAGAGGGCAAAGCTACCTATTACGCGAGGGATGCTTCTGCAATAGCGCGGGACTTGAACCCGATATAAAAAAAAAACTATCTACCAAAGGGATTAGGCTTTCCAAATTGGATTGCATCTAGTCGTTTGACGACAATTTATTTTTGACTCATTTTAAAAAATTGAGAAAAGAGATCAACTGTTTGTCGGATTTCAATAGGTACTTTTTTAATTAAAAATACTAGGTGCAAGTTAAGATACCCGAATACTCCATCCAACAAATGTAAAAATACTAGCGTCAGCAACAGTATCCGTAACCATACAACACACATATCTCTCATGATGCTTTATGATAACAAACAATCGCTTCCCTCTAAAGCATTGCAAATAATCGTATTTAAGCATATTTGGTCAGTTAAAACAGTTCTCATCGTTGACTTCCCCCACCAGTTGTAAGGGGTCAACTAGAGAATGAAATAAAGTTTTTTAAAACTTAAATGAAAAACTTCTAAAATTAATTTGCATCCCTACATATAATAAAATTGTAGATTTTTTGTTTGTTCCACTATCACGTAAGAACTGTTTATAAATGCATAAAAAGTGGTTTATTCGAATTTCATCAATTCGTTCGTTAGCTCCCATGTGAATGGTCCTTAAGAGGTTAGCCGAAACTGTGGAAACCGAATTGGAAGAGGAAGGAAGAAACGATTCAGAGCGGAAGTTGCGAAAACAACTAAGGCGAAGGATGAAGAGGGTAAGAAAGAGAAAGGAATTGGCCTTGGCCAAATCTATCTCGGCTGAAGGCATAAGCAAGTCAGTCGATGAGTTGACATAAGTCAAGAGGGGGGGATATATGCTGCGCGGTTGAGTATCTTTAAAAATACTCTGCTGGGGGCTCTAGACCTACTTCCGACAAATGCAGGTGATATCGGCGTTAGGGAGATAACCTTGGAGGAAGGGATTATCGCAATAAAATGCGGAAACCAAGGGAGGGAATAAACCTTAAGATAGACAGGCTTCACATACTAAAGGATGTGGAAAGGTTGATAATCTTCGTTCCCGGTCAATCCGAGAGCGACATCTTTGCCGGAATAGGTCGTCAGAATTCCTGTGTGAAGGACACTTCTAAATGGAGGGTTACTCATGTGGGAAAGTATGAGGACGGCAAAATTGGTGGAACCAAGCTGACGATCTGGTGTCCGAGGGAGGAAGCGAAGATGGTTAGACAAGCAGGAGATAGACTCTTTTGCGGGTTGAACATAGCATTCGTGAAGTTCCAAGGATCATCGGAAAAGACACAACAGGGAAAGCCACCCGGTAGGGCGACGAAGTGATAGAGACCATGAATGTGGGATCAACACAAGTCGGGCGGGAGGTGGGCCCGTACCGTGAAAAGCTAAGGGTGATTCAACTGAACCTTCATCACAGCAAAGCAGCGTTTCAGATGATGACTAAATGTTTTGACGAGGGTTCGTTTGACATAGCCCTGATACAGGAGCCTTGGATTTTTAGAGGAAAGATTAGCAGCAGTACGAGTAGGATCAGGTGCGGGAAGTTTTGTCATCGCATCTGCATACCTGCCATATGATTCGCCAGAACCTCCTCCGACAAGAGAGTTGGAGTCTTTGGTGAATGCATGCAGGAACAGGAACGAGGATCTAATAATTGGTTGTGATGCCAATGCACATAATACAGTGTGGGGCAGCACCAACGATAATTACAGAGGAGAATCGTTATTCGAATTTGTATCAAGCAAGGATCTAGCTATCTTAAACAGGGGAACAGAGTCAACCTTCGTGGATGTGAGGCGAAATGAAGTGATTGATGTGACCCTGTGCAGTAGCATGATAATTGAAAGGGTATCAAATTGGAGGGTAATGGATCAGGCTACATTGTCGGATTACAGAGCCATTTCGTTTGATGTTCGTTATGGATCTAAAAGAAAGAAAGATCGGAAATACATCAGAATTCCAAAGAACACGGATAGGATAGTGTTGGAGGAAAAACTGAATGTAATGGAATTCGGAATACCGAAAAATACTTGGCATGTAGAATCACAGCTAAAGCATTTGCAATCAGCTGTTGAAGATGCGTACGGAGTGTCTTGCACGCCTACTCTAGTCGGGAACTTGAACAGCTAAAGAAGGCTGTGAGAAAGGCCTTCAATCATGCCATGAGAAGGGAAGAACCCGAAGCATGGGATGAATACAAGGCGAAAAAGAAAGAGATGAATGTTACTCTACGACGACGTAAAAGGGAGTCATGTAGGGACTTCTTCCGGGTCTAATGCAATGGGGAGTAGACGTAATTGCACCAAGGCTCAGGAACGTGTGCGTTGCATGCCTAGCAATAGGCTACATCCCGATTACATGGAGGGAGGCAAAGGTGGTCTTCCTTCCAAAACCGGGAAAAAAGGATTACACCGAGGCAAAGTCCTTCAGACCAGTTAGCCTAACATCCTTTCTGTTAAAAACAATGGAAAGAATGGTGGTGGACTATATCGAGAGTACGGAGCTTAAGATGTATCCTTTGAATAGTAGACAACATGCTGATAGGGTAGGTATGTCTACAAAAACAGCGCTACATCAAGTGGTACGCGCTGCGGAGGAAGAGCTAAATACCGGTGGTATTGCGATGACCACTATATTGGACATTGAAGGTGCCTTCGATAAGATATGCTTTGAAAGTCTGAAACAAGTCTTGGAAAAACGTAGAGTTAACCCACTGGTGGTAAGATGGGTGAACAATATGTTAAATACAAGGGCGATAAATATCCATTAATGCGGGGAAAACAGATCTAATAATCTTCACTAGGAGGAGGAAAAATCTGGAATTTCAGCCCTTAACACTTTTCGGATCGGAACTAACAACGACCAAGAAGGTTAGGTAAGTATCTGGGAGTATACCTATATACTGGACTTACTTGGAATTATGATGTTGAGGAGAAGGTCCGGAAGGTAAAAAGGGTACTACATCAGTGCAAACGTGTATGTGACCAGAGGTGGGGACTCTTTCCTAGGTCAGCATACTGGATGTATACGATGATTACTAGACCCATTATCACCTACGCTTCGGTTGTATGGTGGGCGAAAGCCTCCCAGAAGACTGCTAAGAAGCAACTGGAATTACGGGTGCAATACGCACAACACCAACATGCACATTGGAAGTAATTTTAGGGATCTTACCGCTAGACTTATTTATTAAGAAAACAGCGGCCATTCTCGTATTGAGAATGGATTACTTCCAGAAAAGAGGAATGGTGAAATCGTGATTTTTACAGACGGATCCATAATGGATGGCGGAGCGGGGGCCGGAATCTTTTCAGAAGATCTGGAACTAGCCCGTCACATTAGCCTCGGGAAACACACTTCAGTATACCAGGCTGAGATGATTGCTTTGCTGCATACGTTGGATTACTCGCTTCAGAGTCAGGTGGAAGAAAGAAATATCCTAATAACGCTTGATAACCAGGCGGTGATTAGATGCATGGAGCGGACAACCATCACAACATCACTGGCACTGGAATGTGTATTCAAGCTCAATAAGTGTTCATCTAAAAATCAGGTAACATAACACTTGGGTACGAGGACATATAGGGATCGACGGCAACGAAAAGGCGGTCTCCCTTGCAAAACAGGGGTCAACTGAAAACTTTAAGCTCCACCAGTGCTCACTATGAATCAAATTGCAGACACGCAGGCACTCTATCCTAAAGCATTTGCCTATCTTTGGGGGGGATCCCGAGGATTGGCCTCTGTTCATCTCCAGCTTTGAACGGACAACACAGATCTGTGGGTGCCACTTTTGAGGCTTCAGGGCTCGTCAAGCATCTCAACAACCCTACGCTTCTGCAGGAGCTTATCGAAAAACTACCGTCTTCCATCCGACTTAACTGGGCCCTGTATAGGCAAACCTTACCTACCACCACTGTGTCTGAATTTAGCGTTGGGCTTTATCAGACAGCCGAGGCCATGATGGGATAAGTATAAGGTGGTCTCGTCGGCAAAAAGTAGTCCGTTGACTATGCGTATAATAAGTGCGAGTGAAAGGGTTCAGCGTAGCAAGTGTGAGTGAAATGACAATAGTGTGTTGATTAACCCTTAGAAGGCTGCAGCCCAGAGTTTGCTCCAACAGCGTTCTCCTCACTAAACATTTCGGTGCATTCATAAATTTTACACCTTGCACGTGCTTGCAGCAAAAACTGCAAAATGTAATTTTTCTTTTCCACAAGGGCTAAATTTGGAAAAAAAAAATTCGTCCGCACACAACCTTTCACATCAACAAACAAGCACGCACCACAAACCAGGGGCCTGTACCACAAAACTACAAGTCTTGTACAACAGGCGAATTTTAACAATTAACAATGGTTTCTGTACCACAAAACTACATGTCAATTTAACAATTAACAATTGTATAAGCAAACCTTAACTATTGGGAAATACTAAATTTCCCCACTTTCTGTACCACAAAGCTACAAGTGTAGACAACATTTTGCAAACGATAGTTATAAACTTGAAAAAATTTAACGTGTGAGTTGAAATTTGTTAAGTCGTTACAAGTCATATCTTATGTGGTTTTGAGAAGAAATTTGAAGCATTTGTCTTGATAAAATATTAACCATATTAAACTAGTCTTATTATAGGACATATTTTTAAAGGAAATCCTTATTTCCACAAGTTAATCGGAAAAAGGGGAACATTTTTCTGCGAACTTTTTGCTTTTAATGCACATTCGTATGCCCAGCTCAGTGACTATAATTTAAACATTTTTTGTTTCGATCGGATCGAATTGATAAACTGATTAAGTTTATAGATATAGATATCGTATACGGTGGCGCATACAAAATAATAAACACATATTTAATATAAAAATATTTTTAAAACTAGCGAAAATGGAAATCGTGTCGTTGTGAATTGATGGCACCAACAAATATTAACAACATATTTTATTGAATATGATTTCAGCTAAGACGATTTGCCTGCGCACTTGTACAAATGACTTGTACAAACAAGGGAAATTTTGATATTTAACAAGTGAAGCGTTTTTATTTTGTGGTACAGAAATTATAGTTACTTGTTAAATCGGCATTGCTAATAAGTGCCTGTAAAATTGTTAAATAGTAGTTTTGTGGTACAGGCCCCAGGGGTCAGATCACGTAAAATGAAAACGATCGAACGACATCGTTTCCACAATAGCGGTCTCTGTCTATTGCCACAGATACGATAGAGACAGCATTCGTGAAAACGATATCGTTCGATCGTTTTCATTTTACATGATCTGGGGCCTGTACCACAAAACTACAAGTCTTGTACAACAGGCGAATTTTAACGATTAACAATAGTTTCTGTACCACAAAACTACATGTCAATTTAACAATTAACAATTGTACAAGCAAACCTTAACAATTGGGAATTACTAAATTTCCCCACTTTCTGTACCACAAAGCTACAAGTGTGAAAAAATTTTGCAAAAACTTGCGAAAATTTAACGTGTGAGTTGAAATTTGTTAAGCCGTTACAAGTCAAGTTTTATGTGGTTGTAAGTAGAAATGTGAAGCATTTGTCTTCATAAAATATTAACTATATTAATCCAGTCCTATTATAGCACACATTTTGAAAGGAAAACTTTATTTCCACGAGTTAATCGAGAAAGGGGAAACATTTTTCTGCGAACATTTTGCTTTTAATGCACATTAATCAGCTCAGTGACTATAATTTAAACATTTTTCTTTTTTGTTTGATAAAAATGATAAAGTTTATAAATATAGATATCGTATACCTCACATAAAAAATAATAAATACAAATATAAAATTACTTTTGAAACTAGCGAAACTGGCAAAATATGTTTGTCTAAATCCTTTTCGTTTCCAAGCGTGTGGTTGAGTATTTTGTAAATTTATGTCACCAACAAATATTAACAACAAATTTTATTTAATATGATTTCGGCTAAGATTATTTGCCTGGGCATAGCCTATCCGTCACGGAAGCACTTGTGCAAATAACTTGTACAAAGAAGGGTCATTTTGATATTTAACAAGTGAAGCGTTTTTCTTTTGTGGTACAGAAATTGTAGTAACTTGTTAAATCGGCATTGCTAACAAGTGCCTGTAAAATTGTTAAATTGTAGTTTTGTGGTACAGGCCCCTTTGAGGAAAAATAGAGGGCGTTGGAAGCGGTAGGTGGACAGGAAGTCAGGATATGGATGAGACTAATGTTGAATTCGATTGGCAATCTGAGATTTTTTTAGATTTCTCTAGATTTCGTCTGGCCAAACGAACAAAAAGAAG
Source organism: Cheilosia soror (assembly GCA_949372485.1). Lineage (NCBI taxonomy): Eukaryota > Metazoa > Arthropoda > Insecta > Diptera > Syrphidae > Cheilosia > Cheilosia soror. The sequence continues at coordinate 35,992,412 of OX443563.1, forward strand.
TATACTGAGCTGTTCTTTGTTGGTGTTGGTGGTGTGCCTGCCAAAAGTTGTTTACCTTTTTTGTTGTGAAGATTTTTTTTTCTTAGAGTGGTTGCAACTTCCAAGATTTCCATACATTTTCAAATAACTATAAAAGAAATCTCATAATAAATATTCCGAGTGTATGTTCACCACGGTCCACGTCCTGCACAAAATTGCAAAATCGATGCTTTTTCTCCCTTGCAAAGAACAAATACTGCAACTGCATAAATTACTCTTATGACAAAGACGAGCCAGTATTATCCGAAGAGGGTGACGACGACGCCGATGAAGATGTGCCACATGATGAAGATGAAATTTTCACCTCTATTATTTGTTGCATATTTATCAAATTTTGGCTTAAATTATTTATTTTAATATGGTTTTTCAGTAGCTCTAACTTTTTCGACCGACTTCCATAAAACGTAAACAAACAAATGTCAAATCATATGTAAGTGTATTGGTAAATCTCGAGCGACTCTGAGAAAAAATCTAGATTCGCAGAAGTGCTCTAGACTCTGAAAAAGATTGCTTTTTTTTGTACCAAACGAACGAAAAAAATGATCTCGGGAAAGAAAAAGTGCTTTTTTCGAAATTAACATTAAGGATTGGAGAGGAAATAAGAAGAAAGAGAGTGTCGAGAGCGAAGATCGTGGCATGCTTGTAACGCACGGCATAGCTCGCCGGACGGGGTGGTCCTTGTCTTCGCTACTCGACCTAACCTACTACAAAACATTAAACATGACAAAAACAAAACAAATTTACCTTGTGTTGAAGCCAACGGACGTCCATCACACTGAGGGGGGCTGCTGATGTTGATGCAGCCTGGCCAATTCCCTCCCCTCCTGGAAGTCTGCGGCCGAATGTTTAGACATCCACTTAACCTTCGCATGGATGGAAGTTTTCTAGTATCCGAATGAACAGTATCTACCCGGGTAGATACATGCGATTTCCATATATTTAGTATGTAATTTTTTGTTTATATGGTTTTCTTCCACTAAGTATTTTATTCCCTCTTATGTCTTTTTATAATTTAATATCAATTTTCAAAATTTGAAATCGATCTTGACCACTTTTTGCTGAAATCAAGTATGTCATGAAAATTCTATCCATCGTTTTCGTAATTTTGAAGTTTATTTTTAAAGCGGAAATGTGTTGCGTTGGATTACCTAGTACCTACATAGATTGGTGTTTCTACTCTTTGATTCTTGAAAGTTAAAATAAACAATCGCTGAGTAATATAAAAGATATTTTATCAGTGTACCAACAGGTAGTGCAATTTATTGGTGACTTTCCGTTCTAAATAGAGCTATAATTTTATTTTCTGCCAGTGCCTAAACAATCAACTTTGTGTAAACAAGTTCAACAAAATCAATGGAAAATAAAGAAAAATTTATATATATTTTATCATCAGCTGTAGCCAGGTGACTCCTATCTAACTATATTATTTTATATTGTATCAATTTTATTGTCCTATTTTTTTATTTCGCTAATATCATACGTAGACTGTCTGTGGAAAATCAGCAACAGTATTTTCAAAATCTCATAAAAGAAATCTGTTCTGATTCGGAGTCAGATCTTGATGACGAATTTGAAAATAAATCTGATGATGAAGATAACATTCCTGTAGAAGAAATTGCTGACTGTGCTGCTGAAATCGGTGGCGAAACGGTGGACGTAGAGCTCAATGACAGCACCAACTTCGAAGCCGATGACGAGAATCGGAAGAAGAAGTTGACAACATCTGTGATAGAGATGATGATGATGAAACCAGTGGCGCTTTCCATAACTTTTTTACCGGCAAGGATGGAACAAAATGGTATACAAATCCACAGAGGCTTCACCGTGAAGGAGCACATAATATTTTGCGTGATAAGCTTTTTACCGGTCCTCGGCCAGGAACAAAAAATCAAACAAAAGATCAAACTTTGAAGCGGTGAGTAAGCTCTGGTGCAAAAAGTGTTGAAGATCATTCTAAATATAAAACTGCATTCTGGCAATGACATTAAGAACAGAGTATATCCATTATAATGAGTAGGGACACTCTCGACAATTTCCTTATCAGCAAGTATTACTGTGTCACACAGACATGAGAAATAGACGGATATATAAAGTGGGTAGTGAGAGGGAGAGAAAAGAGGAGGAACATTTTTTCGGAAAATGGCACAGGGTGCTCCGTTAAAAAAAGGGAAATTTTTAACTTGTCATACATTTTTATTAAATACAAAATTATAATTACATGTGTGTTACGCTAAGATATTTATACTTGTTGTTGGTTTTTTTTTGATTATTCTATTACATTTTTTGATAAAGTCATGCTCTCAAACACGTGCCTACATATCATTTTATAAGAAATTATTTGTTTTGATTTTTACAGCGAGTAATCAATCACATTTATTTTTTAATATGTAGGTAATACATTTTCATTTCAAGATTATTTTTTTTTATTTTGCTATAAACTTTCTAATGCATCTAAAAATTCTTTAGGCGAACGTGTTAAATGTGCACTTTCATCTTCCTTAAAAATCTGTAAATATGGAGGAAACACTATGTTGCTGACTTAGTTGCAACTCACAATTGCGTTTTTTTTAATATAGCATACAAAAAATGGCGTATTTTTTTGGGAAGTGAGTATAACAAAAACAAAAGTGAGTATAAAACTTTTGTATGTAAAAGTAAAAGTGAGCTAGCTATAGATTCTCAAAAAAATACGCCTATAATAAAACGCATTTTCACTACCGAAATCAGCAGTTTTATAGTCAGATTCAGTTTTGAAAGCGTTTATTTCAACGCCGGAAAGCTCTAAATTTTCAGTTGGCTATTTTCTCCATGTAGCTACTTTGCTGAAAAAGATCTTTTAAATTCACAAATGAATTGAAATGAAGTCAGCAACTTATTATTTCTTCCTCGATTGCTTTAAAATGGAAATTAAGTCAATTGAAATACCAATAAGACTATTTATATTCTGTTGCCATCCTTTTAGTTATATCAGGCGTATTTTTTTGAAAATCTATAGCTAGCTCACTTTTACTTTTACATGCTAACTAGTATACTCACTTTTGGTTTTGTTATACTCACTTCCCAAAAAAATACGCCTATTGGAAGACTTATCGAAAAAGGCAATACTTAAAAAATGCATTTCATAAGAAATTGATTTGCTCTTCATTTTCAAAAAATAGTCTTCTGAATTTGTTGGGGTCTTTAAATTTATATGAATTAAAGATTAATATAACTTAGGACACATTTCGACCACAAGCAATACTATTCATTTTAAAACCAAAAGGCGTATATATGTATTTTACATGTGTTCAAGCAAAACAAAAGCAAAATAAACAGCGCGTAAAAAGATTTTAATGAAAAATTACACCTCCAAAAAAGGAGTCAGAAAAGGGATAGTTTCAGGAGTTATCACTAAAAAACCAATAAAGTTAAACTTTATGACCTCCATTATCGGCACATAAAAATATTTTACACCTGCATTTACTTTTTGTTCCCGACCGCACAGGCTAAACACTTTAAAATATGTTTTCCCATTTTTTATTTAATCCAAAAACAATTGCACTGTAGTTTGTTCGCATCGAAAACTATCACGGGTCACCCTGTATTGTGTTTATTTAATTCTTTCGCACAACTGATAAGCACTCGAGTTTACCGCCTTTAAAAACGCATTATGAAAAAACCTACCCCATTGTCACTGCAGAACCAGTGTGACCAGTTATTATAAAAACTAGCAATTATGGAATGAAATTATGTGTATTGCTACTGCGCCCAATATCGAATTGCATTATTTTTAGCGAAGTCAGAACAGAGAAGAAACATTTATTTTCATATTTTAGATTGAAATATTAATGGTAAGAGTTCAGAATTAGTTGTAATTCCTGGAAAAAATAATCATAAAAACGAAGCATGAAACCATTTTCCAAAAAGCAAAGCAGGTCACACTGCATAAAGTGAATAGGTACACACATCGAAATCCGAGTTTACCGCCTTTAAAAATGCATTATGAAAAAACCCACAATCGTTCGTCATACACAGCAAACCGTATGTAGTGGTACAGGTAAAATGTGTTGTTTACCCTTTTCTTCTCAGGCATTCGTAGTATTCAGGTGTAACGAAGCATTCGTCACATGCCGAAGACACCCCCCCCGCACTAGTCTAGTACCAGCCACAGTACTCTCGAAGTCATCCAAAAATAATAAACAAATAAACCACCAAACATACCTCCCCCCCCTGGTACAATATCGCCAACAGCGATCAGACACCAGTAACCAACGTAATGCACCGAGAGAGAGAGAGAATTACGCTCCACACACCGAACACAAATCATGTGATGTAAACAAATAAATAATTTTTCTCAGCCATATAAGTCACACTCGCTTTCTGGACAAAATTACATGAGAGGAGAAGAAAATTCCGAAACGATCGAGCAACATTCAGCAGTGGCAAAGTACCAATCAGGTGTACAGCTGAAAGTGTTCCCGAAATAGCTATATTAGCTGTTGGTAATTTTTGGTACTAAGAACCTGAGGGTACTTAGTGTAAATTCCAAGGCTACTTCCCCGTAGACTTGTGTACCGCCAGGACTGTCGCAAGACGGACCTGTGAACCGCCAGGACTGTCGCAAGACGGACCTGTGTACCGCCAGGACTGTCGCAAGACGGACCTGTGAACCGCCAGGACTGTCGCAAGACGGACCTGTGTCCCGCCAGGACTGTCGCAAGACGGACCTGTGAACCGCCAGGACTGTCGCAAGACGGACCTGTGTCCCGCCAGGACTGTCGCAAGACGGACCTGTGAACCGCCAGGACTGTCGCAAGACGGACCTGTGTCCCGCCAGGACTGTCGCAAGACGGACCTGTGAACCGCCAGGACTGTCGCAAGACGGACCTGTGTACCGCCAGGACTGTCGCAAGACGGACCTGTGAACCGCCAGGACTGTCGCAAGACGGACCTGTGTACCGCCAGGACTGTCGCAAGACGGACCTGTGAACCGCCAGGACTGTCGCAAGACGGACCTGTGAACCGCCAGGACTGTCGCAAGACGGACCTGTGAACCGCCAGGACTGTCGCAAGACGGACCTGTGTCCCGCCAGGACTGTCGCAAGACGGACCTGTGAACCGCCAGGACTGTCGCAAGACGGACCTGTGTACCGCCAGGACTGTCGCAAGACGGACCTGTGTCCCGCCAGGACTGTCGCAAGACGGACCTGTGTACCGCCAGGACTGTCGCAAGACGGACCTGTGTCCCGCCAGGACTGTCGCAAGACGGACCTGTGAACCGCCAGGACTGTCGCAAGACGGACCTGTGTCCCGCCAGGACTGTCGCAAGACGGACCTGTGTACCGCCAGGACTGTCGCAAGACGGACCTGTGTCCCGCCAGGGTTGTCGCAAGACGAACCTGTGTACCTGTACGAGCTGCCGCAGGGCATCCTAAAATACCCGTCCGAAAGTCAAGCCGCCTCAGTAAGTCGAGACGCCGACTCCAGAAGATCGAACACCGAGGATACCGAGAGGAAAAATCACCGCCGCCGAAATTATTATTGAGAATATTATAACATAATATTGTAAACTAGATAGTAAGCCAAATAAAGAAATCCTATGTATATATGATAACCTAATAAGGTAGACTATAAGAAAAAGTAATAAAACGGAAACTTCAAAACCCAAAGTTAGTGTTTCTTTGGGAAGAATCTTGGCGATCCGGCGAGCTAACCCCAGCCTCGACAAAAAGCACCTCACATTGGCGCCCGAGCAGGGACAGCAAGAAGGAGTCCCAACAACTTTACAACTGAGAGGACCTGACCCACACCAATCCAAACTGGACCTCCGAACAGGAGACATGGACGAAGACGACCAGCTAACCGTACCGGAGCCGTCCGTAAATATGAATATCGGATGGATTTACTTGCTAAAGAAAGCTGAATTAATCGAAGCCATGGAAACAAGAGGAATTGAAACTAGTGGAACGGTTCAGCAACTCAGAGCTCGAATGAGCAACTTTCTAAAAACCACGCAGACCAGGACATCAACCCAGAACCTCTGCGCGGAACTGAAAGCGAAAGCTTCAATCCGGGAGTATAGAGACGCATCTCCCGAGGACGATGACAAGTCAGTTACCTCTGAAGAGATGGTAAAGACGCCACAGTTCGTGGAAATTTCTGTTGATGTCCCCGCCGTTCAGCAGCTAAAGACTCCACAGTACGTGGAATCACCTGTTGATGTCCGCCCACACACCGCCATTCAACAGCTACCAACGCCGACCACATATCCGAGAACCGACCGCCCGACCCCCGCCGCAGCATCCTCCAGCCGAGAAACCGAGCGACCACCTCAGGCAACCCCGACGCGAGCACTGGCTATGCCGATGCTGAGCTACGAAGCCGAGGTGATGAACATGGTTCGAAAATGGGGGCTTAAATTCGATTCATCAGGGAATGCTCTGGAATTCATGGAGCGAATAGAAGAACTGACCCGATGTTACGATATCCCACCCGACCATATGCTACGGCCATTACCGGAAATCTTCCGAGGTACTGCACTGGAATGGCTACGTATAAACCGCGATGACTTCCAGAACTGGGATCAGTTCCGACAAGCTTTCTTGCGTCACTTCCTCCCTGCACGCTATGCCCACAAGCTAGCGGAGGAAATTATGAGGAAAAAACAGGGACCTAGAGAGAAAGCCAAGGAATTCATTCGAGCCATCCAATATCTCATCCGACAACATCCCCGGATGAGCATTCAGGATAATATAGACCGGATATATGATAGTTTGAGACCCGAATACCGCCTCTATATTAAACGAAGGGATTTTACCACGTTGGACGAACTCATGGAATTAGCCGAGGAGTTCGAATACATAAAAACTGAAGAGAGAAATGTCCGCCCACATAACCAAGATGCTGCCCCACTGCCCAGACCCTCGACAGCAAACGTCCCGTACAATCGGGATACCCACTGCTGGCGCTGCAAGCAAAGGGGGCATCGACAACAGGATTGTCGACGACCATTCCGCCTTTTCTGCTCATATTGTGGGGAGGATGGCCGACAAACAAGGGATTGCCCATGCCATCAAGAACAAGCAGCTGTCATGTCTAATGGCAGATGGATCGACCCCCGCTATTTCATACCGACTAACATTCACGGCCAAGAGTTTCACTGCTTAATTGACACCGGAGCGTCGAAATCCTTTATCGGGGCAAAGGTTCGACAGGCACTTCGAAGAAAAAGTGCCCCGGTACGATATCGGGTACAAAAAATTCAGTTGGCCAACGGGGACACCGTGACAACCAGGGAGCACTATACGGTGGAGCTCCAACTGGGTAACCAAACCCTTAAAAGCGAGCTCACCTACATGAAGATGTTGGCAGAAGATGCCATATTTGGTATGAACATTCTAGACAAAGCCAACCTTAGGATGACGCTGGGTGGCCAGACTCTAACATACCGCAATGTACTACCAACCAACCCCTCCCACCACGCGTGTTCCCTACTGAGGGAAGGCCACTTGCGCTGGAGTGAACGGCAGCAGACTGCACCAAGAAAACCGCCCACCACGCGCCAATCCGACAACTCCGGGGTTCGCAGACGGATAGAGGTAAGACGAGCTGTACCCCTGCCCGCAGAACAGATTGTGCCGATACCACCCCGACCGGACCAGATGGCACAATTGGCCACCACCCGAAACGTGCGCCAGAAGGCCGACGAGAAGGGGTTCAGGCGCATAATAACCCCAACAACGACATCAAGCTGCAACACCGCCAACGCCACCAACACCGCCAACACCTCCAACACCGCCGACACCTCCAACGCCGCCAACACCTCGAACACCGCCAACTCCGCCAACACCACCAACCCCGTTCACACCATCACGACCGCTCCACTACAACAAATCGCCGAAAAAGGGCAACAACGAGTCAGTGCGGCTTCGTTGACTAGCCAGATGATTGTCCCAACGGCAAAAGAGAAGAAAAAGAAGAAGAAGAAGAAGAAGGCCAAAGCCACACAAGCAGTCCCCAGTGACCCATTCGAGGGAAATATATATTTAAACAAATATATATAATTTATATAGTTTGATAGACGAGAAGGTTCTCGTCTAAGAAAGAAGAGGGGGAATGTAACGAAGCATTCGTCACATGCCGAAGACACCCCCCCCGCACTAGTCTAGTACCAGCCACAGTACTCTCGAAGTCATCCAAAAATAATAAACAAATAAACCACCAAACATACCTCCCCCCCCTACCGCACTGGTACAATATCGCCAACAGCGATCAGACACCAGTAACCAACGTAATGCACCGAGAGAGAGAGAGAATTACGCTCCACACACCGAACACAAATCATGTGATGTAAACAAATAAATAATTTTTCTCAGCCATATAAGTCACACTCGCTTTCTGGACAAAATTACATGAGAGGAGAAGAAAATTCCGAAACGATCGAGCAACATTCAGCAGTGGCAAAGTACCAATCAGGTGTACAGCTGAAAGTGTTCCCGAAATAGCTATATTAGCTGTTGGTAATTTTTGGTACTAAGAACCTGAGGGTACTTAGTGTAAATTCCAAGGCTACTTCCCCGTAGACTTGTGTACCGCCAGGACTGTCGCAAGACGGACCTGTGAACCGCCAGGACTGTCGCAAGACGGACCTGTGTACCGCCAGGACTGTCGCAAGACGGACCTGTGAACCGCCAGGACTGTCGCAAGACGGACCTGTGTCCCGCCAGGACTGTCGCAAGACGGACCTGTGAACCGCCAGGACTGTCGCAAGACGGACCTGTGTCCCGCCAGGACTGTCGCAAGACGGACCTGTGAACCGCCAGGACTGTCGCAAGACGGACCTGTGTCCCGCCAGGACTGTCGCAAGACGGACCTGTGAACCGCCAGGACTGTCGCAAGACGGACCTGTGTACCGCCAGGACTGTCGCAAGACGGACCTGTGAACCGCCAGGACTGTCGCAAGACGGACCTGTGTACCGCCAGGACTGTCGCAAGACGGACCTGTGAACCGCCAGGACTGTCGCAAGACGGACCTGTGAACCGCCAGGACTGTCGCAAGACGGACCTGTGAACCGCCAGGACTGTCGCAAGACGGACCTGTGTCCCGCCAGGACTGTCGCAAGACGGACCTGTGAACCGCCAGGACTGTCGCAAGACGGACCTGTGTACCGCCAGGACTGTCGCAAGACGGACCTGTGTCCCGCCAGGACTGTCGCAAGACGGACCTGTGTACCGCCAGGACTGTCGCAAGACGGACCTGTGTCCCGCCAGGACTGTCGCAAGACGGACCTGTGAACCGCCAGGACTGTCGCAAGACGGACCTGTGTCCCGCCAGGACTGTCGCAAGACGGACCTGTGTACCGCCAGGACTGTCGCAAGACGGACCTGTGTCCCGCCAGGGTTGTCGCAAGACGAACCTGTGTACCTGTACGAGCTGCCGCAGGGCATCCTAAAATACCCGTCCGAAAGTCAAGCCGCCTCAGTAAGTCGAGACGCCGACTCCAGAAGATCGAACACCGAGGATACCGAGAGGAAAAATCACCGCCGCCGAAATTATTATTGAGAATATTATAACATAATATTGTAAACTAGATAGTAAGCCAAATAAAGAAATCCTATGTATATATGATAACCTAATAAGGTAGACTATAAGAAAAAGTAATAAAACGGAAACTTCAAAACCCAAAGTTAGTGTTTCTTTGGGAAGAATCTTGGCGATCCGGCGAGCTAACCCCAGCCTCGACAAAAAGCACCTCACACAGGTAAAAAGTATTCTTTCGACCTGCTTCCACTTATTGCACGATTTTTTCTGCGTTTTGCTTTGTGGTAGTATGAAATGCATATGTAGAGAGAGTGTCCCTACTCATTAATGGATATACTCTGATTAAGAATATGTCAAAGTAATATAATATGAATTTTGTATTGGCAACTCTGCTAATTTTTTGTGTTCTTCTTCTTTTGCGTTTTAAATAAAATGGTTGCTTTTCTTGCGTTCTAAAACTTATTCACAAAGGTTCACATTTCTTAATACAGAATTTAACAATAGGTTATGGGCCCAGTCACCCATTAAGGCATTAAAGTAAATATTAAGAACTGTGTTAGTGAAAAAAGAATAATTAAAGACATGGCAGCAGATATAAAGTTTTCAGTAGCAAAACTAAATAATGAAAATTACTTCGTATGGAAGTACAAAGTGCAGATGCTGCTAATTAAGGATAGCGTATGGGACACCATTAGCCAAGAAGCACCGACCCCAATAACAGAGAAATGGAAATCTAAAGATGACATCGCAAGAGCCACAATTTGTCTCTGTGTGGAGGATGACCAGCTGCACCACATCAGGAGTTGTTCAACAGCGCGGGAAGCCTGGAAATCATTAGAAAAATATCATGAGCGACAGACACTAAGCAATAAGGTAAGCATCATGCGGCAAATTTGTACCTAGTTTACATCTTGCAGAAGGAGCTGATGTTGAAAAACATATTGGTGCAATGCGGAATTTGTTCATGAAATTGGAGAATCTCGGGGAAAAGTCGTTCACTGAAAGCTGGAACGTGGCAATGCTTTTAAGCAGCTTACTTCACAGTTTTGACACCCTAATTACAGCTTTGGAATCGCGAACAGAAAGTGAATTGACAATTGGTTACGTTGAATCGAAATTAATCGAGGAGTTCAAGCGGCGTCAGCTTACAGGAGAAAAGGAATCGCACAAGCCCTTGGTGACAGTCAACAAATTACCAAAGCGGATTAACAAAAAGCCTACTTCGCAGGTCGAATGCTATTTTTGTCACTCAAAAGGACACCTCAAACGGGATTGCCTACATTACATCGAATGGAAGGCAAAGCATTCAAAGCAGCAAGTCAGCGTAGCAGCAGTTGAGACGGATGAAGAGTTCTGTTTGACGATAACAGATAAAAGACACGGAAAATGGATTGTAGATTCTGGTGCCTCATGCCACATTTGCAATGACAGGAAGTTATTCTTTGAATTCGATCCATCAGTGAAGAAAAAAGTACTACTTGCAAATGGAGCGCACATCGAGTCGGAAGGTCAAGGAGCTATTCGGTTGAATCTTATAAATCGATTTAACAAGCAGACAGTGGCAAAGTTCCAGGAAGTTTTATATGTTCCGTCAGTGAAAGTAAATTTACTATCCGTAAATAAACTGACATCCAAAGGTTGCGACATAGTGTTTGAAGGAGATACTTGTTATATTAACAAGAATGGTGCATCAGTTGGTGTAGCACACATGCGGGCGAATTTGTATTCTCTTAACAAGCAGGAACACATAAATGTTGTTAAGGAATGTGACAATAAATGCATTCATTACTGGCACAGAGCTCTGGGACATCGTTCTTCGCTTGCCATTTCACAAATGAAATCAAAAGGTCTCGCAACAGGTATGGAAATAAAGAACTGCAAGAGTGACATTGTCTGTGATATATGTCCAATCGGAAAATCTACACGGGCACCATTTCCAAAGAAAAGTTCCTTAAGTTCAAAGGCGGTACTTGACATTATTCATACAGACGTATGTGGACCCATGGAAGTGCCAACTTCATCCGGAAACAGGTACATGTTAACATTTATTGACGATTACAGTCGATTTTGTACTATTTATTTACTGAAACATAAATCGGATGTATTCGACAAGTTGAAACAGTACGTCGCAATGGTTAAAAATATGTTTAACACGAAACCAAAAGTAATACGGTCCGACAGAGGTGGCGAGTATATAGGAAAAGAAGTAGCCGATTACCTCACACGTGAAGGAGTCCAAATTCAGTACACAGCAGCATATTCACCTGAACAGAATGGCGTTGCAGAACGCAAAAATCGTTCTTTGGTCGAGATGTCGAAGTGTATGCTAAGTGGAGCAAAACTACAGAAGGCGTTATGGGGCGAAGCTATTTCTACAGCAAATTATTTGCAAAATATATTGGTGACTCGAGCAACAGGTAAAACACCCTATGAGCGCTGGCACAACAAAGTTCCAGATCTTAGTCATCTCAGGCCATTTGGTGAAGAAGGGTTTGTGCATGTGGCCAAACAAAAGCGACTGAAGTTTGACGACAAGTCTGTTAAGATGGTGTTGGTTGGCTATGATTCAAATTCTAAAGCGTATCGAATGCTGAGCGGCAATAATAACATTCAGATATCAAGAGATGTTACTTTCGTAAAGAGGAGTGGAAGGGATATTGATACAGTTGTGGATAGCGAAGGTGAATGCGGCGAGGGATTATCTTCCATGAATAATGAAGTTGTATTACTTCCTAAAAAGTCAAACACTGAATTCTCGGATGACAGCGATTCCAATTCATCATTTGATTCATTTCATGGTTTTGAAAGCAGCGATGAAGACTCAACTCAACAGACAATCAGGAGACAGCTAAGGCGATCGACACGGGCAACTAGAGGAATACCTCCAGCGAGATATCTCAATCATATCAAGGAATCTGATCCAGAAACGTATGAGGAGGCTACTTGTGGTACTGATCGTGATAGTTGGTTAAATGCTATGGTTAAGGAGATGGAGTCGTTAAAGGAGAACAACACTTGGAGTTTGGTGGACATGCCGAAGGATCGCACGCCCGTAGGCTGTAGGTAAGTGGGTTTTCAAACGTAAAGCTGAGCCCGGTGGAACTCGATTTAAAGCGCGCCTGGTAGCACAAGGATTTACGCAGCGATATGGGGTGGACTACGAAGAGGTCTTTTCGCCTGTGGTTTCGCATACAACGCTCAGAACGTTATTTGCAGTAGCTGGAAGGCGAAAACTAATGGTTCATCACATCGATTGCACAACGGCTTTCCTCAACAGTGACTTAAGTGAAGTTATCTACATGCGACAGCCTCCCGGCTTCGAAAAGAAAGGGGAAGAAAGCAAAGTCTGCCTATTAAATAAAGCAATTTACGGTCTGAAGCAGTCGGCGCGTTCATGGAACAAGAACATTCACAATGTGTTGGTGAAGGCAGGATTCACGCAAAGTAAATTGGATCCTTGTTTGTATACACTGTTCAGAGAAAAGGCGGCGGTTTACGTTTTAATTTACGTAGACGATGTTCTCATAGCTACAAACAGCCAACTGGAAATGTGCAAATTTAAGGAAACTCTAAAAGGCAATTTCAAGATTCGGGACTTAGGAGTAGTTAAAAGTTTTTTGGGATTGGAAGTTGAACGGGATGCTGAAGGAATTTTTTCAATTTCACAGTCAGCTTATATTGAAAAAATAGTTTCTGATACCGGTTTATCACTTGCGAAGAATTCACCAATTCCTTTGGAGCCATCATACGGGAAGTCAGCAGATGTGCAGAAGGGGCTACAAAACAATAAAGCCTATCAAAAATTGATCGGTAGCTTTCTGTACGTGACACTAAATACGAGGCCAGACATAAGTGCAGCTATTTGTATCCTGAGCCAAAAGACAAGTCAACCTACGGAGGAAGATTGGATAGAGCTGAAAAGAGTCGTAAGATATCTTAAAGGTACATCACACTTAAAGTTATTTTTAGGTGGAAGGAGCGATAGCGTACTTTTCGGATACTCTGATGCTAACTGGGGCGAAGATAGAATTAACAGAAAGTCGAACAGTGGATACTTATTTATGGTGTATGGAGGTCTCGTATCCTGGAGTTGCAGAAAACAGACGTGTGTTGCCTTATCATCAACGGAGGCGGAGTTTGTTGCTTTAGCTGAAGCTGCAAAAGAAGCAATATGGTTAAACAAGCTGTTACATGACTTCAACGAACCAATTAATCAACCTGTACTTATCTACGAGGATAACCAGAGCTGTATTAAAATGGTCGAAGGCTACAAATTTAACAATAGGTCCAAGCACATCGATATAAAGTATCATTTCGTTAGGGACTACGTCGAAAAGAAAATGATCAAGTGCGAATATTGCTCAACTGAGGATATGCTTGCTGATTTGCTAACCAAACCTCTAAAAGCGAGCAGAGTGGTCAACATGCGTACTAGTCTTGGCTTGGCCGATATAGAATGAGAAGGGGTGTTGAAGATCATTCTAAATATAAAACTGCATTCTGGCAATGACATTAATGCCCAGTTGTACAGTCAGAGTTTATACTCTCGTTTTGGTTTAAACCTTCGTTCAACAAATTTTCGGTTTTACTGTGTTCGTTTAAACCCAAAGTGGAGTTCAACTCTCGGTTTAAGTTAAACGCCTGCATTCTGCCGTTTAAACTTTCGTTTCGCATTTTGAGGTTTATTTTGACAGCTGCTATTTCATACACGAGAGATAGAGAGAGAGAACAGAAATGAGAAATTGTTTGGGTGCTGCACTTCTTGATTTTATATGAGTGAAAAGTAGAGCTATGATTTGTTCCAGCTTTACTGCGGTAAACCCACTGTCATCAGAAAATTTCAATAGATTTTCAACCAATATAATGTACTTTTCAATGAAAACGCATTTTTCCAAGTGAACATCAGGTAGATCTTAGCCCAAACATAATGTAGACTAGCGTAAATTGTATTGAGGTTTTTTCAATACAAATTATTTCTTTTCGTGTGTGGAAATGACGATTATTTTTTTGTAATGTACTAGTGATTTCTTTAGATTCTTCGCGAACAAAATATATTTCTATACATACTCAAATCTTTCACATTTTGTTTTGGCTGAAACAAGACACTACCCACTCTATTCTTTTTACAATGCAATTTGTTTGTCCGATTTTGAACACACTTCTCGGGACAATGCCTGTTCAGTTCAAAGGTTTCGGAGTTCATACCATTTTTGTATACAGATCTGGATTACCTACATTTTTTGTTTCAAAAAAAAGTAAAACCAGAACAAGATAGCGCAGATTTTCGTAGAAACACCAGCAAAAAACTTTGCGCCTACCTATTACCAGACAATGACCCTAATTAGAGGCTCATAAAATCCTTTCAATATTTTACTGGCGACGGGTGATTGGATGTGGTAAAAACCCAGAGAGTTACAAAGAAGCAGTACCTGTGATCGCATCCGTCTGAATGCCACATACATTTCAACAACTAGATATGTATTATTATTGAACAAAAAGAAATAATAATTACTGCAATAATTAATTGGTGAAAGTAGATGACAGTTCAAACATGTGTCGAAAATAAATCAATTCACTTCGTGCACACATTTTCTTTTATTTACAAATGGTAAAATAGATAAAGTAGAGAAAAGCAATAACCATTTACTTGGTCAAAAGTGCGCTGGTAGAAAAATATCCCCTTAAGGGAAATTGTTCTGCGCTTCCACAACTGCGTTTAGTTAACTGTCAGATTATTTTGTACTGTGAAACTGAACGAGTTAAACCAAAAGTTTAAACTCTCGGTCAGGTTTAGTTAAACTTCAGTTTAAACTCTGACTGTACAACTGGGCATAAGAATATGTCAAAGTAATATAATATGAATTTTGTATTGGCAACTCTGCTAATTTTTTGTGTTCTTCTTCTTTTGCGTTTTAAATAAAATGGTTGCTTTTCTTGCGTTCTAAAACTTATTCACAAAGGTTCACATTTCTTAATACAGAATTTAACAATAAAAAGTCCTATCCCGTCTATCGTGCTACTATATCGGTAAGTCGCTTCAAATCCATCACAAGGTTGATACGTTTTGATTCTGAGCTAACACGTGCTGATCGCGCGGCATCTGATAAGGCAGCACCTATCAGAGATGTATTTGAAATAATAAATTTCAATCTGGGGCAAATTTTCGACCATCCGAATCCATTACGGTAGACGAACAATTGTATCGATTCAGAGGACGTACTAAGTTTACGCAATATATGCCGTCCAAGCCAGCTAAGTACGGAATTAAATTTTGGTGGGCTTGTGATTCCGTAACATCCTACCCTCTTAATGGCCAGATTTATACCGGAAAAATCGGTACAACAAGGGATGTAAATCAAGGTGAACGGATAGTAAAAGAGCTAGTTGCCCCATACAAAAATACTGGGCGAAATATTACGATGGACAACTTTTTTACCACTTTTCCATTGGCCTTGGAACTACTGACTTGGATGCTCTCGGTCGTCGGAACTTTGAAAGAAAAACAAACGATACTTGCCTAATGAGTTCAAGGCCGAAAAAAATAGAGAAGTTTTGTCCACCCTTTTTGGATTTAGCCAAAATGTTACGATGTGCTCCTACGTCCCTAAACAAAATAAGGCTGTCGTTTTATTATCAACTTTTCATAGTAGTATGTCAGTTTCTGGGGCAAAGAAAAAACCGGAGGTTATTCACTACTATAATAGCACGAAAGGTGGAGTGGATACCATGGATAAAATGCTGAGCCAGTATACTACTAAACGTAGGACGTGCCGTTGGCCTCTTGCATTATTCTATAATTTGCTTGATACAGCCGCCTTTGCTGCGTATATTATTTATGCGACAAACAATCCACACAGTCAAATAGCTGTAAAAAAAAGTGGAAGAATCAATTTCCTTGAAACCCTTGAATTTAATAAGAATTTATGTATCCCGCACATCAAGGATAGGTCTCAAAACCGAAGAGTGACAGGCAAATTTCGCATACGAAGTTCAATGGAGTGCATTTTAGGAGAAATAACTGACGCAAAGGATAATGACAACATGGAATTTATTCCAGATAAATACGAAAGAGACAATAATGGTCGTTAACGACAGAAAGGTGCGTGCGCTATGTGTTATACCACGGAAAAAAGGAAAAGAGCTACCCGTCAAGGATGTGTTAAATGCGGAAAGCCAGTATGTGCGGAGCACAGTCTGGCCCAAACAATGTGTCAGGATTGTTACATGACTTAAATTTGTAAATTTATTTATTCTAATAAACCGTACAGTATACTTATGATCTAATGTTATGTAGGTATTCATTGTTTGCATTACTTGTAAATTTTTATTACAATGAATGAGATTTTCGTTTTTTTTTCATACAAAATGTATGAAAATAAATATATCTACCAAGGTAGATACTGTTCATTTGCATAAAAAATATTTCACAGACATACGGACGGACAGAACTGCGAGACCCACTTTTTTGAGTTCCCCTATCATCGTAATATCAGAATTGATCAAAACCTTGAGTTTGAAATTTTGTACGAAAACAATATCTTTCTCTTACTACGTATAAATATCTTTAAAATATCTGAACATCGTTTTACAACGACACGTAACATGAGTCGTATACGACAAACGCGGCTTCAAAGCATTGCATTTTTGTAAAAGGAGATAGCGAATTATACACAAAGTGAATCTTATTCTCAGCCTTCATTAACTTAGAAACAAAAGAATTTTTTTTTGATGAACAAAAAGTTTCATCTTTTGACAACTCCTTTTATTTTTTACTTATCTCTCAGTCATTATTTAATCTAAAACTATGACCATTTCTTCTAATTAGCTATCTCTTCAACACATTGATAAAGGTCTCATGAGGAACTCGAATATTGGCAAACATTCTCATTTTCTTTTTACCCTCAGCTTGCTGCTTTAGTAGTTTCATCCTTCTTGTGACATCGCCGCCATACTTAATACAAAGGAAAAGTAAAGGTATGGAGAATAAGATAATTGATTGTAGGTACCCATCATTGAACTCACCAACTTAGCTGTAACATCCTTTCGATATGCCTTCAGCGTTTCTCTTGCTAGAATTTTGCTTCCAACACACGCCTGTATAGCAATTTGAATCATCTGTCTTGGTATCAGTTCCTTTAGCCTCGCTACCATGTCCTTGCCAACTGCAGTGGCCTTCGTGCAGTGCACAATACGTGAAAATTCCTCCACTTTCTTTCCATTCAAATGGATATCCAATCGCACGACGTTGGTAAGATGATACCCATGATCTTCGTAATTAAAGCTGGCGTAACCTGAACTAATCGACTTAAGGCGATCGTTGAAATCAAGGATAATCTCACTTAGTGGTAGGATATACTTCATAAGTATACGATCATCATCTATGTTTGTAGAGCTCTCTTGAACGCCCCGACGATCAACGCAGAGACTAATGATTTCTCCTATATATTCAACTGGTGTGATAATGGTTCCTGGTTGAGACAAAATGGTTTAAATTATTTCTGTAGATTTTTGAAAGAAATGTCACCTTTAACAAGTGGCTCATAGTACTCTTCCACGTTTGAAGGTTCTGGAAACAAAGCCGCGTTGGATAATTCTAAAGTTCGCTTTCCCATTTGCTTAATTAGTTTTGGATTTTTGAGGTTAAGACGGTATGTCACGGATGGAGCTGTAATAATTGGTTCGGCCCCATGTTCCTGCTCTAGTCGCTGACAGAATACTTCCATGTGGAGTAAGCCAAGGAATCCTAACCTCCAACCCTGTCCGAGAGCCGGACTTGAATCAATATTCACAGTCACTGCTGAATCATTTAAGGCCAATTTATCGATAGCGCTCCTTAAGCCGACATGCTTTGACTGATCGGATGGGTAGATACCTGCAAACACCATTGGCTGCTGCGGGTTAAAAGTGGTCAATGCAGTTGTTTTCACGTTTTTAATGTGAATGGTATCGCCAATGACTGATTCTTTGCTATTGCGCATGTTGCAAGCAATCAGACCCACTTGGCCGGCGGATCTAAATAAAGGATATAAACACTTTCAATGATAGTATGCATTGTCTGTAAAACTTACATTTTTGCAACGGGAGTCTCTACGGGTCGCAGCAGAGAAATTGATTTAATTGGATACGACTTTCCCGAGCTTGCGGATTGGATATCTTCTCCAACTGTAAGAGACCCGTTGTGAACATAGATTAGATTAAGCGCACCCCGATATTTATCGAACCAACTGTCAAAGATTAAAGCTCGGAATGGGCAATCTCTCTCCACTTTGGGTGAAGGTATACGCTCAATAACTTCTGCAAGAACTTCTGGGATCCCCATTCCTAACTTAGCTGATACCTTTAAGCGAATAATTAGTATTGCCGGCTTAAGTTTGTCAGGTTAAAATACATACCTTTAATACCCTTGATGGATCAATATCGAATAATGACTGTAAATCCTTCACAACTCGATCCGGATTCGCATGTTTGATATCAATTTTGTTCAGAACAGGCACCACTGCGAGCTTACGGGATAAAGCCAAATGATAGTTGGCAACCGTTTGGGCCTGAACTCCATGGCATGCGTCAACTAACAATATGACCCCATCGCATGCTGCGAGAGATCGAGATACCTACACGTAATACATGTATTAATAGACAAAGTTACAAATAAGTATCAATTAACCTCATTCGAAAAGTCCACATGTCCAGGTGTATCAATCAAATTCAGAAGATACGTTTCATTTTTGTAATCATGCAGAATTGATACAGTTTGCGCTTTCACAGTGATTCCACGCTCCCGTTCCACTTGTAAACTATCGAGGACCTGCTGATTTCCCGAACTCTTTGATATGGCACCTGTCAATTCCAACAGACGGTCGGCTAAAGTGCTTTTACCATGGTCAACATGGGCAATTATGCTAAAATTTCGTATTCGTTCAATTGGAATAGCAGAAAAGTCTACTTGTGAAGCAGAGTCAACTTTTGTTGCTGTTGCACAATTTCGGCGAAGCAGTTGAATGCTGAAAATGGGTTTCTGTATTACATCGTCAGAGAACAAACTAAATTCTATACCATAACTGAAAGTTATTGTTTTGCAGTTTCACAAATAAGCCGCGTAATTTCACTATCATTTTTAGAATCGTGCTGGCAATTCGAATTTAAAGTATTTTATTCATTGCACTAGCAGGTATTTTGGTTTTGCTTTTACCCTCCTCCTTACCAATTGCTTGACATTCGCCAACATCTGATGTTGACATTTTTACCCTCCACAGAAAACATCGCATGGTGGAACTAAACGGAATCCACTTTTGCATTATTGGGCGTGTTCAGAACGTTGGTTGTAGAATTGTTTTTTCTTCTGCTGAGCACGATGAAACAATTTTCAGCCTAAAAGCCTAGTACCTACCTACGCTGCTGTTTCAGAACGAAAAATCCTATACAAAAGTGAACGAAAAAATGTCGCTCTCCTTTTCGTTTAGAAGTGAAAATGAAATAAAGAAAATCCAATTTCACATTAGAAGAAATAATAAATGCGGATGAGGAAGATATTATTGTTGTTGTAATGGTAGGTATCGTTTTTAATGTCCTCATTTTACATTTTTATGAAATTCTATAATTTTAATTAGAATTAGGTATTGCTTTCAATTACAAAATACAAAAATTCTTGCTGTTGTAAAATTTTCATGTCATTTGCGTAGCAGCTGATACTTCTCCAAAAATTATTTTCCGCTGTCTTTTCGCAGCCGTTTCGCTGTGTAATTGAAGACCACCGGAAAATTTCGTTTCACAACAGCAGCGTACTAGACTTAAAGCTGAGAATGCTGCTTTAAAAAATAAATAAATAGGTGGCGCAACAGGCGGGCGACACCCAAGGCCTAGCTTCTCGCAGCCATGCGTTTTTGTGTGAGATTCTATTTTTGGGACAAATGGAAGGGACCTACAATTTTATGCTGAGTCCGAACGGCTGAATTGAGAAGCTTTTTCATGACAGTCATACTCTCGGATGTTTGTCAGACGTTCGCGAGAGGTGGCGCAGTAGAAAAAACTTAAAGATGTAATTTGGGTTTTTCCGGGGATCGAACCTGGGATCCCTCGCACAGTAGTCCAGCACACGTTCGCGAGAGGTGGCGCAGTAGAAACAACTTAAAGATGTAATTTGTGTTTTTCCGGGGATCGAACCTGGGATCCCTCGCACAGTAGTCCAGCACACTAAACACTGCGCTACTGCGCCCACGCTGAACGCTGCTTTAGCGAAACTAAATTTTAGCTGCTCTCCAATTTGTCTCCTCAAACATTAGCTAAAAACCTGAAAATAACTTCCTTCAAAAATTCATCGACGTTAAGGCCCCGATCCATCGAATTCGTCGCATCCGTTGCGGCAACGTATTCGACTGACAAGTTAATAGAATACACAGCAGCTTATGGAAGGTGACCCATAAGCAACGTATGTGGCGGATGCGACGGATAAAGTAGGTTTACGGGTATGGTATAACTCGCGGTTTTTTCTTACATTTTGTTATTTCGCTACGATCATTTCGCATTTCATTCTTTCGCATATCAACAACTCGCATTTTGTTATTTCGGAGTTTTTATTTGGAAAATTTAATTTCGCATTGTAATTATTTTACCATAAGATATTTTGCATTTATTGCTATAACTTACTTCCGCATTATTTTATTTCGCGTTTCTTTATTTCGCTTTTGCCAAATAAAATAGTAGCAAAACCTTTTAAGATTCTTAATTTTTAACTTTTTATAATTTTTCTTTACAAAAACCCCCCTGCCTGTGGTCACTGTAGGATTTGGAGTAGGTGCGAGTTTGAGTATTATGCAAAGTAGGGGGCCATTTTACATATAAAACAAACAATTTCCTCTTGAAAGTGACAAAAAATGCATGCTGATATAAACAAATGGCTAAATAGCATGGCGCGAAATAACCTTTTACAAAATAAGCGAAAGCAAAAACTACAAATGCTAGTTGAAAGAATAGCAAAACATATCACTGCTAAAAAAATATGCGAGTTAACCTTACAGCGAGATGAATGCAAAACGAAATGGCAATTTGCCACATGACTTCTACGAAATAATTGAAAAATATTTAAAACGTCGCGAGATAATAGTTTGCGAAATGAAAACCGCGAATTGATAGGCACCCTAGGTTTACTTTCTACTTTTCTGACCGTCGCATCCGTTGACAGTTGGCAGAGTGTGAGAGGAAGCACTTTCATTGGTGGAAATAATATCGCAGTCTTTCATCCTCTTCTTGCCCGGTCCATCCCATCGCACTTCTTGGATGGCGGTTAGGTCTGCTTTATAGCAGTTCAGGGCCTCCGCTAGCTGTTCGGCTGCACGTGGTCTGTTAAGTGACCTAACATTCCACGTGCAGATAGGAAATTCGTTGTCCTTTATTCGTTTGCCAGGTTCGTCAACAGTAAAATCGTCTGTATCCGAGGCTTGTTGTTGCTTCGTAACTGTAGCGGTTTTACGCAGTCGGGCAGTTACTTCGACGTACAACCACCAACCTGGAGGGCCATGCCCTTTGTTAGACCCCTTGGACGAAAGGAGCCGGATTCCTTCGGTGTCAGTAACCCACTTCGGGGATGTGAGAGCTGCCGTTGGCCCATAAAGGGTTCATCCGCCACCAACTCTGTTTTAGCACCCTGACTGGTCCTGAAAAATCCTCACTGACCTCAGCTCCAAATACGTCGAAGTAGCTCATGTAAGGTAACTGTCATCTTGAGTGTTGACGACACCTTTGATTCAGTCTAATGAATTCATTCGCCGTAAGTCGTCTTTCTGAGAAGTTCGTGTAAGACTTCTGAGACTCGTTCAGTCAGTCTTTCCGACAGAGCATTATAGTGTTGCTATTTTCTTCGTGGTCAACACTCGCGCTTATAAGTTCAGCATGTCACACCCGGATGGGCAGATCAGTACCCGGTGGAGGAGGTAAAATAAGCACAATTGATGTGTACGAAAAGTTACAACAGCTGGACACCGCCAGGTTGATACCGATCAGCGCCTGCTCGATTCATACACACCCAACCACCCTATTATTAATCTATAAACGTATATATATTATTTATAAAAAATGGGGATATATAATATGCATTTTTATATTGAAAATGCCATATCTATATAGATATATAGATTATCTATATAAAATATATAATAATGAAAAAAGAAAAAATTAATTGTCAGTTAGTCACGAAAAATTTAATAAAACAAAAAAATAATAATTATAAAACAACTAAAATCTTATTTTTCTAGCTTTTTTGTCAGCAAATTCTCTCATAAGACTGTCAAAATCTAGGGTTTCTGCAATTTTATTTTCAATAGATAGTGAAGCCAAGTTGGTTAATCTTGTTTGAGACATTGTAGTACCTACGTTAAACTCACTATCCAATTCCCAACACGCATATCGTAAGGGTTTCTCGGTAGAGACAGCTTTACACTCGCTAATAGGCAATATTGAAAAATCGCTCGCTAATAAGCAATTCTCGATGGTATCCTTTCTAGATATCGAAGGTGCCTTCAACAATGTCAAAACAGAGGCTATCTCTATTGCACTCCGCAGACTGGAAGTTGATAACTGCCTACGCTTTTGGATAGAAAACATGCTAAACAGCAGAATGATTCTGTCCGAGCTGGGGGGCTATCAAACTAAGAGGTCAGTGTGCAGGGGCACACCCCAGGGAGGCGTACTTTCCCCACTACTTTGGATCTTAGTAGTGGACGAGAGTAGGTATTGGGTCGGTTGGTCCTGGGAATTCTGTGCTAGAAAGAGACAGAAAATGTGCGAGAGAGATAGAGCGAGATGGAAGATTGGCTATGGCTGGGTGTGTGGCTATGCGTAGGTGGTAGTTAATGAGTTGTTGATTTTTTTTTGGCTGTGTAGGTTTGGTTAAGGTGGGGTGAGTCATGGTGGGCGAGTGTTGGTTTGTTTGCGGGATGCTGACAAGAGGGAGAGGGGTTCATATGCTGGCAAGGGGTTCAGATGTACATACTATGTTAGCGATAGCAATGGAACAACAGATGTTCAATGTAGGCGAAGGCAATAATCCAGCCCATGGAACCACAGACGTAGCGATGGCAAAATTGTTATCTTTGCGAACCCATAATCCAGTCCATGGTTGGAATCATAAACGACGTAGCGATAGTCTCACCTTTATCAAGGTCATGGGCGAATGTAGAACATCAAACATAAATGCGTAATCAATAATGCGCTGGCTGGTGGGATCGGTAGTTGGTATATCTTTTTTATGTTTATGATTATTGCGAAATTAATAATGCACTGGCTGGTGGGATCGGTAGTTGGTGGATCTATTTTTAGATTTGTGAGGGTGGTCGGTTTACTTGGGAGATAAGGGAATTTATTTTGTTGCATTTAGTTGTGCGGCTAGTTATTGTTTGGTTAAGGTTTAAGTTTGATGATTTGTTTACGGGATGCTGACAAGGGGGATAGAGATTCATATTTGTGAGATAAGGGAATCTATTTGATGCATTTAGTTATACGGTTAGTTATTGTTTTGGTTGAAGTTTAAGTTTCATGGTTTGTTTGCGGGAATCTGGCAAGGGGAGAGAGATTCATATGCGGTGAGGATCGATGGTGAGGTTGAGATTTTGAGTGTTCTCTTGATCTAAATAAAACTGAAATAAGAAGGAAAAAGAGTTTATACTATAAGAAACATTTAAAAATCGATCGATGAAGTTCAGGTTTTCACTAAGGCCAGTGGGTATATTTTGTTGTCGACTTGTGGGAGAAGGAACAATGGAATTATGTTTTGGTGTGAGATGTTAAAAGAGGGTGAAAACCTGTGTAGGTACTTGTGAAGTTGGTTGGACACTAATAAAATTCTCGGATGTAATGATGAATAGATCGAATTTCGAACTCTATGCCACACCTGAAGATGGATCCAAGTGTTTGGTTTTTCGTTTGAAAAACGGAGAATGTATAAGTTCTATTGCAAACTTTGCAATAAATCTTCAGGCTTTTCAACATGTTAAACTGCAGGATTTCGGTGGCGACATAATAATATATGGTATGGTGAGGTTATACAGAAAGGTAGAAGGAAAACTAATATTTTTGGTGATGTTGAAACATTAAAATTGAGAGCAAAAACCCGTGAAGAGATACGGATTTTGAATTGAAAGTCGATAGTCAAGGGATTACATCATCAGATCAATCAATTGATAAGGATGGATAAGTACGTTTTTCTGTATTACACATTTCCAAGTTTAGAGTTGTTAATTTATGTTTCGTTTGTTTTGTTACAGTACTTTATTTTCAGAGGAAAATGCTGCCAACTCTATGGATAATTACACTGTTTCCATTATTTCTTAATGGTCTACCGCAAATTTTAAGTCTATTAAGGAATCAGTACTTAATGCTGAAAACTCTGAAGATATAAAAATGTTATCAGAAAATATCTCCGCGCATTTCTCTAACTCATATTGTAATATAATGAATAAAAAACGAAAGAAAACTACATTAAAATAGGGCTTTATTTATTGACATCAATTTCTTAATTCTAATTAATTTGCTTTCTACCAATATACGCAATCTTCTTGACATAGATTTGGGCTGAGTACCTACATATAACAAAATTGTACGTAGTACGGACCGATTGTTGATCTTGGGAAACGACCGGAACTCCTTTCGAACTTGTCAACACTCATTTGATATATTGTTTAGAAAGAGATTAATAAATGATGTTTGATTCACGCAGTTCTTCCACTATAGAATTTATTTCATTCTGAAGATTATTATTGCCCGCTTCTTGGGATGCGATCAAAAGTCTTAGTCTATCATTGGCATTATCCCAATAGACATAATCGACGGGATTATTGGAGTACACAGAGTATGATTTTCCAACTTTCTCTGTTAGACGC
The DNA here is from genome assembly GCA_949372485.1 of Cheilosia soror. Lineage (NCBI taxonomy): Eukaryota > Metazoa > Arthropoda > Insecta > Diptera > Syrphidae > Cheilosia > Cheilosia soror. The sequence continues at coordinate 36,017,840 of OX443563.1, forward strand.
TTTAGTAGAGGTTGAATAACATGCTTGTACTTGTATCCTTTATTTCCGTTGACTTGTAGAGTACTATCATGGTTTCTTAAATGGGCTTTTGTTTTTTGTAATATCCTAGAATATTCATTTAATTCTAAATTGGTATACCTATCTTTTTTAGGTTTCTGTCGAAAAATTAGTTCCTTAAGTCCATCCGTTCCAGAGAAAATTTCATCATCGATAACGAAATCCGCTTGTTCGTTAATTGAAAAGTTTGCACTACCTAATTTCACAGAGTTTGACTGTATATCGAAATATGGGCCATAGATTTTGTCATGATTAGAATCCGAGTATGACGATTGGTTGAATGAGGTACTTTGGTTGGTTGGTGTGCTAAATGAAACATCTTCTCCTGGTAGAGTTGATTCTGGAGATGAAAATTCCAAGCTCTTTTTTTACACTATGAAGTTTGTCTGAGGGACTTTGAAATTGTAATTGACGTTTGACAGTCTCTTTTACATCTTCCACTATATCATTATTTTTATTATTATGATTACCTCAGTCTTAATGCTTTCAGCAAATGAATTCAGTGGTTCAGTTATGGGCTTAAAAGTATCTTCAAATTCGGTTTTTCTCATAATTTTTTCCGCCTTTAGGAGCATGTACCTTTTCTTTAAGGCCTTCTTTGTTTTTATAAGTTTTTTCAATAATTTTTCATCTATATTCATATTTGAGCAGGATTCTTTGACAGGTAAACAGAACTGGTATAATCCCAAACAGGGCTATTGTATTTTCAAACGGGCTATTACACTTTCAAAACGGGGCTGTTGCAGTTCCAAGTAGAGCGGTTACGGTTTAGGTTTTATTCGCTTAGACAGATGCTTGACGACTGAGCAGTACAATTGCTTCAAATGATATCTTATACTTTCCTTTAGCAATACTCAAACTCATTATTCTAAATCGAATACCTTTTTGGTAAATTTTTTTTTAACGCGACCTCAATGAAGCTCACATTCTACTTCAAGAACTGCCTTGATCGAATACCTATGACTATTATTTCGCAGATGTCGAGACCAATTTCTTTCATCAATATCTTCATTGCATACAATGACAAATAAACATTACCCACAACCAAACTTCTATTGCTTTTGCTTGATTTTATTTATGAATATTTTCTACTCATTTTCAGCACACTATTCAGCTTCCCTCTGCGATCCAAGCATGAGCATAAATGAACATCGTGGAAATATGCGAAAGTAAAGACTGACGTTCAAACTACTTCTCCAGGTCCAAATTATGATTGCAACTATGTAGTTGGATGGATTTTCAGGTGCAAGGTGCAGTGACGTAACCCGCTAGTACTGGTAGATGTTTGAGTTAGATAGCGCTATGTTCTTTAGCTTCTACTTATCAACCACTTTCTTGGATGGAGTTTGCTTCGGAATCCTGAAAAAAAAAATTGTATTTCCCCATACGAATTCGAACCCGAGTATCTTGTACAATCCTCAGATAAGCCATCCACTAAGCCACCACGAGTTATTAAAGATTAGTTTCTAATATGTGAATAAAACCACATTCCCTATGAGATTTGTAAAAAACAAAAGCATCGACGCTGATGTAACAAGCAGATTAACTTTGCACCGGCCGGTCGGCGCGCTTGATGACAATAATATGATCTAATAATAGAATCTAGGATGGAATCAATATGATCATATGGATTTTGGATTGAGATATAAAATATGTATACTGTTGATCAATGCAGGCTAATATTTTTTGTTGTTTTTTTTCTGTTTTAGCTGCGAGTTGTGCGATGAGTCAATGTTTGGATGGGCAAGTGAAGGTTTATTTTACTAAAGAGTGGAATGGACGAGAGGAATTCATATGTGCTAACTGTTGAGAGTTTGATTATATTTGCGGGATGCTGACAAAGAGGAGAGCAGGTTGTATGCAATGAAGATATTGATGAAAGAAATTGGTCTCGACATCTGCGAAAGAATAGTCATAAGGAGAGCTCAAGGCAGTTCTTGAAGTAGAATGTGAGCTTCATTGAGGTCGCGTTAAAAAAAATTTACCAAAGAGGTATTCGATTTAGAATAATGAGTTTGAGTATTGCTAAAGGAAAGTATAAGAAATCATTTGAAGCAATTGTACTGCTCAGTCGTCAAGCATCTGTCTAAGCGAATAAAACCTAAACCGTAACCGCTCTACTTGGAACTGCAACAGCCCCGTTTTGAAAGTCTAATAGCCCGTTTGAAAATACAATAGCCCTGTTTGGGATTATACCAGTTCTGTTTACCTGTCAAAGAATCCTGCTCAAATATGAATATAGATGAAAAATTATTGAAAAAACTTATAAAAACAAAGAAGGCCTTAAAGAAAAAGTACATGCTCCTAAAGGTGGAAAAAATTATGAGAAAAACCGAATTTGAAGATACTTTTAAGCCCATAACTGAACCACTGAATTCATTTGCTGAAAGCATTAAGACTGAGGTAATCATAATAATAAAAATAATGATATAGTGGAAGATGTAAAAGAGACTGTCAAACGTCAATTACAATTTCAAAGTCCCTCAGACAAACTTCATAGTGTAAAAAAGAGCTTGGAATTTTCATCTCCAGAATCAACTCTACCAGGAGAAGATGTTTCATTTAGCACACCAACCAACCAAAGTACCTCATTCAACCAATCGTCATACTCGGATTCTAATCATGACAAAATCTATGGCCCATATTTCGATATACAGTCAAACTCTGTGAAATTAGGTAGTGCAAACTTTTCAATTAACGAACAAGCGGCGGTTATCGATGATGAAATTTTCTCTGGAACGGATGGACTTAAGGAACTAATTTTTCGACAGAAACCTAAAAAAGATAGGTATACCAATTTAGACTTAAATGAATATTCTAGGATATTACAAAAAACAAAAGCCCATTTAAGAAACCATGATAGTACTCTACAAGTCAACGGAAATAAAGGATACAAGTACAAGCATGTTATTCAACCTCTACTAAAGCGTCTAACAGAGAAAGTTGGAAAATCATACTCTGTGTACTCTAATAATTCCGTCGATTATGTCTATTGGGATAATGCCAATGATAGACTAAGACTTTTGATCGCATCCCAAGAAGCGGGCAATAATAATCTTCAGAATGAAATAAATTCTATAGTGGAAGAACTGCGTGAATCAAACATCATTTATTAATCTCTTTCTAAACAATATATCAAATGAGTGTTGACAAGTTCGAAAGGAGTTCCGGTCGTTTCCCAAGATCAACAATCGGTCCGTACTACGTACAATTTTGTTATATGTAGGTACTCAGCCCAAATCTATGTCAAGAAGATTGCGTATATTGGTAGAAAGCAAATTAATTAGAATTAAGAAATTGATGTCAATAAATAAAGCCCTATTTTAATGTAGTTTTCTTTCGTTTTTTATTCATTATATTACAATATGAGTTAGAGAAATGCGCGGAGATATTTTCTGATAACATTTTTATATCTTCAGAGTTTTCAGCATTAAGTACTGATTCCTTAATAGACTTAAAATTTGCGGTAGACCATTAAGAAATAATGGAAACAGTGTAATTATCCATAGAGTTGGCAGCATTTTCCTCTGAAAATAAAGTACTGTAACAAAACAAACGAAACATAAATTAACAACTCTAAACTTGGAAATGTGTAATACAGAAAAACGTACTTATCCATCCTTATCAATTGATTGATCTGATGATGTAATCCCTTGACTATCGACTTTCAATTCAAAATCCGTATCTCTTCACGGGTTTTTGCTCTCAATTTTAATGTTTCAACATCACCAAAAATATTAGTTTTCCTTCTACCTTTCTGTATAACCTCACCATACCATATATTATTATGTCGCCACCGAAATCCTGCAGTTTAACATGTTGAAAAGCCTGAAGATTTATTGCAAAGTTTGCAATAGAACTTATACATTCTCCGTTTTTCAAACGAAAAACCAAACACTTGGATCCATCTTCAGGTGTGGCATAGAGTTCGAAATTCGATCTATTCATCATTACATCCGAGAATTTTATTAGTGTCCAACCAACTTCACAAGTACCTACACAGGTTTTCACCCTCTTTTAACATCTCACACCAAAACATAATTCCATTGTTCCTTCTCCCACAAGTCGACAACAAAATATACCCACTGGCCTTAGTGAAAACCTGAACTTCATCGATCGATTTTTAAATGTTTCTTATAGTATAAACTCTTTTTCCTTCTTATTTCAGTTTTATTTAGATCAAGAGAACACTCAAAATCTCAACCTCACCATCGATCCTCACCGCATATGAATCTCTCTCCCCTTGCCAGATTCCCGCAAACAAACCATGAAACTTAAACTTCAACCAAAACAATAACTAACCGTATAACTAAATGCATCAAATAGATTCCCTTATCTCACAAATATGAATCTCTATCCCCCTTGTCAGCATCCCGTAAACAAATCATCAAACTTAAACCTTAACCAAACAATAACTAGCCGCACAACTAAATGCAACAAAATAAATTCCCTTATCTCCCAAGTAAACCGACCACCCTCACAAATCTAAAAATAGATCCACCAACTACCGATCCCACCAGCCAGTGCATTATTAATTTCGCAATAATCATAAACATAAAAAAGATCCACCAACTATCGATCCCACCAACCAGTGCATTATTGATTACGCATTTATGTTTATTGTTCTACATTCGCCCATTACCTTGATAAAGATGAGACTATCGCTACGTCGTTTATGATTCCAACCATGGACTGGATTATGTGTTCGCAAAGATAAAAGTTCTGAACCCCTTGCCAGCATATGAACCCCTCTCCCTCTTGCCAACATTCCGCAAAAAAAAAAAAAAAAAACAACCAACACAGCAAAAAAAAAAACAAAATCAATCTTCCATCTCGCTCTATCTCTCTCGCACATTTTCTGTCTCTTTCTAGCGCAGAATTCTCAGTCCAAACCGTCTCAATACCTACTTATCGGACATGGCTAAATCGATTCAAAATGTGATCCTGATTCAGAATATATATACTTTATAGGGTATCCGGTGAATCCTTCTTGGCGTTACAAATGTAATGGCAAAGTGAATATACAGGAGGGTATAATAAAGGGCTTTTTAAACTAGACTAAATTGGGCTTAATGGTCGCTCAGTGCGTCTCTCTTTCGCCCTACATAAGTTAGAGAGAAATACGAGAAGACAAGCAACAAAATGGCAGGTCGTGGTATATAAATGCTAATATAAATGCTTTCTTTATATCGATAGAAATAGGTATTCGAATTCAGTTAAGTTAAGCTGGAGCGCGCAGTGCCCTGTACACCTCGGCGCCCCGGTCGCCCACCCCTAAAGTCGGCACTGTTCTTATCTCATCATCATCATCCACACAACATTGCAGAGGAAATTGTCAGAATTTATCAAATATTTCAACCAAATGCATAATTTTATAGGAATATTGCTGGTATACTTTTAGGCTTACTGCATTAATTCATCGATTAGCTGGTTCTTCTTTATGATTGAACATTTTTTAATGTCGTTTTCGATTGGTCGTCCAGGACCGTCCGGAAGCATGATACAACAAGACAAGATATCGCATTGCGCATGTCGTTCATTTTCGCTGTTCATCGGTATTCATCTGTCAACCAATTATGACGTAGGCTGTGCGCACGATACAACAAGACTTATGGCGCGAAAGTACAAATTTGCGATTTTGTTGTTAATTAAACAAATAATAGTGCATTTGTGAAAGGGATATTTGCTCTGCATTTGAGTGCAAAAATAATTAATGAAAAATTAGAAACAGCTCCATAACTTTCCTAAGAAAAAAAAATGTTTTAAGGCAAAAAATCTTTATCTTTAAACGATAAGACCCAATTAATAGAAAAACAAAGACTTTATAGGCTGCATTTTGTGAAAAATGATTTCCTAACTATTATTCAATATGAAATGGGTATGTAAACTGGCATTGAAAATGCAGTTGCATTTATGCTTAGTAATGTACTTTCTTTGGTAGTATTTTGAGTCTGCAGCTTATTGGTGGTCTTTCAAGGACATCTGAAGCTGCAGGGATATACATTTAAGAAACTATTATTAAACATTTAAGTGGCCTCAACTCCAAATGCGTTTCGCCCCGATGTGGTGGGTGGGCTCATCAGTAGACGAACCACCACATCTGTCTAGACGCACTATTTACTCGATGTTTACCGAGACTATATGGAATCACAAACACAAAGTGACTGTGAACCATAACCTAATACGAGTCTTTGGTCAAAGATTAATCGTATAGGATTATTTGCCCGTGGCCTGGCGCAGTTTAATACCAAAAATGTTTCAAGTCAAGAATAAATTCAAGAAATGAATATAGTTTTGTGGAGTAAGCATTAAATATTATTAAACATTTAAGTGGCCTCAACTCCAAATGCGTTTCGCCCCGATGTGGTGGGTGGGCTCATCAGTAGACGAACCACCACATCTGTCTAGACGCACTATTTACTCGATGTTTACCGAGACTATATGGAATCACAAACACAAAGTGACTGTGAACCATAACCTAATACGAGTCTTTGGTCAAAGATTAATCGTATAGGATTATTTGCCCGTGGCCTGGCGCAGTTTAATACCAAAAATGTTTCAAGTCAAGAATAAATTCAAGAAATGAATATAGTTTTGTGGAGTAAGCATTAAATATTATTAAACATTTAAGTGGCCTCAACTCCAAATGCGTTTCGCCCCGATGTGGTGGGTGGGCTCATCAGTAGACGAACCACCACATCTGTCTAGACGCACTATTTACTCGATGTTTACCGAGACTATATGGAATCACAAACACAAAGTGACTGTGAACCATAACCTAATACGAGTCTTTGGTCAAAGATTAATCGTATAGGATTATTTGCCCGTGGCCTGGCGCAGTTTAATACCAAAAATGTTTCAAGTCAAGAATAAATTCAAGAAATGAATATAGTTTTGTGGAGTAAGCATTAAATATGAGCCCACCCACCACATCGGGGCGAAACGCATTTGGAGTTGAGGCCACTTAAATGTTTAATAATATTTAATGCTTACTCCACAAAACTATATTCATTTCTTGAATTTATTCTTGACTTGAAACATTTTTGGTATTAAACTGCGCCAGGCCACGGGCAAATAATCCTATACGATTAATCTTTGACCAAAGACTCGTATTAGGTTATGGTTCACAGTCACTTTGTGTTTGTGATTCCATATAGTCTCGGTAAACATCGAGTAAATAGTGCGTCTAGACAGATGTGGTGGTTCGTCTACTGATGAGCCCACCCACCACATCGGGGCGAAACGCATTTGGAGTTGAGGCCACTTAAATGTTTAATAATATTTAATGCTTACTCCACAAAACTATATTCATTTCTTGAATTTATTCTTGACTTGAAACATTTTTGGTATTAAACTGCGCCAGGCCACGGGCAAATAATCCTATACGATTAATCTTTGACCAAAGACTCGTATTAGGTTATGGTTCACAGTCACTTTGTGTTTGTGATTCCATATAGTCTCGGTAAACATCGAGTAAATAGTGCGTCTAGACAGATGTGGTGGTTCGTCTACTGATGAGCCCACCCACCACATCGGGGCGAAACGCATTTGGAGTTGAGGCCACTTAAATGTTTAATAATATTTAATGCTTACTCCACAAAACTATATTCATTTCTTGAATTTATTCTTGACTTGAAACATTTTTGGTATTAAACTGCGCCAGGCCACGGGCAAATAATCCTATACGATTAATCTTTGACCAAAGACTCGTATTAGGTTATGGTTCACAGTCACTTTGTGTTTGTGATTCCATATAGTCTCGGTAAACATCGAGTAAATAGTGCGTCTAGACAGATGTGGTGGTTCGTCTACTGATGAGCCCACCCACCACATCGGGGCGAAACGCATTTGGAGTTGAGACCACTTAAATGTTTAATAATATTTAATGCTTACTCCACAAAACTATATTCATTTCTTGAATTTATTCTTGACTTGAAACATTTTTGGTATTAAACTGCGCCAGGCCACGGGCAAATAATCCTATACGATTAATCTTTGACCAAAGACTCGTATTAGGTTATGGTTCACAGTCACTTTGTGTTTGTGATTCCATATAGTCTCGGTAAACATCGAGTAAATAGTGCGTCTAGACAGATGTGGTGGTTCGTCTACTGATGAGCCCACCCACCACATCGGGGCGAAACGCATTTGGAGTTGAGGCCACTTAAATGTTTAATAATATTTAATGCTTACTCCACAAAACTATATTCATTTCTTGAATTTATTCTTGACTTGAAACATTTTTGGTATTAAACTGCGCCAGGCCACGGGCAAATAATCCTATACGATTAATCTTTGACCAAAGACTCGTATTAGGTTATGGTTCACAGTCACTTTGTGTTTGTGATTCCATATAGTCTCGGTAAACATCGAGTAAATAGTGCGTCTAGACAGATGTGGTGGTTCGTCTACTGATGAGCCCACCCACCACATCGGGGCGAAACGCATTTGGAGTTGAGGCCACTTAAATGTTTAATAATATTTAATGCTTACTCCACAAAACTATATTCATTTCTTGAATTTATTCTTGACTTGAAACATTTTTGGTATTAAACTGCGCCAGGCCACGGGCAAATAATCCTATACGATTAATCTTTGACCAAAGACTCGTATTAGGTTATGGTTCACAGTCACTTTGTGTTTGTGATTCCATATAGTCTCGGTAAACATCGAGTAAATAGTGCGTCTAGACAGATGTGGTGGTTCGTCTACTGATGAGCCCACCCACCACATCGGGGCGAAACGCATTTGGAGTTGAGGCCACTTAAATGTTTAATAATATTTAATGCTTACTCCACAAAACTATATTCATTTCTTGAATTTATTCTTGACTTGAAACATTTTTGGTATTAAACTGCGCCAGGCCACGGGCAAATAATCCTATACGATTAATCTTTGACCAAAGACTCGTATTAGGTTATGGTTCACAGTCACTTTGTGTTTGTGATTCCATATAGTCTCGGTAAACATCGAGTAAATAGTGCGTCTAGACAGATGTGGTGGTTCGTCTACTGATGAGCCCACCCACCACATCGGGGCGAAACGCATTTGGAGTTGAGGCCACTTAAATGTTTAATAATATTTAATGCTTACTCCACAAAACTATATTCATTTCTTGAATTTATTCTTGACTTGAAACATTTTTGGTATTAAACTGCGCCAGGCCACGGGCAAATAATCCTATACGATTAATCTTTGACCAAAGACTCGTATTAGGTTATGGTTCACAGTCACTTTGTGTTTGTGATTCCATATAGTCTCGGTAAACATCGAGTAAATAGTGCGTCTAGACAGATGTGGTGGTTCGTCTACTGATGAGCCCACCCACCACATCGGGGCGAAACGCATTTGGAGTTGAGGCCACTTAAATGTTTAATAATATTTAATGCTTACTCCACAAAACTATATTCATTTCTTGAATTTATTCTTGACTTGAAACATTTTTGGTTTTAAGAAACTATATTAACCTATTAATTGATTTAACTGCAATATCCGTATTAAAAACACTCTTCTTCCGCTCGCGAATGCACTTTTGCATTCGCTTCCTTAATCGTCAAATAGTGGACGAAGAAACACAAGAAAAAGTAAATATAATAAATAATTAACTAAACTACTTGCTTTTTAAACATTTTATTTACATTCGACTCAAATCACAAGTTTTTTCATCAATTTTGTTCATACGACGCGTCGAGCAGAGCAGAAAATAAGTAATTCTGCGACTTAATTGAAAGGAACAGCAAAAAAAGACATATATATGGGCGATAAATGTTTTTCCAAACACATTCACAAAATTCCGAACTATATCTTCTATATTTTCCTTTTTATTTAAACATTTAAAGGAACAAAAAAACGCGTTCCATATAAAACACACGTAAATGCCAAATGTCAAAATGTTCATTGGGCGCTGCTGACGTAGATGCGCAGAACAAATCGAAAATGAAAACTTCATTGCGCTATCTTGTCTTGTTGTATCATGGTCCGGAAGCAATTCGAAATTCGAACGCTTCTGAAAGCATTCGATTGGCACTCAACTGACAGTTCTTCTCCTGAAAAGAAGAGAAATTTGCTTCTGGATTTGAATTCAGAATCGCGGAGAGTTTTTCCGGACGGTTCTGGACGACCATCCGAAAACGACATAAGTCTTAATTAAAATGATAGTTTCGAGTTTGACGTGAGTTAGCTGAGACACTGAATTAATCTGATTTAATGAATCGAATTTATAAGGCTGATTGTGTTCATACATTTAAACAAATAATAAAGAAACTGTAATCTATAGTTTACTAACGAACCCCCTGCATACTTCGTTGTGCAAAATAGTTCAAATTTTCCTAACGTTGACTCTATGACTATTGAATACCGTTTGCAATGATTTTTCTTTGCATGGGCGGTGCCACTCCCCTTTATCCAATTTTAACCAATTTTCATAGAAATACTTCTGGGCCAATACCTAAGATTATCTGTAAATTTGAGCTCAATCGAATTAGTAGTTTTCGAGATATAAGATTTTGAATATTTTTTTGTAGGGAGGAATTTTTTTGGCCTATCGATTGATCACCAACTGCTTTTCAAGTCCGAGCATGAATTTGAATGTATAATGTTTTCTAGTTTCGTTGACGTTGGAATCGAACATCAAAACTAAATGCGAAATGTTGAATCTATACCATAAACGGTAGGTAAGTACTTGATTCAAAAATAGTGTCAACTGCGCGTCAACACTACCTACGATAACGGAAAGTTAGCTTTTAAAAAAGATTTAAGACAAAGTTCAGTCAAAATTAAATACCAAAAAGCTAAAATAAAGAAATTATACAACATGAGCCACCTAAGAAAAGGCAATCCAATGGATCATTTCCAAAGGATTACGACGAGAGTAGAAAACATTATTTCCCTTTTTTACTCATTTTACTAATTGAAGGGTATTACATTTTTTATCCGATTTCATTCATATTTTTTTAATTTTAAATATCCGACAGCGACATGTCAATGAAGCAGTAGAGAATCAATTGAGGACCTGATATCTAACCGTCTTTTATTAATACTCGTCTTCATTTCATCAATCCGAAAAGCCCTTTAAATCCTGAAGAAGTTGTACGATTTCACGAAAAAGATTAGTTTGCGAATACATCTTTGCACTCCGAAATCAAGCGAGTGATGAAAGCCATATTATATTAATGGTTGAGAAATAGCGTTGTAATGACTTTGGAAGTGTGAATGGGGTGGCACGGTAATGTTGGCAGCTGAGTGAATCCCATATAAGTGCTAAGACTTGTCTGATTTGTGTGTAGATAAGTTCACGAAAGTAGGTAAATCGTATTCATTTTAGATTTTTTTCAGATTTTTTGTTAATTTTTTTTATATATTCCATATATATAAAAAATATATATATTTTTTTTATATACCTACAGACTGACGTGCAGGAATTAACATGCCTACTGAACAACTGTTGAAATTAAGCCGTTGCGATTTGTATCACTCTTCTCCTATGATAGTTCATAGTTCATTATTTATTAAAAGCTTACACATTAATATAACAATAATCTTATAAACTAGAGCAAGGCTTAAATATAATTCATTAAATAAAAGCAACAAGCTGCATAACATGCTAAACGTTACGTTGAGTGAATACTTTAGTTAGTTAGGCTATTCTCTTTCTGTTTTTAAGTTGAGAAGATAATTACATTATGTACAACTTAAATTCATTGACTCACGAAAATAGCAAACACATAATATGAAATATACAATATACATTATACATCTCTGTTTTCACAAGCAATAATGCAATATTATAAGCATGAGTATTAATAAAATAAAAAATTAGTCGGAAATTGGCTGGAAATAAGACTGTAACCCATTGCGAAACTGCACAATGGTACTTGACCTTCTTAAATGTCGTGGAATGGAGTTCCAAAGACGGGTTACATTAATGAAGAACTGGCGCTCCGAAGAAAGATAACGGTACCGTCGATGAACAAGCTGTTGGGATCTGTTTGATGAAGCAAAACGTAGTCTATTAAAAAAATAACTGGGTTAATGTGTCTGGATTACATTGAATAACAATATGAGAGATGTAAAACTTAAAAGATGGTTAAAGGATATATTATATATTTGTCGGGAGAAATCGGAGATATGATCGAAGCGCCTCAAACCATAGGTGTAACGCGCAGTGTTGTTAAAAGCAACATTAAGCTTTCTTTTGCTGATTGCATCACATCTGCAGAAAATTTCACAGCCATATGTAAGGATTGGAACAACGAGTGTCCTTGCAAGTAGCAACCGTGTGTTCAATGGCGTATAGTGTTGTGAGGCCCACAACATTCGCAGTACACCATAGACTTTGCATACCGCCGCGTTAATAAGTGTGTCCCAAGATAATGTCCTATTGAATAGCATTCTAAGATTTTTTGCCGTTTCGACATATTCTACGGTCGAGCCGTTAAAACGGATTACAGAAAAATATGATAGATCGACGGGTTTCCTACTGATCACTAAACATTTGGATTTATTAGGATTGAGAAATAGTCCGTTACTCTCTGCCCATACCGAAATCCTTTCCAGATCTGTGTTGACTCTACTTACGCAGTATTCGATCAAACCAAGAGGGCAACTTCTGAACAATTGTACATCATCAGCATACATTAGGTTCGTTCGTGTACTTTCAGCATAGAAAAATTAAAAATGTCAAATCCCAAAAATCGAGAGAGAAATCTCTCAATTTTCAGAAAAGTACCTGACCGGTTTTCATACGAAAAGTTTAAGAAATGTCATTTCGGCATTCCTAAAATAAACGTTAACTGCAGAATCTACAAAATAAGTTGGATTTGAATTTTTTATAAGCTAAAACCTACCATTTTGAAGGCGCTGAACATTCAATTACAAGTTCTTCCTCCGACATCGTTGAAGACGAAAATAAACGGAGTTTTATTTGTCAATTTTTTGAAATGTCACTTAGATGACAGTTTTCATTTTTCACTAAGTCGAAATTCGGCGAGTAGAAAATTACGAAAAAATGAAAAGAGGGGAAATGGATTTCTCTCTCATTTTTTTCATTTTACTCAGTACGTGGTCGCATTTGCACAGTTTATTAGCAAATTTTTAATAATTTTACGTTTGCAAAAAAGTACCCGAACGAACCTATTATGTACGGACCTGACCATCATCTACGACCTTCCTTATATCTTCCACAACATTGATAACAGCGGTTGTACAACTGTGGTATCGGCGAAAACCGGATTGCTTTGAGGAGAGCAGATTGCATGAGCGTATATGGGCATTAATTTGCTTTTGCATGAATGTGTTCAAACACTTTAGAGAAATATGGTAGAATGGAAATAGGTCTATATTCATGACTATTAGGGTGGGATCTTTTGGATCGGTAGGACTTTCGCTAGCTTATTTGATCACAAGGGCAGGACATACATAACACACGCTCCCATTCGACATTTCGGGCGCTTTGTTCTAGGCTCCGGTAGTTAATATGATCAAAATGTCTGTATTCATAAGTTGCTTCAGTTAATATCAGATGAAAATTATTATTATTATTATTATTATTATTATTATTATTATAATTTATTAACAAGTAATGAATTACTACATTAATATCAATAAATATAGCACTAGCTGCCAGGGCTTACGGCTATCAGATGAAAATTAAAAGTTAAATATATTAGATCATGTCTGGAGAAGGCAGGTGCTGACAGTATAATCATAAAATAATTTAAATTTGGTATCACTAACAAAGAAAACGTCTAATAATGTACTAGATTTAGAGGTAAAATGAGTGGCGAACGCCATATTAACCGGAAACAAATTAAGTGCCCTCAAGCCGTTGACAAGATAACTTTCTGTTAAAAGGGTACTGTTTAAATCACCACCAAACCAAATATTATTTTGGGGTAAGATACAGAGATTGTTTCTAATAGTTCAAGCAATGGCGTGATGTTTATATTTTTATTAGGTCTATAAACGGACCCTAGAAGCAGACTGTTTGTTCCCGATATTAGTTCAACACAAACATAGTCGATCTGACTGCCGACTCCTGACTTACACTTCAACTTGCATGATAAACCCTCGCGTATATAAATTGCTGATCCACCTCGATCTCTTCCAATTTTATCACCACGAAAGAGCCTGTAACCATCCATTTTATTAGACACTGTCATTTAGATCACTTTTGAACCATGTTTCTGAGACACAGACAGCATAAACCTTAGAACCCACAAACAAATCCCTGAACTCATCTAGTTTTGGATGCAAGCTTTGTGCAGAAGGTTATAATTTATAATAGGAGTATTCATGCAACGTCGTAACCGTTGTAAACTTGGTAGGTTTACGACGTGGTAAATGAAGTAATGAACTGTCAAATTTTGTATGGAAAATGATTTACCACAAGATCGTAAACTTACTACGCGAATTTGTGTGGAAAACCGAGATGGTAAACTTATACGACGAGGTCAATGTCGCTTTGAATTACTTTGAATGCATTTATAATACTTTTGATGCAATTATAAATAGAAATTATTGCACATTTCATCCAAGTGTAGGATAATTTGTTAGTCCATCAAATTGTATTAACCCATTTATATCCGAATACTTTTTTTCTTCCGTTTGTAGTGATTTTTGGATGTAATGGTAAGATAAGTTGTTGAAATCGATCTGTGGAGACATTTCTTGTGTGCGGAAGTGGAGCTTTGAGGTGTTGCGTAAACGCTACGCTGGGTGTTTGTACGTTTTTTTTAAATAAAAACTTCATTTTTATTTAATTTTGCTTTTAAACTAACAAAAATTATATCAAACATACCTATACAAAAAAGGAAAAAAAATTCTATTCTTGAAAACATTTGTCGTGAAGTGCTATATTACAAGTTCCACATTTTTTTAAAGTCTGACTGTGACAAACTCGGCATCTCAGCCTTTTGTCAGATGTTTCCATTACATGATGGCCACCCAAAAGATGTGGATTTTGCTTTGAATGCCGTCCACCACCTTTTGGTGGACAACCATCATTTTGTACAAAGAGCTGTAGCGACTTTGCGACGAAACTCCAGTGAATCCAATTTGCTCCCCTAACTTCTGGATAATGTCCATGCGTTCACAACGGAAACGTCTATCATCCACATTATTATGGGATTGTACCATTTTTTTCCACGAGTTGCAATTCTATAATTTGACACATTGTTATCGAGTTGGTCAACTCCACCCATGTATTTGTTATACTGCTTGTTGCCATTTGGCTGTGGAACTCCTGACTTTGCTTTCTGAATACTGTTCAACCTTTGTGCCGCACCAATATTCAATTGGGTCAAACTTTAACAACATTTTGTTCAAATGATCAGCCATTGGTCTGATTTTGGCCATTTTATCGGTATTATCAATATCATTGTTATCACAAACATGAATATTTACGGAGCAGTCAATGGAACGCGGCCATTCTTATGGCCAAAACATACATATGTAAGCCCAGAAATATTTAACTACGAAGAACCAACGAGAATATCAGTACGAACGCACTGTAGTAGTAACAGAAAACATTAAGTGGTAGCTTGGGCATATGAGTACCTATGTGTGCTTGTGTTAAGGAGTGGTTAGAACGACAGAAATTATTTACATAATTTTCACTCAAACAAAACATTACAAACTATACCCTATGAAATTAACAAAGTACATACACATTAACATAAAAGCTTTCAAGATTATTTTTTCTATACTCTGTCCAACAAAAATTGTCAGTACAGGCCTTATGGGGGAGCTTTTTTTCTACCAAGGGTGCCTGTAGGTACTCTCACGGCACTCAAACACAAGAATTGCCACTGAAATACAAACCAAACCACTGACTTACCAAGGAATTATTGTCATAATTTTCCCAAAATTCGCATACATCCGATCCAACCAGCCTGCCACACAACTGCGGGCAGAATGAGATGAGCATGATCGTTTTGTGTTCGCTTGCTATTATCATCCACGAAAATAAGCAGTGTGTGAGAGGAAAGCACATCAGAAGAGTGTTACCATGCATACAATGAAAACATATCATTAAGGGTTTTTCTATGGATTTTGTCAAAGAACTTTCGGTTTTGGTGCTTTTGAGAACGAATTATTATGTGGGGTGTTGCAATTCGGTTTTAGTTTGTTTGTATTTCTGAAGGATCCATAATATTCAGTTAAACCATTTATTTTAATGTTGTCTTTTCGAAATAAGGTTTATTCGTGAGGTGTTTAAATGCATTTATTTCATTATATAACGCAACAAGTGATCATAAGTGCGTTGTAGTGATATTGCGATAAATTAATAGTGATTTGATTACTATAGGGCAACTGGATTCATGCAAAAGTATGGTTTTGCTTTGGGATATCGTATTAAATATCTTAATATACAAAACTAAGTACATATTTTCAGTCCTATTCGTTAGGGCATATTTCTGCATATTTGGGTATAGATGCATATGTAGGGTTACCATCACAAAAAATCAAAAAGCCGGACAAGTAGGAGAGAAAAGCCTGATTATGGAGCAAAAAGCCTGACACTGAATTTTTTTAACTAAGGCATTTTTTATATTTTACAGTTGCATATATTTGATTTAAAATGTCAATTTTCTTCAAAATATGTATAAGGACTGTATACGAGAAAAAATCCGGAAGCATTTGCGCTGCCTGACAATACTGAAATATGACATCGCAGTACCGTTAAATTTTAATCACATGCTCTTACTTATACCTACTCATAAATAAATAAATAAATTATAAGTTATTTGATCTTAAGGCCGTGTGTTAACTGGGATAAATAATATGATTTTCGAATAATTGTCTATAGCGGTGGAAAACGAATTTTTGGTTGTCAACAGTTTATCCTGCTCCGGGAGTAAGACAAAAAAATATCCTATATGCAAATTTTTGACATTTTCTTTTGCTTGATTTTTGCTAGAATATCCAAGAGGAAATAAAACACTGAATTTCCAAAAATTATTAATACCGTGACATCCGATAAATCTCTGTTTTAAGAATTGATTTGTGAACTCTTTATAAGTGTCAGAAAATTAGCCGAAGATAATTTATTTAGCGCGGCCTTACAATTTTTTTTATTTCCGTAGGATTGATTTTGCAATTTTCAAAATATTAAGCTTAAATATTGTATATCCAATGATTAAAAAAAATACTGTCTTGTTGACTGGCAATTTTTTTCGAATTTGGTACATTGATGAAACAAATAGGAATCATTTAGTGTTATATTGTATTCTTTTACAAATGCTAATCTTTCAAATACATATCCTTTAAACTTTTCATCCACAAAAAAAGATTAAAGCATTTGAGAAATACTGACCATTGTTTTGTGACTTACGTAAGGTTACCAACAACGCCTCAGATCAAATAGTAGTAGTAGGTTGTGTATATAATAAATTAGGGATTGAATTGCCGCATATGTGACTGCTGTCATTTCGTTAATAGTATTGTCTCTTTTACTGAACGAATATAAATGAAACCATTCCAAATGATCTAGTTGCATCCATATTTTGATGCATTCAACAACAATTTAAATCTTTTTTCGTTAAAATTGAATTGATGTAAATAGTAAATCAACAAAAAATTAAAAAGCCTGACAAAGCGTGAGGCCTGGCCTGAGCCTGACAGAGACCTTAAAAGCCTGACGCGTCAGGCTAAATCCTGACGTCTGGTAACCCTAGTTCCACCACACAACCGATGCATATGAGAGAAGTGATCTTATCATTACCGTATAGATCCAAAGGACCCTTTTAGGTGATAAGCCCCATGTCTTCCCAAAAGCGCCTTTGCACTGCCAGAAACTCGACAGCGCTTTATCCGTTTTCGATTCCACATGCTTGGACCAAAGACGTTTTCTATCGAGGATTACTCCCAGATATTTGACTTCGTCAGAGATCGGGATAGTGACACCTTTTAGCAGAAGTTGAGTCAGACCAGCCCCCTCATGTAGCTGAACTCCCCGTGGTGGGGGGCGGGCAACATGTCTAGGTTCACCTAGACATGGCTAACGAAGCGGAAAAAGCGAGCCTCGGATATTGCCAAGCCTGTCAAAATAGAGCGCCCTTTGGAGCCAGGCCTGGAGGGTGGCAGTTTGCGAGCGTCTGGTGCTCGGCTTGTCACGCTCGGCAGTCGGCCGGGTTTAACCCGAAACGGCTACGAGCTTCCTGTCAATGGTTTCGCAAACCATTATGGGGGTCAGAGGGTGGATGCGCTATGCACCAATAGGGGCATAAGTGGACTCACGGGAAAAGACCTGAAGCTTGTTGGGGAGGCTGTAAAATATCGACTAGATATAGCTGCTGTTTCCTTAACAACAAAGGGGTTCTGGAACTGTGGACCTTGCAGATGGGTGGAAACTCTTCATGTCGGGAGTAGCACCTTCAATGTCTGCTCAGGCGGGAGTGGGGATACTCACAAGTCCCAGGCTGCCAGGCAGAGTATTGGAGTGGATTCCATTAGGAGGGAGAGTTGCGATCTTAAAGCTAAAACTTGAAAGATCAACCCTAGCTCTGGTGCAGGTGTATGCACCGAATCTGGAGTCGGGGTACGCAGCTTTCTTAGATGAAGTTGATGCAGCCCTTGAAAAGGTTGCAGATATGGATTCTTATATCCTGATGGGTGATTTCAATGCTCACGTGGGTGCGGATTTCTCGACATGGGACAGCGCGATTGGGAAACACGGTGACCCCGATCAGAACGCGAACGGAGAGAAGTTGTTGGACTTTTGTTGTTCAAATGGAATGTCCATTATGAACACTTTCTTTCCACACAAAGATAGCCATAAATACACATGGTACCGTCGAAGTCTTCAGCAGAAATCGCTGATAGATTTCTTTGTGGTACCATCGTGTATTAAGAGGATGGTTTGTGATGTTCGTGTGTTGAGAGGGGCTGAACTGTCAACTGATCACCACCTTTGTGGTGTTGTGCAAATTGTATCTCAACGATCAAATACCTATCCTGCCAAAGCGTAAACCAAGAATGGTTACGCGCATACGGAGGGAGAACGATGAGATACGGGAGAAATTTGCACGGCAGGTATCTGCAAGGTTTGAACAAATTCCAAATGTTCCATTGAATGTAGAGGAAGAATGGCAGTTGTTTTCAACAGCAGTTATTGCCTCTGCAGGACATGTTTGCGGAGTGAAGCGGCTCGGTGTGGCGGCTGGTGGTGAGAAAAGAACTGCGTGGTTTAAAACGCCCGGAGTGCAAGAAGCTATCAGAGAGAAGAAGAAGGCTTTCAAGGTGTGGATGCACTTGGGGGACTCTCCTTCTCGAAACCGGTACATTGAGGCGCGAAGAACTTGCAAATTGGCTGTTAAAGCAGCCAAAGAATATACTTGGAAGGAGTTCGGCGAAAAATTGGACCGTGATCACAGATCTGCAAGCAAGGTGTTCTGGCAGACCATCCGCCGTCTTAGAGGAAGGAAGTGGAACATTATCGAAGGAGTCAAATCCAAAGACGGTACACTTCTTTCTAATGAGGATGACATCTTGCGCAGATGGAGCGAGCACTTTTCCGAATTGCTCCAATTACAGGTGTATATCACTTTTAAGTCTCCCCGGAAAAGTCTTTGCCAAGGTGCTGGAAACGCGTTGCATGAGCTGTGGTCGAGGCACGATTAGGAAATGAGCAGTGCGGCTTTCGTCCCGGCAGAAGCACAACCGACCAGTTTTTCACTCTCAGAATGGTACTTGAGAAGGCTTGGGAGTATGCTACACCTGTTTAGCATATGCTCCAATTACAGGGGTATATCACTTTTAAGTCTCCCCGGAAAAGTCTTTGCCAAGGTGCTGGAAACGCGTTGCAGAGCTGTGGTCGAGGCACGATTAGGAGATGAGCAGTGCGGCTTTCGTCCCGGCAGAAGCACAACCGACCAGTTTTTCACTCTTAGAATGGTACTTGAGAAGGCTTGGGAGTATGCTACACCTGTTTAGCATATGCTCCAATTACAGGGGTATATCACTTTTAAGTCTCCCCGGAAAAGTCTTTGCCAAGGTGCTGGAAACGCGTTGCAGAGCTGTGGTCGAGGCACGATTAGGAGATGAGCAGTGCGGCTTTCGTCCCGGCAGAAGCACAACCGACCAGTTTTTCACTCTCAGAATGGTACTTGAGAAGGCTTGGGAGTATGATACACCTGTTTACGCCTGCTTCGTAGATTTGGAGAAAGCATACGACCGAGTCCCTCGAGGGAAACTCTGGAGTGTATTACAGGAGTATGGAGTTGATGGTTCTCTCTTGAGAGTAATCCAATCTCTTTACACAAACTGTAAAAGCTGTGTTCGGGTAAACGGCGTTAAATCAATACCTTTCACCGTGGGCGTTGGACTTCGCCAGGGGTGCGTCTTGTCTCCTCTCCTTTTCATTACTTATATTGACTGAATGTTACAGCGCAGTCTTGGCGAAGAACGTTTTGAATTGGGTGATCTGAGGATAAGTCATTTGCTCTTCGCTGATGACTTGGTCATAATTGGGTCCTCTCAGACTGAACTTCAGCGCGAACTCGATCGGTTTGTAGCCGTTTGTGTTGAAGTTGAGATGAAGGTAAATGTGAAGTGATGGTCATCTCCAGAACGCCTGTTCAATGCACACTGCATGTTAGTGTAGTCCCATTCAAACAGGTGGAGAAGTTTAAGTATCTCGGGGTCTTATTCACGAGTGATGGAAGGAGCACTGCTGAGTTTTCATGTAGGATTGGTCAGGCTGGATCGATTTTGAGACAGCTTGGTCATTCTGTTATCAGGAGGACTGAACTTGGTGTCAAAGCTAAGTTGTCAGTCTTTAATTCGGTGTTTGTTCCAACTCTTACCTATGGTCATGAGGTTTGGGTAATGACCGAAAGAATAAGATCGCGAATACAAGCTGCCGAAATGAGATTTCTCCGTAGTATTGTTAGTATGACCCGTAGGGATCGCATCAGAAATACCAGAATACGTGAGGAACTCAATGTCGAGCAGCTACTTCTCCGGACGGAGCGATTCATGCTTCGGTTGTTTGGTCATATTAAACGTATGTCCCCGACCAGGATCCCAATACGTGCTATGGAATCCGTACCATCGGGAAGGCGTCCCCTAGGTAGAGAGATGGTTAGATCAAGATCATAATCTCTCCTCTACCCGTATGGGGATTGCCCTTGATGATTTGGAGTCAATGGCGGAGGATCGAGTGCTATGGAGGGTCCACTTGAGCAACCTACGCCGGCGACCCACTTAATGGATAAGCGGGGCGGGATATTGAGAATGAATGAATGAATGAATGAGTCAGACCAGTGATATTCCTCCTTCTTGTGAAGAGAACAACCGTAGTTTTTAGAGGATTCACTGAAAGGATCTCTCTGCGCCAGAGAGCAGACAGTCCTTAGGTCTGAGCCGACAGACAGAACGGCGACATCGTCCGCGTAGGCTTGTGTGTAGATTCCAGGAAGATTGAGAGTCGTCAGCAGACAAACAACACCAATGTTTCATCTATACCGTGATGTCTAGCTGCGTTGCACATGCTGTCAAAGGTCGCATTATCAGAAGCACCCTCAATATCGACGAAAATACCCAACGCGTACTCCTTCCGATCAAGAGCACTTTCGATCCTACCAACGAGGTTCTGAAGCACAGTTCCACATGATTTTCCGCGCTGATAAGCATGTTGCATCTCAGAAAGAGGATGTGATCGAAGAGCGCACGTGGAGCTCAACCAGTAAACAAGTCAGATTGTGTTGGGTACCCGGACACTGTGATATTGAGGGTAACGAAAGGGCTGATGTTCTGGCCAAAACCGGAGCAGAGCTTCCACCTAATGAAACAATTGAGGGCATTAGACCACCAATAGCCGTGGTCAAGAGAATAATTCTCGACAATATTAAAAACGGGGCAGATCAGAGATGGTTGAATATAGTAGGGCATAGGGTCTCAAAGGCTCTGTGGCCTAAGCTAGATCGGAAAAAATCTGTAGAATTACTGAAGCTCAGCAGATCAAGGCTACGAATGGTAATAGGGATACTCTCCTGGCACTGTCATCTATGAAAGCACGCTATGAGATTAGGTCTAACAGATTTTTTTTTTTAAATACTTCTCCCGGGAAAGGCAAACCTATAACGCTTCATCAGCGCCCCGAGATGCTTGCAGATGTATGTTAGTTCTGCACTTAAATTGCTGCAAATTGTAGTCTTCTGGAAATATGTCCCCAGGAAGCGAGTTCCTAAGTTTGCTTGTATTGTAACAGAAGGAGTTTTGGAAAGATGATGTCCTCGCGGTTGTCAAGTGTACTGTATGGTCATGAGCATTAGCAGCCTGTCTTGTGGGGCGCCCAAAAGTTGCATTTCGAGGGATAATGTCCTTGAGTTCCTCGGAACATCTACCATGGAAGTACCTATAGAACAAGCATAGGTCAGCGACTTGTCTTCTGTGCACCAACGGTTGCAGATTCGATGTGATCTACCACAACTTGGATCGATCTTCCCAGAAGAAAATTTTGCATCCATCCGCAGAGTTGTTCTGGTAATCCATAAGACGCCAACTTGCCTAATAGGGCTCTATGCCAGACTCGGTCAAATGCCTTTGATATGTCCAAGGCTACGGCTCTAGATTCGCCGTGTTGTTCAATTGCTTGCGTCCATAAGTGTGTTACGTAGCTTAACAGGTCTCCAGTGGAACGACGGCTCCGAAATCCGTATTGCCTGTCACTTATTAATCGGTGGCCTTCTAGATATTTGATTATTTCGACATTTATTGCCTTTTCCATTACTTTTGAGAGCATTGAAATGAAAGTAACGCTATTGGACGATAGTTTTGTGGCAAACATTTCCTTCTTTCTTTGGAATAGGTTGAATGCGAGCGGTTTTCCAGCAAGAAGGAAACGTCTTCTGGGAGTACGACATGCTAAACAGCTTACATAGTACAGGTGCAAGTTCTGGAGCACAGCTCTTGAGTACTATAGCCGGAATTCCGTCGGGTCCCGTTGCCTTATTGCAATCTAGTTCCTTAAGGATGCGTTGAATTATTCGAGGCCGAAATTTCACTTCTGCCATCGATGTTTGCACCCTCGGGATATTTGGTGGCTCTAGTTGTGCAGAATCTAGGGTGGAGTTCAGTGAAAACATGCTAGCGAAAAGGTCTGCCTTTTCTTTAGGAGTTGTTGCTAGCGTGCCATCTTCTTTTACTAGAGGTGGAAAGGAAGAGCAACTAAAGTTAGAACTGATTGTCTTTGCCATGGAACAGAATGCGCGTGAGCCGTTAGGACATCCAATTACTTTGTTAGTGACTCTTTCGTTGTAAGTTGTCTTCGCCGATTCAATAATTAGGTTGCATCTATTTCGAAGAATTATGAATTCTGATCTTTTTTGCTCCGATGGGTTTGACCGCCATTCACGGAAAGCCTTGTTTTTGTGGAATGTGGAATATAAAGTTCCATACCGAGTAAAATCATTTCGGTTACGGCTTTTGCGCACATATTAACATCGGTATCTCTAAAGCACATATCAGCCCATGGCAACGAACCGAAGAAATTACAGCTCGTCCCAGTTAGATTTACTATAATTCCAAATCAGACGATGACGATCGTGGTTCGCTCCTATTGGTGTCGGTAAAGAGAGGATAGCAAATATTAGAGCATGATCCGAGTTCCCTAAGGAGCAGATATTTTTATTTTATAATTATCTGGTTCGGTTGTGAGAAAAGATACAGACATAAGCAGGTATTGCGAAGACTGACATGTCACAGAGGATATAACTCATCTCCTCAGTGAATGTCAAGCTATTGCTCGGTACAGGAGGAAATACCTCGGTAGGTACTTCTTCGACAATTTGGAGGAGGTTGGCCTCGCAAACAAAACTGAAACAATTTTCAGGTTCTGTAGGGAAATTATTTGCTTGAGCGAAGTGGTTTAGGTTATTTGACCGTTACCGGTCCAATATGGTGCCTAGTCCAATGTGATAAACTCACACCCTATTCAACCTAACCTAACCTAACCTTGAAGTCTACTTCAAAGCATTTGATTTTTGGACATAAACAATACTTACACTTAAGTATTAACTGACATTTTTTTTCTTTAACTTTACTACTATCTTCAACTCTAACTTTATTACTATCAAAATGTGTCTTTTTCTAATTCTAGTGTGAACATTTTTTAAAATAACATAATTTTGTTCCATCTTTGACTTCTAGAAATACAAAACGCACTTTCACTTCGCGTAATATCAAATTAAATTATTCACTTGAATAACACCCGTGTTCGTGTATTTCACAACTTCTTCATCTTTTCGCCAATTCGCATTGCTTTCTTGCAGGAACCGAATAAATCTCCGCGCCCCTCAAGAAAATCCCTGATTACTCATTTGTAACCCAGTATGACGCATTTTGATTAGATTAAATCCAGGAAAACAATTAATCCGGTTGTTTCAGGGGCAGAGGCAGGATAAAAGCGTTTGGAAAATAATTCTAAAGCAACAACTCCCACCCTTTATGTTGAACGCCGCCGTGAGATAAGTGTCATAAGCTTTAAATTACACGTCATGTATCGTTTGGCCTGCCATGTTCGCATAGCGCGTACGGTAGAGCGATGGGTATTCACAACTCCGAATTAAGTTTTAAGACGACACGCTTAGTGGCAAGGAAGCTTGCCGTAACCAGGATTTATATATCGTTTGCCGCCTATCACGAGTTTTCTTTTGTATGGTGTTGAATGAGGAAGCATTTTGCATTTGCTAATCTGGTATTCATTAAAATGAAACACGCTCGGTGCCGTCAAAAATTTAAAATGTGGGGAAAGAAAAACGTGCGGGTAACTTACCTGCTTTTGAAAGCGCCTCTCTTATGGCTATTTAGCTCGCGAAATCATAAATTTGATGGGTAACCTCCCCAGCTGCTCATAACAAGTACCAAGATAGAATTATGCGGCAGGGAATTGAGCGTAGGGGTCTTAACCAATATGTCGAATATGAGACCTATTCCTAGCCTCTGGCATAAAACTGTTATTTTATGTATTTATAAGTAAAGGCAGAATCAACCATTCAGCATAGACGACGATAATAGCCGACATTTCCGTCCACCTGATCAAAACGAAAATAAGGCAATATCCAAGCTTAAATCGGACAAAACTGCTGGAGTTGTTCAAAGCATCTGTAGGTGTAGGTATAGAGCATACACCAATTCATCCCAAAAATTTGGTCAGGCGAGTGTTTGCATGATGAATAAATAGATGGCTAAACATGTCTGTCCGTATATAGATGCCCTATAGACATATGTAGCTTCTCAGAACCATTTGTTTGAGTGAGTTTTTATTTTTGGGACGAGTGGAAGGGAACTACAATTTTGCCGAGTCTGAACTGCTGAATTGACAAACTTTGTCAAGACAGTTATAATATCGGATGTTTGTCAGACGTTCGCAAGACGTTCGTCTAACCTGAGACCCCTCGCACAGAAGTCCAGCACACTAACCACTGAGCCCCTGCGCCCACAAGAAAGAAGATCCCCTGAATTATTACAGAGGTAATAGATATACAGTCGGAGGCGGTGCTGAGGATTTGGAGAGATCACACAACTCTTTAACCCATCCGCTTCAAGCTATACCAAAAGCACTCAAACCCTCAACCTCACTATCGACCCAAAACGGTCAGCGGATATGAATCTCTCCCCCCTTGCCAGCATCCCGCAAACCATCAACTTCCAACAACTTATACATCAACCAAACAATCACTAACCCCGCACAACTAAACGCATTAAAATAGATTCCCTCACTGCGGTAACCCCATCTCATTATCAAACTCTTACCCAAAAATCCCAGCGCAAACCGATCACCCACTCTCTAGCAAACAAACCATCACGCGCCATAATCTAAAAATAGATCCCCCAGCTACTGATCCCACGCATTATTGCTTTCGCTAACATTGTAAGTCTGTAGCCCATGCACCCCAAAATAAAAAAAAACTATTAAACATTAGAATATTGCTTTAGCTGGCATTGAGCATCTGTGCTTCCACCCTGGATACGGGTTGACGACTTGTCGGGGCGAAAGGGCTTGTAGTAAGTCTTGAGGCATGTGGGAGACGCAAACAACAGAGGGGTGGTCGCAGGACCATTGCAGCCATCCAGTGAAGGGGGACAAGAGGTCGAAGCTGAGGGTGACCGACGATAAGCCGGGCCCGAGTGGACTCCGAAGGAAACCCGCCACTGAGGGGCGCAAGAACGAGCTTGCCGCGAAGAGGTTGAGGTCGCCAGAGGACGCCCCCAACGCTCCGAAGAAGGCCAGGCGGAACGAATCGAGCAAAGGAATCCCCAAAAGAGCACCTGCACGGGAAACCGGCCCAAGCCGGAAGTACAGCGAGGTGACATAGAACACGCTGTGGTGGACTCTTGGAAACCAAGCGGACAGTACCTACTCCGTGGA
Organism: Cheilosia soror; assembly: GCA_949372485.1. Lineage (NCBI taxonomy): Eukaryota > Metazoa > Arthropoda > Insecta > Diptera > Syrphidae > Cheilosia > Cheilosia soror. The sequence goes on from OX443563.1 coordinate 36,044,268, forward strand.
ATGTGGCAAGATAATCGAGAACGCGCTAGGCGTAGCGATTATTTCCCACATTCGAGCAAAGACGAATACAAAGGTCCCCGCCTACGGGAAAATGATATGGTCCAAAGGCATCACCTATATCGACTGCAAGGACCAGGTATCGAACGACTTTGCCAAGACCAAAGGCGTCTGAGGCGGTGGGGGTGACGGCTACGACCAGCTATGAGAGTAGTCCAAATAAACCTACATCAGCAAGAAGCAAGGTCGCCTCAGGCAACCTGAAGCTTCTCCTCGAGATGGAGCAGCTGGATCTGGCCCTAATCCAAGAACCATGGATTAATAAAAATCTGGTGATGGGATTAGGGTCGAAAAATTACGATACGCTATATGTAGGAAACAAAGGCAAGGTAAGATCGTGTATCATGGCTAAGAAAGAACTTCACGCACTAATACTACTTCACAGGTGACCTGACAATGGTGGAGATAGAGGGGAAGGGCGAGAGCTGTAGAGTGGCGTCAGCGTACATGCCAGACGATGGCGACACACCAGTCCCCTCAGAACCGGTAAAGGCGCTAGTAACTGCGTCAGAACAAGGTAAGAAAAACTTAGTCTTAGGCTCCGATGCTAACGCCCATCATACTATTTGGGGTAGCTCCGATATTAATGCTAGAGGTGAGGCTTTGTTTGATTTCCTTCTCTGTACCAATCTGCTCATCTGTAATCGGGGAAATGATCCCACTTTCATTACGGCGTTGTCTAAGTTGCTAATTGGAGGGTATTCAGTATAGCGCCGCTATTCGACCACTGCTGGATTTGATTTGAATTGCAAATGGCTTATCAGAGTAAGAAACAGTTCAGAAACCCCAAAAGGGCGAATTGAAGAAAATTTAGCGAGGAAGTGCTGAACCACAACAACCTCTGTCCGGTAAGAGATCTCACCTCCGAGGAAGAGATCGACGATGCAGTCGAAACTTTAACAGGGGTGCTTTCCAGATCCTTTGAAAAATCCTGTCCGAAAAGCGGAACACGAGGGAAGAAGCGCCCCCCTGGTGGAGCCCCAAGATCGCGGAGCTTCTACGTAGCTCAAAGTCTAGGTGGAACCTCGCCAAAGAGGCACACATTGAATGGTCGACCTACAGGGAGAGCGTTAAAATCCTGAAAAAAGTCCAAATCTACAACAGAAGCGTCTAGGTTAAGAAAAGTTCTCTCAAAGGCACCGACACCGATGTCTTCGCTAATAGGGCCCATACACGACACAGACACGTCGCTGCAGAACTTAAGTCTGTGCAAACATGCCTTCGCCACACACGGCAGATAATCTGCGCAGACATCAGTTTGTATCATATGGTCGTGGTCATCGGGTCAGAAAAATGGCGAATACTGCTGGTCGAACCGACTTCTTAAATGCCGAATTGCCGTATGGATGAAGGAAATTTAATGAAAAATGAATCCATTATAATAACTAAACAAAAAACTTTATTGAGGGAACCGATTTCTCCAAGCGAGAGGCTTTCAATTATGTTTACGCCGTGAATTTTCTCGCTCGTCTGTGCAAAATTCACCATACACGACACAGACATGTCGTTGCAGACCAAGAAAAATTCAAAAAATTTTGAATTCATGCAGACGGTCGCTGCAAACAGTCGACATGGATACACACGACACAGACGATCTGCGCAGACATGAGCACAACAACAAAATATATTAGTCTGCAGCGACGTGTCTGTGTCGTGAATGGGCCCTATAAGAAGAGCAGACGGTAACTGGACTGAATCACACAAAGAGACGCTGGAGATACTAACGGAAACTCACTTCCCAGGATGCACCGAGGTGTCGGACTGCTACGGCGTATCAACACCAGGTACGAGGGAGGGAATAGAATTAGTAACAATCAACAAGATAATAAGCGACAAAAAAATAGCCTGGGCAATTAACACATTTGCCCCGTTCAAAGCACCCGGAATAGATAATATAGATAGATAGATAGATAGGTATAGATAGATAGATATAATTTTATTTCATATAGTATTATAAAGTATAATTCAAATACAATTATTCATTAAAATGATAAAATTAACTACATATGTGAAAAGTTGAGCCATTCTGTATTTTACTAACAAAAGTAGTGAAAATAGTTTTGAATGCCACTTCAAACAATAATTGAAATTTAAATTTAAGTTTATGAGGGGGTGGCCATAAACAACAAAACAGTAAAGTTCAGTTCGAAATAAAACAGGGTGAAAAAAAAAAACAAAATTAAATTCATAAATAGAGATCAAAGAAAACAAAGAAATTTAAGTAAGAGTTAAATCAGAATGTCGAAAGTAAGAGATTCTAAACTGAGATTTAAAAGCGAATTTTTCACACATTTTAAGAACATTCCAGGTGTTGTTTTTGGTTTGATATACTGTGGAAGTTTATTAAATTATTAAATAGCCGAAAAGACAAAACGGAATAAAAATGACGGTATGCAGTAGTACGAGCAAATGGAACAGATACCAAAAACGACCCATAATGCTTCAGAAGTCGGAGGAAGCTATAATTCCATGGCTAAGTCGCATGTACACGTGCTGTTTGAGGCTATGTTATGTTCCAAAGGCATGGCGTGAGGTGAGAGTGATATTCATCCCAAAAGCAGGAAACGCTAGCCACACCACATCCAAGGACTACAGACCAATAAGTCTGTCATCCTTCATGCTGAAAACACTGGAACGACTAATCGATCTGTATGTAAGGCAAATGATCGGCGATAACTACCTATCAAAATCACAACATGCGTACATGAAGAGCAGATCTGTAGACACCGTAGTATCGGTAGTGGAAGAATCCTTACAACATAAGGAATACACACTGAGCGCGTTCCTAGACGTCGTGGGGGCATTCAATAACATAAAGACGCAATTCTGCATAGCTTGAGGAAAGCCCACCTAAATAGCAGTCTATGTAACTGGATTGGACTCATGCTAGGCACACGACGGATCAAGTCGCAACTAGGGGACGTGAGTATCGAACGTAGGGTGAGTAGGGGAACACCACAGGGTGGGGTTCTCTCACCGCTCATCTGGCTCCTTGTAGTAGACGAACTACTGAAAATACTAGAAGAGGAAGGCTTCATTGTGAGCGCATACGCAGATGATGTAGTAATTCTAGTCCCAGGTAAGTTCACTCCAGTTCTTAGCGAACGACTCAGTTACGCACTGTTACTCGTTAACAACTGGGTAGCAGGACGCGGACTGGGTGTGAACCCATCAAAGACAGAGATCTTGCTGTTTACGAGAAGGAGAGTAATTTCCCCATATAATCCACCAATGATGGGCGGTATGGATCTAAAAATATTAAAGACAGAGAGATATCTGGGCATAGTCCTGGATTCCAAGCTTAACTGGAAGGAAAACATAGAGGATCGCATCAAAAAAGCACACGTGGCACTATATGCCTGTAGAAGAGCATTCGGCAACACATGGGGTTTCAGGCCGCATGTGGTACACTGGTTGTACAGTACAATCGTGTGGTGAAAGGCCACGGAGAAAAAATACCATTTATCAGGCCTCACTAAAGTCCAAACGGCGGCATGCATTGGGATAACGGGTTCCTTACGAACAACACCCACCGCATCAATGGAGGTGATGTTAAACCTCACCCCTCTGGATATTTACTGTAGCAGTAGAGCGGTCAAAACCGCAATCAGACTAAGAGAGTCTGGAATATGGTCATCAAAATCCTATGGGCACGCCTCCATCGAAACACAATGGAGTGCGGCAAAGGTGAAGATAACTACAGACTATCTACCCCCCCACTCTCGATTTTGAAAGGAGATTCATAACCAGAATTCCGGACAGAAGCGAATTGGAGCACAAAGCAGTTACAGAAGAAGGGGAGATGGCCCTCTATACCGACGGTTCTAAGATGGATGTTGGTACAGGCTCGGGCATCTTCAGCGAAACACTAAACCTGCGAGAATCATTCCGAATCAACGATGACTGTAGTGTATTTCAAGCGGAAATTGCTGCTATAACCCTAGCGGCAAAGGACCTAAAGAGACGACACATTGTCGACAAACAAATTACTATATACTCTGACAGCCAAGCGGCCATAAAAGCCATGGAGTCAGTCGTGGTGAAGTCGAGGGCAGTAAGTCATTGGGTACCAGGGCACATGGATATTCCAGGCAATAAACAGGCGGATGAGATTGCAAGAAACGGGTCAAAAATGCATGCATCAATGGCCCTAGAATCTGTAAGAACTCCGCTAAGCACGCTTGCTAGAAAGGTGGACATTAAATCCTTGAGTAGAACAAACCTACGCTGGAACAATCTCAGCACCTGCAGGCATGCAAAAGAATTGTGGCCAGAAGTGAGCAAAAAGAGATCCAAATTCATGATCGGACTGAGCCGCAAGAATATTCGCATACTCACGGGGGTCATTACTGTACACTGTGCGATAGGCGTACACACGGGAAGGCTAGGCATACTGCATAATGATTTTTGCAGAAGCTGCAGAGACGTTGAAGAAATAGAATCTGTTCGTCATCTGCTTTGCGAATGCCCAGCCCTTAAAAACAGCTGAGAAACGATTCTCAACAGCTTCTTCTTCGATGAACTAGATGATCTGGAGAATGTTGATTTTAAGGAACTCCTGAGATTCATACTCAAATCGGGGTGGTTCCAGTAGTTCAACAAACTCTACATCCTTCGGTTACTCTTAGGACAGGCTGGAAATCTGGATACAAGAGCTTGTGAATGCCTGTGATTAATACCAAATCTAGGTGACTCAATAAAAGCGGTATATACTTTGTCTCCAACAGGTATGAAATGGAAGGTTCCCGTGACTGGACACAATGGACCCAACTGATGGTCTACGTGAAGCTGTGGCAACCGCCACTAGAGCACCCAATTACCTACCTACCTACCTACCATCTGTGGTTCCATGGGTCCAAACATTCACATTATTGCTTTCGCTAACATAATGTACATTACATTACATTATGTGTTTTATGTGTATGTGTAGTGTATGGCTGTGGTTAAAAATGTAGCGAAAAATAAAAAACCGAATATTGCTATCGCTATAGCCTGAAGATGATTAATTGCTTGATTTTGTTGTACAATGAAGCAATTTATCATCTTCCATCTCTCTCTACACTCTAAAAAATGAGTGTAAAATTACAATGAAAGTATATTTTTAATGTAAAAAACGACAATAGGTAAACAAAATATTTAAACACATACAGCCTTATTTATAAACTTTATATACTCTCTATAATAGGTCTAAACGCAAATATATATATAAAATTTTTGCAGTGCCTTGAAGCTGCACCAGCCACATTAGCCCACCACGATGGAATAGTTTCCATAATTTTTTACACATTTATTACAATATATTACAGTTAGCCCCAATTTTATTACACTTGCCGGTCCCGATGCAATTGAGATATCCAGTTGAAACCTGAACCAGAATTTTTTACAAATTTATTACAGGTGCAGCAATAAAATTTACATAAAAAAAACAGCAGATTATACCTAACTAAAATTGCATTTATTCACTTTTGTGAAACATAGGCCAAAATTCAAATTTTTCTATACACGGTTAAAAATTTGAGGATGTTTTTTAATACTGTCGCAGTATTACAAGTGTATGCAATACAAGAAAAATTTGTTTTTAATATTTTCAATTTATTAAACTTTTTCTGCAATAATTTCGTATTAAAATTCAATATTTTTTCCATTAAAATACTAATTTCAATACGAGTTTTCTGAACATTAATCTACAAAGATTAAAATCAAATATTTTACTTCTACCATCTAACCCCGTCTATATTAAAATTATATTTCAACCAAGAACTTGTTACAATTAAATTATAGTTGACTTAAAATGTAACACAGACTCTGATTGGATTTTAACCCGAACTTATTACAATGCATTTCACATCAATATTATTATATTTGGTTTTAATACAAGATGTGGGCCAAGGTGACAGTAATAAAAAAAATATTTAAATTAAACATTTTGTATATTCTTAATCAATATATTATGTATTAAGTGCGTAACTTTTGGCTGTATTACTTTTTAATACCGGAATGTTACAATTTAATGTTTCACTAGATATGTTGTATGAATAATTTAATTTAAACCCTTTAATAGTAATTTATAATCCTTCAGCATTACACTTTAACTTTAGTATTAATTTTGAACCCTTCAGCATTAGATTTGAATATTACGGTATTATTTTTGAATAAAAAGATATTATTTTGACGCTTGGTTTTCAATTTCCAATTATGTTGGCCACGTCATAGTCATATCTGTGTACAAAGTTAGTGTTTAGTGAAGTTTTCTTAAAAGTGGAAAAAGTAAATAAAAAATTAAAATAAAAACATATGGAATACGTGGAAATATTAATATCCAATGAGGATATTCTTCTAACAAGTAAGTTATTATAATTTTAAAGTGTTTCTTGAGGGATATTCACCCTTAGTGCCAAAGTTGCTTTTATAAAGGGTGAATGCACTTATATATATGGATAAAATTTATTTGCCAATGTGACTTTGCTATTTGTCTCTTCGTTTTTGTTTTAAGCTTTAAAAGACGAAATTAAATGTGGATATTTTTAAAGATCCAGTTGGTGTGCAGATTGCAGTTTATTGTGCGAGCTGGTTGATCCTATCAGAGGAAATTTAAAGAGGCAAGACGCAGCTATAAGAAATAATATCCTTATATACATACAAACAAGTAAGTCACTGATTTAATTATAAATATATATTTAAATATAAATATATGACTTTTTTTCTCATTAAAAGGGTCTAAAGTCTGCAATCATACATAATGAAGGAAGTCCAATGGCGGATATTTTGGAGGAGTACTCCCGCATTAAAAGGATTTTGTATTTTTATACATTTCGTACTTAAATTTAATCAAATTTGGAATTAAAATGTAGATAATATATTTTGTATTACAAAGTAACCTAAATTTACTTGAAATTAATAAAAAATCGTATTAAAATATAATAATGTTGTATTATATTCTAATATTCCATAGGTTTATAAAAAACCCAAACTAATATTGAAATTAAGGCGAAAATATTAGATTTCAATACGCAGTTTATTTATTTCTAATACAAATGTATTATAATCCTAAATAACATTTTAATATGTAAGGGTTTGATTTAAATACTTTTCGCATATAAACCAATATTAATCTGTATTAAATTTTAATATTTCGGGTATAGTTTTCAATAATAGAATATATTGAATTTCAATAAATCTTTTATTGATTTTTCAAATTTAATATATCCGAAATATTCAATTTTAATATTTTTTCGGTGTTGTCATATATACAACCCCCAAAATATTAAATTTAACGCCAGGATTTTTAACCGTGTAACATTCATTCATTCATTCATTTTCAATGGTCCGCTTGTCCATTAAGTGGGTCGCGGGTGTAGGTTGCTCAAGTGGACCCTCCATAGCTCTCGATCCTCCGCCATCGACTCTAAATCATCAAGGGCAATCCCCATACGGGTATAGAAGAGATTATGGACTTGATCTAACCATCTCATCATTGGTCTACCTAGAGGACGCCTACCCGATGGTACGGATTCCATAGCACGTCGTGGAATCCTGGTCGGGGACATGCGTTTAACATGACCAAACCACCGAAGCATGGATCGCTCCGTCCGGAGAAGTAGCTGCTCGACATTGAGTTCCTCACGTATTCTGGTATTTCTGATGCGATCTCTACGGGTCACACCAGCAATACTACGGAGAAATCTCATTTCGGCAGCTTGTATCCACGATCTTATTCTTTCGGTCATTACCCAAACCTCATGACCATAGGTGAGAGTTGGAACAAACACCGAATTAAAGACTGACAACTTAGCTTTGACACCAAGTTCAGTCCTCCTAATAACAGAATGACCAAGCTGTCTCAAAATTGACCCAGCCTGACCAATCCTACAGGAAAACTCGGCATTGCTCCTTCCATCACTCGTGAATAAGACCCCGAGATACTTAAACTTCTCCACCTGTTTCAATGGGACTCCACTAACATGCAGAGTGCATTGAACAGGCGTTCTGGAGACGACCATCACTTCAGATTTGTTCACGTTTACCTTCATCTCAACTTCAATACAAACGGTTACAAACCGATCGAGTGCGCGCTGAAGTTCAGTCTGAGAGGATTCAAGGATGACCAAGTCATCAGCGAAGAGCAAATGACTTATCCTCAGATCTCCCAATTCGAAACGTTCTTCGCCAAGACTGCGCTGTAACATCCAGTCCATATAAGTAATGAAAAGGAGAGGAGACAAGACGCACCCTTGACGAAGTCCAACGCCCACGGTGAAAGGTATTGATTTAACGCCGTTTACCCGAACACAGCTTTTACAGTTTGTGTAAAGAGATTGAATGGCTCTCAAGAGAGAACCATCAATTCCATACTCCTGTAATACACTCCAGAGTTTTCCTCGAGGAACTCGGTCATATGCTTTCTCCAAATCTACGAAGCAAGCGTAAACAGGTGTAGCATACTCCCAAGCCTTCTCAAGTACCATTCTGAGAGTGAATAACTGGTCGGTTGTGCTTCTGCCGGGACGACTTCCTCTACCGTGGGACCATTTTCCGCCCTGCTTAAGGCGATGGATGTGTCATCCTCAATGCCCTGGATTGGATTGAGCAATTCGGAAAAGTGCTCGCTCCATCTGCGCAAGATGTCCTCCTCATTAGAAAGAAGTGTACCATCTTTGGATTTGACTCTTTCGATAATGTTCCACTTCCTTCCTCTAAGACGGCGGATGGTCTGCCAGAACACCTTGCTTGCAGATCTGTGATCGCGGTCCAGTTTTTCGCCGAACTCCTTCCAAGACTGTTCTTTGGCCGCTTTAACAGCCAATTTGCAAGTTCTTCGCGCCTCAATGTACCGGTTTCGAGAAGGAGAGTCCCCCAAGTGAATCCACACCTTGAAAGCCTTCTTCTTCTCTCTGAAAGCTTCTTGAACTCCGGGCGTTTTAAACCACGCAGTTCTTTTCTCACCACCAGCCGCCACACCGAGCCGCCTCACTCCGCAAACATGTCCTGCAGAGGCAATCACCCCTATTCCCGTTGGCGTTTGTCGTAAACGCCTAATATTTCATTTCGGTTTTAAGTCAGTATTTGTAACTTTTTTAAGAAAAACTTTTTGAAATTACAGTGAACACATAGAAAATGAAGCAAAATCGTAACAAAAGTTCGAAAAAAAATCTTAATATCGTTTTTACGACGACACGACACATGAGTCGTATACGACAAACGCCAACGGGAATAAGGGTGAATAACTGCTGTTGAAAACAGCTTCCATTCTTCCTCTATATTCAATGGAACATTTGGAATTTGTTCAAACCTTGCAGATACCTGCCGTGCAAATTTCTCCCGTATCTCATCGTTCTGTAGTCCCTCCCACCGTATGCGCGTAACCATTCTTGGTTTACGCTTTGGCAGGATAGGTATTTGATCGTTGAGATACAATTTGCACAACACCAGGTGATCAGTTGACAGTTCAGCCCCTCTCAACACACGAACATCACAAACCATCCTTTTAATACACGATGGTACCACAAAGAAATCTATCAGCGATTTCTGCTGAAGACTTCGACGGTACCATGTGTATTTATGGATATCTTTGTGTGGAAAGAAAGTGTTTATAATGGACATTCCATTTGAACAACAAAAGTCCAACAACTTCTCTCCGTTCGCGTTCTGATCGGGGTCACCGTGTTTCCCAATCGCGCTGCCCCATGTCAAGAAATCCGCACCCACGTGAGAATTGAAATCACCCATCAGGATATAAGAATCCATATCTGCAACCTTTTCAAGGGCTGCATCAACTTCATCCAAGAAAGCTGCGTACCCTGACTCCAGATTCGGTGCATACACCTGCTCCAGAGCTAGGGTTGATCTTTCAAGTTTTAGCTTTAAGATCGCAACTCTCCCTCCTAATGGAATCCACTCCAATACTCTGCCTGACAGCCTGGGACTTGTGAGTATCCCCACTCCCGCCTGAGCAGACATTGAAGGTGCTACCCCCGACATGAAGAGTTTCCACCCATCTGCAAGGTCCACAGTTCCAGAACCCCTTTCCTTTGTTGAGGAAACACCAACTATATCTAGTCGATATCTTACAGCCTCCCCAACAAGCTCCAGGTCTTTTCCCGTGAGCGAAGAGATGTTCCACGTGCCTATCCTAAGTCGATGCCGTTGTCGAGTAACCGAAAGTCAACTTATGCCCCTATTGGTGCATAGCGCATCCACCCTCTGACCCCCATAATGCATAATGGTTTGCGAAACCATTGACAGGAAGCTCGTAGCCGTTTCTGGTTAAACCCGGCCGACTGCCGAGCGTGACAAGCCGACCACCTGACGCTCGCAAACTGCCACCCTTCAGGCCTGGCTCCAAAGGGCGCCCTATTTTGACAGGCTTGGCAATATCCGAGGCTCGCTTTCGTCGCTTTGTCATCATTGGGTGTGTGCTTCGTTAGCCGCATGTCTAGGTGAACCTAGACATGTTGCCCGCCCCCCACCACGGGAAGGTCAGCTATATGAGGGGGCTTTCTATAACATAGAATAATTTATTACACTAAAAGCGCCTCATGTAATAAAATTGATTATAGCATAAATGCCTTCAGGAGGTTCCAATATACCAGCCTTCACTATAATGAATGTGCACTTTTTCCCCTTTATCGAAATACAAGCGTTAGAAAATGGCTTTGAAAAATCAAAAATTCTCTTTCTGAATTGTGGTAACAGCGCTAAAACTGTTTTGACTACATCCACATCTTGGTACAGCTCATAGAGTTCGAGGTTGTATCTTCTCCTCCATACGCCATCCTCGCACATAGGACCAAAAATCCGCCAAGAATTTTTCTTTCGAAGGAGCCCCGTATCAGCTCTCCCTTCTTGCTTATGGTGCATCAGCACTCGGCGCCATAAAGCAGAACTGGCAGGATAAAGGTTTTGTAGAGCACACATTTCGTCCTTCGAGTCAGGAGTTTTGAAACCAGTTGTTTTGCCAAACCGAAGCAGCAACGGTTTCCTAGGGTAATTCTTTAGGCTGTTCTTCAATCGCCGTGAACGCTTATATAACGGCACGCTGAAAGCTACTGATGGTGTCAATATCGTCCGCATAGCCCAGCAGCTGTACGGATCTTTTGAAGATAGTGCCTTCCGTGTTGACACTATCTCAAGGCAAATTTAAGCGGTGAAGCCGAGCGTTTACTGAGAAATACCTCAATCAGCGAGGGGAATTTTGAGTCGGCTTGGGCGACGTTAGTCAAGCGATATCAAAATCTACGATTGCTTAAAGATAATCAATTCAAATTGCTCTTTGACCAACCGAAGCTATCTCAGGAATTTTCTGAGGATCAAGCGCTACTTGATCCTGGATCGCATGCTTCTTTTATCTCTGATTCTGCCGCACAACTGTTGAACATGAAAAAGGAAAGGAGTTATGTAAATGTACTCGGTGTTGGTGAAACCAACACAAGTGTATCTAAATACAAGGTAACTCTTACCATATTCTCCAAATGTAACTTTGTACTTTAGCTTACAGCTTAGCACATTGGTCCTACCCAAAGTCACAGCGCAACTACCAGCTCAAAAGATTAGCCGGGGATACTGGAGTCATCTCCAAAAGATTATACTTGCCGATCCCACATTTTACAAACCCAACAAAATCGACATTTACACGTCAATCCTTCTCGATGGTGTAATTAAAAAGAACCAGGGAGCCCCATGGCTCAACGCACTGAACTAGGATGGGTCCTCTCCGGTTGCACATCGTCCGCCAATCAAACAACGATAATATCTCGCCATACCACAACGAAATGTGACCTGGAAGATGTTTTGCAAAAATTCTGGGAACTTGAGGAAGTGCCAAGGAAGAAGATGATGTCGCCCGAAGAAGAACAGTGTGAAACACATTTTTGCAGAACTCACCAGCGTCAAGCAGATGGAAAATACATCGTTAAACTTCCATTTAAGAAAGGAACACGTCCTCGGTTGGGCCTGTCCTATAATTCCGCACTAGTGCGATCAAATCCGTCATTCTACGAAGAATATAAAAGAGTTGTTGATGCCTCCTGTAAAACGTCCGATGGTACATCACTCAATGACCGTCTCTTTGTTGGACCAAGATTACAGGACGATATCTTCGACCACATTGCAAGGTTTAGAAAACATAGAATTGTATTTGTGTCGGATATCAATAAAATGTATCGGCAGATCTGGGTACCTTTGGAAGACTCGGTCTATCAACTCATTTTGTGGAGAGATGTTGAAAGAGATGAGGTAAGGGTTTATCGCCTTAAAACTGTCACGGTACCGCTGCGGCACCGTATTTAGCGGTCCGGACTCTTCAACAACTGGCTGCAGATGAAGGAGAAGACTATCCAGATGCATCTGAAATCGCTAGGAACAACTTTTACGTGGACGATGTTATACATGGGGCAGACTCAGAACATGAAGCTATTGAAATGCAACGCCAATTCATCACAATGTTAAACCATGGTGGGTTCCCATTACGCAAACGGAGGACAGGGAGATTCAACTACCTCTCTCTTTCGATGAAGGAAACGCAGTAAAAACTTTGGGAATACAGTGGCACCCCGCCAAGGACATCTTTAAAATTAGGATCAGTCTTCAGGACGTAAAACGAACGACCAAACGAATTATCCTTTCAGATATCGCTCGGGTGTATGATCCAATGGGATGGATTTCTCCTTGCGTAATCGTTGGAAATATATTAATGCAAGCCATTTGGAAGGAGCAACAGTAATGGGATAGCGAACTCCCACCTTTAATCATTTCATCGTGGAATAAACTACGGAGCAAGCTAAACTGTTTAGATGACATCGAGATCCCTCGCTGGATTGATTTCACCAAGGATTCACAGGTTGAAATCCACGGATTCTGCGATGCATCGGAGAAGGCATACGCTGCTACTGTATATGTTCGATGCACCAACAGAGGAATAACATCGACAAGATTGTTTGTTTCCAAAACGAGAGTCGCTCCGCTCAAAAATCAATCACTAGCACGACTAGAGCTATGCGGAGCACAGTTGCTAGCACACTTGTTGGTGCACCACAGTGAAGACCATGGGTGGTTCAAACCACAGATCTTGAAATGAAGCCCGCAGAGGTTTCAAAGGTTAAAAATTATTTGATGGCATCTGGGTACCCCTTTAAAAACATCTTTCAGCTCTGAGTTCATTTCACTGCCTTTGAAACCAATGAATTACCAGGTTTTCAACTTTACATCGTCTACTATGAGCTACAGCATATTGGCTTCGCTTTGTGAAAAACGCCCGAAGAAAATCTCCGCGGTTAACTGGGTCACTTTCAGTCGATGAAATTGAATTTGCCCGAATGCGATTGATCACCATCGTGTACAACGAGAGTTTTTTGCCAAAGAAATGTCGAAGATCTCCAAAGACGAAATGGTTTCCAAAGGAAGTACATTGGCAAGATTGTCGCTAATCATCGACGACAAAGGAATACTGCGAGTTGGAGGGCGATTGGAAAATTCTGATCTATTCTATTCAGAGCGTCATCCAATAATCCTACCTTCGCGTAACACATTAACGACACTCATAGTTCAAGATGCTCATATCAGGGGCCTGTAACACAACGCGACAAGTCGACAAGTTTAAATTCACTTTAATAATTAATTCTGTAACAGAACGTAAACCGTTGCACCTGTCAAAAGAATTAAATTTCCCTGACTTGTCGGCACTCTTCGACAAGTGTTTAACAGGAGAAAAAAAAACAAAATCTGTTTTAACTAAAATAAGAGAGGAAAATATAGCCTTTTTGGTGCTTTCTGTGTTATGTCCTAACAAAAGAAAATAAATGTTTAAATGGAAGAAAATACACAGCCAAAAGGCCTAAACGTAGTTCCGCAAAATAAGAATTGGACGTATAATAAGGGACGTATTTTGGCAAAATGATAAGAAACGCGTAATTTTAAGTACTAATTAAATAAGTAACATTAGAATTATTATTTTAATTATCCAAAATAAATGTTAGGCATTAGGATATTTCATTAAAAATGCACTTGCCAGCTTTTGACAATATTCAAATCACCTGTCCTCATTGAGCTATAGTTCTACAAGTGTTTCCTGACACTTGTCGTGTTCTGTTACAGAAAGAGGGAAATTATATAATTTCCCACTTGTTATCTTTCATCGTGACAATTGTCCAAGTGGTCACGGACTTGCCGTTTTGTGTCACAGCATTTTTTACAAGTTGTCGAAATTCACTTGTCCGACAACTACTTGTCGCGTTGTGTTACAGGCCCCAGGTCGCTTCATGGCGGCCAGCAACTTATGATGGCAACTCTGCGAAATGAATACTGGATTTTACATCTGAATTTGAACGTCAAAAATTGCATTCATATGTGCCTCAAGTGTTACCGATATAAGGCCACACAAATGCAGCAACAAATGGGCAATCTTCCAGTTTTAATGATACAGCAAGCTCGCCCGTTTCAAACTTCCGGAGTGGATTATGCAGGGCCAGTGCAACTGAAAGCATGGAAGGGTGGTTGCAACAAAATAACTAAAGGCTACATAGCGATCTTTGTCTGTTTCTGCACAAAAGCAGTGCATCTGGAGCTAGTAAGCGATTACAGCACACCTGCTTTTCTAGCCGCTTTCAAACGCTTTACAGCACGCCGGGGTATCTGCACAAATCTTTACAGCGACTGTGGAACGAATTTCCAAGGAGCTGCCAGAATCATCGATTTGGAGAAATCTCAATGAACAAAACAGTGGACTGAGGACATCGTAACACAATTGCAAACCAATGGTACTACATGGCATTTTAACCCTCCTGCAGCCCCGCATTTCGGCGGACTGTGGGAAGCAGGCGTTAAATCAATGAAGCATCATTTGAAACGAATCATCGGACTTTAACATTCGAAGAATACACAATCGTTCTAGCGCAAGTGGAGGCCTGCCTGATCTCACGGCTACTTTGTGCTTTAAACGAAAATCCTGAGGATTTGTCCATATTGACTCCCAGGGCACTTTTTGATTGAACTGATGGTAAGATCCGGGTTGTTACAGTTAAGACGGCAACCACAACTTTAAAGCGTCCGATAGCGAAACTGTGTCTTCTGCCAATGGCAAACGAATAAAAGGCATCATTCGCAACCACAACACACACACACACACTTATGAATTTATAAATTAATTAACTAACTTATAATGAATTAAACTAACCCCGATATTTTAGTAATGCCACACACCAAACCTTCCCTTTTTACTTTTCATGTACCTACATCATCGAGCGCATCACCAGTGGAAGCTTCAATCAACATATCATCGGCAATCAACAATCCAATCAAAGGGTTCATGCAAGAGGATGATAGCTAACACTAGACGACAACGACTGTTGACTCTTCCTTCTGTGGCCCGGCAGGATGTTGCAACGCAGCAAACCATCCCAGTACCAACCATCGTAATCCACCATACCACCACTACCTGCATAGCATCTTACTCGCGTCGGCAAAATGCAAATTAATTATTTCATTTGTGCGATCGAGTAAAACTCAAAATGCCGACGGCAATCGCTTATGCAGTCCAGGAGCGAATGAAGGCAATCAGCGGAACTGCATATAAAAAAAATGCTCCACCCACCCACGACTACTGATCTACGCACACAACTATGGCCACGGCGATGCATTGTCATTAATTTTTGTCTATGCGGGCAAGAATCATGAAATCCCGACGTAAACAATGCATGCAAGATGATGATGAAGCAGCGGTTAAGCGTTACGATGACGATTTGTACACACGGCAAGTGCGTAACAGTTGGAGGATCCGCAAACTCAGGGCAATGACCAGTGAAATGTGTCAAGGTCATCAGGCATGTTTTCTTAAACCGATACTTGGTTGATGATTCGGTGTATGCTCCCTACCAAAACATCACTTTAAAGAGCTCTGCTGGTAAACCATCAGAGTCTGCGGCCTTGTTCTTCTTAAGATTTTTTATAGCTAGGCCAACTTCTTCTATACTAGGTGGTGGGACTAGTTCTTCATTGACTGGACGTGGGTTCTCTTCTTGCCCTATCACTCTCTCTACATGATGCCCATTAAGCAGCTGGTGTAAATGCTGCTCAAACACATCTACTATTCCCTGCGCTTCGGTGACTAGGTTTGCTTCGCCGTCTCGTAGAGCCTGCGTTCCGGTTTTGTGGCCAGCAGCCAGTTGCTTGGCGTTTTTATAAAACCTCCGGATATTATTACGATCGCACGACTCTTCGATCTCCTTGAGCTGGGAAGCTGCGTAAGCCCTCTTCTTTCTACGCAAGATCTTTTTTTCCTCCCTTCTTCTGGCTCCATACTCTTCTCTCGCTGCCCTTGTTTTGCGCTGCAGCGCTTTCTTGGGTGCATCTTCGGTCACCTTTTTCCTGTACATAACAAACCAGAAAATATTTAGACATTGATTGGTAGAATTGATAGAAAATAGGCTTCGTTGGCAAAGAGATTTAAAAAGGGGAACCTTAAATGTTGACGCCAAGATCGAATGGGACTATTAGGCACAGCTGTATCTAACCCTTAACATAACAACCTAAACCCAAAGTTTGATAGCATTTTCCCGTCACAGGAATTTAGTTTATTTTTACCTGGAAACAATAAGCCAGAGTGATCCCGTTTTGAAATACAAAAATACAAATCCGCCATGAAAAGCGACCCGCCGCGCTTTTAGGAGTAGGCTCCTGCGTGGAAAGATGGCATAATTATTTCTACATGCCCTGTTAGGCGTTCTTACATAGTTTACAGTTGTCGTCCGAGCATACAAAAAAAGAAGGAAAAGTGTTATCATCGGCCTGGCCGAAGTGACAAAGTGACAATCATTCGTTTGTGTGCATTGTAGGTCATGCCGAGTCCGAACGGCTGAATTGAGAAGCTTTTTTCAGGACAGTCTTACACTATCGGATGTTAGCTAGACGTTCGCCAGAGGTGGCGCAGTAGAAAAAACCTTAAGATGTAATTTGTGTTTTTCCGGGGATCGAACCTGGGATCCCTCGCACAGTAGTCCAGCACACTAACCACTGCGCTACTGCGCCGTCCGAGCATAGGTCTTTATTTAATTCGGATTTTAAGGTATGTATAAGATATAAGGCTTCGTTTTGCGGCATTTCTGCCTCACTCATAGCCTACGGACCTGTTGCGCTATATATATATTTGTACACATATAGTAGGTATATACTATCATTTACCCTGTTAGATAAGTACCTAGTGTGCAGTGCTATGCGCTCGATAGGATGAAAGAAATGTTCCCCATACAAACTGAATCCACATTCTCCCGTGTCGCTAATAATTTGGGCCCGAGGCAAAATTTTCAAAATCACAAACCAAGTTTGAAGATGGACGGATGAAAAAGAAGAATTTTTCCATACAAATGGAAAACTCTTTTGAGTTAGAATTGGAATTCCCCCTAAATTGCTTCTAAGTGCTCACTTTGACAGAAATTTGTTTGAAAATATGTATTAGCTTCCTAGATCTTACCGTTGACCGCTAATCGCCAGTCAGTTAGGACAAACTGTTATTATCTGTACGGCCATAATTATTTTTGCGTGAAATAGTATTAATACATAGGTACTGACAGATTTATGCAATTTTATTTGCTTACTTTCTGATTTGGAACACTTTCTTGCCAAATATGCCAAGAGTAAATTAAGAAATAAATAATCTGATTTATACCAAAATTCATATACATAAATAATGTACACACACACAGTACATATAGTACATTCAATATATCTACATACATATGCGGTGCGGATATACACTGAAAACTAATTCTTGTAATCGATTCCAGAATTCCCCTAATCAATTCAGGATTGTTTAATAAAATGCCGAAATGTTGATCATTATTTATTCTGATTTCGTCAGCTCTTGTAGAATGGAATGTAAATAAAGTTCCGGTTAATCCGTTGTGATTTCTGTTTGAAGATTTTCAACATCACTTCTGGTAAAATGGAAGCTATAAATCATTTCGATATGGTAGTCACTGCGTCTGTTGCCTCTTTACCACAAATACATATATGCATGCCTAAGTGTAATATTGGAATGGATTTTCTTGCGAAAATCCGAAAACTGATATTTATTCACAGATGGCAGCAAGAATGTCAAATGTGCTAAACCTTCTGTATATCCTACTCTCTCCTATCGTCTGAGACCGGGTATGCCTATTCCGTCTTCCGCCGTATTATTCCACCTTCGCAGTAGTGGCAACACATGGTGCTGGGCTGACTTGGGCTTGGTGGGCTTCTAAAGTATCAGTAGCAGCGTAGCAGTGAGTGGTAGAAAAGCAAATCTATACGAAGATTTCAGAAGCATACAAATTGAACCATAGGTTTGAGCTTCCAAAGGGTGGAAAAACGGTAAATAAATTTGAATAATATGATTTCTGCGTTCATTTTGTTGGTTTGCATAACTTTGTGTGGTATGGTGACTTTAAAGTATCTAAACATTTTGTAATATAGGCCGCCCTTTTTTTTCTTCGCTGAAATAAATTTGCATACGTACATCCACGTAAATAAAATTTCAGATACTAAGAAATAGGTGAGAATTGTGAAAATCAAGTACGTTTGTTTTCTTAAATATATTCTAATTCTAGTTGCTTCTTAAAAAAAATCCTATAAATGCGGGTTCTAATTTATCGGTTATCGATTTTGGAAAATATGCAAACATTCATTTTATAAATGCATTGATTTTTTAAATTTAGCATTTAAATAAAAAAATTCAAATATCAATTTTGCTCTTCTCATATTAGATACTTGTTTTGAAATTTCAAATTCAAATGTCGAAATCGAAAGTGATCATTGGTCTTTTTTTTATCAGAAGTGGTTGTCCCAAGCGTAGACTTGCAAGCTATATGTATATAAAAATAAATCGATATTTCGTTGGTGACTTGAAAAAGGCTGGATTTGACAATTTTTTTTTTTTGCAAAATGTTATCAAACCCTTCGGAGCGAAAAAGATCTGAACTTATAATTTTTCGAAATAGATGCAACCTAATTATTGAATCGGCGAAGACAACTTACAACGAAAGAGTCACTAACAAAGTAATTGGATGTCCGAACGGCTCATGCGCATTCTGGTCCATGGCAAAGGCAATCAATAATAATATGTTAGAATGTCAGGATACATTTAACACTGAACTTATTCATCGGCCTAAGGCCATGGAAGATATTGCGTCTTCGAACTGTGTGCTGTTGTTGCAATGCTTACCTCGAACTAACATACAGCAGTTAATTCGGACTTTTGAGACTCGTTACCGAGCCTGCCATTGGCAATGCGAATTTATTTAACAATTTGCGTCTCAGTGTTTCGTTCGTTTGAACGAAGCTTTTCAAAATTAAAATTAATTACGACTTATCTAAGATCAACAATGAGCCAAAATAGATTGACTAATCTGGCTATAAGTTAACACAAGAATAATGCTTCTCATTTTATTTTTTTTTTATATTAAAGAATAATCCGTGCAAATGTTTAAGAAAAGTTCCCATGCTTCTCATTTAAATTCTACATACATTGTAGCACGTTGCGTATAGGATCGCATCTGTAAGAGATGCGTGATCTGATGGTCTGATCCTGACTATTAAGCAGCAGTTGGCACGCTTGCGGTTGCGCGGCATACGCTCGTCGGTGGGGTGGGATCTTGCTGCTTTCTACACTGTGCTAACAAAATTTATCGTGCCAATAAAATTAGAAGAGGTGGGAATGAAAATTAGAAACTGGTTGAATTTACTCCTTGCTTACCGGAGGATGCATATATCTCAAAAGAGATACTATTGTGGAATGAGCTTTGAAATTTTTTTGAATGGAAATGAAAAGCAATATAATAAAGAGAATTCTTATCAGCAGTGGTGTTGTCTATGGTATAACACCTTGAAGGACCCTCCCCTACCGAGTAGCTGATGCACTCGTACCATGAATATTCCTTCCTCAATCCTTATGCATCGGAATATTCCCTAGCTACATATCAATTTCGCGCGCGCTTCAGAGACTCATTTCAGCCTAATGCGGTTATTTAGCACATGGTTACTTACTAACTATAACTGACAGTAAGTATCTTAAACCGATAAATAAGCGAAGAAGGGATCACACGAGAACATTATATGCTTTGAAATTAACTTTCTTATGTATTTCATGAATTACTTATATATATCTATGACTCTATGTGTATAAAAGCAAAGTGTACGTATATGCATCTCGGAGACAAATTTATATGTATAGATTCATTTGCATTAATTCATTAGGGAAAATTTAGAATTGGAGAATTGGAAAGGCGTTTATAAAATATTTGTAATTATACTTTTTAACTTATTTAAACTATATATATGTGTAAAATTCTGAATGTTTAGTAAAGCCAAAGAAACAGTAAATAAAACTTAGTACTCACTTTTGCCTTTATGTTTTGAAGCGTAGAAATTTGTGCACAAAGTTCCAGTTGATGTGTTTTCCTTTTATGTTTTTGTTTGAATTTAGATTAATTTTAACTGTAATTTTTTTATCAGTTCTTAGGCTTTTAAACAAAAAAAAACTTAATCAAATTAACTATAGATGTAATAGAAAACTAAAGTTATAAATTTCAAAGTAATTTAAGTATAGAGTAGATCAATTTCCAATTTTAGCACATTTTTTTTTTTAGTTTTATATAGAATGCATATAGGTAGTTAGGTTAGCATATTATGTTTTTTTGATTTACATTTTTTTTTTTGTAGATTAATTTAGATAGGTAAAAATTTTTTTAAATTTTAGGTTAGTTTGCACACAAGAAAAACTGTTTTTAATTTTTCACTGAATAAAATTTTTTTGAATTCTTGAGCATTGATGAGTGCACGTGTAGATTTCGGTTTGAGGTTATCTTGAGGTCTTGAGTTTTGGTGTGTTTGCTGGTATGTATCTTGCTGATGAATGGCAGGGTAAATGAGACAATGCTGGTGTGATGGAATTGGTGGTAAATACGGCTAGGTTTACAGGAACAGTTTCTTGCAGAGCTTTTTAGCTGCTTGAAATTAATCAATTTCGAATCTGGATGTATCGTAATGATACACGCTTGCATCGAACATGTACGAGTGCAGCTTTCCAAGCCAGAAAAAAAACGTCATGCGGATGCCTTGGTAACTGGATAATTTTGCGGCCTCTCTATGCGTACAGATTCTGATGCTGCGCTGAGAGTACTGGTGACAATTACCACAGGTCATCCGTAGTTTTCTGTGGGATTATATTATGTCCGTTAATAAAAAAAATAGAAATACGGATCTAAGAATCGTACCTTTAAAGCA